>CM076686.1:128280704-129728204 GCA_038501925.1 Xenopus petersii | reverse complement strand
TAGATCTGTGAACTACCTACATAGTTCAACACAGACCTAGGAAAAACTGATTTCCACCATAAAATGTGAATAAGCCCCAATGAGATAATAACCAAGAAGGGATCATATTGGGACTATACACTAACCAATAGGCTGCTGGTTTAGCCTAGTGAAGCTGCGTCTCTTTTAACTATAGTCTTACTATAGATTCTTGCAGTCAGTACAGACCTTGCTACAAATGTATCTGTTTTATCCCAACAGATATGGGATCCGTTATCTGGAAACCCATTATCCAGAAAGATCTGAATTACGGGAAGACCATCTCCCATAGACTCCATTTTATCCAAATTCTTAAAAATTATTTCCTTTTTCTCTGTAAGAATAAAACAGTACCTTTTTGATTTGTACCTGATACAAACTTAGTTATAATTAATCCTTCTTGGAAGCGGTACCAGCCTATTGGGTTTATTTAATATTTACATGATATGTAAATATCATGTAAGCCCCAGGTCCCGAGCATTCTGGATGACTGGTCCCATACCTATACTTTTTCTTTTCCCTCAATATAGCATTTTAGATATTCCCCCATTAGAATAATCAAATGTAATAATATAATGTACTGGGTGTTTAAATGGTACCTGTACTAAAGTAACAAATCCTTGTTAAAAGCAATGTAAAAAAAATAAAACATCAGCATAAATAACACCTGCTTCAGTTCTACTGTATATCCTACAAGCACCCACTCTCTCTACCACCCCCCAGGCCATGGGGCAAAAATAGCCAATAGTAAAATCTATAAATAAATATAATTCGTAGAAAACGTTAGCATTATTTTTTAATATGCAGCACACACTATTGCTGAATTATTAAAGGGGAAAAAAAAATCATACCTTTAGGACTTGCTGTATTCAAAGTGTGAATCTAGCATGCTACCTTTATGTATAATTACTGTATGTTCCACCATGTTTAGGAACAGAAGCCAGTTGAGTGAGCAGCACTTTCAATTTACTTACATAGTTACATTGTTAAATTGGGTTGAAAAAATACAAAGTCCATCAAGTTCAACCCCTCCAAATGAAAACCCAGCATCCATACACACACCCCTCCCTACTTTCACATAAATTCTATATACCTATACTAACTATAGAGCTTAGTATCACAATAGGCTTTGATATTATGTCTGTCCAAAGAATCATCCAAGTCATTCTTAAAGGCATTAACTGAATCAGCCATCACAACATCACCGGCAGTGCATTCCACAACCTCACTGTCCTGACTGTGAAGAACCCCCTACCTTGCTTCAGATGAAAGTTCTTTTCTTCTAGTCTAAAGGTGTGGCCTCTGGTACGGTGATCCGCTTTATGGGTAAAAAGGTCCCCTGCCATTGTACTGTAATTATATATCTAGTGCATGAAATACCTTTCAAGATATTCAAACACATATTTATCTAGAGACTGACCTGGGGGTACTTTTAAGAAGATAAACTTGGCTGTTGCATGGGCCAAAAAGGTTTTGAGCTGTATTAGGGTGGTGGCACATTTTGGCTAGAATGTAAATCCCCAGAGGGATGGCACTCGGAGCGCTTCATTTTCCGAAGTTGCCTGGAAACTTCAGGTGACTTTGGAAAGCCAAATCGATCTGAGTGCCATCCTACCGGTGATTTACATTCTAGCTGGCGGTAATGCGTATTATTTGAGAGAAAAAGGATAAGGATAGTAAAACCCCCGCACTCTCAGATGAATTCAATTAAAAAAAATCTCAAATATACCGTGAACCAATCAATTAATGTAAATTAAGTGCATGTGCCGAAATAGAATTAATTACTTTTTTTTTATTTATTTATTTTTTTTAAAAACCTTCTAATGAATTAATTAAATGTTAGGCAAATTTCAAATAACCAATTCAAAAGACAGAGAAATGCTCTTTTGGTGTATATTAAATATTGCTAGTGTAATATTAAGATTATCCGGTGTCCGTTGACAATTAATTCAGGATACTAATAACTTATAAAGTGCTAGTGCTAAATTGATTGCAGTCTCAGACTGCTTGTGGTTCAAAATTAATAATATTTTAAAAGTGCTAGTGCATTATATAATATAATCAAGAGGTAATTCATTCATCAAAAAATGTTTAAAAAAGGATCCAGAGCCGTCATTCAAGTAACATTGAGTAGGAAAAGAAAAATAGTATAGAGGTGAAGTCCAAAGAAGCTGCTGCCTATTGAATTTCTTAGCCCTGGGACCCCATACGGGGAGAAAGTATATTAAATATTGCTACTGCTAGCGTAATATTAAGATTATCCGGTGTCCGTTGACAATTAATAACTTATAAAGTGCTAGTGCTAAATATTTCATTTTTTATTGTTGCAATCTATAAAAATGATATAGGTTATTGGAGATCTTCTTTAAATCTAATGTAATACTTCTGATTTATACAACAAAAAATTATACATTTTCTTCCATTTTTTTTTCAGGATTTTTCAACACGAAAAATGTGTGAGCATCCTGCTTCTATTGCCCACGAGTCTGAAGATACAGAGTGTCACTTTCTGAGCCCTATTTATGGAGATTTTGATGCAGAGGGTGAAAATACCCTCCCTTTCACCCCTGAGGTCAGCAAGACCTTGTCCATGTGTTCGATTACCTCGTCACAGATCCCTTTTGACAGTACATCTCTTTCTGAAAAAGATGTAGAATTAAATGTTCCAAGCTCAGAAAAAAATCTAGTGAAGGTTTCTAGTGAAGAAAATGTGTCAAAAAAGCTCCATGTTTTTGGAACTATGGTTTCAAAGGCATTTTTTCCTAGCAAATGGAAAGGGGCGGATGATGCTTACCAAAAGAAACAATCAACTAAGCCTTGTAGTTCTGTAATGGGGAAGTGTTCTGGACAAAAGAGAAACCTAAGTTCAGATATTGATGTTGCCTGTCCTGTCATGACCAAGGTTGAGAGGACAACTGAAACTGGGTCAAAGCTGGCAAAGAGTAGACTACCACTGTCCCTTAAGAAATATGCCACTGTAAATCCATGTAAAGATGACAAGCAGGTGGAACCAAGAAAAAGTATTTGCAGTGTATCTGCCAAAGTCCGGAATTCACAGGGATGTGTTGGTTCTGGACAGCAAAGTTACTCACAAAAGGCTACAACTGCTCTGGAGTCCAAAAAAGTCGAAGGAATAGCAATCTCTCAGCCTGAATGTGAAATCAAAAGTAGAGTTCCTATTACTGTCCCACAAGTCTTTGAAGGTTCATCTGAGACGAATGTGTTACCAGTGCAAAAAAGAAGCCTTGCTGTTTCTAGACCAATAGTGGATTGTGAGAACCAGGAGAACACTGCAGTCACAGTAGCAATAAGAGTTCGACCCCTAAATGAAAGGTATTTAATGTTTTATTGCTTGTAGCCTGTGTGTGTTCAAATTCACTGGGTATTCCTAATGGTACCCCCAGTGAATTGGGCATTTCTTGTCCTTTGAAACTTTTTGAAACAAGGTCTTATCTTCTGTGAGTTTGACTTTGTCGACTTATAACTAGGGATTGCTATTAAAGGTATGCTGTTGTGCTTAACATGACTTCCTTGCCTATACAAATGGGATTTGCCAGAAGGTACCTTGTACATTGCATACCTGCTCTGTGCCTGCAGCTTTTCACATAAATACTTTGTCCAGTGAACTCGGCTCTTAGTTATTTTACCTTTGCTTAATAACTAATCTTGTCCCGCCTTTTAACGGAAGTGTTTTTTTTTTTTTTAAATCCCCCAGGGAAATTGCCAGTGAACACAAATGTGTCATGTTTGTCTTGGGGCAGACCATACAGATCCAACACCCACAGACCAACCAGCATCTCTCTTTTCAGTATGACTTCTGCTTTTGGTCCCTTCAACCTGATGACTCCTCTTACTCCTCACAAGAAACCGTGTACAATCAACTTGCTCGGCCTCTTTTGCAAGGGGTCTTTCAGGGGTACAATATGTGCTTGTTTGCATACGGCCAAACTGGATCAGGCAAGTCTTACACGTAGGTACAAAAAGTTATTTTACCTGCCTCTGCTTTCCATTTATAAAATTATGTTGTGACTGGTATCCTGGAAAAAGCAATAATAAATGCTGTAGATAGAGCTGTGTTTCTGCCTCCAAGCCTTATCTATACAACTCTTTCATATATTACTTTCTTTCCCTTTATATAAGCCTAGTGGGTCATGATCCTGTCATCTCATCAGCTTCCATCTTTGCCATACTATGTTTAGTTTGACACTCCTCTCTTGTACTGATATTTTCCACTATGTCCTTTCTCAAGTATCCAAATTCCTCTCTGCTATATCTTGTTTGACCATCTCTCATTTTCTAGAACTGGACTCCGACAAAATGGAACTAATCATATTCTCACCAAAATAGTATGGTTCCTACCCCCACCTTGTCTGTAACTGTAAACAACACTATCATATTATTCCAGTACACGGGTTCATTGTTTTGGAGTTGTATTGAATTTTGGACTATCCTCCATTCCTCACTTACAATCCACAACACAAAACTGCATATTGAAAATATTGCAAGGATATGCAACTAGTTTGTAAACAAGCAAAATTCCTGTCTGCTTGCTAGTTATCTCCCTCATAGAGTATCACTCCGTTGTACTCTCTCCATTCTTGTATAACATTTTAACTGCTAACCCTTTTTTACAATGTTCTTTATCAATGCCCCAACTTACATTTCAAACCCTATCTTCAGAAATACTCTTAAACTTTCCACTTTATTCCTCAAATGACTTTAGACATTCATTCTTCCCAGTAACTTTCTTCCATATATAACCCAGCCATATCAGACTTTCTCCTAAACTACAAAGGTTCCCTCAAAACCCACCTCTTCCAAGAAGCCTATACACCAACCTATTAACCTTACACAAGACATCAATTCCAAGGATATAACAGCCTCTTGCATCAATTCCAAGGATATAACAGCCTCTCGCATCATATTCTACTTATCCATTATCTCCCCACGTACCAAACCTCTGGACTCTTAAGGGGGCTGATTTATGACTGCTCAAGCATAAATTCTGTTTGAGTCATGGGGAAAAAAAAGTTAGTTGAAGTATTTTTTTCTCTGAGTAGGCTTTCTTACATAAGAAGTTGTTTGGCAGTGTGTAGGTGCGGAACTCTATCCAGGAGTTGAGAAACCCATCTCAGGTGTTAGCACCATGTGGTTTACCAGGGGTGGCAGAAAGCTGTTCCTGGTAACTTTTAAGATCCAAATTTCCAGTTTTCAAACCAAAAATGTGACTCTTCTAGTACAGAGCTTGCAATTTCACTATCTGCACTAGTGGCAGGACCCCCTCCAGCAGAAAAAAAAGGGGAGAAGGGGCAGGGTTGCAGCTGAAGGAAAGCTTTGTCTTTAGACTTTCTTATTTAAAGCTTTCTTGGGTTAAAATACCTCTAACTCTCCCCACCCCCCAGGTCCAGACTAAGAATTAAAATAGGCCCTGGGATTTCAGGTACACAGAGGCCCACACCAGCCCACTAAATACTGACTTTATATGGCACCTTATAGCCGCCCCTCTGACATTTGCCAGAACCCACAGATTGCCAGTCCGGGCCTGCCCCCCCCCCCCAAACCCAGCATGAGTTCCTTAATTTAAGCAGGATTACCTTCATGATTCCTTCATAAATTGTCTCCCCAAGAGGAGAAACTCCATTAGGATGGTGGCACACATGGCGTTCCTGGGAGATTAGTTGCCCAGTGTCAAATCTCCTCTTTTTCATCAACTTATCTCCCCGAAATGCCTTCCCGCCAGCCAGAATGTGATTCCTCGTGAGGCAACTTCAGCGACTCTGGAAAACCAAAGCAATCCGAGTGCTATCCTGCCAGTCGGTTCACATTCTAGCCGGCAGGAATGCATTTCAGAGAGATTAGTCGCCCGAAGAAGAGGATATTTGTTGCTGGGCAACTAATCTTCCCAGAACGCTACGTGTGCCACCTCCCTTATAATTGGATATGTTGGAAGTTGATGATAACGTTATGCATGAAGTAACTCTGTATTCTGTGATTTCCCCACATTGTCTCTTGTCTTTTAAATAGAATGATGGGTTTTAATGAAGAGGCTGGAGTCATTCCAAGATTTTGTGAAGAGCTATTTCAAAATGTAAACAGCACTGTTCAAGAAGAGGTCTGTCAATATCAATAATTGGTATAGTACTACCACTGACATAAAACAGAATCTGATTGTCTAATATTCATTATTTTTTTTTTTTTAGGTAAAATATCATGTGGAGATGAGTTACTTTGAAATCTACAATGAAAAAATTCATGATCTTTTAACTTCACCCAGAGACCTTGCCTTTAACAAGGTTGCTGTAAGTACCCGATTTGCAGATTGGAACTCAAGTGGTCTTTCATGTTCGTCGTCATTTAGTTTTATAGCACCAGCAAGTTAAGGAGTTTTTACATGAATATATAACAAACTAGGTTTACTATAAATTAACAAATAAGGGTTACAGAACATAAATTGTATCCTAGAGATCTGCTCACTAGAGCTTACAATCTTCTGCTGAAACATATTGTTGAAAACATGGTGATTCATTAGTGCGGTCTATTTTACTACTTTACTGCAATACAATACTTTTATACAGTATTTGAATGTCTTTTAAAGGACCAGTAATTCCAAAAAGATGTATTCATTCTGATTTTTATATATGGTACTGTCTTTGCAATCAGCTCTGGCTTGGCTGTCTTTTATATGATACAGGTATGGGATCCATTATCCTGGAAACCTGTTATCCAGAAAACTCAGAATTACAGAATGGACATCTCCCATAGACTTGTTTTTTTTAAATAACCCAAATTTTAAAAACAAGATTTCCTTTTCTCTTTAATAATAAAACAGTACCTTGTACTTGATCCCAACTAAGATAATTTAAAAAACTAGCCTATTGGGTTTATTTAATGTTTACATGATTTTCTAGTAGACTTAAGGTATGAAGATCCAAATTACAGATACGTTATTTGGAAAACCCTAGGTTCCAAGCATTCTGGATAAAGGGTTCCCATACCTGTATCTTAACCAGCAATTTCCAGTTTTTTTTTTTTTTTTTTTTACCCAGACCTAAAATACTTTTATTACAGTGAGTAACTATACTCCCAAAATAAAAATGAAGGTTTTAGGCACCTGCAATAAGTGTTGGACTGGCCCACCGGGATACCAGGAAAACTCCCAGTGGGCACTCATGCTGCTAAACATTTGGCCTATTTCATGGCTATTCCCACGAAGAGTAGGGCTCTGGTCTAAGGTTTTTGGGTGGGCCCCTGGTTCCCCAGTCCTACACTGCCTGCAACTACTGCTATAATACACATTCAAATTGCCTCTACAAAAATTTGCAATGATTCAAGTGCAAAGGTATACGCTATGATGATTAAATAGTGATTCATTTTATTCTTGCAGCTTAAAGTGCGAGAACATCCAACATTGGGACCCTATGTTGCAGGCCTTTCTACGTAAGTTCATGCAATTTTTTTTCTGTAATGTATCTATACACACTTTGGTAGAGAAGTAGGTAGAAGAAGGAGTTGTTCACCTTACATTAACTTTTAGTTTGTTCTAGAATGGCCAATTCTAAGCAAATTTTCAATTGGTCTTCATTAATTATTTTATAACTTTTGAATAATGTGTCCTTTTCTTCTGGCTCCTTACATCTTTCATGGATGGAGTAACAAAGGCAAATAATTCAAAAACTATAAATACATAATAAAGGCTAATTAAAAAGTTGCTTAGAATTGATCGTATTAACATACTAAACGTTAACTTAAAGGTGTACCACCCCTTTAAAGAAAGGTAAACTATTAGTAGGTTACTCATAGATGAACACATATATTTTTTTTTTTCTTTTAAAGAAGAGGTAGAATCCAATGGGATTACCTGCATTTAAAAATAAATTACTGGTCTGAAAAGTGTAATATTTCTCAAATCTGCACTTCTTTATGCAAGCTTTCTAAATTAAGGGGAATATTATAGCCCAAAATACTGATCTAAATATTGTATTTTTCTGTTGATGGTAAAACATAATTGAAAACTGCAAAAAAAAATATTGGAGAATGCAGGAGTCACCCGGTTGGTGGCCCGGCTCACAATAGATAGTAAACTGCAGTATTTGAGAAAACGGGCCTCCTGCACCCCTGCAAATTTACTATGACCTTCTGATGTGGAAGCTCTCTACACAGGAGAGAGAATGAATTGGAAGCAACATCAGGGAAATATTACGTGTAAATTAAAAAGTTCTTTAAAATTGGTGTCCAGTAAAGGCTGCTGCTCACTGTTTTTTAGCCTTGTCCTATTTACCGCACACATGAAATGAAAACTGGCCTGAAAGACTCGCATATCCAGGATCACTAACAGTTCAGTTTTCATGACAAGCTGATGAAGCTCACTGGTTTTATTGGCTTCTGTAGCTGATTAGACCTGTAGCAAACGTTGTATATGTTTTTATATTTCTCCCATTATTGGGTAATGTCAGAAAGTAGCTAACAAAAATATTATTTTTTTTTTAAGAGGTGGCTCATACATGTAACCGTGTACAGCTGCTCTAGGGGAATGAAATTAAGCCTGGACTTGCTGTATGGCTTTTCTTAACACATGGCAGGGAATGCCTTTGGGAAGAGGACAGGTTCATTTTGTTTTTTTTTTTTTTTTTTTTTTTAAGGCTCCCTGTATTTCAGGGGCTGTGTCCAAGGTGTGGTGGCTTCACGGAGGGTGCAGCTGCACTATCAATGTTCCTAAAACAGGATTTTTATATTTAGATTGTGGAATGGATGGTGATTGGAACAAAACTACAGCTAGGGTTGCCACCTTTTTATAAATAAATAAATAATAAAGGGGCGGGCCGTGACACAAATGGGGTGAAGTCGGCGTTCAGAGATGCAAAAAAGGGGGTGGGGCCACAGGGTAGCGCCACAAAAGGGCGGGGCCACATCGCAGAAGCCAAAGGAAATGTAAGTTTTTACTGGAGGGCAAGGGCTTTTGTAAAGGGTATTACAAATTACCGACGGGTGTTTTACCGGCCGAGTGGCAACCCTAGCTACACCCTGAATATTGTACTTGCTCATTATCCACCCTGGTGTTATTAAGCTTACCTTAAAGGAACAGTAACACCAAAAAAACGAAGTAAAGTAATGAAAATATCATGTACTGTTGCCCTTCACTGGTTTGCTTCAGAAACACTACTATAGTTCATATAAACAAGCTGCTGTGTAGCAATGGGGGAAATTGAAAAAAGGCTATATGGCACAGGATAAATAGTGGATAACAGATAACACCATTATGTTCTACAGAGCTTATCTGCTGTGTAACCTGAGCCTTTTCTCCATTGAATGGCTGCCCCCATTGCTACACAGCAGCTAATTTATATAAAAAATAGTAGTGTTTCTGAAGCAAACACATCAATTTTACTAGTGCAGGAAACCCCTGCTTTTTATTTTTATTACTTTAAAACAATTTACATTTTTTGATGTGACTGGTCCTTTAAAGTACATGCAGAAAGGTGCTAGAATCCAGTAACCATCTGACCCCCATTTTAATGTTCAGGACATATTCAACCAAATCAAAACTCTAAATTATTTCTTTTATTTTCAACTACACTGATGCCAACTATTTACACTGGCAACGTTATCTGTTTTTTTTTATTATTTTCGTGACTAGTAAACAAGATTACTGGGCTGGCTCATGCAGCCACCTAAATGTCACTTGAGCTTTCTCTTGTATTTGCAATTCTCCCCCTCCCAACATGTCACTGTAACTTTACCTGATAATGGGTGAGATCACAGTACCAGAGGTGTGATAATTGTACTGTATAAAGCTGCATGCATATTTTATTGCAACTCCTCCTTCCCTCCTGTCTAAACTGAGCACAGGGCACTGACTTGTGAAATAAGGTTTAGAAGCAGAGGCAAGGGAATGAATGTGGAGGAAACTTTTAGTTAACAGCCGCCTGGCCTTGCCTCTTGCTATCGCTGTAAATAAAGCTAGCACATTCCACTGTTCCTGTCTTCTGTAATTTTCCGTCTTGTTATAAACCACTTATATGTGCACATGATCCCCGTTACCCCTAAAGCTGTAAGAAAGGAAAGTTCCGTATAGGAACGGCTGCTTTATTGTAAAGCAAATAAGAATTCTTTAAGATGAGGGGTTTGTTGGATAGCTTTCTAGCAACAATAAGTATAGTTTTGTTTAACAAACCAGTAGTAAATGATCCAGGGAGCCTTTTTAGGATCAGGTCGAAAGCCATATTGTAAAATTATGGTTTAATATTATTTATCGTCTGCAAAGGGGATTGGGGGTATGACAATAATAGTGTGCTAGAATAAGGAATATCTGGGTAGTGTTTAGGCATAACAGGGCATGACCAGAATATAACTGCAGCCATGATTTCTGAAGGCTGGAATGATATACCCAGATAAATTGTAGAAGCGTTCTCTAGATGTGACAATCGTGGGTGCTCTTATTCATATGAGTAGAGAGATACAGATATGGAAGGGTCCCTAAGCAGAATAACCCGTCTGTATGAATTTGCGCTCATTTACTGCAGCAGGGCTTATGCACATTGAGTGCTGCGCCCTAAAAATAAGGAAGGCATATGCCATAAGAGGAGTTAAAAGAACCTAAATTTGTAGCCTTAATTTTTGGGGGTTTGATGTGTATTCACAAACCTTCACTTGTCTATTCCTACTTCTGTTGTAAAATTAGTGCCCTTTTAAAATATTGTTAAATGTTGGGGACATGTTTATGCTATTTCCCCCCCAGCCCCCTTCTGCATAGTAAAACAATCTCCTACTAGCAGATGCTTCATTTATTTATTTATTTTTTTACTAACACAGTTGTTTCTCTATACTTGATAAAGTTTAAAATAAACAGGTCCCGGGGTGAATTACAGGCATCGCAACTGGATTGGCATCTAAACCATAAAGCAGTTGGTGCAACTGCGCCAGGGGACAGCAAACAGCAGGTTTTTGCTGGAGGGGACAACTGCGTTATTTCCCTCTTGGTCTTCAACAACTAAGCAGATGTCCTAGAATTATTATTTTTCCTTCTAGTAATTTTGTCTCTTTATCCTCACAGGTATGTGATTGCCTCCTTCGCAGATGTGCAGGTACGTTGCATGGATCCTGAGTTGTCGGCACCATCTGCTGGTGATTTGTATTATCTGTAGAATCCCTTTTTTTAAGGGGCATAGAATAACAATAAAACAATAATATAATACAGATAATGCATAAGGAAACATTTAAGCATACACACACACTTTTTTTAAGATCTTTCCCACATTGGCTTCTTCAGGGCTTATAGCACTGCCCTCCTCTAAACTACCATAAAAAGTCTGGCAATGGTTTATACCATGTAGCTTTGCAGTGGTAAAATTATAAGGTAGTTATGCACCTACTTTTTTGTGCCCCCCACAATTCAAGATACACATTTGCCGTAAACCATCACACAGCTGCACAAATACATGCTCATCTCGTATACACTGTCCAATTCCAAGGATAATTTCAGGGCCGTTTTCTTTTTAAACTATTAAATATCTGAACGCAAAAGCCACATGTACCTTACAGAGCTGTGTATCATGACTTTATGGGAATGTGCCAATTCTAAAAATCAGCAGTGTAAAAATTATAGTTCCCTTCCAAATTTGTTTTGATTGTATGCCATCTCTAGAGTGGTGTTTTGCTATTCTGGCATTTAAAAAATACACAGCATTCCATAAGAATAAATCCTGACCCTGGTTTATAGTATATGAGAACCATGTTAATGGGTGCAGTGTGGTAGATGATTCTAAAATGGAATGTAGTGTTGTTGCTGATTTGTCTGTTCGCATGTACCAATATAAGCATCTGAACTTCATTAACATAACTGAGTGCTGACAAATCTGGGACTGGACTTTCTCAATGACTGGCTACTCTGTTTTGACATAAGCTGAACTGTACTACTGTTTAGCATTTTTATAGATTGCCATGCATCCCTTCTAGTTTCTATGGAGTTGGGTTGTAATGGGTCCCTTATATAAATAAATAAAGACTTGAAACAAGTCCTTAAAGCCCTACTTATGTATATTTTTTACTTAAATACTAGCCTAGTAGAGCTATTTTTTTTTGTCTGCAGAGCACTATTTATAAGAAATGCTTGACTTAAGTAAAGCTTTCCAGAAAATGAAAGTGCTGCACATAATACTCTGGTTATCGGTGGTATACTAAGCACTCCTAGTCACGAAGTCCATGTGTTGGACAGCCTGCTTTACAATCATTCTGCCAAGTTCATTTACGAAAACTATTAGAGTTCTCTTATTTGTCCATCTTTTTGCCTGAGGAATATCCCTGATTAGCAGTTTTTTTTTGTTCTGCCAGCTGCTTTCTTTCCCTGCCATCTTGTAAAATGGAACTGCCACTCCATTGTCCTCTTCCCAGATCCTAAGCTGTTATGGACCTTGAACTACTATAAGTTTGTTTGTCTAGCTTTACTTTTTACTTTAATTACTGCTGCTCAAATGTGCAGCGCTACAAAATGCCCAAGCCCTATAAATAATAGATATTGAATTGTATGCTTGTCTATATATTCATCAATTCAAGCTGAGACCTTGATAGATCTGATAGTCTGAGATTTTACAGGAAGCGGCAAAAGAACCAGAGCCATGGGACAATTGCTTCTCATCTGTTGTCAAATTGTTCTAAGGCAATGTTGTTCTGGGAGTGCCTGTAGACATAGTAGCCCACAGAGGCTGGATTAATGTGTCCTGCTTGCCCTGTGCTAGGAAACTGGAATTCCCCGGCTCGCCAGTTGATCTCCACTCTCCTCATTTTGTACTGAATGACAGCCGTGAAGGTTGCTTCCTATGTTAGTAAAAACGTAGCCACGGGCATCCTTCCAGCAGCACCCCATAATGCACTGGACTGGCCGTCACACGTTGCTAGAGGGAATCAAGGGATGGGTTGAACTCTTAAAACTTTTAAGAGCCAGAAGGAAAAAAAAAACTTAACATAAGTGACAGATGCCTCAAATGAAACTGATTTGTTAACTCTTTAGGCACCAGTGTACAGCATATCTAAATGAAATCCTGACTGGTAATATTTGGCCTCTTTTATAATTGGCGTCAAATTTATTTTTTGGAACTTACATTTTTTTAATGGACACATTTTTGTGTAAGAAAATAAGAAGAACGACAATTTATAGCTGTAATTAGTAATGGTCCCCATTGTGGGAATAGTTGCTGGGTTTTAAAGCGAGTATTGGGTTCTAAGGCTTATTTCCTATCATTTTGGTTAACACAGACTAGATATCAACTATTTATTTATTTTTAAGCAGAGCTATGACATGTTCAAACTTTTTATTACTGTTAATCCTTTTAAGAAGGAAATGTTAGTTTTAAGATTTAGTAGAAAATAACCTTAGTGGGGCTTTTGTTTTAGGCCTCCTCATCTAAACTGAAGTTTGCCTGAAATTTTCCCTTTCAGACATGGCTGGAACTAGGCAATAAGCAGAGAGCAACGGCAGCTACAGGCATGAATGAGAAGAGCTCCCGTTCCCACTCTGTGTTCATTCTGTCTGTTACCCAGACCATGGTAAGACCCTTGTTTTGTCTTGAACAAATTGTGTTTTTTTGATGTTTCATGCATAATACATAATGTTGTAAGCTTCCCTTAAATGGAACTGGTTAATATGTTTGGGCTACAGAGAGAGCTTTTGGAAGGGGAAGTTCATGATCACACAAGGACAAGCCGTGTCAATCTTGTAGATCTGGCTGGAAGCGAGCGTTGTAATTCTGCACAAACAAGTGGCGTTCGGCTGAAGGTTAGTCTTACATTAAGCTAGATAATGGTGCAAGACAGAAGTACTGTTTGTGCCAATTATTTCACTCCTATACATTTCTTGTACTTTTTCTACTCATTACCTCTTCATTTCTGCCTCCAATTTACTCCTGCACCTCCCATTGTGCTCTCTCTAACATTTCGTATTAACCCCCCCACATATAATCATTTATAAGATTTTCAAACCATGCTTCCATCTGTATTTTTTTTCGATGTCACCCAACCAAAGCAACTGTGTATGTGTTGTGTATATTCAGTATATGGGATAATAGTCCTTCTTGAAATTTATAAGCCAAAATATATAAGTAATAACAAATTCTACAATCATATAAAGGCATTAGCAGGAAGCCTATGTGATATTCATGGGATGCTGGCATTTAAAAGGGAACTCCAGTGGCCTTTTGACAGAGGGGGCCCCAAAGAGAGATGTAGGTGTGAGTTGGGGTCATACAGAGGCAATACTGGTTATGGGCAAATCGTGCGTTTGACATAATTGGGCTTGACTGGGGCATGACCTTGCAAGTGTGCATTGTTTTTTCCCTTTGGGGCCCCATGTCCCCATATTTATTGGTGGTGGCCCTACGTCTACTTTCCTTTTATAATACACAAGTACTGAAGACAAGAATATCCTGTAAAATGTACTGGAAGGATAACATACTTTGCAATGTGTATAAATATTCTGCAACATAATTTTTTTTTTTTTTTTAACTATCTTTAGGAAGGAGCCAGCATCAACAAGTCTTTGCTGACCCTAGGAAAAGTTATTTCAGCCCTTTCAGAGAGGTCAGAGGCTAAAAGGAGAAACTTCATCCCTTATAGAGATTCCTTATTGACTTGGTGAGTGAGCAGAGGCATTGACACTGTTTTAAAGTGTTTTAGCGTGGCTAAGGCTATGTCTGCACAGGTTAGTGTATGATGAACAGCATTCTGTGTATACACATTAGAGAGTATCTGCTCCCACTTTTAGCATATTTTTGAATATTTTGCTACCCCTAGTAGTATCTTTAACTGTTGCCATTACAGCTAACAATGTTGTTTCAGCTGATCTTGACTAGTAGTGTAACTTCCTCTCTATTTATGTCTGTGTAGGTTTTCATTCATCCAAGTCATAGTTCATTTCAAGTCATAGTATATCTCTGGTACTAAGTCAAATCAACTGGACTTGCTGTATTTTTCTTTTTCCATGAAGACGTTTTGCTACTCATCCGGCTTTCTCAATTCAGAATGTCCTGTACAAAAATATTTGGTTATGTACCCTGGAATTTTAATCCAATTAGCATAATCTGTTTAGTAAAACCAGCATGGGGTCTTGAGGTATTGAGGGTACAGTTATGCTAATAGAAGAAGATTCCAGGGTATATAACCAAATAGTTTTGTACATGACATTGTACTTGAGAAAGCCAGCCGGACGACTATTGAAACGTCTTCAAGTAAAAAGAAAAATGCAGCAAATCCAGTTGATTTTACTTACTATATTCTTCTTTTGGAAGATGGGACTGCACATCAAAAGTAGAATCTGAATGTCATGAAACCTCTAAAGGGCCAAAAAAGACTTTGCTGAGGAATTATTATTGTGTTGTCAAATCCCTCACAACCAGAACTACAAATCAGAAATAAGGATGGGCATCTAATATGTAAATTATTACAATGCTACCTAAATCAGACAAAATAATACATTTGTAAGGCCACCATCAAGTATTGTACACTAGAAAATCTTACTGAGAATATATTGCAAGTTGTATTTGCCGCAGCAAAGATTTTAAAAATACTTTGGTAACATGAATTTATAGATGAAACAGGTTAGAAGATTACGTCCACAATTGTTCAATTCAGCATCCACTACGCACCAATGTTTGCTTGATGGCTGGTCTGCAAGGTTGAATACAATATATCACAATCAAAAAACAACTGAAGTGTGAGTCAGGTGTCCTGATAGCCAGAATACCTGTCCTACAACTCCCAGCTACCCAGTTCAGACCGCCATCAACAGTGCTAGTGATAGCTTAACACCAGTTCCCCATAGCTTAAAACATAACTATTAATAACTTATTAGTTAAAAACCACACACACCCTTAGTGTGCCAAGCTTCCCACGACCAAACAAAACCCACTGCGTTAACTACGTCAGTGCTGGACAGTGTCCTTAAACATTCAATAAAATTGCCCAGGTGGATGGTCTCGTGCCAACTTGCTGCGTGACCAGATACACCAAAGTGTTCCTAAAAGGAAAGTCTACCCCATTCAGGACTGTAACCCCCCTCCCTTCCATTTTTCCAGGAGTACCTGCCTATCTACGTAGGGAGCGGTCAGAGCTACTCTCACCACCGTCCACCTATGCTGCCCTACGCGTTTCACAGACTCAGCGGCTTCTTCAGGGGCATAGGTGGCGCGTGGTCGTGGTCCATAAGTTTAAATAGCCATAATTGGTACGGCCGCGCGCTTCCGGTAATACGTCACTTCCGGTTTTGCGGTTCAGCGTGATTGCGCATGCGTGTTTTGGCGAATAACGCATAGGCTTGATTGTGCCTGTGCATAACCTAATGTCACTTGTGATTATACATATGTCTTATATTTAGGATTGTTATACCATTTATGCCATTAGGTCCTAATTAGTGTAGCTTTCACTTGGCAGTTTTAAAGATGAATATTCTAATCATTATCAATAACAGGCTACTTCTATCATTTAGTGTTTTAAATCATAAATTATAAATTATATTATAGAGGCTGTTTATTAACCCTATCTGTACCAAACACTATCTAAGCAATGAAGTGCCCTATAAAAATGGGGAAAATGTGAACCCTTCATTGAGGCCCACTGGAGATCTACTATTCATTGCATATATCCACCTAGCCTCAGTTTGTAGCAACTTCTTGTTAACATCGCCCACCCTCGAGGTTTGATTCAACTGTTCCACCGCCATGAACTTCATTGCACTTATATTGCCATTATGATATTCATTGATATGGACTGCCACTGAAGTGTTACGTTTATGTTTAACATCCCCTACATGTTCTTGAATTCTCCTACGAAATTCACGTAACGTTTTGCCCACATAGTGTTTTCCACATATACATTGCATAATATACACTATACATGTGCTTTTACAATTCATGTAGTTTTTAAGTTTGTACTCAATATTATCCCTTGTTAGAATTATTGTGGATGTTCTTTCCACTAGTGGGCATGCTATACAATTTCCACATTTATAGCATCCTGTTATTTTAGATGTGAGCCATGTAGGTTTGGCAGAACATGTATAATGACTATGGGTTAATTTGTCATGTAAATTTTTACTTCTCCTGTATGTGATCAATGGATTCATTCCAATTACTTTGCTCAGCTGATGATCCTGGTGCAATATATGCCAATGTTTTTTAATGATTTTAGTGATCTCTTTATGTTCAGCATTGTAATCGCCGATGAGCCTGAATACTTTTTTGTCTTCCCCCATGTCCTGTCTCATATTTTTCTTGACAACTAATAGATCTTGTCTATCGGTGTCTAAAGCTCTTTTATAGGCTTTTTTTTTTAGGGAATTGTGAGTGTATCCTCTTTCCTTAAACCGAGTATATTTTTTTCTAGCTTCAATTTTGAAGTCCTCCTGAGTACTACAGATTCTCCTGAGTCTTAAATACTGTCCCACCGGAATCCCCCTGATGGTATTAGTCGGATGCTGACTCTCGGCATGCATCAAGTTGTTTGTTGCAGTCTCCTTTCTATATAGGGTGGTGGACAGATTCCCTTGTTGATCCCTATAAATAGTGATATCCGAAAAGTTAACTGATTCTTTATGGAGCTGTGCGGTTACCTTTAGGTTAATGTTATTGGTATTTAGCCTATCAACGAACGCAAAAAATTCACTCGTGCCTGACCAAATGAGCACTATATCATCTATATAGCGAAGCCATGTTGAGTTTAATTGTGTGAATTCTGTTAGTTCTTCTGCAAATACTACATTACGCTCCCACCACCCCAGAAAGATATTTGCATATGTGGGAGCACACGGACTCCCCATGGCTGTACCCCTTATCTGGTGGTAATATTTATTATTGACTGTGAAGAAGTTTAATAACAAATTCATTGTGGTTCGAGTACTGGTGACCTCTTTGTATAAGTGTTTCACTGATTCCAAACCCACTAGATGCAGAATACTTGTATATAGAGACTCGACATCTAAGCAGGCTAGATATTGATCAGCTTCCAATGTAATCCCATCCAGATGTCGGATGGCATCTGTGGTGTCCTGTATGAAGGAAGGGAGGCTGTTGACAAAGGGTTTTAAGATGGCGTCTAGATAGATGCTGGATTTTTCAGATAGGCTGCCTATACCGGACACTATCGGACGACCTGGGGGGGCCTTAGAATTTTTATGAATTTTTGGTATAGTGTAGAATGTAGGTATTATTACATTTTTTGTATTCATAAATTCAAATTCTTCTTTACTTATTACTTGTGATTCTACACCCATTTTTAAAATTTTATAGCACCAACTGAAATTTTTTGGTAGGATCGTCCTTTAGTTCTACATAACAATTTTTATCGCTGAGTAATCTCCTACATTCAAGCACGTGCCTTCCTGTCTTGAATAACAATGTTCCCCCCTTTATCACTTGGTTTTATGATTGTCATTATTGTTTTCCAATTCCCTCAGACCCTCACGTTCCTTCCATGTTAAATTATTTTGTCTATAGGATTTATGTTTTATTGTTGTCATGGAGGGCCTTCAGATCTACTGTGCACGCTTCAATGAAAATATCTATCTTGGGACATGGAGAATTAGGTGGGGTAAAGGTACTCTTTGACTTTAATGTGGTGAAGGGACCTTTCATTTCAGCTCTATATTTCTCATTATCGTCTAAAAGGTAGCATAGATCATCTAATGCTCTCCGTTCCTCATCAGACCAAGTAGTGTCAGCGCCTTCTTTGTTAAAGTGTTTGTATAATAACAATTTTCTTCCAAAAAGATTCTGATCTTTAAAGGAAAACTATACCCCTAAAATGAATACTTAAGCAACAGTTTTTATCAAATTGAATGACATACAGTATTATACTCTTACCAAACTGTAATATATATTTACATAAATATTGCCCTTTTACATCTCTTGCCTTGAACCACCATTTTGTGACGCTATCTGTGCTGCCTCAAAGATCACCTGACCAGAAATACTACAACACTAACTGTAACAGGAAGAATTGAGGAAGCAAAAGGCAGAACTCTGTCTGTTAATTGACTCATTTGACCTTACATGTGGTTTGTATGTGTACACAGTGAATCTTACGATCTCAGGGGGCGGCCTTATTTTTTAAAATGGCAATTTTCTATTTATGATTACCCAATGGCACATACTACTAAAAAAGTATATTATTATGATAATGGTTCATTTACATGAAGCAGGGGTTTACACATGAGCTGTTTTACTCAGTAACTTTTAATAGAGACCTACATTGTTTGGGGGGTATAGTTTTCCTTTAATCCAATTGAAAGTGTTAAACGTGTTCGTGGGTGCAAACGACAGACCTTTTTTTAATGCTTTCCTCTGTTGTGGGTTTAAGACATATTGTGAAAGGTTAAATATTTGTAGCGAGTCACCGCTCGCTATCTGTTCTGTCGGTAGCCCCATTTCTGTCTGTCCCTCAATTGATCCCTATTTGTCACTTCCCAAGGAGGTCCTAAAAAAGGAGGGGTAAGGGTAGATCTACTTGCATCCGACTTTTTACCTTTATACTGTTTTTTGTCATAATGTTTCCTTGGACTGGGTAACCCCGCTGATGACCCACTCAGTTCGCTATCTGAGCTGCTGATATCTGACTCCCCATGTCTCACATTCCCCATCTGTTTATTACCAGACGGAGCATCCATGTTATATATATGGTTGGATGAGAAGTCAGATTTATCCCTGCAGAATTTTTTCCATTTGCATGTTTTTAATTCCCCCGCTACTTTATCAATGCTGGCCTGTAGATCTTTTTCCCACTTAGAAAACTGTTCATGTTCTTTATAGTTTTCTAACACTTTAAGATTTCCTTCTACCTCCTTATTCACTTGCTTCAACACTGATTCTTCCTCAGATTTAATTAATTCCATTAATTCCAGAGAACATTTCGTCAGAATGTTACACCATTTATCACGAAATACAGCATTATCTAAATGGCCTGCAGGATTCAATTTAATCCTCAGTCCTCTTGGAACAATGGATAATTTTAGATATTTGTCTATGGTAGTAATCTCCCACCACAACTTGGTCTGCTTTATCATGGCACACTTCAAACTTCTAAATGTATCTCCCATTTCCAAGTCACCTGTCCCTCCCACAGGAGCTTCACCTGTTTCATTAAACAATAATTCAGCCTCTTCCCTCCATTTGTTAAAATTAGAAGGGTTAGATAGAAAGCCTGCCATGATTATTTAATCATACGGCAGATGCTACAGAAAGAGAATAAACTCGAAATATGTATCAATTACGTCCACAGCAGATACAAGAATGAACCGGTTCTTAGGAAGCTCTTTGTTAAAAATATATTAAAGCACTTTTCTTGTGAATGTACACAATTCTAGAATACATATATGTGACCAATATAAAACCGTTCTGCACTAAAGGAGACAAGTTGACTATAAAACCATAAATACATTTTATATGCTGTGAAGCGCATATGAGAGCGGTTATGGCTCTGAGCACTGCTGCAAGAAATAACCTTGCCTCCTCCAAATGCCAACCCCCTGAGACTACAGAAAGAAATGTGAACAAATTGTACACTTATAATATGCTGTCTGTGGATTACTTAGAATTGTGGTGGCATAGTTTTATAAATATATGTAAAATATATTAAGCTAAGGTGTAAAAGTTGGTGAACAATACATGGCCTATTTATAAAGCTCTGTTGTAGCCAGTACATGTGAATTAACACTTTTAGAAACCATAACAAAGCATCAGCATAATTAAAGCTTTATTCAGAATCATTGAGACCGACCGTAGCGTATTGATGTCAATGGGGAAGTTCAGACGGGAAGAATTTCTAGCATAAAAAGTGGTGTAAAATGTTACTTTACCTACCTTTTTTCAATCTTAACGCATATATTCCATGATTTTAGACATTTATATGAACTCGTTACAGCTTTGTGATAATGCATATATTACACTGTGTGCTGTTAAACTATCAAGGTTTGGTCTATTTGATGCTATTGGGTATTTTAGGTTTTAGCTAATAGCAATGCTATGGCAAAGGCACCTTGGACTTGCTGGATGTATAGAAAATTAGTTCTAATGGGAATGGTAACATTAGGGCTCATTTACAAATGTAGTCAAATCATTGCCCATTTTGTTGCCATTGATTAACAGTACTTGCACTTGAATGAATTTCTCACACTTGTGCGTATTTACACAATTTTGACTGTTCTAAAAAATCTCATGTAAATGCACCTATTGACACAGTAAACCGGAGGCTCCCATAACCCTGAAAGTGGAGGTAATTCCACAGTTTACACTGGTGGTTACATGCAACAGGTGTAACCAACGTGTGTCTAAAGAATCGCATGCACATAATATTCGTGCTGAATGTCGGAAATGATGCAGTCCCTACTACAATTTTGATTGTAATTTTGTCCGATTTGTAAAAATGTGCAAGCATAATTGCACGTGTTTCAAATTATTTGATACCATTGGCTGTAGCAAACAATGTCAATCAGCAGCATCAAGGGCAAATAAAGTCTTGAGCTGTATTAAAAAGGGCATTGATTCACTGGAGGAGGGGGTTATTCTTCCACTGTATAGAGCACTGGTAAGGCCCCATCTAAAACAAACAAGGGAAAGTTGTGCTCACCACTAATTTTTAAAAAACCATTAGGCGGGGGAGCAATAAAGGTGTAACCACAAAATACATATAGACAAATCCAAGAGTCCTCTGCACTCAACCCATTATCAATATATTTAAGACAGACATTTTGTGCGTACTGCTACTGAAAAATGCCTTACCCTTTAAGCAAAACAGGGATTGTTTGTCCATATATTGCATATATGGTCATCCCATATCTGGCCAGTCCTATGCTTAATTTTCATCTGATTCATTAAGAATTCTGTTGCTTCATTATACATTTTACAAAGGGACTAAGTTTTACCTGCAACTTATTTGCTGCTTTCAAAGTAAAACTCCCAAACTTGGTTGGCCTTTTATTAGACACCAGTGGGATCACCTGACTATAGCTGGGAAGGTTGGGAGCTACAGCATGGAGCTGGTCACTGCTCCTGTATAACTATAACAAACAAGGGAAAGTTGTGCTCACCACTCATTTTTAAAAACCATTAGGCGGGGTTGCAATGAGGCTGTGACCACAAAATACATATAGACAAATACAAGAGTCCTCTGCACTCCACCCATTATCAATACATTTAAGACAGATATTTTGTGCATACTGCTAATGAAAAATGCCTTACAGTTGGCCAGCTTAAATATATTGCAATATATGGACAAACAATCCCTGTTTTGTTTAAAGGGTAAGGCATTTTTCAGTAGCAGTTGCACAAAATGTCTGTCTTAAATATATTGATAATGGGTTGAGTGCAGAGAACTCTTGTTAAAAGGTTTAACTTGATGGACGTGTCTTTTTTTTCAACCTAACTTACTATGCAACTGTGTCTCCTCTCTCTCTTTATCGCTTACTTTTAATTTATTTCTCTCTATAAGGCTGTTGAGAGAGAGCCTTGGTGGAAATTCGAAAACTGCCATGATTGCCACAGTCAGCCCAGCAGCTGTGAACCTGGAGGAAAGCCTTAGCACTTTGCGGTACGCCAGCCAGGCAAGGAACATCATTAACATGGCCAGGATAAATGAGGATTCCACTGCTGCACTAATTAGAGGTAACTAAAGTACAGCTTTGCCATTGTCCCTCCATGTTATCTCCATGTATGTTGTAATTTAGGATAACTTTTTAAAAAAATGTAATATCCTATTTCAGAACTCAAGGAAGAGATTGATAAGCTTAAGGCGGCTCAGCAGTGCGTACAGGGGGTGGATCAGGAAATGTATGATGCCAGTTTGCAAGAAATTCAGTCTTTGAGAGAGAGACTTTTCATCCAGGATAAGGAGTTGACTGAGACCCAAAAGTAAGATGGAGCAATTCTTTATTTTTTGCTGTAATCCAGCTCTGGAAAATGACTGTAGATTACAAAGAAGGTTTTGAACAGAAAAGTTCATTTGGTCTGAAATAATTTTTTGATATCAACATTTCAATATATATCTATATATGTGTATGCAATAAGGAAAATCAGCTGCTGGACTTCAAATCTTTTTCTGGCAGGTCTTGGGAAGAGAAACTTGAACTAGCCAAACAGCAAAAAATAGAAGAAGCTAAGGAACTCCAGGTAAATGTGATATCTATTAACCTGATATTTATAACTTGGGCATAGTGAATCACATTTACTTCCTCTATATCTGTTTCCCTTGTATTACTGTTATTTAAAAGCCATTAACATGCCTTCCACTTTTGTTCATTATGCTTTTTAGCCTTTACTGCAGTCTGTTTTCTAAAACGTACTCTCTCCACAGAAAGCTGGAGTTTGTTTTAAAGTTGACAACATGCTTCCAAATCTAGTCAATCTGAATGAGGATCCCCAGCTTTCTGAATTGCTTCTTTATATAATAAAAGAGGGTCAGACGAAGGTGGGCAAGCAGCATCCAGGATCTGATCACGAGATACAGCTGACTGGAGCCCTAATAGCTGAAAACCATTGGTAAGTTTTTCATATAGTATATTTTAATACTTGAATCATTGACTTGAACTTCCCAAATACTCTTAACTATAATGATAAAATCATCAGGGTTGCTTTTACTAAAGGCTGTGCTGAAACCTGTCAAAATTTAGCATCCAAACATTTAAGTGTATTAATAAAATCACAATCTATATAATAATGTGAACTGACCCATAAGCAGGTAAATTCACTTTAAAAGACTTAAGTATATTCTAGTATTCAACATGCTAGTAGTCTGTTAGCAGTGAATTAAAAAGGTATAGCAAAATATATTGAAAGCGTCACTCATTGTCCTCTACTTTGAGTATAAACCTGATAATAAATGAATGGTAACTAATGCATTATATATTCAATGCCAAAAAGACACAAACACGTCTATTGGTGTAATTTTACAGTTTCTACAGTGTTCTTTTTATACCCGGAATGTATTTCCTGAATGTATTAGCTTAAGGCAAACACAAAGGACAGTTAGAAAATGAACATACAGTACAGTTGCATTGAATTGTGATGCCATGGCTGTTTTATGGACTGTGTTTCAAAAAAAAGGAATTATTAGTGAATTAAAAAAACTCAAAGTTTAATGGAAAGAATATGTACAAAGTGAAAATGTTAAATAAAATAGAAAATTGCAATGGAATAAAATATGTATTTCAGTAGATACAAGAGTCAATATCACGGACACTGGACTATTATATAAGCACCTAAAAAATGTAGATATTATACCCCATTCTGTCACTCAAAATATAAAGCTGATCTTACTGTTCTTACAGATTTATAATAGTGGAAACAGACGGCACAGCATTCTAGAACTTTCTGGGCTAGGGGAGATTTTTGCCATATTAATACGACTAGTTCCATACTAAATTTATAAATATAAATGTACCCTGCGACTATTATTATTATTATTATTATTATTATTAGCATCAATGTTTTCTGAAGCTCGTTTTAGGAACAGAGTTATTCAGGTTGTATTTACAAATAATTTTATGTTTGTTTATGTCTTGCAAAGCCTGATCCATAATGAAAATGGTCAAGTATCTTTAACCCCATTGCCTGATGCAGAGACGTTTGTCAATGGAAACCTTGTTCTGGGACCAGTCGTTCTACACCATGTAAGATCAAAGTAGATACATGGATTTACTAAATGTGTTTATAGAAGGAGTTTAATTTTTTTAATATTCATCAGGGGACAAATAAAAACAAAAAAAAACAAACTTGTGCCGAATCAAGGATATTTTTCTAAGCACTTAAAGTATTGATAGAATACTGGCACAGGATTAGATTGAATTTGAAATACATTATTTTAGTGTTTTAATGACTAGGTTTAAGCAGTAGAACAAGTACATTGTGGATGGCCATAAATTGTACCAACTTTACGAAACTCACTATTTAGAGAGAGACTGGGGCAAGATATAAATTTTTTTAAAATAAAGCCATTTGAAATTTCAGAAATTGAGGTTTGAAATCCAGGAAAGCAACCATTTGATATATACAAAACAAAAAACACTGGTAAAACGTGTATGGAAGCCATTGAGAATTATGGATAATAAATACATCTGTATTGAAAGCATTTCCAGTGTGATTTTGTACCGTTAAACACATTATTATTGGTATTCTCTTTTGTGAATGATGTAGTATTGGTTTTTTTGAAGGGGGCATAGGAAAAAGCTTGGCTCCATTTTGCATTATCACAAAATAGCTTCATTATACAAGATATATTATACAGTTGCTGATACACAAATGGAGGCAGTCCGATACTGATACTACATTATTCCTTTAAATAGGAAAAGGGTGTCGCCTTAATGGGTTTTAACAAAAGCTCCATCATTAACCATAATCCAAGAATTTGGAATTATTTCCCCAATTCAGTTCATGAACCAATTAGTTGGAAAGCCAAAATATTGGCTCTTGTGTAGCCACCTTGCCATGGCTGCCTGATTATACGCTTTCTTTTTTTAGGGCGACCGAGTGATCCTGGGTGGCAATCATTACTTCCGATTCAACCATCCCACAGAAGTTGACCGTGTAAGGCGATGTTCTGTGATGCCTCACACAAACCAGGAGGGTCCCAGAGACTTTGAATTTGCCAAAAATGAACTGGTTGAAGCACAGAAACAGAGGTTTGGAAATATATCATTAAGTGAAACAGCACTGCATAAAACACAATCTACATTTTTTTTCATACAATGGTTGTAGTTGCTCAACTACAGAAGTAACCATACCATCCTATAAAGAAATATGGCTACTACTACTTATGCTAGTTTCTGTAACTTGCTTCTCCATTCTATCCCGATATAATAAATTGGACAATTTATGAATTGCTGCTGGATTGGTTTATTGAATAATAATCTCTTAAAATTAGTATTTTGCATTGGTAATTGAAGTCAAGGCTAATTATGGCTGTGGGACTTTCTGCTGTCCATGTTTGGCAGAAACCTGTTTTAAAGGGCAGTACTTGCCTTTTTAACTTGGTTTTTTAGGATTGAAAATGAAATTGAGGATGCACGACTGCAAGCACAGACTGACATGATGAAGGAGCTCCAAGCTGCCAAGGAAATGGCCCAGATGGAGCTCACGCAGCAGAAAAATTTGTATGAAAATCGAATCCGGCAGCTTGAAAGAGAACTGGTTCGTAAGGGCTCCATGGCATGTGTGTGTGGGAGGGGTAATATTATTGAAAGGTTTAATACAGCTGTGGTCACCCACACAGTGAGCCAATCAGAAACAGAGTTCCAAGTAACACAGAAAGATAGACAATTCAAAACTTAAGAATAGGAAAAGGATATATTTCTTTACAGCTCTCCCCTTGCTCCCTTAAATTTCTATTTAATTTCTATTTATCTGTTGCCTTTCCTGGAGCCTTAAAACCAATGTAATCACAATCGTGCAGTAACCCATAACTAACCATGTATTTGCTTTCAGTTTTTAACTTGTAGCAGGCTTTTTTATGGATAATTGCTGATTGGTTGCTAAGGTTTACTACATAAATTAGGTATGGTGTTTTTTTTTTTTTTTTAAATTTATTTAATGTTTATTAGTTTTACAAGAGTACACTGTCCATAAATTAAAGAGTGATAAATGTAGTAACAAAACAATCACAGTTGTCGCTTATCATTTTTAGCAATACACAACAATCACGGTCCTCCACAGTTTATTGAAATTGATATCCCATTTAGTCTATGCTCTAAATTTGTATGTAGTGGAGGGGATACATCTCCAACATAAAAGTTGCATTATTAGCTAGCTTACGTCTATCCATTACCTGATGACATATGTCTTTGTGTGGTAAATGTATATATTACAGGAGGACGAACTGGAAAGGAAGAGAAGTATAAAAAGGAACCAGAAGGAAAGCCGGACAACCACTGGCAGGGATCACCTACCTCCATCTGGCCTATCCAGCCAGGTATTATTATTTATTTACCCATATTTCTGAAATGCCAACATATTTTACTGAACTGCTTCTATGTGTAAACCAATGTAGTGTGTAAAAAGGAATGACCATATATATTTTTTTTTTTTTTGAATATTTAGTAATGCATAAAGTTTTCCTGAGATGGTTAAAACCCCAACCCAATGTATCACAGGGGATTGTTACAGACTACATCTATAGGAGAGTTCTATGTAAGCCTCTGTCACTCTCTACTTATGCATTTTTAAATGAGTAAAATTTAACTTTTAGTATGGATTAGGCACTGTCATTCTGAGACAATTTGCAATTGGTCTTTATTTTTTATTGTGGTTTTTCAGTCACTTGGTTTTTTTTTGTTAAGCAGCTCAGCATTTTGTTTTTTCGTCAGCTATCTGGTTACTAGGGTCATATTTACCCTAGAAGCCAGGCAGTGGTATTAATGAGAGACTAGAATATGAATAGGCAAGCAGGGACTAAATAGAAAGATAAATAATGAAAAGCAATAACCATAAAATTGCACCTTCACAGATTTTTTTTTTTTGGCTTTCAGGGTCAGTGATCCCCAGCTAAACGCTTGAAAGTGGCAGAAGGCAAATAGTTACAAAACCATTAGAATAAATAATGAAAACCAATTGCAAAGTTGCTGGGTATAGGTCAATCTCTATAACATACTAAAAGTTAATGTAAAGGCAAAGCACCCCTTTTATAGCAGTTTTTTCTTTGCTGACGTGGAGCATTGTGGGTAACTTCCTGCAGGGTTGTGAAATGGGAATAAAGCACAGCAAATTCATACAGGTTCTGGAACTTGAAAAGGAGAAACTTGTGGGCCAAGTGGAAAAGATGCAGCAGCAACAAGGAAAGAAAAACATCTCGGCTGAAAGTAAGATGTACTTTACTAGGCTTAACACAGTTCCTCTGTTTAAAAAAAAAAAAAAAAAAAAAAAAATTACAGTATCTATACTCTTCATATATGTACAGTGGAAAGGCTAAAGCAGCTGGACTTTGGGTATACTAAATAAATAAACGTTTCACCACTCATGCAAGCGGCTTCTTCAGTTCAACTGAGTGGTAGTGGCTACACCATTTTAAACCCTGAAAAGATATTACAGCCCTCCACATCCAGTCACAGTGGTTCCATTGGTTCATACCTTCATAAGTTTTAGCTATCGCATAACTGAATGGAACCATTGTGATTGGATATTGCTAGCTCGAATACTTTTTAAGGGCTCAAAATGCTAGGGAATGTCATATCGCTCCGTTGAACTGAAGAAGCCACACGCATGTATGGTGAAAATGTTTTCAAGAATATTCATGTCCTCATTCCTATACTTTCTTCAAAATTCCCTTCTTTTCTAGCAATTCTGCACCTTCTTATATTCAAACACCACTGTTCTTTAATGCCTTGCTTGTTTTTTCACTCCACCTTAATCTGCTGTGCTCCCCTATTCTCCTCTATCTTATATGTTGCCTGCCTACTGTCTGAACAGCCACAATTTTCTTTGTAAGAACTTGTCTACTCACATTAATTTTTGCTCCACTTCTCTCACTGCTGTGCTCCACTCTCCTGCAGTATTGCGCTCACATTTACTTGTGGCAGGGAGTTGCCCCCTGTAAACACTATGCACTTTCTGCACCATGTAATAAAGCTTTAATTGTTATTTTATTGGAGAGCTTTCTCCATATCTTGTTCTAAGAATATTATAAGCCACAACGCAATGTCAATCACATGAAAGGACAAGTATACTGCTTGGGAGGCTGCGGTATCATAAGAAGGTAGTTCCTGATTGAGTGCTACTCTTCAGTGGAGATATATACTGCAGGTGACTGCATTTCAGATGAATGTAAAATATAGCATGACCTCCATAGTAAAAGTTTTTAATGTCACAGTCACTTATCTAATAAGTCAGGTTGGTGCTCCAGTAAGCAGAAAACTCTTCTCTTCAGTGAGCACAATGGAGAGATCCTATACTTCCACTTAAACTCCTGGAGCTAATGCATGAGCAGTAGAGTGAAAAAGCCAGCATTTATGTTGGTGGTGTTAAAGTTTGGCTTTTTAATCAACATCCGTATGAAGAAGGAAGAGGATTGCTCGCTGTAAGAACCCTTGGGCTGTTTTCTGCTGATAGGGGAGGAGACCCCCGAATTGTTGCATTTGTTATGGCTTATTAAAAGGGTTATTAAAAGGGTTAGCACTCGCAAAGAGTTTTGGTTTGTGCAGCTCCTATTTTCAATACTGCTGATAGGAGAACCAGTCTGGGGCATCCGTGCCCCCCCCCCAGTGATTGTTGCCTTTCCTTCTTCTTTAACCAGAACTAGAATTACATTGTGGATATTAGAAAGAATATCAATTTGATTCTTGACTTCAGTTCATAAGAATGCTTCTTGCCTCTCTGCGTATCACTAGATCCTAAATCACTAGATCTCTAGATATGACTTATAGGTGAGAATATTCATGCAGTTTGAGACACGTCGCTCATTATCTCTGTCTTGGGGAGGGAGATTGGCAATTCATTATTTGCTCTCTTTCCAGCAATGGCCTTTCATATTTCAGCAGGAAAGAATAAAACACATGCTCCATTTGCTGCTTCTCTATCGTTTAGTTTTTTTTTTAACCTATTTGTTGAAGGGCAAGTATTTATCATTTTCCCCACAATAATATTAATTGGCCCTCTTTACATGTGTGATATGAATGTTTCCTTTCAATGGTTGCTCATTTTATGACAGAAAAAGAACACATCAATACATTAAATTTACGCTGTTGTTTATAGATGTGCCATCATTTGTTGCACTGCATTTATAAAACTCTTCTCTTTTTTTTCCCCTTTTCTCCCACTAAAGAACAAGCACAATGGACAGCCTTGCAGCTATCTATTGCTCTGCAAGAAGCCAACACAATCAGTAAAAGTATGAACAAACATACATTGTTTTCAAGGTGATGTATAAGCAGTTAAATACCATCTAGACTTTGGGATGGGTTGTTATTCTTTGTTCAAGTTTAGCATGGAATCTTTATATACTGTACATATTTTATCGTAACCACTCCATTTTCTGAAATCAATCTTTTATATGATCGAGTAACTCTTAATTTTTTTTATTACTTTTGTATCTGTTTACAATCGGTTCCAAATCAGTTCTAAAATTATCGATTTCAGTACAGGTATAAGATCTCTTATCTGGAAACCCAATATTCAGAAAGCTTCAAATTACAGGAAGGCCATCTTCCATAGATGTTGTTCCTTTTCTTTCCTTTCTTTCTGTAATATTCATACCTTGTACTAAGCCAAACTAAGCTACATAATTACATGTTTGGTGTCAGAATAATCCAGTTGGAGTTATTTCATGTTTACTTGTTTCTTAGTAGATTTAAAGGGCATGTAAATTCGAAAATAGAATAAGACTAAAAATGCTGTATTTGTATACTAAATATAAACATGAACTTACTACACCACAAGCCTAATCAAACAAATAATTTATGCTTTCAAAGTAGGCTACAGGGGGTCACCATCTTGTAACTTTGTCAAACATCTTTGCAAGACTAAGACTGTGCACATGCTCAGTGTGGTCTGGGCTGCTTAGGGATTGTCATAAACAAAGCTGCTTGACTGGGAAGTAAGGTGGGGGGGTAAGTAAGGTGGGGGCTCCCCCTGCTGTTCATAAGTATGATTGTTTCCCTGCAGAGCAGTTTGGGACCATCTGACAATTCATATCCACAGCAGTAAATGAAGGGAGAATTTCACTGCATACAGTCAGGTTTCTTAAACGGTACACATTTTTTAATTAAAGTATATTGGAGATAGGTTTCTTTTTCGTTAAAGAAAGAAAGAAAGTAAAAATTGGATTTTATTTTTTTGCCTTTACATGCCCTTTAAGACATGGTGATACAAATGATGGACAAAAAAAATCATTATCCAGAAAACCTCCATTTGCTGTATTAGATCACTGTCAACATTAAGTGTGTTTAAAATTTTATGAACTGTTCTCTGAAGCCTTCTATAGCTTTGGCAATGGAGACACACAGCATTTTAACTAAAATATTAGAATATTTGTGAACATGGAAACAAACATTTTATTAATGCTTTTGGTTTGAATTGCCATTTCATAAGACCCCACTAGGGTGCACCAAAAGGTTTTGTATTCAGGCATCTTTTTTTTTTTTTTTTTCTGCAGTACTGTACTGTGATTTTAACTTTTTGAAATGGTTTATATTAATATATGCATAATACTTTGTGTAATATTATTCATTTATGAAGCCAAAACCACAGCGTGTTTTAGTGATGTGACTCTTGAAATTCAGAAATATATTAGAAATTGCCAGTCAATAGTGAGAGATCTTCCTCCCTTCTTTCTTCTAGGTGTTCTCAGTAGAGCGAAAATCCCAGCTTTTATGTTAAAGTCAGTATTTTAGCTTTACTGCACATGGTCGTCCACACAAATAAGAGGCTTGCTCTGAATTCCCCAGGCAGGAACAGTGGTCCAGGAAAGGCCGTCTCCCATAGACTCCATTACAATCAAATAATCCAAATTTTTTAAATTTCCTTTTTCTCTGTAATAATAAAATAGTAGCTTGTACTTGATCCAAACTAAGATATAATTAATCCTTATTGGAAGCAAAACCAGCCTAATCGGTATATTTAATGTTTACATTAAATAATGTAGACTTAAGGTGTGAAGATCCAAATTACAGAAAGACCCGTTATCTGGAAAGCCCCAGGTCCCGAGCATTCTGGATAAAAGGTCCCATACCATTATATATATCTATAACCTGTCATAAATGGGTATTTATATGTTATATAAATGGATATTTATATATTGGCTGTTTTACAGGTATGACTTGCCTGTGCTCAGTGGAGAAGAGCAGGCTGTGTATGTACGAGTCACCAACACAAAACTTGGTATATCTACTATGTGGAGTCAGGAGAAATTTGAAGAAAAGTTGGTGTGCATGAGAGAACTTTACCAAGTGAGCCACCCTACTGGTTATGAACTTGCTAGGTGCTAGAATATCATATGTACCACCCAAGTAAATATAGCATCAATCCAAAGAATGTCCATATATTTTTAATAGGCTGGTAAGGCATATTATCAATCTTAGATTTTTGCATGTATTGCAGGGATCATTTGAAGGCAATGCAGATGATTTGTTTTATGACCCAACTGACACATGGGAAGCTGAATCCAAGCAACCATCGCCCAAGAGGTAGTGTGTAGCATCTGCTGTTCCTGTTTGTATGTTCCGCTTGCCAAGGATCAATTTATGGCTTGTATAGTACAGTAGCTTGCATATTATAAGTGATCTCAGAGTTCCATGTGCAAAACCACAAGGTTGAAGGCCCAGTGTTTTTATACAGGGGAGTACTTTATACATTTTATACATTATAATACACAAGTTTCAGTTAATCATGTGACATATTAAATCACTAAGCACTGAGCTGATGGTCTCTATCTTTATAAAGATATAACTTGGCTGTTGATAAAAAATTCTATTTAAGCACTTTTGATTTTGTTTCTAGCCAAATATCTAATGTGAACTCCTTTTGTATGCTCAACTTATTAAATTTCCATACGCAAATTCGGGGTGGGAAGAGAAATCCCGTGCCTTCGTCACCGAACAAGAAAGTAAAAATATGTTTTCCACTTTTTCCTTTTCTGCCCCTAATTTGCATATGCAAATGAGAATTCGCTTCCAGTTGGTATTCGGCCAAACCTTTCACAAAGGATTCAGGGATTTGGCTGAATCCCAAATAGTGGATTTGGTGCATCCCTAGTAATAATCGCACAGTCAATGTACCCCTGCAACAAACTTTAATGTCAGACTTTTCTTACAGAAGCAGTGACAAATCTGGAAGTCATCTTGGTGTCTCTTTTTTTTTTTTTTTTTTTTTTTTTTAATCCCTTCAGAATAGTTTTTAAAAAAATATATTGTGTTTGCATCTAAGGTGTCGACTATTTTATGGTCCACCTTCACATGCATTATTTTTCCCTTGCAGAACAAGAAATTCACTTTCCAGACAAACATCTGGCTTACTACTTGGAAAAGGTATGATATACCTGTGTGAATTGGCACAACTCTCATTCTGTAGCACACACAGATGTTCTACTTTTGGTGTGACATTAACTGAAAAGCTGTTGTAAACTGTGTATTCCTTGCAGTGCCCACAGATGTGGCTGTTCCTAGTGCCACATTTTCCTCAGTCTGCAAGCAGCTGGTAATTTCTGAAGCAGAGTTACTAGGCAAGGAGGAAGACTTTCCAGGGCTTATCCTTCAGCTTCTCCTACTCCTTCATAAAGTCTGGGCCTCCAGCAATGATGTCTTAATGGCATATGAGCAACTGGGTAAGTAAGAAAGCTGTTAAAAACTTTCTCAGTATGAAAAAATAAGGTAAGAGATTGGTGAAATTTCATGTCAATCTCTACCAACACATCATGTTATTAGAGGACCAAGATAATAAGATATAAAGAAGGCAGATGTGTGTACAGTATCATATGTATGGGATATTAAACGGATACTGTCATTTTTTCAAAACGCATCAGTTAATAGTGCTACTCCAGCAGACTTATGCACTGAAATCCAATTCTCAAAAGAGCAAACCGATTTCTTTATATTCAATTTTGAAATCTGACATGGGGCTAGACATAGTCAGTTTCCCAGCTGCCTCCGGTCATGTGACTTGTGCCTGCACTTTAGGATGGAACTACTTTGGCAGGCTGTTATTTCTCCTACTTAATGTAACGGAATCAGTCTCAGTGGATCTTGGCTTTTACTATTGAGTGCTGTTTTTAGATCTAGGGATCTGCTATCTGGTTATCTTCCCATTGTTCTGTTATTAAGATGGGGGGGAGGGGGTGATATCACTCCAACTTGCAGTACAACAGTAAAAAATGATTGCAGTTTATCAAAGCACAAGTCACACGACTGGGTGCAGCTGGGAAATGGACAATATGACTAGCCCAATGTCAGATTTCAAAATTGAATATAACCAAATCTGTTTGCTCTTTTGAAAAATGGGTTTCAGTGCAGAATTCTGCTGAAGCAGCACTATTAACTGATGTGTTTTCAAAAAAAATGTTTTCCCATGACAGTATCCCTTTAAGTACCTGCTACTGTTAATAAGGAAATTAGAAGTCACTAAAGCTTGTCATTACTATATACACTTTCTCTAGTGGTCATGAAACTGATGCTAACATGTTTAAGTTAAGTTATAAAAGTCTGCCTAGCTTCAGTAACCTATTGGGCCAGGATAGCATTTACTGGTCACCTGTTTAAAAGTGAGCATCTTACTCAATGCTATGGGCTAGGTTCGACACTTACTACATTATCCATATGTCTTCTTCTTACTGAAGCAAATTTCTTGAAGTAGAACTAAACCCTAAAAATGAATATGGTTATATACATTTTACATACTGAACTTATTGCACCAGCCTAATGTTTCAGCTTCTCAATAGCAGTAATGATTCAGGACTTTATCCAGGAATTCATATGCTCAGTGGGCTCTGAGCAACTGTTGAGAAGCTAAGCTTATAGGTTGTAGCAAATTTACAAGCAAATTGGCCTGTAATATAAGCTGATGCTACAAGGCTGATTATTAGTGATGGACGAATGAATTCTCGACACAAATTTGCGATGTGTTTCGACGCAACGACTGCAGCAACAATTCGAGGAGAGCGTCAAAATTATTCGGACGCACATTGACTTTAATGCATTTGGACCAAATAGTCGCATGTATAAAAATTGTCGATCGACATTTTGACGCCCATTGACAACTTTTCGCACAGATTTGCCAATCACTACTGATTATTAAATTCTGATGCTAGTTGCAATGGTTTTTGTGCTGCCATGTAGTAATTAACTGTACAAAGTATCAATCGGCTTTATACTGTGACATTTCTATTCTGTATATATACAATATAGTTTGTGTCCGTCCCTAAGCTCAGTAAGTGACAGCAGCACAGAGCATGTGCCATGAATAACCCAAAATGAAGATCGGGAGCTACTGGGGCATCTTTGGAGACACAGATCTTTACTGCTAAAGGGCAGTTGTTGCCTTGGGCTGGTACAGAAGCTCAAAACATAATGTACAACATTTCTAGCTACTTCTTTAGTTAGGCTTTCATTCTCCTTTAAACAACCCCTGATGAACTTTAGTCAACTTCCAGAATATTTTGGATTTTTGTATGGTTTCTTTTATTTGAAAGCAAAACTCATTTAAATTTCTTACTTGGGAGGAAACTGAATGTTAGTACATTTTATATGCTTTTGTAGTCCTTGAGACTAAAGGCTGATACCTAAAGCCTAATGTCACATGGTGTGTTTTCTTAGCTGGTGAAAAAGTGTGATCTGCTGCTTTCTGACCCGTAATTGCAATGCAGAGACAGGCATGATATCCTCTTTTCAGTGCACACTGAATTTCAGCATGTAAATGCACGATTTCGGCAGAAATTTGGATTACCTTACATTGGTCTGCTCTGTTACTACGTCTTGATTTACACAAGACTGGCATTGAGATGCAGGGACTGTTGCCAACAAGTAGTATGACTGGTACCATTATTTTAAATATACATATTATATGTAGCCTTTACTTCCCATAGCTGGTTTCAGGGGGAACTGGTTTTTAGAGTTTGCATTCAGGGAAAGGGGGTAGTATGACTATATCTAATATATATATTTATTTTTTTTAAAGAATTTGGAGACTTGGGTGTTCAACCCCATATAATAAAAGTGTCTGCTGCCTTCAGCCATATGACGACCTCAGCCCGGTTCCTTGAAGTCTATCCAGAACAACAGGTCCCTTGTCCTCATCGACAGCTCCTAGACGAACTGAAGAAGCTTGGAGGCAGCATAGCCTTTCTCCTACACGTACGTTGCCCCCCCTACAGTAGTTTTTTATTATTTATTTTTGGCTTACAAGAGACATGCCTCACAGCTTGCAGAAAAGTCATATTGGTTTCCATGGCTGTGAAAGTGTTTGTGTAGTAGCAATAAAAATAGTGAATGGGCTTTTAGGGGCACTGCTCGTAAATATTTTACATGCTGCGAACCTGAATAGAGATGGGAACATAGCGGCTTGGGGAATTTATCTAATGAGCTCTGTTGTTTTCCTTCCTTTAGCACATTTTCTTCCTAATGTTGTAACATTTACACATCACTGCTTGATTAAATGTCCTTGTTACGCCTCAACAATTAATGTTTTTTTTTTTTTTTTTTGCCAAGACTTCAGGCTCCTGTGTCTGCTTTTAACAAATATTATGCCTGGCACATTTTTTGTAAATACTAGATATTTTCTCAGTGCTTTAAAATTAGTTTTCTCTTAGATAGGCCGTATACCCAAGACCCAGCTCAATACACACATGGAATCAGAGAATATTCTTAGTACTTAATTACTGATTATTAAGTTTATTTTTAGCAAAAAATGCCCATTGACTTCAATGCACAAATGTCACATTGGCAGTAGACTGAATAGTAAACTTATTAAATGGAAGAGAGGGAGAAATAATCTTTGTGGTGATATATTGGCTATGGTAAATTGAACTGTGCATAGCAAGCTGCAGGAACGTTGTTACCATTCCTTTATGCAATAGTACAATCAAAATGCCAGACTGCATCCCAACAATAAGAATGAAGAGCACTATGGACCACTTTGATATATGACTAAGTGGATGACCTGTGCCACGTCCAATTAATTTCAGTGGTATGCAGCTGGCAGTAGGTATTGGCTGCTGTTACCTCGTGCAATTGCTCGAAACATTTTTTAGACCATTGGTTATTTGGTAGGTCACAAAAGTCAAGCTGCTTTTGAGTGTTCTTATATTACTGTTATGATGTCACAACTGTAAGATTAAAGGGGGTTCACCTAAAATTAACTTATAGCATGTTATAGAATTTCCTATTCTTAGCAACTATTTCTGTTTTTATTATTTGCCTTCCTTATCTGCCTGTTTCCAGCTTTCAAATGGGGGTCACAGACCCTGGCAACCAAGGAACTATTGCTCTGTGAGGCTACAATTTTGTTATTGTTCCTTTTTATTGCTTTACTTCCTATTCAGCCCCTCTCCTATTCATGTTCCAGTCTCTCATTCAAACCTCTGTTTGGTTTCTATGGTAAAGAAGGCCCTGCCAAACAAAACACCAAATAACTAAAAAAAAAAACATAAAAAAATTAAGACAACATGCTAATTGTCTCAAAATATCAAGATCTACATCATAATAAAAGTTCATTTCATGGTGAACGACCTTAAAAATTATGACATAAAATGTGGCATGCATACTGGACAGTTTATAAATATTTCTCAAGCATGTAAGATTAGTATACTTGCTTTTTCGCGCTAATAAAAACTATTTGCATTGCAAATTAGCAAATGTGTCAACATAATCTACATATTTAAAGAGATTTTAAACTGTGTTTATTTCATGGCATAACATCATTCATTCAAGCTGGACCTCCTCTAGTCAAAATGTAGAAGGATGGTAGAAAGCTTACATGGGGTTTCCAGCTTTAACTTTGGAAAAAGGTTACTGTCTTCATCATTCACACACATACACATTTTTTTTCTATAATTGAGCAATATTTTCTTTTCAGTGCTGCAAATAACAATGAATAGAACGCCATGGGTTGAGATTGGGCTCCTTATCTCAGTACAGAAGGAGTCACCTGTGGGTGCAGACTTCTGATATTCAGAAGCCAAAATTAAACTTTTCTTTTTTTATCACAAGCTGCCACCCAGTTCAGTTTCTAAACCCCAGCTTGAATAGTGCTTCTTCTATGCCAACTATTCTTTTATTTACACAGGGATGTGAATGTGACATTACGTCAATGATCAAGTCATCCAAGAAACAGATTAACCAATCTGTCACTGCCATTGCGGCAAAGCTTGGCCAGCTTTCTGTTTTCAGGCGACCAAATTTTATTCAAGGCCCAGAGGAAAAATGTGGTATGGAGCAGGCAGAGGTAAATGTGCAACAGCCTATCTTATGTTTCTCTCCCTGGTATTGAAAGATTAGCTTACAGATGAAAACAAAGGTCCATTTCTCAGACCGAAAAACTTTAGATCCCTAACAAAGGTTTGTGGATATTAACTTATTGGGAAAACGTATCATTACCCATGGCTACGTAACTTGTTAGTCACATTTGTAACTCTGTTCTGTCTGTGATAACCTGCTCGAGATATCAAGATACTATGGGTAAATAGGCTAAGGCAGTGACAACTGCTGGCCCCCCTTGTGTGACACCTCCATTGATATCTGGCTTCTTTGATTGCTTACCTTTGTATAAACTTCCAAAGATATCCAAATTAAGATTAATGCCCCTGTATTGTTTACACCTCAAATTCAGGCTGTAAAAACCCTCCATTGTTCACATTTTAATCCCATGTATTGCTCACACCAATAAAACCCTGTATTGTTCACACCTCTATGCACCCTTATCGGTCAAACCTGTACTACCGTGTATTAATCACACCTCAGATTGTCCATGCCCACATTGTTCACAGCTATGTTTTCCCCGTCTCTTGCCCTGCTCTGCCTGTGCCTACTCTACCCGTGTGTGTCATACTCTGCCTGTCCTATTCTACCTGTGTGCGGCATACTCTTCCTGTTATGCTCTGCCTGTGTGTGCCATATACTGCTTTCTTATTCTAAATGTGTGTGGCATACTCTTCCTGTTCTGCTCTACTTTTAAGTGCCATACTCTGCCTGTTCTGCTCTACCTTTAAGTGCCATACTCTCTGTTCTGCTCTGCCTGTGTGGGCCATACTCTGCCTGACCTGCCTGTAGGAGGTGAACCTGGTGAGGGTTAGTTAGCATTTTGGAAATACTTGTTAGGGGGTGCCCAAGGTTATGTGCTGCGGGTGCTGTGCTATCCACAGCAGAGCAGGAAGCATATTGATTGAAGGGTATGTCTTACTACGACTAACTTTTTATTTTTTTACAAATGAGTGACATCCCTGCAGTGAGCACCCAACCTTTGGGGTTTTTTTGTCGATATGGTCCTAATGTTTTTTTGTGTTACAGTGGGTGTGGTTTAAAAAGGAGAGTGGTCAACACTGGCTTCCGTGATTGGCCCTCCAACATGTAGGACAGACAAAATTCCAGCCCTCTGTACCATAGCAGTTAGACAGCACTGGGCTAAGAGAAGGAAGATATCCAAGTTAGCACATGCTACATTGAGAGGATTAGCAAACAATCAACAGGGTGAAATCATAAAAGGCATACCATTGTGCTGAGTTTGAAAATAAACATCTGACTGGCTACTATTAGTTTCAAACTGCAGAGTAGTAAATGCTACCTGCTTATGGGCTGCTATGGTTAGACGGACTAGTAGCAAGCATTGCACCTTTTATTACATCACCCCAGTGATGGTTTATATTTAGATTTTTAGTATAATATTGATTCTCTACCAAATAACAATAGGTATCTACCAAAAAGGTAGTTACGATTATTTTACCTTCTTGAATATGTTTGTTCTTTTTACCACCAAGCTCATTTCTCCAGACATCAAAGAAACTTTTATTGATGCAGTAGAAAAATCCATTGAGTCCCAAATAGATTTTCATCTCCGAGAGGTTCTATCTATTGAAGAAAAGTGCCAGAAGGTATCTGCTGAGAGCCACAAGGTATTGTACAATGTTTTCATCTTTTTTTCTGTTCATTTTTTGCCTTAAAAAAAATGTCATGGCAATTCTATACCGCATGGCGCTCTATGAAATCTTTGTGTAAGATGGTTTGGTATTAGCTTGGGTCTTGATTATATCTCTTCTAAATCTTAAAGGGGTGGTTCATCTTTTAAAGGAGAAGAAAAGCTACCAAGGCAGTTAATTGCCAATAGCTTAGCCACAACAATGCAAGCTAGAACACCATTTTTATTCTTAAGTATGCGTTTCCATACCTGAGTAAACGACTCTAGGCCCTGCCTCTGTTTGTTTATGATAGCAGCTGCTATATTAGCTTGCTGTGACATCACTTTCTGCCTGAGTCTCTCCCTGCATGCTCATAGCTCTGGGCTCAGATTACAGCAGAAATGGGAGGAGGGAGAGGAGCAAACTGACCATGCCCAAGCCCTGGAGGTTTAAGATGAAAACAGGAAGTCTGATACAGAAGCCCATGTGTACACAATAGAAGGAAAGAAATGTGGCAATTTTTTTGACTTTTGAACAGCATTACTTGGTTTTAACCTTTCCTTCTCATTTAAGTCAACTTTTAGTATGTTCTAAAACATAGTAACATCGTAAGTAACTCAATCTGAAGGCTCTCCTATTTGCCTCAGGGGAAAAAATGTCCTTCCTTACTCAAAGATGGCAATTGGACCACTCCCTGGATCAACTTGTACCGAGCTATCTTTCATAACCTTGTATTCCTTAATTTGCAAAAAAGGCATCCAACCAATTTTTACGGACATCAGATAAAAAGCCTTTTTATAATCTATAATTGTCTTTGAATGCTGTTTATAATTTTGCCATAAAAGTATATGCCTGATGCTTTTACATTGCCTTTCTTACTACCCTGTTCCTCTATGAGGGGGCTGCCATATTTGAGCTTCAGTAGTCTGTTGGCATTACAAAAAATGTAACTGACAAGTTGAGAATGGACAGTCAGATTGGCAAAACTTCAAGTGACAATTACTTACAAAAGCAGAACTTATAGGTCATGCAGAAAAGTGATCAGCATGACCTATAAGTAACTTTTTTTTAAAGTAGATTGTACAATCCCCTTATATATTTCTATATAATTATAGTGAATAAAGTACCCCTTTTGTAAAATATAAGGATATTATAAGTTACCAAGGAGTTCCATGACCATATAAAAACACGGAGGCAGAGTGTTCTTATACTGGTCATGGAACTCTGAGGTATTTTTATTATTATAATACGCAAATTTTAGTGAGTCATGTGACAGAAATTATATCACCAAGCTCTGATTATAACCAATGACATCACTAAACATAATTTATAAGGATTTAATTTACAGGATATTCATGGCTCGTGTATTATACATAATTCTATCCCCCTTAAGCGTCTCTTCTCCAGCGTGAACAAGCCCAACTTGGCCAGTCATTTCTCATAGCTGAAATTTTCCTCATAGTGCATACCCATTTGGAGTATGTGGCTTGCATCATTTTACATTCCAGGTGCATGACTTTTATCAACATTGAATCTCATCTGCCACTTAGCTGCCCAGATTGCCAGTTTGTCAAGATCCTGCTGCAAGGATGCCACCTCCTGGATGGTATTAATTGGGCTGCATAGTTTTGTGTCCTCTGCAAACACTGATAAATTACTTACAATACCTTCCCCGAAGTCAGAAGTTAAATAAAAGTGGGCCCAATACAGACCCCCGAGGGACCCCACTGAGAACCTTTCTCTAAGTAGAAAATGTACAATAAAACTACAAAAAAAAAAAAACCCTTGCTACTAAAATCCCCTACCCCCTTACCTACATAGACCCCCCCCCCCTGCTACCAGAATTAGGGGCATTTAGCAAAGGCTCTGGCAAAATCCAAATTGATCTCAACTGCCCCCTGCTGACCTATCCTTCATAAAGCTGTGCTGATTGCTGCTCATAATGCCATTCACTAGGACATTTTTAATGTGATCCTTTAACCAGCCTTCAAATAATTTGCCCACCACTGATGTCAAACTTACTTGCCGCTTATTGACTTGTTCATAAAACTTGTTCCCATTACCTGTCCTGGCAGTAATGTTGCTCCAGTCAAAATGTGGGTAATTAAAATCCTCCATTATCATTACTTTCCCAAAATTAGCAGCCTTTTCTATTTGCATCGGAAGCTTAGCCTTTTCCTCTTCACTTACATTAGGGGGTCTATAGCATATTCCTACAAGTAATTTGCTGGACTATTTACATTCAATAAAGAGCTGTACCCACAATGCTTCTGCCCCCTCATTTTCTAACATCACCTTCTCTTTTTATATCCGTTTTTAAATCCTGCCTAACGAACAGTCATACCCCTCATTTTCTATTGCCTCTGTCCCTCCGAAACAAAGTATAGCCACTGATATTAACTGCACAGTCAGGCAACACCAATAACATCATATTTCCCCTCCAGCGCTAGCACCTCCAGTTTTCCCATAGAATGGCTAATTCTAAGCAACTTTTTAACTGGCCCTTATTTTTTCATTTTTTAATTATTTGCCCTCTTCTGACCAAATTGGGGAGGGGGGTCACTTGTGGTCACCAAAAAAAAATTCTGTATGGCTGCAAATGTATTGCTGTTGCTACTTTTTATTACTCTTCTTCTATTACTCTTCTCTTGCATTATTGTGCAATGGAGTTTAATAGTTCTATTGATATGTCAAGTCTCTAAATTTTATGATAGCTGCATGGGTCTTTTTCTGATCTACTGGTTACAGATTCCATCAAGCTAGTAGTTAGTTTTGAATGAAACATATACCCATAATGGAATTACTCCAGTTTTCTGGGTATAAAGATCTATAATTTTGGTAATTAATTGGTTAGCTCTTAGCAGCCATTTAAAATGGCTCAAGAAAACCTTTATTGGTTGCACCAGTTGTTTCCATGTTCTGGTTACTTATGGCAAAAATGTATTGTATGCCATCTGGTTGCTTTAACAGTTGGTAATCTACCATATTCTACTGGATTTGTATTCTCTTCCAATGTCAAGATGGATTAATTTGAATCATCCCTGTTTCCCTTACAGCTTGCCGAAGACCTCCGGAAGTCTATGCTTCCAGTTGGAAACTGTTTAAAAAACTTCATGACCAAAATTAAGTTGTTTTGGGTAAAAGGAAATTTTAAATATCTAGTACTTATGCAGAATGTTTTGAGAACACATGCACACATTATATACGTTTTTAAATTTCTATAGGGGACTTTAATACCTTACAGTATAATGCGTGTCACCAAACAGGAAAAAAACTAATTTTATAATTCATATACAGTATACTAAGTCTGATTCATCAGAAAATAGTAGCTATGATGATAAAATACACATCTTTTTCAGTAAATAGCATGTTATTTATCCAAGTTATTAACATAAATTCTGGCACCAAGGGGCAGATTTATCAAAGTGTGACATTAGAGCTCACCACAAAAAATCATCCACATTCTATTCATTCCTATGGGATTTTGAAGCCTATTTATCAATGGGTAAAAGTTAGTTAACCATTTGATGAGTACGTTTTTTAAAAATCACACAAACATCCTGTAATGGATAGAAAGTGAGTGAATATTTCTGTGCTGAGATCTAATTTAACATTTTGATAGACCTGCCCCCAAGGATGTATCAACCCCACAAACACATCTCTAAAGCTCTATGTATGCCTCTGGCCTGTGACATTCTTTAAACTTCCATGTCCGGCCCTCTTTCCTGTAATTGGTTGCCTAGTGCATGAACCTGAAGCTGTCTCTAATTTGGCTGAGCAGTATAGGGGCAATCCCATCACTCCCTATTATATCAATACTGTACTAAGTATTAATATTGGTAACAAACGAATTTAATAAGCGTGCCTAATGTAGAAGTCTGTGTGCGGACCACTTGGAATCCTAGTGAAGTTAAAGAATTTATTAAACGTGTTAGCATCCTTTGTCTTTCATAAAACTGTAGAGATTTCTACTTACTGTATTATGCAATTTCTCAAACAACCTTCATATAACTTCCCCCCCACTACAGATGGCAAATTTGCAGGCCCGGGATTTTTAGATCGAGACCTTGAAATATTGACAGGGTGGTGCTAGATTAAGTCACCAAATGAGCAGATCTGTCCCCCACAATAATCAAATAGTTTGCCTTAGGACCAGCGATTGCATCGTTTACTGGGGTCTATATAGACACATCCGACAAGGACCTTATCAACCTCCCTGATTAATAAATAGCAGATTTTATCAAGCCTGTCAGTGGGCTACATACTTTGGAAGGTGAACTTCTATTGGTGGTTTCCATACTTTAACTGAAGTTTGAATCTGCCCATGCATAGCCACTTTAGATCCAATATCTTCCAATCAATTGCTTCCATTCTAGATGAGAGAACATCTAAAATAATTACTTGGCTCAAACTGCATTATGCTCAATAATGTACTGTATTCGATCAGCCCTTAGAGCCTTGTTCACATTAGCTTTGCATAAATGTTAAAAAAAATGTCCTTACATTATAATTGAACATACATTGAGATATTAAGAGGGGAAGATGATCAAGCCAATTAAAATCTACAGAAAGATATAAAAGGATCAGCAAGGAGCCGCGTAGCAAGTTGTTGATAAGCAGCTCCTATGGAAAGCTATTGATTGTACCAGGGTCAAGTGGGAAATCATCACAGAGAAATAAGGCCCTTTATTTCCAATCACATAGTGTTGATTGTGTAGTGAAGAATCTTTAATTTCCAAAGCCAGAGGATGGCAGTTCTCATTAATTAGTAAAGGGCTGATGATTGAGAATATTCTTTTTTTGTACAAGGAAAGTTTGAAAAGGTGGTTTCACTTAGGGGAAGTACAACTGCAAGATGGGACAAAGCATGCATGATATATTGTCACCGTAAAAAGAAAAACTCTGCATAAGGGTTGACTAGGAAGAAGAGGTGGAGATGTGTATAATTAAGCACTCAAAAACGAAAAGGACCACTTCAACTCACCACCACTTAGCGGTTCCTCTGTAGTGCCGGGTGCTCAGTCCGCAGTGTCCCCACTGCCAACAGTACAATATACGAACAGGAGGACGGCACTCCGGTAAAAAGCAGGTTTTTATTGTAGAGAACTGCAAGAACACATAAACCTTACGCGTTTCGGGAACACCTTCCCTTAATCATAGGCAATGTGTATAATTAAGGTCCTGACAGTAGAACAGATTTTTGGTGTTTAATAGAAAGGGAGTTATTTCGTTTGGTTTATAGCAAATGAGTAACAATTTGTCACCAAGACAGCTTACCTGACCTGGAAGTTCTTTTATTGTGTATTCTTGACAGGTCTTGATTTCACTTTGTTTATTTTAAGGCCCAGTTCCAGGCCCTTAAGGCTCAAAAGGCCAAAGACATCCAAGATCCTGCCCTTCATGAGCTCTACTATTTGTATTCAACCATTGGATATTATCTTACTAGCCTTATTGGGGCATGGAAGGAACTTTCTCACAAGGGCCTACAATTTATATCAGGTAAAATGTTGCACCAAGTGTTACTTGGAGAAGAATGAGCACTCATTGGAAGTGAAAGCAGTTAAATAGAATAAAATGTTTTCTAATCAGAACGACTACCCCATGAATCAGCATGAGTTTAGGTATGAAAGCAAAAGAGAGCAGCCATATGTATGAAAAATGTTTGTTTGATGTTTATTGTGGGGGGTTTAGTTTCACCGAAAAACGTTTGCTCTATTTTCACCCTTAGATAAAATAGTTCCTTGAACTATGGCAAGCATTGTTTTTCACTCTGTGATAAATAAACCCTTAGGCCAATGAAAGATGAGGGGTTTAGTCGCCCCATGATAAATGTCCTCTAGTATGGGCTACTAATCTCTTATAAATGCTTTTGCACTGGCAATAATGTAAATCGCCGATTGGAAAGCATAGTCACCTCGGCATTCCAAAGTCGCCTGAAGTTTCCTAATGAGGCAGAGAAGATTTGGAGTGTCTTAATCTTCTCTTGTTCTGGAAAGAGGGAAAATACGAGGGGCTGTGGTTCCTCTTTACTTACTACATTGCCATGCACTATATAATGGCAGGTAATTTGCATAGGCAGATTCGATTTTCAATCTAATCTGATCCATGATCTGATATCCATAGTACAGGTATAGGATTTGCAGTCTGGAATGCTTTGGGGCCATGATGCAGGGTTTCAGTGTAAAAAACTGAGGCATCTTTTAAGGAAAGAAGTTAGTAAAAGTTATATTCTAGATTTTTTTTTTTCTTCATAAACCAATATAACAGGCAGACCCTAGATACAGTTCATTTGACATAGTGAACGCTCCACATAATGGGTATATATCTTTTGTTTTGTGAAGGGACTGACTGATGATGTAGATAAGGCCCGTAAAAGAGCTGTACTCCAGGAACTTATATGGTCACTGTTTTTGTGTGTTTTGTTTTTACAGACAGAGGTGTGGACTTTACAACAATGAGGACAGATCTGGATGGGTTTTCCAAAAATGCTTCACTTTTAGCCAAATCGTTTTGCTCTCTGTACCAAGATACTGCTGACCAGCATCCTGGCACTGACCTCTCTTTGGTGACAAAGGATTTTGGGACAGCTGTCCATGAGCTGCATTCTTCTGCCAGAGATTTATTGAGACTTGTGGAGGTACTAGGGGGGGTTAATTGCTTTAATTCCGGGATGTTCCTCCCTCCTAACAATAAATCATTGCCTGGGGGTCCCAGAGCTGACTTGGGGTTCCATATTTGGGGGAGAAATAGAGATTCTGTGCGAGTGGCAGTAGCCAAATGGAATCACGAAGCTCTCCTTAGGGAGAAAATGAATGTTGAAAGTAAAAGGACGGTGTGAATCATTTATCTGCATCATCTGTGCTCAGTTCAAGCCTACTGTGAAGTGAACTGGACGCCGAGACCTTCTGCACTACAATACACAGCTGGTTTGTGTGATTCCAAAAGTATTCTTTACGTGTATTTATAAATGGCTTAAATAAAAAAAAAATTGAGGGTTGCAAAATTTTCCATTGTGCAGTTTTTTTTTTTTTTTTGCTGGGATTTTGCAGGCAAGATAACCCTCTGCAATGGGCAGAACCTGAGTGAATGTCAGTTGTTTGGGGTCCCTGCATCTATCTTGCTCTGCTGTACTTTGTGTTCTGTTGAAAATATATATATATATTATACCCAGTGTTTGCCTATGTTTATACTTTGTTATAATATGTAAAATGTCTGTCTTCTGTATACTTATACCTATAATGTAAAGCAGTTCAGTAAATTGCCTGGCTGTATTTGTATTTGTACAAGGGCACTATCTGGATCTGAAAAGTGCAGTGAATTTAGCTACCACTATCATCTCAAAGCCTTTTATGACTTCACGCTCCACTTTATGGTACTCCTCTTGTGTCCAGGTTTTAGGACTGCATTAACTCTGCATTAACTGAGCACAGAGAATCCCTGAACTATGTAAATTTCCATTCTACATTGCCATAAAGCTTCACGTTACTTTATATTTTATATGTGGCAGAATGCACTAAATTTGCTCATACAGTGTGTACTCTTTGGTTTTAGGTTTTGCTCATAGTTATCCCATATATGATATATATATTGATGCACTAATTTTGCTCATACAGTGTGTACTCTTTGGTTTTAGGTTTGCTCATAGTTATCCCATATATGATCTATATATCGATGCACTGTATTTCGTAGGTCCTCTGTGGCTGAAACATTTCTATGTTCCTATGCACTTGTTTCCTTCACAAATACTCCATATCAAAACACATCTCACAAGCCCTCTATAGCAAGATGCATAGTGTTCTTTAACACATCTCTTCGAGACATTACAACTCCTTGATGATAGATAGCAGAGTTCTCTGACATAGAAAGAATACTCTAGGCTAAAATTCACTGAATGAAACACTTCATACACATTATAGTGGAATGCACTGGGGTGAATAAAACACTGATTTACTATAACATTGCCTGCTTTCTGTAGTGAAATTCATTCATTAACTTTTTTTTTTAATGGTACAATAGGCTTTTGCAGGCTACATGCAGATTTTACAGGCTGGTTGTCTTGTATCTTAAAAGGGCATTATCATTAGGACAATATGTTTGTCTTGTTTCTGACTTGTAGAAGATTCAGTTGTGAGTTTGGAATCCATTAACCAGCTTTTTTCATTACACGTGAACTGGAACCTTGAAATGGAAAAGCCGCCTTCAAAGCATTATAACAACAAGGTTAATATGGACTAGCCCTTTTACAAGAAATACTACTAATGCCACAAAGCAAATCTTGCACGAGTTGGCATATAAAAAGTGAGACGTATAGTAAGTCTCCAAAATTTACGCAGCTATATACCAATAATTTATACCCTGTTTCTATGTTTGACGCTAATTGAGCGAATCACAGATGCATCTTTCTTTTCACTTTATAGTCTTTTTATGTTAGTTTTGCTTTTTCACTTCCACATCCAAAAACCTGCTTATTGTACTGTTGGTTGGTAGGTTGTAATCCTAATCTCAATGACTGTCTGTTTCATATGCACAGTTTTTCACCTTTATTTACAGTAATTCTCCGACAATTTCAATGTTCCGAATCTGGTTGAATGGAAAGTAGCTTGAACAGGTTTAGATGATAGAGGAGAGAAACCGTAGTTCTCTTGTAAGTCACTGGGTACACTTGCAAATACAGCGGCTGTAAATAGAAATCTGCCTATTAACTACATGTATTTAATTAAAATTTCTTGTATTTTATTTGCCTTTTGTGGTTGCTTTCTTTACTGGCATTTCTCTTTCTAAACACAAACTATTTGTGATAAAAGCAAGAAAATAGTTTTTCCAGTATATAGGGCATTCTTTGCTATCACTGGGATGAGCATGTTTAGTGTAAAGTGGTCCACAAAGTTGTACTACTTTTCATATTTAAAGGGGATATAGAATATATATATATATATATATATATATATATATATATATATATATATATATATATATATATATATATATATATATATATATATATATATATATATATATATATATATATATATTACTATAGTACACAGCTCCTCCTTCTACTGTTGATGCGTGCTAGAAATGTAATGCCTTTTTTTTACAGAGGAATTATTTGAATATATTTTTGGTTTACATAAGACCGCTATATTTTTATTTTGTATTTGTGGAAATTTCCTCCGTTTCATGTAATATGTACTTGTGTCAGATGAGTTCCTTGCCTTGGACTCAGTTGTCACCTTCAGGTCAGGCAGTAGCCCCATGGTTTCCTCTACGCCCTGCATCAATACTTGCAGCACATTCGTGTCTAAATGAATTGGACACCAACAGGACTTATATTATAAATATTTAGTACAATTGCAGCAGATTTGTGATGAAGTACAAGCGTAATTGCACTAATTTTGACACCGGCTGCAGCAGCACTGGAATTCTGGGTAAAAACTTTGTAACATAGGGAAAAAAAAACCATGGCAATTGCACTTTTCTTACTGCATGTGGATGAAAGTGAGCCTTTTTTTTTTTTTTTTTTTTTTTGTCTATTCCCTAAGAAAGTGAATGAAGAGTAACTGTCAGGCAGGGAAGGAAGAGTCATATCTAGAAGTTTTAAGGGAATATAGGTAGAGTGACATATATTAGAGGCATATCAAAAATTGTGCACTTTATAAACATACTCCGGTGAATGAGAGCAGTGAAGTTTTCACCTTATCATAATTATGCTCAAGTGTGTCTGATGATATCCAGCCTGTATAGCCAACACAACGCTGGCAAGCAATTTAATTTCAATGCAACTCATGAATTGTTAGCATAGGCATTTGAAGCAATGTAATACAAGGTGTAAAGTTTGCTACAGGTCTAGTAAGACAAACAATCAGCAGATGGCATTTACTGTACAAGTAAGCTGTGCCAAAGAAAAGATCTCATTGGTTTCTTTGGATCTACTAGTCATGGGCAAACGACGTACCTTTATTTAGGGTACAGTGGTTTTAAATTTAAGCCTTTTATCAGTGCAATTTGAGGGGGAAAAAAATCAAAGTTTTCAAATCATTTTTTCAATTTAAAATAAAAAAATCCAAAGTGTAGTTTAGCTGCATATTGACTCAATTCATTTAGCTGCTTGTATCAAACACGCTGTAGTTGCTAATACCCTTTATCTTCTTCTGATGAATGGTGTGCAGATGCACCTATTGACACTGGCCACTATCCTGCACTGCGCAGTAGCTATAAAGTTCGAACAGTTGGTTGTGTCCAGGCCCGGACTGGCAATCTGTGAGTGTTCTTGAAATGCCAGGTCCTATTTTGAGCCCCAGTCCATCTGTGCACCAGACTTGTGTCCAGTGAATTTGTTTGGTTATAAATACCCATTGCAGGAAAATTGCAACCTCCACTCTGAAAATGCAAGACACAACTTGTACCTGATTTGCTTCAAAATACAATTGCAGTGTATGAAGCTTGGCCACAATTACAATGGAATTATGGGTAAAAAAAAAACCCACAGCTATTAGCACTTGTGTTTGTAAATTATCTCTTTATATTTATTTGGCACATTAAAATGAATATATAGTCTCTGTATACTCTCAAATCTCTCCTTCCGCTCTCTTAGGACAGAGGCAGGCAACTAGCCATTTCCAGTTTCTAGAAGGAGGATTCTGGGACTTCAGGTTCTGGAGCATTGTCACTTGCTTACTCTTGTCTCTGGCTGTATCGTAAAATGGTTAGTTTTTAAATAGAAATAACGGATAAATGGAGAATCCCAAGTGGGCTGAATAAAAGCCAGGGCAATTTAATTGCAATTTGTTTGCGGTGATGGTAAGTAATTACGGTGTCTTGTATTCTCATCCATGCAGGGAGGGTTTAAGAAGGGCCATAACCCTATAGAATGTAGTCTGCATGAGAGAGAGAGGCCACTCACTGGTTCTTCATGCCTTTCCTTTTCATCACGCAATGAGCTCCCCAGAAAGAATTCCATTTGCATAACAAATGAATAGCCTATGAGTGAAAAGGCAGATAAAAAGCGTGTGTGTGTTGTTTGGAACCACATAAACAAGACTGATGGCTTCTACATTTTGGACTTTCACTTCTCTTTGGATGTACTAAGTGCACACACAGGCCTCCTGAACACAACATCCTCATGGTAAGTTGACTTTTCATGAATTTGGTAAAATTATCCCATTCCATTATGCAGATCATTGTCCTTCAGCAAGAAACCTGCTAATTCAGATCTGCAGCAGCATCAGTTCAGTTGCCTTATTTCAGTGCCCAGCACACAACCTGTTTTTATATTTGTTCAGTTCAATTTTTGCATAGAATCAATAGAACATTCTATTTCATTCATGAATATTGTAAATATGCTAAAATCTTTTTTTTTTTTTTTTTTTTTTTTATTCCTTGCAACGGTCAAAGTTGCCTCTGTACTTTTTATATTGGTGGCTATTAGTACTGTTTTGATTCATTTACTCGGATGTATCTACATTAATTAATGGTACATTAGACTGACCGTTACCTTTATCACATATCTTCTCTTTGTGACTAAAAGACTATGCCTAAGAATAGGGTTGACCAGAAAAATTTTTTGTTTAACACAATATAATTTGGCATCAGATACATTTGGTATCTGTCATTTTAACTCAAAGATCAAATTAGATGTTGCCTATGGGTTTAAGTAATTTATAGGTTTAGGAAAAATAAAAGGAAAGAAGACTGAGGAACATTTTTTCACATTCCCCCTGTCTCTTTCCAAAACCCCTATACTACAAAAGTACCTGTCTTTTTAACCTACTCCCCCAAACCCTACAGACCCTCAAGGATGTAATAGAAAATGGAACAGGGGGAACAAGTAAGAATCTTCAGCTAGTTTCTTTACTGGCAAAATCTTTTTTTAAATATTGCTTAGTTTTTTTTAAAGTGCTTAATTATTGCTGTATCAGGACAATCAGTGTGGTAGTTCTTAAATGAATAAATCAAAACTATGCCTCCTAAGAAGGCTTTTGGTGAATATGTTATGGAAGCATGCACAATATAAATTGTGGACCTTGCTTATAAATATGTATACCATAGTATGGTTTATCATTTTATTAACATGAATTATCAGATACCTTGTTACTGTGTGTACAGATTGTGTGGTAGTAGTGCACCAGAACTGTTGTGCCTGTAGATTAATAAAGCAGACCATAAAAGGTTCACTAAATGAGGACTCTCATTACCACCTGGAACATGATGGTTTTAAAATGTTTAACAACTAATAATAGAAATACTGAGGTGCTAAAGCTGGCCATAGACATGCAGAAATATCCTTATGTCCGTTTGTTGCAATCTCCTGACTAACCATTCAGATTAAAGTAGTAAAAGAAAGACTATGTTCTGGCCATTAATTCAAATACAATAATGGTCCAAAGGTTATGTCCAACAGATAGTAGTGCCAATCTCCCATTGATTTCGTCAGATATACATGCAGAGATATTAACGTTAGCCAACAGAAGTCTTCTAACCTGACCAATCTCCATGGCATGAGAAATTTCGTGATGATCTAAACATGGTCAGAAAATCGTATAAAACAAATATTCATATGACTTTATCTTTGTGTCGATGGCCAGCTTAAGGCTCTGGTACATCCCTCTGTCTAAGCAAGGAATGGTGAAACAATACCTGACTAAACCATTTATCAAAAACCAAAGTAATCCTCTTGAATCTATTAAACAACCAGAACAGAAGGGGGTTGCTTGGGAAACACACACAACTCTGTAGGTAGCCTGTACGGAGCTACAACCTAAAACTTTGTATGACGTATGCATTCTTGTGTGCTACACATAAAGACATTTTTGAGTTTAGTGGGACATTAAGAAAGCAGGGCTTTGTTGGTTAACAAACTGCTTTTGGTGTTTATGTGGCTCTTTATCTGGTAGTGCACAGTGTGCGTCTTTGCTATTGTGTAAAAGCACAATGAAGCTTGATTAATGGGCGTTTAGTAGGTTTGTGCAGGACAAGAGATCAGTCTGTGACGTAGCAGGTCCCCATATATTAGAAATATGTGGACATGGGGGGTTAATAATAAACAAATAAAAAGAAAACAAAAGTGAATAATTTCAAGATGATCATGCAACTCTAATCCGAGTCTTATACCTCACCAGCCATTTCATGATAAAACCATGTCAAGGGACCCTGTATGCCAACATATATCTCATGGAGTGATTGGGGAACTAGCATCTCACTTGCATCACAATTAATGAACTAGCACCCAACTTCTATTACCATCTTCTATAAAAAGCACATTTTTAGTGTATATGAATGACATTATGCAAGACTTGTACAAATTTGTGTGCAGTAATCTTGTATATATAGGCATTGTTCTACTGAGTAGAACTGTTAATTATTTACTAATATACTTTGTATAAGAGGAAACTGCCCACCACATACACTACTGTTAGTGGGGAAATTATTAGGCAGATTACTTTTTCAAGTGATGCCCTTTTTACCTTTTGCCCTGTCTTCATACCTTCTACTTTTTGATCCTGCTCCCTGATTGGTACCATAGTGCAGGTGTCCAACGATAAACCCGGCATCCAGTTAGTGCTTTAGCTGCATGAACCATTTTGCTGGCACACATTACAATCATAATCAATTGTTCATAAGGGATATGGCATAAACCAATAATGAACTGGAGATGAGAATAATCAGTACTACTAAATAAAATATTAGCAACTTCTAGGTTGTGACGAAATTGTCAATGTTGACTGTTTCTGTGACTTATGGGACATCAATTAAATAAAGCAGGAAGCATACTGTATATACACCAAAGTGCACTGATATAGAGGTTACGAGTGGGATTACAAAAGAGAATATTAAAATATTGTAAAGAGACTAACCTGTACACTACCGCTCCATTATTCTATCTGGTGGGCAAAGAAGTTATAGTGGCACACAGCCTCTCTAACTTCTCTTTTTATACGTGTGAAATAAAAAACAGTAGCATAGTTATCGTTCCCAAGAAAACTTTCTAAATATTTGACTCCATTTAATTGAGAGCAGCCAAAGCATGTATTCTTTCCTACACCCGTCAGACAAGTCACCTACTGTATATAAAAATGAAAGGATGCAGAAACTGATTTTCTGTGCAAAATTCACAGACAATATGCCACTGTTTTAAAGGTAAACATAGAGCTGGATTTGATATATTTCGCAATTACCCTGGAAAAAAAACATGCTTGTATCATCCCTTTCCCACATCTTTTGTTGCTGTGAAAAAGAGAAGGCATCTGGTTGCTGGGAGATAGGGCTGTCCAGTCCAGCAGCCAGGCACGATTTATTATAAAACACAATCAAGCTTTTTTTTGTTTGTTTTCAAATGGGCTCAGCAAGATCTCCCCATGTGTCCTGACTGAACCATTTCAGATTAACTCATTTTATCCCAGAGCTAAAGAGAAGTATCTTCCTTGTAGCCCCCAACTCCTAATTAAAGAGACGTTAAGGGGAAGTTAATATAAAAATCACCTACGAAAGAGCAGATTTTCTAAAGATATTTAATGCTTTTATAGAGCATTCCTGCCTCTACCCACATAGTACATAATTTAAAGATGAGTAAAGCTAAGCCACTTCATCTCCATATGCCCTTTTTGATTATTTGATCCATAAACCAGGGGTCATTCCATATTTTCAGCATAATTTGGCCTACTAAAAGGTGTGGATATATGTGTGTATGGCCAGCTTAAAGGGATACTGTCATGGGAAAAAAAAATCAAAATGAATCAGTTAATAATGCTGCCCAGGCAAAATTCTGCACTGAAATCTATTTCTCAAAAGAGCAAACAGATTTTTTTTATATTCAATTTCGACATGGGGCTAGACATATTGTCTATTTCCCAGCTGCCCCAAGTCATGTGACTTTCAATAACTCTTTACTGCTGTACTGCAAGTGGGAGTGATATCAACCCCCTTCCTTTCCCCCCAGCAGCCAAACAAAAGAACAATGGGAAGGTAACCAGATAACAGCTCCCTAACACAAGATAACAGCTGCCTGGTAGATCTAAGAACAGCACTCAATAGTAAAAACCCATGTCCCACTGAGACACATTCAGTTACATTGAGAAGGAAAAACAGCAGCCTGCCAGAAAGCATTTCTCTCCTAAAGTGCAGGCACAAGTCACATGACCAGGGGCAGCTGGGAAATTGACAAAATGTCTAGCCCCATGTCAGATTTCAAAGTTGAATATAAAAAAATCTGTTTGCTCTTTTGAGAAATGGATTTCAGTGCAGAACTGATTCATTTTGAAAAAAATTTTTTTTCCCATGACAGTATCCCTTTAAGGAAATCTCCGCAGCATGCCTACATGACACTCAACTTGAAATTGTTAGCCAGTGCTGTAGCTTGGACACAACATCTTGCAAGGCATGCAAACTGCAAACTGGAAAAAAAGAAAAAATCAAGTGCTTGTAAAAAAATGTAATGACAAATTGTTGCAGTATTTGCAATTTGCATATTGCCTGCTGGTAGTACATGAGTCCTTGTATCTCCAGGTCAGAAAATTCTAAAAAGTATGAGTTTTCGGGTGAAAAATTGCAAAAATCAGTTTTTTTCCCACAAAGCAAATTTTCGGGAAAATGTAATAATAAATAACCGTAAAAAATCCGAGCGGATTTGATTGGAGTTTGCAGCAGAAAATGTTGAGGTTAAATTGAATTTTGATAAATAACCCCCTCTGTGTTAGTTTTGCTTTAATACATCAAAGTAAGAGGTGTCGTTTGACCTGAAACCCTTGGGGGCCCCAGCTGTGGGTTCAGGTGGGTAGCAAGTCAAAATTTAAGCAAGGCGCCCTCCACTTTGGTTTCGTGATAATGCAGAGCCCTCCCCTATGATCCTGGTCATATAGGAGGCATCAGAGGGGCATTGGGTCAGGTGTGGATCATAGTAGAAGAGGCTTTTTGGCTGGGTTAGGTGCAGATTCAGAAGTAGCAGGTAAAGGTCACATTCAGGTTGGAATATTTCTGAACTGCTCATCACTTGTGGCCATTTATCAAAAAAATCCACTAAATCATCTTGTTCTATCACTTGGATACAGTGCTCAAAGACTAGCAGAGTAGGACAGGGGAGCTTTCACAGTTATTAATATCTAGTAACCATAGCAACTAATCAGATGTCAAGCAGTAAATGCTGCCCGCTGATTGGTTGTGCCTGCTGATTGGGTGCTATGGGTTACTGAGACAAAGCTGGCCAAACAAATATATTTATATGTACATATATTAGTTAAGTGAACAGGAATTTGTGGGTTTCTGAAGTGTGAGAAAGTTTATGTGTGTGACAGAAAAGGGGTTAAGGTTAACTAATTAGGGAGTAGTTGTGTGATGGGTTTGAATCGGCAAGAAGCTGATGATAGAGTTGCCGCTGGTGGTGCCTGTGTGGAGAGTATGAGACTCTCTGGTCTTTCTGTGTGTGAAAGAGAGAAGGCTGTGTTTTAGGAAAACGCTGTCTCTGATAGTGACCTACACTAAACAAGTGTACAAGTACAGGTACGTTGATCTCTGATGGTGAGCTGTGAGTGACAGGGTTTGTGGTGGTTTTATCTCTGTGATGGGCTCTGGTTTAGTCAGGAAGTGTAACAACCTGCCTGGGCTTGAACTTGTGACCTGGTATTATTATTATTATGCTGTCTACATTATCTCTTATCTATATGAGCAGACTGCTACGGTCCTGATTCACTGCTATTGGCATCCCTATATTTCCCAGTAGGCATGACTTGTTTCACCTGTTGTTAATCTGCTCACAAGTGTTCTGAGTTCTCTTTCCCTGTCATTGTTGTTGCTTTGACTCCTGATACCTGTTCCTGTCCCCTGTGTGACTTCCTGGTTCTGACCCCGGCTTGTTCCTGACTTTAATTTTGTCTCACAATTCTGTTTCTATTATCTGACCAGGCCTGTCTGACTACGTCCAGCGCCTTCCCAGAGAGAGTATACTATTGGCACCTTTGCCTGCCCCTGTGGGAGTATTGTATTCTGGAGTGGTAAATCCTGGCAGCACCGAGTAGCTGAGGGCGAGGCCCAAAGCCAAAGGTGGCTGTTGTAGGCAGAAGACCATGCCTAAAGAGGAATCCAGTCACTCCCCTGGTGTTTGGGTTTGCCATACGTGAGAGACTGCTATAGGAGAGTTTTGGTGCTATACCATTTTGGTTTTAATAGATGCAGGGGGAGGGTGTGCCTTGTTTTTTACTGCAGATGTAGATGATCCACTAAATATAATCCTATAACTTCCTACAATACAATATAACCATTAAATGAGCTATGTAATTGATTGTAAACCAATATTTGCTCAATAAGATTATTCCAGGACGCAGGTGGTGGGTGGGTGCAGGTCAGGCAAATCCCGACCCGGACATCAATATTCCTGACATTCAGGTTGGTAATATTCATTTGAGTTTTAGATGTTCGAGTTTTTTCTTAAATAAGATACTATTGGAGTTTTGAGTTCATTCAAAGTAAAAAAAACTATCACTCAACCTTTCATAAATATGCCCCTAAATGTACATGCATTCCCACGTTACGGTATGTTCTTCTCTCTAGTAAGTGATCCTGAGTATTCAAATAATATACATGTGAATTTTTTATTTTCTGTACTATTGGGTCCAGTCTGGCAAAAATAATTGTGCGGTGTGTATCCCATCGCAAATTGGGCAAATTGTGGTTTTGCACTTTACAGTACAGGTATAGGATCCATTATCCAGAAACCCATTGACAGCTCCGAATTACAGGAAGGCCGTCTCCATTAGATTTTCTTTTTCTCTGTAATAATAAAACAGTACCTTGAACTTGTCTTTCAAATTCTCTTTATTGAAATTAATCCCACAGAATTTTAGGCCACAACATCCAAAAAAAGGCAAAATACACATTTTATTTAACTTGTAATTGATCCCAACTAAGATATAATTAATCCTTATTTGATGCAATACAATCCTATTGGGTTTTATTGATGTTTAAAGGATTTATTAGTAGAGCCAATTACAGAAAGTCTCCTTATCTGGAAAATCCAGAGCATTCTGGATAACCGGTCCCTTACCTGTACTCGTACACATGTTTTGGTGACTAAAATCATGACATTTATGTGTAAAGTTGTAGCAGGGGTGCCCTGAGGTGATCAGTAAACTCCAGCATCCCAGCAAAAACAGCTCCGTTAAGTTCACCCCTTTGAGTATTTCCTATTCATATTTTTTTAAAATGCCCTTCTTTCATATTGTTATTCAGTTATGTACAAAAATTCCTGTTCTCTCTGTGTAAAACAATAAAATTATATTATTAATGGCAATGTGACTTCTGAATAGGTAAGCCCGTAACCTATATTTTCACTAAATGCTGACCTTTTATCAGTATAGTTTGTACACTTCTAATTTTTAGAAAACAAATCTAAGGGCCAGATTTATCAAGAGTCGAATTTCGAAGTACAAAAAACTTCGAAATTCGACCATTGAATTAAAAAACTTTGAATATAGAATTCAAAGTTTTTTCAACAAATTTGGCAATCCTGCAGTCGAATAAAAAACGCTCAAATCGAACGATTTTTAGCGATCGATCGAAGGATTTTTATTCGACCAAAAAAACCTTACAAAAGTGCTCTGGAAGGTCCCCATAGGCTAACATTGCACTTTGGTAGCTTTAATTTGGTGAAGTATGAAGTCAAAATTTTTTTTAAAGAGACAGTACTTCGATTATCGAATAGTCTAACGATTTTTACTTAGAATTGAAGTCGAATGATCGAATATAGCCTATGCGATGGTCGAAGTACCCAAAAATGTATTTCAAAATTCAAACTTTTTGAAAATCAAACATTCACGCGAGCTTAGTAAATCTGCCCCTAAGTTACATATGGGGCAACACTTTAAATAGCTAATGACTGATCCTGTAATTGGGTTACTGTTGGAGTTTAAAGGTTATTTTTTATTTCTTACACTAGGATCAGTTTCACTTGTTGATACGTTGTAGTAAAAATCACCAGCTGATACTTTTCAAAGGATGTGGTCTGCGGATAAACTGACACCCTCCGACAAAATGATAAAAGCCAAGATTTTGCTCCTATTCTATGTTTTCCTGGACAGCTCTAACATATATTCATTTTGTTTTCAGAGACTAACAAAATGGGCGCATTCTGGGATCCAGCACAAACAACCTGCTTACTTTCCATACTATTGGTAAGTATTATCTCTTACACCTTTTGTTTCTGACAATTTAATGTTCTAATCTACAAAGTATGCATTGACATTCACATCACAAAGCTCTGAATGTGTAGCATCTAATTAAGTTTGCATCTGAGAGCACCAGCGACTTTAGGTGGCAAATTCAAATTTTCGAACTTTTTTATGGTCGAAATTCTCAAATTCGAATTGTCAATTATCCAAACTCGATTCGAATTTCGAGATTTATCAAAAATTTCGAGATTTATCAAAAATTTATCAAACTCTGGCCCTTTAAACATTCGCCACCTAAAATCTGCCGAGTTCATGTATAAATCAATGGGGGTGGTCCAGGGACCAATTTTGTTGACATGTTACTAGCCTTCCTGACATTTTCGGAGCAAAAACTTAAGTTTAGCCAAATTTAATTAGAATTCGATTAGAGTTTTCGAGTGCAAGTTTTAGATATTAGACTTTTGTATCGAATACCCACTTAATCGAATTTCGAGTATTTAAATATATTTATTAGAATTCAAAATTCGACCTTTGATAAATGTGCCTCCCCATGTGCTATTAGGTATGTTTACAAATATATTTGTGTTGCAGAGACAGAAAATAACATTTCTGTCTTAAATTGGCTCCAACAGTCCAGTGAAACGGAATAGACTCACTTCGGCACAACTGAGTTGGTATCACAGAAAATCAAACATGATTCCATTCCAAGGTAGTTAGATATAAAGTTCAACCACCTGATTCTAAGGAGGCTTTAATTTTAAAGTGTTAGCCAATCAGTTTGGTTTCCTAGGATAATTTTCATTATTTTCCCATGAAATAAAGTGATATTTATCAAAACTGCTGTATGCCAACATAAATATTTGAACAGCACCATATAGCTTTGGTTTAATAAAAATCTTTTTACTACAGTAACAGAAACATAACATATTAAGTTAGGTTGAAGCAAGACATATGTCCTTCAAGTTCAACCTTGTATATTTATATATACATATACAGAGAGAGGCTAAAAACCCTTCTGAAGCCTGTCCAATTTGCCTCAGAGGGGGAAAAATCCTTCTTCACTCCAAGATGACATCAGACCATTAGCTGGATCAACTTGTCGTATGAGCTATCTTCCATAACCCTGTATTCCCTCACTTGCTAAAAAGCTGTAGACTGTAGCTGCCAAAACTCTTTAAAATAGTTCTCCCCATCATTTTCTATGTTGTTGGGTAATTCTACATTTTATTGATGTTCAGATTTTAAATCATATTAAAATTATGGTGTATATATGAATCCTTTGGTAGGATGGAAGACAATCTCTAGAGGGCCACATTCAGCTCAAGGACCTCTAATCATAAAACCGTTATTTAGATGCTTACGTTTCAGCTGCGGCTATATAAGCATTGTAGGGGGTTTTCTTGCATCACATGACTGATAGTGTTAGTAATTCATTACTTATCCATTATTGTGTTTCCTCTCAGATTTGTAGCTGGTATAGCTGCTGGGCAGCACCTGAGATAAATCAGACTCATAAAGGTAGGTATTTCTACTTAAGATGCTACACATTGTTGTCATCCACAATTGGTTCATATCATTTTGTGTGCAGTATGCAAAATTTGGGTGCTAGCCTAGGGACTATGTTGGTAGCCCAGTCCTTTAATCTCTTATTTTGAGACAGTTCTATTTTAGAAGCTGCCCTTTATTGCCATGCTGGCTACAGGTCAGCTATGGGGAGCTGCACCTTTTATAGCCACACATTCTCAAACAAGTGTTGATAAGGATATGCAGATTGCAGTGATCACAAGACAAGATCTTGATCATAAGAGTGTACCAGTGTATCCCTGGTAGTCTTAATTACCAATTAATTGGGCAAAACATATGGCTTGTGGAGAATTATTCTGCTTCCATACTGTTGAGCTAAAATGCCTAATTCTGTCCTCTTGCTCAAGACTGAGGTCTTCTTGATCTTATTGGGTAAAAAATGGGGCATGATGTTGTTGGTACAGTATGTGCATCTGTGCCTAGTAGAGTTAAAAAAACACAGATATGATTAAGTCAAATATGTGAATTTGAAAACATGAATGGAGTACACATCTGCCGGATCTAAAATGTAAGTAAAATGTCATTTATAGGTTTGTGTTGATCATTAAGAGCTTTAGATTCTTTGATTTATAATAATTGTATGTCGTTTCAGGCGCAGACTCCACTGCTACATTTATTGAAACCTCTGAGGGTGTGTATGAGTATGTAAGTCAACCCCTTGACCGATGGCAGGCTGAGAAGTTATGCGAGTATAAATTTGCTTCTTTGCTCTCTGAGTCAAAAGAGAGCCAAAAGATCCCGGCAAAACTTTTGCAGTCGAAACAGATTAACTTCCCTATATGGCTGAAGCAGGAAGGGCCGACCGAACCACGTGAGTTTGAAAAAAAAAACAAACATTTTTTTTTGTTTTCTATACAATCTACAGCACCACTGTTATTCACACATAGAGAGATATTATGTCCTTTAAGAAATTTACATTTTATCCTAAAACACCACTTTTTTCAATATACCTTTTTGTACCGAGCTGAGCACTGCACTTGGCTCAGAGATGCTGCTCCATCCCTCCACAGTCTTAACACAGTGACATATTTTCAGCAACTATATGTATTGTGCTTTATTTCAGGGACCCGAACACTTACCTCCCTCGTGTTTGAAAATAGAACGGATACGAAATATGCAAAGCTGCTGGTGGATTTCCCACCCCTGTCAGAAATCACAGTATGCGCTTATATTCAGTGGGAAAAGGCACATAAAGATTTTGCCACAGTCTTCTCATATGCTGTTCCAGACTTCTTTAATGAATTCCAGTTGCGTGGTATCACTAACGAGAAAGGATTTGTTCAGTTTGCTATAATAGTGCATGGGCATCACACGCCATACTCCACCTTGTTCCTCAGTGATGGGCAGTGGCATCATGTTTGTGCCACATGGCAAAAACTCAATGGCACTTGGGCATTTTATGCAGATGGAAAAAAAGCTGCTTCTAGCACAATATCTACCACCCAGGATATTATCCAGGGGGGATCATTTATTATTGGCCAAGACCAAGATTCATTTGGTGGAACATTCAAAGCAAAGGAGTCCTTCAGTGGTAACATTACTGACTTGAATGTTTGGATGAAAGTCCTCAGTGATGAGCAAATAGAAGTGGTCAGATCCTGCAATGCCATCGTGCAGGGTATTGTGTATAACTGGAAGTCACACAAGCTTAAAATCGACCCTTCTCTGCTTCAAATGAACATTCAGTTTGTTTGTCCAGGTAAGAATTTGACTGTTTAAGTCTAAATATATCCTGCCTAGCTGCTAGTTGATCCAGAGGAAGGTAAAAACCCCTTCAGATGCCTCTCCAATCAGCATCAGAGGGGGCCAATTCCTTCCTGACTTCAAGACCAGTGACTGGATCAACTTGTACTTCCATAACCCTGTATTCCCTAATAAAATGAATGTTGTCTATTCCTGCCATGGTGCCCTCCTTTCACAATAAGCTTTAACTTGCAAGGATTTACATGGAATCATCATTGTCACCCTGCCTCAGCAAGGGACATTGTTACAAAAAACATATTCTGAGCTACGGTTCAATCATTACAAAAGTTGTAAAAATTTATTTTTATAGTGACAAGTACAAAATGCCTTAAAGTTGTAATGGACATAAAACAATAATTTGATATGCATTGAGGAGGATATGGTGAGAGGAGCCCCATTGGAATGTCATTGGTTTGCATCTGTTAGCGGTGTTTGTCTTTTTCCATCAGATTTTCAACAGTTGTTGACTGGGCTTTATTCATAAAATATGACCCTTTTGATAGTAAATGGAAAACCTTTAACGATCTGGGGATATAATGCAGGGGTTACTTTGCAAGTGTGTAACCTAAATAGTGACCTAAGTAAATATATACGATTATACATGAATTTGTTTCCATTACTGGAATCTGCTGAAAGAATTATATAGTCATTTTTTACATAACCTTTGCTATGTTAGTAGAATCCATGAGGATGTTCAATAAACATAACCGTAAAAGCCTTTTGTATGTGCTCCCTGCTGTCAGAGTTCTCTCACAAAGCAAATAAAATACTGAAATAATCCTCAGAACAGGTTGTGGGGGACATACAAGCTGTTTCATACTACTTATGAAACTGGTTTTCTGTTCAGTTTGTCTTAACAGATCTAACTACACAGTTACAGGAGAATTGTAGAGAATTTAGACAAAATGCATGGAACATGGAGGCCATAGTCCTATTTCATGTGGATCAGTAATGGCTGTCATTAAAGTAGTTGTTGGCAGCTGTGTAAAAAGTAGTAAGCATTTATAAAACTGCAGCTACAAGAAACAACATTTCAAAAACATCTGTAATGTGAACTTACACATCTATACCTCCTGATGCATATGATGCCTGATATATATTTTTTCTGGGTGAATCAAATTACCTTACCACTTCCTAGAGCAAACCCTAAATTAGGACTAATTTACTTTCAATGGGTACATTTTCACAAGGGCAGTGACCTATACAAACCAGTTAGCAAGTAGTGGTTGCTTTTTCTAATGCAGGATGAATGATAGCACATCTCTGGTCGCTATAGGTTACTACTCTGCGGCAAAGTATCCCATAAATGAATGATAAATGATTTTCACTAGCTACAAAAACAGTGATTTTCTAAGATGGATGAGAAATTATTCCTTGCCCACTGCCACTGGTAATGGAGACAGTGCTTGGATCAACAATGTACTTAAATATCTGGGTGTCTGTTGGGAACATCTAATTCTAAACAATAAGTGAGGGCAAATGGTGTGGGTGCAATATAAACATCATGAATGCGGTCAGATGTAGGTTGCTTTTATAAGGTTATACCTAAGTCTGTGTTTAGGGCTCTGTAATGTATATATGTAACTTCACAGTGTACTGATCCTTGATCATTTAAGTGGATGCTCTACATATTGTTACAACAAATAAAAGAAAATGCTCTGCAAACGTGGGAACAGCAGGTTTATGAAACAGTTTCGTGGTTTTAGATTCTAGTTTATCGTTCATTGCAGGGGATAGGCTAAATAGTTAGTCCATAGCTGAAAAGTGCATTTTATGCCAGCAGACAAAACTTTTGTATCTCCCTATAAAAAAAAATGATGCATCTGTTGAACTGTCCAATTGTAGGTTAGGTTTGGACTGAATGTTTCATTATCAAATGTTTTTTCACACATTTATGCTCTGATTTTTTTAAAGGTACTTCTATGGATTGCCAGATTTTGCAGTCCAGGAACAGAGCAGTCGACTACAGTCCCTGTGGGAATAAATTGTCCTTCATCTGCTACTACACACATGGTATGTTGGAAGGCACACTATTTATTAGTTAAGGACCCTTGGTACCATACATAATGTAATTTTGCAAATTAGTTTTTAACTATAACAAGCCATTAATTTGATATTTGGCTGCTTTGGTTTTAGATTTATATCAGAGACTGAAAAATACTAACAAAATGAATCGCGACCGAACATTTTCCAGCCGAGTAAATGCTGTCGCAAACAGAACTCTGGTAAGTAGATTCTCAATTCTTTGCAAATCTTCTGGTCACTGCCATTACTAGAAATCACAATAAATATGGTTGTGTGACACAGGCATCCAGTAGCACTCCTACACAACTCTGATCCACCAGAAGTCTCCTGTCTTCCCTTTCTGTCTGATCAAAGTGTCTGCTGTTGCAACTGAAGAAAAGACACTTCTTACAAGGGTAACATTTTGTAAAATTTTAATCCTTGAAAGAGACAAAAGTGAGAGAGGAGTTGGGATTCGACCCGATCTTCTAAAATGCCCATGACAGATACTGATGTGTAAATATAATTTACAAAAAAATTGTGTAAAGAATTGGTTCATGCAAAGAACAGTATCCTACATAGTAACCCCAGCCAAAGGTTTCAAAATAATAACAAACCAAAAGCATTAGTGCAGAACTCAGAGTTGTGTGATCCCTAGTTGTGGAATTGCAAGTCCTAACGTATTTCAAAGACTAAAGCTGGCCACAGACGCAAAGATTCGATTGTACGAATCAACGTGCGAACCGACTTCCCCATCTCCCGACCTGCCACTAGCCATTCCAATCAAATAAAGTACAAAAGAACAGATCAGACGATGTTCTGCCCCTGACAGCAATTGTACGAAAGTTATGTCCGACCAAAGCTAGTGACAGTCTCCCTCTGAAAATCGTACGATCGGCAATACATGCTGAGATATTACCCACAGCCGACAGAAATTTTTTAACCTGTACGATCGACCAAACGACGATCTCCGCCGGACGAAAAATGCATTCTGTACTCTTCACACACAGTCCGAAAATCATACGAATCCTCGATTTGTACGAGCAGATCATTGCATCTATGACCAGTTTAAGACAGTCAGCTGTAAATCTTACACAAAGTGGAAGCAGGGCAGTTCTCCAGATTAGTGCACAATCTTTATGGAACCTCTGTTAAGAGTCAGAACTCCAAATTACCCCTTAGGGATAAACTGCATTGGAGATTTTGTAGGATGGTGTTGGATTGACAAAATGCATCCTACAAGTTGGATATAGTCTCATGGGTGAAAATATAATGAGATTGATACAAATATTTACAATCGGCATGACATGACTGTTGGACGACAAAATCTAATGGTGTCTGACCAACCTTTTTTTTTTTATTGGAATACATTGACTGTCGCATGTAGATGCATAAACAAGTTACACCATCCAACATCCACTTATCTGAATTTTAGCTTCAGGGGGGTCAAATTTTGTAGGATCCTACTAATCTACAAATGCACGGAGTAGCGTGGTGTTGGATGCCAATATCAGATCAAATCTGACCCACAAAATTTGATAAAAATCTCCCATGTAGTTTTACCCTTACAGCCCTAGCTTCCAGAGAATGTTTAGTTCAATAGAAGTAGGAGGATATGCTAAGTTACCGTATAAACTGCATTTTTAAAAGTAAAGAATTACTGTATGTGCCTCGTGATTTATGAACGAATGCAATACATAGAACTTCATTTACAAAGGTGGGGCAAAGTACAAATTGCTAAAAAACTGGCACAAAGTGTGCCTGTTTTCTACAGTTTGCATCTTATATGCATGTTATTCTGTGCACACAACCCTTGGATAAACTCATGCAGCAAAAGTAGCACTTGCAAGAATTGCATGTGTGCATTGTGTGGCACACTTGTGAGCTTTAGGGAGCAGTGACAGGTGGGGGGCATTTTGCCTGCTACTGTTTTTCACCTGGCATTGGCAAACAAAAGGCCCCGTGTCAGAGATCTACGGGTAAATTAGTACATGGTTGGGTGTATCAGGGTGTGGCCATGATGGATCATTAGTGTAGGCTTTCTCTTTTTTTCTAGATTGTATAATTAACACATTTTTACTAACACATTACTCAACTAGCCATGAAACTCTGGTGTCATTCTAGAGACAGACTTAATAATTGCTGCATAATTATTCCTCAGCATGAAAAATTTCTGCAAACAAATGTTTGTTTGTGGGCTGTCCCAGGCCACACTTCTTGTAGGGTCCTGAAAAACAACACTTGAATGTCAAGAGAGAATTCAGTTCTTAACAACAGTGGGATATTCTTTTAATGAGGCAAAAAGAGCTTGGTGAAAGGATCTAAAAGGCATCACACAGGTTTTCTGAATTCAACTTAAACTGTTTGCTCCACCATAAAAAAATGGGCTATATATATCAAGGCCTTCATAGCCAGGTATATTTGAGAAAAGGGGTTTACAGCCAAAAAATAGTGTCTTGTGTTTATGGTAATTCCCTTTTTAGCAAACCTGTTTGCCACCTTGTGGATATTTACATTTTCAAGTGTGGGTGGCCAGCTGAGACGATGTGACGATGTGTTTTAGGTAAGCATTGTTGAAGAGGTGCATCTCTGATGGGCAATTGCTTTTAACTAATATGTTCTTTGTCAGGAATATCTGGCAAACTGAAGTTTGTTGTTGGGCAGCCATAACGTGAGCGATCAGGTTAGATAGTTCCGCATTTTATAAATAATGAAACTAAGAGTGGTTTAAAGTGCATTTCTGGAAGCCTTTAATAATCCTCCCTTTTTGTTCCATTATTGTATGTGTGGAGACATAACCCTGTAGATGTTAAGTGGCCAAGAGAATTTATTACCCTACTAATTTAGAAAGTAACGTTTTTGGACTACAGTGGTGAATAAATGCTATGCTGTTGTTATAGTGCCCTTTTAAAAGCCTTAATGTGGTCAGGTTAACTTTCTGCTCTGTGTTCGAACACAGCATGCAGCTTCTTTAGAATAAGGCTACATTTACTAATACAATGAGTTCCTATGTGCAACCTTCATATAAATTCTTCAGTGTGTGAACAAATGCATTCCAAAGACCCTATCATATTGTTTTCTTAAAAGAAAGCCTTGTTTTTATATTTGTGAGGGGTGGTGACAGGAAGAACAGAAGAAAAAAGTATTTGGTTTTATCTTCCCTCTCTGCAGAGACAAGGCTGAGGCTGAGTTTAGAGCTCACCACAGAAAAAGTGAAAGAATTGTGTTAACCAAATAGTAAACGCTAAAAGGGTTAATAGATAAGATCCAAATTTATCTCATTTTTTTATTTAAAAAGCTCGACCGAACTCCCCTCCATGACGTTGCCTAATTTATCTTTAAAATAAATCAAAAAATTGGAACGCAGTAAAATAAATCTAGCAAAAACCCAACTCGTATGAATTTTGCAGATTTTATTCCTGAATTGCTCGATTTTTTTGGGTTATCGCCCGAATACCTTACATTTTTAGAATTATTGGGCTAATCCCAGCGCAGAACGCAATATCTTCAAATTGGGATATGGGCATCTGCCATTTACTTATGTATGACCTTGACACATAAGTAATCCATTCCCTGCAAACTATGGCCAAGATGAGCAAAAATAGTTACTGGTGGATTTACAGTCTGGTATTGCACATAAGAGCTTTATTTCCATTAGTTTGCCTTCTGAATATGCAGACAATATATAATTCAAGGTTCATGTGTTGAAATAGAGTTCTTCTGTAGATCCCAAAAGGCTCTTTTCAGGAATACTTATGCTGCATAATTTATGTAATTTCTTCTAGATTTCTGAAGATCTTCTAGAGGGTGGTGTCCAACAATTAAATGCTTCAGAAGCCTCAACGTCTTTGAAGGCTATTGAGAAAGTTATGGAGACAGAAGGTAGTTTGGAGGACCCAGCCGATCTTCTTAGTGTCATCCAGTTCCTAAAGGGAGTCGCCGATATTGAAGCAGAAAGTAGTGCAGAGGATTTTGAGGAACTAAGCCATCATTTTGTGAAAGTCACTGGGGCAGTTCTTGAGCAATCTGATCCAATGTTGTGGTCTGATGTTAACCCGGTATGTGGCAAAGGCTTAATATTATATTTCTTATCTTTAAGGTTGTCCCTAGTTCCTCTGCACTCCAGAAAGTTATATAGCAGTTTAAATGCATAGAAATTAATAGATGTATATGGAGCATAACCCGCATTTAATTTTTTTTTCATTCCAGTGCACCTAAAGGTGAACTAGTAAATTGGGTCATATGAATCGTGGCTTCTCATGTGAGAAGCTTACTACATATTCTGGTATCCCATAAGGTGTAGCCACAGCAAAATGGTCATATAATCGTAAAGGCCTACCTTGAGAAAGGTGCTGACAAATTTTTCTTTTAGATCATCAGAGGACCTATGACCCTGGTACGTAATGTTGAGAAAATGGCTTCCAGTCTGTCACAGATACTATCAGATGAAAAGAAAGAGATTTCTATCTACCACAAGAATATTGGTTTGTTTCCTCTTTTACTTTAAAAAGTTTAAAAAACAACAACAAGATCTCATATTTAGGGCAAAATGTTCAGCAAACCTGATAAACTATCAGTTCCTTTTGTTCCTTGCAGTAGAAAGCCATGCCAAGGGAAACAACGTTCTAAAATGTGATTATTTGTTCCCAATTGAGGTCCATCATGTCTCACTGACAAATAACAATGGGTGATTGTAACTGTCACTTTGTAAGATGTTAATTTGTGACTGTTGGTGTAAGAGGAGAACTAGCTTAGTGTTTTACTTTTGTCCAAACTGTATGGGAATGTTAAGATAGGTATAGACAAATACAAAAGATCCTCTGCACTCAACCCGTTATCAATATGTTTAGGACATTGAGACATTTTGTGCCTTAAGCTACTAAAAAATGCCTTACCCTTTAAACAAAACAGGGATTGTTTGTCCATATATTGCAATATATTTATGATGGGCAACTACGTCAGTTATCCCTGGTATGGCTAGTCCAACATAAAACTGGCATCTCATTGCACCCCCGCCTAATGGTTTTTAAAATTGGTGATGAGCACCACTTTCCCTTGTTTAATAATTTATACAGGAGCAGTGGCCAGCTCCATGTTGTGGCTCCCACCCTTCCCAGCTATAGTCAGATAATCCCACTAGTGGCCAATAAAAGGGCAACCAAGTTTGGGAGTTTTAATCTTGAAAGCAGCAAGTAAGTTGCAGGTAAAACTTACCAAAAACCCAGGGCCGGTGCTCCTATCAGGAGAAATCTGCACCGGCCCCGGGTTATAGGAGCGAGCACCACGGAGATATCTACTTCCGTCTTCGCGCAGCTGTGCATTTTCCCGGACTGACGCATGCGCATTTGAACGAAAAAGTCGACTTTAAAGTTAAAGTTCGGCTTTTAGTTCTAATGCGTATGTGCAGCTGCGCGAAGACGGAAGTAGATCTCTCCATGGTGCTCGCTCCTATAACCCGGGGCCAGTGCAGATTTCTCCTGATAGGAGCACCGGCCCTGGGTTTTTGGTAAGTCGCTACAATCACTTGGGGGTGCCTAACGTTTGGCACCCCCCAAGTGTCTCCAGCCTTTCCTTCTCCTTTATTCCCTTTGTAAATGTATAATGAAGCAATAGAATTCTTGACGTAGTTGGCCGACTTAAATATATTGCAATATATGGACAAACAATCCCTGTTTTGTTTAATGGGTGAGGCATTTTTAGTGGATTAAGGCACAAAATGTCTCAATGTCCTACGTATATTGATAATGGGTTGAGTGCAGAGGACTCTTGTATTTGTCTATATGAATTTTGTTTTTTCATTGCTAATGGTTTTAAAAATTTGTGGTGAGCACAACTATCCCTTGTTTGTTAATTTGAAGATAGGTAACACTTCTTGAGATACTTTCCCAAGAACAAGTAGCAAAATTTCATTGGCACTTGCTGGTGCTAGCAATTAGTAGGACTGCTGCTTGTGATTCTATTTGCATGTAGGTGTATATGTGCAATGTCAGCTGTTACGCCCAGTGGTTTGTTACTAGTTCAAGAATTGTGCCTATATAATGCTTATAATAACACATTTTAATTCATGGTAGACTAGATTCATAGGCAGAAACTATTACCCAACAAGGAAATCTTGATCAGCTGAACAGTATATTTGTTGTATTCCTTCACAGAAGTTGGAGTGAGACATTTTGATCTGGATGCCGACAGTCATTTCTATAGGGAGCGGGGTACCGATAAAGTGGATCAAATCACAGTTCCCATGAAAGAACTTGAAGGAATTGCAAAAGGAGGTATGAAAGATGTGTTACAAATTTATTAGGATAAAAGGCCATAGAAACTATGAAATGTTCATTGTATTAATTCATATAGCTGTGCCTTCCATGTATGGCAGTTCTGTACTACTAAAACCCATGGCTATTAATGATGAGTGGAACTCATGAGATTAGTTACAGGGTCAAACTGAGTTTATGGGTTCCAATGGTAAACAATTACTCTCAAAAGAATTTTATTTCCCTTTAATAAAGTTTGTTTTGTCGATAATAATGGGGCCCAACATCCAGCATATTGCATATACAGCACTACCGAATTGGCATTTTTTTAGCTAATGCTGTGCATCAGCTTGCTATAAACATTTATGACATCTATTCAGGTCTGGACTGATAAATAATAGGCCCTGGCATTTCAGGTACACAGAGGCTCAAACAGCCCCCACCAGCCCACTAAATACTGACTTTCTATGGCACCTTATAGCAGCCCCTCTGGCATTTGCCAGAACCCACAGATTGCCAGTCCGGGCCTGCATCTATTATTCGGAATGCTTGGGGTCTGGGGTTTTTCAGATAAGGGAATTTGTAATCTGTAAGTTTAATCACTATTTTAATTCTACCAAAAAAACACTTAACGTGGATTTAAAATTTGAAACCCAAAAATTAAGGAAATATTTTTAAGGAGAAGCTGTTTGGCGAATCAAACAAAATGGCATGTTCATGTGTATGTGAAAAGTAATTTTCAAATTATCTCTTTCAGATCATGTGGATTTTAAAGTGGTGAACACGTGGTTTGATTTTGATGCATTCCGACATTTATTTGGAGGATACAACTGTAACATCTTACCTGAAAATTCTGCAGTATCTGATGGAGGATACAAGTGAGTCAGGCTACTGTACCCAGAATACCCAAAATAAAATAATAAATATTAGGGAGAAGAATAGTTGCTGGTTTAGGAGTGTTTTGAAAATTTGAGGGGTCATTTATCCCCTCCTGCCGGAAGTGCTAGAATTCTAAGGGTTGACATGGAATTTGTGGGACACTAGGCTGTTAAGTAATACTTAATGGCTTTAAATGGTATAAGAAGCATTTATACTGAGTAGAATTTTGTTTTGTTAAATAAAGAAAGGTGGAATCAGAAACTATACCATAGCAGTGAGCATGAGGAACCAGATGAATTGTTGAATGCTATTAAAAGTGACAGAAAGAGATATTGCTTGCGATTGCACAAATTAAAAAAGTTTAGATTTTTCATGAAGCATCCAAAGAAAAAAAACGACATTTGTATAAAATAAATTTGTTTGAGGATGCTTTCATTAGAAGGCTTTCCACTGAAGAACTTATGAAAGCAGTTGATCTCTCAGGGAGGCTAAGTTTCCTGAAATTTTTATTATTGCTTACCTGTGTAGACTTTAACCAATTTAGATTAATATGCAGGTACTACCTGTTAAATTGCTGCTGTTTGTGCCGCCAGATTTAGCACAATGAATATTAACGCTGTTCTGTAAAATATAAAAAATTCTTGCAGTATTGTGTGTCGTAGAGTGCAATACGTGCACAAACAGTGTTTCAACACACCTATACACACATCATACTACCCCTCCTCAACAGTGTTTCATGTGGGATACATAAATAGTGTAGAGTATGTAATTACACTGTCCTCATCTATCTAGAAAAATGAATCCAAGCTAATCATGTTTTCATTAACCTAGGGGTTTTTACTATGAAAGAGGTGCTCAGACAATGACAGCATGAAGATTTATGTAGTCAGTAAAATTGCATGCAGATGTGTACACCTTGTGTCTGCAAGGGATGGTTGCTATGAATGGGGTGCCCAGGCTATACCACTGCTTTTGGAAAGGCCTAGCACGGCTTCAGTGATATCGAGAGTATACATTTATTCGAAGTTGCATTTCATTAACACCTTTTCTGCCAAAAATGTACTGGCCGTTCCTGAAGTAACATAGTAATAAAGTAAGTTAGGTTGAAAAAACTACACACGTCCCTCCAGGGACGGACTGGACCGGCCAACCCCCCCCCCCGATCTGCCCCCCATAAAAAGCCAACTGTGCCGGACCTTGTGAATGTGCGCATGCGTGCACGTGGGCCCAGAGTTTCTGCATGCACGCGTGGGGGCCCCCAGAGGTTTGGGACCGTGTATCTACTAGAAAACAAATTAAACATTAAATAAACCCAGTAGGCTGGTTTTGCTTCCAATAATGATTAATTATATCTTAGTTTGAGTGTAAGGTACTGTTTTATTACAACAGAGAAAAAGCTTAATCATTTTATTTAAAAATTGGATTATTTGAATAAAATGAAGTCTATGGGAGACATTCCATTCTGAAATTCCGAGCCTACTGCATAATGGATCTCATACCTGTATACTGTTGACTATTGGTTGCCAACTCAAAATCTGCTGTTATATCTTGCCTACACACTGAAATCTACCAGGTACTTGTATAAACAGTATCAATGTTCTTATTGTCTTTCAGTTTCTCATTTTAGACACTAGAGGGTACTGTGATACCAGAATACAAAGTTACGTTGAATACATGATTCAATATTTGATAAATTGAAATCCAAGTTCTTTAAAAGCAAAATCCACGGTGCTAATCAGTCCATCAATAATAAAAAGTGAAACCAAACCTAGAAATGTAGAATATCAAATAGCAAAAAAAAAAAAAATCCTGTGCAAATATTGTGCCAAAAATATTGTGTCGAATGACATGAATGACATTAGACTTAACCTAGTATTGAACATGGCTCCAGTAACTACCTCCGTACACAATTATCTACCCGGAAATCGGCGTGGTGCGAGCTGCCAGGGGGCCCTGAGGGGGTGCGGGCCCTGGCCCAATTGCACCTCCAGCTCCCCTGGTAGTCCTGCCACTGCATGGCTCATTTAAAAAACAAGCTTTATATTTAAGAAATTTGTATTTATCCCACTATTTATATTATACCCCTGTGTTTCCATACCTATAGGCCTTCACTATTGTGCTGAATGATTCATGTGCGATTGAAGTGTACTGTAAGTGCATTCCAATATTCCACCTATGCGTCATCCCATCCCTTGCAGGCATGAGGTGTACACATTTGCATGCCATTTTACTGACTGCATAAGTCTTTATTCTTTCATTGTCTGATGCAAAATTGAACTAGGTTTTCGATGGCACAATTTTATGGAAGATCTGGAAAACAATGTTGCAGTAAAAACATGGCAAATTTGCTCAAGTTCTGCTCTTTGGACTTCTTATTAGCCCTTATGATTTAATTAGTGTATTGCTCATTGCAACCTCAGATCTCAGCTTTCATTTTCTAGTATATAGTAGGCTTAAACTTAATGTTGATTGGATATTATAGGCAGCTAAATCCCCTATATCTGAGGTGAAAGTGATATTCAAAATAAATCTTTGGCTGACACTATTTCTTTCTGCAAGGTACATGGGCACCTATCTTGGATCGGCTGTTATTTCTTCAACTGTACTTGTTGGATTCCAAGAAATCAGCACTTCTGTACAATACCGTCTGTGGCAAAGGAGCAAAATACCTGTAAGAATAAACAATGCTCACAGTAGAAAGAAAAAGTTCACTATTATGTTCGCCATAAAATAAAAAACAGAACTGGTGAGAATAGGGTTAGTGTCCCTTAGAAAAAAAGCACAAATAGGGAATTGTAATTGCTAAACATAAGTATATTCAAGGCTGGTACAGAGACCCTATAGTTATTCTCAATTTAAAAGTAAAGTATAAAGGCATAGTTTATTGTGTACAATGAACATTCCTTTTTTTTTTTATTCTGATCTGGCAGCTGCCGTGCTGGTTTCTTTATACAGTATGCGGCATTCTATCATGTTAACCTGTATCTGGCTAAAGCATCTTTGACTGCATGAAGCATTAAACAAAAACTTGTGTTTCATTAATATCTACATTTTTCTGCCAGTGCTGAGAAACACTAGGATTTTTAGTTTGTATCTTCACTGGGTGTTCTCCAGAAAACATACATCTGAACTAAATGCTGCATATCCAACCAGGATCTGGATTTAACATTTTTTTTATTATGTATTTATTAAAGGGATCCTGTCATCAGAAAACATGTTTTTTTTTCAAAATGCATCAGTTAATAGTGCTACTCCAGCAGACTTCTGCACTGAAATCCATTTTTCAAAAGAGCAAACAGACTTTTTTTATATTCAATTTTGAAATCTGACATGGGGCTAGCCATTTTGTCAATTTCCCAGCTGCCCCTGGTCATGTGACTTGTCCCTGCACTTTAGGAGAGAAATGCTTTCTGGCAGATTGCTGTTTTTCCTTCTCAATGTAACTGAATGTGTCTCATTGGGACATGGGTTTTTACTATTGAGTGTTGTTCTTAGATCTACCAGGCAGCTATTATCTTGTGTTAGGGAGCTGTTATCTGGTTACCTTCCCATTTTTCTTTTGTTTGGCTGCTGGGGGGGGGGGAAGGGAGGGGGGTGATATCACTTCAACTTGCAGTAAAGAGTGATTGAAGTTTATCAGAGCACAAGTCACATGACTTGGGGCAGCTGGGAAATTGACAATATGTCTAGCCCCATGTCAGATTTCAAAATTTAATATAAAAAAATCTGTTTGCTCTTTTGAGAAATGGATTTCAGTACAGAATTCTGCCGGAGCAGCACTATTAACTGATTCATATTGAAAAAAAATTTTTTTCCCATGACAGTATCCCTTTAATTATAAATGTAAAAAAACTATCTCAGAACAGTCTGCTTCCGTTATAAATAAGAAGAAAAAAAACAATGTTTTCGGTACATTTTATTTTGATGTTGATTAAATAGAAAACTAGAGTGTTAATAGTGGTTTTACCACTATTGTCAGCAGTTATTGAAACAGGTATTGGAACCCTTATCTAGTGTCTTGATATCCAGAGAACTTCATGTGTCGGGTACATTTTATTTTGATGTTTATTAAATAGAAAACAAGAGTGTTAATAGTGGTTTTACCACTATTGTTAGCAGTTATTGAAACAGGTATTGGATCCCTTATCTGGCCTCTTGATATCCAGAGAACTTAAACCCCAGAACCTGCTGCCAGTTTTGGAGCTAATTTTACAAACTAAGGAGCTAAGATTTGGTATTCTGTATTTCCATCCTTTTCTCTGTTCCTCCTCCTTTAGGCTACTGCCACACCAAGTGGAATCATGGCCTGTGCTTTTCAGCAAAATCCGCTATGTGTGCCTGCACCCAGTCATGACCTCATATTAGACAGTTGTGCCTTTAAGATCTTTAGATAAAAACTACAATTCTAACTCAAAAGAACATCTGGCAGTTTAAAACTAAGTTCTTGGCAGTTGAATAAAATTGGTACAAGTTGAATAAAGCTGATATTAAAAGGCTGGGATCTCTGAAAGCAAATAATCCTCAGCTTTATTCCCTTAAATTTATTTTAACCTTTTTGGATTTGATTTAATATTAATGATTAATTTTAAAAATGGCTAACAAGCTTCATACTTGTGAGATGATTTCGGTGGAGGCTTTGTGACTCAGAGTCAGATAGTCATCAAATCATCTCAGATTCAATGTTCCTTCCTTTGTGTACTTTTTACCATGGTAAACATAATATTTAAGCAGGTACGTTACTATTCTACAAGAGGCAGAAACAAAGTGAATAGGTTTTAAGTGTCAGCACACAGGTAAAAACAAATATTTTTAAAGGAGTTGTCCAGTTTCCCAGTTTTTACTTGCACAACAGCAGGGATGGTATGATATAAAGTATGGTATGAGTTTGTTCCTATTAAAATAATTATTCCAATACCCTGGTTTTTCTTGTGTTGTAGAATGATTCTGGGACGCTGGAACAGAGACCAGTGTGTGCGTTCTGGAATTACAGCATCAAGTAAGAAAAATTATAAATACCTTAAATAGGCAATTTAGACCTATGTTTTAAGTATTCTCCATCTAAAATGCATATGCTACATTGTTATCAGTTCCAATTATCTCACACTTTAATAGTATGTATTTTTGAGCTCCCTTTCTTTTTGTGCGATCCCTGTGGGTTGAGATGAGCTCTGTATCTCCATCCTATTCATATCTCTGCTGCCGGAGATCTTTAAAATACTAAGCAGGACCTTGTTGTATATGTGGATTATGGAAACATTGTAATATCCTTCTGAATATTAAAACATTTAGGCCAAATTTTCATTTCTGGTAAGTATAATTTGTGCAAAGACTTAAATTATGAGGGTAGACTGTCAATGTTGGCGTTGTTTTCTCTGGAAAAAAGGCGCTTGCGAGGGGACATGATTACACTTTACAAGTACATTAGAGGACATTATAAACAAATAGCAGGGGACCTTTTTACCCATAAAGTGGATCACCGTACCAGAGGTGACCACTTTAGACTAGAAGAAAAGAACTTTCATTTGAAGCAACGTAGGGGGTTCTTCACAGTCAGGAGAGTGAGGTTGTGGAATGCACTGCCAGGTGATGTTGTGATGGCTGATTCAGTTAATGCCTTTAAGAATGGCTTGGATGATTATTTGGACAGACATAATATCAAAGGCTATTGTGATACTAAGCTCTATAGTTAGTATAGGTATGGGTATATAGAATTTAATTAAAAGTAGGGAGGGGTGTGTGTATAGATGCTGGGTTTTCATTTGGAGGGGTTGGACTTGAGGGACTTTGTCTTTTTTCAACCCAATTTAACTATGTAACTATGTAAATTCTGCTAAAAATGTCATGCTTTCAGAGAAAAGATGTTGAATATTAATTTAGCATTAAAAAGAAAATGAAAGTAAACTCAGGGTGCTCTTCTGGGCATGTTTGCGATATACTTGATTTTTTTCAATCTTTTAAAGTATTTAAGAAATGCTAGCAGTTTTTAAAAGGTACATATATCATCATCAGCCATTAAAGTCTAGTAAGGTGTCCTGTTTAGGGACCGTCTACTGGCAGTTCTTTAAGTGCCTACAGAGGCCAATCCAAGACCAGCCTATTTTGATACAGTGTGGACAAAACGGGGGTGGTCCCGTTGTCTTATTATTCATTCTCTCCTTTCATGGCCTTCATTTTACGTTGCATCAGGTGCATAAAAGATTGCTGAATGAACCCAATTGCAAGTAAGAGGCTTATTTAGGAAGCTATGCCAAATGGAGGGAAGCAGCTCCTTCCCTCTGTCTTCCATCTGTAAGTTCTCTGGTGACTTAGCACATACTATGCAGAGCAACCTCCAGTTGGAGATACAACATGAACATGTAATTAACCTGTCAGCTCCTGGACCAGCAACCCTCAGGGAGAGCAGCTGAACTAAAATTCCCATGTAACAGTTTTAAACTGCTGTTATCTTTTAAAGAGGCTGATGTAGAATTTTTAAATGTACGTAATTAAAAAGGTCTGTGAAGGGTCTTGTTCAACCAGGTCATGGTATACCTATAGAAGTAAGTCAGATGAACTGGACTTGCTGTATTTTTTCTCTTGAAGGTATTTCGCTAGTCATCAGATTATCAATTATCTGAATAATCTCTGAATTTAGAAATTGGATGACTACTGAAACGTCTTCTAGAGAAAAAATTGGACACTATAGATACCTCTTTTAGCAATTAAATGCTATGATTTCTATTAAATATCCATTAAAATGCCCTTGCTGAGAAGAACTGTTGAGGCAGACATTAATTTGCATTTGCATTTATTCATGAAGCAGGAATAATAAGCTATATTATGTGCACAGAAGAAGAGGTGATTTTTATGCAAAGCATACTGTGCAGTGTAAATATATATAAGATGCTACTCACTCATTTTTGAATGAAAAGGTCCTCACAAATTTATAATCAATGAAAATTATGATCGAAGGACACAAATCTAATATGAGCAAAACATGCCCCTATAATCCACTTTTATTCTTTCTGCCATTTGTTTTATAGCCCAGAAAATGGAGGTGGTTGGTCTACCTATGGATGTCATGTTAAGAAGAGTATCCATCCAGGAGAAACAGTATGCTTTTGTAACCACACTACCAATTTTGCTGTCCTTCTGCAACTTTATGATGTCCAGGCAAGGCTGCTCTGGGAGAAGGGGGGGGGAGTTTAAATTGTTTTTATATTTCATGAAAAGGTTTCAGAATAGAATTACTGGAGAGAAGCAGGTGCTAGATTTCCAGCAATTGTTTTGGTCCAGGGTTTCAAGGAATCAGTATGGTCAGTTGGATTAACCATGTGAGTGACAATGTAAAAAAACTAAGATTTCTAAATAACAGCCAAATAAAAAATGTACAGACATCATGACTTTTTGGCAGGTTACAGAGAACTTTAACAAGGACCTAGAAGGCAATGTTTTCTAATGAAAGTAAATGTATAGTTGTGGCTCATTTCTTTTTTCCTCAATTTCCTCTTGTAAGGTTTCCAATTATAATTTTATATATATTATATACTGTATACTGTATAATTATTGGTATGATTATTGGCATGATTTGCATTCAAATTTAGTTTGAAGAATATCTAGGACCGCAAATACTTGTTCACCCCAATTATAACCCTGACCTTCACATTGGGCTTTCCAGGAGTATCTATAAGAGCAGTTAGGCATTGTCCCCAAATTTTACCCCCAATGGCCTTCAGAGTGGGAGGCCCCAGGCTCTGCTCTGCTTACATTTGATGATGCCATGCTCCAAAGCGTAGAAACCAATGCTGTAAATTAATTTTTTGTAGATTACAAATAGTTGGCTTACCCAAAGACAGTTTATTAAATAATCTTCTTATCTTCTATACTGATGTTCTAGTGTTCTAGAAAAACACACTGAAACTGCATATTTTACTAATTTTTGAACATTAATTGAGGGAATTGTCAGTTACACAATCCATAAAAGCATGGGCATAAACATATTTCATAGAAAACGTATCCAATTCATTGAGCCAAATGTTAAGGATTCAGCTAAATACTACTGCCTTTTTATCAGCCTATTTTAAGTTACAAAATTACATTTTGATTTCGCTATGATTGCTTCAGGGGAGGCAGTGTAAAATACATATATAATACATACATATATAATGCATACCAATGTAATTATGTTAATTTTCATGATGTTTAAAATACACGAGGTATGGGTTTTGACTCTTTGGTCCAGACGGTTGTGACGCCTGCTGTGACACAGGCCTACCAACCATCAGTATAAACCAGCGCAGGATTTATTTCCCTTGATGTGAACACACAGACCCAGATGTAGAGATGAAGAGATTATTTCTTCCTGTCCACACAGAGAAATCCGGATGAAGAGTGGACTCTGAGGACATTAACATTTATTGGCTGTGGAGTATCTTTGTGCGCCTTGCTGGTGACATTCATTCTCTTTCTAGCAGTTGGGTAAGTCTTCATGTTCACGATGGTTATGTAAAGGCCTGACTTAACATTAATTTAAACTGTCAATCATTAGGCACTCAAAGAAAACCAGCTAGAACTGCACTTGTTGCATTTAATTTAAAGACAATCATCGTTCCCATCAACTTTAATTTATTAGAAGTGACCCCGACTTGGACAGCATTACTCCTGTTATACTTAATGATTGGCTCCATCTTGAAATACCATATTTTGCCATTCTATAAAAACAATTCTGCATACTTTGCACCTTCCCTAGGGGTTGAGGGTTGCCCTCATTTGAAGGGGTAGCCCCAAAACACTGGACACAAAATGTTGCTCTTGACATGTTGAAATTATTTCACCATGCATGGCCTTGCCCTTTGTGCATTTTTTTCTGTTGTAATGCAGACCTTTGTCTTTGAAGGGACTCCTGCTCTAAAGGAGGCTGGTTCAAACTGTGCTTATTCCTACTGGTATTATAAAATGTAGGGTCAAAACAGAGCTGAGGTCAGCGTGGGTGCAAAGTTGAAGTTTTTTGTTGTTGTTGCCTTCCTTAAATTGGAACTCCCCTTGTTTCCCTCTGACAACATTTCTTTATTTTAGGGTTCCTAAGTCAGAGAGAACGACTGTTCACAAGAACCTGATATTTGCACTTGCTGCTGCAGAGTCATTGTTGATGTTTAGTGAACTGGCGAAAAACAATGAGGTACCAAATCTGAATAAAATAATGCAAAGATTTACACTGGAACCTCCTTCTAACTCAAAAATAATGCATGGACCACAATGCAATGGACTGCAAGAGTCTTTATGGCATTATCGTTTTCACATTTAGGCAAATAGCACATGTATTTTGTCCCATCTGATATATATAAAGCTGGCCATAGACTCAAAGATTTGCTCGTTTGGTGAGATCGCCAAACGAGCGGATCTTTCCCCGATATGCCACTATCGGCATGGCTATATCAGGGGTAATTCGAACGTTCGGCCGAACGATCGAATTACGATACGCCAAGGGGCTTCGACGGGTCAGTCGGTTAAAAATCAAACCTTCCCAATCGATATCGTGGCCAGATATCGATCGGGAGGACCCGTCGGAAGCCCCCATACACAGGCAGATAAGCTGTCAAATTGGTCCAAACAACCTATATCGGCAGCTTTATCTGCCCGTGTACGGCCACCATAATACGGCTGCAGGGATTTCAAAGAACTGCATCAGTGGAGACATTCTTTTAGCATGTGCTTTCCATTCAAATGAATCTTAATGCTCTGTTGAATAACCCTGTTGATGGCAAACAATGTGATGGACATCACTGAACCAACCATTTATGAGTTGACCAAAGGTCTGCAGCATCTGTCTATTGAATTTGATATTGATATGAAGATCATGAGTACCTGGTATACTAGAACTTTAGGAACGAGGTTGTTTCTTTTCAAACTTTGAAAAGAGAGTCTACCTTACTCATAGTAAAGTTCATAATTAACATCCCAACAATAGTAAGGAAGTTAACTAATTCCACCTAGCAACCAGTCAGTGGTTTGAGACTAGAAAATGCATAAGAAAGGGCCCGAATAGAATGATAAGCACCAAAAATTAACAGACGCAATACAATTGTAGCTTCACACAACACTAGAGGCCTATTTACAATGCTCAAAGCAATGTGCAAATTACAAAACTTTTTGGACTTTGTCCCCTGTCTGGGACATTGTGCAAATATCCACCGGCCTCTCTATTTTTGGATCCATACCGTCCCTACCTTGCACGTCATTCTGAGGTGCAATGTAGGAGCAAATAGACATGCAGCCTGCATTGGGACAGGAGTGAGCTGTGCTCTCTGGTGCTGCACTCTTCACTGAATGCTGAGTTATTCATGCAGAGTGCAGTGCCCAAGGGGGCACAAGTGCTTAGAAAATGAACACTTAGTGCTCTTGCAGACAAAGGTAGCAAATAATGCAGAAACTATAAAAATGAAAGCTGATAAAAGATACTTCTATAACTTACGTAAAGTTAGTTTAAAGGACCAGTAACATGAATTTTTTTTAAAAAATTCGCTAGTATTGAATGGAAAAAAAAACACAAGGACAAATTAAACTTTTAAATCGCTAAGTCTTTATTAAGAAATAACTAACGGAAACGCCGCTTGCACTTCTCTTCAGAAAAGGCGATCCATTGTATGGCGCTAGATTTCTCCTCCCTGCTTTCCTTATAGGAGAAAGCCAGGGAGGAGAAATCGAGTGCCACATGATGGATTGTCGCTGTGTTGTCTTTTTTGAAGAGGAGGACGCAAGCAGAGTTTCGGTAAATTATTTCTTAATATAGAATTTAAAAGTTTAATATGTCTTTGTTTTTTTTTTTCATTGTATACGATTTACGTTTTTTTTTTTAAAAAAAAATCATGTTACTGATCCTTTAAGGATGAACTATCCCTTTAAAACTTTTCAGAAACATGCCAGAACCATAATACCAATTCATCATATTAAATAGAATGAAAATATTTGCATATGAAAAGATTGACATTGAAATCATTAAACAGCTCAGGGTCAGTACTGGCTCACATTTTTTTTTTTTTTTACAAAAACATTCATGCCTGAGTAGATTAAATAGATTGTATATTATTAATTAAACGTGTATAATCTAATGTTAATAGGTTGTCTGTATTACTGTTACGGCCTCACTACATTTGTTCTTCATGGCGGCCTTTGCTTGGATGCTGGTCGAAGGACTTCTTTTGTGGAGCAAAGTTGTTGCAGTGAACATGAGTGAAGATCGAAGAATGAGGTTTTATTATATCACAGGATGGGGTGAGTCAATTCCCAACCATCACATAATTACACTATGGGTAAAAGAAAGCTATCAATGCTGGTTTTAATAAACAAAACTAGAATATCAATGTTGGCTTAAACAGCTTTTTAAATATATATATATATTTGTATGTATAGTGTAAATATGCAACTGTTTATCACTTAGAACATACAGTATTGCATAGTTGTTGATATTTAAGCACAAGGAACCCCCAAATCACTTGCTCAGTGCCCTATGAAAAGAATTAGCACCATGATGCAATTTTATTTGCCTTCCCCAGCATGCAGAGTGTAGAGTTGGAAATCTGTATGTGCAGTAGTAGGGATGGTGGTGCTGGGTTTTTCCTAAAAGGAGCACCAGCAAAGGGAAAAAACATTGACATCAGCCCAGGACTTCCCGTTGTTGACTTCTGCTTGCTATCAACCATTGTTTGAGCCTTGCCCAGACCATAGCACTACACTCAACAGACAAAAGCTGCATCCTTCTCACTACCCTCCCAATAGAATTATGTGTCCATTATCTGCTCTTGGACAAAAATATCCTACCCTCTATCCATCCTAGAACTATATGTTGCAATGAGGGGCCTATTGGTAGATTTAATAAACAATAGAAATGTGCCCATTGTTCAGATGACAAAAACTCCAGCAGACCAAAAAAAAAAAAAAAAAACTCAACCTTAATTACACAATGCAAGAGGTGGAGGCTAATGTATTCAGTACTAAGCTCCAACCTTGCTGGTAAGATTGAAATATTGCAGGTGTAAAACTGACTACAACTAGGTAAATTCACTTATAATGTATAATGTCCTTCACAGAAGAAACAGTATGTAGCACTAAATCTTTGTTTAGGTGAAAGAATCCCATTTTACAAAGAAAAGCCAGACATTGTTTAGTGTTCTGTAGTATGAAACAACCATATTTTTAAGCTTATTGCTATAATCATATTTGTTGTTTTTACTGTATTGTTTTAAAATATATCCTAGCACTTGCTAGTTTTTCCTTGAAATGAAGTACAGTAGCACTGCAATTGCAAATCTTGAACTTCAGGGCCCTTATTGTAAGATAATGTAAGAGTCCTGTAGGTGAGCTTACTTCATAAGTATGGCATTTGTATGTAATGTGGGATTTCTATGCTATTTTCTCTTTGTTCTTCATGTAATGAAGTGATGGAAGTAACATAGTAAGTAAGGTTGAAAAAAGACATGTTTATCTTTTTAACCCTTTAAGTCTATATATAACCTGCTAGTTGATCCAGAGGAATGCAAAAAAACCCAGTATCTCTAATTTGCCTAAGAGCCAGGGGAAAAGACTTCCCGTCTCCAAGATGGCAATCAGAACAGTCCCTGGATCAAGTTGTACAAAAGCTATCTTTGATAACCCTGTATTCCCTCATTTGCTAGAAAGCCATCCAACCCCTTCTTAAAGCGGTCTAATATATCAGCCAGCCTGACTAATTCAGGGAGAGAATTCTTCACAGCTTTCACTGTGAAAAACCCTCTTCTGAATATTTAGATGGAACCTCCTTTCTTCTAATAGGAATGGGTGACCTCTTGCCAGCTGAAAGGACCTACTGGTAAATAAAGCATTAGAGAGGTTATTGTTCACTCCCCTTTTATATTTATACATAGTTATTATATCCCCCCTTAAGCACCTCTTCTCCAGCCTGATCAACCCCAACTTGGCCAGTTTTTCCTCAGCCGAGATTTTCCATACCTTTTACCAGCTTAGTTGCCCTTCTCTGTACTCCCTCTAATTCAATAATGTTTAGTTTGAGATCAAAACTGTACGGCATATTCTAGATGGGGTCTTACCAGTGCTCTATACAGTGGAAGAATGACCCCTTCCTGCTGTGAATCAATTAATACAGCTCAATACCTTATTTGCTGCTGACAGGCATTGCTTGCTACAGCCAAGTTTATTATCTACAAGGACTCCCAGGTCCTTTTCCATTATTGATTTGCCTAGTGCATATACCCATACCTATACTAACTATAGAGCTTAGTATCACAATAGCCTTTGATATTATGTCTGTCCAAAAAATCATCCAAGCCATTCTTAAAGGCATTAACTGAATCAGCCATCACAACATCACCTTGCAGTGCATTCCACAACCTCACTGTCCTGACTGTGAAGAACCCCCTACGTTGCTTCAAATGAAAATTCTTTTCTTCTAGTCAAAAGGGGAGGCCTCTGGTACGGTGATCCACTTTATGGATAAATAGGTCCCCTGCTATTTGTCTACTCTATAATGTCCTCTAATGTACTTGTAAAGTGTAATCATGTCCCCTCGCAAGCGCCTTTTTTCCAGAGAAAACAACCCCAACCTTGACAGTCTACCCTCATAATTTAAGTCTTTAACACCTCTAACCAATTTAGTTGCACTTAGTCTCTGCACTCTCTCCAGCTCATTTATATCCCTATTAAGGACTGGAGTCCAAAACTGCGTTGCATACTCCAGATGAGGCCTAACCAGGGACATATAAAGAGGCATAATTATGTTTTCATCCCTTGAGTTAATGCCCTTTTTTACGCAAGACAGAACTTTATTTGCTTTAGTAGCCACAGAATGACACTGCCTGGAATTAGACAACTTGTTATCTACCAAAACCCCAAGATCCTTCTCATTTAAGGAAACTCCCAACACACTGCCATTTAGTGTATAACTTGCATTTATATTGTTTTTGACAAAGTGCATAACCTTGCATTTATCGACATTGAACCTCATCCTGCATGGAACCTATAGTTCTGCACAATTTAATGTGATCCCTTAACAAGCCTTTTAAGTAATTTGCCCATCATGGATGTCAAATTTAATGTCATATAATTGCCAGTCTGAGATCGAGATTAAAAAAAAAATCTCCTCCAATCCATACTAGATGAAAGCAAGTCAGCAAGAAAATCAGAAATAGAGGCTGGTCTAAAACTGAACTAAACTCCCTTACAACCCGAAGGGTGTATTCCATCTGGCTCTGGTGCCTTATTCACATTAATTTTTAGTAAAGCCTTATAAACCAGTAATTTCCATGTTATAAATATTATTTGTACTGTCAGCTACTGGAGATGATGATATCATTGCCAGTATTAGGTACTTTCTATCTCCCTTGTAATATTGGCACAATAATGGAATCTTTCATTCTTTTACCAATGGACTTTCATTGGTCTCAAAAACAAAACTGTCAATGTCTTTGTTTTCTGGACAAGACTCTTCACTAAATGGAAGCATTTGCCTCTAGTGAAAGGTCTTTCAATAGACAATGAGTAGAAAAAAGTGCATGTCTGTTTAAGGCCACTTCTGCTCTTTTGCTGAATTAATAGGTGCACATGCATCTAATATTCATGATGGACTATCTTCTTTCTTTTCCCAGGACTGCCAATCATTATTGTTAGTGTGACCTTGGCGACTTCTTTTAATAAATATGTTGCAGACAGTCACTGCTGGCTGAATATTCAAACAGACATAATTTGGGCATTTGTGGGCCCAGTTCTCTTCATTTTAACGGTATGTAATTTTCATTCAAAGCCTACTTGTCACCATTTGCTGTATGTTTTTCCTTGCTTGCAAACTAGTGAATCTACATTGCTTTCTAAATTAAAAGGCTTCTTGTCGTAGATGCAACCTTGATGCACAAAGGCATATTAAGAATGTGTTTTAATAACCTCAGTTATTGTGTGTGTGCATTGTGCTCTTTTTCATCATTAAGAGCATTATATGTGGATACAATTCTAAGAATCATGTATGAATTTCTTCCCTTTGATAATTGAAAAAAAACCCATTCCACTGAAATCATTACAGCAATATTGTTGTGTTTTTCATTATGTTAATGAATCTAAACAGTTTCATTCTTCAATATTCACAATTCAACTCAAAATCATATGTATTCATTTTGATATCTCAAAGCATTAGGGTATATTAGGTGCTGAATATGCTAGTGACCTATATAAAATAACTGGAAAGCAATATAGCATTGGCAACTGTTATTTGGACTGTTCAGGAAACTATAGCAATCAAATTGGTCTTAGTGTATGCATTTAAAATATAGAAGCCCAGGACAGACAAATCTGTACCGGTAGACACCAGCTTCTTCATCTGAATTTGTGTGGCTTTGTCTGGAAAATGTGTTGACTATATCAACACAATATGTGACACACACATGAATTTTGGTTTGACACAGTGGTGAAACTGAACATGCAATTACAATGGCACTAAGCAGCAGTCTGCTTATAATACAGCCACTTAGAATAACAACATAAAGTCCATCAGTCTACACAGTAACATAATAATTTAGGTTGCAAAAAAAGACATATATAAAACCTGCCTAACTGTTAACCCAGAGGTATGTAAAACAAACCCTCTTATTTGTCTCAGAGGGGGAAATATTCCTTCCTGACTCCAATATGGAAATCAGACCAGTCCCTAGATCAACCTGCAGCAAGAGATATTTTCAATAACCCTGTATTTCCACACTTGCTAAAAAGCTATCCAGCCCCTTCTTGAAGCTATCTGCCAGTACACAAATCTATGCCTTTTTTAGTAATTTATTTTTTTATTGAAAAGATTTAGGTTGTTGTACAATATACATGCCACACATTAGGTTGATCCCATCAGTAACAATATTGTAAGGGATGTCCAAAAATGCTAGTACAAAAATATCCAAACTTATCAACGTACATTTTAGAATATTTAGATGGAACCTCCTCTCTTGGAGCCATATTTCAGTCTTAAAGGGGAATAGTACACTACTGTAATTTTTTATAGGGCAAGTCAACCCCATAATAAAAAATAATGCCTAATAAAATAGAACATAATTCTAAGCAACTTTCCAATATACATTTATTATTAACAGTGTTTGTCCCTTTCTATTCTCTACCCTGATGGCTTAGACTGTTGATACAATGTAAGGCAAGGCAGTTGATTAACAGTACTCTTTTCTGGGGAACTAAGAATTTTACCAGGAGTTAGGCAAATGCTGCTTTCAATAGCAATTGTTTTTATAAATAACTTTAAAAGCACTGCATTCTTTTTTTATAATTGTGTTTTGGAAAATTGCTTAGAATTATGTTTTCTTTTATCAGGCACATTTTTATTTTGAGGTTGACTTGCCCTTTAAAGCCTTCCCAAAGGCCCAAACCAAGTACCTAACATTTTACCACTTGATTTCCTGCAGGTAAACACCTTTGTTTTGTTTCGAGTGGTCATGGTAACTATATCCAGTGCCCGCAGGCGCTCTAAAATGCTGACGCCCAACTGCAGCCTAGAGAAACAGATTGGGATCCAGGTCTGGTAAGTCATCTGATACATTAAAGGTGCAATAGTTGATATAGGAATGCTATCTTTGAACATGAGGTGCATGAACATGAGGTTGTTTTCTTTACCCACAATGCTGTTATTTTCCAGACTTTTGCCATTTCAGCTCAGGACAAAGTAGCCGCAGCTCCAAAAACACCATTAGTGTCTAAGTACTGTAGTGTATATATTTACTGTAGTTGTAGGTCAGATGTGTAATCATAAGGTGCAAAACAAGTTCTAGGAGTAACATCTCCTCTAAACAGGTGTTCGTTCTATGGCTTCTTTTGCCTCCATCTGCCGAGTACTGTGCACCTAACACAGCAAAGCAGAGGTTATCAGCATGTTGGTGAAAGAATAAAGGAGTACATTCTACTTTGAAGCAAACACAGCAGTGAATGGAGTCTTTGTAGGCACTACCTTGTCTAAATTGTCTAATGTATGATCTTAGCACTGCACCTAGCAATCATACATGAGATGTATAGTATGGGGGAGTTCTGCTGAGGAAGGATTTTATGAAGTAATATGATAAAGCTGGTGGCCCAGGGGTTAGTTTCTTATAGATGATGCAATCTGAAGCCTCTTCCATAGGGCACATAGCATCCCACTGATGTGAGGCTACAGTGTTTAGCAGTATTCCCTAGTGTGCTTTTGATTATGTACCTCAGTGCTGTCCAACTTCTATGGTACAGAGGGCCGGAATTTTTCTAATCTACATGGTGAAGGGCCGATTACTGTAAAGTGTGAAGCTTCCTGCTGGCACAGCCAGGTACAGATTTGGGGGCCATATGTTTGCTGTTGCTGCTGGGTGCTGGCACAGGTACATAAATACTTGGGGGCAATATGATGTGATCAGATTTATTTTTGGCTGCTGCTGGCACAGGTAAAGATTGGGGGCAATATTATGGCTGCAGGGGGGCTGTATGATAATTGGCTCCTGAGCTTGCTTGCACAGGTACAGGCGGGGTGTATTATGGATGGCTGCTGAGCTTGCTGGTACAGGTATGGGGAGCAGTAATATGAATGAAAAAATGTTGTACACTTTCTTGCTCTCTTTATTTAAAAAACCATCATGGTAAGGAGGGAAATGGTAATGCAGGACAGGGGAGCACTGATTGAAGCTCTTGCCTAGGGTGCCAAACTACCTTGTGCCTGCCCTGGCAAGGATGTCACACATATGTCAAAAAAGCTAAGTCATATTAAGACATATCCATAAATCCATATGCCTCCTCCTCCCCTGTGTATAATACAGTACCCCAGCATATGAGTATACACCTTAGGGGCCACTAACAATAATTTTCAATTGCTAACAAACCCCCAGAACAAATACCAAAGTATGACACACACAGGGAGCACAGGGAAGGCAGAACAGAGCAGTTTCAGTCTGGGTCTCAGGTGCAGTGGCGGGCCTAGCCGACCGGGCGACCTGGGCGGCCACTGTGCTCCTCTCCATGCTCCCCTCCACTATCCCCACCACGCTCTCCTCTGTGCTCCCCTCCGTGCTCGCTTGCGCAAAGGTGCGCGCTCCTGAACACGCCAGAGGGGAGAGTATTAGATCGCTGGAGGGGATGGAGGCAGAGGAAACCGACGGAGGTGAGAGGCGGGGACAGCGACTGAGGAGAGACGGGGTAAAGCGATTGAGGTGAGGGAGGCAGGGAGGAGTGCCGGAGGAGTGGGAGGAGCAGGGAACATGGACTAGGGGTAGGCAAAAGTCAGGTACCTGCCCAGCGCCCCCCTATCGTTGCGCCCTAGGCAGGTGCCTCTTCTGCCTACCCTTAGTTCCGGCCCTCCTCAGGTGTGAACAGTACAGGGCTTCAGGATATAAACAATAGAGGTGTCACAAGTGTGAACAATACAGGGGGATCACAGGTGGGAACAATACAGGGGATTACAGTGTGAATTTGAGGTGTGATACCATTTAAATCTTACATATGGTAAACAGACACAGCAGGCAGACTTTGATGTGGAGGGCCATATAAGGGGGGGTCGCATGCAGCCCGCGGGCCGCCAGTTGGATAGCACTGATGTACCTTATCGTGGCTGTTGTGTCCCCATCAGACTGAGCAGCTGTCATGGCAATTATTTGCTTGAGGATGTTGGTCCATCCCATACAATGAAATTGACAAGTTTTCAAAATAAAAACTTGGGAGTGACTTGGCTTTAAATTCTTGACAAATCTGGTGGCTGTGCGATAACCTGTTCATGTATCAGTTTCATTTTCCATCCAATGGTGGTAGTTCACACCAGAGGCCGAAGAAATGTCCCAACAATGGCTGCCTTTCAAGAATTACCTTTGAGTTTACATCTTGGAGCGCAATTTAGGATATTGTCACTGTTGAATGCCGGATTGGCAGACTTACTGGCAATTACTTTAAATTATGTCACTTCTTTGTGGACTTTCTTTTACTGTGACAAATATAGGTTGCATTCTGATCCTGTGTCTAGGGGACCAGGCAAATATTTTTGTTTTTTGGAACTATTTTTCCTGTTTTTTCCTGTTTGACATTTGCTACTATTTTTTACACACTACAGGAACACATTTCCTTGTATATAAGTTAAAAGTGCAACGGCATACTCAAGTGGCACTTTATTTTATGGCTGGATAGTGATTGTGTTTTTTTCTGATCTGTCTGGCATGTCATGGAAGAGATGACCTAAGTAATCTGCTGCTTTTCTGTGTTTGAATTAGCTCCTCCGTGCCTCATCCTACTGCATATACTGAATCAACTAATAATATTGCTTTGACTGGTGGATATACAATACACCAGCCCATTAGATCCATGCCATAATATATGTACATGTATGTGCAGTAAGAAATATTTATACTTTCCTTTCACTGTTTCCACGCAAGTCAGTTATTCTCTAAATAGTTCCTCCTGATCATTTCTGCGCTGCCATCCCTTTCTCCACTCAAAAGAATTTTTGCAGCCAGACATCGCCATCTGACATGTTCCACTAGAAAAACTACCGACTATGTTTTCCTGCTACCGGTTATTATATAAAATTCTTATTATACATGTATGAAATCCCTTATCTGGAAACCCGTTATCCAGAAACCCCTGAATTACAGGAAACCATTCTCCCATAGACTCCATTTTAATTAAGTATGGGACCTGTTATCCAGAATGCTCGTGACCTGGGGTTTTCCGGATAATGGATCTTTCCGTAATTTGGGTCTTCATGCCTTAAGTAAATAGAATGAATCCAGTACACGAAATCTGCTCAAGGGTTATTACCCATATTTAATGCCAAGCCAAACGTTTCGGGGGCGTACCCCTTCGTCAGGTGATCTGTGCCTCCCACCTCCACCATTAAAAAAGTAAAAAAACTTTAATCACCACCCACATGGTAAGAAAATTTACATATCAATAAAAAACAAAAAATGATTCCTTGGATTATAATAAAAAGTCCAAAGTCCATCCAATGATTATGATATCCATTGTTGCAAATAAAGTCCGAACACCTGAAAATTTTGAAAACATTCTATTCAAACAATGTTTTGCTACAAGAAGCTCTTTTCTCAAAATAAAGCACATACTCAAAAATAAACAATATAGGAAGGGATTAAATGATACATTGCTACAAATAACATCTCAGGCTAAACTCCTCATTTAACCCCCTCGGTGTTTGAGTTTGTAGCAGCCATATCCAGTAAGCCTCACGTTGTGGGTTTGAAGCATGTATTTTTTCTAATACCTGCCATCTTAATTGTGATGTCCTATGGCCTGCTTCAAAAAAATGCTGGTATACTGCAGATCCGGCACTATGTCTTGAAGATGTTTGGCCCCCAATTACCTCAAAGCCAGACCCCACTGGACATTATTATGGCCACTAGATCCCACAGAAAGGGTCTAATTTCGGATATTTATGGAATCCTCACGATGGACACAGAACTCTCATTTGTGAAACACAGATATATGCTGTTATGGGAACAGACCTTGGGAGAAGAGCTCTCCTTGCATGACTGGTCTGCAATATGGGAAAACCTCCGTAAGGCTTCGGCATGTGTGACACATAAAGAGGTTAACTATAAGATCCTCACACATTGGTATATGACACCTGCTAAACTGCACTCTATATATCCAACTACTTCAGCATCATGTTGGAGACACTGTGGTATTGAAGGCACATTATACCACATATTCTGGACTTGCCCTATCTTGGTGGATTACTGGAAGGGAGTTTTAACATTACTGGAACCTCTACTGGGACGATCCTTACATTTAGACCCACAAACATTCCTTTTAGGGAAACCATTTCCCAGATTAAAGAAACATGTACAGAAACTGGCCAACCTTATATTAACCACAGCCAAACGTCTTTTAGCTCGAAACTGGAAGTCTCCGAGAGCTTCCTCGGACAACGATCTCAAAACAGCCATCCAGGATGTGAGACGGATGGAGTATTTGGCGGCTCTACATCGATCCCAGTTGATGCTCTTTGATAAAGTTTGGTCACAATGGGACTTGATACACACAAACTCTACCTGACTTCCATCCCACCTGTGGATGTCCACCCCTTCAGGGACACTATCACTTCTGTGACTACATACCCCCTCTTCCTTTTATGTATGCATATGGTCCTCTCTTCTGATTCCCCCGGGCTCAAATGGTTTATGGTTTAATTATCTTTTATTTTTCTTATTTGCTATTATTTTTAAATACTGCTCTAGTCTACGGTGCTCGGCTCATATCCATCCCTAAAGCCTATGTTTACATGCTGCAAGGTAGGCACCCACAGGCGTTACTCCATAGAATTATCTTACATGACTGCGTCTGCCTTGCTGTTCGGTCACTTAATTTGATGTGAAAAGCTGAGTCTGCAATGTGATGATGTGCAATGCTTTGTTAAAACTTCAAATAAATAAAGAGTTTAAAAAAAATGCTGGTATAAAAAAGTTTCTTGTTTTTTCTTTCTTTCACTAATTCCCTTAATGTCATCCTTTTTTAGTGGTTTAAAATTTCTTATAGCAGCCTTATGTTCATTTAACCTTATTTTTACCTGTCTACTCGTTTGGCCAATGTATGCCAAGCCACATGGGCACTTTAAACAATATATTACTCCCTGAGAGTTACAGGTATGAAAACCTTTCGTGTTATGTTTTGTACCCTTTTCATGCCTTAAGTCTACTAGAAATTCATTTAAACATTAAATAAACCCCAAGAGGCTGGTTTCCAGATAAGGGATTTTGCTTCCAATAAGGATTAATTATATCTTAGTTGGGATCAAGTACAAGCTACTGTATTATTATTACACAGGAAATGAAAGCATTTTTAAAAATTTGGATGATTTGGGTAAAATGGAGTCTATGGGAGACAGCCATTCCGTAATTCGGAGCTTTCTGGATATCGGGATTCCTGATAAGGGACCCTATACCTGTATTTATTTATTTAACCCTTAGAGGCAAAGCAATCACATTATGTTTATTTAATGTTTGAATTCATTTTAAGCAGACTTTGAAATCCAAATTACAGAAAGATCCCTTATCCGGTAAACCCCAGGTCCCAAGCATTCTGGATAATAAGTCCCAATAAGTCCCATACCTGTAATATATTTTTTTTAATAAAATGTCTGATTTGTTGTTGTAGTTAAGTTAGCCAGAATGAGCGTTTACTAAGCGCAATTATAGTTATGGTTCTGCATATCAAAATGAGGAATGGTAGCCAGGTTCACATTTACTCATCGGGTGCCCCTAGATCCGTGGCTGCTTTTCGCCCCACCACTCTCCCCATGACACATGCGCAAATTTCCTTCTCACTGAAGATTGGTTCTGGGGAATTTTTTTAAAAAAAATCAAATCTGCATTTCCCCAGTGTTTTAGAACCAATATGGTGCAGAGTGGTATGTCGCCCCTAAAATCCTGCTGCCCTAGGCCCAGGCCTTTGTGGCCTTCCCACAAATCCAGGCCTGATGGTAGGATGTGAGCTGCAATGTCGCAGGGGCTTTCAATCTTTCTGCCCTTGGCAACATAATGATGCTGTTGATATATTGCATTCTTTGCTTTTGACTGCAGCAAGCACAGACAGAACCCTAACAGACAACAAAGTCACAAATGTGGCCCTAGAATTGGTTATATTTCAGTAACAAGTGGAGCTATTGTTTTTGAAAATCCACCAATTTTTGTGATAGCTTGTATTTATTACCAGTATTTAAATAATACTTTGTAATTTACAATACTATTTTTATTTTTTCAGGGCCACTGCCAAACCTATTGTGGTACTTCTTCCTGTGCTTGGACTGACCTGGTTGTGTGGTGTTTTGGTTCATCTTAGTATAGTCTGGGCATATGTCTTTATTGTACTAAACTCATTTCAGGTAAGAAATCCTCTTATTTAGTTTTATATAAATGTACTCAGTGTTTTGACTGTTACCAGCCCAGTCAGAAATACAAACTACACAAAGGAAAAAAAGCACACATTGATTCAGACTTTGTGGACTACTTTTTTTTTATTTTAAAGTAATTGAATAAACTGTAGGTTATATCTTTGTAATGTGTCCTTTAATTCTTGAAAATGATACATAGTGATGTCATTATCACTGCTCAATTATGTCATACTTTGAAGTTCCATTACTGTATAGAAGGTATACACTTTTTACTGCCCTATGAAGACAAATTCTAAGCTAATGCTAAGCATCTTTACAATTGGACTTCATTATTTATTTTTTAGTTTGTTTTAAATTATTTGCCTTTTTCTTTTGACTCATTTAACAGATTTCTAATGGGGGTCGCTGACCCCATCCAAAAACAAATTCTCTGTAAAGCTACATATTTATTGTTATTGCTACTTTTTATTACTCATCTTTCTGTTCAGACCCTCCCCTGTTCATATTCCAGTTAACTTATTCAAATCATTGCATGGTTGCTAAGTTTATTTAATTGCCAGTGACCTCAAGGTGCTATCTGTGACTCTGGACCCAACAATTTTTCAATGCCATTCTGTAAATTGACATTTAAAATTTTCAAACCAAAGTCTGAGAGCTGCACTTCATTCTGCCCATAAAATACTTGGCTAATCACTTAATAATCCATATCACATTTCCCTTCCCTGCATACAGTTTGTAACCCTACATAGACCCCCCTCCCTGCTCCCCCCAGCCTAGGTGTTACCCTCGGTAAATGCCCCTCTTTACTTACCCCTCGTTGCAGATTCAGTGCATTCAAGTTCATAGGCGCCAGGGAGGGGGTCTATGTAGGGTAGGGGTGTAGGGGATTTTAATATAAAGGGGTTATTTCTCCTTTAAGCAAATAAATACTCTGTTTATTATTATCCCAACCAACAATTGTCCCTAACCTTTTAAAAAATCACTGTAAATTGGTATCTGGGTAACACCGTACAAGCCTTATGCCTTAGAAATGGGCCACTGTCTTTTACTTTTACTGCTACAAATTCCTGTATAACCTTCCACTAGCAATTTTCAGCTTGTTGTTTTTGTATGATTAGCCAGTTACCTTTGTCTAACTGATTTTTTACTTTCTGATTCCGATTTTTACTATTCTGATGTACGCTTTTTACGAACCTCCACACTCTTCCCCTATCCCAAAATAGGATAGTGAGGCCCTCCTCCTTGGCTATTATGAACTGTACAATTATTACTTCTTCGTCCCTTTTTTCTTTTCCTTAAACAGCAATCATTGCTTCCGAGCAGATCAATTGCATAATGCCTGCACTATGCTCATATTTGCCATCATTTGGGATGTCTGTAAGACAAAGTTACTTTCTCTTTAGGCCAAATGCCCTAATTAACATTTTTAATATTTAAAATTGATAACCTGCATAACCCAGCTTCTGTATCAACTTACATATTTCTAGAAAAGACAACTTTGTTAAAGGTTCTACAGGGTATGATAAATGTGGTATTACTCAAAGTTTACCTGTTTCTTTTTATAAGTATACCCCTAATGTGAATATCATCTTTATTAATATAATAAAGAGGAAGAGGTGGTTCTCTCTGTAGCGTTCTCGGTCGTGCAATCACCTGTTGTTCTCCAACTGAGTTGTTTCTTCACTTGCGGTTGCCTTCTCTGTGTATGTAGTGTCTAAATACGCTGCCCACTCTGAAGTCCTCGGGATTTCTATGAAATGAACCTACTCAGTTCTGCGATGTTTGACAACTGCTTCCTCAGTTTGGGTAGTGATTTCTTTCAACACCTCTGAACGGAGTGTGCATATTGCTTGCTGCTCAATTTCTTTTATATGCGATTCAGCTTCAGGGATGATATTTTGTAAATATTCTATATCGAGCAGGGAGTATATCAAAGGAGCATTTATTCACAATCTTTTTGTAGCAAGAAGTCTGTATTGTCTTGAAAATTAGTGGCTCTTAAGTTTACTCTTTGAGTGTGATGGAGTGAAGTTCCAGGGGTCTTTTTCTCCTTCTCTAATTCCCTAGCAAGATTTTCTCCAGTAGGTTCAGTGAGGAAGGCGTTATTGCTCTGTTCCTGACCCAGAATGAGGATTGCATCTGCTTCAGTATAAGCTAATATTGTAGAATCGTAAAGGCAAAGGATTTTGGATTTTCCTATGGCTTGTTCTGACCCTGACAGGGGGGTCTTACAGACTGTTTAGCACCTGACACCTGAAAAGGTACATCGGTAGAGCACTCTAAAATTGTGTGGAACTGCATATTCTGTGTTTTGTGAGGCATGCTGTCTGCTGCCCTATGCGTTTATGTTGTTATGTAACTCCTTGGTGACTTCAAATATTATTTGGCACTAGGGAGTACATTATTGCCTATGTGAAATAAAATAAAAATGTTTATAGAGTTTTTGCTCTCCCTTCCCATTTGCAATCCAAATATGGTTCTAAAAACCCCATAGGAATGAATAGAAAGTGGGTGAGATATTATTTATTAAGCTCTAAACTCACATTTGATAAAGCTGCCCCTAAGTGTAAGATCAGTTGCCAAATCCTTTAAATCTACTAAGAAATAGTTTAGACATTAAATAAACCCAATAGGATTATTTTGCCTCCAGTAAGGATTAATTATATCTTAACATCATCTTGGCATCAAGGAGAAGGTACTCTTTCATTATTACAAAGAAAAAGGCAAAGTTTTAAATAAATTGAGCTGATTAACTAAAGGACGAATTTTCGTCTCGAAAGGCTGAGCCGCACTTTGTGCAACTTCGACAGACATAATTCACAGAGAATACGTGTATTCATCAAAATGCGAAGTTTTGTCTGGGCAGATAAACGCTGGCAACGTTTCAGAGCGCCCATTTCTAAACAAATTTTCGCTAGCGTTGCTTTCTTCCTAGCAAAACTTCATTCACATAGTTATGCTTATGTCAATTTAAATATGGTGGGCATACACAGGTCATATATATATGTCTTTATTTGTTTTTGTTGGTAAAATAGCTGGAAGTGGCCATATAAGAATGTCCAAGGAATGTCCAAGGAAGCAAAATAAAGACAAAAGAGTTCTATTGTTCTAGACATGAGCACACTCTGAAACAAATATGGCAAATGGTTTATATTTAAACAGTTAAAACTTTTAAACATAATCCCACATTAAAATGTGAAAAAATGCCAGCGTTTTGTCTTTTTTTATTACTTGTTTGACATATAGGATATGATGTCACTGACATAATATTGTTGAGGTTGTAGCTTCATCTTATCAATTCGCCAGGTACAACCTGGTGAAACAGACTCTGGCAAAAAGGGTAACATATTGGAAAGTTCGCCATTTGATAAATGTGCACAGTAGCAATCGTTTGCCTGGCGTAACGGCGCATAACTTCTCTAGCGCTGAGCTTTTTCGCTAGTGAATTGTCCGCTTTGCCTTTTAGTGTCCCTGTGAATTGGAGATGGCCTTCCTGTAAATCAAAGCTTTCCGGATAAAGGGTTACCGGATAAGTGATCCAATACCTGTACATTGTTGTTGACCTTGTCTAACAGGTCTCTATACATCCAATGCATGATCCAAATGTTGACCCTAGTGGTGCCAGAATCGGGCGACCCAAACAAGCGGATCTAGTAGTGTATGTCCACCTTAACTAGTATGAACTTTAAGTTGCCCAGTTTTGGCATTTACTTAGTTCTTTAGGATGATGCAGGTTATTTTGCAATGAATTCACTGTTCAGCCAAAACAGCTAATGGAAATCCTAACTATACACAGTTGGCTAGAACGATTAAGGGCACATCACAAGTATGTTTATTTTTCAAAGCTTTCAAGATGTGAATTTCCATTTTTTTCTTGACTCTCAATTCTGATTACAATGATTCATACACTCATAGATTTTTCAACAACAAAATGACATTAATATGATTTCCACAGATGTACAGACAGAAACAGTCACGAGTTAATAATGTTATGCTTATTCTTTACCTAAGTGGTACTTTAATCATACTGTACAAATAACTCCAAAGGTCAACAGATGAATACAAAAAAAAGTGTTTTTTTCAGAGCAGAAATGAAATCTGAAGTTATAGGTATTGTAGTTATTGTTACAGATGGAAAATGGCTTTTTTTAATGGCATGTTTCCTTATTCTAACAAAGAGCAATTTAACAAAAAGGGCCAGTAACATGATTAATAGTGATGGGCGAATTTGCGCCCGCGAAATTTGTGAAACGGCGCCGGAGTCTCGTTTTTGACGGCGTTGTCCGTTTTTTAACGCCGCTGAATTTTCGTGCCCATTTCGCAAATGTATTCACTGGCGGCGAATCGCGCAAATTTACTGTGAATTCGCGCCTGCCGAATAAATTCGCCCATCACTAATGATTAATTATAAATTAAATATTTTCAATTTGATGTCATGTTTGGTCCACACCTACAAATACAATATTTCTTTTAGGCAGCAGTATTGTTTTATGTGGCATGTCTTTTCATCCTACATGTGTTTTAAAGATTTATCCATAAGCCATAAATTATATTTTTACCCTTGCATACAAAGTGCATGTAAAATCCTTTTAATTGGTGCTACTGGCTCTTTAAGGAAACTGTAAAAACTGCAAAATATAATGATTTCTGACATGAGCTCATTCAGTTGGGTTTATATAGAAAATGTGCATAAAACTGTACCTTTTACCAATTTGCATATACAAATTAGGATACAGATTCGGTTCGGTATTCCGCCGAATCTTTTGCGAAGGATTCAGGGGTTGGCCAAATCCAAAATAGTGGATTCTGTGCATTCCTAATTGACAATAATTTTTGTTCTATAAACAACATACAAGCAATATATACTGTCATTTTTCAGGGTTTCACTATCTTTCATTTTGCAAAACGGATCATTCTTTGAGTGAATTTCCACAAGCATTTATTCACATTGAGACAGACAATGCCTTTATTTGCAGCAATCCATAAAATACACAGAAGGCCAACTGCCTGTCCGTGGCACCATCTTTACCCTGTCTTGACAATCAGCTTTGAATGTTGAATGGTCCTTTCTGTGCTTAGATAGGTGTTAAAGGAATTGTTCAGTATAAAAATAAAAATTGGGTAAATTGATAGGCTGTGTACAACATTTCTAGCCTACATCTTTTGTTAGACTTTTGTTCAAGACCCAATACTGGGTCCAGCATTGACAGAAGAATACTGCCGGAGCCACACTCAGGTTCTTATGTAGTGTCCTAGCAGTGTGAAAGGGTGGAGAACTTGGAGCCCTTGTTTAAGTGAAAAGTCATCAAACACCTACAACTTCTGTTTGTTATCAATATGAAAATAAAAATACTTTCAACATTTCACTCTGCTCAGTTGATAAATGCCCTGCATGTTAAAGGGACTGTAGTTCAGCCAGAGTTTGCTTTTTAATCCTCCCTCCATCTGAGGTGGCACCAGGTGGCCTTGGTGATGAGTTGGAATGTGTACTTGTGGTTCATTTATGCATTATAGTATGAGTACTTGGAAGTCAGTGTTTGATATTTATGCTTATTTCATATATCAGTGATCCCCATCCAGTGGCTCGTGAGCAACATGTTGCTCTCTGACTCCTTGGATGTTGCTCTCATTGGCCTCAATGCAGGTGCTTCTTTTTGAATTCTTAAGTTGGAGGAAAGTTTTAGTTGCATAAAAAACAGGGGTATTGCTGAACAGACCCCTCCTGTAGGCTGCCAGTCCACATAGGGGCTACCAAATAACCACTCACGGCCATTATTTGGCACCCCCATGGACTTTTTTATGCTTCTGTTGTTTCCCAACTCTTTTTACATTTGAATGTGGCTCATGGGTAGGAAAAGGTTGGGGACCCCTGTCATATATATTTAACTTGCCACAGCAAAAGTCACTTCCTTGTATCTGAATTTAAAGATGAGCTCAACTGTATTTATATTTTTGTGGAGCATTCGGCAAGGCAAGCCATAATTGATCACACAGTTTGTTGAACAATTTCCCAATGCCTTATTTGAAATTGTATTTTTCTTTCACTTGATTGATATAAAGTCGGTTTTCTAGTAAACCTGTATGGCTTGTGTCTAAGTTTTGTTACTTTATGGGAGGTAAAGTAGCATAAAATAATATTGCAGTAGTGAAATGAGTTATAATGTCAAATGGGTTGTAGGTGAAATACAGAAGATCCAGAATAGATGTTAATGGCAGTGAAGGGCTGAGGCTTATTTCAATTGTAATCGAATAATTGTACAATGAATTTAAGCAAACGCAGCAAAAAATTGCCTTCTTGTTGGAGAATAGTTGTATATGACTATCATCAGCATAACAATGCTGAAACACAAAAAAGCATTTGAGTTAGCCAAACCAGGTAACTAGAAAAAGAAGAGACAACGCATTAAGCTACACTGTGGAGGTAAATTTTGTAGAGAAACAGAACAGAAAATGTGGTTACCAAAATGGAAAAAAATGTCCTGCTGTATCTCAAAGGTGAACAGTGGAGAATTCAATTGTATTTAGTTGGCAATAGCTGTTGATACACCTAGAAGTAAAATATTCATAGAAAGAGCACTAATGTTTTACCCTGCAGACTGTTGAATTGCTGTATGTTGCATGGTGGCCACCATAGACTAACCAACAAAGCATATTGATGACACTCTTCTTCTTGTTTTGTCACTATTGTTAATGCTTCAACAAGACTGAATCAAAGTTTTGCATACTGTGTACTCTTTTATGCATAGAGAAGATCCACACAAAAGAGGTAAAAGGCAGTCCCTGAACTTAGATGGGAGATTGTGTATATATATATATATATATATATATATATATATATATATATATATATATATATATATATACCAATTGTTATACAAAAAACCGCACTCTCAGGTCTTCTCAAGGGTGTAGAAAAAGAACATATTTATTATGACGTTTCGGCTTCTATACTGAAGCCTTTCTCAAGTGGAGAAAGGCTTCAGTATAGAAGCCGAAACGTCGTAATAAATATGTTCTTTTTCTACACCCTTGAGAAGACCTGAGAGTGCGGTGTTTTGTATAACAATTGGTTTACATAATTTTTAGGGATGCACCGAATCCAGGATTCGGTTCGGGATTCGGCCAGGATTCGGCCTTTCTCAGCAGGATTCGGATTCGACCGAATCCTTCTGCCCGGCCGAACCGAATCCGAATCCTAATTTGCATATGCAAATTAGGGGCGGGGAGGGCAATCGCGTGACTTTTTGTCACAAAATAAGGAAGTAAAAAATGTTTTCCCCTTCCAACCCCTAATTTGCATATGCAAATTTGGGTTCGGATTCGGTTCGGTATTCGGCCGAATCTTTCACGAAGGATTCGGGGGTTCCAAAATAGTGGATTCGGTGCATCCCTAATAATTTTTGAACACCGCACCTAGGCAGTTGTTTTTGCGTACATGAGTGCTCCAGTCTTGCGAGTATATATATATATATATATATATATATATATATACACTCTATTGTTTCAAATAATATAGCCTCCACCATTTTAAAAAATATATAAAAAAAAAATTGTTATGAGGGAGTTCTGTGCCTATCAAGGCAGCATGTCTTTAATGCCTAAAGGGCACTTGTAACTGGGCCTTTGATACTTGAGTGGTTGCCATGGGGTACTGCCCAGGTTCAGTTTTGCCTAGTGTTAGTAAATGAGTCCCAAAAAATATTGTTTTGCCTCTGCCTTAAAAATAAACAAGAAATGCTTAGAACAGAAACTGAGGTGTTTGCTATGTAGACATACTTTAAAGTCCATTAGCTTTGCCTTTGTTAAAACAGTTCAGTTTTGTTCTTGTAAAGAACACATGCCAACCGCAATTTTCAAATCTCTGGAAACATACACTTTAAATAAAGTGTCATCCTTCTATAGTTACATGAGTAGGGAGCTGACAAAGAACTCTATGGCTAAAAAGCATTGGGAATGCAAGCATGAGATAGCTTTGTGCTGAAAAGAAGTGTTAAGCTCATAACCTCACCAGCAATTAGTGCATGAGCATAATAGAATATGCATTGTTCTGTTTTTTTTATGTTCTGTTTTTTTATATCCTGTTATGGTTCAATGCATGACCTAAACACTGACATAACAAGTAGTTCAGTGGCACCCACACTGACAGTTTTCATGCAATACACTTAAAGTAAAACCGATAAAATAACATGAGGAAATCTTGCATACCTTCTGCTGATTGATGTTTGGAGGTTCAGTTGGGTTGAGAATTCTTCACCACCTTTACATAGGGCTAATGCGTGGCTAGTCAGATTTTTATGCTCGGGCTCCATATAGGTGTGCTATAAAGAGAGCTATTGTGGAAAGGGGCAAATACTTTGGCCACCTTTACACTTGTAGCAGGTTCTGGCGTCCATAGCAAGGCAGAAAAATGCTACAAATCTAACTTATGGCTCTTTTGGGAAAGTGGATACTATCACCCCAGCACATTATACTATTTTAAGATTAGGGTCTAGCAGAACCCAAGCATTCCGTAAAGCATTGTGTAGTTAAAAATTCCAGTACAGAGTACAGCAAAAGCAGTGGCTCTTAAAAACCCAGTCCACTAAAAAGTAATCCCTCTCTTCTTGCTTTTTTCTCCTCCCGCCCTAATTAACATTATCGAATTGTCTGAAACAAAATACCAACATTCATCTCTATTACCTTTAAGTTGGCCCCTTTTAAGCCTTTCTAGAAAAATCAAGGGGGTTATATCCTTACTTAAAGTGTATGTCAACCCAAAAAAATAATTTTTGCCTAATAAAAGAAAACATAATTCTAAGCAACTTTGCGATATACATTCATTGCAGATTTTCTATGTTTTTTGTATATTGTATGTATTGCTATTGAAAGCAGTCTTTGTCTGTCCCTTTCTATTCTCTGCCATGATGGCTCAGACTTTTTATACAATATTAGAGAAACCAGTTATTAAAGGAGACATGTAGGATAAATGAAAAAAACCCTAATTTTGTAGGCAATTATGAGTAACATATGGTCCTGCTAGCTGCTGGTTCCTGTCCTACAGTGCAGTGAGCACTCTGCTCCTCTGCACAGCCTGGGAATTCAGGGAGCAGGGAGGGATTCATTTTATTCTATATCTAAATGAGTATAACGCACTGGTACATTCTTATTTTTTAAACAATTTGTCTCCTTTACCAGATCTGTCTGTGAGAAAATCTTACCCTGGTGGTCTAGCGGGGGGACGGCAGGGACGCCTGCCGCGCCGATCTGTTTACCTGCAGGTGCCGGTTAATTAGGGCGCGCGCGCGCCTCTTCCTGGGGTTTATGCGCATGCACGCTGACGTGATGACGTCAGCGCGCAGTGGCGCGAAATTCAAATGATATTTAAAGGGATCTCTAGTTTAATTCTGTGCCCGTGATAGGATTTGTTCCTGGTGCTGTTAGCTATTGCTATTCTGTTCAAACCTGTTTCTGCTTACCTGTTTTGACCCCTGCCTGGCTCTTTTGACTACTCTGATCTCTGGAACCTGACCTTTGCCTGAAACCAACTCTGATTCTGTTTCACCCTCCTGTTTGACGTTCTGGCTTGACCTCTGCCTGTTATTTGACTCCGATTCTGCCTCAACCCATCTGATTGATTAACTGGTTTTGACCCTTTGCCTTCCTGACGATTCTGATATCCGCCTGCCTCGATCCAGCCTGTCTGACCATCCACTTGCCTTGACCTTTTATATCGTGACCTTCGGTCTAAAGACTCTGCTAAACAGCCGTGCCCCTTCGCCAGCCAGAACATCTCGCCTTGCACCCCTCGTTAAGTCCAGGTGGCACCCAAGTAAGCTGAGGGCTCCTCCTGAAGCCCAACGGTGGTCACACTACTGGTGAAGCCGAGACCAGGGTGCTTGGCATTTGTTCTGGTATCCGTGACATTGTCTTTGCTGGAGAACTAAGACTTTAGCAGCATAATTTATCAAAGGTCGAAGTTAAAAAAAACTTTGAATTCAAAAAGACCAATCGAATGGAAGTCAAAGGGGTTGAAGTGGGCTGAATCCAGCCTACTTCTAATTGTACTTTGATATGAAGTCTTTTTAACTTCGACCTTCAATCTCCCAAACTCCCACGATTGCCTCCATACGGGTTGTAGGAGGTCCCCCATAGGCTAAAACAGCACTTCAGCAGCTTTTAGGTGGCGAATGGTCGAAGTCGAAGTTTTAAAGAAACCGTATTTTAAAAAAATTCGGCCTTCGAATTTCAAAGTTTTTTCAAATTCGAATTAAAGTATGACTATTCCCTAGTCGAAGTACACAAAAAATAGCTTGAAATTTGAAGTTTTTTACTTCGACACTTCAGCTCGACCTTTGATAAATCTGCCCCTTACAGTGTTGGTGAAACTTTACATTTCAATATGAGAAAAACTGTCACACATAGAAAACAGAGTAATTGGAAAAAGCCTTTATTTCTGGGGAACTATCTGAAACCAACTGAACTGAAAAAAAGTGTTGGAAGGTGAACAACCCCTTTAAAGTGGACCTGTCACCCAGACACAAAAAGCTGTATAATAAACGTCCTTTTTAAATTAAACATAGTTGTTTAATAGTTGTTTGCATCTATAATTTTCATCTGTCATAGAAGCTACCGTATATACTCGCGTATAAGCCGAGTTTTTCAGCTCCCAAAATAAGCTGAAAAATGCTGCCTCGGCTTATACGCGGGTCAGTTAAAAAAAATTACCTCTTCCGTGCTGATGGCTGCGCCTGCGCCTTCCCTCTCTTGCTGACTGCTGCCTGGCTGCCGCCCCTGACTCCCAGGCTAGGGAGTGTGTGTGCCCGCGGTGCGCGCTCCCTGCAAGGCGTGCTGCTGCTAGTGGTGTCGGAGGAGGAGAGAGTCAGGGAGGGCGCCATAGAGAGAGGTCTGAGCCCGGCTGTGTGCGGCTGCAGGGTCGGCTTGGCCCACCGGAAAAATGCCTGCGGAAAAATCCCTGCGGCCAATAAACCACTCACTACTTCTACTTCTATATTGCCGGTGCTCGGATTGAGCACTTGTATCCCACAGCGATTGGCCGCCTCCTGAACCTAGTGGGCCCTGCTGCCTCTACTGTCTCCACCTGGTAACTGTTTAAAAATGCGTCTGTGCTGTCCCTGCTGGCTGCTCTTCAGTTCGGTACACTGTGCGCCCCCTGATGATGTCACTCACTTGCGCCATCGCATTGTGGGAGAGTCAGCGAAAAAGAGCTCAGGCAAGGAGTACTGCTGGTGTGGTTCCTGGGTGCTGATCGATCCGCTGCCTGCAGCCTATTGCTACATGCTTGGATTTTCCTCTAGTGGATACATACTTTGCTGGTGAGCAAACGATCTGGAGGGGGGGGGTGCTGTTGTAGCAGAGTCAGACAGTCAGTGATGGAATTTGCCTGTCTGAGATATGGAGGGGGAAGCAGGCTGCCAGTGAATGTGGGGCTTAATTACCCCTATAATCCACACAGACTCTGAGTGGCCAACACCAACTTCTTTAACTTCATTTTACATTTAACCCATTGTTTTCCCCTTTAACTTTGCTGCCCCACTTTTTTATGTTATTATTCCTTTCCATGCTCCTTTACAGTTTCTGTATCTCTCCATCCCTGGTTCAGCTATAAATGCTTTTGCTGGGATTGATCAAGTGCTTGCAATTAAATAAAAATTTATTTAAAAAATGAATGATGTTTGAATGTTACTGTTGTCACTCGTCAGTCACAATATTTCCCAGGGTACATGAGATCCATGCAGATGCCAGATACTATCAGTGTAACAGTTACTCATGTACTCTCCCACCTTTCATATTTAATACAGCAGCCTCAGTACTAAATGAGTAAGTAGGCATGGTGTGTGGAGGTGTGACATGATTATTGAAACTTACCAGTAGCTGCTGCATTTCTCACCCTAGGCTTATACGCGAGTCAATAAGTTTTCCCAGTTTTTGTAGGTAAAATTAGGTACCTCAGCTTATACACGGGTCGGCTTATACACGAGTATATACGGTAGTTCTTTGGGTTACCTTTTTTGAACTTCATACGTTTCCAAATTGTGTCTAACCAGCCTTCAAATTGGACAGTTCCATTTATGGCCTTGAACACCTCTAGGAAGAGCACACAACCCCTCTGGTGAACAGTGACGTAAAATGAATTAATGCTATACCAGAAGAATGATTATAATATGTAAAGTACGACTGCATACAAGGATGAAACATTTATGCTCTGATGTCTTGCAGCATTGATCTTCTCAACTAGCCAATAAAGGGATTTTCTTTCAATTGAATATTTATTAAGTAAAATTTGCTGGCTTTATCGTACTTCCCTCTACCTTTTACAGGGATCTATGTAACTGTGCAACAATACTTAATGCAAGTAAAGCTAGAAGGACAACTGAACACAAAACAGGCAACTAAACAGAAAACACTCTATTAAGGCGGCATTACCCTGGCCTGCCAGTAGCCCTTTGCCGTTACTTAATGCAATTTAATGTGATGTATTTTATGCAATTTATTTTTATTTAATGGCCCTGGCTTAACTTGTTCCTAAAAGGGTTGATGTGTAAATATATTTCCCATTCAAACATAGTCTTGTAAGTACTAAGTGGCTTGTCTGACATGAACAAATTTTAACATTCACCAATTAAATGGCATGTCTAAATCTATCTCTGCATTTCTACCACTACAGATATATCAATGAATGTTTTTTGTCTCCTGGTAGGGGCTGTATATATTCCTGATCTATGCCATCTACAATAGTGAGGTAAGGTATTTTGTAGTCATGTCCTAAATAATAATAATAGTGGTATTCTAATTCCATCTTCCTTATGAACTCTTCTCTTACCTTACCCTACCTTCTCTCTAATAAGCTCTGTCCCTTAAAAGAGCATTATATAGTGAATAAAGTACCCCCTCTTGTAAAATATAAGGATATTATAAGTTACAGAGGAGTTTCAAGACCATATAAAAATACGAGGCTGAGTGTTTTTATACAGGTCATGGAACTCCTAGGCAACTTCTAATATCCTCATATTTTGCAACTGGGGGTAATTTAATTAATATATTACACAAATTTCAGTGAGTCATGTGACAGAAATGACATCAGATCTCACCGTTTATAACTGATGACATCAGAACTCACCGTGTATAACTGATGACATCAGAACTCACTGTTTATAAGGATATAATTTACAAGATATTCATAGCTTTTGTGTATTATAACAAATTATTGCATTTTGATTCTTTGCCTCTTTTACTTACCCTGTTCACTTCCAGCTTGTGCTTCTTTTTTCCACTTTGTTTACTCTGTAACCTTTTCTTTGTTATTATCTGTTATCCCTCCTCAGTTTCAGCTTTCGTCTCTTCTGATTTTCTGTTTGGACCAGATTCAATTCAGTTAGTTAAAACTCATGGACCAGATTCAATTTGAGATGAAATTCAATTCTTACCTCGCTGTTTATCATTTGATCAAGTTTTCATATGATGAACCATCCATAACATAACTTTTTCTCAATGCGCTGAATATGGCCCTATGTCTGCTAATGTATATTCTTCCCTATTACATTTCTATTGGACATTACATGTCCTATTGCCCATCAGGACCATACACCGTGTTTTCATCTTTTTTACTGTACTGTTCTTTTTTCCTTTTTATTGAAAAATTAAAGACATTACTGACTCCAGTTTCACTATGGGGCCCATTTACTAAGGGTCGAAGTGAATTTTCGAATACTTCGGCCATCAAATAGGCCAAAATTAGATTTGAATTGAAAATACTTCACAAATTCGACCATTAGAAAATTGAAGTGCTGTCTTTTTAAAAAAACATTGACTTCGACACTTGGCCACCTTAAACCTGCCGTATTGCTGTTTAGCCTATGGGGGAACCTCCTATAACCTATATGAGCTGTTGGCTAAGTTTTGAGAAGTCAAAGGTTTTTTTGTAAAATCGTACGTTTAAATCGAACGATTTGAAGGAGTACATCAGGCGATCGAAGGATTTAATTTACACCTATTCGAATTTTGAAGTTTTTCACTTCAAAATTCAACCCTTGATAAATCTGCCCCCAAGTGTAGACTTGCTTTAGAGCCCATTGAGTCTTCTTACCACTGTTAGAAGAAAGTAAAATATCCTTAAGACTTCATCAAGCAAAATGATTTCTAAAATAAGTGCAGCATGCACCTGAGAATACAAACATTGCATTAAAGTTTAACAATATGTTTTATCACTACCTATATCCAAAGGCAAGCGAAGAAACACTCATTGGATAATGTTTACTGTTATTTAAAACAAGTTATTTTCTTTCTGTAGGTTCGAAATGCAATTCAAAGAATCAAGGACAAGAAAAAAGCTCTCTCTTTTACGGTGAGTTTAAACAAAAATATTCCATATATCTTATGAATTTTAAGTAAAGTGATGCTCACACTCTTTAAAAAAAACAGAACAACAATAAAGGATAGCTATAGAAATTATGTCCTGAGGTTGAATAATGTAGGAGGCTTTTCTCTGCATGGGCTCTAGCCACAATCTTTTTTTTGCTCAACTCGATTGGTTGCCATGGATTACTGCCTCCTGCATATCTTCCCAGTGTTTGCTTTTGCAATAGCCTTGTGTTCCATGCTAATGTAGGTACCTTTATATGTGCTAGCTGGGCAAATGTAACAAAACATGCAACGTTTGCTACACCTCTAGTCACCAAGATTAATGCTTTATTCCCAATAAATTCCCTGACAATTATTTATGCATAATATGACAGTTTCCAGCTATACACATTTCTAAATGCCTTACCTCTTACAGCTGGTTATCAGTGTTCTTTAGTTTATATAGTAACCACCTGTTAGCATATCAACAGCAAAATCTAAGTCGCTTAACAAAGTAAAGGAGACTTAAAGCTTAACAAATTTGGCTAAAAATGCTGCAGATTATGTTTATGGAATTCTATCACATCCCTTTAGCATTGATGTTCTTTCCCTCTGAATTTGACCCTGGATTCTTCCCGTCATCTTTTTCTACTGACAGCATAAACTCTGGGCTGCTGTCAATTACTTGATTTTAGGGACCAATATACAGTTTAGTTCTCCTTTAATTTATGTGACAATTTTAATTGACAATTGTTACCCAAATTGTATTCCTAAATCTCATTCCAATAATACTGTTCTAGAACTGTTCAAATCCAACAAACTACGTGTCTAGCCAAAGAAACACTATATGGGACACGGGGAAACCAAGTCTGACTCCACCTTCAAGTGTTTCATCTCACCCCCCTCTGAAAAACACAGTTAGCAATGGTAAGTAAAATCTCCGACACTATATGTTACATAAATCCCTACTAGGGAAATCTTGTTATTAATATTTATAACTTAAAGGGATCCTGATTTTTTCAAAACGCATCAGTTAATAGTGCTACTACAGCATAATTCTGCACGGAAATCCATTTCTCAAAAGAGCAAACAGATTTTTTTATATTCAATTTTGAAATCTGACATTAGGCTAGACATTTTGTAAATTTCCCAGCTGCCCCTGGTCATTTGACTTGTGCCTTCACTTTAGGAGAGAAATGCTTTCTGGCAGGCTGCTGTTTTTCCTTCTCAATGTAACTGCATGTGTCTCAGTGAGACATGGGTTTTTACTATTGAGTGTTGTTCTTAGATCTACCAGGCAGCTGTTATCTTGTGTTAGGGAGCTGCTATCTGGTTACCTTCCCATTGTTCTTTTGTTTGGCTGCTGGGGGGGAAGGGAGGGGGTGATATCACTCCAACTTGGAGTACAGCAGTAAAGAGTGATTGAAGTTTATCAGAGCACAAGTCACATGACTTGGGGCAGCTGGGAAATTGACAATATGTCTAGCCCCATGTCAGATTTCAAAATTGAATATAAAAAAATCTATTTGCTCTTTTGAGAAATGGATTTCAGTGCAGAATTCTGCTGGATCAGCACTATTAACTGATTCATTTTGAATTCTTTTTTTCCCATGACAGTATCCCTTTAAGTGCGACTCACTAAGCATAAATAAGACTAGTGCTGCAAACTTTTTTCAGAAGTAGATATTGAAGCCATCAACCAGTAAGTAAATAATATAAATCGAGTGTATTATATTTTTAAAGGCAAAGGTAATTGGTGCTTGTTAATGCAGAATTTTATAACTGTACCCTGTAGACTAATGTAAAGCAGAAACTGATGCACTCAATGTATCATAGGAGAGGAGACGCATTATGATCTGCTTTGATATGTTATTAGAGGTTGTTGCTAGGTGTGATTTATTAGCATTACTTCTGTCTGCTTATGAGTAGTGATGAACACAATTTTTTGCCAGTTGAATTCGCGGCAAAATTCTACAATTCAGCGAAATGGGACAGATTTGTTCTTTGGTACTTAGTACTTAGTACTCAGTATGAGATAACACAAAGGGATTTAATTGTGACTTATAATAACGCAAAGGATCTAATTGGATTATTGTGTATTAAGGGGCTTATTTATTAACATTGGAGACAAACCTCACCAGGGATGTTGCCCATAGCAACCAATCAGATCTTTGCTTTTGTTTTCTAACTTGTGGGTGACTGTTCAAATATAATTGCTGATTGGTTGCTGTGGGCAACATCATCAGGAATGTTTGACTTCATTATTAATTAATACTCCCCTAAATGTTTCTTATACATAAACTTAATTTTAATTTTGCAAGCCAGCTGATAAAAACTGATTAAAAGACCCAGAGAAGACCTGAGGCATAAAGAAATAGTGTTTCAAATAGGGATGCCCCGAATCCACTATTTTAGGTTCGGCCGAAACCCCCGAATCCTTTGCAAGGGTTCGCCCAAATACCAAATCCTAATTTGCATATGCAAGACATTTTTTACTTCCTAGTTTTGTGACAAAAAGTCACACGATTTCCCTCCACACCCCTAATTTGCATATGCAAATTCGGATTCGGTTCGGCCTGGCAGAAGGATAAGGCCGAATCCCAAACTGAATCCTGGATTTGGTGCATCCCTAGTTTCAAATATTAGGGTAAGGGCACAAGTGGATTGTCTGCTTTCCTCCGCAGACAGAGGAGAAAAGGGGATCTGTTCATACACCCCACAGCTCCATTGACAGGCGAGCTTTGGGGGGGAACTACATGGAGCAGTGATCGGTGAGAAAATGCATACATTCATGTTTCCTTGACAATCTGCTTAGAGTGCCCCTGCCCTAAGAAGTAACCTTAAAACCAGGGAAAATGTTAAATCAATGCCTATTGGAAAGTTGCTTAAAATGAAGAGGACCTCATTGAATATGGGCAATCTTTGTTGTTGTTGTTGTTGCTTTAACTTTAAATGGTTTTCTCTTTAGGAAACCTGGTTGCCAATCACCCAGTTAACATATCTTCCATCTTGTCAACTGACACAACGGTAAGTAGAGAATGTTTCCATTTAAAGCGCAGTTCCATGTGCCCATAAAGATGTCAGAAATGTCAGATATAATCTACTATTCTGTCTTTATACGTGTGTCAGTAGCACTTAGATTGCATGTAGTTTGAGCAAAGAGGGTCCTGGAAAAAGTTTAGCGCTATATAAATAAATGATGATGATGATAACTTGAATACAAAAAGCCTAAAAACCAGTGCTTTAAATTAATCCCTGCTGTGAAGTGCAAAAATAAACAGGAGGCATTGCTCATTACTATGTATTATCAGGTTAGAGCTGACCAAAGTTATTGCTTACTTCAGCTCCACTCAGATTGCACTCCCTTGTGGCAAACCATTATGACCTGACGAAATAACGTCTGAGAAATCTGATAGGTCAGTTTTACATAAAATGTGCATTAGGCCCAAGTATTTAATGCAATTAGCACATATCTATTAGTAAAAAGCTATGTGAGGAAGCAGCATTATCATACTACAGGTATAGGATCCCTTTTCCGGAAACCCGATATCCAGAAAGCTCCGAATTATGGAATGGCTGTCTCCCATAGACTCCATTTTATCCAAATTTTTAAAAATGGTTTCCTTTTTCTTTGTAATAATAAAACAGTAGCTTGTATTTCATCCTAACTAAGATATAATTAATCCGCATTGAAAGCAAAACCAGCCTATTGGCTTTATTTAATGTTTAAATTAATTTCTAGTAGACTTAAGGCATGAAGACCCAAATTACGGAAAGATCCGTTATCCGGAAAACCCCAGGTCCCGAGCATTCTGGATAACAGGTCCCATACCTGTAGTAGCATTATCCTCCATGTTCACACTCTTCGAGAAACATAGCTTTTAGAGTATGAATAAAATTTGTTCTCTTTTTAATTTTGCATTAATGCATCAAAAGGGATGCATTTGAATAATAAATTGGCCATATGTGTCTTTTGACCCTCAATTATTATTAGGGATGCACCGAATCCACTTTTTTGGATTCGGCCGAACCCCCGAATCCTTCGTGAAAGATTCGGCCGAATACCGAACCGAATCCGAACCCTAATTTGCATATGCAAATTAGGGGCGGGAAGGGGAAAACATTTTTTACTTCCTTGTTCTCTGACAAAAAGTCACGCAATTTCCCTGCCCGCTCCTAATTTGCATATGCAAATTAGGATTCGGATTCGGTTCGGCCAGGTAGAAGGATTCGGCCGAATCCGAATCCTGCTGAAAAAGGCCGAATCCTGGCCGAATCCCGAACCGAATCCTGGATTCGGTGCATCCCTAATTATTATGTTACCTTTATAAAATCATTCTCTAGATTACAATGGAACATTGTCAAGAATAGAATAAAATAGATCATCATTTGGCTTAAGCAAGTAATATATTCTGCTCACACAGTTTATTTTGTTATCCCTTAAAACCTAATTAGGCAAAATATAATCAATAAAGTACCTACTGTAAAATATAAGGATATTAAAAGCCACCTAGGAGTTCCATGACCATATAAGCCATATGAGTGCTTTCATACAGGTCATAGAACTCTGACTTCTCATATTTTACAACAGGGGGTACTTAATGTATTATAATACACAGGTTCAGTGAGCCACTGTTAATTGTTAACACCGTTACTAAGGATATAATTTACAAGTTATTTATGTGTATTATAAATGGATAAATTCCAGCATTTGGAATTGAATGTGTTTCCCTTTAAGAGAACAGTTTAGCAAACCTGATTAACTTGTAGTTTTCTACCAGCTTAGCTTTTGTAAGCTGGATACCTGTTTCTAAATCCTATTTCCAGAGAACTCATTAAGCTAAGAAGACTGCTTTGTAACACTTGTTGCTTTAAAAAAATAAACGGGGATTTTCAGTAGTGCCTCTATCAATGATTAAATTAATCTTCCAAAAGCTGTCCATGCCACCTACTGCCTAGTTACTCGCTCTGAACATGTGAAACTGACTTAAAAGCTTATAGATCAGGCCAGGATTGTATGAGGAACGTAAAATCCCTAAAATATAAAGTCCTGCCAGTCCAAATGCCAAGGTCATGGTGCTTCCTAGCTAGATACAAGCAGCTGATCTGATCTGTGCGGTTGACTTCAGTCTTTGCATAAAGAGCACCTTGTGTGCGTTCTGCCTTCAGAAAGGTGGGAGGGCAGTGTATTTTATTGATGCATTTCAAATAATGTTCAGAAGAAATCTCAGAGAAATCACCTTTCTTCATATAGTTCCATGGGAACATAATTGCCTGTGTATCTGCAAATTGGAGCAGTATTAGACAACTCTTGCTAGACTTTTTTTCTGTGTAAACAACTTCTTTATAGTGCATTTGCTGCTATAAGAATAAAATAATATAAAAAAGAATCACTGAGAAGTTCTGTATTCATATAAAGGACATGCTGCCTTGCTAGTGCCCCTAAAATAAGGGGACAAGGACAACTTCCCTGAATTACTTTGGGATCTATTAATCCAGAACTTTGGGATCGTCTGCCACAATCCAAGGTGGACCTCACAAACAGCAAGAACCTCAGTAATCAAAAAGGCTTTTGTTGCCTCCCAAAAATATATTCCAGTTTCTAATCCCTTATTACCCCCTCCAAAAGCTTGAAAGTTGACTAAAAATACAATAATCACCAAATACCCATTTTTATATCAAAAAAAGGTACTTATTTAGTCCTTTTTAGGAACCAGTTAAATCAACCACTCTCTACAGTATACCTATATTTTATCAATTTTCAATATTTCTACTCTCACCACTACAAAAAAACATGTGGCCCTATGTACTTTACAATACTTCATAATTTTAATACTATTCAATGACTAAAGGCTCTAATTATCTATCATATTGTCCAACACACCTGAGGATCATTGGCCAGTTCTGTGCTTTGGCCTTTATGCACCTCATATGAATGCTAAACAGAGAGTTAGCTCAATGAGTGAGCTGCTATTAACAAGAATTCTGTAGTAAGGAAGAAAACTCTTGGGGAAAGTACCAAGTAAGGTGGTTGGAGTATAGTTAGCAAAAAAGATAGATTTCTTCCTCAAGTGTGCTAGTTCATTATTGCAATCTGACTCGAAAGTGAAACAATAACACTAAAGTGCTCCACTTTAGTCTGTGTGAAAGGGTATTCACTGTTTAACAATAAAATCGTAGTCCTTCTTGATAAGGAGGGATTACAACAAAGAAAGCATCAGAGATGGATAGGGCTGTATACCGCTTCCTCCACCTTAACCATTACCTATATTTATGCCATTGTTTTAGTACTGTAGTTCTTTGAACTATGAAGTTTTTTCGGATATATTTTCTTATGCAAGTATACCTGCATCAAAAGATTAGTCTTAATACAAGCACACAAGTCAGTACAGAAGAAACCTTGAAAATTTCTATAGCCATTTTGTGAAGCCACAGAAATAAGAGGAGCATTCATCAATGATCCCGATAGAAATAAATTCTATTTAATGTATTGAAATGCCCAGAATGTTTTTAATTTATTTGTGCCATTGTCATTTCCTCTTTGCTTAAACACATGACAATGCTCTTCATTAGATATACATTCAACAAGCAAGACATTGTTCATAGTAGCACTGAGTTGACTCAACTTTAACTGAAAATGTTTTCTTTTTTCTTTTTATATGAATATATATATATATATATATACACACACATATACTTATATTGTCTGCTGAATATTGCCCTTGATGTTTCTCATTTAATACTAATATGTTGCTTTTATACTACAAAAGAGAAAACATTGTATAGCGGACACTATAATAAAGCTGGAAATGCTCAGATAATAAGCTTCAGTGCTTTGGTGCCAGAATGTAGGCTCAGAATTCCATTTTATTTTGAAAAGAAAATAAACCTGAAACTTATGTGATCAAGACATCACATCTAATAATGTCATAATATTTTTTCAAGTTTTAAAAAATATGCATGGTTTGTGTCGGCATGAAGAATGCGTAAAAGGGGCATGAAAGCCATGAAGGTATCAAAAGTTGAATAAAAGTTGAACAAGTAGAGAGAAGTTTCAATTAAAATTATGGATATTAGAAATCACGTTGAGTAGACCATGGGGTCTTGTTCATGTATATGTTCCCAAAATTGGCAGCATACCTTTATAGATATATAAATATTTCTAGTCTGTTAGATAAAAGGCTTCTAAGACAGGACATGCTGACCTAGTTTATGTTGTTACAAGCACATTATACAGGAGTGCTACAACATTAACTTTGCCAGGGGTGCTGTTTTGTAGGCTTCATAGAGGACATCAATACATAATAGCATGCTAAACATGGTTTTTAAGTGGGTGTGTAGCATTGGCTGGTGTATTAGTATTTATATACTGCACAAATATATACAATAAGGTGTTAAGGGACTGTACAGCTGCCTGTATTGGTTGAAGCCTTTGCCTAGAGGCGAGGGCAGATGTATAAAAGATGCTTCATTCTTAAGAATAAACACAATCATCATGAGATCAACCTTATTGGCGTGTATCCATTTTTTGCGAGCATTTTGGTGACATTTTAGCAAATTCCGTTCAAGCAAATCAATCTTTTAGGCATTTCCAAGTATTTTCACAAACCTGAAACCTATCAATATCCATAAATATCAATCCATAAACTAGTGGAGATTTTTTTTTTTTTTTTTACCATTGGAATCAATAGAAAAAGTTGAGAAAAGCATGAGAAAATTTGCGAGAAATACATACAAATTGAGGAAAACACATTTCGAAATTAAAAAATCCTAGGGAAAGATAAGTTTGTCATATGTATGTTTGCTGTCATTGAAGTCCAAGAAAAATGCCTCTGCCAAATTTAAAAATATAAAATGTATTATAAGGTTTAGCTATTTATGTATCCTATAAACCATTATGCACGGTCCGTTTGTGACCTGTTTTTGTAGCTCAAGCTGATTCTAAAATAAGACTGGCAGCAATAATAGCAGGTTTTAGATCTGTACAACTAGAATTGGGAAATTGAGAAATTGTATTTTTTTGCAATTTATTAAGTTAAACTGATCAAATTGGGAGATTAAAGCTACTCTGTCTGGTCTGGTCTTTGCAATATAGATAATTACAATACATATACAGATACTCAAAACAGTCACAACACATTGGTGAAGGAAGGGTGACATATATATACTGGTAATCTAAATATCTATCTACAAGGACCAAACATGGATGACCTTCACATCCCTGTTTGCCTTGTTTAGTTCAAGAGAGAACAAAACCATATATATTTCCTGATAAAAGTTAATGTGTTAAAAAAGGGGGGCATACTGTCCCCCCTTTGTAAATGTAAAGCATTAGTACTCCGTGTTGTGGAAAGACGCCTTAACTGGAAATCCCAAGCAATCTGGATATCAGAACCAACCCGAAACCCACTGCTCTTAGAGAACAGAGTATAATATGTTGCTACACTGTCAAACAGATGAATACCCAGGACCTGGGTGCATTGTGCAAGCACATATGTTATGCAAAGTATGTCAGTACATTAGTAGGAATGCATTTACTTTATACAGTACATTCAATGACATTTGTTTGAGACTTTTAAGGAATGCATTTCTATTTGGAGCTATAGAATATTTTTGTGAGAGAGATACAATTTGGCATGTGTTGAGATACAGAATATTTGTATTGATGAGTCTTTTTCTGAGCATCTTAAATTACTGTAGCTTCAGTAATATTTGGAATTCTGCAGCCCTTTGTTGCTTTGTCCCCTCGACACATTTTTACGTTGAATGGAAGCAACCATACATATTTCTTTTTGACAATTAGTAATTTGCTTTTACATAGGGATATGTTTTAGGGGCTGTTTTATTGTCCTCCCATGATCAGTATTAACCTACTAATTTGTATTGCTGCATAGAAAATCATGTTAGTTAACAAATCCAAACTTCCTTTCTACAAATAAGGTGGCATGGGCAGCTTTATTAATTGCAAATTCTCCCTGATAAAATGGAAAAACATGTTCTGCATTTTATAAACCCAGACCTTTTTTTTTTTATTACAGGTTGTTGAACTTACTGCCTTCAAAACATCAGGTATATTTCCATAATTCACACAAGTTCACAAATTATTCCATAGCAGGTGTATTTGTTACTATATAATAAGGGGCACATTTACTTAGCTCGAGTGAAGGATTAGAAGGAAAAAAACTTAGAATTTCGAATGTTTTTGTAATAACTTACCCCGGTAGGGGTGTTGGGGGTCAGCGGGGACGCCCGCCGCACTCCAAGCGGGGACGCTCGCAAGGTTCTTCGGTGCCTAGGGCGCGCGCCGCGTCTGGTTGCGTCTTAAAGGCGCAGGCGCGCTGACGTATGACGTCAGCGCGCAAAGGCGCGAATTTCAAATGTATTTAAAGGTACAGTTTTACTTTATGCATTGCCCGTGATAGGATATTGTTTCCTGGTGCTTCTGAGCCTTGTGCTGTATTCTGAACCTGTTTGATTCCTGTTTTTGACCCATGCCTGGCTATTTTGACTATTCTGACTTCTGGATTCTGACCCTTGCCTGACTACCAACTACCTCCTCTGATTAACTTCCTGGTTTGACCCTTGCCTACGTTTATTCTCTGCCTGCCTCGACCCGGCCTGATCTGACTACTCTTTTGCCTAAACGCCTTGTACTACGATCTTCTGTCCAAAGACTTTGCTTTACTGTCGTGCCCCTCTGCCTATCCAGAACCCTCATCTTGCACCTCTCGTTTAAGTCCAGATGGCATCCAAGTAAGCCGAGGGCTCCTCCCGAGGCCCAAAGGCGGTCACACTACTGGTGAAGCACGAGCCGAGACCAGGGTGCCTGGTGTTTGTTCTGGTGTTGGGAGCCGACCGTGACAGTTCTTTTTTGGCTACTTCGACCATCGAATTGACTACTTCGACCTTCAACTACGACTTTGAATCGAACGATTCGAACTAAAAATCGTTCGACTATTCAATAGTCAAAGTATTGTCTCTTTAAAAAAAACTTCGACCACCTACTTCTCCACCTAAAACCTACCGAGGTACAATGTTAGCCTATGGGGAAAGTCCCCATAGGTTTTCCTAGCTTTTTTTGATCGAAGGAAAATCGTTTGATCGATGGATTAAAGTCCTTCGAATCATTCAATTAGAAGGATTTAATCGTTCGATCGAACAATTTTCCCTACGATCGTTCGAACGAATTGCGGTAAATCCTTCGACTTCGATATTCTAAGTCAATGGATTTTACTTCGACGGTCAGATATTGAGGGTTAACCCCTCAATATTCGACCCATAGTAAATGTGCCCCTTAGTGTGTATCAGATGTTTGGGGTGCTAACACATTTATTTAAAAAGACAAGAAAGATTCCTTATCCAGAAAGCCCCAGGTCCTGAGCATTCTGGATAACAGGTCCTATAACTATATGGCACAAATGCTCTGTATATGTTGTTTCAATTTAGTGTTAACACATATGAACAGGTAAAATAGCCAAAACAGGTTTGTCTTAGCCTGCAAGTAACATCACATTTTAACAGACAATTTCCTGTTTTGGTGGCTCTTGGCCCAAGATCAAATATTAGGCTTTTACTTAATGCGCTCCTTACACAGCACAATTTTATTCATATTGAAATGTTACAAGAATCTCAGTGTAATAGTGGAAGCTTGCACTATAACATGTTTCAAATTTGGAAAACTGTGCACAAATTCCTATTGGTGGCTTCAATCAGCAGCAGCATTAGCATGTAATTCTTTAAGGGCAAGTAAATTGCAGTGTAGATGCAATATGTAATGGGAGCCCTGGAATTAACACCAATCAAGGCTAGAATTCTAAGGTATGCCCTGTACATGGGAACTATTATTTTGAATACTTGGGACCAGGAGTTTTCCGTAATAAGGGATCATTAATCACCATATCTTAAGTCTAATTAATTAAAACAAATAGGATTGTTCTAGCTCCAATTGGGATTACTTATATGTTAGTTGGGATCAAGTACAAAATACTACTTTTGCATGAAAAATGTTTAAATAATTATCTAAAATGGAGTCTATGGGAGTAGTATGGAGTTTTCTTGATAACTGGTTTCTGGATAATGGATCCCATACATGTTCTTTGCCCATTTGCTGCAATTCCTCAAATTGCTGACCTACAGCAGCATATTGGCTCACTTTGGAAAGAGGGTTTATAGGCACAAGTACCTTTGTGAATAGCATTTAATTGCAAGTCGTTCTGCACATATTTTTTTGCATTGTGTGCATGCTTTTATCAATAAGCCCTGTATTTTGTGTAAATATCAAAAAGGGTGTTGTGTGGTTTTGAAATCTTAATACAATATAAGGTTCATTTGTAAAATGATGTTAGAAACAATGCAAAGTTGTTTTTTTATGTTACAAAAATGTCTATAATTTCATATTTATTCTACTGCTGTAGATGAAAATCCCTCACAGTAAGAACACAAAAAAAATGTTTTGCAGAAACTCTAAATCTGTCTTGAAAAGAGAAACATACAATAGTTTTTAGATTTATTAATAGTGCTCTTTGGCGTGGAACATCTCAGGATTCATTTTATTACCAGTTGGTAGCACAAAGCAAGATAATCTGTAGAAGTTATTTGTGTGAAATATTAAACACTGAACAAAAGCAGCCACTCTCCTTCCCCATGTACCTGAATAACTTCGTCTGTGAATACAAAATGGTATCTGAATGGTTCATACTCAATAGAAAAAGGAATTAATTTGTGTTCGCTTTTTTTTTTTTTTTTTAAACATTTTTGCACTTGACTCTTTGATTGGATTTCCATAAACTGTTAGAATGAAAAAAAAAGAGTTTGCATTATGAATACAAAACCCTGTCTATGTTTTTTTATTTTCATTTTGTAATGAAAATGAGTTTCCAATCATCAGTTTCTAAAGCCATGATATAGTCTTATCCCAAAATAGTTAAACTGGCTCTACCATAGAAAATCAAATGTTCTACAGGTATGGGATCCTTTACCCGGAAACCCATTATATAGAAGCTCCAAATTATGAGAAGGCCATCTCCTTTAGACTCCCATACCTTATCATTGTATCCTCTGAACATTTGTCCTTATAATAGATTTGGAAAACAACCTAGGCAATAGGTGGAGAACCACATTGTAAAAGGTTGATCTTTTTAGGTACGTTCAGTTTTTAGGATAGTCACACCAGTGTATTATTTTAAATAACATTTATACTCATGTTTCCTCTAGTAATTATTTCCCACTTCTCTTGCTGTATTATGTTTATATTTTATGGAATTTATTTTTGCCTTGACAAAGTTGTCTCTTAATTGTCCAAAATATAGAAAATAAACAGACGGTCATATTGAATATCAGGTGATGGTTCTATTTTTCACATGTATGTTTTTTGTAGAACAACAAACTAAAACTGAATGTACTTTTTGAATGAACCTTGCAATATTTGATTGCAGAGGGAAAGCATCTTGTTTTCAATGACAAATACACTATGGGCAGATTTATTAAACTGAGCCCAGCACAGTAAACTTCCACCACTCTCCATGCATTCCTATTGGATATCTGATGGCTCTGCCCCCCATATCATCAAACAAGTTAAATTTATGGAACTAGTGCAAAAACGAAAGGAATCAACAATTTGTCAGTGATCAAGCATAGTTTCGTGAAACAAATTTTAGCATGAGAAAGAAAAAAAAGGAATGAAAGACAGCCAATAGAAAACCAGATACAGATCCTGAAATGCTTATCCAGCAAAGACATCTCACTCATAAACATTAACAGGAATATTAAAAGAAATGCCAGTTCCTACCTCAGTCTCAAATTTTCTGCCTCCTCCACTGCATAAAATTTGAAGTGACAGCTAAAGTAACCACTGATGAAAGCTAACCATTTGCAGGCCACAAATTTAATTTAAAAAAAAAATTGCCAAAAGTTATAATAGCGCTTATCTACTATGTGAAAATTTGAAAATATTCAAAAGAAGACTCTATGAGAAAACATAAAATTATTCTGAGAAAAGGAACAAGGCAAAGGTTGCAGGTGCACTGAGAAAACACTATAGAGCCAATTGTATGTAAAATTATGGCTGCTTAAAGGGATACTGTCATAGGAAAAAACATTTTTTTCAAAATGAATCGGTTAATAGTGCTGCTCCAGCAGAATTTTGCAATGAAATCCATTTCTCAAAAGAGCAACCAGATTTTTTTTATATTCAATTTTGAAATCTGACATGGGGCTAGACATATTGTCAATTTCCCAGCTGCCCCAAGTCATTTGACTTGTGCTCTGATAAACTTCAATCACTCTTTACTGCTGTACTGCAAGTTGGAGTGATATCACTCCCTCCCAGCAGCCAAACAAAAGAACAATGGGAAGGTAACCAGATAACAGCTCCCTAACACAAGATAACAGCTGCCTGGTAGATCTAAGAACAACACTCAATAGTAAAAACCCATGTCCCACTGAGACGCATTCAGTTACATTGAGAAGGAAATACAGCAGCCTGCCAGAAAGCATTTCTCTCATAAAGTGCAGGCACAAGTCACATGACATGGGGCAGCTGGGAAATTGACAAAATGTCTAGCCCCATGTAAGATTTCAAAATTGAATATAAAAAAATCTGTTTGTTCTTTTGAGAAATGGATTTCAGTGCAGAATTCTGCTGGAGTAGCACTATTAACTGATGCATTTTGAAAAAAACATGTTTTCCGATGACAGGATACCTTTAAATAATGTTATTCATTTTGACTTAATTTGACTGAAAATGCCTAGAAGTTAAGAATTTAATTAAAATAGGAAAAAAAAGGATAGGGGCAGATTTATCAAGGATTGAATTAAAATACTTCGAATATCGAATTCAAACTTTTTTTCATTGAATTTGTGTATTCTGCAGTCAAAGTAAAATAGTTTGATCAAACGAATAAATACTTTGAATCGAACAATTTTAACGTACGATCGAACGTTTCTACTTCGACTTCAGAAAACTTGAAAAATGCTGTTGAAGGTCCCCATAGGCTAGCACGTCGGCAAGTTTAATTTGGCGAAGTATTGAAAACGAAGTTTTTTTAAATAGACAGTACTTCGGTTATCACATGGTCGAATATCCGAAATATTTTACTTCGAATCGAAGTCGTAGTATTCTATTCGATGGTTGAAGTATCCAAAAAATTACTTCGAATTTTGAATTTTTTTGCTTAAGAAATTCCTTCGAATTCACCCTTGATAAATCTGCGCCTTAATGTTGATTTTGTTAAAATATTTTTATGAAAGCAAGCAAAGCCTGATGCTGTATGATTACACTACTACATCGCTGCTGTTGTTTCCAGTCAATCACAAGGCACTGAGCACTGGGTTGTGTTATGGACTAATAATATTGACTAAAACAAATGATGAATTTGTATACCTCATTTGCTCCAAAATTATGTTTTTAATTGTTTTCTGCTGCTTCTCAGAAAAATTTTGGAAATGCAGTCACATATATTGGAGCATTTATTGTAGGTTTTAAATGTTTTTTGGCCCTAGCAAGAGGGAATAGATGACTTTTTTTCCTGGTTGTGCATTGGGCAACCAAGCTAGCCTGGTAGCCTGTTAAAGCTCCACAATCCACCATTAAACAGAATTGGGCTGGCACAAAACTGGATCTCAGTCAAAGGATAAATGCTAACTATTGGGTCAGTCAATGATTAAGTGCCCCAGAAAGGCTTGAAACGCATAAGGCTTTTTTTTGAAGATGTAATGAATAATAAAATAATGATTTCAATTAATATATTTAGCATCTATCCATTGACTGAGATCCAGTTATGTGCCAGCCCAATTCTGTGTAATGAAGGATCGTGGAATTCTCTTCTAGCTGAAGGTCTGGGGCATGAGCACCTGGACCCAACTTTCCATGTGATGAGTCTACTCCAAAAAGAGCGATACACATTTTACCTTCTTACTGTTATAGTTCCATCCAAGAATATAAGAAACCCAGCCACTGCCAGCAACTATTTAATAAGTGCTTCTTTATTTCAAATATATATATAATATATATATATATATTATATATATTATTTTTATGAAACCATTTACTATTCTTCATTGAAGCTGTATCACAAAACAGTAAAAGGTCTAAGTACTATATGCGGGGGAGTAAGTGTATTAACATATCAATAATAATCACTATGGAATAGAAGAATCCTTTCAGAACTCACAGGTCACGTTAACCCATGACCTGCTGTTTATTACATGCTTCTTGTACTATTAAACAGTTTATGAGTTACAATAGAAAAGAATGCCAACAACTCTGTATTTAAGCAATTTGTCAGGCTGCACAGGTTAAAGGCCATGCATGCTATCTATAAATATAAATTGATTCGCCCAACAATAAGTGCATTAGAAATTAATACACACTTTGCATTATATAAAATATCACAGAACTTTTCTTCTCACAGTGGTTGATTATTATACTTTTTCAATCTTTTGTTCGCTTAAATTATGAACACTTGAATGCCTTTGTGTAATTCCATTATAGCTCATGATGTTTACTGATTCCACTCCATTCCATTCCACTTGAGTATAAAGAAATGGTGGTATGATCAGTAATTGGGTTTTCCGAAAGCCAATCTGCCACTTAGAAGGCAGACGTTGATGTAGTCAGAAGGTCAGAGGTGCAGAGTATGTCCTTGGACATCATGTATTGTATTTTTAAAACTGCAAGTTTTAAAATGTATATTTCATGTGATGACGGACTGCTCACAATGTATGGAGGATGGTCCAAGCACCATCAGATCCACAATGTTGTCAAATGGTATTTGCTATTATACATCAATTGGGAGTCCACATCTGATTTCCAACTTAGTTAAGCCTTAGGGACTCGCCCCAGTTCTCAGGCAATTATATGCAAAAAATTCCTTTATCCAAAGATAACTGTCCCGAGGCTTTTTTCAGTAAAAAAATATCATTTTATTTAAATTAACATTAAAACTCAGATACAAATTGACCCCACCAGGCCCACCTTACGCGTTTTGCACCCTCCGGCGCTTAGTCATAGGTGTATCTCAGTTTGTATCTGAGTTTTAATGTTAATTTAAATAAAATGATATTTTTTTTACTGAAAAAAAGCCTTGGGACAGTTATCTTTGGATAAAGGATTTTTTTGCAAACAGTATTTGCTGTTATGGTATTGTTTACATACAGAACTAGAAACATTTACAAATGGGGGGGTCATTAATCAATTGCAGCAGGGGGTGCAAAGTGTAAACAACAGGTCCTTACGGAACGTTTCCATCAACTTTCATAGTAAAGCAACTCAAATTCCTCTTTAGAAATGCAGCAAGTAGGCAGAAAAAAATTATCTGGATGAGAAAATATTTTTTTGTTGTTGTCTTCTTCTGCCTCGTTACAGCTTTTAAGTTTTGGTCACTGACCCTGACACTGAGAAACTATTGCTCTGCAAAGCTATTCTAACTTTTTCCTACTTAAAGGACCAGTTACATATAAAAAAAAAAAAACATTTTTAAAAATTTTCTTCTACTTAACGGAAAAAAAACCCGCAACAGGACAACGATCCATAGTGCAGTGCTCAATTTCTCCTCCCTGGCTATATCCTATAGAAGGCAGGAGAAATCGAGCGCCACACGATGGATTGTCGCTGTTTCTGAAAAAGGAGCACAAGCAGAGAATCTTAATTTCTTAATAAAGACTTTGCCTTGGTGGTTTTTTTTCATTAAGTAGAAACAAATTTTTTAAAAAAAAAAAATTGTTACTGGTCTTTTAACTTCCTATTCAGTGTCTCTCCTATTCATATTCAAGTATCTCATTCAAGCCACTTCCTGGTTGCTCGGGTAAATAAGACCCTTGCCAAAGGTGTAACTACAGAGGAAGCAGACCCTGTGGTTGCAAGGGGGCCCAGGAGGAAAAAGGGGCCCCATGAGGGCCAAATAAAGAGCAATATCAACATATATTGCTAAAACAGGACAACCTCCGGATATGTTGGGGGCTCTAAAATGTATTTGCTGTGGGGCCCAGTAACATATAGTTATGCCACTGATCCTAGAAACCATATACCTGCTGAAATATCAAACAAAAGATCTGCTCAACAAAAAGCTAAATAACTAAAAAAAACACAAAAAATAAAAAGTTAAGACTAGTTGGCCATGATCTCAAAATATCGATGGCCACATCATAGTAAAAGTTTTGAATGCTCTTCCATATAATTGAACTTGGTGCCACTGCTGTGCCTATTGACACAAGGTAACCCTGAAGCTACTGCCCCAACTAACAAGGTAAAATCTATCAAGCTAAACAAAAAATGAAATTGCCAGTGCTTAATTTAACCCAAACTGTAAACTGCTGGTAGTAGCGTTCGTATGCCAGCACTTGGTCTACCCTATATTCTAGAGTTGCTTGGCTGCTAGAACAATATATAGAGATTATATAGTGGATAATGTACCCCCTACTGTAATTGATAAGATATTATAAGTCACCAATGAGTTGTGTCCATATAAAAGCATAAGGCCGAAATTTTTTTTCTAAATGCCATACTTTAGTCTATTTAGCTGTTGTCTGTCCTTGCTGATTTTTATGTCTTTTACTGCAGCCCTTTTAGCAGGGCTAGGTACCTGTTTCTTTAGCCTTCTTCAGGTTATTTTGAAGTAGCCTGCTTTGTGTGACGTCATGGGGGGGAGGCAAGGGAAGGAGTGGGTGCGATACTTGAGATAGGGGACAGGAGGGGGAGCAAGACTTGAGATAGTGGACAGGAGGTGGAGTGAGACTTGAAATAGTGGATGGGAGGTGGAGTGAGACTTGAGAGAGTGAATAGGAGAGGGAGCGAGACTTGAGATAGTAGATGGAAGTGGGGAGCTAGAGCGGAGAGGAATCATGTGAGGAAGGGTGCGACACCAGGGAGGCAGCTGCAGGAGGAGGTAGACTTGGGATATTGCATGGGAGGGGGAACGAGAGCGGAGAGAGGAATTGTGTGAGGAAGGGAGGAACACCAGGGGAGGCAGCTGCAGGAGGAGTGAGACGTGAGAAGAAGTAAAGAGAAGCTGATACATGGGAGTGAGTGAAACAGGTGGAGTTCCTTGTGGGAAGTAAGGAAGCGCGGAGCCTGAAAGTTAACTGTGAGAAAACAAGTGTAGGGGCGAGAGCAGCCGCTGCAAATGTTATAAACTGCGCGATCTGGCGCAGAAACACACCGTTTATAAAGTGAGTAAAGTACTTCTAACATCTTCATATGTTGCAACAGGGGGTACGTTATTTATTATAATACACAAGTTTCATGTGACAGAAATAATTTATTATAATACACAAGTTTCATGTGACAGAAATAATTTATTATAATACACAAGTTTCATGTGACAGAAATGACATCACTAAGCTCCGATTATAACCAATGGCCTTACTAAGCACCATTTAAAAGGATAGAATTTACAGGATATTCACGGCTCTTGTGTATTATAATGATATACAGTAATTTACATGATCCCACAAGGAATTGACCAAGCTGTAGATGATATGCACAATAAGAAATTCCATTAATGCCAGTGCAAAGGATGAAATTGTTCACTGGCAATCATATTATTTCTCGGAGTACAATAAAGTAAATCAGAGCATAGTAGTGAAGCAAATTCCTACTGAACACAATAGACCTGGTGGGTGGTTGTCTACAGATAAAAGATGTCAGAGCAAATATCAAATAATAACCAAGAAGTATTTTAGAAAAAAAAAACAAATTCAATTGAATTAAAATATAATTGTGGACATCATCAGTCCTTTTATGTGTTAATACATATTAGCAGGGCTAAAGCTAAAAATTAGTTTTCTTTTCCTTTTTTGCATTATGTAAAAAATTATATTTGGCTTTAATAAAATCCACTTTGTATGTTATTTACACTTCCACCACAAGGAGGAAGCAAAGAACCTGCAAAACTGGTGATCTCTGTTGAAAGAACCCTTTGTGAGGAGACCAAATATACCCACACACTGCACAAAAATCTAACATAATGTATAGCAAATTAGAGCACATGAAATACACCCAAGAGAATGGATAAAGGATAAATAGTTAGCAAGTAAGAGTGAGGTCTTAATGTATAAAACAGGTACAACATTTGCCTGCTTTCAACAGCAGATCAATAAATGTTACCTGCTTTAGGGTGGTGGCAGACAGGGAGATTAGTCACCCAGGAACAAATCTCCTCTACTGCAGGCGACTAATCTTCCGGTGCTGCCTTCCCGATGGCAAGAATGCGATTTGGATTTCCAAACTCGCCCGAAGTTGACTCGTTTAGGCGACTTCGGAAATCTGAAGCGATCCCGCTGGCGATACGTATTCTTGCCGGCGGGAAGGCAGTACGGGGAGATTATTAGCCCACAGTAGAGGAGATTTGTTGATGGGCGACTAATCTCTCCATCTGCCACTAGCCTTATAGCACACAATAGCACACCATTTAAAAACCCAGCTCTTGTTTTCAATCAAATGGCATAAATTGCTTTTAATTTTTATGGAACCGCAACAAAAAACATTTTAAGTATAATGTGTGATCTGCAGGTTGCAGCATATATGTAGGAAAAGAGTAGTCAGCACATGAATTCTCAGTTTTCTTTGGAGATGGTGCACGTTCTACAATGGCCACTTCCCATTGGCAAACTGTGTAATAGAAGATTGAACAGCACCACCAACTCTTCAAATGGTTAAAAAGCCTTTATTTATGCTTTTGTGGGCATCACCGCAACGTTGCAGGCCATGTTAGAGAAGGTGTATCCATAGAAATTAGTCAAATCAACAGGACTTGCTATATTTTTCTCCTAAAACAATTTTGCTAGTCATCTGTTTTATCCAGCGTTGACTCTATACTCTCAGTCAGATAAATCAAGGAAAGCACTGCATAATATGTGCAAAACTGTGTTGAATTTTAGGCACAGTTATGAATTTGTGTCTTTCTTACATATAAACATGCCAGATCCCCATTGTTGTACCACATGAGAAGAATTGGAGTGGCCACATCTTTACAGCAGTGATTTGACACATTCTAAACTAAAAAGGTTGCTCATCTTCCACTTGAGCAGCATTGTAAAGCATAACTGCCTTAACGACCTAGTTTTTTTAGTTTTTTGTGTAATAAAAAGCTCATAGGGTTACACATATGGGGTGAAAAGCTTTCCCAAATCCCATCAAATACAGGTAATTGCACTCCTTTTATATATGAAGTCCACTTCTCCACCTGCTCCCAGATCTCCTCCATTATCTGCAATATTTCCTTCAACGTGTCGCCTGGTAAAACAAAAGAAAGCCAAGTTGACACACACTTCATTGTATCTGCAGACCACAGGCCCTGTGTTTGTTCTTTTCTTTGCTCTGGGAGAATGCGTATTGTCATCCTTTAGTAACATCCGTATGTTGGCGCTTCTGCCTTCATCATACAATGGAATGAGATATATGGAAACCTGGAAGGTATTCAAAAGACTGTAATGCTTAAAAACCAATTTCTTTTACAAACATTTTTTCATAGCATTTTACAGCTAAATATCTGAAAGTTTCCTTTGGAAATCTGAATTTAAAGCACAAACTTATTTGTGCTGCTTTGCAAAGGGCATGGGGAAATCATTTTATTTTCTATGGTTTATTTTTCTGTTGGAAAAATTGTACATATACAAAAAAAAACTCCTAAATGGTGTGCCTCTATTTATTAGCATGCCATATAATAAAAGAATATCGCCATCATCAGTTAGTCTAAAAACAGTTGTGTTTATGTTTAATGTGCTAATGTGTGTAAAGTATAAAGCAGAGACAGGTGTGGCACACAATAAGACCTTGTTCACAAAAGGTATCAATCATTGTACCCGATTGCAAATAGATAGTACTCGGGTTGACATCAGTACTACAATCATTAGTTTCATCACTGAAGTGCAATCACATTGTTGTCCTTGTTATAGGTATTTTCTATAGACATAAACAGCAATCCGTCTGTAGAGAATGGCTCAGCATAGGCAAGCAACTCGCATAGGAGCCAAATATTAATATATACAGCGTCAGACTGGGGGGTCCAGGGCCTTCCAGGCCTGCAGCCTCAGGGACCATCCCCCGGGCGCAAATTAACAATCGTTCGCCTAAGCGAAAATTTGACCTTGCGTAACGGCACAAAACTTCTCTAGCTCTGAGCTTTTTCACTAGCAAATTGTATTCTTTGCCTTTTAGTAAACTGGCGATGTCCTAGCGAATTGTCATTTTGGCGATCTTTTTGCTAAAAGAACAAACTTCTCTCTTTAGTAAAATTGCCCCAATGTCTAAATGCTTGCTTTGGAGGCCTATGGCCTGGGTTGATATGGCTAAGTAACCGACACTAATGAGGCAGTCTCTTGTCGGGCATTGGTCCCGCAGGAGTGGTGGCAATTGGCTGCCTGGTAACACTTTCCCATCAGACCCCTAGCAGTTTGGTGGCTGGCATTGTCAGGTAGCCCAGGAAGGTCGATTGTGGTTGATTATTGGGGAGCATTTCTTAGAAAAAGTGTTTTTTTTGCTTCATGTTTTGTATAAAATCCACACCTGCGAAAATACTGTACATCTAGCACAAAGTTGTTTGCAGTTTTATGCCAGTCACCTTGCATATAATATTTCACCATATCTGTGCATGTATATAGAATTCAGCAGCCCCCAAGATTATATCATACAGGGCCTGCTTATTATAGCATTCCTTTGTGTGCCGGGGTAGATGTAAGTTTTCTATATTTAAGTTATTATTCAGCTCCCCCTACACAATGCTAGCCTTCATTTTCATAGTGCTTAGTTTTTATTTTCTGGGCATAGTGCAGTTCCCCATTGTCAATATTAGGGTACGGTCATACTGGGCGATTTGGGGAGATTTAGTCGCCTGGCGACTAATCGCCTTGTCTTTCCGGCAACCAATCTCCCCAAATGCCGGTGCAAGACAGAGGTAAGGCATTTGGGGTGGCTAAATCTCCCCAAATCGCCCAGTATGACCTTACACTAACATTTGATGATCATCTAGTAACCCATTAAGACAACACCTTTTGGACCTGCTCAGTGCTATATTTTCAGACTGTTGCACTGCTGATTTATTTATTTAACTTAGAATTGCTTAATTCAGTAAGAAACCATGCAAGAGTTTAGAAACCCTTGCGTGTTTTTAGTAGCTGAATGCTCGAGCCTGAAGGCCTCTTAGCAGTACTCTTATTCCACAGAAAGTGTATCACTCTGGTGTAATTCTTTTAGTTGCTGACTTTTTTTCTCCCTCCCTTAAAGATTTCCTGCACCTGCCCATTCATTTTGTGCTCCTGTTCACAAAGGACAACATGAAGCCAGGGTGAATCCAGAAAGGGTCAGCTAAATTGTTATGGGTAAAAGGATTTAAGAAGTAAGGCAAAAAAGTTATAGTTATTACATAAAACGTTACTGTAGAAATACAGTAGTGTTTAATTCTTTTGGTTATGGATGTCCCTCATTTTCCTGATCCTGCCCAGGGCTCATTTATTAACACTGAGCAAATTTTGCACCTAGGCAGTAAGGTATGGCAACCAATCAGATTGTTGCTTTAATTATCTGCATCACTGATATTTGCTATGGGTTAGTGGCCCTTTTTATTTTACAGCATTGCAGATTAAGTTGATGCATAATAAATGTTTATTAATATGTGTAATCATAATAAAACATAAGCTGAGAGCAGATGTGAAGTTCACCATATTATTTTATTTACCTGCTAGGGAAAATAGACCTCCAGGCAATAATCATAGCCTGGCTCTTATTTTAGCATTTTGTCTGATTTAGAATGTAAAATCACTCCCTTTGGGTTGTTTTGAGTTTCTGGAACTTACCCATAAACTTCTTATAGGCTTAAAGGAGTCATTATTGCATGCTTCTATATGAACTTGTAATTGTTCATTTTCTCACTATAATACCCTGCCTAATAATCTTAATATTAACTGCCACCTCAAAATTGCTTTGTGTAGTATATTCAAGAAAGGCTCAATGGATCTTTAATCTAGGAAAGGCTGATTCTCCAGTAGTGACCTTGAAATTGAAAGCTGAAACTGTCAGGTTCTTGAGGAGGGCAATTCCTCTGTCAACAATATGACAGGAGAAGAATACTGTTATGTAGGCCTTCCTTTAATATCATAAGCTCAAATTTTGCAGCCGTGCAACATTAAATCAGCAACTTTATCTTGTGCAGTAGGAATAATGACAGCAGATTGTCATTGCTAATTGGACCAGAAGGAATGTGGCATTAAAAAGTAAAACCCACTTACTCTAATATTTACAGATTTTTTGGCAAGTTTTCAAATCATAAATGATGCCCATAGACTCCAATGGGTGAAACATTTGTTGCACGTCCAACAAAAATTTGTTGCACATCAAAAAAAAAAATTTGCGTCCAAAAAAAATTGTCACCACTGCATTTTGGCAAATTTTTGGCAAAAATAAAAGGGTCAGATTCGTCCATCACAAGAAATTCCAGATTAATACAGGTGGAAGCATCTGATTTCCTGTTTTATTTGTTTTTAAATAGTAAGGCAAACCACACTGAAAAACAATCTTCTCCAAATCAATTGGCAACCTAACATTTTCCTCATTAGTTGCTATAAGTATACACTTTCTGAACCAAAGGTTTACCCTTACTAAACATTTTCTCTACCTTCTGTAGTCTATTGGAACTATATTTATATTATTTATTTACCCTGTACACTGTTCTTAGAATATAATCCCCTGCCATTCCTAATCTATGTATAGCTATATATCTTTTATTTTCTTTAATCTGTATGCTTCCTATTGTCTAAACTCGGTACATGGGGGTTATTGTTCCTGGAGAATTCAAATTATTGTTATTATCCGAAACATTTCCAGAAGAGACTTGAATACACGTGGAACAGAAAGACTTTTCCTTCCAGGTCAGGTCATGCAACAACCTTGTAATACTGAAGTAAAGTGTGATTCACCTGCAGGTTGATTGCATTCTTCCTACTTCACACTTACAATTTAGTTAATATAGCTTCAGCGTTGCAATGTGTAAATTGAATGAGTCATACAGGAAAGAATGCCATAGTTAATTAATTTCTACAGTGGATGGCTATATATTGTCTCCTGTCTTATGTTGTCAAGGTACATAGAGAAAAATGCATTTACTCTGCAATCACCCAACTGACTCGTCACCCAAAAAAAATATTCAAAATCCTATTTTATCACATTAGTCAAGCAAAATTAACTTAAATTACACTATATAAATTATTTATTATTTCCTTCAGTCTGGGAATTCATAATTATAACAAGCAGGCAGGAGCCATTTTGTGGACCCTGTTATTAAGGCAAGTCTTGCATCATCTCAGAATCTTGTTTGTGCACCAGAATGGGGGACCTGATGTCCATCCCCATGCCCTGGCTATACAATAAAATTGTGCAGCAAACAGGGGAATGTGTGGAGAGCCGGTCATCTAAGAAGTGCTGAATGGAAAGTGAAAGTAATTGTCTGCCCTGCCTCTATGCCTAAGGCATAGGGGTGGGGCAGACAATATTTGATTGACAGCTGAGATTTTTAAATGAGCTTACAACAGCTATGAATGCTTTAATAAAAAATAAAAATTGGATTTCATGTTTAATTTGAAAAGGACTTTTATTAGACAGCTTATTGTATCTGGATGACAGGTCCACTTTAAAAAATATACATTGAAAAATGTATTTAATCTGTCACAATTGATTTACATGATTTGAAATGAAAATCAACCTTACAGTCAATTGCTCTTTTTTAATACATTAGAAATCTACCACTTTTAAGGATGTTTTCCAGTTTAAGGGATTGTTTTATTACTTTGTTAGCACTTTTAGCAAGCATGGGCATCAGTAGTCATCGGGCCCCTGCACTAACAAGGTATCGCGCCCCCTTGGGGGGGCCACAATTATGAGGGCAATGATCCCAGGGGTCCTTTACGTGGTGGGCATTGCCAGCCCAGGAAAATAAAAGTCCCTTGCACATACGGGAACAACCATCATTCACACAGGCTATTGCCCAGTAAATACAAAAACTCAACTCATTATCCAACCAAACCCACTCCCTGCAAACCCCACTCCTTTCACTCTTGAATTGCACCTTTCCATTCTGGGGTCAGCATCTACACACAAGCTCCTGTAACCCCTGATATGGCAGCCCTGCTTGTAGTCAAAAATATACAGCTATACTGGGTTTTAGTGGTCTTTGTGTAAGCTTTTCAGAACTCTGTAATTGAGTTTTAGGTACAAGTGGTTGCTAACTAGGGATGCACCGAATCCAGGATTCAGTTCGGTATTCGGCCAGGATTCAGCCATTTTCAGCAGGATTCGGATTCGTCTGAATCCTTGAGCCTGGCCGAACCGAATCTGAATTCTTAAAATCATGTGACTTTTCGTCAAAAATCATGAAAGTAAAACTTTTTTTTTAGCTGTGCACTTCCTGCGCGGCACTATTCTTCCCTCCCCCTCGCTGATTTGCATATGCAAATTAGGGTTCGGATTCGGTTCGGTATTCGCCCGAATCTTTCATGAAGGATTCGGGGGTTCGGCCGAATGCAAAAAAGTGGATTCGGGGCATCCCTATTGCTAACTAATCACTTACTTACCATTGGCTGGTACAGTTATTAGTACACATGCTCAGCTTTCATTTTCCTTTCTGTATCTCTTTACTACTGATTGTTACATTTACTTTGTGTAATATATATTGTTGTTGTACTTGGACTTTTAACATAGGTTTTAAAACAGGACAATAACTTTCTAAATTATTTTCTCACATAGGCTTTTGAGTCACATGGATACAAGGGCTAACTCGTTTCTGCCATACACGTATAAAGCAAAAAGCCCAAATTGGCAAGTATTGAAGGCGGAAGAATATAAGAAGAGGTGTGCCGAGAGGTGTTGCAGTAAAGCACCGTGGGATGTGTCTGATCAGCACTGTCTGTGACCAAAGTGCAGAAAAGTTATTGGAAGTTTTTTGTACTGGATTTTTAGGTAGATCTTCATGAGTGATTGCAGAGTAAATGCATTTTTCTCTATGTACCTTGACAACATATAATAGGAGACAATATATAGCCATCCACTGTAGTAATTAATTAACCATGGCATTCTTTCCTCTATGGCTTATTCACAAGAGATTCTGGTACCGGCAGTTTATTTGCTGAAAGTCAAATTGTTACTGTATATAGATGTTTTTAAATAAAATAGTTTTAAGTCTGACTGAAATTGGGTTATCAAGCAGCTGCCTCGGCTATTCACAATTAGTGAATATACATTATATAAATGCCACAGGGCATGCCGAAAACGTTATGATTCTAATTGTTTCACTTTGTTATGGACCGATCTCATTAAACATTTGGAAATATATCTGTGACGTGCTTCTACCATTAGATTTTCTTTTGTGGTGGTTCATATAAAGGAAGCAGAACAATTGCATAGGGTTGGGGCAAACGCAGATTCTGGGAGATTTAGTCGCCTGGGGACTGATCGCCTCTTCTGTGGGCAACAATCTCCCCGAACTGCCTTCCGCTTGCTTGAATGAGAAAACGCCATCACAAGCCCGAAGTTTCCTCGTGAGGCAACATCGGGCGATTTTTCGGAAATCCAGTTTGCCCTTAGCCTAAAGCTTATGTGCAAATATAGGGGGTTATAACAAAGGGCCAGTTTGTGAGTTTTTTTTCTACCTCGAATAAACTAAACAATTGAAACAAACTCAAATGTTGGCTTATTTATGAAAAAATCCGAATGCAAAAAACTCGATTGAATGCAAACTTGAATACCTAAAATTTATTGAGTTTACAGGCTAAAAAATCTCAAATACCTCGAATTTATCAAGTTTTCGAGCACAACCCAGCGTAAAACACACAAAAATCATGAAGGCAAAAAAACATCTTCAAATGGTTAAAGGGACCTCTGCCACTGACTTTTACATCAATTGAGCAGGTTTTAGCTGGAGTATTTTCAGATTCAGACTTTTAGCAGCTTCAGGATAAAATAAATCTACAATAATGTCAGTTTTTTTTTTCCTGAAAATTTCTTTAGGGAAACTACCCTTAAATTTTTCAAGAAAACACAACTCAACCATATATTGGAAACATTTCAGTGTACACTTTCGCTTAGCCTCATAGTATTTCAGACAGTTATTTGATTTCACTGTATTTTATGTTTGAAACTTGTGCAGTCTGGGTGTTAATGTTTATGAAACTTTAATGAATTTCAGACATTGAACTGTAAGTGTGCTTTGGTGCTTAAAATCACTCCCACACACATACCTGTGCTGCAATATAAGAGAAAGCACATTCCATGTTTTATACAGTGAAGGATTGACCATCGGGTAATGTATATATATAAAAGCAGAGGCCTACCTAAAGCAGAAATTTGTTCCCTAAAAATGTATATTGTAGAAGTAATCGTACTTGGCATTTTAAGAATTTTTCAAGATGATATTTAAACTGGTTCACTGGTTGACAGGGCCATGCAACTGGAATGCTGCAAAAATGAAATAAACTGTATAATAGCAAGGATTTATATAACACCATAATTTTGGACTCATGTTACAAGTTCAAATGAGTCCAAGTTGCTTGAAAAATGGTAGTTGTGCCTAAAGCACCATCCTAACAGCACAATAAAAGAATGAATTTAGCTGTACAGGTATGATCCGTTATCCAGAATGCTCTGAATTACGGAAATACCACCTCCCATTTTAATCAAATAACTAAAATTTTTCTAAATTATTTCCTTTATAAACAAGTACCATGTACATAATGAAGAGACAAAACAATCATATTGGTTTTATTTAATGTTTTAATGATTTTTTTTTTTTACAATGTACAAATGTAAATTTTTAGTGAAAAAAAAACTAAAATTTTTTGAGATTTATACTCTGAGGCTGCAAGAAGTCTTAATCCCAAAATTCGCCATCTTCAACCTGCTGAGGTCCTGTAGAAGTCAATGGCAGAGGTCCTATTTACAATTTGACAACATTGTCTGCACTGGGTTTCGTATGATAATCCGAACATTTTGGGTGTTACCGACAATTAACCAAAAAATTTGGACTTTACGGGCGTCAAATCCGATTAAGATTTCTTGTGCGACAGTCGGAAAAAGTCACTTTCATGCGCCAATATGAAAATGTCACGGTTTTAGTCAATCCAAATTTTTTTGTGGGTTTTTAATGATAAATAAGGGGAAATCGTGGATTCTAGTTTGGTCAGATTTATTTTATTATTTAATCAGAAAATCAAAGTATGGGAAATCCAAACACACCTTATTCAGAAAACCCCAGACTCTGAGCATTCTGAATAACCGGTCCCATACCTGTTGAGTGTGTCTTATGAAAAAAGACTCTTTGCTGCTAGGTATCATCTATCTTTACCCCTGCACTCTCCTGTTCCTCAGGTAGTATCCCGAGGGGCCATGGTGCTTATTAACATGTTATAGAAAAAAAATGACGTGTTAAATGTTCAAGTACAGTGGAAGGTTGTGTGCAACATGCAAATACACAGTGGACTTTGAACCCTGCCCTGGTAAATGACCCATAATATTTCCAAAACAACTTTCAGACTCTACATACAATATAGTAATATAAGCAATAGCACATCCGCAACAGTGTCTTCATTCACACCCTTTGAACTAAAATCTTTACATTTTAAATTATTGTAAACATGTTCAGCAAAAGGTTTGAGAGATTTCATTTTCATCTAAAAAAAATGACATTGCATACATTAATAAGCACCTTGGGCCCATTGGCATAATACCCAATGGGACCCTCCTTTCATTTCATAAACCTGCATTGCAAGTCATTCTCTGGTTAATACGTTGAATTACGTATACAGATATGGGACCTGTTATAGAGAATGCTTGGGAGCTGGGGCTTTCTGGATAATGGATCTTCATACCTTAAGTCTACTAGAAAATCATAAATGCATTAAATAAGCCCAATAGGCTGGTTCTGTTATTAATGATTCATTACATCTTAGTATTGTAGCATTGGTGGAAAAATCATAGATGGAAAGTGTATCCCTCCCAGAATTCTCTATGAAGCAGCAGAGAGAGCTGTGAAAATGAGGGTCTGGTCAGCAGTTAGCGGTGATTAGCCTCACCTGGAGTTAAAAGGTGTGGCTCAATTAAGGCCGCTCTCTGCCGTGTTTTGAGAGAGAAAGGAAAGCCAGTAAGGCTGTGTTAGGAAATTTTAGTTAAACTGCATGCAACCGGGGTTTATTTGGCATAAGGATTTATTGCTGGACAGTTAAGGTTTTTTTTCTACAAGGAGGCAAGTTCCCTGGTAGTAAGGACTGGCTACAAGCTGATGCCATGCCCCTAAAGTGCTTGAGAATGAGCTGCACCTACTTCAGAGAGAAAGCACAGGGAAACGCCTAAAGGACTGTGAGTGAACTTTCATTTGCTTATTGTATTTAGCCTTCCCAAGTGGGGCTGTGGGTCCTATGGGAAGGACATTTTCCTTCACCAGCAAGGCTGTACTTACTTTGCTTTACTGCAACCTTAGAGGTTATGAACATTCATTTTGCATTAAGGTGCTGGGTTAAATAAATTCACATGCAAAGATCAGCGGTGTACTGTATCTAGGCCAAGGAACCCCCTATCCCCCCAAGTTGTGCCTTTACCATTCAATTAAAAAACAGACATATTATGGCAAACATCTGTGGAGGTCACAGGCTTTATTTAACCGTTAAATAATCAAAGTTTAGTTACACCCTGACCCCAGCTTTGGCTTTCATTCTCCAAACATGGGCTCCTGCCCAAAAAGTCTGCAACTCAAAAAATGTGGGCTCAATGCCCAAATGGTTTCCAAAACACGAAGTAAGGATCACAGGGCTGGGCGCACTCAGTGACCGCCTTTTTGCCCATCCCCCTGCTCCCTCATTGTGCATAATGGCACTAACCCACTTGCATACGTCAGAGAAAACCGTGCAGTCCCAGTCTGATGCACACTCGTGACTCAATGAAGGTAGGCCTGCACTGTAACCAATTCGTAGACATAGAGCCACACTGATGCCTTGACCACCACAGATTACGGTACTCCAGAGGAAGGTGAAAACTCTAGCACTTTTCAGCCAATTAGTGCTATGAGAAAAAATTCCTTCCCGACCCCAACTATGCGATCGGTTGTAATAACCCTGGAGCACCTTGTTCTCGACTGGATCCACCTTACCTAGGGAGGGAGGGTGGGAAACAAAAAAACAAGTAAGTATGAGCAATTCACACACAGCATCATCTTAATAACCCTGCCCTGCTCCACGCTCCTCCTCTGCTTCCTCCCCCAACCCGCCCATTTTTTTCCCGCCGTTTGCGGCCCCCTTCCTTTGTTCCTACCTGGGGGCTAGCTGGGAAGGGGTGGGGGAGGCTTAACAATGCTGCACCTTAGGAGGAAGGGGGCCTTGCCTAAACGGCCTTCATTCCCCCTTATCGATCTTATCCCCACAATATATACAGTCCTATGAAAACGTTTGGAAACCCCTCTTAGTTCTTTGGAGTTTTTTTTATCATTGGTTGAGCTTTCAAAGTAGCAACATCCTTTTAATACATAACATGCCTTATGGAAACAGTAGTATTTTGGCGGTGACATGAAGTTTATTGGATTAACAGAAAATATGCAATATGCATCATAGCAAAATTAGACAAGTGCATGAATTTGGGCACCCCAACAGAGATATTACTTCAATACTTAGTTGAGCTCCTTTTGCAAATGTAACAGCCTCTAGACTTTTTTTTTCCAGTTCAGTTAAATTTGATAGCTGCTTGATCATGGGCAGTCTGCTTCAACTTATCCCATGATTTTCGATGATATTCAAGTCGGGGGACTGTGACGGCCATTCCAGAATATTGTACTTCTTTCTCTGCATAAATGTCTTTGTAAATTACGAAGTGTGTTTAGGTTCATTGTCTTGTTGGAATATCCAACCCCTGCATGACTTCAACTTTGTGACTGATGCTTGAACATTATCCTGAAGAATTAGTTGATATTGAGTTGTATTCATACGACCCTTAACTTTAACAAGGGCCCCAGTCTCTAAACTAGCCACACAGCCCCACAGTATGATGGAACCTCCACCAAATTTGACAGTAGGTAGCAGGTGTTTTTCTTGGAATTCGGTATTCTTCTTCCACCATGCAAAGCGCTTATGGTATGACCAATTGACTCAATTTTTGTCATCAGTCCAAAGCACTTTGTTCCAAAATGACTGTGGCTTGTCTAAATGAGCTTTTGCATACAAGTGACTCTGTTTGTGGCGTGAGTGCAGAAAGGGCTTCTTTCTTATCACCCTGCCATACAGATGTTCTTTGTGCAAATTGCACTGAATTCTAGAACGATGTACAGATACATCATCTGCAGCAAGATGTTCTTGCAGGTTTTTAGAGGTGATCTTTGGGTTGTCTGTATTTTTCTTGGTCTGCCAGACCTGGGTTTTACAGCAACTGTGCCTGTGGCCTTCCATTCCCTGATTACATTGCTTACAGTTTTTAGAGTTTTTACATTGCAGGTTTTTAGAGGTGATCTTTGGGTTGTCTGTATTTTTCTTGGTCTGCCAGACCTGGGTTTTACAGCAACTGTGCCTGTGGCCTTCCATTCCCTGATTACATTGCTTACAGTTGAAACAAAGTTTAAACCTCTAAGCTTTTTGTTGCCTTCCCCAAACCATGATACTGAACAATCCTTGTTTTTAGATCTTTTGAGAGTTGCTTTGAGGAGCCCATACTGTCACTGTTCAGAGGAGAAGCACAACTTGCATTTGGCCACCTTAAAAACTGTACTGTACCTTTTCTCATGATTGGGCATACCAGCCCAGTTCAAGGCTTAACAAGCTAATCCAACTAATTTGGTGTTGCCAGTAATCGGTATTGAGCAGTTACATGCATTCAAATTCGCAAAATGACAAGGGTACCCACATTTTTGCACAGCCACATTTGATTTAATTACATACAACTGAATACTGCTTCACTAAAAATCTTTGTTCAGAAAACACCCCAGTACAGATGTCCCTGGGAAATGAAAGACATACCACTGTTTTTTTTTTTTTTTTTTTTTTTTTGAAAGTGGAGTAAATCATTATGCAGGCTGAGAGGGGTTTACAAACTTTTTCATATGACTGTACATATTTTTTTATATTTTTTTAACCATTTAAAGCTCAGGCCACATTTGTTTTAGGATGGGCTCATGTCTAGGACAAAAGAGTATCTCTTTTTGTCTTTATTTTGCTTCCTTGGACATTGTTAATAAGTGGCCACTTCCAGCAATTTCATCAACATCACTTATAAAGACCTACATATGACCTATATGTACCCCCCCTATTTAAATTGACGTTAACAAAGTTTCACTAGGATGAAAGTTCGTAAATTTCCATTTTGATAAATAAGCGTATGCAATGTGAATTAACCTCTGACGAAGTTGATCGAAGGGTAGTGGAGCCTTCCGAGGCAAAAATTTGCCCTTTAGTAAATTTTCCCCATTGTTTTCAATGAGTGTCAGTTTTATTTTTACATACTGTATATATTTACAAAATAAATAGCACTTCATGAAACTTGAACTCCGGTACAAGCTCTGCCATCTTTAAAGGTGAACTATAAAACCTGCAAATATATTTAATTCACAGTAACCAATAAATACCTTCCAGTTATGTACATTATGGCTGTTACCATAGAGACTCAACAGTGACTATCAAACGCTATTTGAAATATAAATAACATTGACATATAAGAATTTTGAAACTATAGACTTATGCGATATACCCTACAGATGGTTTTCATTACCTCTGCCAAAGTAATTAATTGACAAAAAGAATGTTGCACCAGAACATTTCTTCTTAATTCTACTCCTCAGTCAATTACCATAACCCTGATAAAAGCACCACTGATGGTGTAGGTGGAGAGGTGGAGACCGGGAACGGGAGTTTATAAGCCAGTCAGTTCATAACATATATTAAATTGTCATTTAATAAGCCCAAAACGCATAACTTGCTTCTATACCTAGCCAGCCCTTCTTGACCTTTAGCAGGCCACCTCGACAAATTAACTTGTGTGCTACAACAAGATTACTTGTGTTCCATTTGTTCCTTTTTTTAGCTAGCTGAGGAGGACTATAAACTTATACTAGCACTGGAAAAAATTTAAGATAACATGATGAATTAAAGAAGTAGCTGGTCATGTATTTCCACACCAGTGCCCCTCAAAGAATGGAAGCTGCAGTGCTGTTTCCTTTGCAAATAGGGTCTACCATTGCAGCTGGGAAGCATTTGTACTTATAAGGCTGATTCACTAAAGGTAGATATTCCTTAACGTACAGTTTTGTGCATTATTTAAGAACGCGTTATTAAGGAACGTTTCATCAAAGTATATTTTTCATACGTTAATAGACATAGCGCAAGCGTTAATTCTACTTTTCTGCACAGCAGTATTCTAATCGCATTGCGATAGTTATAGAATTAATCCTAACGCATTATTCACCAACATTTTAAGCAATAAAAGCATAAAATAGTGTAATAATCACTGTGAAATTTAACACCTCCCAGGAGTAGGCATTACTAAACAATATCAGATGGACTAATAGAGGAAGATGTAGTGAGGAGCTGTAGGGCAGCAATTAAAGTCCTTTATGAGGAACTGGAGCTTTATCTACAGCCACTAACACATTTTCATGATACCTTGGGAAGATCCAGAATGCACTGCGTTCTGTGTCATGGAATTATATTGTTTCCCAGGGAAAGGAATGACTAGAATACTGTAAAAAGAGACTTGCCATTGGCATCCAGAATAACTAAGGTGCTATAGATTGCACTAATAACGTGTGACTATATCAAATGCCCTAAAATATTGCACAAAATAACGCATGCTATAAAATACTGCACAGTGTTGGACTGGGATGTCAGGGGCCCACCAGAAAACCTTAGACCGTGGGCCCACTTTCCAAACTATTATTCCTCCTCACTCAACCTCTTTATTCTCCTAGTCTTTTATAGCTACTTACTATATTCTGTTCTTCCATTATTAAGCCCCTTTTTTCCCATAAAGTAAGAGAACAACCATGAAATAGGCCAAATGGTTAGAAGTAAGAGGCCCACTAACACCTGGGCCCACCAGGAGTTTATCAGGTATCCCAGTAGGCCAGTCCGAGACTGATAACGCACACAATTCAGCTAAAATGAACGTAAAAATATCACTTCTTAAAGGAGAAGGAAAGGTTAAAACTAAGTAAGCCTTATCAGAAAGGTCCATCTAAATATACCAGTAAACCCCCAAAGTAGTGCTGCTCTGAGTCCCCGGTCAAAAGAAACACTGCATTTCTTTCCTTCTATTGTGTACTCATGGGCTTCTGTATCAGACTTCCTGCCTTCAGATTAAACCTCATTGCCCTGGGCAAGAGCATGCTCAGTTTGCTCCTCTTCCCCACCCCCCTCCCTTTTCCACTGTAATCTGAGCCCAGAGCAAAGAGAGACTCAGGCAGGAAGTGATGTCACACCATGTTAATACTGCAGCTCCTATACTAAACAAACAGAGAGCTTCTAGAGCTGTTTACTCAGGTATGGTAAAACATTCTACAGAATAAATATAGTGTTATAGCTTGCACTATTGCAGCTAATCTATTGGCAATAAAATGCCTCCGTAGCTTTCCTTCTCCTTTAAGTTAGACAAGTGAACTTTTAGTGAATCAATCGTTAATTCTAAACATATAAGAAGTGATAAAATTAAGGCATGCTATAAATAACACTCACTTTTTCAACCTTTAGTGAATCAGCCCCCTAGTCTCTTAATAGTTACCTTTCCATCCATTCATCTAGTCTTCATCTATCATTGTAAGCAGTACAAAGTTTTCACAAAAATTGTTCATCATAATACCTCCACAACACGCAAGTCTGCTATTGCCTCATTCACTAAGCATTGGTGAAATTCCCATATACTGTAGCTGCCTATATGCAGAGTCAATTCTGCTACAATCCATGGTACGAGACATGGGCATCATTTTACTAGGAGAATAAAGAACCAACAATCGCATAGTTCAATATATATATATATATATATATATATATATATATATATATATTGTATATATGTGTGTGTGTGTATGTATATTTTTTTTCTCTCCTCGTATGCATCTCTTTGAATCACGCAGTTTGGTCTCCTTGGTAACTGTGTGGTTATGTGTGTCCCTAGATGGCTCTGAGAGATAGAATTATGATTTATGCTGTAATGTAACTAAGATCACAAAGATCATAAGTTCTCTTATAGAGATTAATTAGCAGATTGGATGTAATAACCATAAAAATGTGGCTGCTCAGCCTAAAATAAATACCAAAACCAATAATAAATACATATTGTATTCTAGGTTGGTCATCCCCATTGTAATGGTTATTTACTGTATGTGCAATCTATGTACAAAATTGCAAATGGAGAACTTGGCATGTGTATCATTTTTTATTATATTGTTCCACTTGTTATAGGAAGGAGAGTAGTACTGTTGCTATATTGGGTCCCTACAAATGCAAAGCACTCTTTTGTATACTACCCACAGGAATTTTTTAAAAAGTTTGGTGTAGTAACTCTATAATGTACATGAATCTGGCATATGCTTAGTATTTAGATATACGGGCATGGGGCCTGTTATCCAGAATGCTTGGGAACTGTGGGTTTCTGGAGAAGGGATATTTCCATAATTTGGATCTTCATACCTTAAGTCTACTAGAAAATCATGTAAACATTAAAAAAACCAATAGGCTGGTTTTGCTTCCAATAAGGATTCATTATACAGTATCTCATGATCAAGTACAGGCTATTGTTTCATTATTACAAAGAAAAGGGGAATCACTTTTAATAATTTGGATTATTAGGCTAAAATGGAGTGTATGGGTGATGGCAATTCTGTAATTTGGAGCTGTCTGGATAATGGATTTCCATGTAACTGATCCCATACCTGAACCATGTTTGTTATAAAAGTACTTCATTGGCAATAACACATTTGGGTTCACAGTTTTTAATCCAGCAATTGACTCCAAATAGGATCTAGGAGGTCTGCCATAGGCTTAAACAGCAAAATGGCAGGTTTTAGATGGCTAATTGTCAAGGTCAAATTTTTAAACAGACGGTACATAATAAATTTAGAATTTTCAATTTTTTTTAAAATTAGAATCGAATTTGCACCATTCCCTAGACGAAGTACACAAAAAATATCTTTTTCAGCATTTGTTGGCTCAGTAGTAAGAGGAGAGGCATCTCAGATGCACACTGGCCAATAAAACCTGTCGACAAACTAAGGGTAGAACTACACCTTGCGCTTCCATTGAGTCTTCATCCGACAGTCGTGTCGTGTAGGATGCAAACTGCTATTACGAGCAATATTTGTATTTGGCGCATCTGACGTGACTCTTGCATTTCCTCTCATCACATCGGAATGCACAGAAGTGCACCGTGTAGTTCTACCCTAACTCCATGTTTGGGGCCCCTCTGACAGCCAGATATCAATCAGGAAGGTGTAAAAATCCCGTTGAATCGAGGACCCCATCAGCATTCTCAACATTGTGATCTGATCATTGGGCCATGGGGTATTTGCATTTCCTTCCTTATCTATTCAGTGTGGATTTCTACACCTTAATGGTGGGAAGGATACAAAACCGCATTCTCTAGCCCAAGGATCCCCAACCTTTGGAACCCATGAGCAACATTCAGAAGTAAAGGGAGATGGAGAGCAACACTAGCATGAAAAATGTTCTTGGGGTGCCAAGTAAGTGCTGTGATTGGTCATTTGGTAGCCTCATGTGTATTGTCAACCTACCTCCTGAGGCTCTGTTTGGCAGTACACCTGATTTTTATGCAACCAAAACTTGCCTCCAAGCCATGAATTCAAAAATAAGCCCCTGCTTTGAGGCTACAGGGATCAACATCCAAGGGGTTGGAGAGCAACATGTTGCTCACGAGCTACTGGTTGGGGATCACTGCTCTAGCCTAATGGCTAGCATGCCTTAAATTGGACAGAGTGCTCACTGCTCATTACTGTATCTGGAAGATAATAGTAATACTTTAAATAGTGTTTTGAGTTAAATGTGCTTGTTAATGATGAGCAGTCCTTTGTCAGCATTCATAGGGAGGATGGGTAGAAGCAGGGCATTTTACAGTCAAGTGCTGAATATGTGAATGATGATTTTCTTTGCAGACAGAAACTAATGTGAAAAATGCATACAGAGTTTTGAAAAAAAAAATGGGAGACTGATTAAGACCTTGACTGCAAACCCATTCCTGCAAAGATGCATTGTATGGAGATTAAAAGATTCTGCTGGATTTATGACAGTCATGAATGAAAAACAATAAGCAATTCAGATAATCAAAAGCATTTCCCAACTGTGCCTTTTACTGTTTGGCAGACACCACTATTTATAACTAACCCTGTTGATGCTGCTCGTGGTGTGTAGAATACTGGGTCTAATAAATTATTGGTGAAATGGTCAGAAAAAACAAGACCAAGGTTAATTAAATAATGTTAATCCAACTGCTAGTTTTCCAGATGATGTTTATTCGATTTAGACCAATGGGAATGGGAGTCATTTCTTAAATAACTTGGAATTGATTCCTGTATAATGCTTGATTTTCACAACCTAACCTTTACACAAAAATCCAGCTCATCTGAATGAATACATAGGTATTCATTGAAATATATGTAACATGGATGCTCGAGGTCCTTGTGCTGTGTACGAACTGCATACGTGTGCCCTTGCTTACAAATCCAAAGCACTCATGCATTCATCACTGGACAATGCAATATGAATAATAATGATTTCAAAAGTGATATAGCTAAAATACAATGTCATTTAAAAAATGATATCCATTATATTTTGTCTAATTTATATGGGAATATTTTTCTGGAAACTGTTGGTGTACTATATTAATCGGGTCGATTACATGGCATTTTTTTTATAACCTTTCTATCATGACGCCTTCATCATTTTTTTCTTTCATTTCCCTAATTCCTGTTAATCCTATTCTATGTTGTGAATACAACTGACACTAAAAATTAATGGGAGAATGTATAATACATATTTTAACAAAATAGAAAAAAACACAATATATGTTGTAAGTTATAACTTACACATTAATTTTCTTTTTAGGACTGCAATGCATTTTTCAGCAAAATTCTTTACACCATTTTCTGTGCCTATTCCTATATGGGATTATAAAAAAGACTCGTGGAAGGGGCTAAAGAAGCTTGTGCTGAATTAACTAGCTAGTCTGCAGAAGGCAGAAGTCTATAAATTCCGGCGACGGAAGCAGGCAGTACCAGCGCATTTCATCCAGGGGTCGGCCGAACCCGCCCGACCCACAGGTCCCGCGGGCCTCAGGTCGGCCCGCACATCACATATATAAAATGCATTTTATATATTTGCATTTTGCTATATGGCATTAGAAAGTACCATATTCATTGTAAAACCATTCTGTAAATAACACACAGGCACAGACCTGCTTGCAAAATATATCTTTTTTCCCAGATGTGGACCATTTCCTGAATTACGAAATTCACTAAGATGAGGATTTTACTGAACGTTACCTCTTGCGCCAGACTTGCCTTTGCCACCTCAGACCAGGCGAAGTGCAATAGAGTTGTTTGGAGTTCCTAAAAAAAAAAAAAAGTCCCAAAATACGCTGGCGTCTTTTCCTTTTTCAGGGTGATAGGCTGAAAAAGAGCATACATTTTTTTGGGGGTAACCGGCTTCCCCCCTACATTTCCTAACATATGGCGCATAAACTATACACTGGGCTCATGTGTAGGGCAATATAACAACTTTATTTTATTTTATTAAGGTTCCCTGGCCTTGTGTAGTGTAATGTATTTGCTGCAACATATACGTCCATTGTACTTTAACTTCCCGCCTTATGCAAATTAGCCAATGCTAGCGCAGCTTCGCTTGGAGCAGTAATGCTAGCGCAACTTCAGCGCCCTGGATGCAACTTCAGATTTTAGTGAATTAGCGTTGTCCTGGCGAATCTATGCCTGGTGAACTGTTGCGCTGTGAGCGAAGCCGTCGCTGGCAAATTTTCGGAAGTTAGTGAATTTTCTCAATTTTAGCTAAATAATTCAAATTTTAATACCTGATTTTTTTTTTTAAACAGTACCTTGTAGGTGATCCAAAATAATCCTTATTAGATTTGATTCATGATTTTTTGGTAGACTTAACGTATGGAGATGCAAATTACTAAAATATCCCTTATCTGGAAAACCCTAGGTCCCGAGCATTCTGGATAACAGGCCACATACCTGTATCTTTTCATGCCATGCTTTGCACTCAATAAGAGTACTTTCTTGCTCCAAATGCACTGTAGTCAAGGCATTTTTTTCTTGTGCCAGATGCATCGGCGTCCGTGTTGGGCTAAAAAACGTCATATCTAGTGCAGTGTTGTGTGTGTGCTTCCAGAAACAGCTGAAGTGTCTGATTCATTATGTGCATTATGTGCTAGTCAGTTGTGTGTGTAGGTGCAATGCACAAAGGAAGCCTTTGAATTAACACCTCCTCAAGGCACGTTTTAACTGTCTCTGTGCACCTTGCAGACTGTTTATTTTTTATTTCAAAATATTTTTTAGTGCTTCTCCTGTCATAGTACTCTTGCTTGTTTTTTATTTCAGAGTTGACTTGACTTTTTTATATTCAATGCAGAATGCCTTTTATACAAGTTCTCATAAATCCCATATTGCTGTTATATTTATAGCTTGTCCTTAGAATGCTAACAATTCAGTAGTTATTGTGCTCTCTCGCCCAACATTCCATCAACTGCAGTTCAAAATGCTCTTCACTTTATATTTTAGCACCCAAAATGCAGTTAATTGTTTGATATTAAATAATTCATACATTCTCTTCCAACAGCAAGAAAAGGGATCAAAGGTGCATTTTTTAAATTCAATTTTATTGTCAATAAAACACTTTTTTTTTTTTTTATTTCTTAAACATTTCACCCAGTTAAACACACCCACTGTCACAATTAGCTAAACCGGGAAAACAAAGTTAAATTACACTTCACTGCAAACAGCAGAAACTTCAAAAACAGAAGGTTAACAAAGCTTTTGAAAATGAAACGTGTAGGATTAAACCCTTATCTGGTAAACAGGGTAATTTGTGGTCAACTAGAGGAATGATTCAGACAACAGGTCAGAGCTTTATACAGTTTAGGGGAAAAATACATTTGGCACAAGCATACTAATTGTATGACTTCCTACAATGTGATCAATACCATAGTAGTACACAGGTATTCCTATCAGACAGAGCCAGTGACCATTGGAGTGAATTGACTTGCCAGTTTATTGCAACATAAATTGAATTTGTGAGGCCTTCATGACTACCAAAGCATGCATTTCCAGTCCATTCTTCTTCTCCTGATCCACAATGCTTGAGTCTTAAGAATCTCTAGCAGACTTCTACAATAACATGAGCCAATGTTTTACAGGATCTGTAACTCATACCAACCAATCAAATGTTAAGGTTCAAAATTAATAATAATGTTGAAAGTAAATGCTTGAAATGGAAATCCAGTGCTAGTAGGTGCAGGGCACCCTTGTCCTTAAAGGGATACTGTCATGGGGAAAATGAATCCGTTAATAGTGCTGCTCCAGCAGAATTCTGCACTGAAATCCATTTATCAAAAGAGCAAACAGATTTTTTTATATTCAATTTTGAAGTCTGACATGGGGCTAGACATATTGTCAATTTCCCAGCTGCCCCCAAGTCATGTGACTTGTGCTCTGGTAAACTTCAATCACCCTTTACTGCTGTACTGCAAGTTGGAGTGATATCACCCCCTCCTGCCCTTTTCCCCCCCAGCAGCCAAACAACAGAACAATGGGAAGGTAACCAGATAGCAGCTCCCTAACACAAGATGGCAACTGCCTGGTAGATCTAAGAACAACACTCAATAGTAAAAACCCATGTCCCACTGAGACACATTCAGTTACAAGGAAAATCAGCAGCCTGCCAGAAAGCATTTCTCTCCTAAAGTGCAGGCACAAGTCACATGACCAGGGGCAGCTGGGAAATTGACAAAATGTCTAGCCCCATGTCAGATTTCAAAATTGAATATTTGCTCTTTTGAGAAATGGATCTCAGTGCAGAAGTATGCTGGAGTAGCACTATTAACTGATGCGTTTTGAAAAAGAACGCGTTTTTTACGATGACAGGATCCCTTTAAGGACAGCATTTCTGCCATGGGAAACTGCTGCCCTGTGCACCGTGTGCCTGAAAAAAAATGAATGGGCAACTGAAATTCTGCTTGATTAGACATCTTCATGGAGTAAATATGCCGAAATGGTAACAGCCTATTGGTGACATATATCAAGAGTAAATCTTGCACTATTCTATCAATATGAAATAGTGCAAGGCACTATGCCATATTGATACATGCAAACTATTCCTTTGTTTAAATGGGATTTGTATATTGGCTTATTTTATGGGGTGATCATTTTGCATTCCAAGTCCCATTTTCATCCATCTTGCACTGTGTTTAGTAGGACACAATTTAAACCTAAATAAATTCATTAAAAGTGGCTCATGCAAGAATGCACTGAAAATTACAGGACACTGTATGTTTTTACACAATGGTTATCTGACCACTAAATAGAACGTTGGTGGGTCAGATTCTGTGTTACTGCAGTTGGGGAGTTATATCTCCAAACTGGTTTGGAATTTGCCAGTGGGCTTAAAATTTTAATGTAGGGCATAGACCGATTCAAGGAGTGAGACGTATGAAATATAGTCTTTCAAGAAATAACCCGATAACAGAGGGAAATTATTTTCACATTTTGAACCCTTCAAACTGATAAATCTTCCAATAATTATATGTATGTAAAACACAATGGCCTAGACTCTTCACATTTACTGAATGCCTGCCTTTGACTTTATAAAATTCAGCTTATGATGGGAACAAAAAAAAGAACAGACATTGTAAGACATCTGGCTGGCATTGCTATATCATTTTTACTTCAAAATAATACAATAAGATTTGTTTCATTAACTAACCAAAAAGGAAATAGTCTTGGAATGTTCAAGAAAATAATTGGTCTACATGAGCACTGTTTTACCTCTTAAATATAGCACTTGAAACACAAATGTTTTTTTAGCTAACAGACAGCAAATATAGTTCAGATCAGCCTTTTTAAAGGAAAGGAAATGGTTTTTAACACTGATTTACGAATGGGAGCGGAATATTTGTTTTTGTCTACATTGCAGTATTGGGTGAGTTAAACTACATTTGCAAACATAACCATTTCATTTTTAAATCACAGAGAATTTTTTAAATACTTTTGGTGAAAAAGGGACATTTTGTTTGCTATTGAAAAATAGGGAATTTCATATTTTATAAAACGGTTTTTATACAATATGCAATTTCCTATTTTTCAATATAGGTTTGTTATGAATTGATCCATGTGATCTGTTATTTGGATACCATTTGAAGAAACACGTATTTGATTTTTTTAATCAATTGCACTTTGATTATTCTGGACCCTGTCCTTGAGGTTACCTAACCCAGAATAAACCCATGAAATAAGTAAACAATAGCAACATGTTTTTAGTTGGCGTATGGAGAATGTGATATACAAGTATAGGACCTCATATCTGAAGGCCTCATGGAACCAAAGGTTTGCTGGATAAGCTCTCATCTCCCTGTCCCTCCCGCTTTATTCATGCACATGCAAATTTTCATCATTATGGTCTGGAGCAGTGGGGATTGGCACACAGGACAAATTTCTGGAATTATTTGAGTCCAAAGTATTCTGTTTCATTGATCCTATACCTGTATATTAATTATACTTCTACCTATCAGTTGCCTTGAATTAGCTCAATAATTTGGAGTCCTTTTGGCCACCTTGTTAGATGCATAAATATAAAATATAAAAAAATAGCACAAATTTAACCCAAAATTGAAAGGTTGTCCCTCAATGGGACAGAAAAAAGTTTGAAGACCAGTTTTGCTAATTTCCTAGAAACCTGGCCATAGGGCTGATGAGGTTTAGATTTCAGTTTATTTTCTGTTCTAGATATTCTTGGAAATGACATGATGAATTGTTTTACCATGTTTTCATACATCTGTAATTTTGATATCCTGTAAAGGGGACTGACCAAATTCTGGATGTAACAGTGGGCCGGGAACTCAAAATATCTAAGAACCACTGCACAAAGCCATTATATATAATGATAAAGGATTCGTTCACAGCCGAGCCTCATATATTAACAAGTATGTGTAGCCTGCGATAGCATCTGTCACCAACTAATGTATAAAAATGGACAATAAACATACTGTTGTTATACAGATCAGGTTTCTTTTAACAACTAAATAACATGCAAAGCATATAGGGCATTTTTTTGTTTTTCAAGACCTCTTAAGCCCCAATAAAGAACCCAATCACAACATTATGGTCATATGCACCAAGAGGCTTGAATTTAAAAAGTAGCAAAAGCGCTGTTCAAAGCCCAGAGTATGTGAAGCCCTTTTATAATCTGTATGCTAACACAACAAATCAAAGGAGAAGAAAGCCAAAGTAGTAATCAAATTGGTTGCGTTGACCATGTTCATGGTGAAATCTGGGCTGCTAGATTATATTATTTATGCCCTATATGGAAAGGTTGTGTTATGTATTACCATCAATTATGACTGATGTTTTGTTTCTTCTTATAACTACAATGAGGTCATTTTATATAAACCACTCCTGCCCAACAAATAATTCAAATATATCGGTGGATTTAGAACTATTTTTGTGATTAGGTCATGCATTTAATTGTCAATGTATATTTTCAGGAGGTTTCCACAACCACAGTCCTAAACAGAGAATGTACATTCTATTGCAAATGATAAAGGATGTCAGAAATCACTAAGGCATTCCATGACTGTATAAAGGCACAAGGACGCAGGTCAACCAATGCTTTTATAAAGATCATGGAATTCCAAGGTGACTTCAAATATTCCTATTTTTACACATTATTGGTTTTTTTTTTTTTTTTTTTAATTATAAACAAAATTCAAACAATTATGTAATGTTTGCCTTGTAGTCTGATCATAACTGATGGTATCACTATGGACCTTTAACATAAGAAACAATAGGACTCATTTACAACTGCAAACACCTCCTGATATATATATGCTCCTGATATAGTATATCTAATGATGCAGGGGAACTCTGGAGCTATCCTGTTGATGGAAAGCACCAAAATGTCTTCAGATTTTTCCAAACACACTTGCACAATTGTGTCATATGGAACCCTTGCAGCCCATCAGTGGAATTATGGGGGGAAAATGCTGTATATTGTTAAAAAAAAAAGGCATTAAGCTTAAAATTTAACTGAGCTTCATGTATTCCCTTACTGTACAATAACATGACATCATATGTTATATATATATATATATATATATATATATATATGATAGAATACACAATAGCCATGATTATCCTGTATATCATGTAAATAAATAGTGCTTACTGATGTCATCAGTTAAAATCCTTGCTCAGTGAAGTCACATGACTCACTAAAATGTGTATTGTAAAAAAAAGAATGTACTATATTAGGAGTTGCCTTTGAGTTACATGACCTGTATTAAAGAACTTCTCTGTAACTTCTAAAATTTTTATACAGGTATGATAACTGTTCTCCAGAATGCTCAGGATGTGGGGGTTCCCAGATAATGGATCTTGACACAATTTGGATCTTCATTTATTAAGTCTACTAGAAAATCATGTAATCATTATTGAACCCAATAGGCTGGTTTTGCTACCAATAAGGATTCATTATATTTTAAGAACGTTCCCCAATATGCCCACCAAGGGCAGGGCTATATTGGGTTAATCCAAATGTTCGGCCCTAGGGCCGAACGATAGGATTACAACAAGAAGCAATGGGCTCCGATGAGTCAATTACCTGAAAAATTAAACCTTCTCGATCGATATCATGGCCAGATATCGATTGGGAAGACCCGTCGGAAGCCCCATACACAGGCAGATAAACTGCCGAATTGGTCTAAAGGGACGATATCGGCAGTTTAATCTGCCCGTGTATGGCCACCTTGAGTTTGGATCAAGTATATAGTACTGTTTTATTATTACAAATAAAAAGGAAATCATTTTGTAAAAATTTGGATTATTTGGATAAAAGGGAGTCTATGAGAGATGGCTCTTCTGTAATTTTGGATTATGTAATAATAAATCTGGATAACGTGTGTCCCTACTTATATATTGAGGTATGGCTCCCTGTAGAGTTTTGTGTGAGTTTCATGACTTTAATGTTATAAATATACATAATGAAACATGGTTTATTCCAGCGTTAAAGATGGAGCACTTTGTAACCGGGGCATTGACTGCACTCTGCCACTTTCTCTGGATTAAAAAATATGGCGGATGGTAGGGATTGCAGCTCTGTCAGGTGCTACCTAGTCTGCACATTTGAATGACACAAACTAGTAGAAGACATTCCATTGGCTCTGGATGTCTATGGACTTTTTTTTTTCTTTGTTGGTAGGGCAGTACCAAATCCATAATTTTTGGGTCAAATTTGTATGAACACATTTATTTCAATTATTGAATGTGTTAACCAATTTGTTTTGTTTTATAACTGTAATTGTTTTTTAGAGTTCTGAAATCCAACTTGTGACAATTTTTAAAAAGGAAACTGATTTTACAATATAACAAGTGGTTGTTTTAGAATACTCTTTCAGGAGTAATCATTTAATACGTTGGGGAAGAGGACTCGGTCAACAAGTACGAAAAACATGGTCTGAACACACAAGACCATGCCCCCAATCCACTCCATTTGTGCTCCGTTTTGCCAAAACTCCACCTCTGGTCACCCCACAACATTTGTGACCCACACTTATATCTCCTAAAGTGGACCTGTTACCTACACATAAAAGCTGTATAACGAAAAGTCTTTTGCAAATTAAAAATGGAACCCATATTGTTTTTTTCATTAAAGCATCCATACCTGTTATAAAGGCATTCAAATATCTCAGCTGTCAATCAAATATTACCTGCCCCACCTCTATGCCTGAGGCAAAGATGTGGGGCATTTAATTACTTTTTACTTTCCATTTAGCACTTCCTAGATTTCCCTGCTCTCCCCATATTCCCCCTCCCTCCTCACACTCTATAATTGTGTAGGGCAATGTGTATGGGAATTAGGTCCCCCATTTGGGAGCATACACAAGATTGTGGGGTGATACAGGTCCCCTTTAAGGCCCTCCTCTGTCATAAAGAGTGAAGAGTTGGACCTGACTGTAAATGTTGGATTGGCAAAGGGGCAGTGCAAATTAGGATGTTCCCTTACACAACCTTTCCCTGTGATTCTTCCAATAATTTGGGCTCCCTTGTGCCCCTGCACACTATGCTCTATTTGCTCCAGATTTTCTATCCAGTTCAAGGTGCAGGGCCAGAGGGGTAGGTGTAAATACTTAGTTTGACCCTTCTCACTGTACCATGTTTAAAAGTCCTTTCATCTAGCATTTTTTCCTGCACCAAACAATGTAATCATGCCGTGAGTCACAGACTTTCCAACACGCACTGCCCTGCTGTCAAACAGCATGATTGAGTTGTTTACAGCAGCTAAAAAATTAGATTGAGGTAGGTCACTATAAAAAAAAAAAAAATACATCTCAGAAAAAAACCATGAAAAATATTTGGCAAAAGATTTCCATTTTGGGATTAATAAACACTCGGGTGCAAAGGTAGTATTAAGGAAATGTCAATTAGTCTGTTTGGCCTTTAGTAAATATAAGTTATTTTTACTTTGTAAATATGGAATTAGCTTGCATATTAACTTTTATTCAGAAGGGGACAATAATGTGCACAAACTGTATTTTTAAATAATACTCATATAACTGTATGTATTTGCCCATCTTAGGCGCCACAAACTATTTCGATTGTCATGACTCAGAAAGCAAGCAAAAAAAAAAACACAGTATTAAAGGTAATATATATATATATATATATATATATATATATATATATATATATATATATATATATATATATATATATATATATATATATATATATATATATATATATATATATACACACACACACACATTTAGGGAGTTATTTACTAAAACTCAAATTTGTCTCATATTTTTATTTAACCAAACTCCCATCCACGATTTTATCTTATTATTCAATAAAATAACTTGAAAAAGTGAGCGAAAACTTCAATCATACAAATTTTTTGTATTTGATGCCAAATTGCTTGATTTTTCCGGATTATCACCCAAAAAAAAAGCAAGGATTATGGGATAAAACCCAGCGCAAATCACTATCTTCAAATTGTAAAAGGGACATCTGCCGTTGATTTCTACATGACCGTTCAGGTTTGAGATGGTGGATTTTTCAGATTCTGACATTTTTTAGCCACTTCGGGGTATAATAATCTTGAAAAAATTAAAGGTTTTTTTTGGCCAAAAAACCTCGACCATAAGATTGAGGTTTAGTAAATAACCCCCTTAGTAAAGAGCCACAGTTATATTAAAATAAATCTGAAACTTTCCAATACTATAGGTTAAATACATCACCAAGATTTTTTTTTTTTTCTGGACAGGCAGCATTGAAAAAAAGTGTCTCCATTTGGTTTGCTGGCTTTAATCTATCTTCAGAAGGCTAATAAACAGTCACTTCTTGATGATACCACTCAAGCCCGCTTGGCGTGGAGCATTTCAATTAGCAAGTTGTTGCAAGGGACTTCCCCGCTAAGGTGCTTATGGTACAGGTACTCCTCGGCTTGCATGCTGATTGATCGGATTTCGGCTAACCTTACCAAGAGCATGCGGTACTTGTCCGTACAGTGAGGATAGTGGCACATTGTATATTCCAGAAGGGCACTACTGACTTTCTCCTGGGCACTCTTTGCTAGGCTGTGGTTTTCCAGGAACTTTTCATCTGTAGGGCAGGAAACAGAATAGGACATCATGAACTAGAGCAAAGTATGGTTTCAGCGAGGGTGATGGATATGCAACATATTTTGATTACAGTATATTCTCTACATATAGATATGATCTAGATTCTATAAAGCCAATGTTTTGTGTAAATAGATCACAGCGTGTTACCCGGAGACTCATTCTTTATTCCCTTTTCCTTGGCTTGTTCAGGCTATAGCTTGTAACTTGGTATATGGGGTAGTTACTATAGGGGATGATGGCAAGTTCTGTATTACAGCTCTGTTTCATATACTGTAGAATGTATTCCATTTAGTTTTCCTGTTGGCAGTTGGACAGTGTGCACATTCTGGTTCTCTGTTAGACTGTGCCTCTAATCTTGTGATTGGCTACACATTTTTTCTATCCTCACCCACTGAAATTTTTTATATACAGACATGCAGAACCAAAAAACACATTGAAATTAAATTAAAATATCGATTGGCTTATTCTACAACAATATATTTACATTTCTAATTATTTAGGACCTCAAAATATCGGTAAGTTGAGTTATTGTTCCATGATATATTGAAATTATTCACTTATTAGGGTTTCACTGGGCCTTCGAAACTCCACGGCTTTAGGGCCCGAAATCTTTGGTAGCTTGACTTATTCTACCATGATATATTAAAATTAGTCACTAATTAGGGCCTTACTGGGGCCTCTACAATCGTGGGCCTTAAGGCACCAAAATATTGGTATGTTAACTTATTCTACAATGATATATTGAAATTACTCATCAATTAGGTCCTCATCGGGCTTCCATTATAGTTCCACCACTGAGCACACAATTGCAAGAGAATCATAGTAGTCTAGCTTGCCTACAACTAGAGAAGTGCTGCGTTTGCTTTACTGACTTTGGTTTAATTCATATCCATTGAAGGACAGTATATCAGTGTAAATGGATGTTTACTTTATCCACAACACAATGTAGTTATATTAGTAGTCCAATAATGTACATTTAGTTATTTATCAAAGATTGAATTTTAGAAATCGTTTAAGGTTTTTTATACCTTGATTGAACTCAACAACTCAAATTTTTTCAGATTTTTAGAAAAGTACAATTGGCTGAGTTTTCCGAGGGAAAATACTCGAATCACTTGAAGTTTTGGAGAGAAACCCACCAAAAAAAAAAAAAAAACAAAAAACTTGAATATCATGAAGGCTATTAACATCTTCAAATGGTTCAAGGGACCTTGACTTCTACATGACCTCGATAGGTTTTAGCTGGAGTATTTTTGGATTAGAGCTATTTCCAGCTTCAGGGTATAATAAAACAAAAAAAAAATTTAAACCCAAAAATTTTAGTTTTGACTGAAAAATTAACCTTGAAAACTCAAAAAATTTGAGTTAACTATAACTAGACCTTTAATTATTGCTTTAAATCTGAAATATATAGTAATCGAAATATAGAGAGTGAGTGGGAGAGATGAAAGCACTTTCTGTAGAAGGTACGGGTTATTCTACATTTTTAGAGGTGAATGATTTATCAGAAAACACGCTGGCAGGAGCTTTACTCACGCTCTGAATCACTCTCTGGCAGTTCCTGTACCTCTTACACATATTGCCTATGATGTTATCTGTGTAAATCATCAGTTCTCTGTTATCCACACAGTAACAAACAGAACACTTCTATGCCCCCTTTTAATTACAAAGCTACCCAGCATTTCAGCTTTCTATTGAACGTACAGTAATCTTAAAGAGGGAACTGTCTGGGGGCGGTGGTAGTTATAGCGCAACAACAGGTGTACAAGGAAATAACTCCCTTTAACAGATGGCTCAATGAGAGTACAGGTGGCAAATAGTTTCTGCAATTTTATGTAATATAATTCTGATCTATTTTGAAACATGTAAAAAATATTATCATTTTTTTCATCTTTTATTTCCTAATCGGTTGTCCTTGACAAGTAATAAGCATCCAGTGATACAGCTGGCTTTCTCTTCTCCCTACCTAGATATGCTATGAAAAGCTATATTGCAGTTGTTCAGACTGTGGGATCAAATACGGTTATTATTTCCTGTAACATTCTCTTTTCCTTATATGGATTTTGTATTGTAGCATCTAACTTGCCTGCAGAAATGACCAGCAACACCAGGGTTTCAGTGAAAAATCAATATATTCACATGTGTATATGTAGCCAACGTGAAGTTTTGGTCCTCTCAGGGACCTTTCTCAAGGCAACCACACCTCTCATTACAACAAGTTTAAATAGCCAATGATGAATAACCAATTAGGGAAGTGACATCACCTTATCAAAGTGGTCAGTGCAATATAAATATTTTAAAAACTATGATATGACATAAAAAATTCTCACATCTTATTACTAATTATCAAAGGTGATTAAGATACAGTTGTAATATCATATAAAATTTAAATTTAAAAAACCGAACACCAGTAATGTATTGTGAATCCTGTGTATACAAAGTGCAGTAAAAATATAGAATAATATAAACATCTGTATCTAGTCTATCATGGCTCAAGACCCCTCCGTAAGTTATGTTCGTGTTAATTAAATATCCAACTATACGTTTTCCATCAGACAAATCCATGGTAAATACATCTATCATAAATCCTATATGAACATATCTAGAGTATATAGGCCATATTGTTGCTCTGGAGCAACATACGGTCTATATTCCCCCCCCTCTTGGGCTATCCAGGATACAGTCGATAGGCATACATTTGAAAGAGGAGGCAGGGTGTTTAGCTTGCAACCAGTGCTGAGCTACTGGTTGTTTGGAGAATATATATATATATATATATATATATTGCACCGAATCCAGGATTCGGGCAGGATTTGGCCTTTTTCAGCAGGATTCGTCCAAATCCTTCTACCCAGCCGAACCAAATCCTAATTTGCATATGCAAATTAGGGGCAGGGAGGGAAATTGCGTGACAGAAAACAAGGAAGTAAAAATGTTTCCCCTTCCCACCCTTAATTTACATATGCAAATTAGGGTTTGGGTTTGGTAATTGGCCGAACCTTTCGCGAAGGATTTGGGGGTTCGGCCGAATCCAAAATAGTGTAACAATGGAGACTCAATAGTTCTCTTGGTTACACAATAAAGACTGCCTTTACAAGAATTCTGGTTTTCTGAAGGCCAACCCCCTTTTTTTTTTAAGTGAGCATTTATCTTGAAAAGACAGTAGTAAAAAAAAAAAATAGTAATAATAAATATACATCATAGAACCACAGGTACTGCGCCTTATTAGCATAACATAAAGATATGTATGATAAACAATGTGTAAAAGCTCTTTAAACCATCTCATTGCTCAAATGTGTTTCAGAGCCAAACAATTCCCAAACTGTGAGTCAGAAACTCTCAGCTATTCAATAATCAATATTCATTGTGCCAGGGATTTACACAATGGCAACACTTGCTTCCACTCGTCTGTCGATTTGGGATGACACACAGTAAGATTTGTCGCTGTGGTTGCAGTCATCGTAAAGGACAGTCCGGGTGATCTGTTGGCACCCAAGGTGGTGCAAGTTTAACCACAGGTACAGATCTTACGGTGTGCCATCACCCTTAAGCTGGCCATAGACTCAAAGATCTGCTCGTTTGGCGACATCGCCAAACAAGCGGATCTTTCCCCGATATGCCACTAACGGCATGGCTATATCAGGGGGTAATCCGAACGTTCGGCCATATGGTTGAAGGATCGGATTACGATACGCCAAGGGGTTCTGACAGGTCAGTCGGGTAAAAATCAAACCTTCCAGATCAATATCGTGGCCAGATATCGATCGGGAAGACCCGTTGGAAGCCCCATACACGGGCAGATAAGCTGTCAAATTGGTATAAATGACTGATAGCAGCTTTATATGCCTGTAAGGTTACAGGTAAGAAATCTGCTTTAAATTCTTTAAATTCTTTCTGGATCAATAGGGACACCCAGTGCTGGTCAAGCTTACTGAGCGCCCTAGGCAACCCGGCCAGCCACCTCATCTCAACTTCTCACTGATCACCCTCGTTCCTTTTCCGTGTAAGAACAAATAAGTGCACAAATGACCAAGCACTGTCACAGAGGCCCAGGCTAGGGGGAAAGTGACAAAAGAGGTAAGTGCATAGAGCTCCCCTACATTGTGCCCTAGTGCTCTTACTATATAATTTTCTAATAACGTACCAAAAACGCATAAATGCTAGTCTATTCCTCTGTTGCGTTGTATAAGAATCTGTGTAAGACACTCACCCAGGGGATGGCAGGGACGCCTGCCGCCCCCTCGACGGGGACGCCCGTCTCACTTCCCTGCCGCCGATGCGGCTAGGCCCCAGGCGCCGGCTCCTATGGAGCGCACGGCGCGCATGTGCCGGAATTAAAGGGGCAGGCACTCTGGCGCGATTGCGCTGGCGTGCTTGCGCAGGCGCTGGCGCTGATTCGCCAGCGTCCAATGGCGCCAAATTCAAATGTTTAAATGGCCAGCAGTCCTTTTGTGCCTTGCCCAACGTAGGTTCTGTATTTTGTTCCTGGGTGCGATATTTCTGTGATTCTTGTTGTGACCTTTGGCTATTCCTGATTCCTGTTTGACTTCCGCCTGCCCTGAACCTTTGGCTTGTTCCTGACTACTCTTTGGATTCCGTTCTGTACTTCGACCCTGTTAGTTGCTGACCTGGCCTGTGACCTCGACTACTCTGCTGTTTACCGATTTTGTACTGCATTCCTGATTGGTTTCGACTCGGCCCATTCCTGGACTTTGATAACCTTTACGTTAAGTTCCCTTGCTCGCCCAGAGTTCTTACCTCAGTCTCCTCACTATAAGTCCTGGCGGCATCCGAGTAGCGGAGGGCCCCACCCGACATGAAAGGCGGCGGTTATAGGCCGAAGCGGAGCCAAGCCTGGGACATTGGGGTTTACGCTGGGTTGTGGGATACTAAACGTTACAATCTGTAGTCATGTACATGTTGCTTGTACTACTGATCTGATATGATCCTACTGCTGTCAATCTGTCAACCAAATATACCTTGGTAAAATATTTAGTTATGCAATATTTATAGGCCTGTGATTACTGTAGGCCTGGGTGTCAAATTAATGATTGCATTTATTTGGGGGACCAAGGAATGACTTCACTTACTAAAAATATAAGCTGGTGTGTTTGTTTTTATATCATTGGGCCTATTTATCATGCTGTGTAAAACAGTAGAGAAAATATCACCAGTGATGTTGCCCATAGCAACCAATCAGGTCTTTGCTTTTGATTTTTCTAGCTTGCGGTGACCGTTGAAATCTAATTTTCTTATTGGTTGCTATGAGCAACATGTTTTTCTCCAATATTTTACACAGCATGATATATAGGCCCCTTACTGTATTTATTTACATATGTACTGAAGTGCCAAAAGTATTGGGACACTTGCCTGTCTAACATCTTATTCGAAAACCAAAGTTATAAATACCTTTGCCCAACACTAACATGCTAATAGTAATATGTTTGCCCAACACTAAGGGCTGATCTCCACAAGCGCTTTTGTAGGATGGTGATGGATCGACAAAATGCATCCTACAAGTTGGATTTTGTCTCGTGGGTTAAAATATAATGGGACTAATACAAAAATCGGATGCAGAAACTACATGTAAAATGTTCCGACATAACACGACTATTGGATGTGAACGCTGCATCTTCATCCGACAAGACAGAAACGTATGGGGTCGGAAAGGCTTTTTTTTGTTTTGTCATTGAAATTTATTGAATGTCGGCTGAACAAAAGACTTCATCCGACTTATCTGATCCGACTTTACATTCTAGCCTAGGGGCATCAGATTTTGTAGCATTCTACAAAAGCTTGTGCTGTTATAAATTCTGACCCTCAAAATATCCCGTGTATTTCTACCCTAAGGCTGGAACTACACGATGCATATTCTTGCGAATATAAGGTAAGTAATAGAAATGTCGGACCTGTCGCCGCGTGCATACGACACGACTGTCTGATGCGACATTTCTATTACCTTATATTCTCCGCATCTGTCTCCTCTCATGCGCTTCCTCTCAGCATGTCGGATCTCAAGAAGACGCATTGTTTAGTTTCAGCCCAACACTCTTTAATATCAATCAGGCCTAGCTTATAATTGGCATTATAGTTCAACTCATTGGCATTCTACTTTAACTCAAAGGTGTTCACTTGGCCTGAGGCTAAGTTACTTTCACTGAATGTTTCCCAAACCATGCAGAACTGCTCCAGAATGTTATTTTTATTATTTGTTTATACCTTTACAGTCAATAGTAAGTATTTTGGCATAATTATGTCTTCCACCAAACCTAGACAAATTTGTCAGACTTCCATATGGAGATGCAGAATTCATCACTCCTGAGAAGCATTTCTACTGCTCCAGAGACCAGTGTTGGTAGCCTATGATTAAGGGAAGGTGTTCCCGAAACGCGTAAGCCTATGTATTCCCACAGTACTCGGCAATAAAAACCTGTTATTTTACCGGAGTGCCGTCCTGCTGTTTGTGTATCTATTGTTACTGCGGACTGAGCACCCGGCATTTTAGGGGAGCAGCCAAATGGTGGTGAGTTTGAAGCGGTCCTAATTGGTTTTGGCAGCCTTTACACCAGTCTGACCATGGTAATGCTTGGCAGCTTGCTGGCCCAAAGTAAATGCCATTTTACTGACAAATATTTGTTGTGGTCAAGAGTCAACCTGGAACTCAAAAGTGAGCATTTCAACATGTTCGAACGGTTTGTTTCCAAAGGCATATTATGTGGCTGAATACTTCTGGCCATATCGTATATTTCAGAGATTGTCTTTCAACTATAAAAATACAGATGCTCCCATCGTATTTTGGATGGCAGAAAGCACTTGAAACTCATGTTGCTTGCAAACTTCATCTAAAGAAATTAGAACAAAAAGCCTACACACATATTCTGAATAAAACAAGCACAACAAGATGCACAAAATGCTTTGTGCCAAGGCAGCCGAAAGGGCCAACAGATGAAACAAAAGGCACAAATGAGTATTCTCTTCATTGCAGGAAAGTACTATTCTGGGGAGAACAAAGACAATTTATCATTTTACATCCAACCGGTCTTTTTTTTTTTTTATGGACCCATTTTTATATTACTACAGGATTTTAATTTTTTAAATATGGTCAATCCACATTGTGAAAGAAGGGATTGTGCAACTGTATTTAGATAAAATGATATTTTTCAGCAAAAGGCCAGTTTATGCAGGGTAAGTTGAAAGGACAATTTATTGACAGTGTATACAATGATGCTTGCTTGTTCAAGGCAGGAAATCTGTGACATGTTTGCCATATTAAAGTCATGTGGCCCAACACCTTACCCAGCAGTTTAGTACGTTTTCCTGTGTTATGCTGAAACCTTTTGAGGAATAAAAGCCGCACATCTTTCCTGCAGTTATTTCATAATAACCAGAAAGACACTGCATTGATGAAAGACAAAGTAATACGCAGGGCTCAATCCGCAGTCGTTGTCTAACTCACCTGATTCTCAGAGAGGAACTATTCAGTATTTAATTGAATATCTGAATAATCTTTTCATTCTGCCGAGCCATAAAGAATGTTGGCTAAATAACATTGACTCACTTTATATTGAAGCAGCATAGCAGTTGGCCGTTTCACAATGAAGCCCATCACACATACAGACGTGCCTCAGATTATTTCTATGCCCTCAAGTGTTCTCTACATTCAGAACCGCTTTTGTTTAGAAGAAGCTGTTGATAACTTGGAAATGGTTAAGGGAATGTGCTGGCTTATAAAAAGCCCTATTTCCCCTTCTGCACTGACTGCTCTATGAATGCGAGATATGAAATCGAATGACAGGTCAACCCATTAAGGCTCTATTAAGTCCTTCTGCTGAATGAATGCTAACCTGGGCGATCGCCATAAATATTGCTGTTTTGAGAAGCTCTGATATTAATTAAAACACTTTACCTGCTCAGAGAAATCTATTTAACGGCAACACAAATAGAACCCTCTCCAGTCAATGCCTCCGCTTTGATTGTGCGGGAAATGCTGAAATTCTGTCGATCAAAGCCATTGCATCGCAAACGTGAGATAAAATCCAGTTCAGCACAGCTGAGCCTCCATCCAGGCATGAATGCCCAGCAGGGTGAGAAGGGAAATTACCTCTTCTAATAAACACAATATCAACAGTAGCAGCTAAACAAGATTACTAAGATATTTTTTAAAATACTTTGAATATTATAAAGCATTAGCCAGGCAGCTCACAAAATGAAATACACCTTTGTAGACCCAAGAATCTTTAAAAAGTATTAAAAAAATAGCTTTTTTTTTTTAATGACAAAATAACTTTTTTCCTGGAGTTGTTCCTCTTGTAAGGGAATTTGCCAAGAAACATTTACCCCCAAAATGAATATTTAAGCAACAGATAGTTTGTCATATTAAGTGACATATTAAATAAGCTTAACAAACTGGAATATATATTTAAATAAATATTGTCCTTTTACATCTCTTGCCTTGAGCCACCATTTCCTGATGGTCTGTGTGCTTCCTCAGAGATCACCTGACCAGAAATAATGCAGCTCTAACTGTAACAGGAAGAAGTGTGGAAGCAAAAGACAGTCTGTTAATTGGCTCATGTGACCTAGCATGTATGGTTTGTTTGTGTGCACCGTGAATCCTACGATCCCAGGGGGCGGCCCTTATTTTTTTAAAGTGGCAATTTTCTATTTAGGATTACCCAATGGCACATACTACTAAAAAAGTATATTATTGAATATGGCTTATTTACATGAAGCAGGGTTTTACACATGAGCTGTTTTATGCAATATCTTTTTATAGAGACCTACATTGTTCAGGGACTATAGTTTTCCTTTAAATCTGCATGGAGTTTTTGAGTCGCAGAAGGAAAGGCTACACTGGGACATCCTACCTTTATTGGTGAGTAATTGAGAGTGGATGGAATTCAAAGGCAAGTTTGAAAATAGCTAAAAAAAACCAAGGCTCATATAGTTTTAACTCCTCCCACAGCCTGGGCATCTAATCACTAGATCAAATTCACCGGTTTAAAAAAAATGTTGGTGTCGGAAAAGCCGCTCACATCAAAACCGTTGCATGTTCAAAATATTTGTATGTCCATTGACTTTAACACGAGTAAAAATTGACGCGACCATCAATTTCCGAGTTTCACAAATTTTCCGCCGCTTCGTGGGAAATTCTAAAGTTGTTCGCCAAAGCGAAACAGGAACAATTCCCCCATCACTAGTAATTATTTGAACCAAAAAGACCGAATCTCATGATTAGTGATAACAAAAAAAATTAATTAAATGAATAACAACATTATGCGCAACCACTACAAAACTTAAAAGTTAATGTATATACCAGCAGATAGCAACCATCACTGACAATGGATTAAAATTATCCTTCACAACTGAGCAGGATTACAATTAAACTGCTTAGAAGAAAACGGTGTTTGAGGAACAAAGGGATATCATTCTATATATATATTTTCTAAGTGAAGATTTCCCAAGTAATACTTCAGAAAGCTAAACAGGAAGTAGAAATTTTGGATAGAGAAGGTTTACTGAAATGAAGGGAGAAAAAAAGGTGGAGAGGTGGAGGATGATTTTATTCCATTTCTCACCACTTATACCCCAATGGCAAAAGAAATCAAAAATATTATACAAAGACATTGTGGATTCTTACAAGGTGATTTATTGAAAAATGTTATCCCTAAAACCCCTCAGAAAGTGCCTAATTTGAAATATATCTTGAAACATAGTTACGTCCGCACTAAGAGAACATGTTGGGGGAAAAAAAAAAAGAGAACAATATGTATAAATGTTTTTTCCCATGTTAGTAATGTGTTTATGGGGGAAAAAAGGAGTAAATTCATCTCCAGTGTAACAAAGGTAGCATATATTGCATTGAATGCATTACGACAAACATAATATACTGCCTAGAATCTCTATGTGGGCTGCAATGTGTGGGGGGAAATAATAGACCACTTAGAGATAGAATAAAGGAACATATAGGGAATATCAAAAAGGTTACGAGAAAAAGCATTTTACAATCTATCGTGATAAAACCCAAAGGATCTAAAATTTTAGGGAACACATAAACGGGGGAGATAAAGAAAAAATTACATTGAGCCACAAGAGACGTTGAATTATTAAATTGCAAACTATGTTACGTAAAGGGTTAAATGCATATATTAATTTAATGGTATTTTCGAGTTTGTATGATGCTCTCCACGAATTGTAGCTTTTCCGCTCCCGATATTTACTCTCCAACAGGTTTTTAAATATTTATTTAACATTTTACTCAGTTATTAGCTGCGTTTCTCTATGAGGAGCCGCCTGAGGCTGCCCCCGTCACCTGAACTGGCTTCCAGCGCATCTCTAGTGTGTAGAGCGGAATCACGCTCTCTCTTGCATTAGAAGAGCTGAATGTCCTGTTTAAAAAAAAAAAAAATGGAAATTTGGCTTTTGGTTACCAGGAGCAACTTTTTTGTTGCCCCTGTTAGCTAGTTTTTCAACTCGCCACATTGGCACAGCATCCCTTAGTAATGTGTGGGCTGGCCCGATATCTGCGGGACCCATGGGTTGGGCGGGTTTGGCCCAATCTCGCACCCCCTTACACTGCCGGCTTCCACATTTATAGATGTGCACCTGCTTGTCCCGCCCCTTTTGTGACATCATCGGCGGGGCAGCGCGGGTCTATAAAAGGAACCCGGAAGTTGGGCTTGGGTTGAGCGAGGGTGGGTGTCAGTGAGGGTCGGGTTTTACTTGACCAGCACATCACTAGCGCCCCTGTCAGTGATTGTAAGCCATTTTAACCTCCCAATTTTAAACTTATAAATTATGAAAGGTTTGGTCAGGAATAAAGTGAAATTAGACCAGAAGAATGGAAATGCCAGACAAACTAACGAGCGGGAAATGTAAGGAGATGAATGCGGAAAACTAGGCAGGCGTTGCTATGGAAACACATGGATTTGCGAGAAACATAGCGAGAGTAAACCGGACAGGATATAAAACAGAAGATGGGTGGTGGACAGCTCTACTCTGAGTTGTTTTAATTGATTGAGAGCCAGACCTGCCAAAAAAAGGCACATTTATCAAAGGTCGAATTTCGCGTTCATGAGTTTTTTTTTTTAAACTCCCATGAACTCGAAATTTGATCAAAATCTATTAAAAAAAATTAAGTTTTCAAAAATTGCGTGAATAGGATCGACCCGAGAACTCGAATGGAATTAGATTCGAGTTTTAAAAACTCAAATGTCTAAGGCTGCAAACAACTCCAAATGGACTAAAACAGCAATTCGGCAGGTTTTAAGTGCGAATAGTCTAATTTGAGTTCCTAAAGGGCCAGTGTATGATAAACATTGAAAATGAATTCAAATTTTTTTTAAAAAAAAAAAAAAAACAAATCAAATTTTAACACTTATATTAGTTGAATTAGACCGTTTTGAGCCATAAAAAGTGTCTTTGAGATTTTCACCTCGACCCTTGATAAATCTGTCCCAAAATGTTTCTGTGGGGAGAGGTAGATTTAAAGACTAAGGAAGGGGGGTTCATTCAAACCTCGGATGAAGCCTAATTGGTAAAACAAATCAGACATGACATCATCACCTAGCACCTGGGAAGAAACTCCAACATTTAGGGGCATATTTATTATGTGGTGTAAAAAAACGGCAGGGATACACCCATCGCCAGGCTTCTCCATGTAAAAAACCGCATACATTTTGTATATGTTTTTTCTTAGAGTGACTCCTGTTGGAAGCAATGTAATATAACAGCGGCAAATCTGGCTTCCACATGGCGTAAATTAAAACACCTGGATACATTCGCCATTTATTTGACACAGCTTTTAACACTGTTTTTTCACGTAATTTTGTTTTACACAGCATTATATATATGTCCCTAGATCTTTACCTTCACTGCTAGAGAATCCAAAAAAGTGGAGTAATTTACTGAGTGTCTATATTGACCAGGATCAGTGCAATACTTTTTAAGCTTTATAATAAAGAATTATTATATACTACTGGGCACTCCCCTGCTTCTACATTTTTTAGTATGTTTCTCATAGAAGAGATCAGAGTATTTCGGGTGGAAAGAGAGATTTTGATGTGAATACTCATCTAAATAAGCCTTAATTTGGGTTGCAGTCTACTAGATCAACTGGGAATCATGTTTGTGCCCCTTTGTGTCCCAATTCTCACATAAATATATGGTGTATAATTGAAGCACCAAATACTTCACCATATACTTCTGTTGCTCTCTCACAGCTAAGAATGCTGGGGTTTTTCTCTTTTTTGTCATGTTGCCAGCAGCCACAAAAATCACAGTGGGAAAAATGTATTTTCTATTCCAGATTTTGTAGATATTCAACAAACTTTCTTGCATCATCTTGTCAATTCTAAAGAGTTCTTGGGTTGCTTTGCCATTAAAGTTTGAAATGCCTCTTTATAGGTCCCTGGTAAGGCCTCATCTGGAGTATGCAGTGCAGTTTTGGACTCCAGTCCTTAAGAGGGATATAAATGAGCTGGAGAGAGTGCAGAGACTAAGTGCAACTAAATTGGTTAAGGGGATGGAAGATTTAAATTGAGGGTAGACTGTCAAGGTTGGGGTTGTTTTCTCTGGAAAAAGGCACTTGTGAGGGGACATGATTACACTTTACAAGTACATTAGAGGACATTATAGACAAATAGCAGGGGACCTTTTTACCCATAAAGTGGATCACCCTACCAGAGCCCCCCCCTTCAGACTAGAAGAAAAGAACTTTCATTTGAAGCAACGTAGGGGGTTCTTCACAGTCAGGACAGTGAGGTTGTGGAATGCACTGCCGGGTGATGTTGTGATGCGGATTCAGTTAATGCCTTTAAGAGTGGCTTGGATGATTTTTTGGACAGACAATATCAAAGGCTATTGTGATACTAAACTCTATAGATAGTATAGATACGGGTATATATAATTTATGTGAAAGTAGGGAGGGGTGTGTTTATGGATGCTGGGTTTTCATTTGGAGGGGTTGAACTTGATAGACTTTGTCTTTTTTCAACCCAATTTAACTATGTAACAGCACAATGCAAAAAAAAAAAAACATTTGCAGGGATGTTATCAATCTTGAAACAAATTCCAGCAACAAATGAAAAAAAATACCCAAGAACCAGAAAAAAAGAAACATGCTGAGAGAGTTTTCATGTGGCAAGAAGAGTTTTGCTAGATATGAAGGTTGGCAAAATGGCCTGGGGCAAAGTTTGAACTGGTGCCTTGTTCTACTGCTTTCAAAATATTGAAAGCAAGCAACTGATTTGCTATGGTTTACTCCATTGGGGGAAACCTTATTGCTGTTTGGGAGGCTCATCATGATGAAATAGATTCTTCCAAAAATCTTTTATTATGTAAAGATTTGTTAAGGACCCTCACTATAGAGCCCTGCCAAGTGCCGATGATACCCAAAAAAGTGCTGGTTGGAATTTACAGATGCAGATATAGGTGTGGATCAAGGAGACACAAGTTGATCCAGGGACTGGTCCGATGTTGGAGACCGGAAGGAATTTTTTCCCCCTCTGAGGCAAATTGGGTGTTTTGCCTTCTAACTGGCCGGTTAAAAAAAAGTTAAAAGGTTGAACTTGATGGACGCGTGTCTTTTTTCAACCTAACTTACTATGTAAGGAGCCTGCCAGTTGTGAATCTCAATGCAAGTTCTTTGCCCCACCTATCCCCTCTCTTGGATAATGTCACTTCTGGGTCTATGATGATCAAATGAATCAATGATGGCACTTCCAGTTTTATGGTGGCCAGTGAATAGTAAGTCTGTTACATAAAGCAGTTGTGAGTCAGAACTGGTATTTAGTTAGATCAGGTAAAAATGCACAGGTCTAATCTCCTAGATATAGGAAACAATAGTAGTGTTTCTGAAGCAAACATAACAGTTTTACCAGTGCAGGGCAACACTTTATTATATTTGTATAACTTTAAAACACATGGTTTGATGTTACTTTTCTTTTAAGAGAACTTTACAATGACCTATTTTCCAATCTAGCTTTGTTGGGTAAAGGGGTGATCCGGACCTGTCTCTGTTACGCTAAACTAATTAGCAATAGTCTTGGCTAGAAAATAAGAAGCTCAGATTTCCTGACGACACTCTTATCACAAATCAGCTGACCATGATAACCGCACTGGAAATGTTATGTTCCGGGCTCTGGAAACAAATAAATACATTTTTCTTGACTTTTCTGTGAGACTCTAGTGAACCATTTTACTATAACTGTTCCATCTGACTTTTCTAATTTTGCCATTTACCGATTTATGTAGATTTTTGAGTTCTGAGTTTTATTTTAGAATTATTAAAAACTAGGTAAAACCTTTCCATTTTCACCAAAAAAAGTTGGTGATGAAAATGTTACCTTAAATGACAAGGCGAGCCAAATTCACCGGAGATTAGATTGCAAGTCCATTTATCCAATATTATCTTTTTTTATACAGCTATTTTCCATAAATGTCTCTAGCTCTCTGCCCCTCCTTATGCCCCTTAGCCTGGTCCACCTCTCACTATTATGTCTGAGCAGCAAGAAGATGTGTGAAATAGACTAAGCAGGACAGCCCAGAGACTGTGTGGCGATGAGAACTATCTGCTTCCTCTAGAGTGACAGCTCTAATGAACCTGTGTGACGTACATTCTTCAGGTTATCTCCCAGTCTTAGTCCAAGACCAGTATCAACATTGGTGTTATGCCGACATTGTATCTGTGGTTCCCCTCCTGTATGAGATTCGGATAGGGAATGGCAAACACTGTCTATTTTGCAACAAAAGTTCAACTTCTGTGTGTTAGCAGTAAAAATATAATCTCACAAAAACATACCTACAGCAAATTAAAGGAGAACTACACCACCACAATAAGAAAAGCCCCTACCTACTAGCCTAGATAGCCTGCCTCCCCCCGCATAGTTGATTACCCCTGAACGTGCCCATAAGGTAGTACTCACATATTGGTGCAGTGCAGCTCATGGGCGACATCTTCCGGCTCTTTGGTATTCTTCCTTATGTAAATGTCGTATTGGTGTATGCGCAATTGGAGCAGTCTTCTGGTTTGTAGCAACTGCACATGCGCCAAATGTGACAGAAATTGACAAAGGGAAGGAAGAGAACCCCCGAAGAATACAGAAGAGCTGAAAGATGGTGCCCTGTGTTAGGGCACTTACCGAGGTAATCAACTATGTGGGAGGGGGAATCAGGAGGTGGACTATCTCGGGTAGTAAGTAGGGGCTTTGCTTATAGGAGGTGTTTAGTTCTATTTTAAAGGAATGTAAGCGGTGTTAGTAGGCTATTAGCAGATTTGAATAAAAAAACTATTAAGGTGGCCATAGACGAAAAGATCCACTCGCCAAACGAGCCGATCTTGATATGCCACTAACGAACATGGCTATATCGGGGGTAATCTGAACGTTCGGCCCTATGGCCAAACGATCAGATTACGATGAGAGCGCAATGGGCTCTGGCAGGATCGGTCGGGACAAAATCAAACCTGTCCAATCGACCAAACGATGATCTCCGCCGGGCGAAAAATGTCGGGACTCTCCACACACAGTCTGAAAATCGTACGAATCCTCGATTCGTACGATAGGATCTTTGCGTCTATGACCACCTTTACTATCTGAAAGGAACACATTTGGCTTAGATGAAGTAGACTTGGTGCTATATGGTGTCAAATGCACATTATTCATTTCAGCAGGAAAAATAGTGCAACTTAAATAAGATATATGGAAGTTGAACAAATGCCACGGCACTGTCCAATAGAGTAAGCTAATCAAAACTTACATGTCACATTTACTGCATTAAGTGCAGTTGTGCAAAAATGGATGCAAGTTGTTGCATGTATTGACGCCATTCATTACAGGTACTTGAGTACAAGCATGCTCCTTGTATCTACATATAGTGACAGCCGGTACCAGTGCATCTGTCCCAAGGCTTTTGCCTAGTGAAGCTGAGGAACCCTGGAGCTACGGCTATTTTGGACATGGTGGTAATTCCTCAGTTCCCTTAAGCTGGCCATACACGGGCTGATAAAAGTTGCCTACAGACCGGTAGCTTAACGGCTCGTGCGTGGGGCCCTCCGACAGGCTTCCCCGATATCTGCCTGAAAGTCGGCCAGATGTCGACCGGGCAGGTTTAAAAATCTCATTGGATGGTGGCCGCATCTGTTCGTAGATGCGGCCCCACAATCCGGCTGCCAGTATTGGCAGCATTATGATCCGATCGTTGGGCCCTAGGAATTGAATCAGCCTGATGTAGCAAACCTCAATGTGGGCATATCCAGGAGAGATCCGTTCATTTGGCAACATCGCCAAACGGCCGTATCTCTCCGTGCATGGCCAGCTTTAGAGTGCTGCATCCGTAAGCACAGCAGATATGCACCCAAAGTGACCAGAATGCACCAGAGGTGACCCCATCTCCATTATGAAAGTTATAGCTGCAACTTGCACCAAATTTGTGCCAAAGCATTCCGTTGCTGCCTATTTCCAGTCCCAACATCTACAGTCAGGTCACTGCCCTCCAAAAAAAATATAACTGAGATTTTAGTTTTTATGGTTACTCTTATTTTTAATATCTTATTTTCTTTCCAGGCTCTCCCCTCTTATTGATCCATTTGGATTTATAAACTGCTGCCTTGTTGCTAAGTTAATTCAATATAATTATAGGTGTGGAGTCATTTATTTAGAAAGCTCAGAATTACGGAAATGCCATCCCATCCCGTTTTATCCAAACAATCCAAATCCAAGGGTATTGAGTTTCTACTCTTCTGGGAAGGCTTTTTAGTAGATCTTAGAACATTTCACATGGTATTGGCTTCACTTCAGAATCAAGAGCATTAAGAAAGTTGGGCACTGATGTTGAGAATCAGGCCGAGCTCCAATAAAAAAGATTTATTTTGCGCACATAGCCAAGAAGGAATTAGAGGGAACATTACCAGGGGCACCTGCTAAATGGCCTTTCTACCACTAGAGCCAACCTTGCCATTGCATATGGTGATGTTAGGTTTGTTTGCCTCTGATCAAAAAAATCATGTTCCTTACAAATAGTTCTTGTGCTGAAACTGGTTCTGCTGTAACAGAAGCAAAGAATGATAGCTTAACATTATAAGGAATTTTTTAAAGGGACACTGTCCTCCAATGAGGAAAATATCACTTTATTTTTCAAACCTTCACATGAACACTGTCTAAAATATTCTTAGCTATGTCTTGAGACTAAGGGGTAAATTTATCAAAGAGTGAAATTCCGCAGCTCTCAATTCATTTCTATGGGATTTTGAAAGGCATATTTATCAATTGGTGAAAGTGAAAGTTCACCCTTTGATGGCCTTTAAAAATTCCATAGAAATTAATGGGGAGTGGCGGCATTTCACTCTATTGGCGGAACTTCACTATTAACTTCACTCTTTGATAAATATACCCCACAGTGCGTGTCACAGCTAAGAACATTTTAGACAGTGTTCATGTGAAGGTTTGAAAAATAAAGTGATATTTTCCTCATTGGAGGACAGTATCCCTTTAAAAAATTCCTTGTAATGTTAAGCTATCTTTCTTTGCTTCAGTTACTGATGCTTATTTTTTTTCTTAATTTGTGTTGTTTTCAATGTTCATAGTAAAATCTCAAGTTAACGTCTGAAGACTTTGTTCAAGTTAATTAACATTTAGTGAGTGAGCTATCACATACTGTCTGTGCATTCGGTTTAGACTCCACTTTCTAATCAGCTTTCTGTACTCCCACAGAATCAGAGAGATAAAGCCAGCAAAGGTTTTTTTTGTTTTTTTCCATGTCGTTTTTTTTTTTTTTCATTTTATGCAGTTTACCAGTATATTTAGCTTTCCTATATACATTAAAATATACATTTAACATTTTTCAGTGCTTTTAAGGTAATTTGTAAATGAAAATTACAATTGAAAGCATTGCTTGTCATTTTCTATTCGCTGATGATCATACTGCTTTAATTTTGATGCACAGTCACAATTGCAGTGAGAGCAACTCCTCACACAGTAGTGATGCCCGGCCTGATACCCGCGGGTCGGGCGGGTTCGGACGGGCCTTGCACTCTTCTTCACGGGCGGGTGTGGGCTGAGCTCTTCTCCTGCTCTCCCCGACCGCCACTGTCAAATGCCGGCTTCCAACTTTGTTTTTTATAGACGCTGAGCCTGCTTGCCCCGTCCCTTTTGTGACGTCATCGGCAGGGCGGCGCGGGACTATAAAAGCAACCCGGAAGTCGGGTGCGGGCTAAGGTAGGGAAATCCCAACCCACACAACACTACCACACAGCTACAATTATATTGGAATTCTGGGGAAAAGACACTGCATTCTAGATAGAAAACATGGTGATTTGCATCCAAAAATCGCACTTGTTAAACTGCACTGCCTTTAAATCTGATGCTTTCTTGCTGTAAACACTAGGAGTCATTTACCCCATATGCACGAGCACTAAGAAGAGCATAAGTATGGCCTATAGTGCTCATTTAATAAGCATTTATGTCCAGGTCTGCATCTAGAGATAAATTGGAAATGTGCTAGGTGCAGTGCTGGCGGCTTGGCTGTTACTAGTGATACAAAGTAATCCTTTTTTTTTTTTTTTTAAAAATGGTTACTGGTCCTTTAAGTCCAAGTTTGAAGAATTGGCTTAGGTTGCTGCATTCTCAAAGTGTAGGGCAGGTTACAAAGTACAAAAACATGATGGATTGCACCTATTTTAATTTTGCACTAAGTAAAGGACCCCCACTAAATGAACCCTTACTATAAACATTATGCCTGAGTTTAAGCCCTTTGGAGAAAAGAGAATAGATCTGAAGAGCACAGTGGATATTTTTTTACTGTCCCACTGCATAAATCTTCTGGGGCCCCACAAAATGTTGAGGCTTTTGCCACTTTGTTTACCCCACTAAAGACAGCCAATCAGTACGTCCGTATGATTCTCAGCATTGTAGAGCATACATGCACTAATTAGCATTATTCGCAGAGCTTCAATGTAGACAATACTAACCTTCATAAACGCTTGCAAATAAAAAGGCAATTACAGACTCTGGAATGCATTTTATTTGCTTTTTAATTGGTTTTAATCGCAGCCATTTTCATAATAATGATCTCATTTGTTAAATCCATTAGGGAGTTCAGTTTATTCACCCACCAATGAATAGGAAGGGAGATCAAGGGCAATAATGGAAGGCTAATGTGTTCATTATATGCAGTTTTTTCAAATCAGGTTTCAGGAATAAAATAAACATTTCATATGGAGCGTTGATGATAAAGGCACAGAAAACAGCAGAGGTGCAACCCAAAACCAAGAGCACCCACGAGTGCCAAATGAGCAGGGATTCAATATTTTCAAGTATCAGCCTAGGAGTATGCACTGACATTTTTATATTCAGTGCAAGAGGTCACATGGAAGATGGTTTTTGATGAACCATGATCATTCTGTATGTACATTTGCAACACAGAAACTACATAGACCTGGGGTTTTTTATTTGGATCACCATACCTTAAGTCTACTAAAAATTCAGTTAAACACTAACTAAACGTAATCGGATTGTTTAAACAAAAGAGAAGGAACCAAAGGTCAGTAATATGTACGATTACAGGTATAGGATCTATTATCTAGAATGCTTGGAAGGATTTTTCCATAATTTAGATCTCCCTAGCTGAAATCATTTAAACAATAAATAGGATTGTTTTGCCACCAATCTGGATTCATGCAGCTTAGTTACCATAGAGTACAAGTACAAACCTTTAATATGTTACTTATAATGGAGCTTAGTGGAGAGGGCCTTCCCATAATTCAAAGCTTTCTGGATAACAAGTTTACAGCTAACCGATCCCATACCTGTATTATATTTTTACCTATTCCGTAGCATTAGAGCCCTAAAAGCACAGGTAATTCTTCTACTTACCAAGGCTGAAAAGTATGAGGAATTTGAGGCACACAAACTCTTGTCTATCCACCTGCAGGGAGTGTAGGACAATCACCAGTTCCTGTGCTCTCAGGATTAAGTTATTTAGAGTAGAACTGGCTTGGGATGATATTGCAGACACTTCGATCTGAAAATTTAAAAAAAAAGGGAAACATTGACTAACAAGTGTACATGAAGAAAACTAATTTTAATTATTATATATATATATATATATATATATACACACATATATGTGTATATACACACACATATATGTGTATACACACTATATCTATATTGGTTCTGCAAACCATTCAATGATTCAATGCAGAGCGGCCCACGCTGACCAGGCACCCCGGGCAACCTGGCCGGTCATGGCGCCAGCAAGTCACGGTGCACATGTGCAAAATCACTATTGTGGTGCACATGCGTGAATGGACGTGTGCATGCGCCAAAGCGCAAGTCCACACGCGGTTAAACAAAACAGTCCGAGAGAGCAGACCAGACATGAGGTAGGCGACAGAGGAGGTACGCCCTCCAGCCTACTCTGTCTACCCCTAGTTCCGGCCCTGATTCAATGAACAGTCCCTGCCCCAGTATGTTTGAATATAAGGTCCCTATATGTTTCGGTAATGTAGGAGAAAATATGAGTACCCAGGAATATGAAATCAAGACCCTGTTGTTGACAACTGCCATCCATCATGCTGCCCACCAATTGCTCTTAAAGAAAATGCTAATAAACGCAAGAAATGTATGATACTAAAGGTGTATTATTATTTTTTGGCCATGTCTACTTTGTGGCCACACCCTCAAAGACTATGCCCATTTTATAAAAACACACCCTTTCCCATGTTTGGAATGGTAGCATCATAGGCACAAAGTGTATCAGAAAATAGACACAGTGACCCTACCATTTAATGACATATTGTAGCCCAAAACATTCCACTGGCACCTGAATTTCACGACCGTAAGATCACTGCAGAAATGGCCGTTAAGCACTCCATAAACCCTAGACTTGCCATTAAGATCACTGCAGAAGTGGCCCAAAGAGCATTCCATTTACACTAGACTTGCCAGTAAGACCACTTCATGAGATAATCGGAGTCGTAGAGACCACATCAGAGGGAGCAGGGAGGGGCTGAGTGAGGCACAGGTGACAGTGTGAATCAGCAGGGCAAGACCCCTAAAACTAGGTGGGCCCTAGGCAAGTGCCTAGGGTGCCTAGTGGGCAATCTGTCCCTGATCTCAGAGGAGCGTCCAAGTTAAGTTCCCAATCACATTCACACACAATATGGTCAGTTTTATCAGGATCCAATTAACCTGCCTCTATGTATTTGGATTGTGCAATGCTGTTGTAATTTTAATTGTGAAGTATAACTGATGACATCAGATTTTCTCCAATCCATAGGCACCATACCAGACCATCAGAAATAGGGGCTAGTCTAAAACTGAACTAAGCTCTCTTAGAACCGGGGGGTGTATACCATCAGGCCTGGAGCCTTGTTTACATAAATTTTTTATTAAAGCTTTATGTATCATATCCTGAGTCAGCCACTGACTAGATTGAGCTGAGCCATTAGTGCAGCGATAAAGTGAGCCTGGGAATTCAGACTCCTCTATTGTATGCACTGAAGAAAAGAACTGATTTAGCACATTTTCCTTTTCTGTCTGTTACAACCATACTGGTACCATTATTTAATGGAGCAACACTCTCAACCTGCATCTTTTTACTATTAATATATTTAAAAAAACTTCTTGGGGTTAGTCTTAGCCTCTGCTGCAATGCACTCTTCATTTCCTTTCTTTGCTTTCTGGATTGCTGATTTAAAACATTTATTATAGTGTTTATATTCATTAAATGCAGCTTCTGTCCCAACAGATTTGTAGTTTTTAAATGCCTTTGTCTTATTTCCTATTAACTTCTTTACCTCTGTGTTAAACTTCTACATTTACTCCTTAAGGGAATAAATTGAGAACAGTAATGATTTAATATCATCTGTTCTGTGTTTTTAGCTGAAAACATAATGCCCCAATCAATTCTCTGAAGGGCAGCCCTCAAGGCACTGAAATTCATGTTTTTTTGAGTTAATAAACTCTAGTAAGCAATTTCACAGGTATGCTTTTTCCAAGCAAGAAATTTACAAAGATTACTGAGTGTACAAAACATTAATTCTCTGCATATTTGTATTTCTTCAATAACAAATTTAGCTGATGTTTGAATGCATCTAAGAGGGACAAAAATTGAATGAGAGTGATAATTCCTTTGTATGTCAAGTCTTTGTAATGCTGACAAGCCTAAATCCCCAGAACATTAAAAAAACAGGTTGGTGTTTGGAAAGTGTCTGAAAAAAGACATAACAAATGATGGAGCAGAACTTCTGTAGGAAGCTCAATATCTCCAAGTCTATGTAAGTCTATTGCTTAACAAAATTGTTAGTCATTGGAAAAGTTGTTCACTGGCATTGTAGCAAGTGCCACTTGCCTTTCTGTACTAACAAATTTAAAGTCTCTTAGTAGTGAATACAAAAAAGAACAAAGTGAGGCCATATTATTTTTTTTCTTTACTTGTATGCATATCCACAAAGCCACAGAGCATATCCTATAAGTCATGGGTCCCCTACCTTTTCACCCGTGAGCCGCATTCAAATGTAAAACGTGTTTGGGAACAATACAAGCATTAAAAAAGTTAACCAAATAAATTGGTTATTTGGTAGCCCCTATGTGGACTGGCAGCCTATGGAAGGTTCTGTTTGGCAGGTTCTGTTTGGCAGTACATCTGGTTTATATGCAAAAAAAAAGTTGCCTTCAAGTCAGGAATTCAAAAATAAGCACCTGCTTTGATGTCAGTGAAGAGCAACATGTTGCTCACAGGCTACTGATTGGGGAACACTGCTATAAGTAAACCACAGAGAAAGAATAGAAAGAGCAGGACCAAATAAGGAATAGGTGTTCAATACATCAAGGATTTGAAAAGCAGGAGAAGAAAAGAAATGGTTGAATTAGAAAGATAAGTAATACAGAGCAGTACAGTAAGGAGTGAGAAGTGAAGAGCAGTGAAAGAATTGGTTTGAGAAAGAAAGCCAGATAGTATAACAGAGAGGGGAAACTGAAATGAAGGGAGAGAAGGATATAATTTATCTTAAAAACGGCAGTCGATAAAATTAATGTGGTGCTTCCTTTAGAATGAACATATTAGTAGGAATATAGATAGCTGTAGCTCCAAGAACTGGGTGGTTGTAAGCAAGATGGACTTTATTTATGTTATCTTGCTTCTGATGGAAGTAGATCTACCTTTATAATTTAAAGTCCTCCAGGTACATTAAACATGAAGTTGGCACTCCAGTTATACTAATAAATGAACAGAGAGAGAGAGACGGAAAAATACATGGCTTAGCTTACAATCAACTAATTGATGTCCATTAAAAAGGTAAAGAGAATGCTATCCCTGTGTCAAAACTAAATGGGATTGATAAGAAAGTTAATTTATGTGTACATCTTAATTATTAGCAGATTATTAATGAAGAAGACACAAATACCTAGATTGCTAGGAAAACATGATTATAACTATGAACTGCAGTATGATACTAAGTAAAACTGTTGTAACAGCATCCAACCAGAGGTTTACTTTGCCTATTATGCAGCTTTAGACCAGGGGTCCCCAACCTTTTTTACACCTAAGCCACATTCAAATATAAAAAAAGTTGGGGAGCAACACAAGCATGGGGGTTCCAAATGAGGGCTTTGAGCAGTTATTTGGTAGCCCCTATGTGGACTGGCAGCCTACAGAAGATTCTGTTTGGCAGTACATCTGGTTTTATGAAACCAAAACTTGCCTCCAAGGCGGGAATTCAAAATTAAGCACCTGCTTTGAGGCCACTGGAAGCAACAGAGTTGGGAGCAACATGTTGCTCACAAGCCACAGGTTGTGGACCACGGCTTCAGACTATTAAGACTAACTGCAATGGTTGCCATTGGTAACTGGGCAGAATTCTGAACTAACATTTAGCCATGCTGCTATATAACCCTCAAATTATAACAACCCTCTAGCATACAATACTGCAGAACGATGTTTAACTTTAACCTAAGCACTAAACCCTTAATGGCAGCCCTCGTATTGATTGTGACCATGTAGCTGTGAGAGAATGTGTTAAACCTTCATGCATTTTTCCCACTAAAGTTGCTCCTGTGAATTTGGCTGGTTATGACAGAAAACTCATATTTTTCACAGACGGTTCTCACAGATTTTTCTGTAAATACAGATGGGGGATGTGGCTCTTCCCCTGAGAATCGCAGTGCTCCTCGTCCTGCTGTTCCCCCTATTGAGGGCTGCTGAAACACTTGACAAAGCCCTCCCTGCTTGTGTTTGTTGGACACTGTGTATCTCTTCACGAGATCATTGTTTCCGCCTTTTGTATAAAAACAATAACGAAATTCAAGCAACAAAAATTGAAACAAGAGGCATCTGCCTGAGCAGGCCGGCATGTACCCAACATGTGCTAGGGCCAGACATGAGAACTGTAACTAAGGAAGTCATACCTAGACTGCCAGTACCCATTGTCGTTGCTTATTACTAAATGAACAATGCAAAAAAACTGTGTACAAATATACCCATTTTTGATCATGGAGGAATTGTTTGTTTATTGTTTTCCTATTACAACAACTCATAGCTGATTTATGTTTATCAGAGGCTGTGCCAAACCTTCACAGATGAGGATAACTTGATTAACTACCAATAAAGGTACTATTGAGTGGTTCATTGAGGTCATAAATGGGATGAGTGACTTTACAATAAATAAGACATATAGGGGCCCATTTACTTAGCTCGAGTGAAGGAATAGAATAAAAAAAAACTTCAAATTTTGAATGATATTTTTGGCTACTTTGACCATGGAATGGGCTACTTCGACCTTCGAATCGAACGATTCGAACTAAAAATCGTTCGACTATTCGACCGTTCGATAGTCGAAGTACTGTCTCTTTAAAAAAAAAAAACTTCGACCCCCCTAGTTCGCCACCTAAAAGCTACCAAAGTCAATGTTAGCCTATGGGGAAGGTCCCCATAGGCTTTTGAACAATTTTTAGGTTGAAGAAAAATCGTTCGATAGATGGATTAAAATCCTTTGAATCGAAAATCCTTCGAATCGAACGAATTGCAGTAAATCCATCAATTTCGATAGTCGAAGGATTTCAATTCGGCAGTCGAATATCGAGGGTTGATTAACCCTCGATATTCGACCCTAAGTAAATCTGCCCCATAGTGTATTTGTTAAACTATTAGCAGTTATTGATCTGGGTATTATTATCTGGGTAACATTTTGAAGTAACCAGGAAAATGTCTCCTGTAAGGTTCCTCTGGTATTTGAATCTATGTTTGGACTATTTTGAAAGTGTTTGTAAACTTATGGGTGTCTGTCTTTTTCAACCAAATTTAATAGGCTACTACAGTATGTAAAAATTCAAACCAATAATATTTGATATTTAGACATTTAGCCATGCACATGGTTTTTTTTTTTTTTTTTTTTTAAAGCAGCTAATTAAGCTAAGGTTAATTATTTGTGATTAAAACAATAGGCAAAAAGTATGTTCAGTGCAATTCCTATTCATTGCACTTATGTTGAACAAGGGGGAATACTGTCCATTAATACATAAATATTATTTTACCTTGACAAGGGAAAGTAACTATTCTATATTGAATTGCAGCAGGCTATTTTCTTTATTTCAGGTTTTGAAGAGATAACCTCCAAAGCTTACATGAAAATAGATTGTACGATGCCACTGTAAAAAGAAAATACCATTCATTTTTTTTTTATACCAGCATAGTGATTCTTCTTCTGAACGATAAAGGTTAGACTGCAGAAATGACATTTTTGTTAAATAAGCTGGTAAAAAATAAACACACAGTTCCATATTGTGATTGCTGTAACACAAAGCACTATTTGCAGGCACCTGTTAATAAAATTATGTGGTAGGGCATGGAAAAAAAAAAAAAAAAAGGAATAATGATCTTAGAACTCATTCATGAATGCAGTGAAAGTGCTCCTTCCAGAAAACTTGTGCACCTTTTTTCCTTGGCGTGCTAAGAGGATGGAATCCGTTTGTTGTGCCGTAGCTCCATTTGTGCAATGCACTCTATTCAATTGGGTGGCTCTAAGGTGCATGATAAAGGGTTTACTTGGACTTCTTCTTGCTCTTTTGTCTGAGTGTGTCCCTAATGTACAAGGAATTGTGCATTACTACAGCAAAGTATGATCAACTTTTTTACTACCTTGTAAAGTCAAAAGTTTAAATGCTAGAATGTCTATCAATCAAAATGGGACCTTTTCTCCATAATGCTCAGAACCTGGGGTTTTCTGGATAAGGAGTAATTCAGTAGATTTGAATCTCTACACATTAAGTCTGTATAAAAAACATTTAAACATTAAAGTTGTTGTTGGCCATATATAAGCAACTTTATTATTCGTCTTAGTTTTTTTATCTAGTTTTTTAATTACAGGTATTTGCCTTCTTCTTTTGGCTCTTTCCAATTTTTAAATAGGGGTTGCTGACTCCATCTAAAAAAACAAATGCTCTGTAAAGCTACAAATGTATTGTTATTGCTACTTTTTATTACTCGTCTTTTTTTTCAGGTCCTCTTCTATTCATATTCCAGTCTCTTATCAATGCATGGTTGCTAGGGTAATTTGGGCCCTAGCAACCAGATTTCTGAAATAGCAAACTGTAGAGCTGCTGAATAAAAAGCTAAATAACTCAAAAGCCACAAATAGTAAAAAAAAAAAAAAATGAAAACCTATTTCAAATTATCTTAGAATACCATAATAGGCCATAATAAAAGTTAAATCAAAGGTAACCCCAATAGAATGGAGTGACACAGATAATAATTAATTATATCTTAGATAACATCAGCTTTTTTACAAAGAAAAAATAAATAATTTTTAAAAATGTTAATTATTTTATTAAAATTGAGCCTATAGCATAGTAATTTGGATCTTTCTGGATTATGGGTTTCCAGATAACAGATCCATACCCATAAAAATAAAATCAACTTTATCGAGTAATCATGAGGCCCTGTATCCAAATGAATCCTTATGTGTACAATGAAAACCTTTAAAAGGTATCTATTTTTTGTTTAAAGTATAGAAAATCCTTGATATAATGGATCTGGTAGTAGCATTTCCTTATTGTGTGATTGTACATTACCTCTTGGCCAGTTACTAGAAGGATGCTGTTCTCCTTGCTGTGTTGCATTTGCCTGTAAATATGGTCAAACACCAAGAGTTCACTCCAGCAGTTCTGCAGCAAGATCATTTGGTCACTGACCTAACAGAGAAAAAGACAATAACTCATAAATCATGTGTTAATATGATAATAATTTTTTTTTTTTAAAAAACTGATTTGGTGCGCTAAAAAGCCCACCACATCTTAATAAATACAAGATTTTTTAAGAGCTATACATTAAGCCTGGCCTTAACACCAAGGAGCAGATTTATTAAGGGTCGAATTGAATATTCAAATTTTTTCAAAACCTTTTTTTATGGTTGAAACGCTCAAATTCGAATTGTGAATTATCCAAACGCGATTCGAATTCAAATTTAGAGACTGATCATATTCTGGCCCTTTAAGAATTCAAATTCGACTATTCACCACCGAACACCGAACACCTGCTAAAAGTTCACGTATAAGTCAATGGGAGAGGTCCAGGGACATTAGTAGCCTTCCTGACATTTGAGGGTTTTTTTGCAGAGAATTGAGTTCAGTCGAATTCGAGTTTTGGAGTCAGTAAAATTTGTGCCAGTTTTACATATTTGATTTTATTAAATAACCCCCTCCCCCAATCGAAATTCGAGTATATTCAAATTTAAAGGAGTTTAAAAAAAAAAACTCACATGAATTTGAACCTTTGATAAATGTGCCTCCAAATATATAGAGATTTTCAACCCTTGCTTAAGATGGATAAAGCCCCTTTGTGTCCCTGAGGCCATAAATGCAGCCAGATCCAGCCTTATCATTTAAAGCCATTAATACATAATTGTAGCTACTCTCGTTAGGTCTTGGAACATGTTTTCTGAGGGGAGGGACCTGGAGAGCAACCAAACAGAATAACTAGAAAAGTAAAGTGTCCAGTCCAGTGGTAGACTTATGGCTTTTTGGCAGTTTGTAGTCCACCTTATCAGAAGCTCTCTAGTTTTTAGTGCTAGTCCTTATAAGATTGCAGTTCAGTCAGGTTGGCAAAACAGTCAAGTTTAGGAACTTCAAGCAACAATTACTTACAAAAACAGACCTAGCAGAGAAAAATGATCAACATGACCTATAATATTTTGAAGAGTAGTATTGCGTAAGTGTCAGTATCACTTTATGGGGCCGATTCACTAAAGGGCGAAGTGACTAATGTTGCCAGCTTGACGTCATTTTGTTACTTCGCGATTTACTAATGGCGCAGGTGTCGCTTTGAAGTGAAGGAGAGAGACTCTCTAATGGTAATTCATTCCCTAACACCTGGCGAAGTTGCGCTCTGGCGAAGGGACGCAACTACGCATATTCACTAAGATGTGGATTTTACTGAACGTTACCTCTTGCGCCAGACTTGCCTTCACCACCTCAGTCGAGGCGAAGTGCAATAGAGTAGATAGGGCTTCCCAAAAAACGCTGGCGACTTTTCATTTTTCAGGGTGATGGGCTGAAAAAGAGCTTACATTTTCTCTGGGGTACCCTGTTTCCCCCCTACATTTCCTAACATATGGCACATAAACTATACACTGGGCACATGTGTAGGGCAATATAATAACTTTTTTTTATTAAGGTTCCCTGGGCTTGTGTAATGTATTGGCTGCAACTTGTACGTCCATTCAACTCTTACTTCCCGCGTATGCAAATTAGCCAACGCTAGCCCAACTTCGCTTCACTTGCCATAGTAATGCTAGCGCTACTTCGCCTGCATTCTGCGCAACTTTGGATCTTAGTGAATTAGAGTTGTCCTGACGAATTTATTTTTTTTTTAAAGGTGTTTATATATTCACATTCAAAACATAACAAACAACAGAAAAGTATATGTCAGGTAACATAGGCAGTGATTAGAATACAACGAGGTCACGCAGGACCCCTACAGTGCAACAGAGCAAGGCACACTCCACACAGTTATCAGTAGATCCCATCATGATACGATCAGACATATAAATAACAAAATTCCCAATCGGTCACACAGGACCAAAGCACACCCCCCTCCAGGCAAGACAATATGATACAGCAGAACAAGATCAGAAAGCAGAAGGTATCCCTAATGAGTTACATCATAAGGCCACTTCGTCATGCGCCTCTAGCCACGGTCCCCAAATCTTATCAAATTTTTGGGGGCAGTGCCTAGCTGAGTACGTTAGCTTTATGACTGGAAGCCGAGCATTGACCAGTTTTTGCCATTGCTTGATTGTCGGGGGCAGGGGGCTCATCCATTTGATGGCTATCTGTTTTTTAGCATAGAATAGTAGGGTGCGCAGCAGGCATCTAGTTTTGACCAGGGGTGCAAGGGCCTCCACCACGCCTAACAGACATACCTCTGGTGCCAGTACCCCAGGAAGTAGGACCACATCAGAGAGGTGAGAAACCACCCTTGCCCAGTAACGGTTGATCAGAGGGCAAGACCATAATAAGTGAAAGAAATCGGCATCTGGACGCCCACATTTGGGACAGGCAGCATCCGGGTTCCTACCCATGGCCTTAAGCCTAAGTGGCGTAATGTAAGTACAGTGTATTATCCTAAATTGTACCATTTTATCTTTAGTGGAAATCAGAAAACTGTAGAGCTCGCTAGTTGCCTCCTCCCACACATCATCATCCATATTGGGAATAAGCGTGTCCCACTTAGTTCTGGCTTTAGCAAAGGGGCTACCCATAGAAGTCACTAATATTCGATACAGGCTAGACACTAGTTTCTGGGGATTCGAATCCCACAATCTGTCTTCATGTGGCATCGTGGCCGTGGGAATAAGTAGAGAGCCAAACTGCGCAGTGACTGCATGTCGAAGTTGAAAGTACCTATGCCAGGCAATGCGCTGGCACCCCAGGGTAGTGGTAAGTTGGGTCTGGGTCAGGAGGGTATCCTCGGCTAATAGATCAGATAAATGTTTCACTCCCAGCTTGGGCCAATAGACAAAGTCTTGAAGTTGTTGCAAGTGCGAGAAATTAGAGTTTCTCCACAAAGGAGCACGAGGGGAGGGCAAAGAGGTTGGCCGTGCCAGCATTCTATTGGCAAGCGCCCAAGCCCTTTGTGGGCAGTTTAGTGTGGGAGGGAGTTCTGGCGTGTCCTTGACTCTCCTATATGGAGCATTACGAATAGCCTCAAACGAACCTGCCAGGGTGGCATGCAATGCGGTCAATGGGTTCTCAAGGTCAGGGTTGAACCAGTTGTGGATGAAGGACAGTTGGCTCGCAAGGTAGTAGAGTCTAAGGTGGGGAAGGGCCAAGCCTCCTTTGTCTACTGGGGCCAGGAGAGTTAACTTATTAACCCTGGGAGGTTTATGTGCCCAGATAAAGGAGAAAAGAGCTGTGTCTATTTGCCGAAAAACCTGTTGGGGGATCCAAATCGGGGCATTGTGTAGGAAATAAAGGAATTTCGGCAAATATATCATTTTGAAAAGATTCACCCTGCCCCACACTGTTAATGGGAGAGTTATCCATTGAGCAGCTACACTTTTAAATTTGGTCAGCACCGGGTCGATGTTCTTAGCCACATAGTCTAGAGTAGATTTGGAGACCTGAACACCCAAATACCTGAACTGGGAAACCCAACACAGACCTTGAATGTCACCCTCCCTCTGATCAGTTTCTAATGTAAAGAGGATGGATTTGCTCTTATTTATAACTAGGCCACTATAGGTACCAAATCGATCTGCCAAGTCAAGAGTGTGCCTAAGAGAGTCCTGCGGGTCGGCCAGGAATAGGAGGAGATCGTCCGCATACAATGCAATCTTTTCTTCCAGTCTCCCACACTGTAAGCCCACGATCCTCTCCGACTGCCGAATCATTATCGCATAAGGTTCTATCGCTAGGGCGAATAATAGGGGGGAAGGGGGCAACTTTGTCTAGTCCCTCGGAATAGGGAGAATTTCCTGGAAAGAGTATTATTGACCCGGACCTGTGCGACTGGAGCTCGATAGAGTAGCTGGAGCCATCCTATAAAGTTCTGTCCTATACCAAATCCCTCCAAAACCTTCCAGAGATACGGCCACTCAACCGAATCAAATGCTTTAGTGGCATCAAGTGCAGCCACAAGTCTAGAGCCCTGATTTACATGAGAGGTTTGAAGGTGGGAGAATAGCCTGCGCAGGTTCATAGAGGTGCTCTTATTGGGCATAAAACCCGTTTGATCCAGGTGTATAATCGAGGATATGACTTTATTGAGGCGCCTAGATAGTATTTTTGCAAGTATTTTTACATCGGTGTTTATTAGAGAAATAGGACGATACGAGTCGCACAGGTCCGGGTCTTTCCCCTCCTTTAATATAAGAACAATTAGAGCTGAGTAGAAGGAATGAGGTAGGGAACCTACTTCGGGCGCTCCTAAAAGCGTGGCATGCAGGTGAGGGGCGAGTTGGTCTCTGAGTAGGCGGTACCAAGCGACTGGTAGATCATCCAAGCCTGGGGTTTTCCCAGAGGGAAGACTACCAATGGCTTCTGTAACCTCCTCAAGGGTAATTGGTCCATCTAAATAAAGAGCTTCCTCCCTGGTGAGTCTTGGAAAGGGAATGTATTGCAGGAACTGTTGTAAGTCAAGATCTGAGTATTGCACCTGTGAGGAGTATAGTCTCTCAAAGTAATCAGAAAAGGTGTTTGCTATGTCGGTCGGGTCCGTAACATATGTACCTGCCGAGGTTTTAATTCTGGGGATCAGCGTAGTCAACTGAGCTGCTTTAGCTAAGTACGCAAGAGTCCTACCATTCCTATCCCCCTGATCAAAAATTCTCTGCGCTGCATAGAGTAATTTTTTCCTGGTCATAGCTACCTGTGCCAGTTCTAGATCCCTCTGTGCTGCAACCAGCGAACGGTGAGTAGCATCGTCATTGGACTCACAATAAGCTTTCTCCGCCGTTTGGACCTTGCCTTCAGCCTCGAACATAGTTTGTTTGGCTAGAGTGCGTACTCTGGAAATAGCTGAAATGAGCGTGCCTCTGGCGGAGGCCTTAGACGCCTCCCAGACTATGTTCGAGGTGCTGGTGCCTGCGTTAACATCCCAATAAAGACCATATTCCAAAGTACATGCTTCTGCCACTTCTGCATTATCGAGCCACATAGGAGAAAGTCTCCAAGTGGAGAGTCTCTGCTTGGGGACGAAATGGAGTTCTAACAGGAGGGGGGCGTGATCAGAAAGGCCTCTGGGAAGAAAGTCAATGCTACGAATCCCTTGCATGAAATCCGGGGAGGCAATAGCCACATCAATCCGGGATAGGGAATGAGCCCCGGCTGAATGACAGGAGAACTGCCTATCGTGGGGATGTGCGTGCCTCCATGCGTCCACTAGCCCTAAGGCTTCTATCCATTGTTTCAGGGGCCCAGTTCTTTGAGCCGTGAAAGGAAATCTATCCAGGTGCGGGTCTAACACTGTGTTGAAATCCCCAATGAAGCAGATCGGGCAAGGAAGGTATGTGGAGGCCTTAGCAAATACCAGGTCCAGCAAATCTTTATCAAAGGGGGGTGGGACATATAAGTTGACTATTTGACTGGTTATCTATCCTACAATGAAGGACTATATAGCGCCCATAGTGGTCAGTAGTTAAGTCAAGGTGTTCGAAGCGTAAACTCTTACGGATCAGGATGGAGACACCCCTCGAATGGGTGGAGTAAGAGGAGTGATATGTGTGCCCAACCCATCTTTTCCTAAGGGACAGGAGCTTTTGGCCAACTAGATGGGTCTCCTGCAAAAGGAGAAGATCCGGTTTGTATCTGTTAACATAATCAAAGACTAACGCCCGTTTGAATTTAGAGTTTAAGCCTCGAACATTCCATGAAAGTAGTTTCACGTTACCCCCCTCCATTTTGTGTGATGGCTAGTGATGCGTCGTTGAGGAAGTAGAGTCCCTCTGGTCCGTGCATACCATGTTACCATGGAGCGCCTCTGAGTTACCTGCCCATGTACCTTGAATGACAATACAATGTTACAAACCCAACAAAACCCCAAATTGGTTGTTACCCCTGCCCACCCTGCACATCTAGACAACATAGATGGCCTAAACCCAAAACAAGTATAACAGGAGAAGTGACAAGGTTATGCGATGAGTATACTCACAGTCCACGTGAAAACTTCAGAAACTCGCACCTTAATAGGCAGAATAACCACTGAAAACAAATTGAAACCTTGGACAACAGGCAACTCATGCACTAAACTGCGGCAGAGAAAGTGAGAATGTCAGCCATAGGAAGAGGCCCTAAAAGTGAAAGTCTCGGTTTCCAGTCAATTCTGCAGCATATTGGCCCTCATCTCTGGCCACCGAACCCTGGGCTGTAGCTGCGACCATGTCCCGCCCTGAAGTGGAAGCTGGTGCCGTCATAGAGAGTTCTTGTTCCCATGATAAGTGCAGCGGTGATGCAGATAAAGTAGAGGAGCATCTACCTCTAGCAGACAAAAGTAGACAATTTGTGGGAGCAACCGTGACAGCAGATGCCAATGCCCGGGTGTTAGATCCATGCGTCAGTAAGGGGGCAAAGGGAGTCGTGGGTGCAGAATCCTTAGCAAAGTTGCAGCACTAGATCATCAGTTCCGTCCTATCATTGTCGGCCACACAGTTGAGGGTCAATGGCGCTTGGGGAGGACAGTGGCCCAGTACGGACCTCCACATGCGAGTCCAGAAAAATAAGATGGCCCGCCTCGTAGGTACAAACAAGGGCCAGGGCAGAGTGTAGGAGCAGGCCAGAAGTGATGCTAACAAACGTTCCAACCAGACAGTCACAGTACATGCGATCAATTAGCCAACATACTCACGAACAAGTCGGCAGATTATTCCTGACGGCGCGGGCTGTTATGCGGGCCCACCTGCCGCCCACGCGTGTTTATCCAGTGGTCCGCATCTTGTGGCGACTGAAAAAAGTGAGTCACGCCGCCATCTACCACCCTTAGCTTCGCGGGGTAGAGCATCGAATAGGGCATGCCCACATCCCTGAGCCGCTTCTTGATGCCTTGATAGGATGCCCTCAGCTTCTGTACTGCTGGCGAGTAGTCGGGGTATAGAGAGATGGAGCCTCCTTCCCAAGAGATCGGGCCTTTCTTTCGCGCCATGGTTAAGGCAGTGTCTCTATCACGGTAATTAAGAAACCGCATGATGAAGGGCCGGGGGTTCGAGCCGGGCGGCAAAGGCCGCGTTGGTATACGGTGGGCGCGCTCAATCACCAGAAAGGCCGAGAATGCCTCTGCCCCCAACACATCCTTCAGCCAGCGTTCCGCGAAGGCCTCCGGGGCGGCCCCCTCGGCCCTTTCAGGAAGCCCCAATATTCTCACATTATTTCGGCGGTGGCGGTTTTCCAAATCTTCCGCCCTGCTATTCAGCGTTTGCACCTGGTGTCTCAGCGAGGCTATCTCGTCTGGCATCGGGCGTATCGTGTCCTCTATGTCAGACACCCTGCGCTCCGCCTCTGTGGTACGCTCCCTCAGGGTTTGGAGATCCTGTCGGAGCAAGGATAAATCCACCTTTATCGTTTCCAACTGCGTGGTAGTGGAAGCATGCGTTCCTCTGATAGCCGCCAGTATTTCTGCATTAGTCGGCTCAGGAGCAGAGGCCGCCGGCGCCTCGTGGTCCGATGCTGGTGATGGCGGCTCCTCTTCCGGGGCCTGATCTGGGCCTTGGGAAGGTTGCAAATAGCGGTCTAGACGGTTTTCCGACCTGGATCTGTTCCCATATTTCCCCATTTGGCTGCCAGCAGTTGTCGGCACCTTGTGTCGGTATCAGTTGGCGAGGTTAACTGCTATAATCGTCAGAATGTTAAGCTGATGTGCGGAGCTCTTGGTGGACACGTCCGCTCAGGTCGCCATCTTGGTCACGCCCCTGTCCTGACGAATTTATGCCTGCCGAAGTGTTGCGATGAAACGGACCCTACCGCAAATTCAGCGCTTAGTGAGCCTAAGACTGTGTCTGAGCTATTAACAGCAGTTCTGGATGAATAGTTGGCCACAGGGATATAAAACAAGTATCTTTCATGTCTCAGCCTACTATTCCTACATTGAAAGTTACCTTTTAATTTTGTGTAAAGACACTGCTGTGTCTATAGCAGGAGGTATGTGTAAACCGTTAGTGATGGGCCTATCTGTGCCTCAAAAATCATGAATTTACCGCAAAATTCCCAAAACTGTGAAAAATTTGTAAAACTGTAAAAAAATTCACGAACGCATTGAAGTCGATGGGCTTCAAAATAATATTGACGCGTCAATTTTGACACGTACGTCAATTTTTATATGCGCGTATATTTGGCCCCAATGCATTAAAGTCACTGGGTGTCATAATAATTTTGACGTGCGTCAATATTTTTTTTTTCCGGTGTGCCAAATTTTTCCCTGGCAAATTGTCGCTGCAGTTTTGTGTAAATGCACCACGAATTTGTGTCACTAAATACCGTCCTTTTTAAAGGCTTTCAACTATATAAAACAATTTGATTATTGATTTACACGTTTGATTATTGATTTACATGGTAGCAAAGACCCTTCTCAGAAAATAATAAATTGCGTGTTTTAAAGGTGAAGGATGATGGAAATCAAATATGCTAACAGAGAACATGTCCTGTCTGTATGTGCAAGAAAGATCTGTTCTTGGAGCTTTGCCATGATAATAAAACTCCACAGAATTCCTTTCCTCTGCTAATTGTTTGCCATTTATCTTAAAATGAAAAGCATAAAAGCAACCTTCAAAATTACAACAACACAAATGTTCCACCTAAGTGGGTAAGTTACTAAAATGTTGGCTATTTGGGCACTATGCCTTATTAAATCACCATTCCTATAGGTCTTGTTCTGTTATAGCTTTACAGAATGCAGGGCCCTCTGAGGCTGGAGTTAAATATTGTATATTCAATCGACATAATTTTCTTTTACTGGAAAAAAAAATTTGCCAAAATTAATTGATGCTAACTTAAATAACATTCACAAAACTGAGTCTTTTTTTACATAGAAAAGCAAATCTGTCCAATATCCCCTCGGATCTGTATTGCCAGATATTTCAAAGGAAAAGCCATGACAGATCAAATAGCCAACTGGAAACATGTAGGGGCAGACTTATCAAAGGTCAAAGTGAAAACTAGAATTAAAAAAATTAGAATTTCAAGCTAATTTTTGTTTACTTCGACGAAGTGAATAGTCTAAATTTTATTCGAATTTGAAAAAAAATCGAAATGTATCATGTACTGTCATGTCATCTGTCTCTTTATGTACTGTCTCTTTAAACATTCGACTACAACCATTCGACACCTAAAACCTGCCGAATTGCTGGTTTAGCCTATGGGGGACCTCCTAGAACCTATATGGTGTCAATTGGTTGACTTTGAAAAATCAAAGGTTTTTTTGGAAAAACTTTGAATCGAATTCAATTGAATATGGACCTATTCGGCCAAAAAAAAAATACTTAGACTTTTTTTTTTTTATAAATTTTGGTTGGTCTTTTTTAATTCGAATTTTGAACTTTTTAAATTTGAAATTCGACCCTTGATAAATCTGCCCCATAATCGATGGCACTTTCACTACTTCAGCGCCATAGATTCTACAATCCATGACACGACAAGGGTTAAATAGGGCTTTACTGGAAATGGGTTTGCCAGATCTTTGGATAATGGTTTTCCAGCTAATAGATTCTCTTGCATGATGCATGCCTGAATACAGTAAAAGTAACTTTTACTAAACACTGATTGATAACCTTTTCTGACATAATATTATTGCTGAGAAGTACCGGTATGGCACAATGGCGTTCTCTGTCACATTATCCCCTCATAATATACAATGCGCATAACCTTGTAAAGTAACAATAGAAATCGAGCAATATGACAGTTAGTCTAAACAGGCACCAAGAATAATGAACTTTGTCTCAGTAAATAGATTTTCTTTTGCCACCATGACACAAATGTTCACAAAGTTCCAAATAAGCACAGCCGAAGAGATTGTTTTGTTATATATTCATTAGTGTACAGTGCCACCAGTTACACATTGAAACAATTAAAACAAAACCAACCAATGAAAAACAACAGAATGAACAATTACGTTGATTAATCGCTTGAACCCATATACACGGGGATTAATTACGAGTCACATGACCGTATATTCACATATGTACTAGCTCTTTAAAATTTTGACTTCGACCATTCGCCGTCTAAAACCTGCAGAATTGCTGTTTTAGCCTATGGGGGACCTCCTATAACCTATTTGGAGTCAATTGGTGGACTTTGAAAAATCAAAGCTTTTTGGGAAAAACTCTGATTCGAATTCGATTGAATGCGCTATTCCTTCGATTCGCATGATTCAAATTCAGCCGAATACTGACCTATTCGATCGAAAACACACATTCGACCAAAAAAAAAAAAAACTTCAACTTAATTTCGGTTGATCTTTGTGAAATTTGAATTTCAAAGTTTTTTCAATTCAAAATTCGACGCTTGATAAATATGCCCCTTAGTATGTTATAGAATGGCCAATTCTAAACAACTTTTCAATTGGCCTTCATTATTTATTTTTTATAGTTTTTAAATTATTTTGCCTTCTTCTGACTTTTCAACTCTGTAAGGGTACACATTTTGTTATTGGTACTTTTTAATCGCTCCTCTTTCTATTTAGGCCTCTCCTATTCAAATCCATGCATGGTTGCTATGGTAATTTGGACCCTAGCAACCAGACTGGTGAGCTGCTGGATAAAAAGCTACATAACTCAAAAACCACAAGTAATAAAAAAATTTAACCCAAATACAAATTCTCAGAATATCCACTAGGAACCACTGTTCATTATTCATTGACTAATTCCAACTATAAATATGTTTTGAATATACATTACATTTGAATGTACATACTTTTGCAATCGCACTGTATACATCTCAGGCTACTGGCACCTCATCCGCAATAAAACATTAAATTTGCCTACATGTTGCTTTAGTGACACTTATTTGTTGAGATCCAATTATTGAAAAAGTTGTTCAATGTGCAAAGAAAGATAAAGGTTCTCAAACTGTGGGCTGGTCCCCTAGGAATACCTAAGGGGGTTATTTACTATACAAGAAAAATTTGTGATTTTTTTCGGACTTTTAAAAAAATCATGAATTGTATGGAATGTATTAAACCCAGAGGATGGAAAAGTCAGAATCAGAAAATCCGGCATCTCAGACCTGTCGAGGTTGCATATAAGTCAATGGGAATAGTCCCAATGATTTTTGGCAATACCCCGAAGTTTTCTGGAAAAATTCAGAGTTTTCGGATGAAAAATCCAAAAAAATCATGAAACTCGGATTTTCCAAGATTTTTTTCAGATTTTTTCCCCGCAAACAAAATTTTTGGAAAGTGTGTTAATAAATAAGCCCAAAAACCTGTTTTTTTTTTTCCAGAAAATATTTAGATAAATTTGGACTTTGATAACGCCCCCTAAGAGTCAAATGTGTGGGCCCAGCCGAAAACTGCTACTCCAACATCCCCACAGCTTGACATTCTGCAAACATCAAGGTTACAATTAGTTATAGGGATATTAAATTAATTCAAGGATGGCGGAGGAAGCGCCAGTAGCAGCCCCAGAGCGGAGGTGGAGGTAAGTATTCCTTACACTTAGGGGCCCATTTACTTAGCTCGAGTGAGGGAATAGAATAAAAAAAACTTCGAATTTTTTTTTTTTTGGCTACTTCGACCTTCGACTACGACTTCGAATCGAACGATTCTAACTAAAAATCGTTCGACTATTGGACCATTCGATAATTGAAGTACTGTCTCTTTAGAAAAAACTTCGACCCCCTACTTCGCCACCTAAAACCTACCGATGTCAATTTTAGCCTATGGAGAAGGTCCCCATAGGCTTTGCAATCTTTTTTTTGTCGAAGAAAAATCGTTCGATCGATGGATTAAAATCCTTCGAATCGATCGATTTGCAGTAAATCCTTCGACTTCGATATTTGAAGTCGAAGGATTTACATTCGACAGTCGAATATCGAGGGTTAATTAACCCTCGATATTCGACCTAAGGTGAATCTGCCCCTTAGTTATTTATTTTATTTCACAGAAGAGGAAGATAATATTTTTTTTATATATAATCTGTGCAGATACAGTACATGAGAATTGTTCCCTATCTGGAAATTATTAACTGCCATAACTGGTACAAACATATAACCAATGCCCAAGTTTATAATACAACTTGCAGTTGCCCCACTATGGGGTATTGCATTTATGACTTAACTGACTCGGCTCTGAAAACTGCGAATTATGCGAGGTTTGGATATTCGGACCTTGATAAATAGGAGAATTTTAGGCAGGGAAAAACGACATTGTGGCCAGTCACCATGGACAAGTTTTCTGCAGGCTTTATGCACTGATAAATCTGCAAGCTGTGTCAAAATTATTTGCATTAGACAAAATTAAAGGTAAACTTTACAAATGAGTAGTGGTATTTTAACTGTAATCTGTTAATAGGAAATTTAATTTCTGCAAACTGCTCTTATTTTTTATGCAGAAATCATAGCAGTGCTTACTCAATGCTTCTACAAAATACATTGGGTTCCCCAGTTTCTATAAGAAACCATACTTATCAATTGACACACACCAGGGATAATCCAGACAAGAATGTCATAATTAATGACCTGCTGAGAAAACTTGCGATGTTGTGAATTTGCTCTGGTTTTGTGATTAAATGCTGTATCTTTCTGCAACTGGAAATAACAACACATCATTCCCTTGTTCTGATGACGGATGGACCTAGACACATGGCGGATTGGGGGTTTGCTTCCTCAGGCCGTAGAATACAATAAATTGCAGGGTCACCTGTTAGAAGTTCTGTTGGGTAAAGGTTTAAGTATCAAGATAGATTAATGGCTAATGGAAAACATTTTATCTCAGAGCTGCCGACTGGAGTGGCAGACAATTCATTGCGACTTCATGGGGAGATAAATACAGTATGCTTTTTGATCAACAGTGTACTAAGAAATGATATGGAAATCCAGTCCTTGAGAGACAGACACACACGAACAATAAAGTGATTGATAAGGTTATATTGCCATGGCTGACCAAATATTTGCTAACTGGAAAAATATAGAAGAATGCAGAAGAAAAAGAGAGAATAACAGGAAAAGAGAACGACAGAAGAGAATTAAAGAGAGCAATTTTGTTTGTTTTTTACCTTAAATTATCTCTATACGTTATTGATTATTTTTATATTTTATTGATCCCAGCACCCAGCAGAATATGAGAATAATGTTGTGAACATCACACAGCGGTGTACACCAAATATTCAATATTTCAGCACTATGGACAGTTTGACATATACAACATCTTTTACAGCATTTTAGGGCACCGTGATTTTTGACTACAATACAACGTGCTCCAATTTGTGCAACTGGTGTACTTATCTTGCACCCTCCGAAGCACAGGACCTACATATACCCCTGTATGTCCCTTACACATGCACTATTCTACCGAACACAAGATTCTGAGTGTTTCGCGCAAAAGTTTTCAAAGCCACAGCATTTCACAAAAAAGGCACTGGAGTCAATGGGAATGAATTATACTGTGGTTAAGGCATTTTAAACTATGCTTATACATTACCAACATTGTTAGAGAAGTTCCTTTCCACTATGCTACAACAGTTACTCCTAGAAATAACATGGGTCCACTTTTTAGGGCTGGAACTAGGGGTAGGCAGCTGCCAAGGTGGCAGTTGTTTTGGTGGGGTTGCAATTGGAAAACACAAATTGCTGCACAGTTTCTGTGCTCCTTCCCTGTCCAAAATGGGCAATTGGGGTTGGTCCGCAGTGGAGAGTGGGTACTGGCTAGTAAGTTACCTTTGCGGTGGGCGAGGGAAAGCCGGGACAAGAATAATGATAATATATGGTGGTAAAACTGCTTTCTCCCATTTCTCTGACCTACACAAAACAATATACCTATAGGAAAGGACTTGTATATAAGGCAGAACAATGACCCTTGATGGCAATGCCGTATAAACTACATTAAGAGACACAATGGAGTAATAGCCCAGGTGCCCCAGTAGAGCCCAGTGTTAATGGATCAGTAAAATGACAGCTGCAACAAAGCCTAAATGAAACAATATATCTGGCAAGTTCAATCTGTTCTCTGCCTTAAAACTCCTGTTCAAAATGCAGTTACGGTCATAAAGGTCACTCTTCTTGGTGACCGTGTCAGAAACTTCATTAAATGTTAAGCGCCCGCTGAATTGGGCTTTGATATACCTCCCCTTTCAGACAAGTCACAATGGCTATACAAAAGCAAGATTCAAGCTTCTGCAGCTTATGTGAGTATTGCAGAGACTAGTGATAAGCATGTAAGAATCTGTATTTAGCATATTGTAGACACTAGGAATCAGGATGTTTTCCACTGAAAGTAAATGAAGTCCTAAAGGGGTTTACCTTCAACTGAATTTTTTAGGATGATATTGAGTGATATTCTGTGCCAGGGTGCTGTGCCAATAAGCCAAGTTGAGCAACTTGCCTCAGGTGGCAGCACCAAACAATTTCCCAGGAGCAGTAAACTGTAAAGGTGGCCATGGCTATATCGGGGGTAATCTGATTGTTCGCCATATGGCCGAATGATCTGATTACAATGTGCAATGGGCTCCGGCGGGATCGGTCGGGTCAAAATCAACCCTGACTGATCGACCAAACAACCAATCTCCGCCGGGGCGAAAGATGACGGCACACGCGACACAGTATCCGAAAATTGTACGAATTCTCGATTCGTACGATAGGATCTGTGTGTCTATGGCCACCTTAAGAAACAAATATGTGTTTTTCGGAAAAATGTGGCAATAGCATCTCTGCACTAGCAATGTGGCCCATTCACAGACCCCCTCTTGCAGGAGCCGCCTCAGATGGCTCAGAGGTCAGAATCACTGATTCTATGACCATTTGCAACTGGTCGTCATTTTTATTATGTTCAAATTCTCCAGAACAATGTCTTCCCAGTCCAGCAATCACTAGGGCTCTCCTCTGCCCCTATAAAAGACAATATTCAGGATTGGATTGCTGTATGCCTCAAAAACCACAGATTATTGAGGGGGAAATAAAAACAGAAAAAATATATAGTGTAGTATTTTAAAATGTTCGATACACTCTTAGTGCTCTCTTTACATTTCAATTGGGGTGTATCAAGTGTTTTTTCATTGGTGAGAAAATATCAAATAAACATATGGTGATTATGAAGTGGACAAAAAAATAATAAAAATAAAAAGGAAATAAATTATAGCTTAGTAGAACCCATACTTTGAATCACATACATAGTTACATAGTTACATAGTTAAATTGGGTTGAAAAAAGACAAAATCCATCAAGTTCAACCCCTCCAAATGAAAACCCAGCATCCATACATACATCACATTGAATTCCATGGTGCTACAGATGGAATATAGTTGTAATAAAGTGGGAATTAAACTTTTAAGACCACACACTACTCCCAGCGGTATATTATACTCACAAGACATGAGTTAATGCAGGCATTGACTATAATAGGTGATCCACTACGCTTCCAATCTTCTTTTATCTTTACTTGGGCAAAAACAAAGCGACACGAGCAGAAGCGCTTTTATGACTTTAATAAATATCTAAAATTACACTCACAAATTGATAAAACCGCATGTAAAATCAATGAAAAAGTATATTGCTCCCAGTTCCTCAGCGCCCTTTGCAGTCCACTGCGCCTCTTTTCAGCATGCTCAAGACACAGTTGTCCTAGATAACGCATTTTGCCAACTGGCTTTGCGATAATCGCTCTAGGAAGAAGCCAGTCGGTGAAAAGTGTTAGCGAAGACATCTGTGTCTTGAGATTTGCGGAAGCGTGCTGCGAACACGCGCAGTGGATTGTAAAGGATGCTGAGGAACCGGGAGCAATATACAGAGACTTTTACATTGATTTTACATGCGGTTTTATCAAGAACGTCTGTGAGTGTCATTTTAGATGTTTATTAAAGTTATTATAGAAATATATGCCATCTGCAGCACTGAGGAATTCACTGTGATTCTACTAAGCTATAATTAATTTCCTTTTTATTTTTTTCCACTAGATAATCACCATATGTTTATTTGATATTTTCTCACCAATGAAAAACACTTCTAAGCTGATACACGTAAATTGAAATGTAACGAACATTTTAAAATACTATAAAAAAAATGTTTTGTCTTTTTTTATTTCCTCCTTAATAATCTGTGGTTTTTGAGGCATACAATAATCCAATTCTGAATAGTATTTTTTATTATGTGTTTTTTAAAATTACCTTGCTCTTTGTTCAGCAGTTATCTGGTTGCTAGAGTCCAAATTGCCCTAGAAACAGGGCAGTGATTTGGATGAGAGACTGAAAAACGAAGAGGAGAGACTGAAATATGAATAGAAGAGGTCTGAACAGCAAGATGCATAACAAAATGTAACAGAGCATACTAAACATTCATGATGGGTAAAACTAAAAGTTAAAGTTAAACTATACCCCCAAAATGAATACTTAACTGAAGGTTGAGCCTTCCCATAATGGATAATACGATTTTTTGGACCCATCCATTTTTGTGGCCACAACCCTAATTACCATGCTCCTTTTACAAAATTTGGCAGGTTATGAATGTTTGAACATGTTTTTTTTACCAGTTATTACAGTTTTGCTAATGAAGGTGAATTGCCCTTTAAGCTGTGAGTCTAACTTTTCCCAAGAGACCTGTTATCTTATATCATTACGATTACGTATTTACTTATCTCAAAAATTGTTACAAAAGTATCTTATCTGCAGCTGTGGCTGTTCTAGGCTCTCCGCCCAAAGCCAGTTAAGTTAGAAATGTTGTTTCTTTTCTGGCTGTTCATTGCAGAGAAAATTGGCACTTTCCAGCACAAACGAGGGACTGCGGGTTGAGCTGCCAAAAGAGGGACTGTCCCTCTGAAAACAGGACAGTGGGGAGGTATGGATAAAAGCTACCTCAGATATAGGTACAGGATCTATTATCCAGAATGCCAGGTTTCCAGATAAGGCTGAAATATTATTCAGACTCAGTATATCAGCTATCTATCTATCTATCTATCTATCTATCTATCTATCTATCTATCTATCTATCTATCTATCTATCTATCTATCTATCTATCTATCACTGTGGGTATAGCAACATGCCAGTAGAGTTAGGGCATAACAAAGTGCCAAAGTCTGTAGGGTACACTACTAACTCCCCTAACCTACAGTGCATAATGGATTGTGCCAGCCAGGCTTCTATTCTATCACATCTGTTCACATTAGTCCAATTACCTGATTGTTTGCAGCTGGTCTTCAGGTCACACAGGCAGGCAGGGGGTGTGGCCAGATTTGAGGTAACGTGTCATGTACCTAACTGACTTTACTTTTTTACCTCAAGCCCTATGTTTGACAGGTATTTCTTTTACACTGCGGTGTCCCATTAACATACAGCAACATGGAGAATCTCGACATCTAAGCCAATGTGCCTTTTGGGTGTCACTTCTGAGCACCTGCTGACATTGCACACCTGGACACAAGTTTTCTCCAATTCCTAAAATACTAAAGAAACTTCCTTCTGGTAAGTGTAAATATTTCTCTATTTATATTCGTTGTCCTTGGCTTATTTCTCTTACACACGGGTGGTTTTGCCTGCGCTCCCCTGCATTGCGCTTTCTTGCGTTTTAGCCGCAGGGGAGCGCGGGAGTAGACGCAGTCAATTATTTTGAAGGGGGCTGTCCTCACACAGACGCATGTAAGCACCGAATGCAGGTGAAATGCAACATGCTGCGTCCCAACCTGCGTCTACCCCTGCGGCTAAACGGAAGAAATCGTAACGCAAAGCGGCCGTGTGTAAGAGCCCTAACAGCTACCACTGAGCTCTGATAATACTTTTTTACAATCCCCAGTGCTAGAAGTAATTATCAGCCCATCCTCTTCCAATGCATTCTCCACCCATGCAAAGGGGAACTATCAGCAACAAAAATGTAAAAAAAAAACTCTCGGGTGTAATTGCTGTCATTCAAGTTACTTTACCATTTACATTCTAAGATACAAACCCCACCTCAGCTGTACAGTACTAGTTTCTAGCTTACTAACTAGCTGTTGCGACTATTAGGGGCAGATTTATCAAGGGTCGAAGTGAATTCGAGGGAATTTTCAAAGTAAAAAAATTAGAAGTAATTTTTTGGATACTTCGACCATCGAATAGGATACTACGACTTTGAATTCGTTTCGAAGTAAAAATAGTTCAAATATTCGAATAGTCGCTTTAAAAAAAACTTTGACTTCAATACTTCGCCAAATTAAACCTACCGAAGTGCTATGTTAGCCCATGGGGACCTTCTACAACCATTTTCTAAGTCTTTACACATTGTAAAATCAATTCAAACGATTTAATCGTTTTACTTCGATCGTTCGATGGCCAAATTCGGTGAAAAAAGTCTAAGTATTTTAATTCGATGGTCGAATTTCGAAGTATTTTACACTACGAAATTCAATCCTTGATAAATCTGCCCCTTAGTATCCAGCACTGATCAAAATCAGTGTATGAGTTATGGGCTATGAGGATGAAACTGAAGAAGAAACTGCATGCAAGAGTGGGAGGATACGTGTGTCCAGAATGGCACCATGTGTGTAAAAAAAACTTTCTTGTGTGCACATTATAAATGCAAAATGTGTGCAGGTATGGGATCCATTATCTGGAAATCCATTATCCAGAAAGCTCCAAATTACAGAAAGGCCATCTCCTATAGACTCCATTTTGTCCAAATAATCCAAATTTTTCTCTGTAATAATAAAACAGTAGCTTGTACTTGATTCCAACAAAGATATAATGGATCCTTATTGGAAGCCAGCCTATAGGGTTTATTTAATGTTTACATGATTTTCTAGTAGTCTTGGGGCAGGACTACATGACGCACTTGGACCCCACGCGTCGCAATGCGACTAAACGCATGTGACGTGTCGGATGTTTTACATAAAACAGAAGTAGAAATCGCATTTTACAACTACATTGCGACGTGATCCAAGCGTGTCATGTAGTCCTGCCCTTAAGGTATGAAGATCCAAATTACCGAAGGGTCAATTATCTGGAGAACTCCAGGTCCCGAGCATTCTGGATAACAGGTCCCATACCTGTATTGAAACGCGCAGCTTAGAGGGAACATTGACCATTAAGTGTTTGCTCACATTAGTGACTGAAATGCTACTACAGTAGTAGGCTGCAAATTCTAATGACCTATAAGATATTTTTTATTTTTTAATTTATAGTGGTGAGAGCTGCCAATTCTGTTCCTTATCTCAGCAACAAATTAATTTTAATTTTTATCTGTACACTGTACATTACATTGAAACAGCAAGTCCCTATGATCAAATTGCCATGAAAAATGAGTAGGCCACTTGCATTGTTTTACAAAGTGCTTATGTTGTAACACTGGGGGCTCATTTACTCTATTACTGTGCAAGAAACCTATAGAGTTAATTTTTTTTTTCAATCGTTACTATTACCCCAGTTGGGTAAAGACTTGTTATGGTTTATACAAAGCAACTGAGGGCCATTAGAGGTGAATATAAGCATTTGTATCAGGCAGTTGCCCAAAACTGCTCACAATGTGCACAGCCTAAGGGCAGGATTACATGGATGTTTTCGGGCGCAATTCGCAGGGTTGATCCAGCGCAACAAGTCTGTCGGATGCAGACGCAGCGTCTGCATCCGACAATCTTGTCGTATTCGATAAATGTTGCGACACCATCCGACAATGCATTCACTTACCTTATTTCCGCTGCATGCGATTTGACGCTGGTGTTTTGTTGCAGCGTGTCGGATCGCGTCCAAAACGTCCATGTAGTCTTAGCCTTAGGGCTCTTACACACTCCATTTTCTCTTACTCATTCCGCTTTCTTCCATTCAGCCGCAGGGGAGCTCAGGAGTAAACAAACTCCATTATTGTCAAGGGGGTTGTACTCACACAGACGCATGTCAGCGCCAAACGCAGGTGGGACCCACCATGTTGCATTCCACCTGTGTTCGGTGCTTGCATGCGTCTGTGTGAGTACAGCCCCCTTGACAATAATTCAGTGCGTCTATTCATGCCAACCCGTGCAGCTGAACGGAAGAAATCGGAACGCAGCAAAAACGTCTGTGTGTAAAAGCCCTGAGGGGTGTTTTTTCCTACACTCCCCTGCGATGTGATTTTTTCCGGGGAGCGCAGGAGTAGACACACTCAATTATTGTCAAGGGGGACTGTACTCACACTGATTGTGCTCAGGCTTGTTCAGAATTGTGTATTATTGCACTTGGGTGTTGTATTTTTTTTAAACACAGTAGCATGTTAAATATTTTGTGCTTGGCACACATCAATGGTTGTGTTTGAAGAAAGCATATAAAGCAAAACCCCGATTTTACATCAATTGATTTTAAGTTTTCCCCTCATTTTACATTGCGGTCTTGTGGTGCCATATATATATTATCCATGATACATTTCCCTGATTTTTAGGGATGCAACTTATCCAGGATTCGATTTGGGACTTGGCCAGGATTCGGCCTTTTTCAGCAGGATTCGGCCGAATCCTTCTGCCCGGCCGAACCTAAATCTGAATCCTAATTTGCATAAGCATAAGCAAATTAACGCCGGGGAGGGATATTGCGTGACTTTTTGTCACAAAACAAGGAAGTATAAAATGTTTTCCCCTTCCCACCCCTAATTTGCATATGCAAATTAGGATTTGGTTCGGTATTCGGCCGAACCGCTCGCAAAGGATTCGGGGGTTCGGCCGAATCCAAAATTGTGGATTTGGTGCATCCCTACTGATTTTACATTTTCCTGGATTTTACACCATTTTTTTCTGGTCCCCTGAAAAACGTAAAATGGGCGTTCTACTGTTACCGCAATATATGCAACATATGCAAAAAATAGCCATGAGTAAGAGCCCCAAGACTTTTATTATTTTAAAATGAAATTTTAAAAGGAAGTCAGATACTGAAGAATTTGCTTAATTTTGTGAATGTGGCAGTGGTTTGGGGTTTCAGTGCTGTTTCCGGTAACACAGCATTTTTTTGGTGTTTATTCTCTGTGTGTTTTAATGGAATTGGACTTGCGTTAGTAGCATCAGAATCAGAAAGATGGACTCATATTGGCAAAACGGTGTTCCTTCAACTTTTTGACATTAAAGAAAAAACATTTTGGAGTAGGGTTTTGTAAACCAAATTTGGATTCAAATGATTTTGAATTTATTTTCTGGTGTAACAAACATTATTCTCCAATTATAATTCCCACGGACTTAGGGGCTCATATATCAACACTGGGCAAATTTGCCCATGGGCAGTTACCCATAGCAACCAATCAGTGATTAGCTTTTTAAAGCCAGCTGCAAGTAGAACAATGAATGCAACAATCTGATTGGTTGCCATGGGCAAATTTGCCCAGTGTTGATAAATGACTCCCCCCCCTGACTTTTTGACTAATGCCACACCAGGTTGTTTCTTCATTTGCATATAAACGAAGGTGGGGAAAGACCTGATCCACTTCATGGTACAAGTTCGCTGACAGGCTTATGTCTACATGTGGACACACAAATTGGATTTTGGTGTGAAACTGCATACTTGAGACCTTTTTTCAGCCTGCCTTGATATACAGCATACATATATTATCTGAGCAAATTATAAGAGAAACTGTAGTAGTAATAGTGTTTCAGAAAGTCTTTCCACAGTCCACAGCTTTCAACACTAAACCATTTAAAAGCGGAAATAAAAAGCAACTCTAACCACTGCCAAATTCTTATTTCATTTTCATCTTTTATACCCATATTTCTTCTTCTTTTTTTCCTATTAAACTCTCCTTAAAACATTCATAATTTAGACCTGAACAAGCATTGCTGGACCTGTACATAGTTTTGCATCTATGCTATCACACATTCTATGGTGCAGAATAGGTAACAGGCCTATTTCTCCTAAGAGGTTCTGAAGCATCTAAGACCTTTATTTTACTAAAACATATATTTGAGCAGCGCACCCCACACAATACCCTTATGTCCAGTTGCCAGCACTCCCCAGAATGCCCAAATTAACAGCACAGGGTTAAATCTTCAAGTCTAGGTTTGACATTCAGAAAAAGGGCATTTTCTTCCCAGAGCCAACATATGGTTACATGATAAGAAGTGTTTGCCATCTGCTTCCTACACTAGTACTCACACACAGAAAGGTGTCAAGTGGCAAAAACAAAATGGGCCCTTGAGTTTCAGTGTGTTCAGTGTGAATACAAAAATTACCTAATTGCACCACATGCTTGCAGCCAAGCTCTCCCTGCATTGGATAGTGTCAGAGCAGCTAATTCAGCGCTCAGGTCCATTGTTCAGCGTCTACTGGTGTTGTGAGTTCAAAATGTATATAGCGAGAAAACATAGAGAGTCCCATACAGAGAAATTGTGGCAAATCAGCTTTATTTTCATTCTGTACTGTAAAGATATTTCCCTGTTTAATAACATTCTATATAATGATGCATATAATGTGATCATAGGAGAAATTTTGGCTTTGTATGTGGTTTTTGTGCCAATTAAGTAATTCTAGTTTATCATATACAGTATGTTTACAGTACAGCTCTGTATTAAACTTTGGGTTGGATTATTTATCCTGTGGATGTTTCCTTTTTATTTTATAGATGCCTTGTAAGGTTTCTCAAAGGCTGCAGCCAGAAAAGTATCCGCTAAATCACTTGCTGGAAGTTTTGTTCCTTGTAACACTTGCCGGCTAGAGATATGGGATATTATGGCACTAGTTGTTGCAGAACGATGTCTCTTAGCATTCTTGGCTATGATTGTAGTAACTAGTAGTAGTAGTAGTAGTAACCTTTTTCCACAATTGTGGATTAACTACAACTAGAACCAGCATTAGCGCTGTAGACCCAGCCATATTAATGTTGGAGCTGGGGGCTTTATGGGGCGTAATAGAGCATTACTAAGGCTGCCGCTTGTTGCTTATGGGAAACAATATATATTGTTTCCCATAAGCAACAAGCATCATTTTTACTTGTTGGGCCAACAAATCACCATTTCCCTATTTAATATGGGGAAACGGCATGTGTAATACCCTATTTTATTATAAAGAAACTGGTGCACACTGAGAGCGTAGTAGAACTATAATCATGAAAGAGAAAAAAAAGAGAAATAGCCAACCCTCTCATATTGCCAAAATATTATAAAATGTCATGTTTATAAAGTAAACCTTTTACGAATTAACGTTATTCACCAAAGTCAAGAATTTAAATTTATCCACAACTAAGTTGATTCCTGGCTTCTATAGTATCCAAGCTTATTACTGAAGTGACTAATTCATTCGAACTCTATCAAAAATTCAAGTGTTAGCGGATCTCTCCCAGATATGCCCACATTGAGGTGGGTGATATTGGGCTGATCTATCAGAATGGAGGCTATCAACAAAGGTTGATAGTATTTTTTACCCTGCCTTATTGGCATCTGGCCCACTTTTCGGGATGCCTGTCAGATGGTCCCACACACCAGGCCAATAAGCTGCCGACTCCTTCTGTCAGCAGCTTTAGGGAACTGATATCTCGTTACCTTCCGATTGTTCTGCTAATGGGCTGCTGGGGAGGGGGGAGTGAGTGGGGTCATATCACTCCATTTGCAGTACAGCAGTAAATAGTGACTGAATCAGAGCACAAATCATGTGACTGGGGCAGCTGGGAAACTGACAATATGTCTAGCCCCATGTCAGATTTCAAAAAAAATCTTTAAATATAAAAAAAATCTGTTTGCTCTTTTGAGAAATGGATTTCTGTGCAGAATTCTGCTGGAGCAACACTATTAACCGATGTGTTTTGGAAAAAAAAACATTCTTTCCCATGACAGTATCCCTTTAAACTATCAGTGTTAGACTGGGCTGTTTGGGAGCCACCGGGGGCTGTCCTCCAAGTTCCCACCATTTCAGCTGCAGAAGCTGCCACCCCCACACACACTGCGTCCCTCCTCCAATAACCGAGTGTCCTGCTGGCCCATTTCGACCCTACATACTATAATAATATAAACATACTAATACTAAATAAGGCACAGCATGTTTAAGTGGCAATCGCACATAATATCTATGCAGCAGGTTAACCTCACAGTTATAATAATACTGGCACCTCACATCAGTCGATTCTGTGCTCTCCCCGTGTCTGAAGTTTCCAGCAAGTGCAAGGTCAGACGGGCTCCATGGATAACGATGTGCCATCCATCCATTTCGTGTCACATATTGTTAGCTTTTCCCTGAGACGTACATCAATGCCATATTTCCTTCACTTTCAAGGTGGTTGGTAAAGTGTAACCTCGGATTAACAAAAGGCTTGCAGAAGGGTCGCTCATAAATCCAACATAGAGCCTTCACAGCACTACAGATTAATACGGAAACTTCTCATATCAAAACTAAGGCAACTTTAAAGTTAAAAACCCAGCTTGTTTGAGGGGGCAATGCCCCTTGCAATGATCTTTTGTATAGCATGTACACATATTCTGAAATGTATGCACACTGACCTATAATTTGGAATGATTGGCACCACTCCTCAAGGCAATTAAACACACAAACACACACAAACAGTTGACAGTTTTGTTACCAGCGTGGATTTATGCTAGTTTAGTTACCATCAAGCATAATGTTTTATAATCTGTGTGAAAAAGGAATTAAGTCAAATGGCAGATGACATTCCTATATGTAAAAGCTTTTTATCTCCTATTCTCTCTTGAGTCTAAAATATAAAATGATATCCAGTTGCTGCCAGAATGCTCATAAAAAGTAAATATTGTCCTGTGCAAAAGAATGCAAGGCACCTAAAATCTACACTGCTCCCTTGGTTGAATTTAATTGTAATGTAATTGTGTTTACCGTATATACTCGAGTATAAGCCGAGTTTTTCAGCCCCCAAAATATGCTGAAAAACTCTACCTCGGCTTATACTCGGGTCAATCGAAAAAACGGTCGCCGGCGTCCAAGAATAGTCGCCGGCGTCCAAGAATAGTCGCCGGCGTCCAAGAATAGTCGCCGGCGTCCAAGAATAGTCGCCGGCGTCCAAAAACTAGCCGCCGGCACCTCCAATGGGAACAGAAACCTTTTTGATTGAAACTTACCAGAAGCTGCTGCATTTCTCACCCCAGGCTTATACTCGGCTTATACTCAAGTCAATAAGCTTTCCCAGTTTTTGGAGGTAAAATTAGGTACCTCGGCTTATACTCGGACTGCTTATACTCGAGTATATACAGTAATTTTTTTTTTATATAAAGAAGATTCAATGAGGCAGGACAAATGTTAGCCCCCCCCCCTTCAAGGATTGTAGTGACTTACCTGATAACCCGGACTGGTGCATTTAATGGAAAAAATGCACAGGCCTGGGGCACTAGCGAGCAATCCTCTTCCTCCCTTCTTTTTTCAGAATCCAGAGGCTGATGCATGTGCAGCAGAGCAAAAAAGCAGCCTTTTTTTTGTTAAAGTCCGGCTTCTAACTCTGTTGCACCCACACAATGAAGGAGGAAGAGGATCACTCACTCCTTAGTGCCCCTGTGCTGGTGCAGTTTTCTATTAACAGGAGCATCAGTCCGAGGTATCCGGTAAGGCGTAACAAAATCTGGGGCTTGCCTAATGTTTGGCACCCACATTGATTGGATCTTTCATTTTCCTTTAAGTGCCAGTTTGGTGCCCCCCACCCCCCAGCAGGTCATTCATTCAGCTTTATATGTTCATTTTCAGTCTGACATCAAACCACTTCCTAATTACCAAAAATTACCAAAAGTTAGTAGCTAGTACGTAACCTAAGAATTTGTTTAAAAATAATTATGCAATGTTTATTACTATGGAAAGAGTACATTTATTTAAAAAAATCACGAATGATGAAAAGTACTCTTTATTTGTTTTGAACTGCCTACATCATACAGTTACATACTGGGACTCCTTTATTAAAGGAGCGCATAAGTGGACGCAAAAGATTGTCTGCGCCATCATGAGCGCAATCGCTAATATATTTGCGTGATATTGCGCATAACACAGACCTTTGCGATGGTTTTGTTTATGCGCTTTGCTCAAAAGATTGGGCATTTATGCCGCAAACTATGCCGTGGTTGTGAGGGGCGTGGCTGTGGGTGGGGCTACAATGCGCTTGTACTGCGGCCGTCGCAGATTTGCGTCTGTATATGTGCAAAACTGCACCCAGGCAACAGCACCACAGTTTTTATGACTGCCTCTTTGTGGCGTAATGGTAACGCTCTTCAAAATGCGCATTCCTGCCCAGCTGCGCTAGTATTTTCACATATATACAATTTTATATGTGTGTGCAGAGCCACACTGCTAAACTGGGTTCTGGCAAATACAATGGGGCTGCTGTTGGTGGGGATGTTTGTTAATTCAAAGGTGAACAACCCCTGTAAAGTGCAGATTAACCACGCCTTCCCCCCAACATGTTTATATTGACCAAGAGTATCAGGTAGGCTAAACACCCCAAACAAATATTAGCACAGAAACAAACACAGATGCGTCTAAGTGAACGCAATATGTGACGCAACTACTTGAAGCAGTGCATTCATACATGAGCACAACTAATCCTTACCTTTGTGGTATCTTCCTGTGCGCGCAATTTATTATAAGCATTGCGACGCAGTTTCACATATCGCACCTGTCTGCATCTACATTAGCACACAAATCGCACTGTTAAGGTACAGTGCGCTACATTATTAAATACTCACATGCACTGGGCATATGTCAGGCCACTACGCTCTTTTTAGCGCAGCGCTGCGTTAATAAATGAGCCCACTGTGTGTTCAATTTGGTTGAAAAAAAGCCATTGCATTTAATACTAAATAAGTGTATCTCTGACCCACATTAGGCATATATAAATAAATTTAAAAAAAGACTGCACCCCCGCTCTAAAAAAAAATTCTCATACAGACAAACATTCAGATATATTAAATTTTACCCTGTATATCTCCCTGCCCAAGAAGACATCCAAGGCCAATAGTTCTTAATTTAACCATTGACGTTCTGTGCACTACTATATGAAACCCTCTTTAAAAAAGGTAATTTATCTAGCAGAGTACATTTGCATAAAACTATGCCGGTACAAACTCAAGAGTGTTGTGATTTTAAATATATTCCAAATTCATTAACAATCCTCTCCAAAAGCCTTCCCTCACTCTGTGCTGGCTAAAATGAAAAATCGCCGGTGCTAATCACACGCGGTGATTAGTTTTCCTGAGTTTCCTCGTGAGGCAACTTTGGGCGACTTCGGAAAACAAATCGCCGTGTGTGATTAGCGATGTCGATTTTTCATTTTAGCCAGCGCAGGTTGAGGGAAGGCGTTTGTGGAGATTAGTCGCCAGGCGACCAAATCTCCCCAAAACGCCCAGTGTGACCTTACCCTAAAGATGGTCATCTGCAATCTCTGGATGTTCCATCTTTCTGTTATATCTCTTGGGTGCTAACAAAACTAGATAATGCTTTAATACCTGGCCTCAGCGTTTGATAATAAATCATCACTCAAAAGCCAATAAACAGAATTGTTTTGTCAGGGCTTTTGTGACCAACTGTGTATGGCTAAACTAACACTGTACGTCAGTGTAGGTGCTTTCATCAAAGGGAAACAATGATAAAACTCATGTTAATGTGCTTAATATAAAGATTAGTCAGGAGACTTTTATCATACATAGTGTAGAGCAGAGATCCCCAACCAGTAGCTCGTGAGCAACATGTTGCTCAACCACCCCTTGGATGTTGCTACCGGTGGCCTCAAAGCAGGTGCTTGGTTTGCAATTCCAGGCTTGAAGGCAAGTTGTTTGTTTGTTGCATAAGGATGCTACTCCACATAGGGGCTAATCACAGCCCTTATTTGGCACCACCAGGGACTGTTTTTCATGCTTGTGTTGCTCCCCAACTCTTTTTACATTTGAATGGGTAAAAAAAGGTTGGGGACCCCTGGTGTAGAGTAAACTATTTGGTGCAATCCCCTTATTCCGAGGGGGTCAAATTCCCAAAGTTCTGTTACAGAGTACTATATTGTTTTATAAGATAGAAGATAATATAAGGAGGCTTCTCCTAGTCTATTTAAAAAATAAGATAACATAAAAGGATGTCTCGTTGAAAAAAAAGTTTTGAGTTTCAGTGTTTTGAAAAGAGAACCACATTGCAGTGTAGAATTTATTATTCGGTAAACAAAGAAAATTGGTTAGTAGCATAGGCATCAGAACTGGGGAGTCGCCAGTTCCAAAAGTTGGTGGTGGCGCACACTCTAAAATGATCTTCTGTAGTGCCCGAATGGTCTTAAGTATCTTTACAGGACACTGTATATGTTTAATATTTCTTTGTTTGTTTTTTTACTCATTACGCTTTAGTCATCATAAATGAAAATATACGCAAAATATGATTTAAAGACAGACCTGTTTGTTCATGTTTCTCTATTAAATATGATCGCAAGGTCGCTCCTGGTAACTTTAATAGCGAAATTCTGATTTTGAAATCTGAAATTCATGCTTTTCTAGTGCAGAGCGCACAATTGTGCACCTTGCGCTAGCAATCCGGACCCTCTTGACGACAGCAGCGCTCCTGAAGCTAAGTGCGGGGGTAATACAGCAAGGGGTATAGAAACACCCCTGAAATGGATATAGCAGAAGATCATACCACATTTTTCTGACTCTTGATTCATCTAAAATCATATGAAAAGAATTATCCTGGAACTGAAGATACAAAAGATACAAAAGAAACAAAGAAGCATAGTTTGAGCTATTCTAGGCACAAAATTCAACATACAGACAAGGTCAAAGTAGAAGCCCAGAAATGTCAACCTCTATAGCAAATTATATGACAATGTTTCATATATGTGCTCCTTGATACACTATCCTGAAGTCAAATCATACAGTTTTGATGCCTTATAGTGGCTTTTAGGTGGGCTACATCTTCCACTTCCATTCACGTGTGAGACAATTGTTAAACAAACAGATTAGTGATATCTGGCTGGTGGATTAGGCATATATTTGACCACACCAATAACACAATCTGACCATGAACTTGTTCCACATCTGCTGTGGGTATAAATACTGCATATTTGTGTGAGCCAAGCCTAGGCTTTGTTGCTTCGAATACTGGTCTGTGCGTGGCCCAGCATTCTCCACGATGATATTTGAATACCTTTACTTTTCCACATTATTCCCCTTGTGGAAAATGTGCATGAAATTCAGGCATTAACCAATGACACTGTCTGTGCTGCCCAGCTGTTTCTGACATGATTGTAAGAAATAAACCCCAACACTAAGCTTAGCAAAGGTGCCTGTGAAACATCTGAAGCGTCAAATGGGAACAGAGTGTTATGTACTGTGTATTAACAATGAAAATAAACTTGTCCTCTTTCAAGAGACGGAAATAAAACCGAGGGATAGTGGAATTTATGTGGTTGCCAATATAAATAAGGTTTACAGGATACAGGAGGAGGAGATATAAAACTGCAGTTAGTTTAATCTCTTAACCTTTTCCTTCTATAGATATTTTATTGGCTCATCTTGGATCTTTATGGCTGTGCATGAATCTGGGGTTTTGTGATCTTGCAATTGCTTTGTCCACATATCTGCTTCAACCTGTAAATCCCCAGTTGTAAACTACAATCCCCATGATGCAATTAGAGGCTGCCCCTTAATGAAAAAAGTGTAATACTACTGAAATTTTTTGGGTGAGATGGGCATTGTAAGGGCAGAAAAAGGGTGATAGAGAGCTTTTTCTGTGCCATGTTGCCCTGGAAATCAGTGTTTCTAATGAGAAATCCTAGGCTCTTCTACATTTATTAAGGAAATATACTGTACATTCCGAGCAAGCTTGAAAAGCAGTTCAGCTGGCCATACATAGGTTGAACCTATTGACCCGTGCAGTGGCATGATTACCAAGGACCGGGCCCCCCCCCGCAAGAAAAAACGTAATCTGCTATATGATAGTTACGCCAGTGGACACGTGTAAGGGGCCATCGATTTGCTTGTCCAACTGGTATCTGTCAGTTGAGGACTTTTTGTCTCGACTATTGAAGTGGTCCTCATCTGACAGGTCTCCATAGGCCTCGCTGTATGATCTTTGGCCACGAAGCAAACATTTAAATAAATGCAATATGGCACACTGCCTGGGTGTTGAAATCAGGTTAAAGGAACAGTCATTTTAAAGGAATAGCAATATAATACAAAAGCCATTAATATCTTGCTAATTATTTCCTTATAAACAGTGAGTAGTGATGTCATTTTTGTCACATGACTCAATAAAACTTGTGTATTATAATAAATAAAGTAGCCCTTGTTGCAAAATATGAGGATATTATGAATAACTTTGGAGTTCCATGAGGCCTACGGCCTCGTTCTTTATATGGTCATGGAACTCCTTGGAGACTTATAATATCCTTATATTTTACAATAGGTGGTACTTTATTCACTATATAATGTAGTGTTGCCTTGCACTGGTAAAACAGGTGCATTTGCTTCAGAAAAAAGGACATTATATTTTCATTACTTTAAAATACTTTCATTTTTTGGTGTTACTGCTCCTTTAAGATTCCCACGACAGCAGATGGCTTGTGGGTATGTTTAGCATTAACCTATGCATAAACAAGCTAAGGGGCAAATTTATTAACACTGGAGACAAACTTCACCGGTGATGTTGCCCATAGCAACAATAAGATCTTTGCTTTTGTTTTTTAACTTGTGACTGTACAAATCTAATTGCTGATTGGTTAATAAATACACCCCTAAAGCCCCCCCCCATACACGGGACAATAAAAGCTGCCAACAGAGTTGGCAGGTTATTGGCCCGTGTGTGGGGCCAGCCGACGGGTGTCCCCGATAGTTGCCCGCATCTGTTCGTTGATTTGTTTCCGCGTTCCGACCGCCCGTATCCGAATGTGGGCATATCGGGGAGAGATCCGCTCATTTGGCAACATCGCCAAACAAGCGGATGTCCCAGTTTATGGCCATCTCAATTAGTATGAAGGTGAAATCTCTCCTGAGGAAAGAAGAAGCTTTGATACATGTAGCATAGCATGTATTCCAGGAAAATTATACTTTCACCCCAAATCAAAAGCCTCCCCAACCAGAACACTGCATGTAATTAGCAGCCTGAAACACACTTCATTATGCCACTTTGATGATTGTCCCCTGGTCTATTCTTCTCTAGTTCTCTAGATATACGTATAGCATGTGTTACATTACTAGTGTTCATTGGGATTAGTTGGCAGTTACTTATTTCCTTTGCCAAAGGCTTCTGACTATGCACTAATTGTCACATTAACACCCGGCTATTGCTATCTACGTCAGTTGACAAATTAAATACAACAATGAAATATTTTGTATGTATAGAAAAAAAACATTACCTCTAGCTCCTTGAAGTAAATACAACTCCGTGCCCACTCTACAATGGAGAAGAGAGTCTGATCAGCCATCTTACACATCAGGCCAAACATATTGAGCTTTTCATGCCGACCTTTGTTCTGTTCCTGCTGTAGACAAGATAGTATCCGGGCCTTTACTTGAGGCTCATCGGGCTCCAGCTGAAGTAGCTTAAGGATCACCTCCGGAATATCTGGTGGAGAGCTGCTGGGGTAGGCCTCTGGATACACATAAGTTCCCACTGTGGTGGGATCATGGACATTTGTGTAGTGGTCGGGGTATTCAGACTTAATAGCACGGCTTTGGAAGGAGGAGTAGTGATAGCTTGACAGAGGCGTGTGGTTGGGCATAGTCATTCCAAGTGGTGGGGGTCCATAAGGCCCTCTGTCATATTCAACAGGTGTCATTGGGGCAGGGTTAGGAGGGAGGTTTTTCGCCACAGGGTGAATAGTGTGGATATTAGTGGAGACCACATAGTCACTCTGAGCTGGGGGCACTATCTGTGGGACAGTCTCTAGTTTTATGCCATTTGCACGGATCAAGGCTTTTTTCTGTTGCTTTAAAGCTCTGTCCCTTTTATACATTGGTCCAAACTTGTTGCGCCCTCCCCTCATGCGGTCAGCACGAACAGCTGCACAAAAAACAAAAGAATTGATTTTATTGGCAGCCCATTGCATCAGCATACTGTATATAAAGGTATGGGACCTGTTATTCGAAATTCTCAGGACCTGGGGTTTCCGGATAACTCATCTTTCTGTCAGGAGTGTCATGGTTCGCTAGGGTTGCCACATTTTTTGGAAAAAAATACCGGCCTTCTTATGTATTTATAATTTTTTCCTATTAATAACATTGGGATCAACCATCATTTTTACTGGCCAGGCCGGTAAAATAACAGCCAGGTGGCAACCCTAGGCAGGAAATGCATCAATAGTAGTTGTTACATGCACTGGGCCATTGCTGATATGCCCTTATTGTATTTTACAATTAAAATAGAATTTTTCCAAGAAGTCCGTATTAGTGATTTTGCATAAGGTTCCCTTGCCAGGAAGTTGGATGGACACGTGATTGTGTGGTGAGCTCCACACTAACGAGAAAAAACATTTGTAATTTGGATCTTCATACCTTAAGTCTACTAGAAATTAATTTGATCTTTAAATAGCCCCAAGAGGCTGGTTTTTCTTCCAACAAGGATTATTTGTATGTTAGTTGGGATCAAGTACAAGCTACGGTTTTATTATAACATAGAAAAAATATATATATTTTTTTAAAGTTTAGATTATTTGGATTAAATGGAGTCTATGGAAGACAGCCTTCCCATAATTCTGAGCTATCTGGATAATGGGTTTCCAGATAAGGAATCCCATACCTGTATTATTTATTATATTAAATGCAATTATACTGAATTGTTTAAGTATATTTTCTTGTGGTTGCTATGGATTATAATTCTAGTACAGATATCCGGAAACCCGTTGTCCAGAAAGCGCCGAATTATGGGTCTCCAACAGACTCCATTTTATCAGAATAATCCAAATTTTTTGACTTTTCTCTGTAATAATAAAAAAGTAGCTTGTACTTGATCCAAACTAAGATATAATTAATCCTTATTGGAAGCAAAACCAGCCTATTGGGTATGTTTACATGATTTTCTAGTAGAATTAAAGTATGAAGATTCAAATTACGGAAAGATCCATTATCCCGAGCATTTAGCGTAGATAAACCATATCTGTACTGTAAATTGCCCTGAGGTTTAGTAACTTGAAAAACTTAATTCTTTTGTATGTATGCAGCAAAGTGAGCTAGGTTAGTGACACACTAATACACATTTATTTTAATTAAGCGGATCATGTAAATACTGACGCACAATTGGACAAGTGTATACAATTTTTTTACTGTATTGTGTTTTTTTATTGCCTTAAACATTTTTAGTGTGAGCATTAATCACTCCTTTTTTTTAAATAATGTCAATGCATTTTCAGCTCTGCATTGCTAACTTGTGCCCATAAAATGTTGCACAGACTAGCAGTGCTGGGATTATCACTGCTGAGCTCACTATGCAATAATTGTATGTATTGTTATTGTTTTGATTAGTTTTACTAGTGATTTCATTGCATTGTTGTTGGTTTGTCACTTGGAGAAGAAAGTAATAATTGCCCACCTTGAATATGCCAGAATGTGCACTTTCCAAATATATATGGTTTCATAGGGGTCAGCCTTTTGTCCTTGCAGTGTAGAGCATGCTTACCATTGCTGTGTTTATTATTGCTATGTAGAGATGGACGCCCATTGACTTTAATGCATTTGGACCAAATAGTCACATGTATAAAAATTGTCCCCATTTCGCCGCAAGCGACGCAAAACCGCCATGACAATTCGGGGTCTAAAAATCCGCTGCATCAAACTAAAATTGCTGAGCATCAAAATGTGGACCAATAGTTGCGCGTATAAAAATTCCTGTGTTTCGCCGCAAGTGAATTCGTTCGTAAAACTGCGGCTACAATTTCGCTGGCGAAAAATCTGCCGTGTCAAAAAAAATTGACGCGTGTCAAAGTAATGTTGATGCCCATTGACTTTAATGTATTTCGCAAATTTCGCTGTAAATTCGCTAATTTTTCAGCGAAGCGACACTGCACATATCTGCCCATTGCTATGGGCTTTTTGGTATAATTGCTATTGCCGCACTCAGAAGATAAGGGGCTTTTCAATTCAATTATATGTTGCACATAGTGTATACCAAATTTTAGGAGTTATTTACAAAATGAGTTTAATTGCAGGGCTCCTAGTTTCATGTATGAAAATAAATCATTTGTGACATAGCTAATATATTTGATATCTCTTCAGTGACCTCTATAAAGCTGGCCATAGACGCCAAGATCTGATCGTACGAATCGAGGATTCTTACGATTTTTCGGACCGTGTGTGGAGTGCCAACATTTTTCGTCCGGCAGAGATCGGTCGTTTGGTCGATCGGACAGGTGAAAAGATTTCTGTCGGCTGCGGGTAATTCATCAGCATGTATTTCTGATTGTACGATTTTCAGAGGGAGACTGTCACTAGCTTTGTCGGTCATAACTATCGCACGATTGCTGTCAGGGGCAGAACATTGGCTGTTCTGTTCTTTTGTACTTTATTTGATCCGAATGGTTAGTGGCAGGTCGGGAGATGGGGAAGTCTGATCGTACGTTGATTCGTACGATCGGATCTTTGCGTATATGGCCAGCTTTACTCATTTAAATTCAGACTAGGGACAAACATTTACTAATAGCCCTTCAGTGTTTAACTGTTTAGTGGATTGCAAAATCTGAACTCCGTTCTGTTGTGAGTTACAGCATTAAATGCTGAACCCCCAAACTCTGTAGGTGAAATGATTTAGACCATCAACACTGAAATTTTAGAGCAAAGGTTCATAGATGGTTTGCATTTAATGAAAATTAAAAATTTTACTTTTTCACAGGTAAGTCCCCTTTGGGTTACTTTTTTTTGTACAGTGCTATAGAATATGTGCTTTCTAAGTACGTGTAAATGATGATGAAATAGTTTGATAACCGAAAGTAAATGCAGGGTTAACACTACCAGAGGACCAAAATATTTAACCCTTTAAATGGAAGAATGAGGCAGCTGGGTGAAATATGGATTCTGGAATGTGTCACTGGATGTGGGAGTGCAGGGCCTGCCTGCCAAGCAATGCAGAGTAAACTTCTCTGAGACTTTAGATCCCAAAGTAGGGGGAAAGGAGTGTGATGGGCCAGAGGGCCGGAGAAGCTGTAATAGCCACACAGGAAGGGGAGAGACCACAAACTAAAAGACCTGAAGTTCATAACACTCAGTGCTGTTGAAATCCTGTATCTTTCTTTTCCCTGGCTCCAAATACTGTTTTAATATCAAACAGAATTTTGAACTATTACAACAAGGAAATTGCTGCCTGGAGGGAAGTAAAGGCTTCGCCCATTCTTTTATATATACCTACAGGTATAGGATCTATTATCCAGAATTCTTGGCACCTTTACGGATAATGGATCTTTCTGTTCTTGGGATCTCCATTCCTTAAGTCTAATAAAAATCATTTAAACTTTGAATCCAATAGGTTTGCTTTGCCCCCAATATGGATTCATACAGCTTAGTTACCATCGAGTACAAGCTTCCGTTAGTTTTTTATTACAGAGAAAAGAGAAATCATTTTAAATATTGCTTAAAATTAACATTGTGGGAGATAGGCTTCCAAAAGTCCTCTCCTCCTTAGCCCAACATTTTTTAGTGGAAATTGATTGAGAACGTTAAAAAGAAAATCAAAGGGTGACAAAATTCTGTCACAGCTAATGATGGGCAAATAAATTCGGCATACACTAATTTGCGGTGAATTTACACATTTCGCCGCAAGATAATTAATTTGCAAAACTGCTGCAACAATTCGCCTACGACAAATCCGACGCATCAAAAAAAATTGTTGAGTGTCAAAATTATCTGACACCCAACGACTTTAATGCATTTCAACCAAATAGTCACACGTATAAAAATTGTGGCTTGCGTCAAAATTATTTTGACGCCAATTGGCTTCAATGCGTTTTACAAATTTCAGCACAGATTCTCCCATCACTAGTCACAGCCAATTCAATTGTAAAAGTCTTCTGGAATATTTGGTGGAAGGCTGTTCTAGTTACCCTTTTTGTTACTATCTATATAAGAGATATATAATGAAACAACATGAATGAATACCTTGGCCCTATTTTAAACCACCGACTATTCATTGCCATTATCAGCAAGCAGCAGGCTTTTGGGGGGCAATTTGGTTGCAGTTCTTGATGTTGCTTATGTATAGGGGGTTTTTTTTGTCGTTGATTATCTGATTTTGTTTTTCCCTGTTGCAATGGTTTAACATTTTCCTACTGCAGAATAAAAAAAAAATTGGTATGTCTAGCTGACATGATTCTGTAAAACAGCAGATTTCTGCAGCCAGAAGCGAATAAATTTTGAGTGCACAAGAATTTTCAAGGTCACTCATATTTTAAGACTTTCAAAGCACAGAAAATGCTTAACGGAGAACCAAGGGACCCATGGGTAGTTGTGAATTATATCATCTTTCCATTAGAAATTTTCGGCCACCAGTCTAAAAACAGCTCACAAATTCACAAAGCAAACTTTACAGGCTTAACACTTAATATTTTTGTTTAATTATCTTTATTTTAATATGGTTATTACTGTAAGCATAGTGTGTTAGCAGGCTTTTGGGCACTTTTCACCTATGTTTTTATTATATTTCTTTCTCTTGCTATATAGGCAACACTATCTTTCTTCCAGTATGTATTTTATACTGTTACCTAAGTGACTGAATCAGGGAGACGGAGACAACAAGACCAAAAAGAATTGGGACAAAATGCTAAACATCATTGATTTCCATTGCCTACTGCATTTCTAAAGGCTGATCCCCTTGAATTGATTTTAAAGTGTTAAAACATATGTAGGACAAAGAACCACATACAAACACAATACAAAACATAATGGTAACAAAGATTTTTCCTTAACAGGATACTGTCATGGGAAACCATGTTTTTTTTCAAAACGCATCAGTTAATAGTGCTGTTCCAGCAGAATTCTGCACTGAAATCCATTTTTCAAAAGAGCAAACTGATTTTTTTAAATTCAGTTTTGAAATCTGACATGGGGCTAGACATATTGTCAATTTCCCAGCTGCCCCCAGTCATGAGACTTGTGCTCTGATAAACTTTAATCACTCTTTACTGCTGTACTCCAAGTTGGGGTGATATCACCCCCTCTCTAGACCCCCCCCCCCCCCAAGCAGCCTAACAACAGAACAATGGGAAGGTAACAAGATAACAGCTCCCTAACAAAAGATAACAGCTCCCTGGAAGATCTAAGAACAGCACTTAATAGTAAAAGTCAAGTCCCACTGAGACTGATTCACTTACATTACGTAGGAGAAATAACAGCCTTCCAGAAAGTAGTTCTATCCTAAAGTGCAGGCACAAGTCACATCACTGGGGCAGCTGGGAAACTGACAAAATGTCTAGCCCCATGTTAGATTTCAAAATTGAATACAAAAAATTTGTTTGCTCTTTTGAAAAATGGATTTCAGTGCAGAATTCTACAATTGTTTCACTCAGATTTTCCTATAGTCACTATAAGTACATAAATAAGTTTTGCTTGTAGTTAAATACTTAATAAAATACCATTGTAAATGGTCATATTAGCCATTTTGGTTTCAAATATGGTGGACCAAAGTGCCTGAAACAGTGTAGAATCGGCAGCTGCCTAAATGGCTAGATCTAAATAATCCATCTGATTATCACATGCACATAACTCTAATCGTCTGAATGGATATGCCAAAATGACCAGTTCAGTTCCAACTGAACTGGGCTTTTTGCTTAGCAAGCACATAAACGGATGTTTGTCATTTTGGAGGAAATAGTCCAAAGACTTGATATGCGGAAAGCTTCAAATTATAGGAAAGGCATCTCCCATAGAATTGATTTTAGGCAAAATTTGTAAGAATTATTTCTTTCTTCTCTGTAATATCTGTGATTAAATGTAATGCTATTCAATGCTGCCATTACATATGTCAGCACAAGGAGGGAGTAATTTATTTAAGCTCCATGCAAAAGAAATGGGACCTTTTATCCAGAATGCACACTGGGGTTTTCTGGATAGTGGATCTTGGATTTGGACCTTCAAGTATACTAAAAAAATATTTAAACATTATACCCAATAGGCTGGTTTTGCTTCCACTAAGGATTAATTATATCTTTGTTTGAATCAAGTACAAGGTCTATGAGATGCAACCTTTCCGTAATTTGGAGCATTCTGGATAACAGGTTTTCGATAACGGATCCTATACCTGTACTATATTGGGTTTATTAATGGTTACAGATTTCCAAATTGCAGAACATGTCTTAACCTGAAAACTCCTGGTCCCAAGCATTCTGGATTATAGATCCCATACCCATAGGATGTTTTTAAGTAGTTGGGCTAAAGACATCTGGATGAATTGTTTTGTAGACTAAAAGGCAAGTTAATTGAAGGAAAATACTGATTCCCCTGTTTAAATTTAAAAGGTAGAGGCTCAGCCCTTGTTGCATATAGAAAGGCAGCGAGAGTGGGAAAGTCTCAATTGTATGGGTTTTTATTTTGTGGTAGCCATTCTGCCAGCATGCTTAAATAAAGCAAATTTCCCGCATTTCATATCCTATATAGCTGACTATAAATGGTGCAGAATTATATCTAGCTATCTCAGAACAAAGTACACATTTAATACATAATAAAACTGAGTAACAGGGACCTTAATATTGTTTTATTGTTTGTTACAAAACTCAAGCATACAACAGACACTTCGAGAAAGCAATCTTTATACCTTTAAGACTAATCCTCCACTGCATAGGGTGAACAGTTAAAGAATTAAAAGTATGGTATCCGTTGTCCGAAAACCTGTTATCTAGAAAGTACCACATTATGGGAAGCCCATCTCCCGTAGACTCCTTTTTTAATTAAATAATTTAGATTATTAAAAATAATTCCCTTTTTCTTTGTAATAAAGAAACCGTACTTTGTACTTGCTCCAAATATAATTAGAATGAATCTTTATTGATCCTATTGGATTTATTAAATGTTTAAATTAATTTTAAGCAGATTGAGGGGGTTATTTATTAGAATCCGAATATTAAAATCTCCTAAAAAAGTCCTGTATAAGTCAATGGTAGAGACACCTATCTCAATTTGAGGTTTTCGTGGTCTGCACTGGATTTAGCCCGAAAATCTTCTTTTTCTGGCTTTTCATGGCAAAAACTCAAGCAATTCAGGAACAAAGCCCAAAGAATTTTAGCAATTCCAGAAAAATTAAAGCGATTCGGATTTTCACTCGATTTTATTGATTTTTTTTCTTCGATCCGATTAAATTGAGTTTTTATTATTAATAAATAAGCTAAAATTGGGCAAGGGAGTGTGGTCATGATTTTTATTGAAAATATATGAGAAATTCGGATTTTAGTAAATGAAAAACAATCTGGAAAACCCCAAGTCCCGAGCATTCTGTATAAAAGGTACCATATCTGTATTATTCATGTGTTATAAAGACACAATACCTCTACACAGCCATGCCATGAAAAAAAAAATTAAATACACACATTTCCACAAACAGGGTAAATAACATTTGAACTCCTGCCTTGACCTCCTGCTAACAAAAAGTGGAGCAAAAAGAAATGACTCCCCCCTCCCCCTTGTCCAGACATATGTAACAGTAGCATTGAACAGCATTACGTTTAATCTCTGATACTGCCAGCTGAATGCTTCACTGAATCAGTTTATGGTGTAATTGGGCATCTGACCTGTATACAGTGCACATGGTTCTATAGCTTTTAATAATGGCTGACTCTAGGTACATGTGTTGAACATTTAAATACAGGTATAGGATCCCTTATCCGGAAACCCGATATCCAGAAAGCTCCGAATTACGGAATGGCTCCCATATCCAAATAATCCAAATTTTTTAATAATTTTTTTAAATTATTTCCTTTTTCACTGTAATAATAAAACAGTAGCTTGTACTTGATCCCAACTAAGATATAATTAATCCTTATTGGAAGCAAAACCAGCCTATTGGGTTTATTTAATGTTCAAATGAATTTCTAGTAGACTTAAGGCATGAAGACCCAAATTACGGAAAGATCCATTATCCGGAAAACCCCAGGTTACCGACCATTCTGGATAACAGGTCCCATATCTGTATTGTTATTTGTTATTTTTCATTTTATTTATTTATATATATATATATATATATATATATACACATATATATATATATATATATAAACCAAAAACAAAAACAAAAAAAACACTCACAGGACTTTAGTTAGTGCAAACAAAGTGGTATATATATATGTTATAGGGTTGTTGAGCCTATGAGCCTATGCAATTTTTTTATATAATTGTATAAATAGGGAAAGCATTGTTGGTGAATTGCTGATGCTAGGAATGAAAATGATTGGATTCTTTCTTGATGAATGAGCAGAGTTAATTTGCTGTGAGCAACCAAAATGTAAACTAAACCTTTGCATTGGAAGGGGATGCAGGGGGCTATAGTACTAGCCTTAACCTACAATGATCATGCTTCCAAATTTGGCTGCATTTTCTTATGAAATCTTCGTCCAGTCCTTTCAGTGATATTAGTGTATTAGTGGGTGCTAATAAAGTTTGCTGATCAGCACCTACAGCAGTTCATGGAAGATGTGTAAGGCCACATATGCTATAGAGAGGGATGCCAAGATCACAGAATATGGTGTTAAAGTGGCCATTTTTGAGGCATGGATCATAAGTGTCCTTCATTAGCTAATATTCCGGCATACGCTCAATATAAATAATATGAATGATAATTAAATAATTATCATAATACTGCAAAATTAGACATGAATTATGGAGCATAAAATGTGATTTTATTGTTTTTTAAAGTGCTGTGGATCAGAGCATTGATGGCACTGGCTGCAAAAGGCCATCTTATCAGTGCTGACAACTCTTCAAGTTGGTTCTTGGTCTATGCCACAGCAATGACAATATGTGGAGCTGCTAGCACTACTATGGTTACAAATGATCATCTCAAGTATTGGTTTATTACATTAGTACTGGTATGGGATCTGTTATCTGGAAACCCATTATCCAGAAAGCTCTGAAATATGGAAAGGCCATCTCCCATACTACATTATACATTACAATTTGGATTATAATCAAATCATCCAAATTTTTAAAAATTATTTCCTTTTTCTCTGTAATAATAAAACAGTGCCTTTTACTTGATCCCAACTAAGATATAATTAATCCTTATTGGAGGCTAAACCAGGCTATTGGGTTTATTTAACGTTTACATGATTTTCTAGTTGACTTAAGGTCCTGAGCATTCTGGAAAACAGGTCCCTTACCTGTAATACATTAGGATTGGTTTGTTGTTATTATTATTATTATTATTATTGGTTTATAATACTCAAAATTACATTGTTTGTACAAAAAAAATGAAAAACCTTCAGTGGCTTACCTTCCAATCTCATCCCGACATTAAGACATTTCTGAAAGCGACAGTATGGACATCTCTTCCTTTGGGTCTTGTCTATTTTGCAACTCTGGTTCTCTGTGCAAGTATAACGCTTGTTGTTCTGGACGGTTCTCTTAAAGAAACCCTAGGACGGCATGGAAGAAGACAAGTGATCAAAAAACCAAGAAAGCAAGGAACATAAAATCAGTTACAGGGCCAAAAATCTGTATTCATCAAATTATCTAATATAGAACATGACTGAAATATCTCCATCTCATTACATTTCACCATCAACATGACCACTGTCACTACCAGTTCTGGTCAAACCTCTCTCCTTTAGACAAAGTGTTTGAAGACCTCTGGAGACCAAAGTCCCACTATGCCTACATTCTTATTGTATAATACATTATCTTTTATATATCTTATCACAGAGATATATGGATTGTGAACCAAATAATTGTTTCCATGGTATCTATGTTAGTAGCTGAGCTTTCAGCTTAAGGCCTATGGCACACGTGATGTTTTGATCAATGTAGTGCTCTTGAGGAGGATCAGCCAGTATGCCCATCCCTGCCTGCAGCCAATTCTTAACATTTTGGAAATATTCTCCCTGTCACAGTTTCTAGGAGCATCAGGCAAGGGATTGTTAGGAAACCTCAACACCTGGTGCCATAGCACACTCCTTTTTAAATTTAATTGGCTGCATGTGATTGTACATAATACCTCCATCATTCATCTTTAGTTTTTCCTTTTGTCTAGATATATGCCTGGTGTCGTATTATGCATTGTACCTATTTGCACAAAAAACAAATAATAAAACAATTAAATATGTTTTTTTAAATAACCCAAATGCCACTTTTAGCCTTATATCATTTTTTCCCCATAACAGTTCCCACACAATATTTAATGTTTAACCTCTTGCTTTGCATCCCCGACAATAGCATTTTCATCCTTTTGTTTGCTTTGCAACATGGTTCCCACACTGCATTTAATGAAATCCTACTGCATTGTCCCATTGCCGTTATTTTTCTACATATTGCTTTTCAATTGTCAAAAAAAGAAAAAGAAATATGATGCATCGGATAAATATTCATGCCGAGTTGTTTTACAGTCAGGAAGGTTTAGAGGTTGCGACTCTCAAGCAGTGGCTCTTTAAACAATGATCCGTGTGAACAATGGAATTCGTTGTCTATTATTTGAAGCAGCAAAACCCCCTCCCAGTCAATGTAAGTGTAGATACGAAAGAGTATGACAGCATTTACAGAACAGTGTTTCAGGGAACAGAATTTCCGACTGTAACAAAAGCTTTGCACACTGCAAAGGAGATTAGTATAAAAGATAATTTTCAAGGTCAATTTTTCAGTGTTGCACACCCCTAAAAAAATAGCTGAATGGCTGCATTTTGCATTTTAAGATATAATTTCAAAAAATATTTTGTTGTGGGGTGGGAATACAGGTATACCGACCCCGACAGATATACCTGTATATGCCTTTTAATTAATAGAATCTATTATTCAGAATGCTGGGGAACCTGAGGTTTTCTGGAAAAGGGATATTTCTGTAATTTGGATAGCTATAGCTTTCGTCTGCCAAATCACTTAAAACATGAAATAAACTCAATAGGATTCTTTAGCCTCCAATATGGCTTCATGTAACTTCATTGGCAAGGTATTGTTTTATTACTACAGAAAAATAATTTTTAAAAAAAAATGTAGAAATATTTGCGTAAAATGAACTCTATGGGAGATGGTCTTTCCCTAACTCAAAGTGTTCTTGGATATTTAATTTGTAGTCTCAAAGTGTGTGATTAGATATAATAGAAAATACTAATTTATTGGTGTTTCTTTCATAAAATGTTTATAGTTCCCTATGAATGGCAGATGGAACTAGCCAGAGTCTCCAGGTGACTATTTCATACTGAAGTGCCCAGGGGCATGGCACATGAGGTACTGTTATTGCCACTACCTCCTCATAGTTACATAGTTAAATTGGGTTGAAAAAAGACAAAGTCCATCAAGTTCAACCCCTCCAAATGAAAACCCAGCATCCATACATACACCCCTCTCTACTTTTAATTAAATTCTATATACCCATACTAACTATAGAGCTTAGTATCACAATAGCCTTTGATATTATGTCTGTCCAAAAAATCATCCAAGCCATTCTTAAAGGCATTAACTGAATCAGCATCACAACATCACCCGGCAGTGCATTCCACAACCTCACTGTCCTGACTGTGAAGAACCCCCAACGTTGCTTCAAATGAAAGTTCTTTTCTTCTAGTCTAAAGGGGTGGCCTCTGGTACGGTGTTCCACTTTATGGGTAAAAAGGTACCCTGCCAATGACTGGGGCAGCTGGGAAACTGGCAAAATGTCTAGCCCCATGTCAGATTTCAAAATTAAATATAAAAAAATCTGTTTGCTCTTTTGAGAAATGGATTACAGTGCAAAATTCAGCTGGAACAGCACTATTAACTGATGTGTTTTGGAAAAACATACATATATATATATATATATATATATATATATATATATATATATATATGGGACCTGTTATCCAGAATTCTCGGTACCTGGGGTTTTCCAGATAACGGATCTTTCTGTAATTTGGGTTTTCATGCCTTAAGCCTACTAGAAATTAATTTAAACATTAAATAAACCCAATAGGCTGGTTTTGCTTCCAATAAGAATTATTTATATCTTAGTTTGGATCAAGTACAGGCTACTGTTTTATTATTACAGAGAAAAAGGAAATAATTTTTAAAAATTTGGATTATTTGGATAAAATGGAGTCTATGGGAGACGGCCATTCTGTAATTCGGAGCTTTCTCGATATCGGGTTTCCAGATAAGTGATCCTATACCTGTATGTGTGTGTATGTGTGTGTGTGTGTATATATATATATATATATATATATATATATATATATATATATATATATATATATATTATCTTTTTTCACTTAGCGTCGGCTTATGAATACTTTGTACAAACTTTGCAATGAAAAATAAGTTTCCCCTGAGGGCTATATATTGGAGTGCTGGGGTTAAGTTGTGTAGTATGTATATCAAGCCACACCTACATGCACCCAATAAAAAGCTGCATTTCAGTGTGTATATATATATATATATATATATATATATATATATATATCCACACATACATAAACATCATATAAAACTGCACTCACAGGACCTTTGTAGTGAAAAAGTGGCAATTTATTAAACCCGTAAATTCTATTCTCAAATGCAGATAATTAGAAAAATTGATAAGTGCTCTCCTAGTGCAATGTACTGTAGATTGCAGTGGTAAATTATATTTACATATAATATACCTATTCCATTCAGAATGATTAGAATCATTATAAAGCATGGCATATCGATAAACACACTTATGAGACTGAGCCAAGTGACCTCTTGGTCTAGCATACAATAATCACTCATATGGGGACAAAAACATCCACTCAGGAGTAGTGTGGGAAGATCTGCCTTGTATCATTCTCAGATATGAATCACATTCTTAAAAGTTATCATAATGAATCCTCCTGAACACTGACCCCTCTGATCTGCACTATTTTTCATCACACTATCTTCTTTTTATTCATGAACAGAAATAATGTACTTTACCAGTATAAGCACCCTCAAGTCTTTAGGTCTTTGTGGGAATCCACAGTAGTAAATGTGTGCATGTATTTTCCTTTTCTATTAAACTGCAAGTATACACATGCTGTATTAATTAAGCATTTAATAGTGAGAGTGAATAGGAGCGTACAAGGGAAAGGTTAAGTGAAAGAAATATATGTTCCACTATTGTTCATGGCATACAGTTTATAAACATTGTACAGCTCTGTATAGGCAGATTAAGAGAGACTCCTATCAATAGGGGAAGGCAAGTATATAGAGAGAAATAGCAAGGCAATGGAAAATAAGAGGTATATGCTAAATCATAAGCCAGTATAGAAACATGGACACATTAAAGCATAGAAAGACAAGACAATAGATAAACTGGAAAATGTGTACAGAGGTGGGGTTATTACAAAGGCTCATTGGGAGATAGGTAGGCTGAGAGGTGGATTATAGACTGGTAGGTGGGGAGAAAGCAAAAGGAATCATGAAATGGATAGATGGGGAAAAAGGAACAGTAACAGCAAAAAGGATCAGATTTCATAGCAAATAACAGATAAGCTCTGTACATTACAATGGGTTTTGATCTTACATAGGATGATCAACAGGAGCCAAATGTCATTCACGGCTCTCTACCAGTCTAGAAAATTAAACCTATCTCATATGAAATAAGTTGTGTGTTGCCATTATATAGTTTAATTGTAGGTGCTTGATCAACAAATGCACACCTTACATATAAAAGGGAATATTTGCAGTTTATTTTTTTTATTGATCCTTTAAGAACTAACATAGGAGGTGATAAGTAGAGGGGAGATGGATAGGTGGATTAAAAGGTGGATAGGAAAGGGGAATATTAGACTGGTAGCTGTACAACTGGATTAGGAGTAGTTGATGGAAAGGTGGATGTGAATATGGATAGCTGGACCAGGAGATAACTAGTTGGATTGGGAGAGATGCATCAAGAGATAGATAGATAGATAGATAGATAGATAGATAGATAGATAGATAGATAGATAGATAGATTGGAATAGCTAAGAAAGAGATTAATCAGAGATCAATGAGGTTGGCAGGTCTGGTACAGTTATCATATGGATAAAACATATATATCCATTTTTAAGGATGAAAGAATTGAGAGACATTTATGTCATGAGATACATGGACAGACAGACTTAACCTGATGTAGGAAGTCATACACAAGAGACTAAGACAAATATAGACACTCCATAGTTTGCAGGTCAACAACTTCTGTCTTGCACAAAGAGGTACATAGACAAAGTTACTGAAAGACAATTGTAGTTATAAGTAGATTCAGCAGGGCATAGATGGATAGATAAATGCATATGAGCAAGATAAATTATGTTAGATGGGTGAAAGGGAATTCTCAAATTCGGCCTCACAGACCTCAGTGGATGCATGGCCATACAGGGTATCAATGGATAGATGGAAATAAAATAAATAGGCAGAGATTTGGCCAGGCAGACCTATAGGGATAAACATTGATGGATGGATGGATGGATGAAGGGTTTGCTGCTGCTAATTTTTTTAAATGACTGCAACTGATAATTCGAGTTATATTTCAGATTTTTTTTTCCACCACAATTTTCTTGAATAGTGGAGAAAAGCGGTGATAAACATATGTTGAGTCAACCATAAACATAAATTGATCAGCAGAAATATAGATTTAAATATGAATATAGACAGATAAAATACATGGTTAGTTATGGATTGAAATGCAGACATGCATACATACTGAGCATTTTTAATATATGCAGATGGAGAATAGGGGAGACAGGAAAAAATCTGAGGGTCACGATGTCAATGAATAGATGTAGGTAGCTAAATAATAATACACGTACAGCAGAGCTGAGACAAGTAACCAGGAGGACGCTCTGCCGTTAAGGGTGGATTCTGGGAGTTTATATTCTCTAAAATCTGGAGTGCTAAATATTGCCCATTGCTAGATGATGATGAACTCTGTGTTCTCCTTTTCTCCTTTTGATAAATATGCCCCTTAAAATCCTACACTAGTGAACAAGGAGAAGTGGAGTTCCTCTCTGTCAAACATGTGGCCAACTCTTATTTATTTATTTATTAAATAGTGAAAATAAAGTTGGATTTACAGATGTAAATACTGCAGAGGAATTAGTAGGCAAATCATCATGGCATATTCAGTAAATGGCAATTCCATAGCTCTGTCCACTGATATATGATCATTCTAAAATCTCCTCTGGTTTTTAATAAATGTGTCCTCTGTCTTTGATAAATATGTCCTTCACATAGAATGACTCTGACATATAGTTGAAAAAAAATTTGCCACATACTGACCTTGTATAAAGCTATTGTGTATCCACTGCTGTATATGTTCTTATATGAAATATCTTGTGTGTCTTGTTCTGCTGAGCCTAGTTGTTTTGTGCTCATTACCCTGTAGACCATTTTTTTTTCTCATAACGACAGAAAATTCTGCCATACTTTTAGAGTGTAAGCTGTAATGTCCAGGGCCAATATACCCCCCCCCCATGTATAAACCAGTATTGTCTGTGATCTGTATGTTTGATTGATAAACCTTCCTATTGTACAGTGCTACTAAATATGTTAGAGCTTTATAAATATAGGTATGGAATTTATCCAGGATGCTTGGATTTTCCAGATATGAGATATTTCAATAATTTGGATCAAGTATGAATCTGGATGCATATAGCTAGGTGAGCATTGAGTGCCAATGTACGGTTTTATTAATATGGGCAATCATTTAAATAAATTAGAATTATTTGCTTCAAAGGACTCTATGGGAGGTGGCTTTTTGGATAACGGTTATCCAGATAACAGATCCCATGTTCATAATAATAAATACAGAATTAAAACAAACACAGTATGGCCATCTTCTTCTCCCAAGATGTAGCCTATTTTTGTGCGCATATGCAACTGTATACATATAATTATATATAATCTAAAGGGGATTGGTACAACACAGGTATATAAAGCGGGAATACAAGATGACACATTTATATTTATATATATATATATATATATATATATATATATATATATATATATATATATATATATATAGATAGATAGATATATATAGCTATATAATCAATGCAGAAGAACAGCACTCACATGATTTGCTGAATCAAACTTCCAAAGGTTTATTTTGCTCAACATTTCGGTCAGGAATCAAACAGTGCAGACTTGACGAATGTCCCTGTGGGCGATCGAAACGTTGAGCAATCTTTGGAAGATTGATTCAGCAAGTCTATGTCTCTCTCTCTCTCATATTATATATATATGAGAGAAAGCAACTCTTCCAAATATTAATGTACTGTACATTAAAAGTTACCTATAGGTCATGCTGATCATTTTTATTTTTGCTGATATGTCTGCTAATGTGAGTAATTGTTGAAGTTCCTAAACCTGAGTGTTCCCTTCTCAAAAGTTTCTAATGCTATAAGTATTGTATGGCAGTACGATGAATAGTATGCAAAGCTAATGTTATGATAGTAACTAAATAAAAAAATGTTTAATTTCTGGTGTCAGTATCTTTCTAAAGCCCTTACCCTGTTTCACCCAGAGAAAAGCTGCCCTTAGCCTCTTATCTATCATAGGGATATAGTATAATCTGCATGTCTTTTCATTCATGTCATATTTTATCATCTATTAATACTTGCCTTATTCTTACCAATACCTATATATACCTACTTACCTATAACAATAAAAAAAAAATCTTGGTTTCTTACTAACACTATATAATGATTCAGTCAGTGCCTAAACTGCACACGTGCGACTAGTCACAAGTCTGTTCCCACTGTCTCACCGACCCCGTTTCCCTTACCTTGCAGCTCTCGCAGGTCAGCAGTCCATAGTGATATCCCGATACCTTGTCCCCGCACACAGGACACATCTCGTCCAGATCTTCATCATAACCGTAATCCATCCCCGGGCTCTGACTCCCTGTGTGTGAGACAGACAGAGACAATGGGCCATCAGCTTGTCTGTCCGGCTCCTGCAGCATCATCATCATTTATTAAAGGGGTACACCCTCATATTGGTCTAAAGCACTAATGCATTCATCCCTTCTGTCATTCAATACACGTGCAGCTTGGAATAGAGCAGGAGTGTCCAGACTTTACTAATGTGAGGTCTACTTTTAGAGATGTTGTTCCAATATGATCTACATCCATATATGTATTGTTAGCATTCTATTCCATGGGAAATATTACTTAAATATTGATTGAACAAACAACTATTTCTTATGTAACCATAACATAATAAATATCTGAATGAAAAGCATGAAATAGGAAGGTGATTTAGACAAGCTGTTTGTTGGCATTGTCTTGAGATCTACTGATCACCAGCTAAAGGCTACAGATCCCAATTAACCTTTTGGGCACCTCTGGATTAGTGCAAACTAAAGAAGAATATATTATGTGTGTGTACACAAAATATATATATATATATAATATATATATATATATATATATATATATATATATCTCAAAGGGTAAAGACTGGCACACTTAGGGTTTGTATGTTATGCAAATAAAGGAGAGTTTATTTGACGTTTTGGTCCTAAACCAGGACCATCGACCGCTGTTCCTGACGAAGGTCCTGGTTTAGGACCGAAAATTTTGAATAAACTTTTTTTTTTTTTTTTTTGCATAATATACAAACCCAGACTGTGCCAGTGTTTACCTTTTGTTTTACATGTTTCACTTGGCACCCTGGTCACAGACTCTGTATGTGGAGTGTACCGATTTAACTGTGTGTGTATATCTATATATATATATATATATCTATATATATAGATATAGATATATATATAGACAAATATTTTCCCTTGTTTGATACACTTCATTCACAAGAAATCAAGAGTGTGCTGATCCTTCATTGTTTTTTGTGTGTATATATATATATATATATATCTATATAATTTTTTTATATATATACGTGTGTGTGTGTGTGTGTATATATATATATATATATATATATATATATATAGTCAATCAATATTAAACGAATATTTCACAAATTAAAAAAAAATTATTTCAAGCAAAATGCCTAATTTTAGATTGTGCTAAGCATTACAAATCTTAATTCTTTCAAATAATTCCAAATAAAGCATGGCTATGGAGTGCTAAGCATTACAAATCTTAATTCTTTCAAATAATTCCATATAAACCATGGTTATGGAGTACAGTTTAAGCCTGGACCTGTCACGCTATGTCTTCTACACAAGAGAACCATTATTTATTTATTTTTTTGTCTTCAACATTTTTATTGGGTTTCCAGAAAACCATTCTGAAGCTGTGAAACAGCTTGATCAAATGCAGGTTTTTCGTCATTGCTGTTTATGCAGATTCAAAACTCCATAGGAGCACTTGGTGGAAATGTATGAAAAAAATAATAATAGCAGACTTTTGTATCTTACTAAATGTAATGTATATAAATGCTTATTTTACCCTTCTAAGAATGAACCCTTTAGAGAAATGTGAGATGCAGTTTTTAACGAAATCGTACGATCACATTGATGGACACACACACAAATATATATATATATCTCCATTAAGTGATAACAATGGAAAATCTGCAGTGGCTATTTTGTATTCGTCCTGAAGAAAATGTGTTGATCTAAATGACAACCTTGAAATGTATCCGTTTCCAAAATATAGAGATAAAGTAGATCACAGAGTGTCCAAATGGGCTGTGTGTGAATATAAAATCCGACAAAGGTCCCTGTATGTAGAAATCACGTCGTTGATCTTTCTATGCATTCACTGCATTCTGTTTTTCAGTTCAATACATTTACCTGCGTGTGTACAGAGGTATTTGATTAATTGGCCTCAATATTTGCGCTATTAATAATATGCTACATAAATCCTCAATCGCTGGGCGCCGACTACTCTTCCTCGCTGCCAGTTTTTGTAAGGAAACATAAATGACAGTCGCTAGTCTCTCTGCAATACGAGCTCCCCTTTGCTGAAGCGCAACATTTGCGAAATAAAAAATATCTGTGTGGGGATAAAGTGTACGTTGTATGTTCACAAGTGCATTGTAACACAAAGCAATTGATTTATTATGAGTAGGCACTTAGAATAAATAAATACATGCTGCTACAGAAGCAGCGATTCCTTACCACTGTATGTTGGCAGGTTGTGATGATCTTGGCCAGTTGTGCAATCCAGCTCCACTTTGGAAAGCATATAAAAGGGGATCAATCTTTCAATGTTAGTTCTGTAAAAAAAAAAAAATTGGTTGCAGTGATGTACCAACGTGCTGCCTTCTCCTCTCGCACCCGACAGACACATCCAGTTTCACCATGTGTATTAGCCCCCAGTTTCCTATTTACACCTTCTGCCTCAATTCTTATTGGAGGGAAGGAGTTTAATGGATGTAAGCGGCAGCCAGTGCGTGCCTTGGCCCCGCCCACACTTCGAGACATTTAAACCGCAGTGACAGACAGTTTCCTCTTAAAGGGGGCTAGGCAGCTGAGCGGCCGCTGATTGGTTGTGACGCTGGCCAGTAGGGGAAGAGCTGTGTAATTCAGTTTTGACGTGTGCAGCTCACTAGCGCTTGATTTTTGCGCCGATAATACCGTTTTGCTGATGATCTGCAGTATTTGAGGTGGGCAGCTGCCTTCTAAAGCTGACCATAGACGTGCTGCTGATTGTTGGTTTATGTCGGTCTTAAAACCATTGAATCGTCCGACCTGCTACCAACCATTCAGATTCATATCAATAACGCTGAACTGCGCCCATTCCCGGCGTAAAAATGCAGAGGAGGCGCGTGGAAAGCAAATTCTGAAGATTTGATTAAATAAAATGAAAATGTAAGCAACAATCTAAATACAATCAATTAAAAAATGTGCATTGTTTCTGAAATATATTATTAGTATTAACATGCATTTATACATACATCACAATAATCAAATTATCTTCACTATCCGTCTTTCGGCATCGGTTTCTCTTCATTCTGTCTTCATTCTGTCTTCATTCAGCAGTTAGGTGTCAGATATTCATTAGATCTAGGGATGGGCGAATTGGACCGTTTCGCCAAAAATTTGCCACCGGCAAAATGTCGCCATCGCCCATTAGGCTTCCTTTCCCAGCAGAGGTATTAGAGCTCACTCAAATAACTGATTCCTGTAGAAATAAAATCTAATAAAATACCTACCTATTGCAGAAATTCTGCATGTAGAGAGACATGATGTCTGGTGATTTTAATAGAGTGAGCTCTAATGCATCTTCTAGGCAAAAGGAGCCTCCCTATAAGATACATTGGATCTAACTGTCACCCAACTGCTGCCTGAAGAGAGAATAAAGAGAAACAAATGAAGATACACTTTGATTATTTCAGAAAAGTTACAGAATTTTTAATTGACTATATTGAGACACTTCTGGTTTCAGTATGCTGACTCTTATTTCAGATTTTCATTTTCAAGATAGTTCCCCTTTAAATGTTACATCTTGGAAGTCATGATCCAGGCAAACATGATTGGAAATAACTATACATGGGTCATGTGTGTTTTTTAAAGGGGATGCTACATTAAAAAGTCTGCCTACTAAAGGAAAAACTCACACTTCTATTGATTTATTGGAGTGTGTTTATCAAATGGTGAACTCTGACTTTCACCCATTGATAAATACACTTCTAAAAATCCCATAGGAATGAACAGAAAGTGTATGATTTTTTTTTTTTTAGCAAACTCTCAAATCTCACATTTTGAACAATCTGCCCCTAAATGTATTTGTAGAAATATTAAAAAAAGGCAACTGAAAGCTGAATCTGTCTGTCTCTCTCTGCACTTCTGGCTCTGACCCTTGAAACTATGTAGAACAATGTGTTCTCCAGCCAAGACATTTCTCACAGTGCCTTGCATGTTTCTTCATCAGATGGCTTTTGTATTTTTTTCCAAAAGTCAGAATCGCCAGTGCAGGAAGTAGGAAGGAGACAGACAGATACTGCTTTCAATAGTTACATTTATGAATCATTTTAACAACATTTTAATGACACTGGCTTAGAATTGTATTTCTTTCATTCAGCCACTTTTATTTTGGGTATAGGATGTTTTTTTTATTAATCAACATTTATTTTGGGCTTAGAATGATATTTTTCATCAAGCAACTTTTATTTTGGTCTTAGAATGGTATTTGTTCATTAAGCAACTTTTATTTAGGCTTAGAATGATATTTTTTCATTAAGGGGCTTACATTAACTTTAAGGTATGAAAAGGCCCAATATCTTAACTTTCACTGCTGTAAAGAAAAAAAAGAAAAAACCCAGCAAGCAGGGCAAACATTACTTTCATTTGTCCTCCTAATTACAAGAAACATTCCAGGGTGAAAGCTAAGTGACTTACAGCAGCTCATAAAAAAAGCAAAATATATGAAATCCTTGAAAACTCTCTTTAATCGAGTGTTAAAACGGGTTGACTGTGTTGAAACCTTTAAGGGGGGTGATAGGTAACTTTATTATGCAAAGTAGAAAAGAATAGATTAAAAATATTTCACATATCCCCATTGTGTTTCACGCATTTATAAAGGAATTCAGACTGAGGCACAACCAGCACATTAAAAAAAAATGTTCAGGTCTAGCCCCCACTACTGTCTCTGTACATCATTTTTCATCTCACTCCCGTGTTTGTGTGTGTATACCTGTGAATGCAATTTTGGACAGTTTATTCTTTATTTGTTTTATTTTTATTTTGTTTTATTTCTTTATTCTATATATATATATATATATATATATATATATATATATATATATATATATATATATATATATATATATATATATATATATATATATATATATTGTAATAAAGTTTTACAATCTGTGTGTGCATACAAGTGAGATGAAACATGAATAATTTGCTTTACTGGTTTATATTCATCCCTCAAAACTAGGGGATCGATTTTCTAGTTTCTGTTATTCCTTATTTTTTAATTTAGTTTCCATTCTCCCTGCTTAACTGCTTCTAAATTAGTAGCAACACTGTAACATGTACTTCAAACACTTTCTTGATAGTCTTCTCTGTCATTAATGTAAAGGAACAGTAGCCTAATATGAAGTAATAGTGTATGTGTAAGTAAGCATAAGCATTTTTGTAAGGTCTACAAGATTTTGGTTTGGTGTCAAGATTAAATGACTATGTTTATACATCCATCTATTAATGTATACCGACTCACTATATGTCTGCAATCACATATCAGAATATATATATATATATATATATATATATATATATATATATATATATATTATACATATATATATATATATCATATATATATCATATATATATGTACATATATATATTAATCTCCAATAAACAGCAGCATTCTAGAGGATAAATCCCAATGCAATAAGAGAATATCCAGCCCAGTTATTCACGCCTAAATACAGTGAATATATAATATATATATAATATATGTATATATATATATATATAATATATAAATATATATTATACATATGTATATATATATATATATATATATATATATATATATATATATATCATATATATATATATGTACATATATATATTAATCTCCAATAAACAGCAGCTTTCTAGAGGATAAATCCCAATGTAGTAAGAGAATATCCAGCCCAGTTATTCACGCCTAAATACAGTGAAAAAGAAACAACCATATGTGAGGTCTTTTATTTACCGTCACATACAATTACGAGCATTGCATAGTCTTTTAATAGCCATTTAAATGTCATGCGGGGCCTCAAAAACAAGAGGGCCTTTCGGGATTCATTTAAATCTAATTGAGCCCAAACGAAAAATCTTTTATTTTAAAACTCACGGCCCTTCTGTTGGTCGGTATTCTTTGCATGCTCTGGCTTTCACCTCTCGCACAATATGGCCAGGACAATTTTATTCAGCCCCAATCTGTAGAATAATGAGATATAAAATACTCAAGCCCTTGGACTGATTTTTTTAATACGACAAAATAGATTAAAAAAAAAAAAAAAAAAAAAAAAGAAGTCGCTTGAGACAGACAGACCTTGTGGGAAAAAGCTTTCAGAAAGCCGCGTCCTTCTTCTAAAAGCAGAAAAGGTGGGGAAAACATTTGTTTTTATTATGTTTTCAAGCTGTTCCGAATTTAAAACGATTAAACAAAAAGAGACCAGGGTGGGTATAAAGAAACGAACCAGACAACTTCATTTAGTCCTTTGCCAGCACCTTCCCCGGTTATGGATTAACTTTAGAAACGTCATGTTTTGGAAACATAAATCCAGACAAACAATACGGAATAAAATCGCAGAAGGTAAGATGAAAATCCCTATCGTGCGTCTATAAATGTCAAAATGCATTGATTAATATGTGTGCGTATTCTCTCCATGTAGATCATACCGTTCTCTTCACTTTATTCTTGGTTATAGGAGGAGAAACTAAACCGTTTTACACTGCAGAACAAAAGATTTTAAGAGAAAGTCTTTCTAAAACAAAAAAAAACTGGACTAGGATAATATTTTTAGCTGGACTTGTAGCCAATAATGGATAGTCGTTTACATAAACAGTACAAGCCGGTATCGAATTGTATTTCCAAGGTGCAGAAGAATCCGCAATGAAATTATTTACCTTGAACAAAATCTCTAAATTCAAATGAGACAGAGTCCAAATAAATCTGGAAAAAAAACCCCACAATCGAAAAAGAATAAAACGCACCAATGGAGGTTTGTGTCTGTGTGATTAGTAAACTGCAGGTGCAGTTGTGGTGGGAGATCAGCTAAAAGGGAGGGATGCGATATTAAATTCTCAGAGCAAAAGCTTGGACTGAATTCGATGTTTTGAAACATTTGCTTTGCCCTCCCAGATGTTTCTCTCTCTCTCTTTTTTTTTTAAATCATTTATTCACTCAGCAATACTAAAACTGATAATCCTATATTTACCTCCATCTGATTGATATAAAACAGGTATTAGATTGTGATTTGTGAGCTTATATATATATATATATATATATATATATATATATATATATATATATATATATATATATATATATATTTAAAAAGAAAGCATAGTGCAAAAATATATGCAAAAAAAGGAAGAAAAAAAAAAGCAATTGCTGCCAGAAAATGTGAGACCTTGTTCATGTTTTTTAAAAATAACATATATTCCCTTTAAGATCCAGATGTAATCATTTTTGAGATCACAGTTCAATTGCATCAAAAACAAACAAACAAACAAAAAGATGTTGGGGTGATCATATGGATTGTTTTATTTATTTACAATGAGGCTGTAAAAAAAAAACTGGAACTTCATTAAAATTTTAATTTAATACATCTCAATCGTGTTTGAAAAGCTTGAATATATTTTGACACCGTGTTTTTGCTGTTGTTTTCTAAAAAATTGGAAAAAAATGTGAACTCTGAATTTTACTGAATTTCCCCCTATGTATTTGAACAAATCTGAAATTTGCACAAAAAAACAAATAATGGAAAAAAAAAGACATTTGTTCAAATACTGAATTCTGAGAGCCCTTGTTTATTAGCCTATTCTCCCACTCCTTTCGCTGGCTGCCTTTGTAAGGTTTAAAGCGACAGACACATCTAACTGCAACATCATATTAGGCATTACATTTAATGGAAGGGAAGGAGAGATGCAGTACAATTTGTTTCCTATACAGGTATAGGATCCATTATCCAGAAACCCATTATCCAGAAAGCTCTGAATTACGGAAATGCTGTCTCTCATAGACTCCATCATAATCAAATAATGCAAATTGTAAAAAAAAATCCTTTTTCTCTATATTAATAAAACAGTAGTTTGTACTTCATCCCAACTAAGATATAATTACTCCTTATTGGAAGCAAAACCATCCTATTGGGTTTATTTAATGTTTACATGATTTTCTAGTAGACTTAAGGTATGAAGATCCAAATTACGGAAAGATCTGTTATCCAGAAAACCACAGGTACCGAGCATTCTGGATAACAGGTCCCATACCTGTATATGTATATATAAATACTACAGGGTACCAATGGCGTAACTAGATATTACTGGGATTGTTTGTTTAATTAGTGATGGGCAAAACGCCCCTGCAGGGTACTTTGTGCTGGCTGTAAGCAGAATAACGATGTAAATATTGGATTGTTTGTATAATTATTGATGGGTGAAACTTTTAGCAAAATTGCTAAAAAAAATTCACGAAAGGGCGAAAAATTTGCATAGCGCATTCAAGTCAATGGGTGTCAAAATAATTTTGACACAAGCAACAATTTTTATACTCACAATTATTTTGTCCAAATGCATTAACGTCAATGACCCATATCCATAGTAAAGTGGACCATCATGTTGCTTTGGGTCGCCATAATATATTGACTTTTGATTTTGGTCTTTGGAGTCATGACTGACATCTGTCTGACATGTCAGGGCTTATTCACTAGTCTGTTAGTTTTCTGTAAATTTCTACTGGATAAGGACAGGATCAGAAATCACTACCCCCCCCCATGTTTTCTGTAGCCTTAAAAAATATATGATCCAAATTACAGAAAGGTCGCTTATCCTGAAATCCCTTGGTCCCAAGCATTCCAAATCATAGATCCCCTTACCTTAAAGGAACAGTAACACCAAAAAATTAAAGTATTTTAAAGTAATGAAAATATCATGTAGTGTTGCCCTGCACTGGTAAAACTGATCTGTTTGCTACAGAAACACTACTATAGTTCATATAAACAAGCTGCTGTGGAGCAATTGCGGAAATTAAAAAACGGCTATATTGCACAGGTTAACTAATGGATAAAAGATAACACCATTAGACAGACAGAGCTTATCTGCTACCGGCAGTGTAACCTGAGCCTTTTCTCCTTTGAATGGCTGCCCCCATTGCTACACAGCAGCTTATTTATATAAACAATAGTAGTGTTTCTTAAGCAAACACAGCAGTTTTACCAGTGCAGGGCAACACTGCATTATATTTTCATTACTTTAAAACACTTTTATTTTTTGACGTTACTGGTCCTTTAAGGGTCAGGGCACACGCTCATATTCGGAGAGATTAGCCTGGCGACTGATCTCCCCGAACTGCCTCCCATCAACTAGAATGTAAATCGCCGACAGGATGGCATACGGAGCGCTTCGGGTTTTTTTTCCGAATTCGCCCTAAGTTGCCTCGCGAAGAAGAGGAGATTTTGTCGCCAGGTGACCAATCTCCCTCAATCTGAGTGTGCCCTGACCTTAAGGTGCAGATTTATCAAAGGTCAAGGTGAATTTTGAGCTATTTTTTGTGTACCTCAACTAGGGAATAGTCCAAATTAGATTCGAATTTGTAAAAAATTTGAAAATTCGAATATCGAAATTTATCATGTACTGTCTCTATAAAAATTCGACTTCGACCATTCGCCATCTAAAACCTGCCTAATTGCTGTTTTAACCTATGGGGGGGACCTCCTAGAACCCATTTGGAGTCAATTGGTGGACTTTGAAAAATCTAAATTTTATTTTTGGAAAAAGTTCAAATCAAATATGATCGAATGTGCTATTCCTTCGAACGATTCGAATTCGATCGAAAACGGACCTACTCGACAAAAAAAAAAACTTCAACTTAATTTCGGTTGGTCTTTTTGAATTCGAATTTCAACGTTTTTTTTCAATTCGAAATTCGGCCCTTGATAAATATGTCCCTAACAGTTAAAAACAGTGAAACTGGACCTCCTCTCCCCAACATAGACATAGACACATACAGAAAATAAATATAAACAATATACTGCAAAGCAATTTATATTCGTATAGAAAATATACACCCTACCCCTACACAAACGCAGTTTAAATATTTACAAGTTCACCTACAAAGCCGAGCAGACAGATACAAGTAATATGTAAAATACATTGCTGTGTGTGTGTGTAGTATATAGATATATAATATATAATTATTGTGTAACGCAGACATAGAATCCTCCTCAGAATACTGTATACAGCTCTTGGCACAATCTACAGAACTATTATCTGTAAACAAAATTGTGTTGTCTTGAGTTTTGCAGTGCTTCCACCCATATGGCATCAAAGGGCTAGATTAACAGTTCTTTTGTAAATGTACTATTTTATTATTACAGAGAAAAAAGTAAATCATTTTTAAAAATGAAAATGATTTGGCTAAAATGGAAATTATGGGAGATGGCCTATAAAATACATTTTATGCCAAATAAACCTCACCGCACATATTTCAAATGTCAAAAATGCTCTTGTGCATTATTATAGGGGCATATATATACTAAAGTGTGAGTTTTCCACCCAAGTTGGCACTTCATACATATTTTTACAGCAGCTTTGCACATTGCTATTTTTTTGAGTGTGGAAATTTTGCCTCATATAATTTTAATTGGGAAAAGTTTCACAATAACTCAATATTCAATGCATATTCAATGTGAATTTCATATTCCAATGTGCATCATTTTTTATTCCAATGTGCATCATTTTTTAATTTTAGTACTTGCCAAATTTTTTTTTTTTTCCATTCATTAAAGCGATGGTCAAATAAAGTCACACAAGGGATTTTGTCATGATTTTTATGGTGTACTTTTTATTTCTAAATTACATTGTTTATACTACAAATAATTCACTCTACAATATAAAAAGTAATTCCTGAACCAGCAAGTGTATTTTTTTTTATTTGTAATATTGGTGTCTCAGGTCATTTTGCCTGGTCATGTGCTTTCAGAAAGAGCCAGCACTTTAGGATGGAACTGCTTTCTGGCACCCTGTTGTTTCTCCTACTCAATGTAACTGAATGTGTCGCAGTGGGACCTGGATTTTACTATTGAGTATTGTTCTACCAGGCAATTGTTATCTTGTGTTAGGGAGCTGTTATGTTTTTTACTTTACCATTGTTCTGTTGTTAGGCTGCTGGGGTGGTGATATCACTCCAATTTGCAGTACAGCAGTAAAGAGTGACTGAAGTTTATCAGCCATAGCACAAGTCACATGACTGGGGCAGCTGGGAAACTGACAATATGTCTAGCCCCATGTCAGATTTCAAAATTAAATATAAAAAATCGGATTTCAGTGCAGAATTCTGATCAACTGATTGTTTTGAAAAAAAAAAATTCCCATGACAGTATACCTCTAAACAAGTCCCTATAATGCAGCAGTGTCTCTCTCTCTCAGCCCACTAGTGGCTTAATTTGGCCCTACTGGCATTCCGTTTCTTGATGGAAACGGCCTTAAATATTCCCATAGCAATTTAACCACTTAAGTGCTGCAGTTTAAGTTCATAGCAGCAGTGAATGGAATAATATTATGATGTGGTGTCTGTGGGTGCTGTGGCTAGTGACTGCAACTGAAATGTGGAGCTCAGTGTGCACTAAAAATGGGAAATGGCAACTTAGTAGGACTTACTGTCCAAGTACAAAATAGACTTTCGAAGAAAATAGCACAAGGTATCGATTCCAAATCAATGGTTTTAAAGGCACTTGTTAATAAACCTGTCATTTTAAAGGTGTCTCTTTGACTTTTGAAACAATATAGCATCCATCTGATTTTACAAACCTGCCATCTTCCATAGACTTCACTGTATCCAAATAATTTTCTGTGAAATAACAAAACAGTACATTGTACCTGATTCAAACTAAGATATAATTAATGCTTATCAGAAGCAAAACCAGCCTATTGGATTTTTTTTTTTTTTTTTTTTGTTAAGGTATGAAGATCCTAATTATGGAAAGATCTGTTATCTTGAAAGCCCCAAATCATGGTATGATTATAAAGCATATACAGTAAATGATTATAAAACATAAACTAAGCATGTATTTTAGAAAACAATCAAAACAATAAGGGTAAACTCCTTCCACGTGACAAATTTTTCTTATCACAATACTATATATTTACCAATAGATGAAGCTCCGAACTCCAAAACTCCAAAGCCATATTCCATTGATTTAGGAGCAAATGTATCAGACGTGTCAAGTTTAAAGAAAATTTGCTGGAGAGTGCTCACTTTTTAAATGTGCTAATTTTAAATGGGAGCAGATAGTTTATTTATGTGTATCTAAGGCTAGGGCCACACTAGGCGATAGCGCCGCGATTTGACTCGCGGCGACTTTTCGCCGCGACTTTTAATCCGCAATCGCTGGGGAAACTTTTGCGCTGGCGTCTATGGGGAATCGCGGCGTAAAAACACACGCGGCGATCTTTTTTCTACTGTCGCTCGAAATTGCCTCGCTAGGCGATTTCGAGCGACAATAGAAAAAAGATCGCCGCGTGTGTTTTTACGCCGCAATTCCCCTTAGACGCCAGCGCAAAAGTTTCCCCAGCGATTGCGGATTAAAAGTCGCCGCGAAAAGTCGCCGCGAGTCAAATCGCGGCGCTATCGCCTAGTGTGGCCTTAGCCTTACCCATTGTAAAGTGATGGTGCATACTTGCACTTTAATTGGGGCTTTGAATGAAACATGGGGTAACCGATAATGAATATGTTACACTTACAAAGACCGCCATAAATGAGAATCAGGGGAGTAGCTGGTGTCTAATGTCTTAAGGTGGCCATACATGGAGAGATCCGCTCATTTGGCGATGTCTTGAAGTGGGCAATATTGGGCTGATCCGATTGTGGGCCCTAGGGCCCAACGATTGAATCCTAATGATGCCTAAAGGGCAGTCGGATCGCGGGACCGCATCAGCGAATAGATGCAACTGCGATCCAACAGGATTTTTTGTCCCATCCGATCGAGATCTGGCCGACTTTTGGCCAGATCGCGATCGGTGAAGCCTGTCGGGGGCCCCATACACGGGCCAATAAGCTGCCGACACGGTCTGTCTGCAGCTTTTATCGGCCCGTGTATGGCCACCTTTAGGGTAGGGATCCCTAACCTTTTGAACCTGTGAGCAACATTCAGAAGTAAAAGCAATTGGGGAGCAAAACTAACATGAAAAATGTTCTTGGGGTGCCATATAAGTGCTGTGATTGGGCATTTTGTAGCCCTTATGTGGATTGTCAACCTACATTGAGGCTTTTTCTGGCAGTACACATGGTTTTTATGCAACCAACCCTGGAATTGAAAAATAATCACCTGCTTTGAGACCACTGAGAGCAACATCCAACGGGTTGGAAAGCAACATGTTGCTCACGAGCTACTGGTTGAGGATCACTAGGGCAAAAGGAGAGACTTTAGATTATCAGTACACAGATAATCCTCTGCACAATGGACTCTGTAGAAAATAGTCAAAACAAGGGGGAAGGGCTTCCCAGCAAGGCTTGTATACTGGTAATCTAATGATATACCTTGCAAGATATCAGTCCAATCTGACTGTCGATCTGTCCGTGTATGGGGGCTTCCCGATCGATATTTGGACATTTTTCCTCCGACCGACCTGGCCCTAGGGTGGAATGTTCACATTACCCCAATATAGCCCTGTCATCAGGCCTGGACTGGGAGTCAAAATAGCCCTGCCATTCCAAGTACACAGAGGCCCAAACAACCCATTTAGCAGCCCAAGCATCCCCCTACCAGCCCACTATATGGTAACTTTCTATGGAACCATACAGCAAACCCCGGGCCTGCCTATTAGGGATGTAGCGAACGGCGAAAAAAATGTTCGCGAACATATTCGCGAACTTGCGTCCAAAAATGCGAACGGTTCGCGAACGTCGCGAACCCCATAGACTTCAATGGGAAGGCGAATTTTAAAAGCTAGAAAAGACATTTCTGGCCAGAAAAATTATTTTAAAGTTGTTTAAAGGGTGCAACGACCTGGACAGTGACATGCCAGAGGGGGATCAAGGGCAAAAATGTATCTGAAAAATACATTGTTGACACAGCGCTGCGTTTTGTGCTGTAAAGGGCTCTGTACTAGGTCCCTTGCTTTTCAACTTGTTTATTAATGACCTGGAGGTGGGCATTGAAAGTACTGTTTCTATTTTTGCAGATGATACTAAATTGTGCAGAACTATAGGTTCCATGCAGGATGCTGCCACTTTGCAGAGTGATTTGTCTAAACTGGAAAACTGGGCAGAAAACTGGAAAATGAGGTTCAATGTTGATAAATGCAAGGTTATGCACTTTGGCAAAAATAATATAAATGCAAGTTATACACTTAATGGCAGTGTGTTGGGAGTTTCCTTAAATGAGAAGGATCTAGGGGTCTTTGTAGATAACACGTTGTCTAATTCTGGGCAGTGTCATTCTGTGGCTACTAAAGCAAATAAAGTTCTGTCTTGCATAAAAAAGGGCATTAACTCAAGGGATGAAAACATAATTATGCCTCTTTATAGGTCCCTGGTAAGGCCTCATCTGGAGTATGCAGTGCAGTTTTGGACTCCAGTCCTTAAGAGGGATATAAATGAGCTGGAGAGAGTGCAGAGACGTGCAACTAAATTGGTTAGAGGGACGGAAGACTTAAATTATGAGGGTAGACTGTCAAGGTTGGGGTTGTTTTCTCTGGAAAAAAGGCGCTTGCGAGGGGACATGATTACACTTTACAAGTACATTAGAGGACATTATAGACAAATAGCAGGGGACCTTTTTACCCATAAAGTGGATCACCGTACCAGAGGCCACCCGTTTAGACTAGAAGAAAAGAACTTTCATTTGAAGCAACGTAGGGGGTTCTTCACAGTCAGGACAGTGAGGTTGTGGAATGCACTGCCGGGTGATGTTGTGATGGCTGATTCAGTTAATGCCTTTAAGAATGGCTTGGATGATTTTTTGGACAGACATAATATCAAAGGCTATTGTGATACTAAGCTCTATAGTTAGTATGGGTATATAGAATTTAATTAAAAGTAGAGGGGTGTATGTATGGATGCTGGGTTTTCATTTGGAGGGGTTGAACTTGATGGACTTTGTCTTTTTTCAACCCAATTTAACTATGTAACTATGTAACTATGAAATCACACTACGTCACTCAGGTGATGTTTCTGGACACGGATTGTGAAAAAGCTCATACAGCTAGGTGGCACTTGGTTAAAGACTGGGCAAACAATGCCTGCAAGGGCAACGTATACAGTAGTGGATACGGAATATATTATTGCTGCTGTAAAAACATCACTCAGGTGATGTTTACAGACACGGAATTATTATTGTTATTTAGACAGAATGTGAAAAAGCTCACACAGCTAGGTGGCACTTGCATACCTCCCAACTGTCCCTCTTTTGACCACTCAACCCCCTGTCCCTCTTTTGTACTGGAAAGTCCCTCTTTTCTCTGCACTGAACAGCCAGAAAAAAACCAGTTTCTAACTTAATTGGCTTTTGGCAGAGAGCTCAGAACAGCTAACAGGTACAAATAAGATAATTTGTAACAATTTTGACTCTGGTTGGTGCTGGTAGTGGTGAACTACTAGGAGGAGCAGCACACCAGTCCCTCTTTTCATTGCACTGAACAGCCAGAAAAAAAACAGTTTCTAACTTAATTAGCTTTTGGCAGAGAGCTCAGAACAGCTAACAGGTGCAAATAAAATACTTTGTAACAATTTTGACTCTGGTTGGTGCTGGTAGTGGTGAACTACTAGGAGGAGCAGCACACCAGTCCCACTCCCCAATACAGCTAGACTAATAGCACTGGGCTCTTACAGTAGCAAAGTAAAAAAACAAAAACGAAAATAAAAGCAGTCCTTACAAAGACTATTGGGTTATTACAGCAGTCAGCAGATGAGATCAGAAGCAGTGCCCACAGCAGCTACATACAGAGCACTGCAGTAGAAGGTAGATTACTAGTCAGCAAAGCTAACTAACCTAAACTCACTGTCCCTCAAATCCCTGCAGAGTTCTGTCCCTACAATAAAGAGCAGTATCAAGTAGATTACTAGCCAGCAAAGTTACTATCAACTGTCCCTCAAATCACTAAACAGCTCTCTCCCTACACTAGCTCTTCCAAGCACACACAGGCAGAATGAAAAAACGCTGCAGGGCTTCAGTTTATATATGGAAGGGGAGTGGTCCAGGGGGTGTGGGGGTGGTCCAGGAGGGAGAGCTTCCTGATTGGCTGCCATGTATCTGCTGGTCTGGGGTGAGAGGTAAAAAATAAGCACCAGCTAAGGCGAACCCAAATTGGCGAACGTCGCGCAACGTTCGCGAACATTCGGCGAACGCGAACAGCCGATGTTCGCGCGAATTAGTTCACGGGCGAACAGTCCGCGACATCCCTACTGCCTATCATTGGTGGGCATATTGGGGAAAGATCCGCTCATTTGGCGATTTTGCCAGATGAGCGGATCCCTTAATGTATGGCCAGCTTTACAATAGATTTTTCATGCTTAAAACAACAGGCAAAAAGTATGTTTAGCCCCAGTCACATTCATTGGATAGGTCATCTTCCATAGACTCCATTTTAATTAAATAATTAAAAATGTTAAAACCTGTTTCCTTTTTCTTTATAATAACAAATCCCAGCTTATTGCTGGGAAAACATTTCTATTGGGTTTATTTAATATTTAAGTGATTTTAGCAGACTGAAGTTCCAAATTACAGAAAGTCTCCTTAGCCAGAAAACCCCAAGTTCTGAGCATTCTGGATAACAGGTCTCATACCTGTTGAACAACGAGGTACATAGCCCCTTTAATGTGTCTCTACTCTCTTAGAAGTGTTCTAGAGTTCTAGAAAGATACTTGCCAGGTAATGCAGTATGCAGATAGCTTTTCCTAAGAAATACTTGACAACTGCTTCCAGTAAAGCAAAGGTCTCTGAATCCCACTCTGGACATACTACTTAAATTATGATACTTTATAGCATGACCTGTCCTTGTAACCTTCCCAAGTCTATTTGTGATAAAGAATTATGTTCCCTTTTTAAAAAATGTAATTTAATTAATTCCTATTGGTTTATTAATTGTTAAATGTCTTATTACCTTTAAAGGGGTTGTTCACCATTAAATCAATTTTTAGTATTATGTAGAGACTATTTGCATACAAAAACATACATCAATCATCAAGTTACCCTAAACATTAAAGAAGTTACACTTTTTTTCTCCCCTGGAGACCCATGCAGTTCCACCCAAGATTGTGTCAAATGGGCATTCATAATTAACAGATGTTCTGTGCACTGAGAATATGATAAAATACCTTGCAAGGAACAGGAATAGAGAAACATGGAGTAATTTTGTTTTCTCATTTTGTTTTATTTAATTGAAGAAATAACAGAAACCTTTGATATTTATGATGAAAACAATAGACAATAAGTATGTTCAGCACAAGCCCTATTTATTGAACTGGGTGTTCTGTCTGAAATGTGCATTGTTGGAGTGATATTATCATCAATATAACTCAAGGCCAGACCAGATACAGAAAGAAGCTGAATTGTATTGTGTATTTGTGTGTGTGCGTTATACAGAATAACTATTAAAGTAATATAATACAATTTATGTTTCAAGTTTTATTCTAGGATACTCATAATGCATTGCTTTTGCCAAAATACCTTGTGGGCGTTTCAGTGGCATTTTGGAAATCAGTGCAAAGTTTTCCATTTAAAGGTCTAGTAAAAAAAAAATGCTTAAGCCATCTGGGAAATATATCTTTTTAGATATATTTATAATTGGCTAAAGCACTGTTTAACCAGAAAATGGACATGTTGTACCTTTGAAGCAAGTAGGACAGGGATGTGTCGGTTAAAGGGTATGCAATGCATATTTTCTTTTTGTGCAGCTAATTTATTTATTAGGGGCAGATTTATCAATTTTCCAGTTTGCATTTTTTCTTTGTTTGTGAAAAAAATTGAATACAAATATGCCCGAGACTATTCTTTGCACTGAAACTGATATCTCTACTGCTACAAACTAATAAATGATTGTAAATTCCCTAAGTGCTCAGAGGATCACTCTGAATGAATACGTTTACATACATTTTTTTTTTTTTTTTGCGTTAAGATCCCCTTTAAATGAGAAATTCTATATATGACATTATAAAATTGAAATGGGTTGGGTGGATAGACAATTTCATCTTAATCTTCCATGACAGTGCTGTCCAACTTCTATGGTAGCGAGGGGCGGACTTTTTCCAGTCTACATGGTGGAGGGCCGATAACGGAAGACAGTGTTAGCCACTCCCTGTTTTTAGACCATACCCACTTTAAACCACTCCCATGTTACCGCAAGACCATGTCCACATTAATAGCACACCAAAAAACAGATGGTTGGTGCTCACTGCAGGGATCAGGGCAAGAATTAGGGGTAGGCAGCTGTCTAGGGTGACATCATTGAGGGGTGCACTTTTAAGGGGATTTTTTTTCGTTTTTTAATTTTTTCCTTTTTTTCAAGCGTTTATTTAATTTGTTTCAGTAATCATGGTCACTGAGTTGGGTGGAATCCATCTCCTTCACCTTCTCCCTCTTGCCGGCAAGTAATAGCTCCTTATGTGCGGTGCACCGCAACGTGCATACACGCGTCAATGACGTCACTAATGCAGTTGGGTGGCAGAGAGAGGCAGAGAATGTGTAAAAGAAACGGATCCGCAAACACAAACCGATTAATGCAGTCGGGGAATATCCCCTTTTATTCAGCCACCAAACATCAACGTTTCGGGGGGAAAACACCCACCCTTCATCAGGATCACCACCAGCTTGCAGGATTGGTGAACTACAGGTGTGCGGTAGGAGAATTACATTGTAGAGAGAGGCAATGAGCTGGCGGTCTGCTTGGTGTGACTCTCGCTCCTCTCAGCCTTGCACAGTTGCACTGAACTGAAGACATTCTTTCTATTACTATAAAGTGTGAAGCTTCCTGCTGGCACAGCCAGGTACAAATTTGGGGCCCATATATTTGCTGTTGCTGCTGGGTCCTGGCACAGGTACATAAATACTTGGGGGCAATATGATGTGATCAGATTTATTTTTGGCTGCTGCTGGCACGGGTAAAGATTGGGGGCAATATGATGGCTGCTGGAGGGCTGTATGATGGATGGCTGCTGAGCTTGCTTGCACAGGTACAGGGGGCAGTAATATAAATGAAAAATGTTGTACATTTTCTTGCTCTCTTTATTTAAAAACCATCATGGTAAGGAGGGAAATGGTAATGCAGGACAGGCACTGATTGAAGCTCTTGCCTAGGGTGCCAAACTACCTTGTGCCTGCCCTGGCAAGTATGTGACTCATATGAAAAAAGCTAAGTCATATTAAGACATACCCATAAATCCATATGCCTCCTCCTCCCCTGTGTATAATACAGTACCCCAGCATATGATCAAACACCTTAGGGGCCACTAACAATAATTTTCAAATGCTAACAAAGCCCCAGAACAAATACCAAAGTATGACACACACAGGGAGCATAGGGAAGGCAGAACAGAGCAGGGGACAGGAATCAGGACCAGTCTAATATGTACTACATACAGTGACACAGTGCTGGTGCCCCATTAGCCTTTTGAATAAGGTGTGAACAGGTGAACAATGTGGGCAGTTTCAGTCTGGGTCTCAGGTGTGAACAGTACAGGGCTTTAGGATGGGAACAATAGAGGTGTCACAAATGTGAACAATACAGGGGGATCATAGGTGTGAACAATACAGGGGATTACAGTGTGAATTTGAGGTATAAACAATGCAAGGACCAGTCAATCTCTGCAGTGATACATATGGTAAGTAGACACAGCAGGCAGACTTTGATGTGGAGGGCCATATAAGGGGGGGCCCACGGACTGCCAGTTGGACAGCCCTGTTCCATGACATGTGTCTATCCACCCTGCCTGGTATGGGACCTAGTAGCCAGCATGTTTAGGACCTGGGATTTTCTGGATAAAGTATCTCCATACCTTGTCTACTAAAAATTATTTGAACTGTCATGGGAAAAAAAGTTTTTTTCAAATCACATCAGTTTATAGTCCTGCTACAGCAGAATTCAGCACTGAAATCCGTTTCTCGAAAGAGCAAAGATTTTTTTTTTATATTTAATTTTGGCATGTGGCTAGGCATATTGTCAGTTTCCCAGCTGCCCCCAGTGATGTGACTTGTGCTCTGATAAACTTGTCACTCTTTAGGGTTGGGGCAGACGGGCAGATAAAATCTCCCTGGTAGATCTAAGAACAGCACTCAATAGTAAAATCCAGGTCCCACTGCGACACATTGTTACATTGAAAAAACTGCCAGAAAGCAGTTCCATCCTAGTGCTGGCTTTTTCTGAAAGCACATGACCAGGAAAAATGACCTGAGATGGAGCCTACACACCAATATTACAACAACAACAAAAAATACACTTGCTGGTTTAGGAATGAAATTTATATGGTAGAGAGAATTATTTGCAGTGTAAATAGTGTAATTTAGAAATAAAAACTACATCATAAAAATCATGACAGAATCCCTTTAAATATACCAAAAAGAGTTTTTGCCACCAATATGCAAAATACAAGGCACTGTTTTAATACTGGAGAAAAAAACACAACTTTAAAAATTAGAATTATTTTATTAAAATACACTCTATGAGAGATGGCCTTCCTGTATTTCAGAGCTTTCTGTATACTGAGTTTTTGGATAAGGGATCCAATACCAAGTTTTTGTTTTTTTTATTAGAACATTACAGAATAGTAAAAGAGGGAAAAGCACAGTCATAAATAATTCCTTGTGCATATTCGTAGTATGTATTTTTGTTCAGAAACCAGCATCCAGAAAAACATTAAGGATTATGAAATCCATAAATATTATACGTCTTTTCTGCTGAATAAATACACAGGTAGTCCCCTGTGTTAAGTATTGAGTTAGAAAGTGCGTTATTGGTAAACACAAAACGCAACACAAAAGCCATGAATATCTTGTAAATTATATCCTTATAAATGGTGAGTAGTGATATAATCAGTTATAAACGGAGAGTAGTGATGTCATATTTGTCACATGATTTACTAAAACGTGTGTATTATAATGATAATGGTAATAATAATAATAATAATAATAATAAAGTACCCCTTGTTGTAAAATATAAGGATATTAGAAGTAACCTCGGAGTTCCTTGTACCTCGTGCTTTTATATGGTCGTGGAACTCTTCAGTGACTTATAATATCCTTATATTTTACAATAGGGTGTACTTTATTCACTATTTATTGTACAGGTATGGGACCTGCCATCCAGAATGCTCTGGACCTTGGGTTTTCTGGATAATGGATCTTTCTGTATTTTGGATCTTCTTACCTTAAGTCTACTTGAAAATCATGTAAACATTAAAAAAACACAATAAGCTGATTTTGCCTCCAATAAGGATTCATTTTATCTTAGTTTGGATTAAGTACAATACACTTTTATTATTACAGAGAAAAAATGTATAATTTTTTTAAAAAAAATAGGATTATTTGGATAACATGGAGTCTACGGGCAGCCTTTCCTTAATTTTGACCTTTCTGGATAAAGGATTTCCAGATAACAGATTCCATACCTGTATTATCATTTTTTAATGCTGTTCTTAGAAATGTTGTCACCCATAGACTAGCCTGTTCTATTATCAACTTCTGTATCCTGTGGAGGAACTGTTGGAGCATTAGAGGAAAGCAGTATGTGCTTTCATTCTTATTAATTCATGCAATTTAGCACATACAGCTTTCTACTACTAGATGCTGTTGTACTTGACAAATACCAGGGAAATAAGAGAGAGAGACATCATACCTTTGCTAATTGTATTTCTAATCATAGTTTAAATGGGAGCCAAGAACCGGTCCAATTAACATTTGGGGGCCGATTCACTAAATTCGAGTGAATGATTCGAAGTAAAAAAACTTCAAATTTCGAAGTGTTTTTTGGGCTACTTCGACCATCGAATGGGCTACTTCGAACTTCGACTACGACTATCGAAGGATTCTAACTAAAAATCGTTCGACTATTCGACCATTCGATAGTCGAAGTACTGTCTCTTTAAAAAAAAATTCGACCCCCTAGTTCGGCAGATAAAAGCTACCGAAGTCAATGTTAGCCTATGGTGAAGGTCCCCATAGGCTTTCTAAGCTTTTTTGATCGAAGGATATTCCTTCGATCGTTGGATTTAAATCCTTCGAATCGTTCGATTCGAAGGATTTAATCGTTCGATCGAATGAACAATCCTTCGATCGTTCGATCGAATTTTCTGCGCTAAATCCTTCGACTTCGATATTCGAAGTCGAAGGATTTAAATTCCTTGTCGAATATCGAGGGTTAATTAACCCTCGATATTCGACCCATAGTAAATCTGCCCCTTGGTGTCATGAAGTATTTTCCTCCCTTGTGTAGGAAACTGGAGATGGCTTCAGATGGTTCCCCTTCCTCTGGAACACCTAAGTTAAGTAGGAAATATTCTAGGAATATTTAAATTACCTTTGGGCTTTTTTAGTAGAAGGATGCTATGGTTTCCTTTTATTATGGCTTAGTAGGGGGTTCTTTATCAAAGGTCAAATTTTAGAGTTTTATATCCTTTGAATGAACTCACAACTTGAATGGTTTCTAATTAAAAAAAAAACAAACAACTCGAACGGAAAAAACTCGAATGAGCAATTTCGGGGTTAACAACCCGAAAACTAGAATTGTTTTCAGTGGGGAAAAAAACTCTAATTTCTAGAGTTTCCAGCAAAACCCTTAAATACTTGAACGTCATGAAGGTTACTAACATATTCAAATGGTTCAAGGGACCTCTGCCATTGACTCCTACATGACCTGGACAGGTTTCAGATGGTGTATTTCCAGATTTGAGGTATTACCATGGTCGGGTTATAATAAATCTTGGAAAATGTCAGGTTTTTTTAACCCAAAAATGTGAATTGTGACCAAAGAAAATCTACTTGAAAACTCGAATTTTCATGGAAAACACAACTGAAACCTTAATAAATTTGCCCCTAGTGTCAGAAAACATAAAGAATTATTAAACTTCCATCCTTCTTTAGTTTTTTTTTTTTTTTATTGGTGTTAGCTCTTCTTTAAAATTAAGTAAGATCTGTGTAAGCATTGTGAATAAACACATACTGTGTGTATGTTCGGGAAGCATGAGAAGTTAATAGGCCATAACTATTAATATGGTGTTTATTTATATGGTTAAAGCTTAGATAGAGAATCCTAGGTGCAGGGTCTCTTTAACCACCTAAAATCACCATCATTTATTCATAGTGAAGGGCGAATTTGATTCACTGAAAAATGCACGAATATCCTGTGAAATGGGACGCGAAAAATTTGTGTGCATTTAAGTCAATGGGAGTCAAAATGATTTTGATGTGCATCAGTTGTTATGTTTGCGACTATAGTTTTGACATGACGGATTTTTCGCTGTCAAATTTTTGCCACAGTTTGGCGAATTTATTCGCCGGCGGGAATTTGCCCTAAAGTCGCACCTGCCGAATTTATTCACCTATCACTATTTATAATGTGCCTACAAGTTACAAAGTGCTTTACATTAGTACGCCTAAAGTGAACACTTTTGTTAAGGTTTTCTAAAAGCTGGTAATACTAATAAACTGAATTCTATTTCAGTATGCAACAATGATTCTTTGTTACTAGACCTTTGTACAGGTTGGCTAAGATAATTTTGAATGTGTAATTTTTACTGTGGTTATGTGATCAGGGTCTCTACTATTATCCTTCATTTCTCATACCATGGCCATTGGTCAAATATTCTGCAACTCCTCTAATCTATTATATAATCTATTATATAATCACTTTTATACAGGGAATAATGTACCGCCTGTTGTAAAATGCAGAAGTTTAGAAGGCATATATTAGTGATATGACAATAAACCAGGTCTAACGTGTCCATGAAATCCATCTATTATTTTCATATTTTAAAGGAGGTAAGTTGTTTTCAGTGACTCTTATGACTTAAGCGCCTAACACAATTGACTGCATTTCTAAGCACAATTTCTAAGGGGCATATTTTATTTCAAGGTTGTTTATCTAAATAAAAATTGCAATATGTAGACCCAGTAGGTCTGACAGCAACATGTCGGTACACATTGCAGTGCTGGCATCCTTAGTACTAGTCTAGCTGGTGCTCCAATTAGTTTGCATGAGCTTCTTCATTATTATAGTTTCCTCCCACACTCCAAAAACATGCAGGAAGGATAAATGGCTCCTAATAATAACTGATCTTCGATAGGGATTTGAACTGTAAGCTTCACTGGGGTAGGGACAGATGTGAAATGATGTACCCCTCTGTAATGCAGTTAACGATATATTGGCACTGGATCAGAAAAGAAAATAATTATAACATAATAATCGTAATTGGACTAGAAGACAAGGGCAGTTGGACACTTTGCTATTTATTGCTTTTTGAAACCAACAGGTTATCTAAACACTGAAAAACAAATTCAGTTTTTTGCTTTGTGTGTCCCTGTTGAACTATGTCACTGAAGTGTGTAACTCACTGAACCCTATCACTGAAATGTGCAGTTTGGCAATGCTTAGCAATATAATTTAAATTGCAGAGTGGGGAGCATTTATTAAGGCGAAATTCTAATATTCAGGTGCAAATTGTCTAGCTATAAGACACAGGGCCGCCTTCAGGAGGGCACAGGGAGTATTCCTGTACCGGGCCCAAGCCTAAAGGGGGGCCCGGCTGTGCTGCACTTTTGGAAATAACCAGGACCCCCTTGACCGTGCTGAAGCGGCGCTGTTCTTCTGAAGTCCTGAACCGCCGAAGTCCTGATGGCTTGAAAAGACTCCGATCGGCAAAAAGACCTGAAGCCAAGCGTTCAGTTCTACTGAATACCAATGTGTGTGTTTTTTTAAACCCCCTAGGCACCAATGTATTATTGTAATACTTTTTAGACCCCTGCAAAAAATATTCTCTGGGGCCCCAATATTTTTCTTAACTTGTAAGGGATGCCCTAGTGCCAACATTTTTTTTAACTAATAGGAGCCCCTGACTACCAATGATTTTTAAAATAAACTTTTATGGTGGGACCTGGTGCCAATGTTTTTTTTTTTTCTTAAAAAAGACTTATGGGGGGCCCTGGCGCCAATATTTTTTTTTAACTTGTAGGGGGGCCCTGGTCACCAGTATGTTTTTTTTAACTTGTAGGGGTGCACTGACCAATTTTTTTAAAAAAAACTTTTATGGTGGGCTCTGGCGCCACAGTTTTTTTTAACTTATAGGGGGGCCCTGACCATCAATGACTTTTTATAACTTGTGTGTGGGGGATTTACCATTTTTAGCACGGATGTCTGTGTGGTCTTTAAACTTTAGGTGTGGGGTGGGAATTAGGGGAAAATTTTGTTGTACGGAGCCCCGTAATTTCTAATGATCAATTTTCACAATATTTGGCAGCTCCCTGTGCTTCCATTACAATCATGGAAAAAGAATGTGTAGTTGAGGGTGTGGCCACAATTTTTTTAGCACAGAAGTCAAAGCTGGAAGGCTTGTCATCTTATAAAAGCAAAGGACCAAAGGACTTGGTGATGCCAGTCATCCTGCTGTCTTAGTATTTCTCTTCAAACACTACTTTAAGGCATAGTAAAGGCTTTTGGCATATTTCCATCTCCTGATTGATACCAATGTCACAGAGTTTAGTCACCATCACATCTAAATAACATAAATCGCATCTAATTAATTTACATGGAATTCCTTCCATGTTTACTTTGTCAACGTTGTTTCTTAGTAAGAATGTCTAAGGATGATCCTCTGTGATCACCCACACATGACACAACTAAACTACTATAATACTCAAATAAAATGGCAGCTGCCACATGTCAAGTCCCTACCAAAGCCAGATCACCACTTATTTGTGGTCATTTGTAAATTCTAAGCTATCGTCATTTATTTATTAATTGCACTAATTTAGAAGGGTCACAGAGTAAAAAAATGGCCCTACTTGCAAGAGCTTACAATCTAAAAGCTCCAGTTAAAAAAATATAAACTAAAGGCAATGAAAATTCAGCATGGTTCCACAAAAGTGGCTATACTATGAATACTGGTCATTCTTTTCAGCAGAAGTAGGATGTTGGTGCTATTGACTATCCAAGCTGAACATACAGTATATATTTCATAATGGAAACCTGTCACTAGCGGGGTGAAATTGTTACTTATTTTGGTTTGGCTTTGGCATTATTTGTCTGATTGTTCCACTGTCACGGTCTTAACACATTTTTACAGAATCTAACAGTTATGTGTCAGAAATGATATCAACAAGCAACATGGTGAGCATGGCAATGGGTATAATGTGGCATACACCAAAATTGACACTGTGGAGGTTAACCATGCCCAGATCTCCCAAAATAAATTTTTGAAGATCTTGCAATGGATCTATAAAGACAAAATCAATGGGATAATTCCATCATATTTATGTTGACAACTCAGAAAATCAATGGGTTCTCTATAGATAACAAAATATTGAAATTATTGAAGCTATTTGACTATTTCCAGAACAGTCTTTAGTCTACCAGAGTTGTGTCTGTAAATTGACATGTTAACTTCATGTAGAAATTATGTTACCTGTGACTTTGGGTTAATATACTCACCAATCTGCAAATCCTTAGCAGAGATATAACTTCTCAGCCCAGGATCTGCAGAAATACCGAGACCTGAGGAAGGCCAATGGGCACAAAGAATTTGATTTTTCCATATGAGAAAAAACTACATTGTGAACAGGCCTACACATAGGGGGTTATTTATTAATGTTCGAGTTGTTTTTTATGGTCAAAACTCACATTTTCGGGTTAAAAAAAAAAAAAAACACTTTATTTATTATACCCGACCCTGGAAATAGCTTGAATCCGAAAAAACACCATCTAAAACCTGTCTTGGTGATGTAGGAGTCAATGGCATTAAACCATTTGAAGATGTTAATAGCCTTCATGATGTTCAGGGTTTTTTTTTTACGGAGGGATTTGCCCAGAAACTCAATTCAAGATTAGCGTTTTTGGATTTCGCAACTTGTACTTCGCTGAATCAAGTTTTTTCCATTCGAGTTAGTTCTTAAATAAAAAATATATTCGAGTTGTGAGTTCATTCGAGGTATAAAAAACTCTTAACATTCGACCTTTGATAAATAACCCCCATAGTCTTGGAAGCAGTGGTCAAGGGATAAGAGTTCTAAGATTATTATACTGATAGTAGACCATATTTTGAATCTGAAGCCGTGTTGGGTCAGAAAAATGCAATTAAGCAAGCGCTCACCAGGAACTCCAATTTCCCATTGGTAATCAGGTGCACGTCCACTCCACTCCAACTGACTTTAAATATCCAAACACATTGTAGCAGACAGCACCATCAAGAATATTTATTTAAAAAGCCTTTATTTTGCTATTTTCTGGCTTTGTGATCAGGACAGTTACCATGTTTCAAGCCAAACAATGGCCCTTTATCATGTTTGGCTTGAAACGTTGTAACTGTCCTCATTTGACGTGCACCACTGTTGAAACAAGATGGCATTTGCATATACTGACCCTTGTTAAGTCACCAGGGTCTGACTAGGCGACAGGACACTGGGGAAAAAACCCGGTGGGCCCTTTCTCTAGTGGGCCCCGTCGGCCCATATCTGCAGGATTCATTCTGCTGAGACCTCCTTTTTAGGCTATCGCGGCAAAACATAGTGCGTAACTGCCCTGGACAGCAGCCCTGGTGGCCCCCCAGTCTGACCCTGTGTGTCATGATATTCACGCTGCTGTTTACTGATAGAATACAAATATTTTCATTATAAACTTGTCACAATATAAGTAAGTAACATCTTGCAAGACAAAAGGTGACATTTTAAAATGCTTCTCATGTGTTTTTTGTATTTGCAGTGATACCATTCATTCCAATCAATACACTTTAAGACTTTAGGTTTTGGATGTTGGGTGGTGGACGAGCAGGTTGTATAGAAAAAACAAAACTGAAACAATTAGCAACAGTCAAACCTACCCTTGACATTTGAAGACTATTTTAAAGGATAAAAGACTGCAAGCGTTCTAATTTAGGGGGGCAACGGTGACAAGATAAAACTGCATTCTGTATTTTGCTTCTGACATTGTACAGCGCAAATTGAAATGTGTATTCAATATACCTTTCTGCCCATGACCCCTTAACGCGATGCAGTCACCCGTAACAGCCAAGTGTAGCAATTAAAATATTCCGATTCTTGCGTAGCATCGCAGAGAGACTAGGAAAAAACAGTAGTTTCTCTGAAATCCTGAAAAAGTTTAATTTTCTCTGCACTGAACAGCCAGAAAATGAGACAAAGTTTCTAAATTAATTGGCTTTTGGCAGAGAGCCCAGAACAGCCACAGCTGCAGATAAGATACTTTTGTAACAAGTTTGAGATAAGCCAATAAGTAATTGTAGCATCATTAGCAAAACTGTAACTGAAAACAAAACACAGAAATATGTTCAAACTTTCATAAGCTGCCAAATTTTGTAGAATGAACATGGTAATTAGGGGGTGTAGCCACAGAAATGGGTGTAGTCAAAAAAATAGCCGCGCAACACGAGGCAACTTTTTTGTCCCTCTTTTTTATTTCCAAAATGTTGGGAGGTATGTTATTATTCTGTAAAAAAAAAAAAGCACTGGAAAATCATACCTATGCCACATTGGTGCCAACCATTTTTCTGCAGCAAAGAGAGAAACTTTTTGACAAACTTATATACATATAATGAATAATGTACCCAGGCCCAGATTTACAAATGGGGTGCCCCTAGACCGTCTCTGCTCATTGGCCCCTCCCTGTAGGCATCCCCCTCCCTCCCCTTCCACGCCCCCTCTCCGTCCTTGTCCCCCCACCCTTCTGCTTCCCCCTCCGCATCCGCGTCTCCCTCCCCTTGCGTTCTGCATGTCCCTCATCGTCACCTTGTGCGTGCCAGTATGTGTGCATATCTTGAATATGCATAAATGTGCATGCACAACTGACCTTAATGCGGCTGGGCGGCACGCCGCCCCTGAATTTCTGCTGTCTTCGGCCCGGGCGTTTGTGGCCTTGCCACAAATCTGGGCCTGAATGTACCCCTTGCTACAATTTATAACATGAATTACGTGACCTGTACAAAAGCACTCAGCCTGTGGCCTTGTGCTTTTATATGGTCATGTGATTCCTCACGGACTTAAAATACCTTTTATAAATTACAGTAGGGGGTACATCATCCACTCTATAAACAGTGCTTACTGATGTCATCCATTATAATCACGCTTAGTGCTTTAATTTAGTAAACTTAGTAACATAGAAATATAGTAAGTTAGGTTGAAAAAAGACACACATCTATCAAGGTGAACCTTTACGTCTATATAACCTGCCTAACTGCTAGTTAATCCAGAGGAAGGCAAAAGCCTCTCCAATTTGTCTCAGAGGGGGAAACATTCCTTACTGATTCCAAGATGGCAATGAGACCAGTCCCTGGATCAACATCAACTTGTGTATTGGAAAGAGTAATCTAACCCTTTTTGTAAAGTATGAAGATATTAGAGAGTATCTTAGAGTTCCATGACCCATATAAAAGCACCCCAGATATGGGATATTTTCAGTAATGATGAGTACCTTTTCTTCAGACTACTACAATCAATTAAAATAGTTTTTACACCAAGATATGCTCCGTGTCAGATTGGGGTGTCCAGGGCCCTCCAGGGCTGCCAACTCAGGTGCCCCATCCCATTCATGAGCTCTTTCCCTGCCTCTTACCTCATTGCGAACAGAGTGGGGTGGAGTGCTAAAAGTTCCTGCCAAGGATTGGGCCTGGGTTGGCTGGGCCCACCGGGTTTTATCCCAGTGCCCCGCTGGCCCAGTCTGACCCTGCTTATGCTAGCAAGTTGTTTTATGTTTTATTATTACAGAAAGTAAGAATCTTATAAAAAATTACAAGAAAAACAATTGTAAGTGTGTATGTGTGTATAAGCCCAAGGATTGTAAGGGTAGGCCACAACATGCATCACTTTATGGAAACAAAGTTTTCTAGAAAAATAAAAGAGCCATTGTCTGTTTAATATTAATAAAAAGACAAATCAATAGAGGGTATCTTGCAGCAGAAGAGAATGTAATTTTCCAAGCATACATAGAGGTAAAGCACCATAAAACTTAATTGTGAAGATTTGCAGCAGGAGGCCACCGGGGCATGTTTTTGTTTCTTCCTTTAAGGGGTCTCAGCTGAATGCCAGCATTCCTACACATTGTAACCAAGAGCAAGGAAATATGCATTGTGCTTCTTCTCTCTCTCTCTCTCTCTCTCTCTCTCTCTCTCTCTCTCTCTCTCTCTCTGTCTCTCTCTCTCTCTGTCTCTCTCTCTCTCTATGTAAATAAATATATATATAACACGCAATGAAGCATTGCCCTGCCCAGAAAGCTCTGAATTACTGCCCATCACCCACTGAGCCCATTTATTTTAATCAAAAAATTAAAATTTCCAAATATTATTTCCTTTTTTCTCTAATAATAAAACAGTCCCTTGGACTTGATAGCAACTAAGCTTTATGAATCCAATCTACAAATAATTAATCAACAGATACACTTTTTGATTTTTTTTAAATATAATCTCAAAATCTATAGTTTAACTTAAAATGTACTGTTAGTATAATGTATACTGCAATATGCTTAAAAAATGCAGTTAGCCTTGAACTTTCAACTGTTGGTTGCTAGGGATTAATGAACCCAGCAACCTGGCAGCATTTTTAAAAGCAGAATGGAAAATGGAAGATGGGATTTGAAAAGAAGGATAAGCAATTAAAAAAAATACAAATATCAAGAAAAAAATGAAACAAAACTGTTTGTTGGCTCATACAAGCAGATAACATTTCCAAACTGGATATTGACAGAATAGGATCATTGATAATCCTCAAACCATACAAAATAGATAATGATACCTGTTGGAAAGTTGCTTAGAATAGGTCTATCTTGAACATGCTAAAATATGTTTGTGTGGGTTTCCTCCCACGTGTCCAAAACATACAGGCAGGTTAATTATCTCCTTATAAAATTGGCTATAGTGTACATGTTATATTGGCCTTAGAATATAAGTTCCACTGGAGCAAGGACTGATGTGCATGATCTGCAATCTCTGTAATGTACTGTAGAATTGTAGGTGCTAAATATATATATTGTATAAAACCAATATATTCTGCATTAAATACATTTTTTTTCAGATAGGCAACCTACTTTAAGTTTTTTTTATCTTTTTACAGTCACTCTGTAGTATATTAATATGTCAAATATTGATAATTATCCTTTCAGCTCCTTAGTGAAATAAGACGTGTGTGTATATATTTTCATTTGATTTTTTTTTTATGTTGAACAATTTGTTCTACAACGTCCCTTTACTCCGATTTTTTTCAATTCGGTATTCAGCAACATAGAGCAGTGGGAGAAATTTTCAGGCGATTTATAATTCAAAGCGCTACCGAGACACCACCTCGGTGTAATACAGTTCATTATTCCAGCATTTATGCTTACAAAGGAAGTCGCTGTTAAAATGGGTCTGGTCAAAGTTGTCGTTATAGTTCATTACAGAGATTTGTGCGCGACAACACAGTTACCCAATCTATCCACAGCTTTCAGAAAACAGAAACAACGTTTGGAACGTTTACAAAAGATAGGTTAAACAAATTTAAACTGAGAAACTGAAAAATTGTCTGAAAAATCTCCACTAGAATTACAATTAAAATTACAATTAATTAGCGTAATACTTCAGCATGTAAAAATGCAGATAAGAATATCAAATTAAATGTATTTTACTTACTGAAACGTCTCACTTCTTCTCCTCCTGTGTTTTAAGCTGTTTGTAAGCGATAACAAACGTCTTCAGGCTGACAAAGTGAAACTCCCAAGCAGTGAACCTTGAATACAATATTTTTTAACTGTGGTTGTCCCACCCTGCAAAAATGAAGATAGGCTTTTGATTTACAGCATGGAGGGGATTCTGCGGTTCACTTTGGGTTCTTTTAATTGTGAGTCAATGTCTGCTGCTTGGATCCCTTCTTATAACAAAAGAGTAAAACAATTCTAAATTATTAGCCCTATTGGCCTCCTGGAACACGTGATCCCGTTTGGGGAAAAAAAAACTGATACAAAGTGTCGGTTTGAGCTTGTGTTACATGTAGGAAAAAAGGATGTCAAGCATTTTGTATGGTGATAGCAAAAAAATTGAACCAGTCAAGATTAAAAGGAAAAAGAGAATGTCAAGCATGTCTTTAATACATGAGGGTGCTCTGCAATTGCTTGTGTCTACACAACTAAAACTCCAGATAGGGTTTAACAACAGGGACAGTAGAACCAGAGACTATTGAACCCCACTTGGGAACATGGCTGATGTTAGAGACTTCCCTCAAGGTTTGGGTGCCCCCGAAACATAGTTCAGGGCCAATAAGTTCTGGTTTCACGGCACTATCCAATTAAAGTTGTAACATGACCATAGCCTGAATTAGCTGTTTACTGCCAGAAGGACTGAAAAAATATACATTGTATATAAAATCTGAAAACCCATTATCCAATAAAATCCAATGAAAATGTACCTAAACTACCATAGAGGGATTATTTACTATGAGTAAGTGCCCCAGTAGGCACGAAATGTGTTAGGCGGTCATCTGTATGGCCCAATAAATGATTTGAATTTTTTATCTTAACTTTACTTTTGGAGAAAACTCTTTTTTTTTTTTTTGCTGTTTTGGATTATGTACTAAACCAATAATTTTTCTGGTCTGGCTTTTCGGGGTAAAAACTTTCATGAAAAAAAACAGAATTTTTTTGATATTTATTATACGCTGATGCTGCAAAAAGCCTAAATCTGAAAATCCACCATCTCAGACCTGTCGAGGTCCTGTATAAGTCAATTGGAGAGGCACCTATCACAACTGGACGTTATCGTGGTCTGCGTTGGTTTTAATCCGATAAATTCGGGGTTTTCTGGCAAATACACCCAAAAAAGTTTGATTCAGGGTTTTCACTCGATTTTATCAGATTTTTTTCCCTGTCCAATTGATTCGAGTTATATTACTAATAAATAAGGCAAAATCGGGCATGGGAGCTTGGTTGAGCTTTTTTTTTTATTTTAATTATGAGATAAATTCAGATTTTAGTAAATAACCCCCTAAATGTATGTTGATTACAAAGCAATAATACTGTGGGGTTTGGTATGTTTAATGTTTACATTTTTTAAATAGCATTAATTCACAAGGATCCACATTACGGAAAGTCCCGGGACCCAAACATTCCAGAAATTAGAACAAATACAAGTGTTATTATTCTAGACAATGTCCAGGTAACCAGGCCCAAATTTGGGACTTGGGTGCCCCTAGGCCCACTGGTTCCTTGCACCTGCACCCTCGCAAGCGTACACTTCCCTGCATGCATGTACATGTGCTGGAGCTCTGGGGATTACACATATAGGAGTACACACCCCTGCTGGTGCTTAGGTTGTGTCTGGCTGGCATGCCGTCCCTAAAACTTGCCGCCCTAGGCCTTGCAGGTAACACAACAACACCAAAATGGTGCAGGAATAAAACTTCTGAGAACTGAATATGGGTGATTTTGTCCAAGCCCAGACCAAGCCCTGCTACACCCAGATCTTAGCTCTTCCTCTGCTCCTGCAGGTAAAATAAAGGTCTGTCTAGTGGCTCCACATGAAGGCCTAGATTTGGTAAACAGGTAAACACAGACAACCAGTTACTAGGAAGGTTCACAAACAGAAAAATATTAGTCATTTATAAGCAGCGGTTTGGATTCCTTTATTTGTATACAAATGATAAATAACATCAGAAATATCCTGCAATATCTTTTAATATTCATATATTTTAATTTATAGACAGTCACCACCCAGTGGCCAGATTGCCAGAACATTCACTATTGTGTACAGTCTAATTTCAAATTAATTTTAAACGCCTTATATATGTACATAGTACATAAATATATGTTTATATATATATATATATAAATTAAAAAATTTCAATCTTTAATTCTGACTGTTAAAATCAAGATACTACTGCTGTGGTCCTTAGTTTGAATAATTGTGTGCATATTGTTTCAGGCCACAGGGTTGATGCCGATATGGAGAGTATGAAACTGTTTGTTTTGTCAGAAAAGGACTGAGGATGAGGAAGATGTAAGGTAAGAATGAGCCTTTGAATATGTGTTTATATAGTACATTTATTTATAGTTTGTTTTGCCATTTAAGAAAAAAATCAAACTGACATCAACTTGGGAGTGAAAACATATTAATGACTGATGAGCCAACAAGGTTGCAAAGCTGCCTTGTATTTCACATTAGTGGTGCTTTATACTCCTCTCTCTCGATATTACTATATTTCACATTAGTGTCTGACATAAGCTTGGGTAAAATGGGTTTCTTATATGAAAACTGCTTACTGCTTTGGAGATTTACTGTTAGTATATATGTCAATGTTGTATAGGAGGTATGAAGTTGTATCTGTAAGTGCATATATGTGTATTACCTATAGGCAAAGAACCTGCCTATGGCTCTAACTATTTAAGGAAAAGGGCTGGAAAATGGTCATATAAACTATGTTTTTTATTGTGGTATGAAGGGCTTGTCATTAGGCGCTCTCCACCCTTTCTGGTCTGTGTCTGCCACTAACTTCCAGCTTGGGAGTTGTGGAACTGTAGGGGAGTACAGATTGCTACACCTTACATTGGGTGCCAAAGCTCCTTGACCCGGTTCTGATAACAAAAAGCACTATTTGTGTCGAGCGGTGAACAGCATCACCCTGTTTCATTTTAGGCTATTATGAAAATAAAAAGGAGGTTCTACTCAAATCAAATCTGATGTTTTACAGCAGGTATGGAATTACGGCCTGGGTGGGCCAATTGGCTCTTATTTTTGTACTTTCAAATGTCGTTTTTCTGTTTCATCTGGAGACATCCTCCATTGCAGGATGCTAATTAAACTGCTGACAAAATTATTTCACTGTGAACCCATGAAGCTCAGCCTTTTAAAACAAACCCGTTCTCACAGCCCCCCCTCCCATCACCCAATTTATTGAAACATTTCTGATGCTTTTTGTACTGTCAGGAGCGAGCACAATGCATTGCATTGTTCTTTGTGTGCTTCTAAATCCAAATGGCATGTTTCTCTGCGTCGCTGGCATTTTCTTTTTAAAAACAAATTGTAAAAAAGTCAATACCTTTCTGTATGTATATTTCAGTAATCTCGGCTCTCAGCACCACAGAATATAACCCATACTGCTGCCCATTATGGTATGGGTTCTTTTTTACCCAGAAATACACTCAAGCTTTGTGAAAATGCATTAAAGTCAATGTAACAATTTTTTTCACCCATTGGAGTCTATGGGCATCATTTTAGAGGCGAAACACTGCAAAAAAGTTTGTTTATCGATCGCTTTTCATCTTGGCTTGACCACAGTCAAGGCTGTGTTGGTAAATGTGTATTCAGTAGTTTCTAGACTTAATATTCACTACCAGTCCAGTTGCTATTTATATTTGACTATTGAAATCGCTTTCCAGTTCCTCTCGATGTTTTGGAGGCAAACCCCAATATCGAAGAGGCGTGCCTCAGAAACGGCTTTATACATTTAAGACACTTCAGGACTGAATTTTTTCAGATTTTTCCATGATAAACTAAGGGTAAATAGTACCAGGGTTTCTTGTATTCATCAAAAACCTTGATTAAAGATGTGAAACTGCATGATTTTTTTTTTCATTTTGCTGCAGTAACAATGCAAGAAAAGGTGTATTCAGAATATCAACCATCGGCAAGGTGCAGCTTGTAAGTTATTAGCATGGACTGATTCTGATTTTCAATGTAAATTAGAGGTGACAGATTTTGCTTTTGTTTCTTGTTTATTAATACATTCTAACAGGGATTTTATTTGTATTTCTGTTTCATTTATGTCTTCTACTTTATATACAACATGATCACAAAATACTTATTGCAAATTGGGTACAAACCATATTGATAGAATGGCAAAATATGGTGAGGAACAATAAAACCTATTGTACTGGCATCTTACTAAGGAATGATACATTTTTCCCAGCCAAAATTTTCTACCAAGGGGTAAATGGGAAGGGAGAGTGATGGAAGGAAAAAAGAAAATATCAAGCTCAAGAATATGCAACGTTAAAACCCCAGGAAGAATTAAAGGAATAAAATACCCTTTGGGGCAAATTCACTAAAGTGCAAAGTGGCTAACGCTGGCGAAAATTCGCAAATTTACCAACAATGACCCTGGCAAAATTTGCCAGCGATGTAGATAGACTACCGCAACTTCGCACCCTAACACTGGCGAAGTTTCACTTTGGCGAAGGGGACCTTGATGTGTACAGAAATATTTGTGTTGTTCTGCTAACAGCTACTAAAGAGAATACTTCATCTGGGGCAAGCTGTAGTAGATCGGGATATATGTAACCAAATTCTGAATTATATTAGTACCAGATAAAGGAATTCTTTAATTCTTCTTTTTTCTTTTTGGGGGACATGGGTGTATGATAGCATGCTCTTCTGGAGACTTCTAGTGCTCCAAAACTAAGAGAGACACAAAAATTGCACTTTTTAAATCTTGTATCTCTCTTAATTTTGGAGCAATTACATGAAAATCTGGACAAACTGACATTAGGGGCAGCTAAGTGGCAGATTAGATTTTATGTTAATAAATGTAAGGTTTTGCAACTATATACATATATATATATATATATATATATATATATATATATATATATATATATATAGATATAGATATATATATATATATATATATATATATATATGTGTGTGTGTGTGTGTATATATATTCCTTCCTTTGTCTTTTTCTTCATACTCATTCTCTAGTTCATGTATGCAGCAGCTGAGATGAGAGCAGAGCAAAAAATGCTGAAATTCAAAAGATTGTTTTTAATTGAAATAATTTAGCAGTGAAAGCTTTGCAGGTCCCTGACCCTTGAAAGATGATCCACTAAGGCCCAAGCTTGTATTATTTGAATGGCCAATCCTTGTCCCAATGCTATCAAGGTAATACATTTTGTTATTACTGAAATAGCTGGCGTGGTAAAACTATCAAGCATATCAAGTCTTCTGCAAAGGGAGATGTGACACAGCTAAGTGCATAGAAATACAGTAGGTGACACGCAACTAATTATATGGGTCACTCTATGGGGCACATTCATGCAACTAACGTTTTATAGTAGGTATATTTATGTCGAGTAAAGAAGAATTAATTTTGGAAAAAAAAGTTACAATTCCCCAGTGCCAGTTAAAGCGTTAACTCAAAACGTGTGCCTATTGTGCAGTTGTAGGATGGGCACTCTTATTGTAGTCGTTCTGCCCATGATCTGTGGGTCATGTCTCTAAATTACACATGCATACTAATGCGTCCGTGCTGCACTCCGCTTAATGCATTTTTGAGCTGTGGAATTCCATCCGCCATGAAGGCAGAGATTAGTAACCTGCTTTGTTTATTTGTGACAAAACATTTTCTGTACAAAAAAAAGCCTTAATTTGGAAATTAAACTTTCGCAGTGAAGGTCGCACAGAAAGAAAATCACCAAGCTTGTGAACACAGATTTGTGTTTTGCTAAAGCAGCCAAAATAAATGTAGCTGACACTTTTGGGAACATTTTTTTTGATTGAATAAATTGAGTCCTAGTTGGTTATGGTAGAATTCAGCATATGGTGCCTGGAGACAATAGTGTCATTGCACAATGCAACGTTTTTTCCCCCATAATTCCTCCATAACATAAACCAGCTACTGGAGGTTCAATTAGTTATGGTTACAGGCATTAGATGCACAACAACATTTTCATCTTCCTTACCCAAAGCTAAATGGAGAGAACCCTATGAGTAGAAAAGTGGAAGTGATAAAAGTGTATAGGCATAATAACATGCAAATTACTCCATTCCAGCCTGTCACTGACGTTTGGGGAAGCAGAGGCTGTAAGGTTCAGGAATGGGAGTGTTGGGGGCTCATTGATTAAGTCTCTGGTCTCTACAGTTGGCTAAAAAATCCCATTGTAGCCCAGCCACCAAGATGAATGTGACGAGGAATTATTGTGCATGAGTAATACTGATTAGAACATTGCATATAATTGGTAGTATTGTAATAATACTACCAATTAAAGTTCAAGCTTTAATGTCTATATATTATCTGCCTAACTGCTAGTCGATCCAGAGGAAGGCAAAAAAAACCTCTGAAGCCTTTCCAATTTGCTTCAGAGGGGGAAAAATGCCATCCTGACTCCAAGATGGCAATGGGACCAGTCCCTGGATCAACTTATACGATGAGCTATCTTCCATAACCCTGAATTCCCTCACTAAACACCTTCCAACCCCTTCTTAAAGCTATCTAATGTATCAGCCTTTACCACTGATTCAGGGAGAGAATTCCACATCTTCACAGCTCTCACTGTAAAAAACCCCTTCCAAATATTTAGATGGAACCATGGATTCTTCTAATCAGAATGGTGACCTTGTGTCAGCTAGGAAGACCTACTGGTAAATAAAGCATTAGAGAGATTATTATATGATCTCCTTATATATTTATACATAGTTATCATATCCCCCTTAAGCGCCTCTTTTCCAGCCCCAACTTGGCCAGTCTTTCCTCATAGCTAAGATAGCTTCTGGTAATCTTTGGGTCTTCTTCCTTGCCTTCAGCAATTTTCGTCACTTTCGGGCATGCACAGTTATCATGAAGCGGAAGACTGCTCCAACTGCGCATGCACCGATACAGTGCTTACTTTCCAAAGAAGGCCGAACAGAAGAAGATGCCGCCCATGAGCTTCAATGCGAAGACTCTGCAATGAGTGATAATTACAGTATTAGGGGCATTTACAGGTGTTAACACCTGTGTGGGGGGAGGAGCATAGAGGGGGACTTTGTAGGATAGGGGTTTATATTAGTTGGGGTTGTTGAATTCTCCTTTAAGGCTTTGATTAGACAAGGATTGGTATTGCCGAGAAGTTTTGAAGGAATGGGATCAAGCGGGCAGGTGGTAATGTGAGAAGAGGCCAAAAGTTTTGAGACTACCTCATCAGTGACAGTGGTGCAGGAGCACAGGAGAGACTGGAGTGTGGAGGGAGGGTGGTGGAAGTCTAGGGGGGGTTGAGTAATGTTGTGCCGTTTTTTTTAGAAAGGGAGTTAATGAGTGAAGTAAAGTATGTTCGGTTGGCTTGGGAATGGCTGGTGTTATTGGAGTTCTTTTACATTTAGAGGAGTCATACCAGTAGGCTAATCCTTGTTGTTGCAGTGGGTAAACTTTTAGTCTCCTTGCTTATCCCCCCTCGTATGATTTAATGTAGGTAAAGTGTAACCAGCTCACTGTCTCCCTGTTGTATACATTCAACTATAGCCTCACTGACTTTAAACTTATCTTGGTCCACTTAGAACTCAAGGCAAAGGTGTCCTCAACACTCAATGACATTTATATGGCTACATAATAAAAGTCAATGTTTGCCCAGGAGCAGTAACCCATAGCAACCAATCAGTAGGAAGCATTTTCTGGTCACCTGTTTAAAAGCAAGCATTGGTTGCTATGGGTTACTGCTCCTGGGCAAACATACTGCTGGTTATTACATACAAGTATTAGTTGTATAAAAATGCATTAACTACAGTACATGCTGCAATCCGTTATATTACATTGTTGCCCAAAACCTTACAATAAATGGACATGAAAAACAATTTATAAAATAGATTAAAGCAGGGGTGCCCAAAAGTTAGATCGGGATCTACAAGTAGACCTTTAGCTGGTGATCAGTAGATCTTGAGACACTGTCCACAAAAAGCTTGTCCAAATCACCCTCCTATTTCTTGCTTTTCATTCAGATATTTCTTATGTAAAGGCTACATAATAGTTGTTTATTAAACATAGCAATATATATATTTTTAGAAATCAATTTTAAATAATATTTACCATGAAACAGAATGCTAACAATGCTTTTTTGAATGTTGATCATAATGGGGCAACCTCACTGAAGGTAGACCTTGTATTAAAAATACAAGGTCACTCCTGGATTAAAGGGATCCCTGGAGGTTAAAGCCTTACAGCTAGTTGGATTTTTGTTGACCCTATAGTGGTTTGGTGGGGTATAGAGATACTGACATACAATACAGATAGTTGAGAGTAGTGAACTGAGTTCTGTAGTCTCTGGTAGGGGCAGCACACAAGCTACTTTTCCTCAAATTCCCACTGTTACAAACCATCATTCATGGCCAAAGAAACTCCCTATTTTTTGTCTCTTTATGATCTAACAGTCTGTCTAACTCTTAGGTCTGCTACAAGAAAGCTGTGTTAATATGTTCTAGACTGTACCTAGAATGGTGTTTACCAATGTTATGCTTTGTCCGGGGACAGTGGCTTTCAGAGTTGTGCATCGCTTGATGTTGCCATTTTACTGTTTATTACCCTAGGGGGCAGATTTACTAAGCTCGAGTGAATAGTTCGAATAAAAAAATATTCAATTTACAAAGTAATTTTTTGGGTACTTCGACCATCGAATTAGTCAATCGAATTCGATCGAATCTAATGATTCGAACGATTCGAAGTAAAAATCGTTCGACTATTTGACCATTCGATAATCGAAGTACTGTCTCTTTAAAAAAAACTTTGACTTCATACTTCATCATATTAAAGCTACTGTGGCCCATTGTTAGCCTATGGGGACCTTCCCAAGCACTTTTCTAAGTTTTTTTTTGGTCGAATCAAATCCTTCAATCGATTGCTTAAAATCGTTCGAATCGTTCATTTTACTTTTTTTATTAGATTGTTCCATCAAAGCTTTTGCGCTAAAATCCTTAGAATTCGATATTCGAAGGATTTTACTTTAAGGGTCGAATTCGAGGGTTTTTTAACCCTTGATAAATCTGCCCCTATGGGTTGAATTGAAAATTCAAAGTTCCATTTTTGAGTTTTTTTTTTTTAAAACTTGACTATCGAGTTTTTCAAATTTGAATCTAATTTTATTTGAATTTGATTTGAGTTTTCGTGCCGATTGTATTCACCTGAGTTTTAAAAATTGGATTCTATTAATAAATTTCGATTGGTTGAATTTCGAGTTCATGGGAGTTTTCAATTGTTTTTACTGAAGTGTTAACATAGAGTTTCAGATATTCGATATTAATGACAGGATCAATACAGAAATTCAAAACAATGGTTGATAGCAACAAAACACAGTGACCATATTTAGTTGGTTAATCACATATCTCTCTGTTTGGAGCTCAAATAGCATTTCAGAGTATTATATCGGTGGAAATTTAAATGGATAGCCATATAATTATGAAAAAGTACAGTTTAAAAAAAAGATCCAAATTGTACATTAAGAATTTACATACATTTTTGAACTTTTGTACCGGTATTAATTGTGATGTATGTAACTCCATATGTTCTATGTACATAATTCATGTGATTTAGTTGTATAATCACATTTACTTTACAGTGCTACGCAATATGTTGGCGCTATATAAATACATGTTAATAACTTCTCTTCTATCAGCATTTTGTAGATTATCTAGGTATATAGACCAACTATCTAAAAAAAAAGATCTCACATATGACAGAATTACTTTCAATACAGAAGGTTTCTCTGTAATCCACTGCAAAAATAAGGATTTAAAAGCTGCTGCTGCTAACACAAAACACAAATTCTTTGAGTTTTAGGGGGTTATTTACTAAACTCTGAATGCAAAAATCACGAAAAATTTGGGATTTTTTTAATAAAATTGGACTTAAAGAAAAAAATCACAAATTTTTCAGAATTTATTAAATCCTGAGGATGGAAGAGTCTGAATCTGAAAATCCGGCATCTCAGATCTGTCGAGGTTGCATATAAGTCCCAATGATTTTTTAATATGCGCTGGGTTTTTGGCAATACCCCGAAGTTTTCAGAGTTTTCGGGTGAAAAATCTGAACAAATCACGAAAATCGGACAAAAAAATTGTGAAAATCTTGTTTTTTTCAGATTTTTTTCCCGCAAACAAAATTCTCTGGAAAGTGTATTAATAAATAAAATAAATAAGCCCAAAAAGCCAGTGTGGATTTGGTCAGGTTTATATTTTTTTTCAGAAAATATAAAGATAAATAACCCTGTTTAATGTGTTTTGCTTTTGGAGTTAAGATTAATTTTACTTTCTTTCTTTAGCAAAGCTAAATGTGGAAGACTGTTATTTTAATTTCAATGTTTTCTGTAAATGTAGATAATGCGTGCATTTTTTTTTCCAAATGAATTTTAATACTAAACAGTTTGCAAATTCAGCATCCGCAGTAATGGCAGTTGCACTTTTTAACGTACGAAAGTAGTGGAAAGAACAATCTGAAGGAGACAAATTGTGTGAAAAAATTATAACACATATAATATATTTAAATATAGCAAGAATGTGCTCAGAAAAGTAGTGTTTCTGGCTGATTTATTGACAAATTCCTCTAAAACCCTACTAGTCCCGCCCATCTGTTTGACTTTTTGCTGTCTCCTTTCCCAGACTGTGCAAGGGAATTGGCAGCACTCAGCACACTGCATTGTAGGATATGAACCAATCAGCAGCTAGGCTGACCTGATAGGGAACTGAAGCCTGTCTTTGCTTATGAGATCACAGGGCTGTGATTGGCTGCTCCCCTCCTACTGTATTTCTGGCAGTGACTGCCAGAAGCACAGACCTTTTGAAACACAGGCCGGGAGTGTAGCAGATCTATAGGGAGTTCCAGTAAGGGGGCTATATTTAAAGATAATGATAATTTTTAGTCACCATATATCATCCATTATTGCCTGCAAGATTGGAGGGATTGTGGTTATGCTATATGTCTCCTTTAAAAAATAGGATGGGGTAATAAGGTCCAAGCATTTTCAGTTCTGATGACTAGATATTTGGGGATATAAGCTTTAACTGTTAAAACTCAATTTTACATACCCTGATTTTAATTTTTTTATTGTGGTGCCACCGGTTTATAATGCATTTTGGTGTTTTGGGTTCTTTTTACATAATGCTTTTCTGGATTTTATACCAAAATGTTGTCCTTGTGTTCCCATAAATGAATGTGGATGTTGCCATTAGTGAAATAAAGAGGTTTGAAATACTAACCAGGTACATACTTTACCATGGTTCTGTCTGTAAATAGTCAATTCCAATTATTCTTTGCATCACATACAGTCATGCACCAATCACTTATTGCTTTAGGTTGTGCATGTGACTGTCGGAGAGGTCTTGCACATGTCCCCCCATGCTGCACTGCTTAACCCTTGTCATTAACATGGTAAATATTGTATTTCAAAGTAAAACAGACTCATGTACTTATATCTTTTCAGTACTTGAATAATAAGTTGCTTACATTTCCCAGATTTAACTTTCTTTTACATGGGCCCCTAAAAAACATAAAATTTAAGTTCTACTGTAGTTTATTTAGAATAAATGCTTGGATCTGAGTCTTCCATGAACTGTAAATAACTAGCATTCATCTTGTTTGCCATCATGATATGCTGTACAGGCATGGGATGCGTTATCGGGATACCCATTATTTAGAAAGCTCTAAATTACAGAAAAGCTAACTCCCATAGACTTCATTTTATCCAAATAATCCACATTTTGAAAAAAAATTTCCCTTTTCTCTGTAATAATAAAACAGTACCTTTTTACTTGATCCAAACTAAGATATAATTAATCCTTACTGGAAGCAAAACCAGCCTATTGGGTTTATTTAATGTTCACTTGATTTTTTAGTAGACTTAAGGTATGAACTTCCAAATTACAGAAATATCCCATCCAGAAAAGTTCAAGTCCCGAGCATTCTGGATAACAGGTACCATACTTGTACTAATATTCTTATTTGCCCCACCAATAGATATATCTAGATCTTTTTACTGATCTATGCTCTACAAAGGATATATTTTAATGGATTAAAGGGTGGTCGGACAAATCCCTCTTTATTTAATATTGCAATAGGATTGTCACACATAAACTAACACTTTTATTTAACATCCAATATTGTACCAGCTCCTAAACTACAGATCAACTGGAGCTTGCACGCTGCGTTTCATTAAGTTCTACATAGAAATGTATTTAAGCCAAGAAAAGACAAGCTTATTGGGCAGTTTCTAGACTTGGATGGTTGTAAAAAAATTCTGCTGCCCTACCTAAGTAGCTTGTGGATTCTGAGTCACTTTGATTGGGCACTTGATAACGGGTAATAGATTCTCTGCACAGACAATAATACTTTTGCGTGCAATGGAGCAGGACTGTAATAAAACATAGATCTAAAAGGCTTGAGGACAGCTATCAACTAGATAATGCATTCAGACCTACACGTCAAAGGGACCATGTGCATTTGATGCACCTAAGCACATCCATTTTATTCTGCCTGATTGCACCCAACTAGCCTTCAGACTTGCTTTTTAAATCACAATCACATGCATGAAACACATAATAGCACAGAAGAATGAGCATTGAACTCTCAAAGAATGCACTTACTTGCATGATAAAAAGCTAAAATACATGTATGGGGTCTGTTATCTGGAAACCCGTTATACAGAAAGCTCCAAATTACAGAAAGGCCTTCTCCCATAACCCACCAGCACACCCTAGCCTCACAGTAAGAGGGCTTGGCACCCTCCAACGTATATCAAGCAAGAAAAAAAGGATACCGACACTCAGGACTCCATGCAATCGGGACAAACGGTGCGTGTTTATTGCAAAGTAACATTTCAGAGGTACGCTCTTTCGTCAGACAAGCAAACCACAATGATGGTGAAAATTTAAACCCACTTTAATGAATAATAATTAGCATACAAATGAAAATTAATAAGGTGCCAAAACCCCCCCCAAAAAAGTCCAACATTAATAAGATATATGTCCAAATAGTCCATAATAAATCAACATTAAAGTCCAAAAAAGGTACAACGTCCAAGACTATCCAGTAATGATTGTATATAAAGTGCATCCAATTAATCCTATGGGGAACATTAAAAACAATGTATCACAATACAAACTAACTTGCCCTGTTCTATGAAAGAAACAATATTACATAGATTAGATTTACTTTACCTTACCCTTGCAACATAAAGATTCAATTCTCATATCTGAATTTTGTTTGTAAAACCCGAATCCAATGACATTCTCTCTGTAATAACATCAGGTAAACATTTGTCGAGTATCTGCCATCTCAACTGGGCAACTCTGTTGCCCTATGCAAAGAATTGTCTAGCAAGTGTAGTTTCCCTTTTCTTTTTACTTGTCTCCTTATCTATTTTTCATTCAGTAGATGGCTGGTAATTACATATGGTACTTTTGTGCTCGTTAAGGGCAGAGACACGATGCTATTTTGGGAGGTTAGTCGCCCAGTGACAAATCGCTTCTTCGGGCAACTAATCTCCCCGAACTGCCTTCCCTCCGGCTAGAATGTAAATCGTTGGCGGGATGGCACTCGGATTGCTTCAGCTTTCCTAAGTGGCCCGAAGTTTCCTTGTGAGTGCAATTTACATTCTAGCTGGCGGGAAGGCAGTTTGGGGAGATTATTCGCCACAAAGAAAAGCAATTTGTCAATGGGCAACTAATCTCCCAAATAGCAGCGTGTGTCTCTGCCCTTCGGTGAGTTTTTATTGATTTGCTTGTTTGGCCAACATAAGCAAGTCTGCAAGGACATTTTATACAATAAATAACTGCCTTGGTATTACAACTAAACCACCCTTTTATAGTAATTTTTGATCCCTTTAAAGGATGTCACATTATCCCCCAGAACAATACCACTACAATGGCCACAGTTGTGACAGGTATATGTACCTTGCAGTTTAGTGCTTATAAGGGTCTTGTAACGTTCAGTATCCCACAACCCAGAGTAAACCCCAATGTCCCGGGCTCGGCTCACGCTTCGGCCTATAACCGCCGCCTTTCACGTCGGGTGGAGCCCTCCGCTACTCGGATGCCGCCAGGACTTAATAGTGAGGAGACTGAGGGAAGAACTCTGGGCGAGCAAGGGAACTTAACGTAAAAGTTATCAAAGTCCAGGAGCGGGCCGAGTCGAAACCAATCGGAAATGCAGTACAAAATCGGTAAGCAGCAGAGTAGTCGAGGTCACAGGCCAGGTCAGCAACAAACAGGGTCGAAGTACAGAACGGAATCCAAAGAGTAGTCAGGAACAAGCCAAAGGGTCAGGGCAGGCGGATGTCAAACAGGAATCAGGAATAGCCAAAGGTCACAACAAGAATCACAGAATATCACACCCAGGAACAATAAACAGAACCTACGTTGGGCAAGGCACAAAAGGACTGCTGGCCATTTAAAGATTTGAATTTGGCGCCATTGGACGCTGACGAATCAGCGCCAGCGCCTGCGCCTTTAATTGCTGCGTATGCGCGCCGTGCGCTCCATAGGAGCCGGCGCCTGAGGCCTAGCCGCATCGGCGGCGGAGGAGAGGAACGGGCGTCCCCGTCGAGGGGGCGACAGGCGTCCCTGTCGTCCCCTAGGTAAGATTATTACAGGTCTGTAGTGTGTTAGAGCCATTACATTTTACCAAGTCCCCCACTGCACGTCCCCTCTTATAAGAGAACAATGGGGGTCTATTAAACAATTGACCATATTTCAGGCCAGCACTGACCAACCCCAGTATTTTAAAACAGTTCTCTGAAGAGTCTTTGAATTTGTGTCAAATGTTTTAAGCATTGGTATGTCCTTTCCTTGCCTCTTATCTTCCGTATTTCACTCGAAGTTTGTTGAACCTCACTCCTAACTTTCAATAATCACTTTGCTTATTTCCTTTGTCTTTAAGTTTTTTCACCATTTTTAGAGATTCCTGCTAGTATAACTCATTGTTAGAAGTAATACATTTAATTCTGGTAAACTGACTTTTGGGCAACCCTCTGAATACCCCAGGGGGATGAAAGCTTGTGGCCTGAAGAAAATTATTACCAGTTGGTTTACAGTACAATGATGTAGAGAAACCCTGTACCAGCATAAGTGATGTTTAAATCTAGAAAAAATGAAAGATGGTGTCATGGCATTCTAAGGTAAATGTAATAGTTGAATGCGTTCCATTATGATATTCCAAAAATTCATACAGTCTCTCGATTGACCCTTTCCAGATAAAAAACATATCATCCACATATGTATGTATGTATAAAACAGCCAAATTTGGCATTATTCACAATATAAGTATTTTCAAAATAATCCAATAATATATTCGCGTTTGCTGGCGCCATATTAGCGCCCATTGTGCAGCCTTGTATTTGCAAAAAATATTGTTTGTTTAAACAAAAATAATTGTTAAAACCATTTCCAAAAGCGTGCAAATCAAGTTGATTTTATTTTGCAATAAACACGCAGGGCTTGTGCTTTTTCTTGCTTCTCCCATAGGCTTCATTTTATCCAAATAATCCGAATTTTTAAAAAGATTTCCTTTTTTTCTGTAATAATAAAACAGTACCTTGTACTTGATCCCAACTAAGATATAACTGATCCTTATTGGAAGTAAAACCAGACTCTTGGGTTTATTTAATGTTTACATGATTTCCTAGTAGGCTTAAGGTATGAAGATCCAAATTATGGAAAGATCTGTTACCCCAGGTCCCATACCTGTAGATGTTAATATATATATATAATGCATTGATTTCAACAGTCGCTAGTGCGTAAAGGGCGCACATGCCATATTTGTTATTAGATATCAGTAACATGTTGATTATTCTTAAAGCACTGGCTTTTTCACTTAAATGCAATAGAATCTGTTTCATTAAATAATTCTCATACGATCAATAAAGTCCTATTGGTTTCTTTCTCCCCATGCTGCACAGGCACAGTATTAATTCTCAACCTCTCACTTCAAGGGACCTTGACATCCACACGTCGATCCTCGGGATGTGTCACTGACACTTTGTGTTTGCATTCAAAACAACTGAGACAAATTAGCCGCTTATTTCCAAAATAAAATCCTTCATGTCCACCCGCCACCATCTTTGTCAGGTCACTATTGATTTAAACCTAAACAAACAAGCTAAATGTGGTATATACCAGCCAAGTGGGTGACACTCTGATCAATGTGGAAGACACACTTCAGACCCTTGGAGTGGACAGAAAATAAATTACACAGGGGGTAAAATAAATTGTATGTCTTTAGGCTGAAACAATGACCTTTCACCTGGAGACCTTGCTATGAAACATAATTTTGTAACCCAATCTCTGTAGAGCTGTCATCACTAACACTCTGTAAAGTTCTGTACATTAACTATTTTATGCTTCTCCTGTTAGATTTTTGCAGGGCTTTATGGTCCTTGTTAGTCATGTGCAGGCAGGCATAAAACTTGTGGGACCCACAGGTTTACCCTCGGGACAGGTTCGGGTCAATTTCAGCACCCAGTTTGCGGGTCATGGGTGGGTTCTTCCTTCCACTCTCCTCCTTCTCCTTGAAGATTGCATCTGTTCTTTTTTTTCGCACATTGCACCCTGCCTGTTAATTTATCAATGATCCGTAAAGTTGCTTTAGGTAACGTGGTTGGATTAGTGGCAACAGCACACTGTAAAATGTGTCGCCCGGTGTTAAAGCGTCACTTCCGTTGGCAACAAATCTCCATATTAAACAAAAACTTACTACTCGAGGCAATCTTGATAATGAATGGAGGCCGATTCCTGGTAATAATAGGTTTTACTTGCAGTGATCATAAAGGGGTTGTTCACCTTTGAGTGAGCTTCTAGTATGATATAAAGCGTGATATCCTGATTCAATTTGCAGTTGGTTTGTATTGTTTTTGGTTTTTAAGTTACAGGTATAGTATCCCTTATCCAGAAACCCGATATCCAGAAACCTCCGAATTGCAGCATGGCTATATCCCATAGACTCCAAATTTTTAAAAATTATTTCCTTTTTCTCTGTAATAATAAAACAGTAGTTTGTACTTGATCCCAACTAAGATATAATTAATCCTTATTGGAAGCAAAACCAGCCTATTGTGTTTATTTAATGTTTAAATGAATTTCTAGTAGACTTAAGGCATGAAGACCCAAATTACAGAAAGATCAGTTATTGGAAAATCCCAGGTCCCGTTCATTCTGGATAACAGGTTCCATACCTGTATTTAGCATTTTATTCAGCAGTTGAGTAATAAATATAATATATGTAGCCTTACAAAGCATTTGTTTTTTAGATGGGGTCAGTGACCCCCATTTGAAAGCTGGAAAGTGTCAGAAGAAGAAGAAGGCAAATAGTTAAGAAGCTATAAAAATATACAATGAAGACCAATTGGAAAGTTGCTTAGTTAAGGGGATACTGTCATAGGAAACCATGTTTTTTTCAATACGCATCAGTTAATGGTGCTGCTCCAGCAGAATTCTGCACTGGAATCCATTTCTCAAAAAAGCAAACAGATTTTGTTATATTCAATCTTGAAATCTGACATGGGGCTAGACATATTGTCAATTTCCAAGCTGCCCCCAATCATGTGACTTGTGCTCTGATAAACTTCAATCACTCTTTACTGCTGCACTGCAAATTGAAGTGATATTACCCCCTCCCTTCCCCCCTAATTTTCAAGAGATTGTTGCCTGCGGTAGTGAAGATTTAACCGCCGGCAACAAATCTCTCTTGTAACATGGCACAAGAGAACAGTGTATACTGTTCTCTCATCTGAAGCTAAAAGCTTTTTTTACTTCTAGTCTAGACATTTCCCCTGGTGTTCCAGGGGGTGCCCTGGAGTTGTGGGTCGATGGCAGTTGGGAGTGTCTAAGAGATTGCAAGCCTGGTAGTAACCACTAATGATTATAACATTGTGCTATTAAATGTCATTTGTAATTTTAAATGACAATTTCCCATGTGCATTTACATGTAACAAGAACATACTGTAAGAATCCATTGACCAGACTGACTATGGCTTTTGAAGGTGGAGAATTATGGAAATTTATGAAAACTCCCCAACAAAGAGACTGGCTGCTATATTTTCAAATATAAGACACAAGAGCCATGAATATCCTGTAAATTATTTTCTTATATGGTGCTTAATCGGTTATAATCAGAGCTTAGTGATGTCCTTTCTGTCACATGACGAGTCCTTCGGCCTCGTGTTTTTATATGGTCATGGAACTTCTCTGTAACATATAATAGCCTAATGTTTTACAAGAGGAGGTACTAAATTCACTATATAATATTAAGTTATCCAATGGAATGTTTTCTATTGGTAGACTCCACACCCTGAAATTACCTGGACAACTGGACAATTTCTGAACACAGCAAACACAGCAACATAAAGATAGAGTGCAAAAGGGAAATAACTGGCGACTCTTTGGCCAGTGATGAAAAAGAAATTAAAGTATCATGTAGTGTTGCCCTGCACTGGTAAAACTGGTGTGTATGCTTCAGAAACACTACTATAGTTCATATAAACAAGCTGCTGTGTAGCAATGGCGGAAATTGAAAAAATGCTATATGGCACAGGTTAAATAGTGGATAACAGATAACATTATGTTCTACAGAACTTATCTGCTGTGTAACCTGGGCCTTTTCTCATTTGAATGGCTGCCCCCATTGCTACACAGCAGCTTATTTATATAAACTATAGTAGTGTTTCTGAAGCAAACACAGCAGTTTTACCAGTGTAGGGCAACGCTTACCCCCTGTTGTAAAATATAAGTATATTAGAAGTCACCTGACTATGACTCAACTGAAGGCTATGAAAGTCCACGATGACTTCTAATATCTTCCTATTTTACAACTTTGACAATTTTTTTTTTATAAAATATATTTTTGCCAGTCACATGACTCCAGTTAGATCATTAGACCCGGTTATAACTGATAACGTCACTATGAACAGTTAAGGCTTTATTTTACAGGATATTATGTATCATATATCTGTTATATGCTATATCCCACGAAGAAGTGCAAACATGTTCGGCATCCTATCAGTGTTGTTGTAAATAAATTAAAAAAATCAGCAAGAACATACAACATAAAGGCACAATTAAAGGAACAGTAGCATCAAAAATTAAAGTATTGTAAAGTATTGCCACTTGCTGGTAAAACTGATGTGTTTTCTTCAGAAACACTACTTATAGTTTATATAAACAAGCTGCATGGGGACAGCCATTCAAGCACAGGATACACAGTAGATAAAAGATGAGCTCTGCAGAATCCCATTGTATACTCCAGAGCTTATCTGTTATCTGCTGTGTCACTTGTGCCTCTCTTGCTTTTTCAACTTTAAATGGCTGCCCCCCTTGGCTACACAACAGCTTGTTTATATAAACTATAGTAGTGTTTCTAAAGCAAGCACACCCATTGTACCAGTGCAAAGCAACAGTACATTATATTTAATATCATTTCATATGTTGGTGTTACTGTTCCTTTAATCATATTATTTGCTCAACAGTAGAAACAGATTTTATATAAATATATATATATATATATATATATATATATATATATATATATATATATATATATAATTCAGGCAGAAGAGAAACCAGGCTGTTTAACAGATGTTTTTTCGATTCAATTAAAAGAAGAATTGTGTAAGATAATAATTTGCTCATTTAAGGTGAGGACTGAGGAGCATCTGGGCCAAAAAAATAAAGGGGGATTTTTCTGTCTTTAGCGGAAGCAACAGTTCCAAAGTCTTATCTGGAAAACGCCAGATGTTTCGCACTGATGTCAGGCGCAAAGTACTTCAACCGTTCAAGGATCTTGGCAGCAATTGGTACGCGGTTAACACTTTGTTTGCCATAATAGGGATTTACTTTGCTTCTCACAAAAGGGGATTTTCTACAATATTTTGTGTACCTTGTACTAGAAGTGTCCATTTCCTTCACTGTCGGAAAACAATTCTTCCAAGTCCATACTGTGCTGATTCCGTACTTACTATTTTAGTCCTAAGAGTCTGAATGGCCTTGAATATTTTGAATGAAAGGGGCTTTTCCAGTTGTTCAGGAAAACGGAAATTCCTTCCTGTTTTAAATCGGGAGTTGGGGGGAAGGTACTTTAAAGTTCATGAAACTACGTATATTAAAATAGACTTCCATAAGGCCAGTTGCAGGGAATGGTTTACACAGACCCTGGGGTTTAGTCATTTCCACAGGCAGTTTTCCCTTGTAGTTTGGACACTTAGGGGTAAGTTACTAAATTCGTTAAACTCGTTTTTTATTAAAACAAATTAGACGAAACTCCCTTCCATGAACCAACCTCATCAATAATTATTTTCAAAAAAGTCGGAGCAAAATAAACGCTGCAACAAAATGAAGTTTTTCAACTTTAAATGGCTGCCCCCTTGGCTACACAACAGCTTGTTTATATAAACTATAGTAGTGTTTCTAAAGCAAACACACCCATTGTACCAGTGCAAAGCAACAGTACATTATATTTAATATAATTTAAAATTTTGGTGTTACTGTTCCTTTAATCATATTATTTGCGCAACATCTTTTATAATGCAGCCAGGAGAGAAACCAGGATGTTTACCAGATGTTTTTTTTCAATTCAATTAAATGAAGAATTGTGTAAGATAATGATTTTCTCATTTAAGGTGAGGAGCATCTGGGCCAAAAAAATTAAGGGGGATTTTTCTGAGCGTCAATTTGAATCGTACGATTGACGCTCCGAATATATAATACACAAAAGCCATGAATATCGTGTAAATATCCTTATATCCTTATAAACAGTGTTAAATCCTTATAAACGGTGAGTTCTGATGTCATCAGTTATAAACGGTGAGTTCTGATGTAATTTCTGTCACATGACTCACTGAAACTTGTGTATTATAATAAATAAAGTACCCCCAGTTGCAAAATATGAGGATATTAGAAGTTACCTCGAAGTTTCATGACCGGCCTTCGGCCTCGTGTTTTTATATGGTCATGAAACTCCTCGGTAACTTATAATATCCTTATATTAAGAGGGGGTACTTTTTTCACTATGTAAATATATATTAACACATCAACTGCCAGTTGTTCAATAAACAAGTTTACTGTTTGAAGAAGCAATATGACCAAAAATTATTCCAACCTGGTTGGTCTTTGTCCAGATAATCAGTGATCAAATACATATCTCAGGCCCACCTACAGGGTATGCTACACACAAAATTATATCCTGCTATAGCCACCCCTTCTTAGGGCCCTACAAATCCGATCATCTATTGCATGGCCATTTTGCCCTAGGCATAGTAAATGGTGCAGGACGGACCACGTTATATAGTTAAAGTCACTAGGGACTATATTATGTGTTGAGAAGTGTTGCAGCAGTCCTTTATCATGAAATAAACAGAGATACTAGGGTTGAGACTCTCTGGGAATGGAAGTGCCATTTAACATTAATGTTTATAGAAACATTGTTTTATTTGGTTTATATGCCAAAACCAATTGCTACGATCAATCACATAGAGCATAAACTCAGATATTACTTTTCATTATTTCAGGTGGAACTGGTGACTGGTGAGAGTCTCAGCTGACCCTGAATTTGTGTTCTGGTACAGCATGGGCTAATTATGCATGGAGACACAAAAATTGGCTTGCTGTGCTCATGGCCCCGTTACGTATCTCGCTACGCATGTTGTAGAGGTCATCAGTAATTTTTTCTGTCTTCTTTACAGCATTGTAGTGGTGCAAAGTTCATAAGTGTTGTGTATGTGATGCCAGTGCAATATCATTATATCACATAGGGCAGGCAGAGTTTGGTACACACAGGGAGCATAGGGCACACAGAGTATAGTACACACAGGGAGCATAGAGCAGGCAGAGTATGGTACACACAGTGAGCAAAGGGCAGGTAGAGTATGGCACACACAGTTAGCATAGGGCAGGCATAGTAAGGCACACACAGGGAGCACAAAGCAGGTAGAGAATGGCACACACAGGCATCATAGGGCAGGCATAGTAAGGCACACACAGGGAGCACAAAGCAGGTAGAGTATGGCACACACAGGGTGCTTAGGGCAGGGAGACTATGACACTCTCAGGTAACATAGGGCAGGCAGAGTATGTCACACAGAAGGAGCATAGGGCATAGGGCAGGGAGAGTAAGGCACTCACAGGTTGCAAGCAGAGTATGGCACACACGGAGCACAGGGCAGGTAGAGTTTGGCGCATAGATATTAGAGCAAACTCGCAAAACTCTACCTGCTTTGTGCACCCTACGTGTGCCATACTCTGCCTGCCCTATGCTCCCTGTGTGTGCTATACTCTGCCTGCTCTATGCTCCCTGTGTGTTCCATACTCTTCCTGCCCTATGTTCCCTGTGTGCAATACTCTTCCTGCCCTTTGCTCCCTGTGAGTGCCATACTCTCCCTGCCCTATGCACACTGGGAGTGCCATACTCTCCCTGCACTATGCTCCCTGGGTGTGCGCCATACTCTGTCTGCCCTATGCTCCCTGTGTGTGTCATACTCTGCCTTCCCTATGTTCCCTGTGCGTGCCATACTCTCCCTGCTCTATGCTCCCTGTGTGTGCCATAATCTGCCTGCCCTATGCTCCCTGTGTGTGCCATACTCTGCCTGCCCTATGCTCCCTGTGTGTGCTATTCTCTGCTTTGCCCTCTGCTCCCTGTATGTTCCATAATTTACCTGCTTTGTGCTGCCTGTGTGCCATACTTTTCCTGCCCTATGCTCCTTGTGTGTGCCATACTCTGCCTGCTCTATGCTCCCTGTGTGTTCCATACTCTAACTGCTTTGTGCTGCCTTTGTGTGCCATACTCTGCCTGCCCATTGCTCCCTCTGTGTGACATGCTCTGCCTGACCTATGCTACCTGTGTGTACCATATTCTACCTGCCCTTTTCTCCCTGAGTGTGCCAAACTCTGCCTGCCCTATGCTCCCTGTATGTGTCATTCTCTGCCTGCCCTATGCTCCCTGTGTATGTCATACTCTGCCCCTATGTTCCCTGTGTGTGCCATACTCTGCCTGCCCTATCGGGGGTGCTCCACCAATGAGGCGAGTTGAGACACTTGCCTCAGACAGCCGCGTCCCTCTGGTTGCCAGGGGCGGCAAATATGCAATTCCTGGTAACTGAGAGCTGAATTTCCATTTTTCAACCCGGAAATTTAGCTCTTTCAGTGCAGAGAGTGCGATTGTGCAGTAGCGACTGGACCGCCCACGACCCCCTCCAGCGTTATGCTCCCTGAGTGTGCCATACTCTGTCTGCCCTACGTTCCGTGTATCATACTCTGCCTGCCCTTTGCTCCCTGTATGTGCTATGCTCTGCCTTTCCTGCGCTCACTGTGTGTGCGCCATACTCTGCATGCCCTTTGTGTGCAGGAACTAGGGGTAGGCAACCTCGTAGGGTGCAGGTTAAGAGCTACATGCTTCTGCATGAAGCAATTAGGAATGGCTAATGCCAGGTGGAGGGGGTGGAAGACATGGCGTTTCCAGAGGGTAACCTTGAATGCCCATAAGTCATGGCCTTAAAGTCCTGGTTCTCGCCAAGTAACAAGAGGCAGGAAACCTGTCCAGCCCGGGGGTTTTATTTGGGAGGGAGACTTTGGATGGCTAGTACTAAGTCATATTGTGAGATTGCGGAGTCAAGTTAGGCCTTCTGTGGGGGGTCTAATGAGTTTAGGGGTATTCAAGTGGGCATTTATTTGGTCTGAAGAGACCTCAAGTCCGGACATATAAAAGGTTTCATAGTAGGCAGCAAATTTGTGGTCTACACATGATATGTGGGTGCCTCACCTGGTACTGTTTTACAGTCAAATTCACATATTGACCAGCAGCAAATATTTACATTTTTTGCTTCTCCAGGAAACAGAATGAAGTCTTTTTGTGGCAGAAAAAAAAACCTCAAATGCCAACGGCAATATCTGCATATCTCTATAGTTTTGGTTTTACTTATAAATAAAAAAAAAAACATCCATTGACTCCAGTGCATTTCTAAGTTTAAAGGAGAAGGAATAGCATTTTACAATTGGGGTTGCCAAAAGTTAGGCCTATTTTTACTTATTTTTACTTACCTGTCACCCGGCGCTCCGATTAACAGAAAACAGCACCAGCTTGGGGGTTTTCTACAGAGCACCATGGAAAGATTTTCCTGCTTCATCGGTTTTCAGACGCATGCACAGTAGAGCGAAATATGCGGCTTTTTCGCTGAAGCAACTGCGAAAAGACCTGAAGAAGCAGGAAGAGGATCTCTCCAAGGTGGTCGCTAGAAGAACCCCGGGCCGGTGTGGTTTTCTGCTGATAGCAGTGCTGGCCGGGGGTGTCAGGTAAGTAAATGCTATTCCTTCTGCTTTAATTCCTCTAAACAGAGTTAAAGATTTACAAAAATGGAAAAAACCTTTAGGTGGAATGAAAAGTACTTTTTCTTACAATCCAAGTTCTCTATAAGGGGCTGTTATTAATTCAACACTCACAAGCTAAGGTGTGGAGTTTATTAAGAGTGCACCACTGGGACTGGCCAAGGCTCGGTCAGGAGATCAAGGCTGGATTTACATAGTGAGTGCCCCTAAGCCCACTGCCGTACGTCTCCCCTTTATCCATGCAAAATTCCATCATCTGGACTGGAGCAATGGGGATTGGCACACGGAAATGAAAAAAATGATTGTATCTCCAGCACATCCCCTATGTTTTTGAACCAATGTGGGTGTCGTTGGACAGCACGCCGCCCCTAAAATCCTGCTGCCCTAAGCCCGAGCTTTTTCCAAGCCTGCATCCCTTGATACAAACCACTGTTTTTTTCTTAACTATAGAGCTCATACAGGTTCATGCAACATGATAGTTCATACAACACGATAAAGGGATCACTTACCCCAGTGCTACAAGAGGAATCAAACTCAGGACCTTCGCATTACAAGGTCAACCAGGAATCTCTGAGCTATTGCATCTCTTGATTCAAACCAATGTTTTTTCTTAACTATATAGTTCATACACACTATAAAGGGATCACTCACCCCAGTGCTACAAGAGGAATCGAACTCAGAACTCTCACGCACAAAAGCAACCAACAACCTCCGAGCCACCTCATCCCTAGATACAAACCAATGTTTTTTCCTAACTATATAGCTCATACAGGTTCAGACAATACTTTAAAGGGATCACTTACCCTAGTGCTACAAGAGGAATCAATCTCAGAACCTTCACATTACAAGGGCAAACAACAACCTCTGAGCTTTTGCATTCCTTGATACAAACCACTGTTTTTTTATAAATATATAACGCATACAAGTTCAGCCAACACTCTAAAGAAGTGATCCCCAACCAGTGGCTCGTGAGCAACATATTGCTCTCAGAACCTTCGGATATTGCTCCCAGTGGCCTCAAAACAGGTGCTTATTTTTTAATTCCAGGCTTGGAGGCAAGTTTTGGTTGCATAAAAACCATGTGTACTGCCAAATAGAGCCTCCTGTAGGCTGCCAGTCCACATAGGAGATACCAGCACCCAATCACAGCTTTTATTTGGAAGCCCCAGGAACTTTTTGCATGCTTACATAGCTCTCCAATATCATTTACACTTGAATGTGGCTCATGGGTAAAAAAGGTTGGGGACCCCTGCTCTAAAGGGATCTCTTATCCCAGTGCTACAAGAGCAATCCAACTCAGAAACTTTGTGCAACATCCAAGGGGTCTGAGAGCAATATGTTGACACACCAATAGCCAGCAAGCCATTGCATAGTGGCTTATAAATGTTGCTTAGAATTGGCCATTCTATAACATACGAAAAGTTAAGGGTGAACCACTTGTTTAAAGGTACTTGCATCCTGACATACCTGCACTTCCATAGAAGTGGTTTCTTTTGCTGGAAGTTTCCTCATTTTTACAGCTGCAAATTAAGATTTAGCTTCAGTTCAAGATTTGGTTGTATCCCTTGTGACAGGTGAGTCCAAAATAGTGGATTTAGTGGATCCCTACAAGCAAAACTGGCACATGTCACTAGTCCAAAGAATTGCAAATTTCACCAAATACCTTGGCGTTAATGGGGTTTTTTTCCTCAGTATATTTCCTTTTTGTCTGTAATAATAAAACAGTAGCTTGTACTTGATCCCAACTAAGATATAATTAATCCTTATTGGAACCAAACCCATCTTATTGGGATTAATGTTTACTGGATTTTCCAAAGCTGTTGGCCAACAAAAAGAGTCCAACAAAAAAGCCTGATAAAGGGCACAAATGTAAAAAAAAGTGCAAACATACTCAGAGTCAGAGACCAGAGACCATATACTGTACAGACTGTAAGACCTTATAGCCACCACATTTATCGCCGCAAGATAACCCAACTGAGACCAATTCAGTACTCCTAGAATCACAAGGCAACAGGGAGCCCCAAAACCAAGGAGTCAATAGTACTCCTAGGCCAGGTAATGTTGCAGAAACAATGTCCACAACTACGCCTCAGCTAGGGGATTTCTTAGAATGGAAAAAAATGTACCATTATCCCAACCTTCAGCCACAAGCTACCAAAGCACAGGAGTCCCCACCTGACTTATCTGATGCTGAGGAAGGTCCATTATTCAGTAATGAGGTTTATTAATTTCATGACTCAGAGCTGAGGCTCTCAGATAAGGCGTATAAACACTCAGATTCTGAACAAGCCACATGTGCAAAACCAGACATATCAAAAAAAAAATAAAAAAAAACACTCAAAGACACGATGGAGACATTGGAACTAAAAGATGAGACCATTGCAGTCTCTAAAGTGTTAGGTGTCCATCAAAGGAAAGCACACTCATTTCCTACATTTGGCTCAATCACTAAGACTATGACACAGAATGGCTACAAGCATATCGCCAGTTTGCACTGACCAAATGATTTTATGATACTTATCCAGTTCCTGAGGAACATTGGAAATTATGGGATAAGCCACCTAAAGTAGACTCCACCACTGCTAGACTTTCCAAACAAACTACACTCCCTACTGAAGAGACAGTAGGGAGTGTAAAAAGTCCTCTCTAAAAGAGCATATGCGCAAACAGCAGCAATCCTATGGCCAGCAGCAATAGGATTAGCTCACACACTCACATAAGATTCTGGGAACTGACCCCTAATCCATCCACCTCAGCACAAGAACGAGCTGGAAACATCAACATATTTAACACTGCTCTCTCCTTCCTGGCAGACTTTGCCTTGGAAATCATCCGCATTGCTGCAAAGTCAGTAGCCAATTTGGTGGTAGCCTGCTGAGCACTATGGCTACAACACTGGTCAGGAGACAGCCTCAGAATAAACTATTGGGTCTATACTATACAGGAGAATCCTTATTTGGACCAGATTATAAAAAAAATCATTACAGATGTTACAGGAGGGAAGAACACCTTCCTTCCACTAGGAAAAAGTCAACATCAAAAAATTTACCACAGGCAAACACAGTCCACACTTAGCAGCAATTTTCACTCATCCAGTTTTCATAACACTAGTACAAAGCAGCTTACAAAAGGCAATAGGCAACAGCCAAGCAGACCCAGAAAGCCTGTCACTACAAAACCTAACTCAGCATGACTGCCTTAAACACAGCCCAGCTTCCAGGGTAGGGGGTCGTCTCACCAGATTCCTCTCCTGCTGGGAAGCACACGTTATGGACAATTGGTTTCTTCAAATTATTCAACACAGCTACAAAACACATTTCGCCACAATTCCACCAAGAGTATTTGTTCCATCTGTGGTACCCCCACACAAAAGTAACATGCCCGACACCAGCTCCCTGTGTGTGGCATACTCTGCCTGCCCTATGCTCCCTGTGTGTGTCAAACTCTGTCTGCCCTGTGCTCATTGTGTATGCCATTCTATGCCTGCCCTATGTTACATGTATGTGCCATACTCTGCCTGCATTGTTACCTCTGTGTGCAATAATCTGCCTGCCCTATGTTACCAGTGTGTGCCATACTCTGTCTGCCCTATGCTCCCTATGTGTGCCAATCTCTGCCTGCCCTATGCTCCCTGTGTGTGCCATACTCTGCCTGCCCTATGCTACCTGTGTGTGCCATACTCTGTCTGACCTATGTTAACTGTGTATGTTATATTATGCCTGCAAAATGTTACCTATCTGTGCCAAACTCTCCCTGCCCTATGTCACCTGTGTATGCTATACTCTACCTGCTTTGTGCTCCTTGTTTGAGCCATACTCTGCCTACCCTATGCTCCCTATGTGGGCCATGCTCTGCCTGCCCTATGCTCCCTGTGTGTGCCATATTCTACATGCCCTGTGCTCCCTTTGCTCCCTGAGTGTGCCAAATTCTACCTGCCCATTGCTCCCTGTGTGTTCCATACGCTGCCTGCACTATTGTCACTGTGCGTGCCACACTCTGCCTGCCCTATATTACCTGTGTTTGCCATACTCTGCCTCCACTATGTTACCTGTGTGCCATACTCTGCCTCCACTATGTTACCTGTGTGCCATACTCTGCCTGCCCTATGCTCCCTTTTCACCATACTCTGTTTGCCCTTTGCTCCCTGTGTGTGCCATACTCTGCCTGCCCTATGCTCCCTGTGTACCATACTCTGCCTGCCCTTTTCTCAATGTGTGGGCCATACTCTGCCTGCCCTATGTTACCTGTGTATGCCATACTCTGCCTGCCCTAGGTTACTTTTATGTGACATTAAAAAGCAATCCTTGCCCTATGTTTCCTCTGTGTGCCATATTCTCCTTGTCCTATGCTCCCTCTGTGTGCTGTACTCTGCCTGCCCTATGTTACTGATGAATACCATACTCTCCCTGCCCTATGGTCCCTGTGTGTGCCATACTCTGCCTGCCCTATATTACCTATGTGTGTGCCGTATTCTGCCTGCCCTATGCTCCCTTTGTGTCCCTTACTCTTTCTGTCCTGTTATCTGTGAGTGACATACTCTACCTGCCATATTTTACCTGTGAGTGCCATACTTCGCCTGCCCTAAGATCCCTGTGTGGCCCATAATCTGCCTGCCCTATGCTCCCTGTGTGTGCCATACTTTGCCTGCCCTATGCTCCCTGTGTGTTCCAAACTCTGCCTGCCCTATGTTCCCTGTGTGTGCCATTCTCTGCTTGCCCTATGTTACCTATAAGTGCCATACTTTTCCTGCCCTATGCTCCCTGTGTATGCCATATGCTGCCTGCCTTATGCTCCCTGTTTGTGCCATACTCTGCCTCCCCTATGTTACCTGTGTGACATACTCTGCCTGCCATGTGATCCCTGTGTGTTCCATACTGTGCCTGCCCTATGCTACCTGTGTGTGTCATAATATGTTACCTGTGTGTGCCATAGGCTGCCTGCTCTGTTACCTGTGCGCCATACTCTATCTGCCCTCTGCTCCCTGTGTGCGCCATACTCTGCCTGCCCTATGTTACTTGTTAGTGCCATACTCTCCCTGCCTTATGCTCCCTGTGTGTGTGCCATAATTTAACTGCCCTATGCTCCCTTTGTGTGCCATACTCTGCCTTCCCTATGTTACCTTTGTGTGCTTTACTCTGTCTTTCTGGGATTTGAGTCTGGTGGGGTTTTGTTAGTATTTAGAAATTAGGGGGACTCCAAGGTGTTTAATCATGTGCTTGAGGTTGCTGCAATATCCTCAGGGGAGGGTGAGGCTAATGGATTTAATGGTATGTCTTAATGACGTAATAAATGGTTTCATATATGAGTGATGAGTGATATCCCTGCAGTTAGTACCAACCATTTGGTTTTTGGTGTGCTACAAATCATTAATGTGGATATGGCCTTAAAAGTTCTGGTGGTAACAAAGGTGTGGTTTAAAATGATTTGTGGTAAATACTGGCTTCTATTATTGGTTCTTCACCATGTAGGCCAGAAAATAGAAAACTTCAGGTCCTCGGTGCAACAGCACTGATGTAGAGAGTGATATTTTGAGACCATTTGCAATTTGTTTTAATTTTTTTATTATTTGTTGTTTTTGGAAAATTTAACTTTTTTTTAGTCAGATCTCCAATTTGCAATTTCCACAATCTGGTTGCTAGGGTCTAACTAACCCTAGCGACCATGCATTGATTTGAATAAGAGACTGGAATATAAATAGGAAAGAACCTACAAAGAAAGATGAGCAATCATAAGTATCATATACATGTGTACTGTAAAACTGGAACGAGTCAGAAGAAGAAGAAGGCAAATAATTTAAAAAAAAACAATAATATATATAAACGAATTGAAAACTTGCATAGAACTGGCCATTCTATAACATGCTTAACGTTAATGTACAGGAGAACCACCCCTTTAAATTGTCTGATAATATGGCAACATTGTTTTCTGCCCTGTTTTCCTGCTTGAGAAGCTATTGAGTTATTTGAGCTTTGAATAGGCCACTTTTTTTTGAGCCACTCCAGTGTTACTTTGCTTTGTGCAAAAAATTATCCTGCTGAAACATGAATTTTCTCCCAAGGTAGGTGTTGCTCAACCTTATCAAGAGCAGCACATAACACAGTAGGATGCTACAATAATTAAAAGAAATGTCAAAAAACCTTTGGAAAGTATCAAAAAGTATGAAGGTGACGTATGCAATGTTTAGGAGTGTGAGGCCAGGGCCGAGCTTTTGGCTATCGTTCACGGTGTGATGCAAAACAACCTCACAGAACACGAGTAAATCACATTTAGGACCCCCAAGCACAAGTGCAGTGTGCATGAACAAGGACACACAGTTTCCTATGAGGAAAGACTAGTCAAATTGGGGATGTTTCTGCTGGAGAAGAGGCGCTTAAGGGGTGATATGATAACTATGTATTATATATAACGGGATCATATAATAATCTCTCTAATGCTTTATTTACCAGTAGGTCTTTCCAGCTGACACAAGGTCACCCATTCTGATTAGAAGAATCCATGGTTCCATCTAAATATTTGGAAGGGTTTTTTTTACAGTGAGAGCTGTGAAGATGTGGAATTCTCTCCCTGAATCAGTGGTACAGGCTGATACATTAGATAGTTTTAAGAAGGGGTTGGATGGATCAACTGGCAGTTAGGCAGGTTAAAATAGAGTTAAAAGGTTGAAATTGATGGACATCTCTTTTTCAACCTGACTTACTATGTAACAGCTGTGCACAGTAGAGCGTCGCTGACATCATTCACAAACGATAATTGAGCCATATTTGCTTTTTGAACTTCTGAATAGTTGCCCTAAGTTACATAAACAGAGGCGGTATGTAAGTCTGCTCTTATGAGTAAGTATGCTTGTAAAGTTTACCAGAAGTATGTGGCCATGTGGTCTTGTCACAAAAAAAACCCAGTCCAAGAGTTGCCAAAAATTGGAAAAATCAAAGTAGGTGAAGAAGATCCACAAATAATAAATGCGGAAACATGACATTTTACTACTGCATTTATTATTTGCGGATCTCCTTCATCTATTTTGAGTTTTCCTAAATGACAATGATACATCTATGGTATAGGGTCTCCAAAAGCAAAGCAGTTACTCACCACATAGGGGAAGTGGCCCAGGTGCACCGCCTTGAGACCTCAGCATGGGGAGCGGACAAACCGAAAACCAATTAGGAGCAGGCACTCAATGAAGGCAAACTTCCACCAAGACAATAGTTCAAAGTGAAGAAAGTTTGTGTCCACAGCCTTACGCATTTCGTGTCCTAAACACTTAATCATAGGCCCATGGTTTTCGGTTCCTAAATGACAATGCCTAGTCTGCTCCAGTTAATACTGTATACGTTGGCTCTTTGACGCTAGGGAATACAGGCATTACTTCCATCCAAGTCATGGCGGTAATCCGAGAGTTCCCACAGTGGGTTGTATCAATAGCAAAAGATAAATGGAAGCAGGGCCGACAGGCACTCAAACGGATCCACAGGACCAGAGAGGATTAGTTAAAATATATTTTATTTATACAAAGTTAAAAAATGTGTATCATCTCCATCCACCCTACGCGTTTCGCACCCACTTAGGGCACTTAGTCATGGGCCAAATTGCATCAATAGCAGCAACAGACCTGTGATCCAACTAGCTGCAACTTGTGCTCGATTTCTGTAAATATACTTTATTTAGAAATCTGGGTGGCTATTTTTTCTGTCTGTCTCTCTATTTAAATAGGTAATTATCCCACTATTTGTGAGTTTTGTGTTGGGATGTCAAAACAACTTTTGCATGTTTAGAAATGCTGCACAGAAATCCTTTATATTAAATACATGTAGAATATAACTACAGTTTCTTTTTCATACAGCCGATTGAGTTTGTAAGCCTGTTGGCCAAGAATTTGATTTGGCATCTTGTAACTAAACAAACCAGCCTCTAAGTATGAAAAGATCATTTATTATGTCCTGAGCTGTAAGTCTAAGCACTTTGACATAAATTATTGGAACAATCCAGCCTGTTTCATACACTACATAACCCTTTGGTCTCCCAATGTAGATAGCCAAATCTCTTGGCATGTTGAACTTTTTTTTTTTTTTTTAAATCTGTTTTCAGGGAACCTTGAGGTTGAGCAAACTGCTCTTGTATATGTGGGTCCATAATGCTTTATCTCAGGGGGCCCAGCCTCATTATTCTGGCACGTTCTTGACGTGTGGCTGAAGCGAGTGTGGTCCCTATTCTCCTGCTTAGCGTGTGAGTAATCTCTCTATCTGCCGTCATTTATCCACAAGTCCCTGAACTTCCGGGACCCTGTACTGATAATTCTGCAGGCCATAATAAATTTAATAGCTTTTTAAGTGACCATAACCTTGTTGCCTAGCATTCCATCTACACCAAGCTGCTTTCCAGACTGGCTGACATGAATGCACTTCTTTTTATACTAAAAATGAAGCAAATTGGGGTTCTTGTATGATGTGGCCTGTCTTTAACAAAAATATAACTCTTATATATACTCTTAGTAACTGGAATTTGGACACAAGCTTTGTTTATTATATGAGATGAATAAACCATTTATTAAAAGAAATGATATTGTTCAACCACATCTTTTTCTCAAGGCCAATATATATATATATATATATATATATATATATATATATATATATATATATATATATATATATATATATATATATATATATATATATATATAAAATCCCACAGACCGGCACTCGAACAGATGTGGCCAGCAGTGCACGATCAATAAAGCATGTATGTAGCACAATGGATCAGCACACACTGTTTTGAATGTGAAGAATATTTATATAAGCAAAAGGATAACTGCACCAGGACTTCATACAAAATAAACAAAAAAGTTTTATTAATATATATATATATATATATATATATATATATATATATATATATATTTTTTTATTATTATTATTTATTTATTTATTTTTTTAAACAAAGGAATATTGCCACTACAACATGAGTACCACTCAGGTGAATTTTGTGTCTTTATTTTTCTGCTGGGAGGAAGTAGTTCTGCTGCTGTGCTGCCTTGATGAATCTTGTCATGAAGCTGAAATGCAACGTCGTTTATCTGAAGTGGCATAGGATGTCCATTCTATATAGAATGGAATAACTGTACCAACTAACTCGCTGCACTCGCATTGCTACTGGCATCCTTAATCCCAGTTGTTATAATGTAAGCAACTTTATGTATTTATTGCTTTATTCAGCGTCAAACTGGGGCATTGGCGGCCCACCAGGGCTGCAATGTCAAGGGCCCTGTTTGCAATGGCCAGGTGCTCGCATCCACTTCCCCCCCAAGGTTGGACTGGGGGCCCAGGGCCCACCGAGGCTGCTGTCCAGGGCCACCCTCCGCCCCCCTCTGCTGTGCCGCAGGCGCAATGCCACCACTCAGCCTGCGTGCACATGCATGTTTTACTGCGACTGCCTATTAAAGGGAGGTCGCTGCAGGAAGAATCTGGGCTGGCTGGGCCCACAAGACCTGGGGGCCCACAAGACCTGGGGGCCCACCGACCCAGTCCGAACCTGTCCCCCCCGCATGCATTATGTTGCATCCAGTTTACCTTCTTCTTTCTTCAACCTTTGAGGAGGCGACTGGTTGCGTGAACTATGAGATCCTGGGCCCAAGGGGTTTTCCCCCTGCGTCCCACTGGCTCAGTCTGACTTTATTTCATTTATTTGTAATTGTTTTATTTGTTTGTTTAAATGTTTTTTTCTAATACAGGTATGGGACCTATTATCCAGAATGCTCTAGACCTGGGGTTTTGCGGATAACAGATCTTTCTGTAATTTGGATCTTCATACCTTAAGTCTACTAGAAAATCATGTAAAAATTAAATAAACCCAATAGGCTGGTTTTGCTTCCAATAAGGATTAATTATATCTTAGTTAGGATGAAATACAAGCTACTGTTTTATTATTACAAAGAAAAAGGATATCATTTTTAAAAATGTTGGTTTATTTGGATAAAATGGAGTCTATGGGAGACAGCCTTTCCGTAATTCGGAGCTTTCTGGATAATGGGGTTCCGGATAACAGATTCCATACCTGTGTACACAATTGATCACCTACCTCTACCTACCACCACTTCTGCTGGCATCCTTAATCCCAGTATTATTGTAGGCAATTTTATTTATGTACTTATCACTTTAAGTTGTTTTCATTTATTTTTTTGTGAATTAGTTTTAGTATCTCTCTGAAAAGATATATATATATATATATATATATATATATATATATATATATATATATATATATATATATATATATATATATATATATATATACTGAGAATATCAATGTCTCCATCATACCAAGGGGCAAATGAAAGTGTGAAATTTGATGAAGGCAAATATTTCATAACCTCACTTGTAAGTATCTCTTTGCCAACTCCAAATACCCCTCAAAAGATTCTTCCAAATACTGAATCAAATCTCAAGTTACACTCACTTGCATCAATTGTTAACGAATTGCAGAATTCAGTTGTTAAAGCTAGAGCTAAAGGGGGTTATTTACTAAACTCCGAATGCAAAAATCACGAAAAAAATCATGATTTTTTTTTATAAAATCGGACTTTTAGAAAATCACAAATTTTTCTGAATTTATTAAACCCCAAGGATGGAAAAGTCAGAATCGGAAAATCCAGTCAATGGGAGAAGTCCCAATGATTTTTTGATGTGCGCTGGGTTTTGGGCAATACCCCGAAGTTCTCTGAGTTTTCTGGTGAAAGATCCGGAAAATTCGCCAAAAACAGATGAAAAATCTGTAAAAATCATAAAAATCTGATTTTTTACGATTTCTTCCCGCAAACACAATTTTCTGGAAAAGTGTATTAATAAATAAGGCCAAAAAACTTGTGCGGATTTGGTTGGAGTTTTCTTCAGAAACTATTGAGATAAATTCAGACTTTGATAACTAACCCCCTAAATGTTGCAATGGTTTCGGTTTGACTTTAATCTTGATCACCCCCCTAACCCCATGATTATAATCATTTACTTGATACCCCAGACCTGCGCTCCTGTTCACTTAAAACTGAACCTGTCCTGTGATATTTACTGGGATATTTTTGCACTTCTATCTTCTTTTATTGCCTCATATTTTGCCCCCCCCCCTTTGATTATACCTTCAGTTCTCCATTAAGATTAGTGATGGGTGAATTTTGCGAAAATGGAAAATGTAATTTTGACGCAGGCGGTAAAGTCAATGGGCAATCGAATAGTGTTGATGCGAGATGGTTTTGATGCAAGCGACTTTTCCAATATCTTTTTGATGCTTGCGAATTTTCACTGGAGTTTCGAGAATTTATTCGCAGAGGCAAAACGCAGGAATTCGTCATGAATTGCCGCCTGGCGAATTCCTTTGCCCAACACTAAGATTATTATTAGTCAGCACTTTACAGAGAATATATACGTATCATTCACACCCGTCCCTGCACAGTGGAGTTTACAAACCCTGGGTTCCTATTGCATTCACATACACTATGGTCACTCTTTTTCCATAGGAACTAGTTACCGTACCTGTTTATTTTTGAGTGGGAGGAGGAAACTGGCATAAAAATAGTCAGAATTTACAAACCAGATAGAAATCAAAGCTAGGATCCAAATGAAGGTTTTTAAGAATTCGAATCCTGCTATTCACTCTAGCGTTTGACCAAATCCTGGAATTGGTGCATCCCTACTCGAAACGCTTTGCCCTGGGCTGAATATATTTTAAGGGACTGGTTACTACTTTATCTTTAGAAATATTTCTGGTGCTGGTGTATTTCATTTGACCCAAAGTTGGTTTATTGTTTTGAGCTTTGCATTTTCGAAAAGGTTCCTCCAGAACTATAGCTAAGGGGTCGGCAGCAAAAGGGCACAACTAATCGTGAGGGAAAAGGGAGATGCAAATGCAGAAAATGTTTGTTGTGGTTTATTGCAGATTTATCTTTGGCAGCTCCCTGTCATCTCTCTTCTTCTGTCATTCTGGTCTGTCTCTGCCACTAACTGGATGGCAGTGGCTATTGGTGTGTTAGTACCAGGGTAGTGGTGAGTGCACACGTTTCCAACCCTTACATTGGTCGCTATAGGGATGGGCGATTTTGATCCATTTCGCTTTGCCAAAAATTTGCCTCCAGCAAAAATTGGGCAAATGCATTAAAGTCTATTGGAGACAAATATTCTTTGACGTGCGGCAAAATATTTTTTTTTTATAAGTGTTAGAGTCCTGCAGCAGGTTACACGCAAAAACCAGCGGTACCCTGCGGGTTGCAGGTAGAAGTTCCAGGTGCAGGTATCGACGCAGGTCAGCGGTTCTGCGGGTCGCGGGTCAGTAGTGATTTTTACTCCTTTTTTCTGATCACGCCTACTTCTGATGATGTCCGGTTTACAATGACAGCACTTCCTGATTCTTGATGGTCAGCGGGTTGCGAGTCCGCGTTGCGGATAAGGTACTTGCGGGTCGGGTAGAGGGTTCAAGCGGGTAGGAATGCGGGTCGCCAGTCCAGGCTGCAGATTGCAGGGTACGGGTCGGTTACGGGTTCCAAAAAATGGACCCACGCAGGACTCTAACGAGCATCATTTTTTTTTGACACACAACATTTATTTTCTACCAATGGGCGTCATTTCTGCGGCGAAACTCTGCGAAAAAATTCACTCATCCCTAGTCACTAGTTCTGCTTTCCTTCCACTGAATTATAGCAAGGACACAGTGGACTTGCAACAATATTCAACACCTTTGGACATGAAACATAGCTATCTGCAAGTGTCCAAGTCATCAAATTTTGAAATTGGTAACACATTCCTCATATGAAAGACCTGAGGAATTCTTTCAGCAGAATAACAATAAGGAAGAATATTTGCAATGCAAGGTCTATCTGTCCCATATAACGTATTCGTGTAGGTATTTCATACATATACACACATACAATATTTATTTCTGTCTCATTTCCTAGCTAATAACACACATAAAGCCACCCCATGGTGCAGGAACTGTGCATAGCTTTGGTTGCTTTGACCTGTATCTCACATATTCTAGTCTTTCTGCACTCTCTCTGGAATAATGTTACTCTCATGTAGGTGCAGTTTATCAGAACGTCGATGCCAGAGGGTGTCTCCAGATGTGTCTCGGTGCTGTTTGGGGCATACTGGGAGATAACTTTGAAGGCTAAATATCTCATAGGAACAACCTTATTACCAGACACCAAACATATTCAGAGGCCCAAACCACATTCCCAGGCCCAAGACTCACCCCTTTTTACCTTTAATTTAGTTTAGATGTAGCGACAATTCGCCATTGGTTTTCATTTTTTATGATTTGTGGTTTTCGAGTTATTTAGCTTTTTATTCAGCAGCTCTCCAGTTTGTAACTTCAGCATTCTGGTTGCTAAGGTCAAATTACCCCAGCAACCATGCATTTATACAAATAAGAGACTGGAATATGAATAGGAGAGGGTCCGATAAGAAAGTTGAGTAGTGAAATATAACCATAAACGTGTAGCCGTACAGAGCATTTGTTTTTTGGTCCAATGCTTCCTGACTCCTTAATGGCATTTGCCAAATCGGATTTGCTCCCAGGATCAATGCCCCAAAGTTGTGGGATATGATGGTGAATGGTGTGGGTTGGAAGTAGGGGGCAATTATGTGGGCTTAAAGCAGGGGGCTGTGATATAGGCAGTAGTATCTGCAGGTAAATGATTGTGTTGGATCAGAGGCAGGGGAAACAGTGGTATATACAGGTGGTTGATAGTGTGGGCCTTGGATAGGTGAGCGATGGCGTTTACTGAAGATAACTGTTATAGTGATATAGTGTTTGGTAAAGGGCAATAGTGACAGCTGGAAGGAGGCCACATATACAGTAGTCATTGGTGTGTTCAGGAGGTGGGTGACATGAGGAGGTGGCAGGGGGGCTGAGATTGAAGGCCAGTGTGAACTGGATGGAAGGAAACCAATGTTGTGGGCTGAAACAAGGGGGCTTGATGGTAAGAGGTTAAGGAATGGGAGGGATGTTGGTGATATAGGTGGAGACAGTGAGGGCCAAAGAGAAGGTATGTGGGATAAGGCAGGGGCCAATGGTGTGGACTAGAAAAAGGGAGTCAGTGGTATTGGCATGTGATAGGTGATGATGGCATGGGGAGGAAAATAGGGGTCCGATGTTGTATTGCAGAAGCCTGGTGTTGTGGGGTCGGGGGCAAGGGGCTGATGTTGTGGGGCTGGGGACAAGGTGATCGAGATTGTGGGGCCGGGGGTAAGGGGCCTGATGTTGCAGGGCAAGGGGCTCGAAGTTGTGGGGCCATAGACAGTGTCCAATATTGTTGGGTCAGAGGAAATGGGCCTGATGTGGCGCAAGAGGATGTTGAGGGCCTGGAGTAAAGGGGCCTGGTGTTGTGGGCCATAGACAGGGAGCCTGATATTGTAGGGTCATAGACAGGGGGCCCGATGTTATGGGGACATAGACATGGGGCCCAATGTTGTGGGGCCATAAACAGGGGGCCCAATGTTGTCGGGATATAGACAGGGGGCCCGATTGTTGTTGGGTCCAAGGCAAGGGGCCGGATGTTGTGGAGCCAGAGATCCGAGGGGCCAGAGGCAGGGGACCCAGTGTTCTGGGCATGTGGAAGGTAATGGTGAAGTCACCAGGAGGGGAGCAAAGCCTGATGGTGTGGGACCTGAGAAAAGGGGCCCGATGGCATGGGGACAAAGACAAGGGGTGCGATAGTGTGGGCCTGAGGCAGGGGCATGATGCCTGAGGGTGTTGGCTGGACATAGGCAGGTCCATGTTAATGGCCAGGATCAAGAAGTGCTGATGGTAAAATTAAAGGTTGAAGCAGGACTGATCTTAAAGGCTGGGACGTGGCTGATGTCAGTGCCAGAGGTTAATACTTACCAGTGGGTTCATATGAGTCCTCATATGAAATTCTTGGAGAATCATTGGATCATCAAATTAAACATCACACTTAAGGTCCTCCAAGAATCGCAGTGGCATTGTATATGCTTTTGTGAAATTCTCTGGTCAAAACTGCAGGAAAAAATACACATCTATCTATTTCTTGTACAATAGCATTCTCCTAGACTGTAAGAGTGGAAATATCCTGGCAAAAAATCTCCCACAGAAATGTATATAAATCCTGAAAATATTACAGCACGGCTGCCTATATTATGATTTCTGGCATAGAGTAGTGGCAGGCTAGAGTACAAATCCCCTCCTCCCCATATGGCACACACAGGTATGGGATCTGTTATCCAGAATGCTTGGGACCTGGGGTTTTCCGGATAAGGAATCTTTCTGTAATTTGTGTTTTTCTCAAGTCTACTGAAATATAATTTAAACATGAATTAAACCCAATAGAATTCTTTGCTTCCAGCAAGGATTGATTATATCTTAGTTGGGATCGAGTACAAGCTACTGTTTTATTATTACAGAGAAAAAGGAAATCATTTTTAAAAATAGAATGATTTCATTATAATGGAGTCTATGGGAGATGGTCTCCTGCAATTCGGAGCTTTCTGGATAATAGGTTTCCAGATAAGGGATCCCATACTTGTAGTATTAAATATAGCAATAGCTGTGCTTGAACTGATGCGATGCTATTGGGCTCATAGAAGAATTACAAGGATATCACAAAGGGGAGATTAAATGTGCTAATTAGAGTAAAAGGATAAACTTTTTTTTACCAGTGCTCACTCCCCAAATCCAACTTTACAAAAGATAACTTTTTAAATATCTTAAATCTGAAAAGTTTCATCTTCGTAATTGCACCCCATTCTTACCAAAAGTGTCCAGGTGCTGGTATGGTCACACATAACTTATGTATAATAGATTTACAAGGTGCCTATTTGTAGCCCTCAACCATCAATTTAAAGCACTGCCAGTCTTTCTAACTGTTCTAATATGTTTAATGGGAATCTTACATTATTTAGCAGTCAGATTTCCTGAATGTGAATGGAAAAGGAAGGCTGAATTTGGTGTATACAGTAATACAGGTTGTAATAATATTAACTGACCACTATAGAAGCTGTAGAATTGGCTCCCACTGAGCGCACTGTTCTTTCTACTGAATCAGTCATGTACATGTATGGGATCCGTTATCCAGAAACCTGTTATTCGGAAAGCTCCGAATTATGGAAAGGTCGTCTCCCGTAAATTTTATCCCAATAATTAAAATTTTTTAAAAATGATTTCCTTTTTCTCTGTAATAATAAAACAGTACCTTGTACTTGATCCCAACTGAGAATCAATTAATCCTTTTTGGAAGCAAAACCAGCCTATTGGTGGGCCCTCAGCTCTTGTGGGCCCCGCCACGGCTGCATCCGCACCCAGATTTGCAGGATTCTTATTGCCGCGACCTCCCTTTTGCAGGCGGTCGCAGCACATGCCCAGTAGTGGGGGCAAAAGGAGGCCCTGGACAGCAGCCCCTATGGGCCCCCAGTCCGTCCCTGCTTATACCCACCTTGCTCAGGAAACGTCTGGCTTCTGTGCTCAGCCCTGTTGGGTAGAGGGGTGGTCCTGGTGACTAAATATGCCAGATAGTTCATGTCCTGACCACAATTAAATGGTGATCTCCCCGTAGCCATCATGCATAGAATGACCCCAAAAGCCCACCAGTCAACTCCTGCATCATATTGATGTTTCAAAAAGAGCTTGAGAAGCAAGAACAAATCATTTACTAAATTATTAACCCTTCATTCCTCCCTCCATCATCCTCCAATTTATCCTTCCCATGCCTTCTTAAGATTCATGAACGTGAAAAGCAGTTTTTATGATCTCATTGTTGTGTATTTAAGTAATTTTATAATACTGCTCAATACCATTTTAGGCCAAAATGAGTACAGTGATAGGTGGATGCCGCTGTCATCACTATTTAAGGACATGGGGCACTATCCCGGAATCATTTACTAACACGGAGGCTTGAACAGGTGCCAGTAGCAACAAAACAGGATTATATTTTCATTTTCTAACTTTTAATGGACAGCTTAAGATGATTGAAGACTTTTGGGCATACTTGTAACCCTATAATTAGTATACTTGCTATAATAAACATACTAGCAATAAAATATATACCATATACACTGCAAGGCCAATCATAATAAAACCTTTAAGCAACCTCCCAACATATGCCTTCTGCATACACCCCTGTGGCTGTAAGTTGCTTTGGTGGCTCTCAGAGGTAGGTCTGTAAGTCTCACTATTCCTGTTACTAACAGTATTAGAACAGAATCTCTGGAACCCTGCACGGTACGGCTCCACATATCTGCTCCATCTTCTTTCCCTCGTCAACGTTGTCTGCTATCAGTCCAAAATCCGTGATTTTCATGTGGCCATCGTTGGTTATTAAAATATTGCCAGGTTTTAAATCACTGGAAGAAAATGGTTAATAATATTATTATGTAAAATAGGTAGGAATGTAAAGGGAGAAGTGAGAGGCATGGAGAGCACAGGTCGAAGAAAGGCAACAATAAAGGAGATAAAGAATATTATATACAGACCTTTCTTTATTCAACAGCTGATAAACCAGAAGCATTAAAAAGGGGGGTGTTTAAAGGAGAATTCAACCTGTTTGGAAAAAAACCCATACGCCCCACCCCAGGTAGACCCCCCTCCCATCCTCCTTCCCCCAGGCTAATTACCCTCCGCACCGGGGAAATGCCCCATACATACTCCTCGGTGCAGATTCTTCCAGCAGAGTTCCACGCGTTCATCTTCTGTGTCCTCTGTAAGTTGACTGAGATATCGGTATTTCTGTGCATGCGCAGTTCGAGCAGTTTGCTACAACTGCGCATGCACAAAATTAAATGGAAATTGACGATCTCTCAGTCAGCTTAGAGAGATTGCGGAAGATGGATGCGTGGAACTCCGCTGGAAGAATCTACATCGAGGGGTAAGTATGGAGTATGGGGCATTTCTCCGGGGGGGAGGAGGGAGGGCTACCTGGGGTGGGGGTGCGGGTTTTTTTCTGAACAGGTTGAATTCTCCTTTAAATGGATAAAACTCACCCCTACCCCAATGGCGGCACTGGCAGCACATTTTCTTACAGACACTGTTACCTAAGGATGTTCAAGTTTTACCAGTTTAAAAGAAGCCACTTGAGAAAAATACAGTGTATAGGAGAAAAGCTTTGCACCGTGTCTCAATAACATGAGAAGGAGTTGCAAAGGGACAAAACTGTGCGCGAGACTGATGCCATAATATAAAGTAATGCAAACAATCTATTCACTACTATAATCCAATGCAGAGCCATTATAGTATTTATTTATAACTATATCACTCTACTGCCATATTGCTTTTATACTGCTCTTTCTCTTTGCTTTCCCCCCAATTGATGCTTTATGACTCCCACCACATTGAGGAGTGATCAATACACATTATGTATGTTTTATGGAACCATAGCGAGTGTAAATAAAGGGGCACAGAGCTGAAATATCACTATATTATAGAGTGCGGGGAAGCAGGCACCGTGAGATTCATTTATTCTAGGGATATAAATGCCTCCATTTACTGCCACCTAATTAAAATCTCTAAGGGTGCTCTACCTTAAACTGGTAAGGGTTGAACATGTATTCCATAATCACCAATCTTCAAAGGAAAACTATATTTTTTGTTCACATAAATCAGAGCTGAGAAATGTTACTTACCGATGCCCAATCCCCCTTGAGTGAAGGAACTGGAGGCCTATAACCAGCTCCGCTGAATAGAAGCTGTAGAAAAATATGAACAGATGGTATTAACCATCATATTTACCTTTTTATTATAAAGCCCCCCGCCAGCCCCCTTGGTACTATACAGGGGAGTTGTTGCTTGGGGGGGAAAACACCCATCTATACTTAGTAACATAATAAGTTAGGCTGTAAAAAGACTCATGTCCATCAAGTTCAACCTGTCTATGTAAATCCTTCCTGACTGCAAGATGGCAATTGGAACAGTCCCTGGATCAACTTTGTGCTATTTTCAATAACTTTATTTGCTCACATACTAAAAAGCCATCCAACCCCTTCTTAAAGGAGAATTCAACCCTTAATTAAAAAAAACCCTACCCCCAACCCTACATAGACCCCCTTTCCTTGCCTAGGTGTTACCCTGGGTAAATGCCCCTAACTCTTTACTTACCCTGGGTGCAGATTCAGTTCAGGCCGATATGGGGCTTTCAGTATAGTGCTCACCGGTGGCCTAGATATTACTGGGCCCCACAACAAATTTATTTTAGGGCCCCCAAAATATCCAGAGGTTGCCCTGTTTTACTAATATTTTTTGAAATTGCTCAGTAAGTAGGGACTCATGGACCCCCCTATATCTCCTGGGGCCCCCTGCAGCCACAAGGTTTGCTTCCTCTGTAGTTATGCCCCTGGTGCTCAAAATTATATAAGCAGTACTAAATACACCTGTACAAGGACTGGATATAATAGAAGTCCACTAAACCAAGGCATATTAACATTGGAAATATATTGTACATGTATGGGACCTGTTATCCACAATGCTCGGGACCTGGGGTTTTCTGGATAACGGATCTTTCCGTTATTTGGGTCTTCATACCTTTAAGTCTATTATAAATTAATTTAAACATTAAATAAACACAATAGGCTGGTTCTGCTTCCAATAAGGATTCATCATATCTTAGTTGGGATCAAGTACATGTTACTGTTTTATTATTACAGAGAAAAAGGAAATCATTTTTAAAAATTGGGACTATTTGGATAAAATGGTGTCTATGGGAGACAGCCATTCCGTAATTCAGAGCTTTCTGGATATCGGGTTTCCAGATAAGGGATCCTATACCTGTACCTGTGTTTGGAATGCCACAAGCCCCTTGCAAAGAAAGGGAAATGCGCCATTGATCCTGGGTGTCTGAGCTTCTTTCTTAATAAGATGTTTATTGCTGCCTAGCTTCTCATAGATTGTAAGAGCCACATGCTTTGTTGTGTTGTTTAATGTTGCCAACATAACCTGAAAAAGGAGGAGGAAAGAGATAAACGATTAGACGATCTGGTTGAACACAGTGAGCGAATGCCTCGGATATGATTTAGGTTTCGTGCACATCTGCTTTTGGCTTCAATTGCAGCCATCCTAATGACTGCAATTGTGTTTAATTCAACACAACTGGATCAGAATTATAAGGAAAAAATATTTGCATTCAATTACCGTGCTGCTCCATACAGATAAATGTTCTTCTAAACCTGACTGGTTGTATCATACTTTCATACCAAAGTTGCAGCATAACACAACTCTTTCCACCAAAAGTGACTATTTACTGGACATCCATATACCACACCCAACCTGCCCCTTTGTAAGACCCAAGTCTTGGGTGTTTATGTACACTTTCTTTTCACCATTACCTGCACTTCGTAAATGAGCCCCATGAAATCAAGTAAATCTTGTCTGTAGCGTACATATGGGGTATATAGCTGGGATATTGTGTTCGCAAAAAGAAACAGTTCAAAATGAAATAGAATCCCCGAGAACTCATCATTTAAACTGGCCATAGACGCAAAGATCTGATCGTACAATCGAGGATTCGTACGATTTTCGGACCGTGTGTGGAGAGTCAAGACATTTTTTGTCCGGTGGAGATCGGTCGTTTGGTCGATCGGACAGGTTAAAAGATTTCTTTCGGCTGTGGGTAATATCTCTGCATGTATTGCCGATTTTCAGTGGGAGACTGTCACCAGCTTTGGTCGGACATAACTTTCATACGATTGCTGTCAGGGGCAGAACATCGGCTGATCTGTTCTTTTACTACTTTATTTGATCGGAATGGTTAGTAGCAGGTCGTGAGATGGGAAAGTCCGATCGTACGATGATTCGTACGATTGGATCTTTGCGTCTATGGCCAGCTTTACCCTGCAAAAATATCTGTTCCCAAGTTCCACGTGGAAGCTGTAGCTGGTAATCAGCAAAGAATTGGCTCTTTCATCCTCGACGCATGGCTTCTTCAGCTCACGTTCTTATTCTGGGGAAAGGAAATTTGATTAATAAATCATCTTGCTGGGATAGACTGGATATCTTATCTATCAGGCCTTTATCTAGAGTTTATATTATTACCCAGCATTAGAGTTTAGATACTTTATATGCAGTAAAATGATTTCATTTCATGTTACAAAGGATTATCTGCTACTTTTATCTGGACTGACTATAAGGATTTCGGAGTTTTGGAAGCCTAAATTCACTGGTGGTGCAATTCTGTTAATGAAGCGCTAGTGAATACAACAAATGTCTATACTGGGCACGTGTATCTCCTTTTTTTTAAAAGAGACACGGACCTGGCTGGTGCATTTTTTTCTGAAAAACTGAGTAACAGAATTCACTGGGGGGGGGGGTTCAGCAGCACCTGGGAGTCAAGGACAAGATACAGCAGTGGGACTTATTTATCAACACTGGGCATATTTACACATGGGCAGTAACTCTTAACAACCAATCCAAAATTAATTCCCATCAGCCAGCAAGCAAACATTTAAATTACTGTGCAGCTGCTAAGAGGGAAGATTGTCTATTTGTTGGCTTGTGTGTTCTTTAAGTGTTGCCAAACACCAAATACAACACATTAAATTCCCATCCTCTCATCCATGAGGCCAACTGTCATGTGCTATTTTTATGTTGCTGTGTTACGTCATGTTGTCCAGAAAATATTACATCCACATTGTGTAATTTGAAGAGAAAAAACATTACCAGGGGCAGAATAATCTAGGGAGGGCTATATACTAGAAAATGTTTTTATATGCAGGTTGTTTCTCCTTACCTTCTGCTGGTTCCCTGTCATCGCATCTCTCTCTCTTTTCTTGCTCACCGACGCTGTTTTTGGAAGATATGTTTCTCTTTTCTGATGTTCCTCGCACACACAAGACCATTTTTCATGTTGCCTTCAGTGGACTCAAAGCAGGTTCCTGGCTTGAAGACACACTTTGCAAGGAGAAAGACACAAGTTTCATACCAAACAGGCCCTCCTACATGCTGGTAGTCCACATAGTGCAGTGATCCCCAACCAGTAGCTCGTGATTAACATGTTGCTCTCCAACCCCTTGGATGTTGCTCCCAGTGGCCTCAAAGCAGGTGCTTATTTATGAATTCCTGCCTTGGAGGCAAGTTCTAGTTGCATAAAATCCAGGTGCATTGCCAAACAGAGCCTCAATGAAGGTTGGCAATCCACATAGGGGCTGCAAAATGGCCAATCACAGCACTTATTTGGCACCCCAATAAAATTTTCATGTTATTGTCACCTCCCAACTCCTTTTACTTCTGAATGTTGCTCATGGGTTGAAAAGGTTGGGGATACCTGACATAGTGCTACCAAATGGTAAATCATTTGGCAAACCCCAGGCACTTTCGTTTTACAGTTTACAGACTAACCAGCCAGGCATAACTCTCTGCAGATCAGTCTGACAGATTGTACACTGAACAATCTATAAAATGGAAACTTTAGGCTGGACACACATGATCCAGAGTAGACTGTTTTCGCAAAACTAGTCCATAATTCTTGGGCAAAGTGCAGATAAGTCAAAGCCATGGGAGTTGTGTCTGACGCAATTGTGGCTGATGCAATAAAATAGTTTCAGTAGTGGTAGCTCCAGGGTTTCCACAACAGCTGGGGTCAATAGGCGCAACTGTGCTAATTTTGGAGCAGGAGCTCATTTTGGAGCAGCGGCACACAGTGAAACTATATAGATGTCCATGGAGTCCATGCTGATGACTGAATGTGTACTTATTTGTTAAATCACCCCATTGTTTCATTGAATCAGAACATAATATAATGTTCTGAGGTTAATGCATGGTGTTCCCAATTAAGGTTTCTCACAATTGCATTCTTCGCATTACTGTTCTCAAGACCCTGAGCTAAGAGTTACTCTCCTGTATTATATCTGCAATAAATGATTTTAAACCGTCATACTTCATGCTCAGTCCTCCGAAGGCCACTTAATTTATCTTAATTACGACGTGTTTAACAAGTATGTTCGTTATGGATATAATTGTATTTCTTGTCATTGTATTGGAAGTCTATAGCTGCATCCATGTGTGAACCTTTAGCGTAGAGGCTCACAATGCTATTTAGGGGAAATTAGTCACTGGCCGACTAATCTCCCCAAATAGCATTGTGTGCCTCTACCCTTAGAGTAGAGGTCTACCTAAGGGTTTAAGGGTTTTGTGGGATGAAGGTGTTATCAGGAGCATGATCGCATATTGTCCTAGCAGGGTTGACTAAATCAACTTTAAAAAAAATGCCCCATGGGATACAAAAAAAATCATAATGGAATTCATAATAGAACATACTAAAAGCCTCAGAAGGTCTGGGCCTCTGGCTATATCAAATGTCTACATGTAGATTAAGGGAAAATTCTCTTCGGTAACATATCACTAGCCCAAACCGCTCAAAGTGATCTCCGATCTCCTTTCTACATTATCTCAAGTAGATTTATGCAGCTCTTACATTATCTGCAGCTCTTACATTTCATTTCCAAACAGCTGGAAATGGCAAAGAAAGAACTGACCTCTATTCCTAAGCATATGGTCTTCATGTTTCCTCTCCGCCTTCCTGGATCTCTGGGAAATTACCTGGAATATCCTAAATTAAGCATATGAGTTGTCTGTGTACTCATTGGGGATTTCATTGTCTATAGTATATAACATAATTGAAATATTCAAAGAATCTGGAGAAATCTCTGTACACAAGGGACAAGGTTGTCAATACTAGATGCCCGTCATCCTTAGGCCCTCAGACAGCACTGCATTAAAGGAGAAGGAAAGCTACAGAAGCAGTTTATTGCCAATAGATTAGGAACAATAGTGCAAGCTATAAGACTATATTTATTCTGTAGAATGCGTTACCATACCTGAGTAAACAGCTCTAGAAGCTCTCTGTTTGTTTAGGATAGCAGCTGCCATATTTGGTGTGACATCACTTCCTGCCTGAGTCTCTCCCTGCTCATTCATAGCTTTGGGCTCCGATTACAGCAGGGATGGGAAAAGGAAAGAAGCAAATTGAGCATGCTCAAGCCCTGCCCTGGCGTTTTAAGCTGAAGTCTGATACAGAAGCCCATGTGTACACAATAGGAAAGAAATGTGGTGTTTCTTTTGACAGAGGACTCAGAGCAGCATTACTTTGAGGGTTTAATGGTGTTTTTATATAGAACTTTCTCATGAAGCTTACTTAATTTTAACCTTTCCTTCTCCTTTAAAAACAGACTGATTCTGTAGTAATGTCAGTACATGGGCACAGAAACACTTCCCAACGCCATTGTTTAGGAACACAGTTGGTCACTGCACCCACAAATACAAGTTACAAGTTGGCCATGCAAATAATAACCCATACAGTAAGATGATCCAGAAACACTACCACCTTCTCTGGGCCCAAGCTCATTTAAGTTGGACTGAGGCAAAGTGGAAAACAGTCCTGTGATTTGACCAATCCTTTTTGGAAATCATGGATGCTGTGTTGTCCGTAAGTATGATGTTATGGGGATGCATTAGTGCACAAGGTATGGGGAGCTTGTACATCCATGGTGGCATGGGGGTGCATTAGTGCATATGGCATAGGGAGCTTGCACATCCATGGAGCTATAGGGCTGCATTAGTGCACAAGGTATTGGGGAGCGTGTACATTCATGGTGGCATGGGGGTGCATTAGTGCATATGGCATAGGGAGCTTGTACATCCATGGTGGTATGGGGGTGCATTAGTGCACAAGGTATTGGGGAGCTTGTACATCCATGGTGGCATGGGGGTGCATTAGTGCATATGACATGGGGAGCTTGAACATCTGGGATTACACCATCAACAGAGTCCAGGGATAGACTAGCCCCCCACTTGCAATGCAGACCCAATGTAAATATTTGGCACATTATTAAAGAAAAAATACGACAGGAGACCCCCCCGCCTCACACTGTTGAGCAGCTGAAATCCTATATCAGAACATTTTACTTTCAAAACTCAATAGGTCTCCTGTAATTCCCAAACAGCTACAGAAATTGTTGTAGAAAAAGAGGTGGTGCAACACAGTGGAAAACATACCCTTTGCCCAACTTTTTTTTTTTTTGAACACGTTGCCAGCATCAAAATCAAAATGAGCAGATGTTTTTCAGAGAACAATAACATTTGTCCACTTTCGCCGCCCTTTCCCACACAAAGAATCTTGGGGCCTCACGTGAACAATCCCTCTTCCCCCAGCCCCCCTCCTGAACAGTTCATGCTGCACCACACTGCTACCCAAGAAGCTCCAAATTCTTAACATACTAAAAGTTAACTAAAAGTGACAAAAAAAAAATTCTTGTGACGGATGGGGAAAGGGTATTATATTGGTTGAAACTGCACACCTCCAATCCCCAGGGTCCTATTGGGGATAAAAACAAAATACAAAGAACAAGTAGAAGGTGGACTGCAAAACCTATATATTAAAAGTAGAATTTATTATATAATCACTAAAACACTGGCCGGCCCGGAAATACAGGGAATAAATTATGAATAAATATAAAATCAGTAATAAATACAATCCAAGTGGGTAATCACTTTTCCTGTGGAGAAAATTTCAAATGACTGTTCCTTGGTGTTGGTATATGCTTGTAATTTAAAAAAAGAGGATGGTTGTTGTAAGTTGTAGTTCAACAAGACAGAAAAGTTTTTTCCCAGGAGTTAGAGCTGGACTTTTGAAGCAGTGGAGTATTTAGTTAGATATATCAAACAGGCAGGCTGGTAGATGGCTGAATCTAGAGAGCAGATTATAAAAAGGGGATATATTGGGGGCGTCCCCCACTCCCTTCTCCTTTCCAGCTGTACAGGCCCCCCAAAAAGAAGTTGGAATAATCTCACCAGATACATGGTTCCGGAATTTACATACAGTGGTGTGCAAAACTATTTGCCCCCTTCCTGATTTCTTATTCTTTTGCATGTTTGTCACATTTAAATGTTTCTGCTCATCAAAAACCGTTAACTATTAGTCAAAGATAACATAATTGAACACAAAATGCAGTTTTTAAATGAAGGTTTACGTTATTAAGGGAGAAAAAAAACTCCAAATCTACATGGGCCTGTGTGAAAAAGTGATTGCCCCCCCTTGTTAAAAAATAACTTAACTGTGGTTTATCACACCTGAATTAAATTTCAAAGGTTATAAAGCCATTTCTAAAGCTTTGGGACTCCAGCGAACCACAGTGAGAGCCATTATCCACAAATGGCAAAAACATGGAACAGTGGTGAACCTTCCCAGGCGTGGCCGGCTGACCAAAATTACCCCAAGAGCGCAGAGACAACTCATCCGAGAGGCCACAAAAGACCCCAGGACAACATCTAAAGAACTGCAGGCCTCACTTGCCTCAATTAAGGTCAGTGTTCACGACTCCACCATAAGAAAGAGACTGGGCAAAAACGGCCTGCATGGCAGATTTCCAAGGCGCAAACCACTTTTAAGCAAAAAGAACATTAAGGCTCGTCTCAATTTTGCTAAAAAACATCTCAATGATTGCCAAGACTTTTGGGAAAATACCTTGTGGACCGACGAGACAAAAGTTGAACTTTTTGGAAGGTGCGCGTCCCGTTACATCTGGCGTAAAAGTAACACAGCATTTCAGAAAAAGAACATCATACCAACAGTAAAATATGGTGGTGGTAGTGTGATGGTCTGGGGTTGTTTTGCTGCTTCAGGACCTGGAAGACTTGCTGTGATAGATGGAACCATGAATTCTACGGTCTACCAAAAAATCCTGAAGGAGAATGTCCGGCCATCTGTTCGTCAACTCAAGCTGAAGCGATCTTGGGTGCTGCAGCAGGACAATGACCCAAAACACCCCAGCAAATCCACCTCTGAATGGCTGAAGAAAAACAAAATGAAGACTTTGGAGTGGCCTAGTCAAAGTCCTGACCTGAATCCTATTGAGATGTTGTGGCATGACCTTAAAAATGCGGTTCATGCTAGAAAACCCTCAAATAAAGCTGAATTACAACAATTCTGCAAAGATGAGTGGGCGAAAATTCCTCCAGAGCGCTGTAAAAGACTCGTTGCAAGTTATCGCAAACGCTTGATTGCAGTTATTGCTGCTAAGGGTGGCCCAACCAGTTATTAGGTTCAGGGGGCAATTACTTTTTCACACATAAAAATTTGGATTTCTTTTCTCCCTAAATAATAAAAACCATCATTTAAAAACTTCATTTTGTGTTTACTTGTGTTATCTTTGACTAATAGTTAAATGTGTTTGATGATCAGAAACATTTTGTGTGACAAACATGCAAAAGAATAAGAAATCAGGAAGGGGGCAAATAGTTTTTCATACCACTGTATACGCCCATTGTAACTTTGTTTTGCTTGATGAATTAACGCTAGCGCAACTTCTCTAACTTTCTCCTCCCTGAGCGCAACTTCGGATTTTAGTGAATTAGCGGCACCCAGGAGAAACTTCGCTACCGCAACTCCGCAGGTTATTGAATTTGCCCCTTGGTCTCTATTCTTTTTTTTAATAGTATTTTAATTATTTGCCTTCTTCTTCTGGCTCTTTCCAGCTTTCAAATGGGGGTCACTGACCCTATCTAAAAACAAAGGCTCTGTAAGGCTGCAAATGTATTGTTATTGCTACTTTTTATTACTCATCTTTCTATTCAGACCCTCTCCTATGCATATTCCAGTCTCTCATGCAAATCAGTGCATGGTTGCGAGTGGCATTTGGACCCTAGCAATCAGATTGCAAACTGGAGAGCTGCTGGATAAAAAGCTTAAATAACCACAAATGATAAAAAAAATTACAAATTGTTTCAAAATATCACTCTCTACATCATTCTGAAAGCAAATTCAAAGGTGAACGCAGAAGTGATGCAATTTCCCAACAATTTGACAACATAATAATTGCAAAGACGGGAATTTTGAGTGCACAGTAGGCTTGACGACCCCCTGGCATACTGTGAGTTAACAATTTAGCAATCACAAATGATTAACAACTCAAAGGATTTCTGCCTCTTGAATGCAAGGCACCTAAATGATAAATTAAATGAAGAACTTTCATATAAAAGTATTTTGTATCTTTTTGTAGATGGAAAAGAAAGTCAGACGGAGCCATATGACGAGAACAATTCACATTTATTGGTTGAAACATCTATCACTCTCTAGACATGCTCTTATACACATTGGTCACATTAGCAAAGGTAGTGGAGTTACAAAGCAATGCAAGGCCAAAGAGGAACGTGTGCTGTACTCAGAGAAAGGACATGGAACATCTCCCAGTAAAAATGTACATTCCCCCAAGCTCCTGCTTTACATTATTTACACAAATACACAGATTTAGAATAAAAAAAAAATGGATTTCAACGGGGGAGTAAGTAGCTGCCGCAAATCAAAGGCATTTAAATGTGTCTTTTTGGAGAAGAAATGGAAGGAATGCAATTACGTCGCTTCCTGTGTGTAGAGAAGTGACATTTGCAAAGTAAATCCATAAACAGCAGTACATTCATTTAGTTAGAGAATAATAAATGCAAGTCTTTCTGCAGCTACTTTCCCCTATTGAACCAAAGAGGTAGTTGTCTGGGATGGGTTTGGGGTGGCTTTTATGCTGACCCATTTGGATGAGGTAGTTTTTCACTAGATTTTAGGAGGTATTCGAAATATTTTCTGTCCCTTTATCGTGTACTATGACAGTTGGTAATTAATAACCGGGAAAACAACATCCTTTTACATATAAACACTTCTAAAACAGACAAATCATTTACACGTTAGTGATATACATAGGTAGTTGAATTTGTATCCCCCCCTTCCCTCGTGGAGGCCAGAGCTATAGAAGGGGGTGATAGAGTTAGGGGTTCTTTTCTCTGCAGTACAAGCACATCATTTTAGGCACAATTATACGATGGACTGAAGCAGCCGACCAGCATACCCGTAATACATTTGGAAAGAAAAAAAAGGCTGATCGGCTTATGTTTGATGCAGGAGAAGGGGGTGAGTGGAGCCCCGAGGGCTATATTGTGCAGCAGCTGGACACCAGCAATGTTGCCCTCGGAGCAGAATACTGATTTGGTACAGAGGCGTAACTAGAGGGGGGCGGGCCCTGGCACTGGACGTGCAGCCGGGCCCCGCCCCCCTCCGTACAGCCGGAAACGGCCGCAGAACTGAGTGGTGCGCAAGCTGCCGGGGGGCCCTGAGGGGGTGCGGGCCCTGGCCCGCTCGCACCCCCTGCTCCCCCAGTAGTTCCACCACTGATTTGGTATGATATAGAGATCTTAAAGGGTAACTAAAGCCTAAAGCTGGCCACAGACGCGATCGTAGGAATCAATGTACGATCGGACTTTCCCATCTCCCGACCTGCCACTAACCATTCAGATCATAATAATTAAAGAACAGATCAGCTGATGTTCTGCCCCTGACAGCAATTGTATGATAGACATAGCTGGTGACAGTCTCCCACTGAAAATCGTACGATCGGCAATACACACAGAGATATTATCGGTAGCCGACATAAACTTTCTAACCTGTACAATCGACCAAACGACAGATCTCCGCAGGACGAAAAATGTCGGGACTCTTCACACACCTTCCGAAAATCATACGAATCCTCAATTCGTACGATGAGATCTTTGCGTCTATGGCCAGCTTAAGGGTCAGTCCACACGAGCAGATTCGGGGAGAATTAGTCGCCTGGCGACCGCCTATTCTTCTGGGTGACAATCTCCCCGAACTGTCTTTGCGTGTCTTCCCGTCCGCTATAATGAAAAGTTGCCTGCATTAAAGCACACGCGTCGCTTTGTAAGGCAACTTTGGCGACTTTGGAAAATGAAGCGACTGGTGTGCTTTAGCGCAAGCGACTTTTCATTATAGCGGACAGGAAGACACGCGAAGGCAGTTCGGGAAAATTGTCGCCCGGACGAAGAGGTGATTAGTCGCCAGCAGTGGCGTAACTACCGGTCCTGATGAAGGGTGGGTGTTCCCCCCCGAAACGTTGATGTTTGGTGGCTGAATAAAAGGGGATAATCCCCAACTGCACTAATCGGTGTGTGTGCGGATCCGTTTCTTTTACACATTGGTTGCTAAGGGACCCGGCCGGGTCAACGGAAGGAACGCACCACCAGCTTGCAGGATTGGTGAACTACAGGTGTGCGGTAGGATAATTACATTGTAACTACCGGGGGAGCAAGGGGTGCGATTGGGCCAGGGCCCGCACCCCCTCAGGGCCCCCCACCAGCTCCTGCGCCACTGAGTTCTTCGGCCGTTTCCGGTCGCACGAAGGGGACGGGCCCGGCTGCACGTCCCGTGCCAGGGCCCGCCTCCTCTAGTTATGTTACTGGTCGCCAGGCGACTAAACCTCCCCGAATCTGCTCATGTGGACTGACCCTTACAAAAGTGTTCCCATCAGCTCTCTTCGGATGACGTGACGAGACGTACAGACAAAGTGCTCTGCTGTATTACAACACCGCTGACACAAGGCCGAGGGCTGAGCAATATCAGAGAGGGATTTGTCTGCACCGTGGCCCCTAGGACTGCTATAGTATAACTGATAACTTTTGTTGCCCCCTTAAATAACTTGTGCTCCAACAGATTCAGAAACACAGGTTGCCTATCCCTGGTCTTCTGAAACACAAGGCGCATAGAAATAGAGCCCAGTTCAGGCACATGGCATTTTAACCACATTTCACAGCCAGTTATCCACAGCCTTACAATCACTGTACACCAAGACTTGACACGAAACTGACATTCAAACAGATGAAAAAAAAAAAACAAAAACAAAAAAAAAAAAGACTCCCCGCAGATGAATATGAAACATTTGGGGTTATGAAAGCACATCCGTACAGCCCCATCATACAGAAGGCTTAGTGATCATGTCTGCCAGGATCTTGCATAGTTAGTAAGATCAATTCTAATTCTGAGATTATTTCAAATGAAAACAAATGTAGCCCCGATAAACTCTGGGATGGGAGAGATATTGCAATAGACAGATTTCCAACAAAATATCTGCAGATATGATGACTGTCAGTCTAATGATAATAAATGGCATGTTAGCTGCCAACTGCATCTGCCACCTCCAGCTAACTTCAATGTGAACCCCCTACTAGTGTAGGGAGCTTTTAGCCCGAGATGCTCAAAATGCATTTGTAGGGCGAGAACCCCTGTACCAGCGGTGTTGGATATTTTCAGCTGAAGTCAGTGGGAAGTAAATAACCCAAGCACACACAGCAAAATCTTTAATTGGCATACAAGCAGAATTTTAGCGCTAGGGCATTTCATCACCTGGTACAGGTATGGGACCTGTTATCGAAAATGCTCGGTTCCTGGGGTTTTGCGGATAACAACTCTTTCTGTAATTTGGTCTGCTAGAAAATCGTTAAAAATTTAAACCCAACAGGATTGCTTTGCATCCAGTAAGAATGGATTGTATCTTAGAATAATCAAAAACGTTCTCCGCACTGCCTTAGCTGTGTTATCGAATGCATCAAATCCTCTTCTGGGTATACCGCTATCCCGACATATACTGATAAATTCCAAAATGAGGAGAGCACTCAAATGTAGCAAAAATATGCTGTGGTTACATTTATTCAAGGCCACTACACGACAGGTTTTGGGTCCTTAAACCCTTTATCGTTTTGGAATTTAGCAATGAATTATATCTTAGTTTGGATCAAGTACAAGACACTTTTATATTATTACATAGAAAAAGGAAATCATTTTTAAAAATGTGGATTATTTGGATGAACTGGAGTCTGTGGGAGATGCCCTTTCCCTAATTTGGAGCTTTCTGGTTAATGGGTATCTAGATAACGGATCCCATACCTTTACTAGGGAAATCTGTATATTACCTGCTCCCCTGGTGAAAGGGTTAGTGATAACTAAGGTTCCAGGAAATTCCAAAATATTTGAGAAACAAAAGCATAACAACTAATCATACCCCACCCAAAAGTAAGAAAATCAGAAAAAAACCAATATTTTTTTTAGGAAGAAAATTTTCTAATAAAAAAATATGACAATTTCAATTCCCCCCCCCTCAAAAAACAAACAAAAAACAGCTAGTTCTGAAGGACAGACAATGTATGAGGCAAACGAATATACGGTTTTTGTTGCAGCAGATCTAATTCTAAGATTTGGAGGCAGAGACTAACCCAGTACATACAATTATAGATTTTATTTTAGCTTGCTCGTTCATTTGTAGTATTATGTAGCTGGGAGATGCCAAATCTGTGGCCTTCTAAATATTATTATTTCCATCAAACCCACCATCTACACTGTGATTATAAAAAGGTTGATACAGCTAGAGATTTTGTACTTATATATATATATACATGTGTGTATAAAGGGGATATATGCCTGTTGGCCATTTCTATCCTTTCATTATGGTTAGAAGGGATTACTTCTGTATTATCTGTCCTTCATAGTGAAATCAGAGATGATTCTAGAGAGGGTGACCTAATGTCTATATCTAAATTTACTACTACAACATTATCTTCTGCATACACGAGACTAATAGAAAGAAGCAGTCTCTTTTTACCCTGTTTAAAGCCACAAGCAGAAAAAGGAGATATGGAAAGTACAGATGAAACCCTGCCTAGCTCCATTCAATTTTATATAATACTCACAGACAGTACCAACAAGGAGGAATCTTCCATTAAAAGCCTTTATTTGAACATGGGCTCTGACCCAAGCTTAATAAAGGGCAAATGGCAGTCTGAAAGGTTGCGGAGTACCTGGGTCAGAGTCCATGTACAGGTATAGGGTCCCTTATCGGAAACCCGGTATCCAGAATGCTCCGAATTATGGAATGGCTGTCTCCCATAGACACCATTTTATTCAAATAATCCACATTTTTAAAAATGATTTCCCCTTTCTCCGTAATAATAAAACAGTCGCTTGTACTTGATCCCAACTAAGATATAATTAATCCTTATTGGAAGCAAAACCAGCCCATTGGGTTTATTTAATGTTTAAATGAGTTTCTAGTAGACATAAGGCATGAAGACCCAAATTACGGAAAGATCCGTTATCCGGAAACCCCCAGGTCGCCGAACATTGGATAACAGGTCCCATACCTGTACAAATAAAGGCTTTTAATGGAAGATTCCCCCTTGTTGATGCTGTCTGTGAGTATTATAATGAAGTGACAGATGGAGGTGGCCACAGTGTGACTTGCACCGAATTGTGCGTGAATGTTGAGAGCCTGCTGACAAAAGAATCTTAGCTACATTTGATTGACAACCTACCAGCAGATCTGTTGGAAGAATGCTGGGTGTTTAGTTCTGCAACAACTGGAGTGCTGAGGGCCCAGTACTATAATAGCAGTGCTGATATTGATACTGAGCTGTTCAGGGTACTAGGCATAACAACAAGAGGGCCACAGCTTTGGCATCGCCTGTTTTACAATTTCCACCTTCGCGATGAGCCCCTGGTAGGCTAATGACAGTTTTAAGTGACACTTGACACATCTAAAGAGATTGTACCTGTGCCCATTCCCAGGACCTGGCACCGCCATACAAAGTTACAGACCTTATTAAAACCAGCAGTGGTAAGTTCTGCGCTGCTTGTCCTATCTGTAGGCTTCTATCACTGGCTGAAAACTTTCAGAAGTGTTTAAAGTGCCTTTCCTTGGTACAATATGGGCACAATTTCTCCATATGCATCAGTAGGGTTTATCTCCGTTCTGTTATATACAAAAGAATGTGTGGCCATGGTTAATTGTGTACCCAAACATTGTTTTTACATTCAGTTTATGATACAAATACTAGTTAAGCCCCGTCTAATATACTTTCCTATTTTTGCTGTATGCCGTGCAGCATATTTGCATCGGCAGGACAAATATTCGACCTGATATGTGCCCATGATCCACGGGTATCAGTACGAGGTCTCTGCTGCTTTGCAAATGAGGGCAGGTTTCACGTCTACTGCTAAGCCTACTCCACCAACAGATGAGTGATAGCAGAATCAGCTTAGGGAAATATATTGTGTTTGGCTTTGTGATGCTCCATAACTACACTGCTTATATACAGCGCTTATAAAATATGGATTTGGCTGAAACTTCTGTTAATATAAAGATATGTATATTTGTTTTTAATATCACATTTTATCTTTCACGCAGCCGAATACAAAGTTGTGCTCCTGTAAGAATGTGACAAACCCTAGCCAAGAAGATAACTGGACCCTTACCCTTAATTAACGGGTGTTAATTAACAACTATGAAGCTAAATAATTACATGTATGGGGCTTTCCGGATAACAGATCTTTCCGTAATTTGGATCTTCATATCTTAAGTCTATTAGAAAATCATGTAAACATTTGGGGGCACATATACTTAGCTCAAGTGAAGGATTCGAAGTAAAAAAAACTTAGAATTTCGAAGTTTTCTTTTGGGTACTTCGACCATCGAATAGGTTACTTCGAAAGTTTAAAAAAAATTTTGACTACCTACTTCGGCACTTTAAACCTACCAAGCATCAATGTTAGCCTATGGGGACCTTCCCCATAGGTTTTCTAAGCTTTTTTTGATTGAAGGAAAATCCTTTGATCGATGGATTAAAATCCTTCGAATCGTTCGATTCAAAGGATTTAATCGAACAATTTTTCCTTCGATCGTTCGATCGAAGTATTTGCGGTAAATCCTTCGACTTCGATATTCGAAGGATTTTACTGTGATGGTCGAATATCGAGGGTTAATTACCCTCGATATTCGACCCTTAGTAAATGTGCCCCTTGATAAACCCAATAGGCTGGTTTTGCTTCCAATAAGGATTAATTAAATCTTAAGTTTGGATCAAGTACAAGCTACTGTTTTATTATTACAGAGAAAAAGGAAATCATTTTTAAAAATGTGGATTATTTATTTATAATGGCGTCTATGAGAGACGGCCTTTCCGTAATTTGGAACTTTCTGGATTATGGGTTTCCGGATAATGGATCCCATATCTGTACTTGTCTCGAGGTCTAAGTGGATTAATAATTGATGGTATTTTAAGTTTAGCTTTACAGTTGTGCCCCAAAGCAGCTATTTCCTCTACAAATGATAAATAAATGTTTAGTTTCTGTGAAGAAAGGCACTAGATGATATTATATTATTTATTTATATTGCTAACCATGATTTTAAGCAGTGATAATATGATATATGTTCTTGTATATATATCGCTAGCTCCAAATCAAGTTTCCCTTTACGCCCAATTTGGGAACAAGCAACGCTGCAGCAGTGTGTCTATTTAATACTTAGCCGGCAGCCTTTTTATAAAAATCCTTTCATCAAAATAAATTCATTTTTCAGCGGTTATACATGAGCCTGTGAAATTTCATCACTCTGCCCATTGTCAGAACCTGATTTTGAATGTCCATCTATAATAAGGTTATATAGTCGCATCAAGGTTACAAGTCGTCCCTGACAGTGTACAGAATGATTAATTTGTTCCCTAACAAAGAGCTGTTGGTTTGTACTCTGCAAATATATAAATAATGGCTTGGACCAAGTACGGCTACTATCAACATTCGTCTCATTTCAGCATATTTTATAGATATTTTTTTTTTTAAAAAAAAATGTTGATTTTTATATTCGGAATTTGTCGTTTATTATATTAATATTATTAATATTGATTTTGTCTGTTCATCATGATCATTTCAAATATATTAAGAACAATTTAAGAGGAAAATAAAGCAGCATTTAAAAACCGAGTCAAAATAAAACTTTGTTTTGGTGGGGAAATGAAGTTGAATGTTAAATATGCAGCTATTATAAAGAGTTTTAGACTCATGTTACAATTGTCTGTCGTTTGATATTTTTCCCAGCATTGTTACTAAAATAATTACTGTTCTTAATTCAGTATTAAAAAAAACACACAAAAAACAAAAGCAGCAGCAACAGCAAGACTAAGATGTTCCCATCCTAAAGCCAAACACAGTAGAGTCCCTATTCCCCTAGTTAAATCACTGCCAAATATCTGATCAAATAAAAAAAAGAAAAATATCTTGTCTACAGTACAAAAAAAACATTCTAACAAAACACAAAATTGAGGTAGTTTTTGCCCAACACTATCGAAATAACTCTTACCCTCCCTCCCGCACAAAAAATAAATCTAAATTCATTGAAAATGAAAAAAAAAATACAAAATTTGTATTAAAAAGGCAACACTGTAACATTTAACCCCTCCAATGCAGAAAAGTTCTCCACAAAAAGGTGTTTTAGGACAAAAAAAAAGTTATGTATGTAAACAGCAATGAAATGCAAGAATCTGCATTTTTTTTTTTTCATTTGTGCACCCGTGTTGAAGATAATACATTCAACTCTGTCAGGAAATAAATATATAAGAAAAGAGTTAAAAAAAAATATTTTTTCTTTTTTTTTTTTTTTTGTTCCCATTTTTGGGCCGATACTGTCTTTATTTTTTTTCTTCCTCTCTTCTTCGGCCAATCCATGTAGCCTCAATGCAATTTCCACGCCGATTGGGCATCTCGCTCACTCCTTGGTTACACTAGTTTTGCACGAGTGAAGAAAGGCTTTGAATAGCAGTGGAAGTTGTTCAAGAGGCACATTCACCAGTTTTCCTGCAGAAAAGAAGAGTTTGATGTCTCAGTCAGCCTCAGTGTAACTATCTCATGAATGATTTTGTCCTAAACACTAGAAAAGTCCAAGTTTGCTGCTTAAGTCTTCATCTTGGAGGTGTATGATATAAGCCTCTGGTCTGATCCAGATCTGGACATCTCTGACACCTCAGTGTTGGACTGGAATGCCACTGGCCCACCAGAAAACCTTATTTAGACCATAGGTGCACTCTCCAAACTACTTATACTTTCCATTCAATCCTCTTTATTCTGTCTCATTGCTTTAGATACAATAATCGATCCTTTATCTATTTCTCATCTTTGTTCCAATACAGAAAAAGGCAATGACCATAAAATGGTTAGGAGCAGGATGGCCCAATGACACCTGAGCCCACAAGGAGTCTTCTGGTATCCTGGGTGGCCAGTCTGACTATTAACCAGTGGAAACTGAATAGGTTATTGGTTGTTTCACTTTTTAATCCTTTTGCATTACTATTGGTTCCATGTGCTGGAAGATTCATAGTTCAAAGCCTGGGTGTCCATCATAAAAGAAAAAGAGCTGGCCCACGGAATTGCTCTTCCATGGGGTGATCTTGTGTATTTATTATGTCAAACCCCCCGAAAAGTTGTGTGCAGCCTGTTTGACACAATAAACACATGGAGGATCACCCCATGGAAGAGCATTTCCGTGTGCAGTTTCTGTTCCTTTTATGACTATTAAGGGTAAGGGCACACCTGGCGATTCGGGGAGATTTAGTCACCTGGCGACCAATCTCCCGAACGCATTCCCCCTGTCTTCCGCTGACTATAATGAAAAAACACCTGTGGCATGGCACACGCCGCCAGCGCCGGATTTGTTTGCCGGCCGCCCCCTAGGCCGCGAGGTCCGAGCAGGCGGCCGCGCGGGTCCAAGCACCCGCCTACACTTCCCCTTCCCAGCCTATGTGGCCTCACCACAAATCCGGGCCTGCACGCCCCAATTTGTATTCTGAAGTCACCCGAAGTTTCCTCGTGAGACAACTTTGGCCGACTTCGGAAAACGCATGTGCCATGCTGCAGGCGACTTTTCATTACAGACGGCGTAAGACAGAGGGAAGGCGTTTGGGGAGATTGATCGCCACAAAGACGAGGCGATTAGTAGCCAGGCGACTAAATCTCCCCGAATTGCCCAGTGTGCCCTTACCCTAAGGGCAGTGACACACCAGGAGATTAACAGCTAGTGATAAAACTCTGCTTCTGCGGGTGACTAATCTACTTTAATCTCCAGTAAAAGCTATCCCAATAATGTTAATCGCTGGTGGTAAAACCCATGTGTCACGCCAGTCTCCCAAAATCGCTTGAAGTTTCCTCTTGTAGCAACTTCAAGTGATTTTGGGAGACTGAAGTGACACATGAGTTTTACCACCTGCGATTCACATAATTGTCTATGGGAAAGCTTTTACTTAAGAGTGCAGGAGATTAGTTGCCCAGAGAAGCAGCGATTTATCGCTAGCGATTATTCTCCTGGTGTGCCATTGCCCTAAGGGAGGTTGGGTGTGAATGTGAGTTTTCTAATATATATATATATATATATAATCAATATAATGACAATTTGGGTTGGCAATTTAGTATCTCTAGCATTCCAACAGTTTACATTCACTTCCAGGTTACAGATAATCAAGTAATTAAACAAAAGAAATATTGATTGTACATGGTGCTAAAAGATATTTAGGTGAATGACCCATGTAAATCAGTGGACTCTGGTTTTATTCCTATACCTGAACTGTAGGCATGTCAGTTTTATACACGGTATCTCCTTGTAGCATGGGAAATAGGCCAGCAACTCTATATCAAATATCCTTTGTATAGTCCTGTGTAAGATCTGTTGTGCTACAGAATTATTATAACACTGTGAGCAATCTATATGGGCACTTACCAGCAATGTAGCGAACCTCAGGTAAGCACATCATAAGGTCTGGGAATCTGTTTGGCTGGTGTGGGTACCTGTACTCTGTGAAGTCTTGGCACACATACCAGTATCGCTTGTTCAGTTGTTCCACCTGGGAGACACTGCTTACTCCCTGGATATCTGGTGAATAAAAATCATAAAACATATTGTAACTTCATATAAGCCATGGGGCTGACGTGACAGAAAGCTGAATCATGCTAGAACTGTATTGGATACCTCAATTTGGCTAGTGGTGCACTGGTCCTGAACCCCCGAATCCTTCTCGAAAGATTCGGCCGAATACCAAACGGAATTCTAATTTGAATATGCAAATTAGATGTGAGAAGGGGAAACATTTTTTACCTTGTTTTGTGACAAAAAGTCACACGATTTCCCTCTCTGCACCTAATTTGTATATGAAAATTAGAATTCGGGTTCAGTTCGGCGGGGCAGAAGGAATCCTGCTGAAAAAGGCTGAATACTGACCCCAATCGGATTGATTCGGTGCATCCCTGGATGGATGAATTAGTGTGGGTTTCTGCCTATACTCTTAAAATATACAGCACATGCAGAGTTAATTGGATCCTGATAATACTGCCCAAAGTGCATGTGATAGAGACTTTAGATTGTAAGCTCCACTGGGACTGATGTACTGTAAAGATGTCTGTGAAGCACAGCAGAATATGTTGGCGATATATATAAATAACGAAGAATAAATACCGAAATTAAGGCAACTGTATTTTAAATAACGGCTGGGGTTTTTAATTTGAAGGAATTAAAAGAAATGGTAGAAGCAAGATCACAGATCAGACTCTGCATGGCCAGTAATTCTATTTTGCTTTGCCAACATCCCCAGATAAGGTGGGAGCAGCTGGCGATCAGTCACAAATCTTATCTGGATGGGAATAATGTGTCACTGGAGCTCAAACCTGCTGCATATGTTTAAATGACGCGTGTTCTGGCCTTGGTGCCTGAATTTACTAACCCATTAAAATGTGATTAATATGAGGAAGTTCTCTGGCTGCACTTGATGGTATTGAGCCTTTTCTATCTCTGCTAAATACAAAAGGGCTGACCATTTAAGATACTGCGGTTGTGGGGTGAGGGACTGGGACCTGCTTACCTTGATTTAGGAAGTTGATGGCTTTCATGCAGACGTACTCTTCGTTGCTAACTTTGAGTTGACTGAACTTGCGGAACAAATAGATAAGGCGCTCCATCACTTCCATACCATCCTCACTAAACCTGTAGAAAGAAAGAATGCATGTGTACTTAACGACTGTATTTTCCCCAGTTTCTCCAATATACACAAACCAAACAATGAACCTCTGCAACTAATAAATTGCTTTGTTTTTTATGCTAGCCCCACAATATTGTAATGCTCTGAATGCCTCGACTTCCCCTGCTGCAAATCATGGGTGTACCACGGTTTTGTGCATGTTGTGTCCTCTCTCCCCCACCCTGTAACTACAATGGGTGCCAGTGGGTGTTGGCAGGTTTAAAAATTTCAGCACCCAACGCAACGAGCATCAGGAACCTTTATATATAAAATATAAACTTTGATAGTTAAAGGGGAAACAGATCAGGACTGGGATTCAAAATAGGCCCTGACATTTGTAGTACACAGAAGCCCAAAGGACTGTTTAGGGAATCTTACAGCAACCCCAATGGCATTTGCCAGAATTTGCATATTGCCAGTGCGGCCTGAAGGGAAACTAAGCTGTATTTTAATAACTGAACCTCCTTTACTCTGGTGAACAATGAGGATGAATAGTCAGTAGGGGGAGATGGTTTTATTAGGGGTGCTGTATGGTTCATTGTAAATCGGATAATTTTGCATAACTTTTTAAAACATGGTACATTGCCTAGGGTTAAAAGAAAAGGCTGGTTAAAGGACCAGTAACACCAATTTTTTTTTAATACTTATTCCCCCCCCCCCCAAAATAGCTATAATGATAATGGTATGGCTTACTTCCCCTTGGTATTTTTCAAATCTTCAGCTTGAATTTAACATGCAAAGTGCCCTATAGGAGAAAGGCGATGGCAGCTTGAATTCCAATGTGCGCTGAACCTAAGCATTTTTTCAGTGTTTGCAGTTTAAATTTATTTTTCTATTCCTTCAAGTAGCTTTGGGGGTAATAATGTGAGCATATATTTAAGCTACAGATGCTGAAAAAAAAAAGCTTAGGTGCTTTAAGTTATTGATACGAAGCGGACTTCAGGGCACAGAGGCATTCAAACTGCCATCGTGTTTTCGACTTTCTCCTATGGGGCACTTTGAAAATCAATTCAAGCTGAAGATTTGAAAAAATCAAAGGGGAAGTAAGAATTTACCTATTATTATAGTTGTTTTGGGGGGGAATTAAGCATTGGTTTAACTTGAACTGCTCACCCAAAGGAACTAATTTCGTTACACGGACTAGCAGGCATGGCTAAAACTTCCGTTAACAATGCAGGTACCGTTTTCACTTGAGCTCCACAGTCAAAAAATATTTGCTTGAAGAGGAGGTTTAATTATGAACCATGATACCTGCTAATTTGCAGCACCTAGAAAATGACCTCAAGTTAGTCAATGAATCTAAACTGAGTATCTGTAAAAAGATAAGGTTCACGTGGCTGAGAGGAGCTATGGGGCTCAGTACCAAGCCGGCTCAGTCTGTGGACTGCTGTAAGTTGCCATCATTTATTAGGCTGGTGGGGGATGTTTGGGCCTCTGTGTACTTGAAATGCCAGGGCCTAATTTGAATCTCAGTCATGTCCTGTTTCCCTTTAGCTTTATCAAAGTTTATATTTGATATAAATATTCCTGATGCTCCATGCAGTGATCAACATGGTACATGCCTGATACCAAGGCATTCGCAATTGTAGTCACACTAAAATGGGTGCAAGTTTTTCACTTATTGGCACAATTCATTGGGGTACTTTTGTCAAACACAGTCCTTGCACTTCTGTATAATTGGTCTGAGCACCTGTCCTGCCCCCTATGTTAGGGTAGGACTACACAAGCGTTTTCTGTGTGTTCCGAAGTGCAAAAACACATGCGTCAAATGGCATGCGACAGAAATAAGGTAAGTGAATGAAATCGGATCAACACTGTGACACCATCCGACAATGCATTCACTTACCTCCTTTACCTCGCATGCGATTTGGCGATTTTTCGTTACGCTTGTGTAGTCCTACCCTTAAATCTAATAGATTGAGCTATAGACGCTGGGGAACGCTGGAGCTGCCGTTAGGATACACTCAGCATGCAGCATCCACAGAGCACTGCAGTTGAGGTCATAATTACTTATTATAATGTATATAAGACGCAGCAATGAGAGAAAGGTATAGTGACCCTTTCCAGTTTGGCATTCCTAATTTTCTAATTCTGCATGTGCCCTTATTATACATAGCTTGCATTAAAGCTCTGTTTTAAAAAGTGGAGCCTTGTTGGAATGCAGGTTTTTTTTTAAAATACAATGAAGGCAACTTGGCATGAAGCACATTAATATAGGGTGTGATGAAATGCCTTTGAAGAGATGGATGTTGTTTAGCCAGATACCGCAGGTGCAGTGAATTCAGGGAGCACCCATGTCCCACGCTGAGCTGCTCTAAGTGACCTTTATCCCACAGTACTGGCTGAATTCTAATAAGAATAAGCACCCTCGGCTGCCTCCCCTTTGCACACAAAGCTGTTTAAACATCAATATTTAAAGCAACTGCCAAATTACACACATTTAATGGTATCTGTCCGTTCCTTTCTATTCTCTGCCCTGGCGGTTCCGACTTTTTAAAACAGTGCTATGCTGTTTCATGGCAGAACCAGCTATGCATAAAGGGACAAATGAATAAACTGCTTTTGGTAGCAATTCAATTTACACATAACAAAAAAAAATATTCTATGAATGTATATTGGAGAGTTGCTGAGGTGAGGATAATATGTTTTGAGATTGTTTTGGGCTTTTCTAAGTATATTTAAAGAAAATCTCCTCCCAATAATAAGATTTGCAAATGTCAGTCCCCAGTGGCGTAACCATCATAGCACCCCACGAAGGACGTGCAAATGGGAGAGAGAGCTGCCATCTGGGTTTAGCCAGAAAATCTGAATTTTTCTGGGTTTTCGGGCAAAAACTTAAAAAATTCAAGCAATTCAGGAAAAAGTCTGCAAAATTAGCGAGTTTTTCCGCAATCCAATTAAATCAAGTTTTTTTTATTTATAAATAAGCTAAAATCGGGCGAGTTTGGTCGTTGTTGTTTTTATTTTTTATTTTTAATAAAATACAGGTATGGGACCAGAATGCTCGGGACCTGGGATTTTCTGGATAACAGATCTTTCTGTAATTTGGAACTTCATACCTTAAGTCTACTATAGAATCCTGTAAACATTTTTTGGTTTTGCTTCCAATTATAATTAACTATATCTATACAAGGTACTGTTTTATTGTTACAGAGAAAAAGGAAATTATTTTTAAAAATTGGGATTGATTATAATGGAGTCTATGGGAGACGGCCATCATTTGTATAATGGGTTTCTGGATAACAGATCCCATACATGTATGAGATAAATACATATTTTAGTTAATAAAAATGTTTGTACTGGTTTCATCAAACACAAGTTTCCTATACAATGCTGCCACACACTGACAGAACCAGGCTCAATAACTCCTTAGCCAGAATATATATCAGAAGATTCCCCAGCAACACCTCTGAATTCCGTTCTATTTACTGATATTTTTTTTTCTATCTATCCCATTCTGCCCCCTGCATTGATCTTAGTATGTATTCATTTTCCAAATCCATTAAAAAGTGGAACAAAAGAATAGGAACGGTTGTATAATGGATTTTCTGCTGTAAAACATAATCTGTCAAATAGCGCAGTGTGCTAGGTCTCACGACTGCCAGTGCAAGGCTTCTGCACATTGTGACTGTGGTAAATCGTGTTTGAGGTGTAGGGGGGAGTAAAGGAGCCATGTTTCTACAAGCCCTAAATAATGTGTGGCAGTGCAAGCTTGTTAGTAGCGGATCTGAGCGTGCCAGTGGCTGGTGCAGATGTGCATGAGCACACTGCCGGCTCTAAATCAAGCTGCAGACCAGAGTAAGATAAGGACCTGATTACAAGACACACACCATTAATCAGTTTCCATATTACAGACCTGAGCAGCAGATAAGGGGGGACAGAGGCCCCAGCCAGGATGGCTGTTCTAACAAAGCCCCTTGGCTCACGTCTGCTAATTAACGGCTGAGTGGTCAGAGATCAGACTTGCAAACTCATTTCACATTAAAGCAAATGCTGAACTTTGGGGGCATATGGTGGAGGTAATGGGAAGGGCAACATGGTGCGGCTGTTGCCCTTTATTCTTTGGTTTAACCCTTAAACAGCTGAAATGATATCAAACATGAAAACATTAGCCTTTCATGCTAACTACTACTGCCTGATGACTCAGGATTCAGTTAACATTAGGGCAAGGGGCACACGGCAGATTCTGGGATTTGACTAATCGCCTCTTCTGCGTGGCAACAATCTCCCTGAACTGCCTTCCCCATACAAAAATGAAAAATAGCCTGCGCCAATGCACTCGCGGTGATCCGATTTCCAAAGTCGCCGGAAGTTTCCTCGTGAGGCGACTTGGGGCGACATCGGAAATCGAAGCCCCGCGAGTGCCATTGCGCTGGCGTTTTATCGATATAGCAGGCAGGGGGAAGGCAGTTTGGGGAGATGGCGCCCCAAACTGTGTGCTAGTTTTGTACGGGTATGGTGGTATTCACGACTTTACCCAATGTCCCTCCATATAGAGAATAAATGCTATCTTGTAATAAGGAGGGCAATATCAAAGTGACTTAGCTCAGGAAAAACATTGGAACTAGCCCCCATTTACTTGACGTGTAACAGCCTGGACCCGCAGTGCACTCGCAGACAATAGCTTGACACACTGCATGGGTCCAGGTGATCCAGGTCAAATAAATGAAGGGGTGATTCTGAGCATTTTGTCCAGCTATATCACTAGGGTTGCCACCTGGCCGGTATTTTACTGACCTGGCCGGTAAAAATGATGGTTGATCCCAATGTTATTAATAGGGAAATAAGATAAATATAAAGGAAGGCCGGATTTGTTTTCCAGAAAAGGTGGCAACCCTATATATCACCCAGTCTGATGTTGCCCTTAGAAAGTCCTGGGTAATGCTCAGTTTGCTTCCTCCCTTTTCCCATCCCTGCTGTAATCTGAGCCCAGAGCTATGAGTGAGCAGGGAGAGACTCAGGCAGGAAGTGATGTCACATATAAAATGGCAGCTGCTATCCTAAACAAACAGCAAGCTTCTAGAGCTGTTTACTCAGGTATGGTAAAGCATTCTACAGAATAAATACAGTGTTATAGCTTGCACTATTGTGGCTAATCTATTGGCAATAAAGTGCTTCTGAAGCTTTCCTTCTCCTTTAAAATAGATACAAATCTGCTTCAGTTACATTATAAGCAATCGTATCTACTAATGTGCAATAGAGAGAGGAGTGCATCTGAGTATTATTTGTGATTATCCTCCAGCAAAACCTAGGCCTCACACTGACCTGTGCAATTCGTCCTCAGAAGGAGAGTACTTAGAAGTGACGTCAGCCAAGTCTCCAAAGATCTGCTTACTATAGGTGGTAAGCGATGAGAGCAATATCAGCTCCTGCCACGTTGCGCTAAGCAGACATGTGTAGTCCTTGATGGACAAATCACAGAAAAATGGCAGCTTCTTTACCCAAGTGATCTGCCGGAACAGCAGCTCATCTGCCAGCCGGCACAACAAAGCAAACAGCTCCGACTGGGTCACTTTGTACCTGTGGGGGAAACAATGATACCTTAAATTATGGACCAATATGTAGGACTGAAACAAATATAAGGAACCCCAATAGAAATAATATCTAATTCTTGCATTACCAGTAAATTCACTGGTGACCTGGGAAAAGCAGGCTCTTTGCCTTCATGCAAACCAAAAACGTATCTTTCTGAAGGGGTTATGACCAGTTCTAATCTGTATTAAAATAGTGCTAGTCGGTCTGTACTGCAGTCTTGGTGCATCCACAAAATTTATACCTGAAATCCATTGTTGCAATTAGCCTACAGATGCCCGCATCATTTTCAAGGGTACAATTTACCATATGCACATAGCATTCCTTCGCTGCATATCTGCTATTATATATGGGAGAGCTAATATACAAGGTGCACTTACCCATCCTCTATAAGCATAGGAGTATTGAGAGGCTCTATATCCTCAGCCGTCAGCAGCTGGTTAATGAGGGTGTGTGATTGCGGGTCAAGACTTCGTGACTGGGCTGGAATTAGTGTGGGGTGAGCCGAGTAGCTAAAGAGATGAGGTAGGTATTGATAGTGCGTTGGACCCGGCGTCCCCAAATATTGGTCCCGTAGTGAGCTGAACCCATTGAGTTCCATTGACCTACTGCATGAAGAGACAGCAAGTTAGTCTAATAACAGATAAGACTGGTAATGTGCAGTTACTTTCTAGAAGCCAATTAATGTGCTCTTCGAGGGCAATGGGGCACAGTATTATAGTGTTAGCGCCCAAAGGTGATTTGCGAGTGGCCAAAATGTCAGGCCATGTCTGACCGTAATGCACCCTCTGCTAACCCAGCAAGCCACCATTACTTATACACCTGCGCCTAGCAGGGCAGGCATTAGTATAAATAAGAGATGGAATATGGATGGGCTAACCTTACAGAGTGGGGGGCAGTGGGCAAAACCACTCCTGCTACCCATGACCCACCCTTAAGACAAGAACTTCAGTTGATGCTCTTCCCCATGCCTGCTCACTCCCCTGCTTCACAGTGCCCAGCCATTGCACCCTAATCACTTTGCCTCTCCTGCCTACCCCTAGTTCTGACCCTGAAGTAATTCTTCCAAGCAACTAATGGAATACTATAAAACTGTTCTACTCTGTTCCATATACTGGCTGCTCTGTAATTTCTTAGGGTTCTACACAGCCCTGTTTTGCCATCTCCTAACTCAGGGGTCCCCAACCTTTTTTACCCGTGAGCCACATTCAAAAAATAAAAAGAGGTGGAGAGCAACACAGGCATGCAAAATGTCCCTGGGGTGCTGTGATTGGCTATTTGGTGGCCCCTATGTGGACTGGCAGACAATAGAAGACTCTGTATAGCAGTACACCTGGAATTCCAAACTAGGCACTTGCTCTGAGGACACTGAGAGCAACATCCAAGGGGTTGAAGAGCAACATGTTGCTCGCAAGCTACTGGTTGGGGGATCACTGCCCTAACTGCTTGATTGAAGGTTTTAAAGTGAGGCATAGCTGCCCAACTATTTTCTTTGACTTGCAGGGAAATTATTATTCTTACCTGGAGGAAGGGGTAGACACAGGGGAAGGCTGATTGCTTTCTGAGACTCCATTCCCAGGAGAGCTGTGGTCACTATCACCATTATTACTCCATGATGTATTGGCCTCCTCTTCAAACTCCTGTCCAGACATTATCCGCTCAATCTCTTCATCTGAGATCTGCAAGAAAAAAAAACAGAGGTATTACATTCCATCCAGTATAGTTGGAGTCCATGTATAGTTCAGTTCTGCAATGCCCGGAGCAGAAAGAATCTCTAAATCTTAAAGGGGTTGTTCACCTTTCAACACTTTTTTTGTTTCAGTTGTTTTCAGATAGTTTACCAAAAATAAAGACTTTTTACAATTAGTTTCTATTTCCCATTTGTGATCATTATATTATATATTATAACCATGAAAAGCAACTGGAAAAAAAAGTATTTTATTATGGTGAACAATCTCAAAGCAACCAAACTGAAAAAAGTATTTGGAAAGTGAACAACCCCTTTAAATTAACCATGCTTGTGTCATATTATTCTAATACAGGTATGGGATCAGTTATCCAGAATGCTCGGGACCTGGGGTTGTCCGGATAACGTATCTTTCCATAAATTGGATCTTCGTACCTCAAGTCTACTAGAAAATCATGTAAACATTAAATAAACCCAAATGGGTTAGTTTTATATTCAATAAGGATTAATTATATCTTAGTTTGGGTTAAGTATAAGGTACTGTTTTGTTATTAAAGAAAAAAAATTGGATTATTTTGGTAAAATGGAGCCTATAGGAGAAGGCCTTTGAGTAATTCTGAGCTTTCTGGATCACAGGTTTCTGCATAACGGATCCCATACCTGTACAATAATACTGCATGGTTGAGCAGTGTTCTATTTAGACATTTCCACTAGGGGGCACTGAGGTACTGCCAATATCCAGTACTGCATTCAACCCTATACTTGGAAGTAAATGACTTCTGATTTAACTAATTCTTTTAATCAATGAAAGTGCCAGCACTCTTTGCCACATGCAAAATTCCCAGCTTCCATACAGTATGATATTTCTGCATATTGATCCATTATAACTATGCTGCCCTGTAGTAAGAGGAATCTTTCTATGTGTTTACTTACCTGTACAGGACCAATGCTCTTGTTCCTTCCTCCAGGCATTCCATCTTCACGAATTGCTGAAAAACAAAATCCAATTATTTAGATAAAAGTAGAGTCCATAAATGCATTCACCTTTAATTGCAGAACATAATGGAAAAAGCAGGGAGAAGCAACCCGCCCTGGTAAAATGGACAGACAGATAAAAAAATAGGAATCTATTAAATCATCTGCTGAACTAGCAATTAGGCAATTTTTAAACTTAAAAGGTTTAACTTGATGGACGTGTGTCCTTTTTTAACCTAACTTACTATGTTACTATGTGTGAACATTACTCAGTAAACAGTGGTTTGGGTTTTTTTTTCTTGCTGATAAAATACCTGCTAATAGAAGGAATGTTATTTGTCCAACAGAGGGAGCTGTTGCTCCATCACACTGCTCTCGTATGCAGTATTGTATAATAAAGGAGAACTAAACCCAAAAAAACTCAGACTAATCATCTGAGCACTTTTGTAATTTTACATTCACTAATTTTAGCAGTTACTAAGATATTAGCCGTTTCAGGCAGATTGTAAAGAGCTCAACAGTTTTTGTTGACAGCCCAGAGTGCCACTGTAAGGGTACACCTGGAGATTCAGTGAGATTTAGTCGCCCGGCGACTAACTGCCGCTTCCCCGTGTCTTCTGCCTGCTTCAATGGAAAAACTCCTGCGCCAATGCACTCGCGGCGCTTCGATTTCTGAAGTCGCCCGAAGTTTACTCATGGCGCAGACATTTTTTCATTGAAGCAGGCGGAAGACACGGAGAAGCAGTTCAAGGAGATTAGTCAGCCCAAAGAAGAGGCGGTTAGTCGGCTAATCTCCTCTGATCGCTTTCCCACTGGTCATAATGTAAACCGCTTGTGGGAAAACATACTTCGGCTTTCCAAAGTCGCGCAAATTTTCCTTGCGAGGCAAGTTCACCTGCGCTAAAGGAGATTAATAGCAGGACAACTGATCTCCTTGTGTGCCGGGACCCTAAATGCTTTTTGTAATTTCTATGCACTTCTTGTAATTAGTTAACACACCAGTTGCTGACTTAGTTGAGGCAAAAGTCTGTATCCAGAACTGCAAATATCACAAAAAACACTAAAAAGAAAAAATAAATGTAAATTTCAACCCACTAAAGCAAATGTGCAGTGTCCCTACAATGAATGGTAGGTGGACTTTGTCTTTGCTCTGGCTTCACATCTGAAGCTGTATCAGCAATCAGGTTGGGTCTGCAAATGAATAGGTCCCAAACCTTTATACTTGGGGTCCCATGCTAAGAAGACCTGTGCTATTTACTTTGCATTGTCACAGTGAAATGAAAGGGGGTTAATTAGTGTCACTATCCTTCCCAAACCATCCCCCTGGGCATAATAAACTCCTGCTGTCTACTATTAATATTTTTCTCCTTTTGCAACAAAATGTTTTTCTTTGTAATTTTAGATGCAACGCATGAGATGACCAGGAGGTGGAGCTCCCTTAGATCGAAATCTGTTAAATGCAATCCAGCCCATTGGGTCGATCAGTAGTTCCAAAAGCGCGAAAGACATGATCTCGGCTTAGTACAGAACCAAGATTCTGAGAAGACTGGAAGCAGGTAAGTGCTGCAAAGGACTTTTTCCCCTTCAGCTCAAAATATATATAGAATATTGCTATTAAAAGTCACCCTGTTATAGTGCTCTGAGCGGGCAGCAAACTTACAGACCTACAAACAGGTCATGACTAGACTGAACAGCCTGACTGCTCTGTATATCTATAGTAAGGATGAAAACATTGTCTCTTTCATGTAATCAAGAGAAAAGGCTTCATGAAGTCAATGTATCTGGTGTCGAGCGTCATTGCTGCAGGAAATGAAACCTGAGCTCATCCCACCTTCTTTTGTATGGTCATGTTGGATTTGGAAGCAGGTCATGAGGCCTTCATAATGTGAATTATACCTGTGGGTCAGGTTTGGGTTTCCTCTGGTCAACAATGGCTATTTGGAACCACACTGCAGATTTGATGACATGCTGCATCACAGCCTTACCACCTGGTGTTAGTTTTAAGAGAATGTAATCTCTTCATCAGTGATGCCACAATAGAGAGTAAGATGCTTGTACTGAATACAATAAACAGAATAGTAGCTCAGGTGTTTCTCATGACTACAGATCTCTCTCTTCCACAAAGAAAGAACAATGGGTTGTTTATGTTTGTTGTGGTTTATGTTAGTCTTTGTATGAATAATAACCAGATCAAAAGATACATTTTTTATCTGTACAAAACTCAACAGCTGTGTTGTTCTGTATATACATTTACACAAACGCTATGAATGCAGTAAGATAGTTAATGATACACTAGATTGAAAGCCCTTTGGGAAGGGAACTTCATTCCAAACTGCTAGCCTAAATATGGCAATCTTTCCATAGATCATGTTGGAGAGCTTGGACTCTTGCAAACTTAGTGCCCAAACCTCTGGGCATGTAGGGTCAGTATGAGAGACACCATCATTTTGTCACAACTGAAGGCTATGCCCAGGCCAACCCCATCTAACCAAATGATTAATAAAGACAAATCGCATACAATAGTCCATACACAGATACACGGATTAGGCATAAACTGTTCCGGGTGGGAGAGATTCTCTCTGCGTGATATTTAAAAGGGGATCTATCATGAAAATTAAAAATTAATATAAGCTTCATCTTGCTGAAATAATTTCTAAATATAATCAATTAGAAATTCTGTACCGTTTATGAAATAATCAAGTTATTCTTCTTTCTCCCCTTCTGAGCAACCTGTCTCTCTTCATTCTGTCTTCATGCAGTAGGTGCGAGTCAGTTTTTGATTGACAGTTAGGGTCTAATACATACTTTGGGGGCATTGCACTCTTAAGGTGGCCATAGACGTAACAATTACGATCTTTCTTGGAAAAGATCTTTCCAAGAAAGAATGTTTATTTCAATACACACGTGTAGAGCTGAATCGTCAGATATACAGGTAGATATACGGGAAGAAACAATAGAATTCTACCTGTATCTGACGATTCAGCACTAACAATGGCCGATGTTTGGGTCCCTTCAAAGGCACCCGATCAAAATTTTCCGTCCAGCCCGATCGACGAGCCGACCGATATCCAAGTCTTCTGCCGATATTGGTCCACCATACACGCAACGAATATCGGGAGAAAATTTGTTTCGTACGATATTATCTGTGCGTCTATGGCCCCCTTTAACCTAGGTGCTCACTCTTTAAAAATAACCGGCTTTGATGGAAATCATCTTTCTCTGTGTGCAGGGTGTTTGCCAGAGTCTATAATATTGTTTGTGTTGGAGTTGGTTATTTTGGAGTTACGAAACGACTTATCATCTGATATTCAGTGCGTATACGTTGAGCAATCGATCGTTCCACAATCCGTCTTACAATACATATCAATCATTACGTCGGTTGGAAAATTTTGGTCGGTTTCCCGCAATTGTCGACAGTATCTGAACGAGTTTAGTAAATGGTTATTCTGCTAAGAAAGGAGTCCCCCCTAAAAGACGTATTAGACCTGCCTGTCAATCAAAATCTGACCCAGACCTCAGCATGAAGAGTTACAGGTTGTGGAGAGTGAGATACTGAAGTCTAACTCGATCAGAATTTTTAACTGACTGTATTTAGAAACTGTCTTATTTCAGCAAGATTAAGTTTATATAAAATTTTAATTTTTGTGTTAAGCAATGTCCAACTGTTAAGCCTGCCAGTAACTGGGTTGGATAACATTAAGTTGCCCTGATATAGTTACCAACTTTTATAGTGAAAAGTCAATGCTGTGACTATGGCTCAAACACAAGATAATCTCATGCAGGTTAAACTTCTGGGTAAATTCTTGGAGACAGTATCTGTCTTTTTTTTATCTCATATGTTTCCCCACAGGTCCACGACTTATGCACACTTTAGGTGCGTCCATGTGCATGGCCATATTGCTCAGATCAGCCAGCTATGTGTAACTTTAGGCTCAAGAGTGTAAACAACAGTATCTGCATCACTAAATGAGAAGAAACAACTAATCTCGGCAAAGAAGGGGGATCAGTGGACAATAAACTGGATCCTATTAATGATCACCAATCAGTAATCTTCCAATACTTACACAATACCTTAAATACGACCTTCAGGCAAATGTTTAGTCATTTATTTTCTGGGAAAACATTCAAAAGCAAGGACATGGGCATGGCTCAAAGCCTCCATTGGAAAAGAGGGATGTCTATTTACTGAATAACACATCCAGCTTTGAAATTATGTTCTCTTTGATATTTTAATGTCAAAAACAATGAAATGCTAAATGTTTTCATTTTCTGTCATGAATTCAATGCCTACATTTTATTATTTGCTAACTTTTGTAGCAATAACAGTCATTTGGGTGCATAAGTATCTGCTTTGTTTACTTTTTAGGGGTGATTTTTGCCCATTCTTCCCGGCAGATTTGCTCTGGGTTGTTCAGGTGCCATTTGATACACATGGATTTTAATTTGCCCATTGCAGGACATTCCAAATTTTGTTCTTGAGCCACCCCAACATTGCTTCTAGTGTTCTAGGACCATTGTTCTTGTGGTGGCATGATACTACTACCATGATGTGCTTTCACATGGCCCCATTTTAGTAATGGTTTCTTTTGTGCCACCTTTACATACAGGCCATCCTTATGCGGCGCTCCTAATATGATTGACCCATACCTACAGTAAAGTATGGTGATAGCTTAGACAAGCATGGCGTATTTTGTGAAAATTAAAGGAAATGTGTACAATTCAAGGAAATTCCACAAGAGAACATTTCAGTATGACTTAAATTGAAGCACTTGTGAAAATGAATCTTTTCACTCCCCCAAACACACAAGCAAAGTGGAATACACTCCAGTACAAAAATGCCCCACAATGGCCCAGTCTATGCTCTGATCTCAATCCAATTGCAGGTCAGTGGCACTATTGAAAACTAAGATGCACAAGCACTATCAGACTAACCGGAACAACCTGGAATAATGAGCTAAAATCACTGCTGAACAGTATTCAAGAAGCGTGCTGAATAACTTAAGTATGGGTGCTGAATTAAAATTCAAACAGCTAATTTTAGTTGTGCTATTTATAGATATAAATATACTTCTAAACGAAATCAGCGTCACCATGTGCGTTATTTTTAAACCTGCCCAATCAATGTTGACACATACATAACGTTCTGATGAACCAAGGTTTCTCCTCTATTTTTTTAAGCCTTTATTACGGTAAGACAAATCCAATTTGTTTTTATTCTTTGCAAGGAGCTGTCGTAACATAACCAAATGTTTTACGTTACACGTTCAAGGTGGGGAACATTGTACATTTGAATCTGTGAATATAAGGCAGGTACATTTACTGTGGGTTAGCTAAACAATTACAGTTTATTTTACAGTATATTAAACTGACACAATAATTTAACATTCAGCACATTTTCATGTATCACTCTGATGTACGTGTTAACCCTTCTACTGCGCACCCAAACTACCACCTCCAGTCCGTCCTAGCAAAAAAGCCTGCGCATTTCAAAGGCACAATATGTTAGAGCCATAAATTATTGTAGCACTTCCCTGCCTCTCTCTCAGCTTCCTGCCTTTTGACCTTGTAAAATACAGTGGGTCTGGGAAGATACTGTAATTATGGCTGGTCAAATGGCTTGCAACCCTTCCCCTCAACAGCGGGGTGGCAGCTTAATTTCACAAAATATTTTTTTAAGTCAGAAACTACAGATATAGAATTTCAAGGGAGGTTTGAGGATGTGAAACATGAGGAGTCAAACATTTAAGTGACCACTCCATTGTAGAGGGTGTTTCACTAGTGGATCATCCTGCTCCTTTAGCCAGTTTTCAAGTACGGGCCCCATGAAGGCCAAAGTCAAATGAAGAAAAGTAATAAAACCTCTTAATCCTCAGTGAGACCTTTTTGGCCCAACAGTTTTTTTGGCATAGGCATTGCATTAGTTTTGGTGGAGCTGGTGGTTAAAAATAAGACACAATACCTAAATTAAGTAATAAAGTAAGTAAAGTTAAGATGGCCATAGACGCAAAGATCAGATCGTATGAATCCTCGATTCGTGCAATTTTCGGACAGTGTGTAGAGTATCCCAACGTGTTGTGCCATGCCGATCCGTCGCTCGGGACAGGTTAGAAGATTTCTGTCGCTGCCGATAATATCTCTGCATGTATTGCCGATTGGGCGATTTCCAGTGGGAGACTGTCACCAGCTTTGTCGGACATAAACTTTCGTACGATTGCTGAAGGGGCAGAACATCAGCTGATCTGTTCTTTTACTGCTTTATTTGATCTGAAAGGTTAGTGGCAGGTCGGGAGATTGGGACAACCGATCGTTCGTCCGACATAGCAGGTAAATCTGCAAGTCTATGGCCAGCTTAAAGGAAAACTATACCCCCCAAACAATGTAGGTCTCTATAAAAAGATATTGCATAAAACAGCTCATATGTAAAACCCTGCTTCATGTAAATAAACCATTTTCATAATAATATACTTTTCTAGTAGTATGTGCCATTGGGTAATCATAAATAGAAAATTGCCATTTTAAAAAATAAGGGCTGCCCCCTGGGATCGTAGGATTCACTGTACTCTCAACCATACCAACAAACCATACATGTAAGGTCACATGAGCCAATTAACAGAGTTGTGTCTTTTGCTTCCACACTTCTTCCTGTTACAGTTAGAGTTGAAGTATTTCTGGTCAGGTGATCTCTGAGGCAGCACACAGACCATCACGAAATGGTGGCTCAAGGCAAGAGATATAAAAGGGCAATATTTACTTAAATATATATTCCAGTTTGGTAAGATTCTTTAATATGCTGCTTAATATGATATGAACTATCTGTTGCTTAAGTATTCATTTTGGGGGTATAGTTTTCCTTTAAGTTATAAATAAAAGACTAATGTTTTACTGACCCAAGTTCTCATTAGTAGCATAGTCCTACTTATGGCCTTGACCTATATATATATATATATATATATATATATATATATATATATATATATATATATATATATATATATATATATATATATATATAGATATATATATATAGATATATATATAGATATATATTATTTTTTTATTTACTTATTTTTTAAAGTTGAAAATGCCCTAGCACTTACCAGAGCACTAAGCGAGGATATCGGTAGATCTTTTTGTTCCAGATCGCCCAAACCATTTCTGTCTACCAGCATAGACAGGTCAATATATATATATATATATATATATATATATATATATATATATATATATATATATATATGGAGCAGCACACAATCTGTGCAAGAATTTTTATGGGAAACAACTCTGTGCAAAAAATGTATATTCAAATTCAACACATCAGAACAGCGACGTTTCGGGGAAGCTATATGCCCTTTATCAAGCCCGAAACTTCGCCGTACTGATGTGTTGAATTTGAATATAGACTTTTTGCAAAGATTGTGTGCCGCTCCATCCCTTTTCTCTCTCGCTGGTAGACAGAAATGGTTTGGGCGATCTGGAACAAATCATCACCATAATAGAGACCTAGCATATAAAACGTGAGTTTTACAAAGACAATCTAGCAGTTGCCTTACTGACTGATTTAGAGTGAGAGAAATCTATTGCTGGAAGCATATGGAAAGCTGAACAGCTTGACACCTACATGTGGCTGGAGTGCAAGTGTAACTTTCTGTAAACACACAGCCCTGCTAGCAACTGGGTGAGAACAGACTATGGCTTCAACAACTGACCTTCAGATTCTAGCCAGGACATTTGGTGTGTTACCTTGATTTGAGTATTAGGGCACGGAATACTCATTGGAAAGCTAAGGGGGTTATTTATTAAGGTTCGAGTTGTGTTTCCCATGAAAATTCAAGTTTTTAAGTTGATTTTTTTTGGTGGAAACTCACATTTAAGTTAAAAAAAAACTATTTTTTTTAAAAAAAAAAACTCGAATTATTTGAGATTTATTATACCTCGTCCCTGGAAATAGCTCGAATCCGAAAAATAAACCATCTAAAACCTGTCGAGGTCACGTAGGAGTCAATGGGAGTGGTCTCTTGAACCATTTGAAGATGTTAATAGCCTGCATGATGTTCAAGTTTTTTTCAGAGGGTTTTGCTGAAAACACAAATAATTCGAGATTTTCCCGTGGAAAACTCGATTGTTTCAAGTTTTTGGGTTTCGTAACTCGAATTTGCAGAAATCCGTTTTTCTTAAATAAGAAACCATTGGCGTTGTGAGTTCATTCGAGGTATAAAAAAAACTCTACATTCGACCTTTGATAAATAACCACCTAAATTCATACAAGGGAATTCCTCTGTTTGCTATGATAACTTTCCCATGAAGAAGTTCACTGATAAATGAATGACATAACAACCCTGACTAAACACTGAGACAGGAATCAGATAGGCAAGTCTCTGTTTAAACGGGATATCTACACACACCACAAAGTCCAGGGTTAATATGTGCAAGACCAGAGCAATGTCAACAGTGACATCCCATGAATTGCCCCGTCCACATACATGTGACCTACAACACAGATATACTTTAACCATCAGCCTGAAGGCAAAAACAGTGAACAAGAGCTGCGTGTCTAAGGGCAGTAGTACATTTTAGAATAATCAGACTACCGTTCATTGCGCTGATAACTGAGTGTGTTAGCCTAAAGGTTATGCCATGAAAATGGACATTTTAGGAGTGAAAAATAGGTTTCCGGAACCAGAATTTGGTCTCAAGGGAAATTCACTGCAGTTAAAATTAGGGATGCACCGAATCCGAACCGAATCCTTTAAATCATGTGACTTTTTTTTTGCCACGGCTCTGTTTTTCTCTAGCAGCCGAATCTTTCATGAAGGATTCGGGGGTTCGGCCGAATCCAAAAAAGTGGATTTGTTGCATCTCTAGTTAAAATATATCGGAATCACCATGGAGAAATTTAATTGCTGGGGTTTCCCCACACAGTACCATATAAAGGAAACGGCTCAAATGATACTGGCTCCACCTTATAAATCCATAAAACTATAGCGGTAAAAAAGGCATCATGATAAAAATATATTTTCACACTGCAAAATGGCTTTCATTAAAATATCTTCTTATCTGTGTTTTACCTATACTGATTTGCTTGATATATGTAAAGCTAATGGAAGAGATGTAATTCCCCACTGAAATGTTGGTGTGTTTGCCTCCATTATATATACTGCCTCAGCTCCTTACCTTTGCGATTCATCCCCATCTGGAGGCACTTGAGTAACCTGCAGTATTGGCAGCGGTTCCTTTGCTTGCGCGACATAACGCAGTTCTTGTCTCGACTGCATCTATATACACGTTTGTTGCATATGCTGCGCTTGAAGAATCCCTTGCAGCCCTCGCAAGAGATGATGCCATAATGCAATCCTGTGGCACGGTCCCCGCAGATAAGGCACGCTCTTTGATCAACACGGTCATCTAGAAAATGGAAATAATCAATGGTCAAACTTTATAGACTTTGCAAGACTTTATTCAAGGATAGAGGCATATCTTATGCTATCCTGCCAAAAAACATAAATTTACGTAAAATCCACAGTGATTGCAGTTTAGTAAACCAGTTCTGATATTATTGTTTTAGCTAGTCATTTTTGCACTTAATGTAATCTCAGGCAGGGCAATAATGCCAACAACTCCCATGAATGTCTGCTTGGTCGAAACAATATGTGCCTGATTTGTGAAGACTGGGTTAAAAATAAAGTCTAACTTTCCATATAAAACCCATATCTGGAATGACGTGCAGCGTGTGAACATTGTTCTGAGATACACCTATGACTAAGCGCCGGAGGGTGCGAAACGCGTAAGGTGGGATATATGGGGTAGTATGTACTAGATACTGTTTTAATGTGAATATCAATAAATTAATTTTGTTTTCACTTTAAGAGGCCTTGGGACTTATATTGTTTTTGATATAAACTTTTCTGCAGTTGATTGCCTTTGGAACTGGGGCGGGTCCCTTCGGCCTGGCTAAATAACTATATGGACTCCCGATTTTGAATTGATATAACATTGTTCTGAGTCCTACCTGCCAATGACTGGCCCTAGAGGCAGTATGCGTGATGCTGCAAAAAGGCAAACAGGGAATAACCACCTTCATTGTCTATTTCAGAGTAGCGCATATATGTTATTTGACAAATCTGCCACCACTTCCCAATGTCATTTAAATGCAGGCAGTATGGTTTGCTGCACAGCATCCTTGTAATGCTTCCTATTTAGGCTAAATCAATGATCCCCAATCAGCAATATGTTGCTCACAAACCCCTTCAATGTTGCTCCCAGTAGCCTCAAAGCAGATGCTTATTTTTTAATTTCCTGGCTTGGAACCAAGTTTTGGTTGCATAAAAAAACTGTTGAACCGCCAAACAAAGCCTCCTGTGAGCCGACAGTCCACGTAGAGGCTACCAATACCAATCACAGGCTATAATTGGCACCCCCAGGAATGGTATGCTTGTGTTGCTCTGCAACCTTTTATACATTCAGGGATCCCCAACCTTTAGAACCCGTGAGCAACATTCACAAGTAAAAGGAGTTGAGGAGCAACACTAGCATGAAAACTGTTCCTGGGGTGCCAAACAAGGGCTGTGATTGGCCATTTAGAAGCCCCTATGTGGATTGTCAACCAACATTGAGGCACCTGGTTTTTATGCACCCAAAACCTGCCTCCATGCCAGAAATTCAAAAATAAGCTCCTGCTTTGAGGTCACTAGGAGCAACATCCAAGGGGTTGGTGAGCAGCATGTTGCTCACGAGCTACTGGTTGGGGATTATTGCATTAGATGGTGGCTCACAGATAAAAACCTACAGAAGGTAGTGGACACTATGGCTGCCACCAATGTCCCATTGCCCAAGCCTTTGCAACAAGCACACAAAAGTCATCACATGTGGCAGAATACAACACAAAGACAAACATGGCCACATTTATTCTAACACAAACATCAAAAGGCAGCGTCTTATTTTATAGCAATGAATTATTCAATCCAATCACACCCTACATAGCTCACATCCTGACTGTGTATCATGATCTATTTTACATGGGACTAAAAACACAATGCATTTGGATAGTTTTTATTATCCTTTATATTTTACACGCGTCTGTTCACTGTAAAACAAAGGGAAGGATTTACAGGACAGATAAAGCCCCGGCTGCCAGATACAGCAGAGAGATACATTAAGGAGAGTTATTTTAACTGACTTGCAATGTGAAGCGTGATTTAAGATTAAACGCAGATCCAAGATAATGAGGATACATCTAGGTTAACGAAGCTGAATGTTCCAGTAATCATCCTGACAGTTTCCTCTTTCGGTCTGACATCTACGTCCCTGGAAATGACGGCACGCCAAGGAAGATCGGGCTCACCAAGTAGGCAGCCCAATTCTGTCGCAGTGGGAATGTTAAAATCAGACAATATCAGATCTCATATGACAGCTCCTCTAGCTCCCGGCCACCCAATTTGCATTTCTCTCTTCTTTTGGGGCAGAATAAAACGCAGCTTTAACCACTTAGCTGTGACAGTGGAGAGGAGAGTCAAAGCTTTGTGATGTGCTTGCTGCTGGCCTTGCTGGAAACAAAGGGGTTAACGTGCGTCTACATTACGGAGTTCCGAGACAATGAATTACAATCTATAAAATGTTTAAATAATTCAGTTTTTAGGAAATGTGCCTGCTTTCTCTCATTATGAACAGGGTGGAGCACTGAGCACCGGTGCTGCCACAGTGAACTGATTCCAGGGCAGTTGCAGCCTTTCGCAATGCGCACAATTTTATGGCAGTTAATGGTTTGTAGCTAATAAAACAATAACACAATGCGGCCATTCATGTTCTGTATAAATAATTCATCGCATTCATACACAAAAAAATGGGACAGTACCCAAAGAAAGCATAAAAATATTTTTCAATTAGATTTGCTTTTTATTTATTTTCTTACTTAATTAAGAATATGCACAGAACTTGTGTTTGCATTGACATGTATGGGAGCTGCCATTATACTTGCAGAGTAAATCAGCTTTAAGGACTATGGTGTATGGGGATATTTTGGAGGCATCGGTTGTGATAAGTCAGAAGACAGCAGCAGACAAAGCATCCCATGTCTCTAAATTCCATAATGATACATGCACTGTATTATCTCTAATATAACATTACCTAGACACGAGGGTATCTGACCACTGCAGTTTTCTTACTGATTATGGCACTGGCCCACACTTGCCTTGAGGTTCCCTCGTTTGGCTTATGAGCCACATGAATGGATCTGTGGGTGGCTAAAAAGTGGACCTATGTATGATAAATAACATGGGCTGGGCATTCAGAAAACTCATCTGTGACAATTGAACATAAAGAGCCAGGACACTTGTAAAGGACAATATAAAACCATAAACCCCTTATTTTCTATAGGGATTTGAACATGGTTCCTTGATTCGTATGGAACACCATAGTGGTGTGGTTAGTGTAAAGGACTGACAGAGGGGGTTACAGCTGCTAGTAAACACAATGCTGTAGCCGCTGAGTAAACATCTTAATCCCTCTATCCCACGCTGACCCCTGGGAACCACCTGTGCTGAAAACCTTGATTTATCAGGAGGCAGAACAAACAAAATATTGATTTACAAACCACACATGCCTCTAAATATTGCGCACAACTGCACTGTGTCAAGTATATGGTCTGTTTTTCCATATCCAGATTGTAAAAGGGCCACAGCTAAACATGCAGATGTCCTTGCAGTTCTCTTATGTGGCCTGGAGTTGGCCAAACACAGGAATGTGGTCATATCCATGGATGTTCAAACACAATCATTTCTATTACAGAATAGAAGTACCAGTCTGCTGGTAGGGTCCCCAATGAGTACAAGGGTAAATTCTGTGTTTTTCTGGAGGACAGAAAAAATTCCCACATGCAGGGTACCTCTCTCTCTGCTAAATACTAAAGGAATGCACTGGTACCTTCATGCCATTTTGATTTTAGTTAGCGGTGAAAGCAAAAGCCTTCAGGAATTCCTTTCAAGGAGTCACAAAACTGTCACTGAGTGCTATTTATATCAAAGGATGAGTGCTGACCTCACAGTAGTCTCAAAGAATCAATAAGCGGACATTCCAGTACTGCTAGAATAGATTAAATAGGGAACAGACTCAATCAAGTATTCAGTATAGGTGCATGCTAAATTGGTATAGTCCATACTATATCAGTTCAATGCAACACAGCCCATACACAAATTAAAACGTAACTATTTGAATACACTTATATTGCACTTAAAATAGGGAACATGATACCAGCACAAAAAAAAAACAACACAAATTGCACTGCCTAAAAATGTTTGTATGCACCCACATAATTGGCCTAGACTCAAACAATAAAACTGCACACATAAAAGTATGCACATAACATATATTTTTGCCAACAGCCTAAAAAATTTTAGAAGGAATGTTGGTGCCTATTGGCATCTATGTTGTTATGGAAAGATGGTGGAATGCTTGGTTTCATTGAGCAAATACACATCAAAGCCTTTCTTGGGTTCAGAAGTATAAGATTGATTCTACAATATATTTATGGGTTGCTATGGTCATAATTGCCTCTAACACACACACGCTCTAAAGCTGGCCATAGACTTCGACATCGCCAAACGAGCGGATCTTTCCCCAATATGCCACTAACGGCATGGCTATATCGGGGGTTATTCCGTATGGCCGAACGATCAAATTACGATACACCAAGGGGCTCCGACGGGTCGGTTAAAAATCAAACCTTCCCGATCTATATCGTGGCCAGATATCGATTGGGAAGACCCGTTGGAAGACCCCCATACACGGGCAGATAAGCTGTCAAATTGTCTTTCCTGGCTTGCTGAATTTTGGCTTCCTAGCACCTACTCAGTGCTCCTGTATGTGGCGACATTGTCAATGCTGCCATTTCCGCTTAATATATAGACGCGTGAACAAGCGGCCTGGATGAGTTTTACCAGCTTGTCTATTATCTCGCTGTCACTGTTCTTCACGGAAACACTGTCTTCCAGGAGTAAAATTGTCATCACCATTTATTTCTATAGCTCCAGCAAGTTATGCAGTGCTTTACAATAGTTTATAATAAAAGTTATCCTACTTGCAAGAGCTTACGATTTAAAGGGTCGCTATAAAACGAGCTGATTAGCCCGGCTAAAACATCGATTGCAAAATGGAAAAAAAAAAGCAATGAATTGTATTCTCTACAATTCCCGTGGCATTGTAACCGTACAGAGGGTGCAGTCTTTATTGCCTTCTTTTAAACAGATCCGTGCACCAATATGGCTCTGCAAAATCAAGGGCAGCAGTTGTGGGCGTGCAAGTTCTTTCATTCATAAGACAATGCGTGTGGCATTTCTGACCTGCTCTTAACCCGAATTACATCACTAGTGATGCTCCAGCGTGAACCCTGTAACGGGGAGGCAGAACTAAAGCACTAGATATGTACATGTCTGCCTAACCAGCTGGAAAGAATGTAACCACTCGTTAAAGGGACAGTATAATAACATCAATTACAGTTTTATAACTATTTCCTGAGCTTTGCTTTGTTCAAAAAGTTATTGCTCGACAAAACTTAGGAAGCCGTTTAAAAAAAATATATAAGTTTGAATCCCGGAGCTATGGTGTTCCCCCAGATAGGCTCTCCTCCGCCCGTTATAAGAACACTCTTCAAATATTGATGTATCCCTCAAAAAAACAAAGTTTATCGAGGGGGAGATAACAGAAAGTTTTATATGGTGTAGTATTTCTAAATTGAAATTCAGAGCTCACCCTTAGCGATTATTTATAACTTTATAACAACAATGCATTTGTTCACCATTTTTTACTTTCTCCGTGAGAAGTTATTTAACAAAACAATCCGTGATTGAATATAAAACACTTTTAAAACTGTGATATCATAAAATCCCCATTAATCACATTAGCTCTATGAGCATAAGGTGCTGTGCGCAGTGATTCCCACAGGGGTCGGTTGCTATACCATCACCTCCCTAGTTACGCAGCTCACCCTGTGGAAATCACTGCTCACAGCACCTTATCCTCATAGAGCGAATGTGATTAGTGGGGATTTTATGACTGCTTCTGTTAATACTGTACAGGTATGGGACCTGTTATCCAGAATGCTCAGGACCTATGGTTTTCCAGATAACAGATCTTTCTGTAATTTGGATCTTCATACCTTGAAGTCTACTAGAAAATCATGTAAATATTAAATAAACCCAATAGGTTGGTTTTGCTTCCAATAAGGATTAATTATATCTTAGTTGGGATCAAGTACAAGCTACTGTTTTATTATTACAGTGAAGAAGGAAATAATTTTTAAACATTTTGATTATTTGGATAAAATGGAGTCTATGGGAGACCACCCATAATTCAGAGCTTTCTGGATAACGGATTTCTGTAAAACAGATCCCAGTACATTCTTGTACTAATTTATCTGAAAACCTGACTTAATTTGGGTCTCCTAAAAAAATAAAGGTTAAGAAACATCTTTAAAAATATTAGGATATTAGAAGTTCCATGAACTGTATATGCTCTCTAATATACATTTGATTTTTGTTTGTTTTTTATATGTAAAGTCCTTTGAATCCATAAAAAATGGCTATAATACTACTACAGGTATGGGATCCGTTATCCAGAAAGCTCAGAGTTACAGAAAGGCCATCTCCCATAGACTCAAAATAATCCAAATTTTTTTAATAATGATTTCCCTTTTCTCTGTAATAATAAAACAGTACCTCGAACTTGATGCAACTAAGGTCCAAGTAGTCCTTATTGGATGTAAAACCAGCCTATTGTGGTTATTTAATGTTCACATGAAATTCTAGAGGTAAGAAGATCCAAATTGCAGAGAGATCCATTATCCGGAAAACCTCAGGTCCCAAGCATTTGGGATAACAGGCCCCATACTTGTACTATGTAGCTACATCTGTATTCATAGGAACCCAATAGGATTGTTTTGCCATCAATATGGATTCATGCAGCTTAGCCACCATCAAGTACAATTTACTGCTTTTTTATACAGAGAACAAGGAAATCATTTGTTAAAATGAGAAATATTTGCATAAAATGGACGGTATGGGAGATTATTCCAGTAATTTGGGACTTTCTGGATAATAGGTTTCAGGATAAGTGATCTCATCCTTGTACAATGATGCCCTAGATCTCAAAGGCAAGCGGACCCCTATACAGTCCATTGTGTGATGTGAATATATGAAGAATGGTATGCAAATCTTAATTGTATAGGTATTTATTTACGGCTTCCTGGGGAGGCATTTTTGGGGGCTGGTAGATGTCAGCACTGGAATGCTCTGGACAGACTAAGACAAGCCTGTTAATCTGTTTGAACATCTCACTTGGAACAATCTGCAATTCCAGCTCTTCTCTTTCTAACCATGAATTTTCTGATCACCCGCCCTTGCTTTATCTGATGAAATGTAGGGAAGGGATTAGCTTTCCAGTTTCTGTTTCAGTACAGGACTTGTCTCTGGGTTTCTTTTCAGCCTAATAAGCAAGATAACAGTGGAACCGGCTTCCTTTGCACTTTTATAGGGCAGGGGCACACGGGCAGATTAGTGGAGATTTAAGATGGCCATAGACGCACAGATAATATCGTAAGAAACAAATTTTCGTTCGATATTCAGTGCGTGTATGGTGGGATATCGTCAGAAGACTTGGATATCGGTCAGCTCGTCGATTGGGCGGAAAATTTTGATCAGGTGCCTTTAAAGGGACCCAAACATCGGCGATTGTTAGTGCTGAGCTCTACACGTGTGTGTTGAAACGAACGATCTTTCTTGGAAAGATCTTTTCCAAGAAAGATCGTAATTGTGACGTCTATGGCCACCTTTAGTCGCCTGGCGACTAATCGCCTCTTCTTCGGGGTGACAATCTACCCGAACTGCCTTACCCCTGCCTTCCGCCTGCTAAAATGAAAAATCGCCTGCGCCAATGCACTCACGGCGCTTTGACTTCTGGAGGAGGGCAGTTCAAGGAGATTGTCGCCCCGAAGAAGAGGTGATTAGTCTCCAGGTGACTAAATCTCCCCGAATCTGCCTTCCCACTGGCGGGATGACACTCGGAGCGCTTCGTTTTCCGAAGTCGCCTAAAGCTGCCTCACGAGGAAACTTCGGACGACTTAGGAAAACGAATCGCTCCGAGTTCCATCCCGCCGGTGATTTCGATTCTAGCCAGTGGGAAGGCATTGCAGGGAGATTAGTTGTCCGAAGAAGAGGCAATTTGAAGAGGCAAATCTCCCTGAATCTCCACGTGTGTCTCTGCCCTTAAGCCTATAGCCTTGTATAACAAATAGATCAAAAGTACTAGTTTTAACTTTCCACCAGTACACAGACTATTAGGGCACAGCATTTTGTGTTTGTAGAATATTCATTGCTCTCCAAAATTTATTCTTACACATGGGAGAAGGATGGGGGTTGGATTGCCATACTGCATGCCTAGGGTTGCCACCTTTTCTTTAAAAAAAAATACCGGCCTTCCTATATTTTTATTAATTTCCCCTATTAACAACATTGGGATCAACCTAATTTTTACCGGACAGGCTGGTAAAATACTGGGCAGGTGGCAACCCTATGCATTCTTCAGCTGATGCATATTATATAGCTACTTTATATGGCCCATAGGGGCATTCCTATAAAGCTGGCCACATATAGGTTACTACATATAGATTGTCATATAGATTGACTATATGACAATCATACAGCTATCCAATGGCATTTCTAAACATGTCCGACTGATAACTGTCCGATATTCAAGTTTGCTGACTTGGCCTTCTAGATGCATACTGGGGATGGGGACTGTAGCTTAACAACAAAACCTATATTCAATTATTCATGTGACGAGTTGGGTATAGGGTATATTTTCAATGCATATGGTAATATCAAGTAAGGGTAGCCAGAAGGCCATGAAGAACTGACTTCTAATGAAGCACATGTATAAATGTCTCAGCAGTGATCATTTAAAAAAATACCGATGCTATAGGCTGATACACAGTAAATGTTGTAAGAAGTCAGGATGTGACATTCTGTTCATCATTCAGCCTGGGATCTGTCACAGAGCAAAGGTTTTTGGTTTTACAAGACTCTCTAGGAATTCCGAATGACCCTATTAAGGGCTTCCAAGGCCCTTTTGATTTTCTGACTTCTGACCCTGCCCGCTCTGTTTTTTCTGCATTTTAATGGGGTTCCTTGTGTCACACAGCCAAGTTTTGGGTGGATGGGAACAGCATTACCATTGACCTCTCTGTGGCACTCTCTTGCATTTGTATGTAAACCACATCCTTTAACCTTGAAATCTGAGGGCCCTCATTTTACATATTGCGAGAGAGAGACTTTGCCATCACTGCCAGAGGCCAATGAAGCCTCGATACACAATGCAGGCCTGGTATCTCTAGCGGCAAGTCAATAGTATGGTGCAAATGAATGGAGAAAAATAGAGGTCACCTAGAGTGTGCTTGATGGGAGGAAGCACTAAAGAAAGTACAAGGGAGGCAAGGAACCGCTCTCCATAGAAGGTGGTACATGTAAGGGATGGACATGTAGAGGTAGATAGCAGTTTGAAGGAAAAGTGGTAAATGTACTGCAGACATTACACATGTTGCTTAATTGTTCATCAGTTGCCTGAATGAAGGGATTCTTCCCATATAATGAATTATATGTATAGTCAATATAGAAGTTGAACCTTCCATAGGGCTTAATTGTCTTGTAACACACACAGACAATAGATCCTAAGTTGACTGAGCCACAAAGGTGAAAACACATTCCTTCCTGATCCAAACATGGCAATCTCAAGCCTTCCTGGATCAATAGAGTTGTCTCTCAATCAATAACGTTGGACTCCTCTTGCAAACAGAAAGCCTCCAAAATTCTGATACTTGATATTAAATCTACTACTTTGGTTTGCCTTATGGTGGTGTGGGTAGGGCTCTCTATTGCTGGACCTGTCAATCCTTTGTGTAATGCAAGGTCATAAGCAAACCAAGGTCTCTTGTACTATTTAAAGATCAGTTCTTTAGCATTTAGCAATATCCTATTTATATTATATATACAATAGTCTGGTCAAAGCTCAATTGCTGATTGGTTACTTCACTGGAAGAAATATGCACTGATATGAGGGGAAAAAACGAGCCCTAGTGGGTTTCTGTACCTTTGTAATTATATCATCAGTGTTAATGATATGCATGAGGGCCTGTACCTAAGGATTGATTACTTCAGCCTGAAGACCAAAGAGCGGAGGAGGGTAGCTAGAGGTTTTACCTCGAGCCCTATCAATTTTTGGTCTAGTCCACAGGTGAGCTAGCAAACAGAAATCTGCACAGATAACACAATGTAATGTTTGGGTAAGGGAAAAAAATAGCAATCAGGATTGTGACAACAACATGTGGCTGCACAGTCCGTTTATCTCTATCTGGAGTCCTGGCTTTACCTCATTGTAACACAAGTGCTAAAGAAAACACAATTGCTGTGTGTGAAAATGACAAAGCTCAGTGCTCAACCTTGTCTTGAACCCTGTAGAATTTTATGGCTTCTCCCTCTGTAAATCCTCCCCCAGTGCACATTAAAGGGGGCATTGTTTCCAAAGGTCATGGTGGGGTTCCATCCATATTCCCAAGCAATATATGAACTGTGGTGACATTAGGGCAACGATAATACAGTTTCTGTTCCAAAGTCAGTGGACTTTGTATCACACTCTGTATCTGAAACCAATTCATGAGGCTGACTAATATTAGGTCTAAACCTTTGGAATGGTTAGGTCCAATATTAGTAGTGAATAATTGAAATTACAGTTTTGGCAGGAATGTAAAATATACACAAAGTAGTTGTTCAGCGCCTTGGCTACCCCAGGTAACTATCATCGCAAAAAGCTTGTAAAGCATTCCAGATGCATTGAACTACATTTTCTAGCATTTCCTGATGGGAACTTGCTGATAGACCTAACAACAAGGGTAATATGATCACGCTATGGTTATGCCTAATCTAAACATTCCTCAAACTTTGCACCAAGGTTTGAATAAATATATTGAAAATGTAATCAGTAATGGGAGACCCATGTTCTGCAGAGAGGAAGACATGGTTTATTATTATTATTGCGACTTTATTCTAATGATAAATTAATATTCTAATTAAATAATATACTTAAACTTTAAGATCATGTTGCCTGCACACGGTGCCCTCAACCAGAATATAATGTCCATAATTTGTTTATAAAATTTTAGGTCCAAAAGAAGGAATTGAAAAACTAAACTAATCAGTTGTTGAAAGTTCAAATATATCACTACTGTACCTCCAGAGTGTGCCACAACACGTTTGTGACCACACACACATTAGTATAATCTAACCCCCCCCCCCCCCCCAGTAAAATACAATCTCCTTCTCAGGCATTTAAGGAACCAGCTAAAGATGTAAAGGCTTCACCCAGCCCTCAGGCTGCAAGTCAAGTATACTGGGTTGCCAAATAACAAGGTTTACATTCTAGAAAGGAATTTGCATTTCAAAACCTGATTTAGCTCAGAAAACACTGTGTGCACGTGTAAGCCTGGGTATGCTATTGGGATGGGCAAATTTCAAATACGTGTTTGGCCCAGCTAGGCTTTGGTAGAAGTCTGAACATTTTAAAGAAAATAACCTTAACACTATAGTTAGGAGATTGAAGGAAAATCTTATGCCCCAATCTTGTCAAAATTTAAGACCATCTAATGCATTTTTTATAACCTTTCTATGCTTCCCATCTTGAATACATTAAGAATGTTAAGTACAAGTAAAGGTAATAATTCTTTATTCATTAAATAAATCTGCCCAAATGGAAGTCCAAGTGCCAGATACGGCTTTTCAATGGATCTTTATGGCCAACAGACTGCTTGAATGACATTATAATGTGATAAGATGACTTCTGAATATGAGGCACATTGTCTATATTGATAATAAAGTCGGTTATATCACTCGTGAAAGTCATCCAAAGTTTGGGGTTAAGTTCTCTTGGCCATCAGTCATTGAGAACTAGGGGGTTTATTCATGTGTTGTAGTCAGGGTTGCCACCTGGCCGGTAAAGATAGTGGTTGATCCCAATGTTAATAGGGAAAAAAGATAAATATATAGAAAGGCCGGTATTCTTTTGCAGAAAAGGTGGCTACCTTAGTTGTAGTTCAGAACTTGACAGCCATGGACTCATATGCATTTTATATTCTGATATTCTCAGACGTGCAACTCTTTTTGTCATTTCCAGGAGCATTGCTATTTTCTACTAAAAAAAACTGGTCTTACTGTACATAAATCACTATATGGTGTATCACCTTGCATTTGTGCCACAGACCAGGCATATTTACAAAGCACATTTTAATACTCTTATTTCATTGTTGACCACTTTCCGAAAACTATATTAAATTTATATTAAATGATAACACACAAATGCATGTAAACACAAAGGGCTTAAAAAGCCTTGTCACTTATTGATCCTTTACAGATGCCAAAATCTCTCCTTCCCCTCCCCCTGAAGGAGCTAACCAGCCCCCATCTCAACAGACTTCCTGGACAGTCAACCCATGTGCTGAAAGACTGGATTTTGCTGCTCTGCTGAATTTGGCAATGAGATAGCCCCCCCCCCCACCAGAAAGAATTATTAGGTGTACTACTTAAATATAGAGATTACAAACTGCAAGGTTGGGTTAAATCCTGCTAAATTGTATTCAAAGCTCCCAGTTTAGCATGATAAGCTTTTCTTTAGAATAAGTGTTCAGTGATTGACACAGCTATAATCAGTGGAAGAGGCAGCTTCATTGGCCAAAGCCAAAAATATTACCTGGCAGATTGCAAATTTTGGAGGAAGAAGTCTCCATTAACCTCAAGAAGGTAAAGGCAATGAAGCACATAAGGCTATTCCTGTACAGCTAGAATTGCTCATTGTGCTAAATAACCATCATGCCAGTCACAGTAGCGGACAGTTTCACAATTAGTGGCATTTAGAGCATATACAAACCTTTGCCACCCGGGCCATCCTACTTTGGTCAAATCTGTACAGTAGCTATTGTACAATTACTTCAATTACTTTACACTAGAAGCATATAAGTAAGCAGTGAGGCACACATACACCAGACATGTCTAAAAATGAAGCATATCCTTTAACCGATCCCTTGATACTGTTAGCACTGCTACATAGACTAACTAGCGATAAGAAAGTCCCAACCATTATTTCCTGTTTGTGTCTAAACTACAGGAATTGGAATTTTCCAGCAGGACATGCCCTCCAACTTAGGTGATAATTCTCACAAGGCTAATTAAATACTGGGATTGTCATGGATGCATCCAAAGCTTCCATCTGTTAAATGACCTTCAGATTATCCCAAAACATTGTCAATTACAAAATGCTCAAAGGCCTGGACTGTGTCAAGTTGTCGGATGGGCTGGGGGGTGTTTGGTGGTAGATTACAAGTAGCAACTTTTCTCTCTGAAGTAGAAAAGCCTGGTTTGAGTCCTGTGCCACCCACCTGAAACCTTGAGAATACCATTTAGGTCCCTGTGCCTAATGAAACTAGAATTTGATTTTACGACATTGGGAATATAAAGAGCTTATACAGTACCAAAGCTATTAATCATAGATGCTTTGTGTGCCTTATGTGTTAACATTATGTCCTTGCAGACTGCTGTATTACACAAAAACCTGTCCTTTGGCAGCTCAGTGACACTTGTCAATCATCATTCATCTCATTCTCTGCCCAGCAGTTTATGACTTGAGATCCAATGCCAACCCCAATTTTCAACTGAAGAACATTACAGGGATTATGGTTCATCTCTTATATAGCAGGAGCCAAATATTTCACCATATCAACCTGATCTCACTGTCAGTGAGATTAACATAACTTCTATATATGGTGTATTGGCAGGGCTTTTCGTTTTGTTGTTCACAATTTATTTGGTTCATTTTGGCATTCTTGGGGGTAAAGATTACGAATCCAACTTACTTTTGGAATTGGTTTGGGAGGCTACTACTGATCTAGTATACTTATGTGAGAAAACAACAACATACTGTATTACAATATGTAACCATCATAACAATATGTAACTATCATAACACCTACTACTTTCAGGCACTGCCTCCCCACAAGGCCTCAGAACTACTCTGCCATCTAGAATTGCCAGTTTCAAGGAAACACAAAACATTTTGTCTTGAGATAAACACGTAACATTTGCTCCACTGACTCAGCACAGGTCCTGCAAAAACAATACTACCTGAACTTTATAAAGTACAAAACATCTCTATTTTTATATAGTAATAAAGGCCACAAGCATGCGACTGCTTGGGACAGCCGACTTTTAGCTATTTAAGTGGCAGTTTACAGCCTACATATCTATAAAATTTGGTGAATATTTGGTTTTGATGAGACAAGACACCTTGCACATCCAACAATGGGACAGTGTTGGTAGACAGAAGAGGCGCAGGGTATTTCAATGGCTTGGGAAACAAACATGTTCTTTTTTTATGGAAGTACACAGTATGCAAATACGGTGCCTTGTTCTTAGTGTAAGTGTAAATTGTGCTACACTTGCAATTGAAATTTGTGTTGACTTGTTATATGTAAACAGAGTTATCCAGGACTTGTGGGCTGGATATATAATATTTACACCAGCATAATCCATTGTTAAAAAGACTTGTCAGATCAAGCTAATAGGTTTCCTAAACGATTTGCCCCATTTCTTTTTTAGATCTAGTAAAAAAAAAAAAATTAATTAAATCTGGGGCTAAATTTACAAGTTTTGCGATTTTGTTTTTAAATGTGGAGGTCAAACCAGCAAATATGAATTACCAACACATTTTAACTTCTATCTCATAACAAGATAATAGTATTTTATAATAAAAACAAATAGTTTATTGATGGCAACAGAACATAATATTAAGGTTAATATTCAAATAACCCTATACCTTTATAAATGCAGAAAAAAAAACAAGTCAACATTACAGTTCTATGCAATATATAATATTAGCCATTGATCCAGTTGCATACAAATGAGCAAAGTTTTTAAGGCCATGGCTGATAACATCTATAAGTGCTCCAAACTGACAGCAAATAATAATAACAATAAGTAATATATATATATGTCTGTACATTGGCTTTATCTGTCAAATAACATAGAGATGCATGGGGTGTGTGTGCACGAGATTATGTACAAGTACGTGCATGAGATTCATCAAAACTGTTTGTGGGTGTGTAGAAAAATCTAATCCTGCTTATAGGTACAGTATCCAAGAAGCAAACCCATTCAGTATTAGAGCTATAAGGTTGTGAAATCCTAATATTGTCCCCAGTGCAGATTATAGTGGGTACTGTACCTTCCCATGTGTCCATCTCATGCCAGTGCGTGTGTGCTGGGGTGCAGCCATGGAGCTGGGTATGTTACCATGAACCCAGCAGCATCATGGGGACTCTCCTGTTGCTGTAATTGCCAGATCTGCTCTGAGGGCTGGGAGGGACAGAAACCCTCTCAGGTCAGTTTACGAGCTGGTCATGTGACTACAGTTCAAGCCCTAAGGTCAGCCCTGGTCTGGGGGGGGGGGGAGTTTATTGCCCTGTGTTTATCAAAGTGGAACTGATCACCCTCATTCTCCCTGGATTACTGCAGTTCATGTTCAGGACCCTAAATAACCTTCCATTTATTTTTAATAAATAAATACAAAATACAAGTGCTCCCTGCTTAGGAATGTAATGGTTTCGTATAAACTCCGGCTCTAGGAATGTAATGATTTAGTATAAACGCTGGCTCTTGCTATGCTGTTATGTCTGGGAAGAGTTTTGTAGTCTCTGTGCTTTGTATTCAGAATGTGACCCTGGCATTATTTCCTAGCACCTATAAAATAGCACATATGTGCATTTATCTCTAGGCAACAACAAATTTGGCTCTTGCACACCCTAATGTACTGAAAGGTAAAGAAACCTGGTGCTCAGAGGTAGAGGTTCTGGCATCCAGTAACGTAACTAGAGGTGGGCGGGCCCTGGCCCAATTGCACCCCCTGCTCCCCTGGTAGTTCTGCCACTGCTGCCATCTCACAAATACTGCTCCATTGAAAAAAGTCCAACGGCACACAGGATTGATGCAAGCAAGATTGCCTTGCGTGTTTAATGCAGAGTGCAACGTTTCGGGGTCATGCAGCCTTTATCAAAACGCTTGAAAAAGGGGCGTGACTCCGAAACGTTGCACTCCTCCGCATTAAATACGCAAGGCAATCTTGCTTGCATCAATCCTGTGTGCCATTGGACTTTTTTTCTATGGAGCATTTATCCCTAGGGCAAATATATATTGGAAATATTTTCTGCAAACGGATGCATAATTCTATACATTGTTAAATTCAGTTACCCAGGATCCCTAGAACAAAAAGACACACGATTATACTCTAGAATATGAAGCCGTCAGTATATCTCTCATTGCACAACTAAGCATTGTATTTCTCAGCTACCTCTGTCTTCCTAAGCATTCTGGCAATTCCTTTGAGGATGCACTATTCCATAATATGAAAGTTTCAGACAAAAAGTTGAAAATCAATTAAAATGTCAAGATACTGTGAAAAGTAGAGCCTCCTGTAGCTGCCAGACCACATAGGGGCTACTAAATAGCCAATCACAGCCCTTATTTGGCATCCAAGGGACTTTTTTATGCTTGTGTTGTTCCCCAACTATTTTTACATTTGAATGTGGCTCACCTGTAAAAAAGGTTGGGGACCCCTGCTCTATCCCTTACCTTCTATAGCTCGGTTATTCCCATGCAATCCAGGAAAAGCCAACCTAAAGCTGGCCATAGATGTTGAGATTTTTAAAAGATCAGATCCTGATCTTCTCAGAACGATCGTACGATTGTACGAATTTACCATCAACTAAAAAGACCAATTTACCAGGAAAACAAAGGGGACCCGCCTGCTTTGCCCTGCAAACATAGATAGATTGCACTGGGACCGACAAAGATTTTTTTGACCTGGCTGATCAATTTCCCGACAGATGTCGGCCGAAAAATCGTAAGATGTACGATCGTTCGAATACCACTAACCGCACGATAATTTCGAAGGATTGGTCGGGCTTCCCTAAAATCGGTCGTTCGGCAAGAAGAATCGTCGCGTCTATGGGGAGCTTTAGGAAGGCTCTTGCTGCCCCCCATTAGTATAATCAGTGGACATCATGCTGACTAGATAGGCAGCTTGGATACTTATGCTGATGAGCTGGGAGCTGAGAAGAGATAAGGAGCTTTGGGCATTTACATGGAAAGAGCTCGGCTGGGGGCTGAGGAATGTCCTAAGATCAAGAGCATTCTAAAGTCACAGTGGTTACTTTTACTATATTGTACATACTGTGTATATATATATATATATATATATATATATATATATATATATATATATATATATATATATATATACTCACACACACACATTATGGACAGAGTCAGAATATATACTGTAAGTAATGCAAAGGCCAGTAATGTCTTCCTGCCTGGGAAAGACCAAAGGCATCCCTGCTAACATGTGATGGGCCCCAAGCCAGATACTGCTATATACAAAATCATTGCTGTCCTGGTAATCCAGGACAGACAATTCAACAGCAACTCTTAAGGCAGCCTAGCGAGCAAATTTTGTTCCATAGCTATTGGATATTATAAAATAGAAGCCTTATTGTTGGTAACTCTCTGCACTGCTGGTTTTTTTTTTTGGTCGGTGTTTCTAAGTCTGTGGCAAAATGATAAAAACTAATATTCAATTACAAATGTCACACAAATCCTTTCAATGGCCTTTAATAGCCAGTTAGCCTCTTCCCTGGTAGCCAGGCCTGCTATCCATTGTGACTGATTAGGGGGTGGGGCACTGGCCCTGAAGGGGTTAATTCAAATCCCCCCTTCAGGCAACTGAGCTATGCAAATGAACCCTTTAATGTAATGCCCCATTGTGCTGAAACAAGATGGACAGGAATTTGCGTATCTATAACAAATAGCAATTATGTAAATCGGCCAATTGTTGTGTGTTTGTGGCCTCTGTTCTGTTAGCCTGGAATCAGCTGTGCCTAGTGAGTTTGCAAGGTGGACTTGAGATGGAACAGAAATAAAAAAAAAAAATAACACCTTACAGAGATTCCACATGAACTTCATAGGCAGTTGAGGGCTGACTGAATCCCTTCTTCATCTGGATGTAATAGAAGAAAATGGAACTAGCCAGTAGCAATGAGAGTCATACAGAAATGCAGAAATACAGAAATGCCCGTAAGACAAAATAGTTCTGACCACACAAACATATAAAAACATATATATGTGAAACTGCATGTATTTTATTATAAACAAATACAGCACCAACACAATGTGCAGCGGTGGACAAGAGGAGGAAGTGTGTATGCCTAAAGACATTCAAATACAGATTGATACAGAAGGTAGGCCCAAAGCACACTCGGGAGCCTAGTTATCATGCTTTGCAAAATGATTAACATCAGGAAAATGCTGTGTTAAATCAGCCGATTCACTGGCCTCTGTTCACTACTGTGCACCTACAGGCACTGGATTGGGTGCAGACACACGGAGCAGCAAAAATGCACACTTGATGGACGTCTTTTTTAATGTTACTAATGTACACACACATTACTATTACATTGGATTTGTAACACAGAGGTACCAATAGCCTAAAATCAATAGACCGAAGTATGCTGGAATTTACATGGTCTGGCATTCAGACGGCAAAGTGGGGTGCATTAGAACAATGTCTGATTAAAAGGTTCAATAAATAAGCCAGTAGTTTAGCCTGTGGGGAGGTGCTTTAACTTGACCTGTGATTTACTAGAATGGAATCCATCAGCAGATTTTGGTCATAAAATGTTCAAATGTGCATTTTCTATTTAAAATACCCAAGTTTAAGGTGAATCCCATAAAAGGACAGGCAGTTAAAACAGCACCCCTAAATTACCAAAACCACTGTAGATCTTGAATTTGTTCTTATGTACAGTATAGCAATGTTCTTAAACACATTAGGCACTCTGGAGGAGCTCATTGTGAATTTTGAGTTCATTTATCCCTCCAAAACCAATTCGGCAATTTATCTGCCCGTGTATGGGGGCTTCTGATGGGTCTTCCTGATCAATATCTGGCCACGATATTGATTGGGAAGGTTTAATTTTTCCACCGACCGAACAGTCAGAGCCCATTGCTCCTCGTTGTAATCTGATCGTTGGTGGGTATATCGGCGAAAGATCCGCTCGTTTGGCGATGTCACCAGACAAGCGGATCTCTTCATGTATGGCCAGCTTTACAGTGAGATACCAAACACACGGGGCCACAGATACACTGGTTCACTGAGGTGAAAAAACCAAGAGCAGCTGTCTGTTTAGAAACCAAGTGAAGGGGTCAGGTGGCTTCTCAGGAACATGTACTATTTTAGTCTTTTTTTTTACTTTAGTCTATTTTAGTGTTTGGTCTGACCAATTCCATAGAGTGCGAGATGACCATTTGGAAGGACAGCTGTCATTCTTCTACCATGTGAGTACATTTTACAGCCGGATAAAACTTTAAATGAAAAAGAATAGTATTTGAAAGCTAGATTTTAAACATTTTCTTGTTTTGTAGCTAATTGTATATCAAAAGGAACCTAGTAGGAAGGACAAAGGCTTGTTTGGCTTAAGCTGGCCATAGACGCAAAGATCTGATCGTACGAATCGAGGATTCGTACGATTTTCGAACCGTGTGTGGAGAGTCCTGACATTTTTTGGTCTGGCGGTGATTGGTCGTTTGGTCGATCGGACAGGTTAGAAAATTTCTGTCGGTTGCCGATAATATCTCTGTGTGTATTGCCGATCGTATGATTTTCAGTGGGAGACTGTCACTAGCTTTGGTTGGACATAGATATCGTACAATTGCTGTCAGGGGCAGAACATTGCTGATCTGTTCATTAACTAATCTGACTGGTAAGACTTTGATCTGAATGGTTAGTGGCGGGTCGGGAGATGGGAAAGTCCAATCGTACGATGATTCGTACGATCGGATCTTTGCATCTATGGCCAGCTTTAGGGTTGCCACCTTTTCTGGAAAAAAAATACCGGTCTTCCTATATATTTATCTTTTTTCCCTATTAATGACATTGGGATCAACCATCATTTTTACAGGCCAGGCCGGTAAAATACCGGCCAGGTGGCAACCCCTAGTTGGGCTCTAAGGGTTAATCAGGGAAACCAGAGTTTAATTCCTGTGTCACAACTCCCTGTGACCTTAGAAAATTCAAGTAATTCAAAGTGGAAGGCTTATACAGTACTAGTTCTATTACAGAAGAACCAGTCATCATCAAGACTGGGAGTCTGTGTTTGATTCTGACTAGAACATGATCTGTCCTGGTATGTATGATCTCTCTGCTCCTTGCTTGGGTTTCTCAACATAGTCCAAAACCATCCTGGGTTAACTGTTCACCATGTGTGATGGGTCAGTAGACTGTAATTTCTACCTAGTCTTAACCTAAACATAACTGCACTACCAAGTCACGAAGATGGCTCATGTATAATGAGGTGCCTTCACATGGCCCATGAGCTTACATATTTTTTGCCAAAGTTTGGTACGAAAACCTAATTTTTTTTGGTAGCAATTATTTTTGAAGGAAAACTGTTCACTGTAAATCTTTCTCCTTCTCCGTGAATATGGGTTAGCCCAAGTGCTGGTGATTTCTTTCTGGGTTACGTATTAAGTGGACCATAATGTCTTCCAGTGGCAACAGTCAATAATGGATGAAGACAAAAATATTGGTCAAATGGTTGCCCTGGGTGGTGGGCCCTGCCAAGTAAAATGAGGCTCCAGTGGAAAAAAAATTGCCTCTCTCAAAATCGGTCACACGCTTAATATGCCCAACCATACCCAATTATGCCAAAATCCCACCCATGATCCACCCAAACCCCATTGACGTCATGCTCCTTTTTGCAATGTGTGAATTGGGTCTTTTTTCCCTCTATCACAAGACCCCTGACTGTAGTACCCCCCTGATGGCAACCTCGACATCTTGGCCATGTTTTGCCTAACCAAACTCCAGACAATGCTCCATGTTTTTGAGGATTCAGGTGACATTTGAGTGCTGGAGGTAAGTTGAAATTCGGGAGTTTATTAATGACAGCAGGAAACTGGGCTGTAAATGCAGGTGATCAGGTGAGGGGGGTTAAATCAGGGTGACCCCTGAAAAATGAGTCATGAGTTGACATGTCTGGTTTCCTTACACGCTCCAAAAACAGAGGAAAACCACCCAAGGGAGATCCTGGCCCCTAGGCCGCCTGAGGCAGCAGCAGTTGCTGTCGCCCCCCCTTCCCCATGCACTACCCTTTTGCACCTGAGGGGGTCCAGGAGGGCATCAGAGAGGGCCAGTACGTTAACGCAGAGAGCCTAACTGCGCTCTCTGTGCTAGAAGAGCACTCGGCTTTTAAAGTACCAGGAGCAGCATTTTTGCTGCCCCTGGTACCTAGTGGGGTGCTGCCTGAGGCGACAGCCTCAACTCGCCTCATCGGCGAAGCACCCACCTAAGTAATTGTGGCCATACACGGGCAGATTAAAGCTGCCGATAACGGTCCTTTCGACCATTTTGGCATCTTATCTGCCCATGTAGATGGTGTTCTGATGGCAGGGGTGCTTCGCCAATGAGGCGAGTTGAGGCTGTCGTCTCAGGCGGCAGCGCCCCACTAGGTACCAGGGGCGGCAAAAATGCTGCTCCTGGTACTTTAAGAGGGAATTTCCGGGGGAGGGGGGGGCAGCAGCAACTGCTGCTGCCTCAAGCGGCGGAGGGGCCAGGATCGCCCCTGTCTGATGGGACTTCCTGGTCGATTTCAGGCCAAAAATTGGTCAGATATTGATTGGGCAGGTTTGATTTTTTTTGGCGACCAAGGACTGCATCGGCTAGTTGATGTGGTCCTCTTCCTGTCGGCGCCCATTTTCTTCATTGTAATCCAATCGTTTGGCCCTAGGGCTGAACGATCAGATTAACTTGATATCGCCCTACCTTTGGTGGGCATATCGGATTAAGATTCGCTTGTTTGGCGACCTTGCCAAACAAATGGATCTTATAGTGTATGGCCACCTTAAGGGGAGAAGACAAATTACTTGCAAATAGTACCCTGGCCATAATTGAACATAGGACCCGAGCACTGCAGAGCGGCAATAGTAACTATTGCCCTGGTAACTGTCCCCTGACTGTAGTGGAAATTGCCAGGAGAAGTCCACAGTTACCAAAAACATAGACAATGCTACGTAAATCTCCTCTCCAAGATATCGTTGGAATTTTGACCACTTTAATAGAGGTGATGACCCAGACTTCATTGTGACCTTTTGGAAGTGGCCAGGTGGGTGTGTGGGCTGACCTATATTTTATTATGCAATCCTGGATAGAACCTCCCTTATGTACCAATCTTGGTAAAGCACATGATATGACACTCAAGGTAGTAATCTTGCTGAACTGGAATTAGACCCTATAAACAAAGAGAGATCACTTTCAGGCAGGCATTGCAAGAAAGATTACGGAATCCGATGACCACAACAAACTGGTGTTCCAGAGTAGCTTCTATACTGCAACAGAGAATGTTACATAACACACAATCTTACACAACAACCTGGTGAAATGGTGGTGAATGATGGTGAAATGAAACAGGGGGTTCGATTGCTCAAGCAGAAAGCTGCAGGACAAAGATCATACAAAAATTCTCAGTGTGGCAATGTTTCTTGACATTGTTTAGTGTCAAATTTGACTTCCGTGAGTTTATTTTTCTGCAGCAACTTTTAACCAAAACTGTCTGGGATGCATTGATTCTGGGCAGTTCAGATGAGGTCCCCCATAACTTCACTGGAAGCGGCAGAATCAAGGGATATAAAGGGAAAATCAACCCAATTTTAAACCATGTTTACCTTCATTTACTTTTTTAGTACCTTTAGTAAAACACGAGGGAGTCATTTATGCTTTATTAAATTCTCACTAGTACATTGTGGTCTTGTAAATTTCCCCGCAGTCAGTTGTGTGAAAAATCCTATTCATTCAATGTAAAGCAGTGCATCTATTCACACGCAGGAACCCTGGAACTACCACCACCTTTTAGGCTAGTCCACACGGGGAGATATCGACGCGTTTGCGGTCGCGGCGACAAAGCGTCGCGACAGCCGCCGCGTCCGGCGCAGGCGACAGTTTTGTATGGGCGCTTATGTAAAAACGCCTGTGCTAACCACACGAGGCGATGCGCTTTTCAACAGTTGCCTGAAAAAGCCTGGCGAGGCATTTTCAGGCGACTGTTGAAAAGCGCATCGCCTCGTGTGGTTAGCACAGGCGTTTTTACATAGGCGCCCATACAAAACTGTCGCCTGTGCTGGTCGCGGCGACTGTCGCGGCGCTTTGTCGCCGCGACCGCAAACGCGTCGCTATCTCCCCGTGTGGAATAGCCCTTAACCAGCTCCAGGGTTCCCGCAGTGGCCTGTGTCAATCATCATAGTATAAAGTACAAGTAGAGCACACAATACTTGCACACTGAATGCAGAAAACTACGCCAAATGGCTATTTTTAACACAACTTCGTCTGATTTATGAGTGAAAAAGCAATTGCACTAATTTTAATGCATTGGCTACAAGGTGTCAGGTGCAACCCCTGGTGGAAATAAAATGTATTGTGGGGACAATAACATTGAGATTGTGCTTGAGATTGCACTATTAAGGTAGCCATACACGGGCAGATAAAGCTGCCGATGTCGGTCATTTAGACCAATTTGACAGCTGATCTGCCCATTTATGGGGGCTTCCGACGGGTCTTCCCGATCGATATCTGGCCGATATTGATCAAGAAGGTTTGATTTTTACCCGACCGACCTGTTGGAGCCCCTTGGCGTATCGTAATTCGATCATTCGACCAAACGTTAGAATTACCCCCGATATAGCCATGCAGTGGCATATCGGGGAAAGATCTGTTTGTTTGGCGATGAAGTGACGTCATCGGAAGTCGACGTGACCAGAAGAAAGGAGTGAATATCGATATTGAGAAGACCCGCGGCCGACCGCAACCCGCAGAACCGCCGACCCGCGGGTATACCCGCACCTGGAAAAAGGAAATCTTTTTTCTAATATGGATATTATAATATATAACTATAATATAATAATATTTAGATAGATGGGAGTCAATGTGAGACAGCCATTCTGTTGTTCAGCTTTCTGGATAACAGGTTTCTGAATAACGGATCCCATACCTGTATAATAAATCTGCCCCACGTGTGCACTGACAAGTGAGTGGCATGCCCATCAATGCCTTTGTACAGACAAGAGGCAGTTGATCACAATTTAACAATGTGACACTCCCCTTAGCGTTCCAAGGTTCACTTTCATCTAATATGGGACATATAGGGGCAAATTCACTAACCTCGCCAAATTCACTAACCTTGCCAGCGACGGCTTCGCTCACATCGCAACACTTTGCCAGGCGTAGATTCGCCAGGGCAATGCTAATTCACTAAAATCCGAAGTAGCGTCCAGGACGCTGAAGGCTGGCGAAGTTGCGCTAGCGTTACTGCGCCAATCGAAGCGAAGATTCGCTAGCGTTGCCTAATTTGCATACGGCGAGAAGTTAAAGTTGAATGGACGTATATGTTGCAGCAAATACATTACACTACACAAGCCCGGGAAACCTTAATAAAATAAAATAGAGTTGTTATATTGCCCTACACATGAGCCCAGTGTATAGTTTATCTGCCATATGTTAGTAAGTGTAGGGGGGAAGCCAGTTACCCCCAAAAAAAATTTCACTCTTTTGCAGCCTATCACCCTGAAAAAAAGAAAAGACGCTAGCGTTTTTTGAGACTTAGTACAATTTTCAACTATTTTTTAATTCTACTTCGCACTTTGCCTGGTCTGAGGTGGCGAAGGCAAGTCTGGCGCAAGAGGTAATGGTCAGTAAAATCCGCATCTTAGCGAATTTGCGTAGTTAAGTCCATTCGCCAGAGCACAAGTTTCGCCCGGTGTTAGGAAGCGAAGTACCATTAGAGTACTCGTACTCCTTCGCTAGGGAAGTTATGCAGCGACCGTGAGGTCATGCTGGCGAATTTTCACTTCACCCCTTTAGTAAATTTTCCCCATACACTTTACCAGAAAAAAAGCACCATGACAAAATACAGAGAATTAGAAAAGAAAAGCACACAGATTCCATTACAGAGTCTATCTCTGTATTTCATATTAGTAGAAATAAAGGGTAGCTGCTTTAATATGACATCCTATATTAAGTCTGATTAGTAGTTAAAGCAATGCTTTTCCAACACAAATCAGAAGCATTATACTGGCTATACTATACTGTGACATCAACTAATCAAAATACAATACAATACAATAAAATATAAAGCTACAGAGCATGAGAAGTTCAGTTTGCAGTTTGGCCAGCTGAGGGCAAAGTTCTCCACATTCAGTTCGTTCCACGACATTAGCTCTTTGGAACAGGCTCACATAAGCTCAAGTGAATCAGTAGATTAGACTTTCTTGTAGGTTCACCTATAACAATGTTTTCACTCACAATTGTTGAAACTTAACAACAATTAGGGTGAGGTCACACGAGGCGTAAATACGCACAAAATGAAGCCCTTATGGAATACACACTATAGCTATTCACACGGGATGCTTGCGAGCCAACATCTGCCACGCAACACCAGTATTTGTATTTTTCAGCAGATACGCAAATGTGCCAAGGAAACGCCATATTATTGAACTCTATTAAATCTGCAATTGTGGAAGTACACTTCGCTGAACAGCGTATTTTCAATATGGCGGCCAAACTCTTGAGATGGATTTCGCATATTGGATTTGCATTTTCGGCTTTGTATGCTGGCAACGTAATTACGCTGTGTATTTAAGATCAGTACGGCTAAATTTCGCATGTAAACTGCTTTTCTGCTTGGCTTTTTTTCACAAACGTTTACTAAAAGTGGAATTGTGGGAAATGAGAAAAAACAGAAATGCATGCTGGGAAAAGAAATCTACAAGCTGAAAAAGGAATATTATCATGTGTGTCTGATAAAGATACATCTTTATAGTATTCCGCAGAACTTGGGTCGCCACCTTTTCTGGAAAAAAATCCCGGCCTTCCTATATATTTATCTTTTTTCCCAATTAATAACATTGGGATCAACCATCATTTTTACCGGCCAGGTGGCAACCCTACGCAGAACACTAACATAAGAAGTGATCTTTTGCCAAACTTTACATACAAAGATTGAAATTGCCTAGGGGCAGGGAAAATAAGAGCCCAGCTGACAGTCATGTCTCTGGCTGATGCCAAGAGTGCAAGGGTGGCTAGGACCAATGATTTAAAAAAAATAAAATAAATAATAATATTTATTAAAAGGCAATCAGGGTAGTAACACATGTTTGTACAGTCTGGTAACTTGCTACTTGTATGAAAACCAAGAGCCCAAAATTTTATTCATACATTAGTGTATTATTAAACAATTCCATAAAATGTCACCATCAGGCACTTGGGGACCTATTTATCATGCTTAGTAAAACACTGTAGACAAACATCACTGATGACGCCCATAGCAACCAATCAGATCTTTGATTTTGTTTGCCAACTTGTAGGTGGCTACAGCATGATTAATAGGCCCCTTGAACTCATTTACAAACACTGGGCATAGTTGTATGAGGGCAGTAACCCATAGCACCCAATCAGCAATTTCTTTTTTTAGCCATCTGATGGCAGAACAATGAAAACAAATATCAGATTGGTTGCCATGGGTTACTGCTCAGGTGCAAATTTGCCCAGTATTTATAAAATGCAGGTGTCTGGCTAAAACTGTAATGATTGGTTGCTAAGACAGGAGAATACTTTACCCCTGATACTGATACACCAATGAAACCATAGCAGGACTCTACAACCAAACTACATTGTGCATTGTGCTGAGGTTGCCGAGTGCTGTAGAAGAGCATGAGCAGGACTGTACCATATTGTAGATTCTACATCACTAGGTTTTAACGTAATTACATAAATGCATTATTGTCCGATAGCTCCAGCAAAAAAATCTTTTCCAGATCAGGAAAGTACGCCATACAGTATTAATTACAACTGAATAGTTTCCTGTGATTTTTTCTTGATGTGGAAAGTAAAATTGTTGGAATTCTTTGCTGCTTAATCTAAGGAGAACATTTGGGCCATTTATTTGCCGAGTAGTTAGCAGTCTTCATAGCAGTAGTTAGAATGAATATTCTTACTTCAAAGAGAAACATGTACAGATGTTAGTTATTCATCACTGCACAGAGCTGCTTGATTTATAGACCTGGTACATTATGCATTAGCTGCACATTTTAGGTACAATATGGCTCTCGAAATTGGTCCATATTATAGATAATGGCAAACTAAATTACAAACGGTTAATTGAGCCAAATGTGTTCATATTGGTGATATTAGGGCTCATTTACCACTGCTACAGCCATGAGTGCTAAAGCCCTAACGGGGTGTATATTTGCGCCCTCTTGAAGCTCATGGAAGGAGCGCTTGCTCCTGCAGGATTGGTAGGTACCTTGTGCAGGATAAAAATAATCTAACCCAACATGCAGAGCAAAAATGACCCATGTACCCTGCCTTCTGCCCCCCAACACACCAAAGTTGGCATGTTCTAGAACAGGAGTGCCTATACTTTACTAATGTGAGGTCTCCTTTTAGTAAAGTTGTCCCATTATGATCTACATCCATAAAAGCATTGTTAGCTTTCTGCTCCATGGAAAACATCACTTATATATTGATTTATAAGAAAGTGTATGTTGTCTTGAGATCTACTAATCTCCAGCAAAAGGTCTACTGGTAGATCCCGAACTACCTTTTGGGCACCCCTGTTCTAGATCAGTGATCCTCTACCAGAGACTCGTGAGCAACATGTTGCTCACAAACCACTTGGATGTTGCTTTCCGTGGCCTCATACCGGGTGTTTATTTTAGAATTCCAGGCTAGGAGGCAAGTTTTAGTTGCATAAAAACCAAGTGTGCAGCCAAATAGCGCCTCCTGTAGGCTGCCAGTCCACATAAGGCTACTAAATAGTCAACCGCAGCCCTTGTTTGGCATCGCTATAGACTTTTCATGCCTGCGTTGCTCCCCAACTCTTTTTACATTTTAATATGACAAATAGGAATGAAAGGTTGGGAACCCCTGTTCTAGATTATGCAACAGCTAAGGGGCTTAGTTGTTAGCTAGCAGATACAAATGAGAACCCATGATCAGACTGATCCAAACCTTCAACCTTGTGCCACTGAGGAGATTACTTGGAGGGTTTGAGCTTAATATAGGCACAAAAAAATTCGAGCAATTTTTTATTCATATGTATAAGGCCCAAATTGACTTTGCTCAAATGTTTGCCTCTATGCATAGTGCGGATATCCAATGCACACCAGCAGCAAGAAAGGATTTTAGTTATCAGCCTTGGATTTTAGGTCAATGTTGCTGCCCAGGACACAGGTCTGGGCTAAGCATCAAAATAGGCCCTGGCATTCTAGGTACACAGAGGCCCAAACAGCCCCCACCAGCCCAATCTATACTAACTGTCTATGACATCTTACAGCAGCCCCCCCTGGCATTTGCCAGAATCCACAGATTCCCAGTCCGGGCCTGCCAGGACACCTTTTCTAGTAGACACTATGCGGGGAGGAAGCAGGGAGTGAGGCCAGTAGAGGATGGTGAATAGGGGTTTTTAGCTGTAGGGGGTTTACTTCTCCTTTAAATGGTCTTTAGAAAAGGTTAGATTGTAAGGCAGAACCTCACTATGACTGAAAATGCTTTGCATAATGATCAGTAGCACTGTGGAAAATATAATGACATTAATGAATAGCTTTACGAAAGGAAATTCATGTCTGGAGAACACTGGAATTAATAAGAATCTGAAAGCACACGTAATAATATAAATAACATTGCTAGATTTTAAAGGAACAACTGTGGATTTCAGGAAGAATTATGCGTGGCCTGCCCTGCCTGATCTGTGCTATAAATATTTATTTTGGAAGGATCATTACAATTTAATGGCAAGCGATCAGTCAGTTAATACAGGGTGAAAAACTGGGTTTAGTTTCAAGTAGAGCATTTATAGTGATTTTAGCATTTTGGGGTTATAAGTGAATCCCAGTGGCATGATAGAGAGGCAATGTATATATTCCAGCATCTGTAAAAAAAAAAAAATGTGTATAGTCTGTGTGATGGGTGAACAAGCCCATGAGTTAATAACAATAAGGAGCTGCAGAATGAAAAGATGTTCTTGTGGAGGCACATCAAATGGTCCTTATTTTGAGCTACTGCTTACCTGATATAGGCAGCAAAAGAAGCTCTAGTGCAACGGCATATGATTAAAACACTTGCCGTCCTTCTTCTGAGCATGTCCCATTGGCATAACTGGGAAGTTATAACCTGAAATGGTAGAGGCATCAACTGAAAACACAATTTTTTTTTGCAATAATTGTAGGTCTGCAGCTGCCCAATGGCATGCCATCCTATGAGGGTATCAAATGCTTTGAGCACTGAAATAAAACACCCATTCCCCATTGCACCCAGTCTCATGCCTTCCTCCATCCATCCCAGCATAGATCCTTTTCCTCCACCCATTCTACAGTATAAATGCAAGCGAATGCCAAAAAATATGGCAAGGCTGACTGACAGGTCCGGGTATTGGATTTATTATCTTGATGTTTCGGACCTGGTATTTTTTCCTGATACCGGTAAGTGTTTTTTCCCAAATTTGTTTAAAAAACTTTAAAACTTTTGAAAAGTCCACTTTTGTGGATTTACTGTTGCTAAGTTAACAAAAAGTACTAAGTACAGAGCAAAGTTTAAATAGGATTTTACAATATGCAAAAGATAGCTTTAAGAAGGGTTTTTGGCTTTTTAGCAAGTGAGGGAATACATGTTATGGAAGATAACTCATAGTACAAGTTGATCCAGGAACTGGTCTTACTGCCATCTTGGAATCAGGAAGGATTTTTTCCCCTCTAAAGCAAATTGGAGAGGCTTCTGATGTTTTTTTTTTTTTGCCTTCCTCTGGATCAACTAGCAGTTAGGCAGGTTATATATAGACATAAAAGGTTGAACTTGAGGGACGTGCGTCTTTTTTCAACCTAACTTACTATGTCACTTTATGGGAAATAATAATGCCATGCTTCCGAGCTTTGTAGATAACAGGTTCTCAGATAACAGACCAGGTAACTATACTATGTTCCTCAACTTTTTTCAGGGCCATAATATATTAAATTATTGATGTCATAAAAAGGAGGGGGGCATAAAAATGCCTATAAAAAGACAAATCCCATAAAAATGAAATATACCATGGGAAGTTGCTTTGACCAATTACATAGTGAAATAGTGATTTCATTTTGTTCTAGAAAGGTATCGAAATGTTTACAGTGATTTCCACAAAATGTTCTATTTAGGAACAACCTGTATTCTGGCTGTAGTGTATTTATTTATTTTTGGCTTGAGATCTCCCTTCCAAAGTGTTCCTGAGCAACTCAGCGCAATAGACACATTGTTGAGTTCAGACAGTAAGAGGCAACATTCTCACAGACTTTCTACAGTTCCATTGCCTGTCTCTCCCCATATCGAACCATGTTACATCAGTCCTCTAGCTCGGAATGCTGCCAGTGGTCGGATAGCTCTTGCTGCTTACTCGCTGTGGGTTTATTGTTGCTCCAGATCTGTCAGTTTGCATCAACACCTTCTCCACTTATTGCCTACAGAAATAACAGTCCTCAACGAGAATGCACAAACCATTTCTGCTGCTCCAATTACTCCATGACATAACCTCTTTTGCTGCTATTTTGCCTTTTCTAACGTTTCTTGCCAACGAAGGTTTTTGTCAGAGAATGAAGTACGTGGGGACAACTCACCCAAAGACTTTTGTCATCTAATACGGTCCAGAACATTCTATATTTATTCTGTAGGGTAGAAGCTTATTGTATCTAGAATGTGCTTCTATCTCTACTGAAAGCTTCACCAAATGAACCCTTGGAAACCTGATCAATCACATCCCTGTGCACAGAGGCCACTGATATCACCTCTCTGAATACCTTCTGTAGATAAAACACTGCAGATTATATTATCTAGGATTTTACTGAAATGCTTATAATTAACCAGCAGAATGAGAGTGAGTGAGTGAGTGTCAGAGAGAGAGAGAGTGTGAGAGTGAGAGAGTGTTTGTGTGTGTGCGAGTGCGAGTGCAATTACCTTTTAGTTATAAGGCGCCCATAATGGAGAGATGTTATTAAATAACCAACAAATGGTCACAAAAGACTGATCATTCAGTATATAGAATAAATCATTAAAATAAAGTCTGCCACCTTGGAAATATGATCATTCACAAGGAAGATACGTCAAGAGACTGGCCGAGCATATATAGATATCAATTGGGGACCAGTCAGGAACATCATCCTTTCTCCACTACTGTTCTGTCATTATCAATAAATTGTCAATACATTAACAGATATCATTTGAGCCAAACCAACCTACATTTTTGAAACCTGCCCTGGCAAAATTTACCAATATCCATGAGCCAAGGATGCCCGTTCCAATGGTTTCTTGGACACAGATCTTACAAAACCTTGTATCGAACAACATTACCAATGTGTATGGCCAGCTGTAAAGGGAAACTAATGTCCAGAAGGAAAGTGTACGTGCCTGCTTATGGTGCCTGTACGAGTTTGCTTCCTGGTGTCAATGCATACATTTTGGTATTCTTACATGTTACATGTCAGCTTTATTAACCTTTAATAACTAAGAACTGTGTCTCTGACTGGACAATATGTCTGTTACATTTTTAGATGGGCAATTTCTTCTACCCAGTTTGCCTCTTTGGGCTAAATAATAATAGGCTGCTAACATAACCACTAAATTTCCATAGAAACATTTAATGTGCTCATTTACTTCCGTGCAATTCCAGCTACTGACCCTTGTTGCAATGTGATTAAGAATTGTCTCATTAATGCCACTGCAGAATTTTTATGGTGAAACTTGGTAGATCGGTGAAAGGGCTGTTGTGGGCTCACAGTCAATTGACAGAAAGCCAAGTTAACCTACTGATTGTGGCAAAGATAGCAGCTAAGATGGTTAAAGTAGCATAACATTCTGTAAAATAGTTCAGCAGCTCCCAGCGTAGGAAGAGGCCATTAAAAGAGACAGGTATCATGTCTTGACATAACACTACAGGGGCAGATCATACGCCAAAGGATCTTACAGGGAATACTGCAAACAGGAATAAACAATGTTTATATCATGCACAATGGCAAAGTTGCATTATATTAGTATGAGCAGTAGTAGCAGTTGTGGTTTGTATTGGACTATATAGAAAAAAATCTCACAACATGAATTTGGAAATACCAGTTATTTCTGGCTGCAAAACTTGCAAATAAAGCTTGTTGGTTTTAATGCAGTAAATACACATTTTTGGTTTCAAGCAAGAGGGTAAAGCTGGCCATAGATGTAAAGATTTTTAAAAGATCTGATCCTTATCGTGAGACCACGATTATCTCGAAACGATCGTACGAATTGTCCATCAACTAAAAAGACCATTTACCAGGAAAACAAAGGGGAGCTGCCTGCTTGGCCCTGCAAACATAGATAGATTGCACTGGGACCGATAAAGATCTTTTAACCTGGCTGATCAATTTTCTGACAGATGTCAGCCGAAAAATCGTAAGATGTACGATCGTTCGAATCTCACTAACCGCACGATAATTTTGAAGGATTGGTCGGACTTCACTAAAATCGGTTGTTCGGCAAGAAAAATCTTTGCGTCTATGGGGACCTTAAGTGAATACATACAGAACAGACGGAGTCAACCTGCATAGTGGATGGCCTCAAAGCTGGCTGGGTTCCAGGGAAGCATGCTTGATGTCTGGAAGGGTGGGGTGATTTTCTCTTTGATTGTCCTGCAGCAAATATCCATCTGCTGACCTGTTTTGGCTCTTAAACTGGCCTCACGTAGGGAAAGCCAATCGTTTGGCAACATTGCCAAATGACCAGATCTCTCCAAAATATGCCTACCTTGAGGTGAGCGATATCGGGCTGATTCATATCAACGAACCAATGCAGTCCTTCAGGTCTGGATTGAGAATTAAAATAGGCCCTGGCATTTCAGGTACACAGAGGCCCAATCAGCCCACTCAGAGGCCCAAACAGCCCCCACCAGCCCACTAAATACTGACTTTCTTTGGCACCTTATAGCAGCCCCCCAGTCCGGGCCTGCAGTCCTTGATCCGACAGGATTTTTAAACCCGCCGGTCTTTCAGCCATATATCGATTGGGGAAGCCCATCGGATGGCCCCATACACTGCCCAATAAACTGCCGAATTAATCTGTCTGCAGTTTATATCTGCCCATGTATGGGGACCTTAAGACTACAAATTAATATATATATATATATATATATATATATATATATATATATATTAGTTAGTACAGCTTCCTCAGATTCCCTACTAATATGCTGGAAGCAAATAATACAAGCTCCAGATGGGCAGCTGAAGCATAATCCCTTCCCTATAACCCATTCCAATCCGATCACACCTTGAAATACTGTAGCAGGGCTAAAAGATCTTAAAATTCATATACAATTAGAGAAGCATACCAGTCAGGGAATCATTTTAAAAATATAATAATAGCTATGACTTATAGCCATCAACAGGACATATTACTTTATCTTTACTCCTAGTCAACCCTTTGTATTTCTCTTCCTATTTACCAGTCACACATACCCAGAAGCAATGAACTTGCTCAAAAAGGGCCCTTGAAAATGTGGTCAGCATTTATGTGACAGATTTATAGGGTCATCTCTAAATAGTTTAATTCCATTGTGTCCCAAAAAAGGTTTTAAATCAAAGAACTGTTAATTTTGGGTCCACAAATGGAACACTGCCAGGTCAAAACCACAACCCAAATGGGACAATCAACTAGTCCTGTGAGTCGCTAGTCTAGGAGCAGGTTCATTTCTTCTACCATAAAACTTTGTAATATATAATGGTATATTAATATAAACCTAAATTTTATGATTCTCTCTTTCCAGAGCACACTCCAAGCTTTGTATAACATGAAATATACCCTTTACAGTAAAACACCCTGCTGCATTGTCTCTTAGAACAAGAAAAATAATATAGCTGTCATTTTGCATGCTCAGGTGTTTGTATGAGTCTGAATATGAATACCGCCAGCTATTTCTTCTTTCATCAAACCAAAACACCCATCATACTATTTAGGTTGGATTCTTTTGTGGATGATACTGCACTGTCCAGATTTATCATCTGCTCAAGATAAATACTTAGTAGCCAGAGCAGGGCAGACAGGCCCTGACAGTTTAGCATATTAATCCTCTATGCAAGCAGGCTCCATTTGTTTCCCCTAATCCTCACTAATCTGCCCGGAAAAGGGGAAAGTGCAGATTTCTCATTTATGAATGATATCTCTATGCGGACGAATCAATTCATCTGAGTGTGAATATATATTTGTGCACGCACACAAACACTGTACACTAGTAGTAACATGACTCGGCATTAGCAGAATATATAAAAGCACATACATCATCCTTAAAAAAGGACCTTGTGCTATTTGTGAAATAGAAGCATTTATATGAAATGCAAGGAAATTTTCTAAATCCCAAAAAGCATCACATATCAGGTAGATTACATTTTTATTATAGCACCAAGCATTCATGTACTGTTCCAATGACTAAAAGAAAATAAATGCACACCGATTGAATCAAAAAGGATTGTATTAAAAAGGGTGACTGTATGCCTACCAGAAGAGGACCACATCAACGTGCCACGGTGCTGCTCGCCCAATGGGATTTTAAAGAAAATAATTAATCGGGGGGAAAAAGGAAAAGTCAGAAGGGACAGAAGTTAATACAGCAATCCTGTTGTTTTACATAAAAGGCGTATAAAGAGAATGAAAAGTGCATTGTGGTAAAGGCTAACCCCAAATAGTTTTAAGTATTTTATTTTAAAAGATGCAGGTTGAGATTGTGACTCATTTAAATAATGGTAACGACTTCCAAGACCCAACACATAGCTGCACTGTTAGTCAGTGGTTGACACAGGACATGGTACATAAAGGTTTACTCAAGATTAATTCTTAAAATGGCACTAGGGCCAAATGGAATACACCCTTGGGTACTAAGAGAGCATAGTTCAGTTTTAGACCAGCCTCTATTTCTCAAGCAGTAGCAGCAGTAGCTAGAGTAGATGAGGGAGGTGTGAGTGGGTGGGGTATGCGGGGGGTGCAGGCAGCCTATGGGTGCACCAGTTTTAAATCCGGGCCTGTAAATGAGGCATAGATTAGCGGAAGGAGGGAGTCATTCCTCCATTTTACAGAGAGCTGGTAAGGAACCATCTAGAATATACCATACATTTTTGGTCTCCAGCACTCAAACAGGACATTATTAAATCAGTTATGAAGAAAGACCGGCCAAGCTGGCGTTGTTTACGCTGGAGAAGAGGCGATATCACAATGTATAAATATATAATAGGATCGTATCATATTTCATAATCCCTGTAACGCTTTATTTAACAGTGGGGTCTTCCAACAGGCTCAATGGAAAATTAGACAACAGGAGGTTCCATCTAAATACTCGGAAAGGGTTTGCTACAGTGAAAGATGTGAAGTTGTGGAATTATCGTCATACTGGCTGATAAAATAGTCAGATTCAAGAAGGGGCCGCATGGCTTTTTAGCAAGAGAGAGAACAAAAATGGTTTTGGAAGAACGAATACCATTTTGGAGTCAAGAAGGATTTTTTCCACTTCTTTGCCTTCCTTTAGAATAGATCAGGTTATATATAGACAGAAATGGCTTGTCCTGAAAGGGTTGTAGAGTATTGTGTCCTTGTCAATGTTCAAATTACAGGTTGGCCAGGGGAGCAGTGTTATCTGTGTAACAAAGGCAAGGTTTTTTTTGTGTTTTTTTTTATTGTATTGCAAAAGTTACATGCAAGGCATTGCAGACGTTATAGCATAATTTACAATCAATCTATTATGAAACTAAAAGAGATAATTTTCAAGGCCTAGGGTCTCTGTAATCAAGGAGGCCCACAGAAATTCTCTATCGGTCTCCTGTATGGGAAAGTGAAAATCTGGACTTTGTGTTACATGATGATAAATATACAATGACCTAGATTTGAGGCCTGGGTTTTTTCCACAAAGAACAGGAGAAGGGGGGAGGGGGGTTAACCGACTAAGAACTGCAACCCCCACCACCATTAGAACCAATATAAAATCGTACTGGTTAACACTTCAAACATAAAAATATGCTTGGTACGTTATAAATAAGTGAATGATGATAAATCTCCCACATATTCCAGCAGAGGTAGCTCCATTGCTTCCGGAGAAATAAATATTACATGAAAAAATCAAAAATGAAAGGGATTGAGGCAGCTTTGAGGAGCAGAACAAACATTTCATCAAAAAGCTACATTTCATAAAGTCATCTTTTTCAGAAAATTCTTCATTATTTAAGTCGAAATCTTCTGGTTTAGCTTCTTGATGGTGTTTTTTTTTTTTTTTAGTATAAACTCCTTGTTCTATACAAAAAGATGTCACCAAGAAGCTATGGGTAGTGACACATGGGGAGATTTGCAATTTTTAAAAGCGAGTTTTGGCGACAAGTCGTTTGTTTTGTCTTGCCATAGAGAAAAATGTAAATTGCCATTTACTACACACACAATGCTATTTGAAATTGCCTGTAGTCCCAAGATGTACAGACACCCTTTTTGGAGTAAATTTATCAGAAATAGCATGGCTATTCAGAAGTAGTGAAATTCTGTGCTAGCAAGACACAAAAGACGGTTAGTAGCAGCGACAGTATGCAAATTCTTGTGTGTGCGGCATGTCGTAAGTACGCAAGAACGCGTGGACGTAATTTCTAGGGCAGTCATTTTGCATTTTTTTGTTCCAGCGACCACACGCTCACTCTGAATTTGCGTACGGAGATACTCACAATACTCGTGCGACAATACGCCACAGAAAATGTATTTTTAAAGAATTTCTTTGACACAGATAGGTTACAAATATTAGGAGAAACAAGGTGCCACAGAATAAATTGTAAATGACTCACCAAAGAGTAAATGTGGTCTGGGTGCACCAGCCCCAGACCCCCAGCTTTAGGTAGCAGTACAAAGGTATGAAGAAGAAGCAGGGCCAACCAGACGGATCCACAGGATCAGAGAAAATTAGTTAAAAAATATATATTTTATTTGTACAAATTTAAAAATGCATAATTTGCAACTCCATCAGCCCTACGCGTTTCGCACCCACTCAGGGCGCTTAGTCATGGCCTCTGTTGTCAGCCACAGGATATGAGCATTTATACAGAGGACAGCCAGTCAAAAAACAGATAAGAAAATGAAAAGAAAAAAACAAAACAATCCTTAAAGAGACAGCAGCTCTTATACGAAAAGTATATGAAAAAAAATTACAAAGATATTAAAAAGAATATATACAAAATGTTAAGGAGAATTATACAATAGGTCTCTTAAAAAACAGTATATGAACATGAGTAATAGCAGCAGAGAATGCACAAAAATGAGTAAAAATACATGTGTACATGATCAATCTGAGGGGTTTTATATAAATCATTAAGTCATGCCGTATATGAAGAAAGGGGTATAAAAGAGAGGGTATAAACACCACATCAGGAGCAGTAACAAGTTACATCGAATCCGGAATTCATACCGAGAGGTATCCTAGTCTTAAGATTGAAAATCCAGAACACTTATACTCTCTCTATGCCCTGGATACTGAAGCAGCCAAGATCCCCGGAGTTACATGAATGGAAGTGCTTGGAAACCGTATCCTTCTGTGTCTTAATATCAGAAAAGTGTCTAGAATTCTCTCCCCATATATTGGCTCTGGAATTTTAAACATATGATGAAGTATATCACGTTTTTGGTGTTGCAATTTATATATAGTTTGATTTTGTGAATTCTGTCCTCCGATTGAGCCTTAAGAATGCCACTTTTTTTCATATATGGACAGATCACACACCTTTTTTCATCACATATGAAGTTCCCCTTTGTCATTAGCCATGTGGTATTTCGCTCTTTTTGGGTATTCGCCATACTAGGTGACAATATATTACTTAACGTGAGGCCTTTTCTAGTAACAAATTTACACCCGGAGCTTTGACACAGATAGGCTCATTAAATCTTGTTGAAGAACGTCCAGCCCCTGTGGGTAGAAAAAACACTGTGGTGCACTATGGGATGCAAATTGCTCGGAAGCCGAAGTTGCCTGAAATCTTTGCATTTCAAAAAGACTAACGCAGTCGCTGAAACTCGCTTTTTAAAAGTTGCGGACGATAAATCTCCCATTTCTGATGCACTGTTTGTTTGGAAGGGGAACAACCAAACAAACAGTGCATCAGAACACCAAGTGCAAACATTTACCCCTCCAGTTCTTATGTAGCCTGCTCAGAAATCCCAATACCTGCAAGGCACAGATGAATCCTTAGCAGAAAAACACCGTAGGGATTCTGTAGATCGCTACAGAGGCTGTTGAACCATACAGTTGCTTATCTGTTTACACATTGATAAAATATGCCTCAGTGATTTAATATCTGCTACAAAATTGGCCTTTTAAATTGGTAATATTTATTCATCCTGTGCCATTTACACAGGCAAAATATACACAGCTATTAGTCTAGTGCCAGAAGATACATTGCATGGTGGATCCTCCGCTACCCTGCTGCATCCTCTAGCCTTTTGAACAGCTGGAAAATGTTGCGTTTCAGGGGCGAAATCCACCGCATCTGCCTGCACCCGAACAGAAACAATGCTTCCGAGAAAAGCAGACCAGAAGCAGAAGTGCAGCAGGGCAACGGATTCAACGCCTGCGATTTTCTGCCGTCGTCTGGCCCAGGCCTTATGTGAGCAAATTACATGACCAGAATATCACCAGAATCACCAAAACAGTATGATTAGATTAACAAAAGTGTCTAAGTAAAAGAGTCAGCCCCTCACCTGTCACTTATATAATGCTATTGGTTGTCAGAACTTAATATCTAGTCTGACATGGATTTATATTAGTGGATGTTGGTTTATACTGTCTAACCTTGGAATGGCAAGGAGCCTAACTGGAACACAGGTTTTTACCAATTTAGATCTTGGCCCTCTGGAATCAACAACCACATATTTACTTATCAGGAGAAGCACAGTGCATTCATCGATGACTTGTATTGCTGTGGTTGTGGGTTCAATTCCACCCAGTGCTATCTCCAAGGAGTTTGTACATTGTTCCTGTTGGTTTTCCCTCACATGACTGAAAACTCCACTGGGCTAGTGAATGATGTATAGGGCAAGTTTAAAAATCCTGTTGGATAGCTCATTGATATGGTCCTCTCCCAACAAGCCTGCATAGTCAGCCATTATGACCATTATGATATGATAGTTGGTCTGGGGGACTAAGGGCTAGTCCACACGGGGAGATAGCGACGCGTTTGTGGTCGCGGCGACAAAGCGCCTGGCGAGGCATTTTCAGGCGACTGTTGAAAAGCGCATCGCCTCGTGTGGTTAGCACAGGCGTTTTTACATAGGCGCCCATACAAAACTGTCGCCTGCGCCGGTCGCGTCGCTTTGCCGCCGCGACCGCAAACGCGTCGCTATCTCCCCGTGTGGAATAGCCCTTAAATGATCAAATCAGCCTGGTTTAGCCCAAAATTTATGTGACCGAATGAAGCAAAGATCCGCTTTTTTGGCGACCTCGCTTCTTAAAAGGAATACTGTCATGGGGAAAATATATTTTTTTTTTCAAAATGCATCAGTTAATAGTGCTGCTCCAGCAGAATTCTGCACTGTACTCTGTTTTTCAAAATCGCAAACAGATATTTTTATATTTAATTTTGAAATCTGACATGGGGCTAGACATGTTGTCAGTTTCCCAGCTGCCAACAGTGATGTGACTTGTGCTCTGATAAACTTCAGTCACTCTTTACTGCTGTACTGCGAGTTGGAGTGATATCACCCCCTCCCTTTCCCCCCAGCAGCCTAACAACAGAACACTGGGAAGGTAACCAGATAGCAGCTCCCCAACACAAAATAACAGCTGCCTGGTAGATCTAAGAACAGCACTCAGTAGTAAAATCCAGGTCCCACTGAGACACAACAACCTGCCAGAAAGCAGTTCAACCCTAAAGTGCTGGCTCTTTTTGAAAGCACATGACCAGACAAAATGACCTGAGATGGCTGCCTACACACCAATATTACTAAAAAATTTTATATTGTAGAGTGAATTATTTGCAGTGTAATTTAGAAATAAAAACTACACCATAAAAATCATGACAGAATCCCTTAAATGTGTATGCCCAGGCCCAGAATTAAATTAGACAATATTTTCAATGTAATCAGTGTGTGATTCTCTTCTAAAGTCAATTCCATTTAAATGTTTCCCATCCCCCAAAGGGCCCTGTTTAACCGTAAAAAAAGATTGAAGGGAGGGGCTGTTAAAATCACATTGGAGGTTTTGATGTTATCACTCAAGCTTCCAGCCTAGACTAGCCAAACATCATTAATCTGATTGCTGCACTCTCCTGGTCCTTGAGAAAACCAGTCTGCCCCCCTTGTGTTTGTACATGTGCAAGTTGAAAGCACATGTGGAAAGCAAATAGATGTAACCTGCTCTAGAAGGCAACTCAGCACAAATATAAACGGCAGACACAAAACTAATTAGATGTTGTGCAAAATAAAACAGAAGTTATCATATTTAGGAAGTTGAAATAACTGTGCACTGTGTTTATTATATAATTCAGCCTAACCACAGTAACCCCTTTTATCAAAGAAACCTATAAGAGGAGGACCTGTTTTAAGGTGGGCATACACAGGCTGATAAAAGTTGCCAACTGAGTCACTTCTGCTTATTGACTCTGGCAGGCACTCCCATTCCTTATGTGGGCCTGTCTAGGTGATATCTAGGCAAAAATATCTATTGTACTTTTTGAAAATCACGTCAGACACAGACTCTATTGGCCATTGACATGGTCCTTGCCTGACAGTATAAACTGACCGAGTTGACCCAGCGTCTGGGTGGTCAAATCAAAGATCGCCTCCTATGATGACCTTGCCAAACAAATAGATGTTAAAGTGCATGGCCAACTTTACTCAGGACCTCTACAGGTTCCTAAATAATCCTGGGCTTCCAAAGCTATGATGTCACTTGGAGCTGCCAAATTTCACATTTAACTTCCTAAAAGAATTTGAAGAAAAAAAGAAAAAAACCCACTGTTGAATTAAGACCTCTAGCACAACAAAGGAACAAACCTAACATGGGAGTGAAAGATCCTCTTAGGGATGAGCAGCACAAATGCATGTCAGAAGATACAAATATCTAAGAGAAGCAATTTAACTCCCAGGAGTAAAGGGAATCTCACACTTGTGTGAGGACACTTAAAGAGAATTAAAGAGGCAACCAGCAGCTGGAATATGGGGACCTTGAAGCAAAATAATCAAGCAGACTAAAGCTAGTCAGATTCAGGTGTCCAAGTGCCCATACCGTTAGATTTCTCAGTCAGCACCTATGCCTCCCAATTTTTAAGACCTGATGCACGTCCAACGGTTTCCACCATGTGTCCGTTCACTCACAATTTACAGATGTTGACAGCACCAGCCATAGATTACTTTGTTTAAAATGCCTTTATTGAGACATGGGTTTCTGACCCCAATACACTTGTGTGTGGCTTGATAAAAGGCCGATGGCGGTCTGAAACGTTGCCAAGTGTATTGGGGTCAGAAACCCATGTCTCAATAAAGGCATTTTAAACAAAGTATTCTATGGCTGGTGCTGTCGACATCTGTAAATTGCAAGTGCCCATACCACCTAACTAGGGCTGGATCCACAGGCACTTGCCTACAATACAACCATTTTGGGAAATGGAAAGGAAGCAATTCCAGACAAAACAATCCATAACAGTACCACGCCTTCATTCGTGGGCAAATTATTCTGGACAAACGCCTACTTGGAACTAAAAGCAGCAGTTTTTTTTTGTTACGAGTTTATGAAGACGCAATGTAAAGGTACAACCCATAACTTACATACTTTATAGGCTAGTACCTCCCAGAAAAAAATATATAAGAGAGGAAATTAGTTAGAACTTGTTTTTAACACAGAATAAGCTACTAATATATGCCATGGACTGTGCATTGGTTAATCCCCTCATTTTCTCCATACCTCGTTCTTTCCTTTAAAAGCCACTACCCTTTGTTGGGTAAATTGTAAGGCTTTGGCTAAAGTCACAGAGGGCATTTAAATCACCAGAAAGCAGCAGCCAAAATGCCTCTGTCCATGTCACTGCTCCAAATGTTTATATAATGGCCATTAAATAAAAATAGCAACATTGATAGGGTGACAAAATGCCCCATGAGCCATTAGCAGCCTCACTATAACCAGAAAGTTTTGCCAAAACCAAGGAGTCACTTTAAGCACTTGGCAAATCAGCATGGTTTATAAAATATTGTGTTTGGGATCTTGTTGTATTTAGATTTTACAGCTGTGTCAGTGCCACGCTTGGGTGACATATTCACAGGCTTTTCCTTGCATTTCCAGCACCACTATATTAATAGAACAGCTAAAGAGAACAAGCCATAAAATTATTATATATTTATATATACACACACACACACACCCAGGGCACAACACTCTTGGGTCAAACAACCAGAGAAGCTGCAGGGTTCTTGCAGTTACTAATGGAAAATCTTAGCAATGTGCTTGATTGAGGTTTAACAAGTAAATGTCAACCATAATGAAATCTTTTTTCCCTGTGGACTAAATTAAGAATTAATGGTCAGAATTCCCAGAAGGGCTTGCAAGTCATGTTGTTTGTGGGTGTGTATATGTTTCATTTGCCCTAGACCGCAAACAGGAATAAAATACATGATTTCTGCTTTTAGATCTAGCATCTTTTTTCGATCGTTACCAATAGTTGTGGTGTAATTGTTCCTTACAGTTAATGAATATCAGTGTAAAGCTGACCACACACATGGCACTCACGAGTCAGCAAGGCACTTAATCAGGGGAGCTCTTGGCATGGTTCAATAGCACCCAATCATTTTGAGAAATCCCAATGACTTCTTGGGTAGTTCAGTCATTACCCACCCACAACCTGCTCTCCAATGCAAACAAAATAGTATTGCTTACTATAACAGAAACGTTTTTCCTATAAATGTTTCTATTTTTAATACCAAATTTTGGAAAAGTATATAATGGTTCTTGGTCGGACTGGGCTGAAAGGACACCAGGAAAAAAACCTGGTGGGCCACTGCGAGCCAGGCTGGATCCCAGCCTAACTCTGAGAGCCTAAATCCGGTTGCAAGTCACCTAGCAAATTGTATATAAGCCACAACATAGCAAAGGTGGATGTACCAAATATTCTATTTTGACATTCAGCTGAATCTCGAAACAAATCCGAACTCTAATATGGTTCAGTGTGCCAAAGTGATGTAATATTCCATGACATATTGAGTTTATGGTTTGCCTCAAGTACTCAGCAGATGTGCCCTCATTTTTTCTATTTAAATCTTGTTATGGCCACACTTTAGTCTTGTATCATTTAATCTTTTGACCGGGATGGCTGTGGACCACCTGGAAATTGATTCCTTGCTACTAATTGATATACAGATTAATGAAGAGGAGAGATACAGAGCAGGCATAAAAAAAGATAATTTAAATGTCTGACAATAATGACACTTATTAACTAGTTATTTTAATTACTTTAATAACCCCATGTGATATATTCTCCACCCCAAAATTATTTACCTTCTAGGATCCTCCTGTATGATGCTCATGACTCCGGGTACACAATGCACAATATACCTGCACTTGTGCACTGTGCATACATTTTCCCCAGGCAAAAAATCCCCCAGAAAAACAAAGAGGGTTTTACCAGTGGAATCCAGAAGGTAAGGTGTGGCCAAATAATGGCCTATGGATGTTAACACAGCAAAGCTAGGCCATAAGGCCGAATACTGGGTGGATTTTGAGTGTTTTGCCCCCTTCATGGCAAGGTCGGATCCAACAAGACACAATAGCAATATAATTGAAAACCATAAAAAGCATGGACATTTTAAATATAAAGATAAGCTTACCGCTTTCCACAAGGAGTCCGGGTGCTCATGCTCCAAACCCTCAGCAAAGGGCAACTACATGCAAAGCCTAAAATGACGAGCAGGCACCATTCCAGAACACCAAAAAAGTTAAGGAGTTAGTAGAATCCAGGAGTTCAAAAGTTTTTATAAAGTAATACAAACATCTTTTTTTACATCTTGTATAAAAAATAATAGCCTGGTGCATTTCGTGTCCCAGGACACTGAATCATAGTGATCAGGGCCGGATTTAACGAAGCGGCGCCCCAAGGCCGCACAATCCATACCCTTGCTGCTTCCGGTCGCGCCACCCTGTGTCCGCAGGGTCCTAGCGCCGGCTGTGGCGCTTGCTGAGGCAGAAGCACTGGGGAGAGTTAAGTCCCCAGTGCTTCAATGCGGCTGGGCGGCGAACCGCCCCAAAAATTTTGCCGCCCTAGGCCCGGGCCTAACAAATACGGGCCTGCACTATTAAGTGTCCTGTGGGGATGCGAAACGTGTCAGGCTATTATTTTTTATACAACATGTAAATAAAGATTTTTGTATTACTTTATAAAAACTTATGGACTCCTGAATTCTACTAACTCAACTTTTTTGGTGTTCTGGAATGGTGCCTGCTCGTCATTTTAGGCTTTGCAAGACACAATAGCACCCTAAATCACCAATGGCACCTCTGTGTAAAATATGAAACACTAGAGATCATATTTTACAGCCTAACTACTAAAATAAGCAACTTGAAATTGTTGCCCTAAGCAGATATGCAATTTTGTATTAGTGATTTAATTATCCAAAACTGCCGCTTCAACAATTAAGCTGGCCATAGACGCAAAGATCCGATCGTACGAATCCGTGATTTGTATGATTTTCGGACTGTGTGTGGAGAGTCCTGACATTTTTCGTCCCACAGAGATCCGGCTGCATATAATTTCTCTGCATGTATTGCTGATCGGACGATTTTCAGTGAGAGACTGTAACCAGCTTTGTCGGACATACTTTAACTTTCGTACGATTGCTGTCAGGGGCAGAACTTCGGCTGATCTGTTGTTTTACTATTTTGTTTGATCAGAATGGTTAGTGGCAGGTTGGGAGATGGGGAAGTCTGATCGTTCGAGGATTCGAACGATTGGATCTTTGCATCTATGGCCAGCTTTATACTCGACTTTCCTTTCTAAAACAATTATACTCAGCTTTCCTATCATTTGCTATGTAAACTGAACTGCAGATCCCTGCTTGGGAAGTCCAAATGAAATTATTTTTGCGGGTCTAACAAAGCTCCCAACCACATTATATACAGTAAGAGTAAGAACTATTACAGTGCATTTGTTAAAAAGCAGGAACATATGTTCAAAAACATCTCAGTCAGACCAGTCCCTTTAGGCCAGGGCCAGACGATGGCTGATCTCAATCCACTGTACTTCTGCTCCTAGTCTGCCTGCACCCGGAAATAGCCGCTGCGGATTTCAGAAACACAAAATTTTGCATTTCCAAACTAAATCTGTCCACAGTTGAAAAGGCAAGGGGAGCAGCAGGGTAGCAGATTCTCCGCCTGCGGACAATCTGCATTGCTAAACATCATCTGGCCCTGTATTTATATCAGTAACCTGATTTTCTTATTTGCTTAAAAAAAGGCCACATGATTTTTTTTTTTTACAATAAATATATCCCTGTAGAGGAATATGGCCTTATATCTCTTAAATGTATTACCTATTGCTATTTCAAGTACATCCTCATATACAAAGCTACTGACTACTGGGTCGTTGCCAGATATAAAAATGGATTGTCAGACTGCTGGAATACGAATGCAATATTGCAGAGACCAGAATTAAAACACGGATGTATCTATATGAAGGGGCCGATTCACTAAGGGTCGAATATCGAGGGTTGATTAACCCTCGCTATTCGACTAGGAATTAAAATCCTTAGACTTCGAATATCAAAGTCGAAGGATTTAGCGCAGATAGTTCGATCGAACGATCGAAGGATAATTCCTTCGATCGACCGATTAAATCCTTAGAATCGAACGATTCAAAGGATTTAAATACAACGATCAAAGGAATATCCTTCGATCAAAAAAAGTTAGCCAAGCCTATGGGGACCTTCCCCATAGGCTAACATTGACTTCGGTAGCTTTTAGATGGCGAACTAGGGGGTCGAAGTTTTTTTTAAAGAGACAGTACTTCGACTATCGAATGGTCGAATAGTCATACGATTTTTACTTCGAATCCTTAGATTCGTAGGTCGAAGTAGCCCATTCGATGGTCGAAGTAGCCCAAAAAAACTTTGAAATTCAACGTTTTTTAACTTCGAATCCTTCACTCGAAGTTAGTGAATCAGACCGTTGTGTTCTACCATATTGGTGGACAGACCGTTTATTTATAGGTCGAGTACATACAGAATTAGTTAATGATTATGCTTTAAGGTGGATTAGGGTGGTTTCCCACCATAACCAATTAGAAACGAGTATTCAGTTTCAGAAATAACAGGTATTGAATGACCTTTCACCTAGTCCTGTGTAATGGGATCATCCTTGACCAAAAGTATGCTCCAAACTGGGTGAGCAACTAAGCACAATGTCTGGCATATTTAAGCCACACACTTTGCTGCATGGATATTACAGAGGTATGTAGCAAAGGAGATCCTATTTGCTGTGTTTGTAAGTAAATATAGCTTGCTACTGTTTAGGTCAGTGGCAGGCAACCTTTTAGGCCTGTTCCCCCATTCCCCTCTTCAGTCAGTGATCTGACCTTATGATGTCTTGCACCACTGCTATACAGATTAGCAAGTGGGCGAAGAAACATTGGATTTGGATGGCACCTAGAATGAGCTGGTGCACCTGTGTGAGAATAGCAAGTGTAAAATATTGCTTTAAAATAGAATATAAGAAGTCAAAATCTGTGCAATATATCCTTTTTAGTTGCAGGGGGTCTTGTGAGAGTGTTTGATATGAGGGGCTCCTTAAATAAACTTTACTGGCAGACACAGGAAATGTACTAACAAAGCCCCCCTTGCTTGTGCCGCCGCCATACACTTCATGTTCTCATGTTACATGGAGGAGCTGGTGACAAGGCAAAGGCTGAAGATTGATGAAACACAGTAACATCCCCTCGTGCCCTCTGCTTCCTGCCCTAATTTGTCAGCTGCATTCCGGCAGTCTCCACCTTTTCAGTTCCATAACAGTGATCTTCAAATCCGTGGCTGACCAGCTACTGTTGTACAAGCCACATTCCAATGGCAGCCTTTGCTGAGTCAAGTTTGATTTTCTACAATGCTTAACCCTAAACAATTTAATATGAGGATATAGAATTAGTGAGGTTTTCATTTGAGTCCGTCTAACGTGCAATTGGTCAGCCTGTCATGCCGTAGTACACTCCCATGAATCAACATTAAGCTGGCCAAGCACAGATCATTATGGTTGGGTAATTGCTTTCCAACTGTGCCCCTTTGGCGACATCTGTCCCATCAGACCCAAACTGGCAATCTGTTTATTCTGACAAATGCCAGAAGGGTTGCTTTAAGAGGTAGCAGCAACATTCTCCACAGACCCTTTGTTTTTGTCATTCAGTGCCAGGACCCAGCCACCTTTACCCATGCTTCCAATTATTTGCATTTTTTATCTACCCATTTCTGACTCATTGTGGGTGGGATGGACTCAATAATGCAATTAACAGCCTTTTTTTCATAACTGTCCATATTTGGAGCTTTCACAATAATAGGTTTTGGGATAATAGATTCCATGCCTGTACCTTTACAGCTATGTATCAGTCACTTTAAAGAGATACTGTCATGGGAAGAAATTATTTTTTCAAAATGAATCAGTTAATAGTGCTGCTCCAGCAGAATTCTGCACTGAAATTCATTTCTCAAAAGAGCAAACAGATTTTTTTTATATTCAATTTTGAAATCTGACATGGGGCTAGACATATTGTCAATTCCCCAGCTGCCCCAAGTCATGTGACTTGTGCACTGATAAACTTCAATCACTCTTTACTGCTGTACTGCAAGTGATATCACCCCCTCCCTTTTCCCCCTCCAACAGCCAAACAAAAGAACAATGGGAAGGTAACCAGATAACAGCTGCCTGGTAGATCTAAGAACAACACTCAATAGTAAAAACCCATGTCTCACTGAGACACATTCAGTTACATTGAGAAGGAAAAACAGCATCCTGCCAGAAAGCATTTCTCTCCTAAAGTGCAGGCACAAGTCACATGACCAGGGGCAGCTGGGAAATTGACAAAATGTCTAGACCCATGTCAGATTTCAGATTTGAATATAAAAAAATCTGTTTGCTCTTTTGAGAAATGGATTTCAGTGCAGAAGTCTGCTGGAGTAGCACTATTAACTGATGCGTTTTGAAAAAAACATGTTTTCCGATGACAGGATCCATTTAACTTTTGATACATTCCCAAACATCTGCATATGATCTTATTATTACTTGTATATTCTTTTGGCTCTCTCAAGCACATTCTGCTCTCCATCCTTGCCCAAATGTACCTTGTTTTCAGTCGTATTATTTATCTATTCATCTCACTAGTACTGCAACAACCCCATCAGAAAGAATGATTCCCCTCATTGCAGACTGTACTGCTGGCTCCTCTGTATAGACTTCATTTCACATTAGCATGCGTCAGCAAATCCATCAAGAAAATTATCCTCTTTTCCAATACTTTATATACTAGAGGCTTGTCTGTCAATCTTCTCCCTTAAATTATCTAGCCTAATTCTTCAGCTCTTCTAAAAGTGAAATACAGGCTCTTTTTCATCTGTTCTGGATATTCCCTGTTGCTACTCTTTAATGCCAATATTCATTTTAACTTCCCCTTCTCCAAAATGAAATGAAACTGGCCAGGGGTCAGTCTGTGAAACACTAATATGAAAATGATATAGCAGCCATTTCTACCAGGGGCTGGCTGAGGGTTAAGGGGGTTATAGCAACAGACGAAGGACTGTTTTTTTGGAAATCAGCTAATGCAGTAAATTACTAATTAAAATTTAGGCAAAATACAAAGAGCAAATAGTGACTCAAAGAAAATTTGGGCTGTACTAATTGCATATAGCCTCTACACACATCACTTCAAATTCATGGGGTGGGGCGCTGTGCACAAACGTTGCCTTGTGTGAGAGATGATGGACATTGAGTCTTTTTCTTTTTTAATGGGGGTTTAAACAGCTTTTATTGGCCTATGTATAACCAGCTTTAGTTATATAAAACATAAATGAAGAGTTGTTGGGGCATTTGATTACATAATATTACTTTAAAGGAGAAGGAAAGGCTTTGGGGGTTCCAAATGTTAGGCACCCCAAGTAATTGTATTGACTTACCTGAAACCCAGGGCTCCTATCAGCAGAAAACTGCACCGGCCCGGGATTATACCAGTGAGCATCACGGAAGCGATTCTCTTCCGTCTTCCTCTTTCCTTCGTGCGGCTGCGCATGTGCAGTAGAACGAAGAGCCGAACTTTAACTAAAAAGTCGGCTATTTCATTCAACTGCGCAAGTGTTTGCCCCAGGACAAATAACCCTGGGCCGGTGCTGATAGTAGTGTAGGAAGCCTTTCCTTTTATAGGGCTACTGGTGTAAACAATAGTAATGAACAGGGAAAAATATTTACCAGCAAATGCCTGAACCCCACCCTCGATCAGTCAGCCAGCAGTTGGACCTGCGCATCACTAGTAAGTAATTATTACTGTATATAACAGTGATGTGCAGGTCGGCCCGATACCCACAGGACCCGCAGGTTTGAGCCGACCTCACGCTTTTTTGTGGGTGGTGGTTGTTGTGGTTGGCAGGTTGAGCTTTTCTCCTGCTCTCCCCACATGCCACCGTCAAATGCGGGCTTCCAACTTCCGGGTTCGTCCTTTGTATATGCTACGCTGCAGGATTTCCCCAGCCCGTATCCGACCCTAATCCACCGCCTGCCTGCCTCCGCACTTCCGGGTTGCTTTTATAGACCTACCCGCCTCGCTGATGATGTCACAAAAGGGGTGGCGCGGGTCTATAAAAGCAACCCGGAAGTGCGGATGCGGACAGGCACGGGCTACGGGACGGCGGGTTAGGGAAAATCCCAACCCACACATCACTAGTGTGTAAAGAGTTTGTAGAGGGCAGAGCTCGACCAATCTACAGCCATCAGCATTGTGTTTACAGTTTAAATGTAAATTGTCAACTGCAACAAGAGCAGTAACATATTGAAACCAACCTCATAATAAGAGTCTGCTCATACATTCAACTTGTTGCCTAGTTTTCTCCACCATCAAAACTTTGCTGAATTGCTCACATTACTTAAAGGAACAGCAACAACAAGAAATGTAAGTGTCTTAAAGTAATGAAAATATTATGTACTGTTGTGCCGCACTGGTAAAACGATTGATTGTTTGATTGATTGCTGCCCCCATGGCTACAGAGCAGTTTGTTTATATAAACTATAGTAGTACTTATCTGTGCTTGAATGGCTGCCCCCAATGGCTACACAGCAGTTTGTTTATATAAACTATAGTAGTAGTTATCTGTTATCTACTGTGTATCCTGTGCTTGAATGGCTGCCCCCATGGCTACACAGCAGTGTGTATATATGAACTATAGTGGTTTTTCTGAAGCAAACACACCAGAGCAACAGTACATTACATTGTCATTCCTTGAAAACACTTTCAATTTTTGGTGTTACTGTTTCTTTAATGAGAAGTCTGATGCAGCCCGAGGTCCACTGTATCATCTGTATAAGGTGGTTTTCTGATGACCCATTTCACCAGTTCAGTGAGCAAAAGTTACACAGCACAGCAGGACGGATATGGGGAGGGTGTCGGTTTGTGAGGGGTGGGAGGTGGGAACCCACTCTGCAGCCATTCACCTCACAATAAAAACAAGCACAAAAGCTGCTAAAACACAGTCAATTCGGCTTTGACTGTGAGCAATGTCACAGCACACTGCGCGCCTCTGCACAACACAACATTATTCAGCTGCTCTCATTTGTCCTGCCCTGACCTCTCTTAGTGAACGTCTGCAGACAGTGGCAGGAAAAGCCGAACAAAGCAGAGCAAAGCACTTAACCCCTTTCATTGAAACCTCTACCCCTACTGCAAACGCACACAATCTTTCAACTGAAGCTCATGAGCCACAAACCCATGTACGATTATTATTCTAACAGTAAGCACACTTACAGATTGCAAGCTCTTTCTTGCCCTCTGATTTCCTCCATCATGAGTTTTGACCTCCAAGGAAAACAATGCAATCTGAAAGAGACAAAGCTGGATCCAAATTTGGAAGGGGAGGGTTATGTATCCATACAGTATACAAAGAAAAAACCCTTTCTTGAAACTATTTAAAGATGCAGTATAGCCTAGTGCTCTAATTTTTTTTTGTTATTTCTTGAACTAAATGGTACAGAGAGATTAAAGCTATTCCATGTTTGGTCCCTTGCAAAGTAGATAACTCCCTCCTTTCCCCTTTGTTATGACTGTTTTGTTAGCAGTAGCCGATTATGTAGGGGGATTATCTGTGCATCATAAAATAATCTATCTCACAAACCTTTCTTCTTTATTTAATTTGTATGCCAGTGGCACAGGCCCATCCACTCTGTGTTATTAATTCACCAGCCTGTGAGCTCACACACAGCAGATTTCAGGGTTTCCTATGCAGATGGAAAAAAACACCTAGGGGTTATTTAATAAACACAATTTTTTTCTGGTTAAGGTTTTTTAGGCAAAAACTCGAATTTTAGAAGAAAAAAAAACTTGAATTATTCAAGATTTCATACCCTGAAGCTGCAAAAAGTCAGAATCTGGAAAATCCGCCATTTCAAACATGGAGCGATTTGGGAGTCACATCTGAATTTTTTTTACCATTCAGGTTTTCGCTCAATTTTCAGTTTTTCCCAACCCAACTTTTTCAAGTTATTTTATTGAAAAATAAGATGAAACCCTGAATAGGAGTTTGGTCAAGCTTGGTTTAATAAAAATATGAGATAAATTCAAGTTTCAGTAAATAACCCCCCTAGTGTGCCACTGGCCATAGTCTAGAGTCCTGCAGCGGGTCGGGTAACTGCAGGTTACCAGCAAAAACCTGCGGATAGAAGTTCCGCGTGTGGGTATAGACGCGGGTCGGCGGTTCTATGGGTTTGCGGGTCGGGCCACGGGTCTTCTCAATAGCGATATTTACTCCTCTTTTCTGGTCATGTCTACTTCCGGTGATGTCACTTCCGGTTTACAATGACAGCACTTCCTGATTCTTGATGGTCAGCAGGGCGCGGGTTCGGGTTGTGGATAAGGTACTTGTGGGTCGGTTAGCAGATCCAAGCAGGTAAGAATGCGGGTTGCGGGTCCGGGTTGCGGATTGCAGGTACGGTTCCCAAAAATTGGACCCGCGCAGGACTCTACCATAGGCTTCTTTCCAATGTAAACATATACTTGCATATTAGGTGGGTGTACATTATTAATAATAATACTAAAAAGTGATCTATGAATATGTAATCAGGCTGTGGGCATTTTAGCAGGCAATTCTGATATAAACAAATGTATATGTATTGAGTGGGGAACCAAACCAAATTTGTAAATTGGGCTCTGCTTATATATTAATACATAGTGATCATATTGCCTTTTTTTTTAAAAAAAGAAGTGGGTCTCTGTTTGGAGATCAGCAAATGGATTGGATAACATGCCATTAGGTTAGATATGAGGGGTAATTTACAAGTGCAAAGAATAAGATTTACAAAGGTACATGTGCAAATGTGTGCAATTTACCAACCCAGATGCTAGTTAGGCATGGCACCAGCACACTCTACTGAGCAGGTATTCTGGGGAAAATATGGTGATTCACATGCATTTTTGTGTTTAGAACTTACATTTGTAAAAGAGTCCTATAAAGTTGTACTGAATTGTATGGCTCATGGAACAAGTTATTTTTTGGGCAGATATCAATCAGGGAAACCCACTGGAAGCCCCCATACAGGGGCAGATAAGCTGCCAAATCGGTCTTAAGGACTGACAGCAGCAGCTTTAATCAGCCGTGTATGTCCACCTAAAAGGTGATGTTGCCAAACGAGCGGATCTCTCTCCGATATGCCCACCTTGAGGATATCGGACTGATCCGATCGTAGGCCCCAGGGCCGAACAATCGGATCATGATGCAAGTATGGGCGGTCAGATTGCGGGCCGCATCAACGGAAAAAGATGCAGTCGCGATCCGATGGGATTATTAGCCCTGCCCGATCAACATCTGCCCGACTTTCGGCCAGATATCAATCAGGGGAAGCCCATCGGAGGGCCCCATACATGGGCCAATAAGATGATCGACTTGGTCTGTTGGGAGCTTTTAGCGACCCGTGTATGGCCACCTTAACATGCACTAACTGACAAACTATTATGCACACAAACGCCAATTAACTTTGTATTGTAAGCTTAAAAGCCAATAAATATTGTATTTCAAAGAAAAACGAACTCCTATGCTTATATCCTTTTAATATTTAAAAATAAGTTGTTTTAACGCATTTCCCTGATTTCACATTTTCCCAGATTTTACATAATTTTTTCCTGGTCCCCTTGCAATGAAAAATGGCGGTTTTTACGGTCACTTGTTTTACAAACCAGGTCTTGCAGGGAAATAAACTATATTTTAACCATTTTTCTTCACCATGATTGTGTTAAAGGGGCGGTTCACCTTCCAACAAAGTTATTTTCAGATAGTTTTCAGATTTTCAGATAGTTCAAGTTGAAGAACCCTGGGTTGGTGCAGTTTTCTGCTGATAGGAGCACTGGCCCAGGTGCCAGGTGAGTAAATGTAACCACTGGGGGTGCTGAACGTTTGCCACCCTCAAGCTTAAATGACTTTCCTTCTCCTTTAAAAGCACACAAAAAGTCACAGAAGAGGACACTACTGGGTAGTATGATGACAGTGGCAATGTTTCCTCAGGCCTAGTAACCCAAAGCCAACAGACGGCAAATCGCATTCACTGGTGACCAGGTCACTTTGTGGATTGGGCTTAAGACAATTCATATCTGCCCATCCTTATTTCCAAAGTGGGCTCTAACAAAAACACACCATCTAACATGGTCTACCTTTTGTTGCATTGTCTCTTATAAGTTCAAACTCCATACACTGCTGAAAAATATTATCATATAGCTCAGCTTCACTGACGTGTTGGTGCTACTCCTACAAAATTCTATAACTCTATTATTTATACTGTGTCAGTGCTTGGATTGGATTGAAAAAAGAGAAGGGATGCTATTAAGTGCCACTGTATGTGCAGCATGCTAAAATAAGCCCCTTATACAACCATAAGCCTAATCCAACAAAAATTTCTGGTTTCACCCACTTTACAAAGCCAATTTGCCATTTCGGTATTTTCTTCTAATGAACAGTTCGATGAGAAGCATATGCATAGATCAATTGAAGTATGTGACCTGTAGGGACCCCAATATGACTTTTCTTGGCTGCCACTTCAGATTCTGCAAACACAGCACCTTGCATCGTGAATTGTGCGTCATAACACAGCTCAACTGCAGTATATTCTATATTAACCCACATTATTTCATATATATCATTCTCTCACCATTCATGAACCTGTTATCATTCTCTACTTTCATTTTCTCTTTTTAATTTACCTATTTTTTCTTCTATTCTCTATAACCCTCTCTCTTACCTCCACCTTCATCTATAGAACACTTCTACCAAGCCCGGATGTACGATGTTGGCACCCCTAGGCCAGGTGACCGCTCCTCACGCCCCCTCCGCCCTTTTCGTGCACAGGTTTCCACTGGAGCACTGGGGACAATAATAGGAAGTGTTGGGTGGCCCACTACCCCTAAAATCTTGCCGCCCTAGGCCCGGTCCTGAATTCTCCATCTCTTTTCTCCATCTCTCCCAGAAATCCTTTCTTTCCTTTTCACTTCTGTATGCTTTTTTCCCTTGTGCTTTTTAACCGCACCATTTTATCTGCCTGCATAAGTGGAGAGGAGCAAAAGAAAGCTGTCCTATTACAATAGAAAAGTTCAGGGATTCAAAACTCTTGCATCACCCCTAAGGGGATGCTATTTCATAGAAATAAAAAAGTGGAAGGATGGCATCGCTGTTCATCCCTCCCCACTTCTAGCAAAGCTGGTTATTTACATGTTTCTGTTCGATACATATAGCATACAAATGCTACAGACGAAAAAAGTATTGCTCTGTGAGGCTACAATTTTACGATTATAACCTGTCTCAAATTCAAAGCAGAGTCTGGTTGAAAGGGTAAATTGCACCCAGACAGTTGCTGAAATTCCAAAGACATGGTGAACAATAGCAAAATCTTTCAAAAACCACAAAAAGTGACCAAATACCTTTGCAATTTGTCTGAGAATATTGCTGTCCCCCGTGAGGAATCTCCTCTCACACATGAAACACAGCACACTGAATTACCTTCTCACTGGAATTAGAAGTTATGCGATTATACAACTGATATCTTAGATCAGCGGAGATTTACATATATGACCATGGGAATGTATTTTCAGGTGCTGCCACCCATGAGGCAGGCCAAGAGATAAAGGTGCCGTAGCCTACCCAAAGTCAACATACAGCCCTGGCACCTCTCTGCCTGCCACTCGCTGATATTACAAAGCCCTCCTTTTTCACTGGTGCGCGATGCCAGCCCACCTTCCAGGTGCTACGTGTAAAGGACTCAGCATGGCGGGAGTGGAATGTAACTGTATACCCTAGTGGCGTAACTAGATGTTTCTTGGCCCCACAGCAATTCAATTTTATATATGTTGAAATTGCTCATTATTTGGACCCCCTGGGTCCCACTGCAGCCAAAGAGTCTGCTTTTCCTGCAGTTACGCCCCTGGCATAACCCCCAGGAATTTCACCCACCTCCTGTTGTGCCCCTGGCACTTACCTACTACTAGTTCTGTCCCTACTCATGGGAGAGGAAATCTCTATGGGGTGAAAAAAGGGCCCATTTGTGCCGTCACACTTCTACCAATAGGTGCAGCTTGTCCTATAATTCTGAAGCAGTCATAACAGTCATTCCATCCCTATCATCATTTCTCTAATGGTTCCTCAAACGAAGACACCCCTGTGCTTGCCAAGCCTCTACAGTGTGCTGTGGCACAGAATTAATGAACTGGAGCTCACACAGACTTGAAAATGCTTAGGGCATGATATGAACATAAATGCACTCAGAAAAGCTACATACCATTATGTGACTCTTAAAGGGATAAGTCACCTTAAAAATTAACTGTCAGTTGCAGCTATCTCTAGTTGTCATTTTTCTTTTTTGGTACTTTTTAACTATTTGCCTTTCTCTGTCTATGTTATACTTCCTTACATGCTTAGTCTGTGGTCCTCATGATGGTGTTAAACTGGAAATGTCAAAATCCCACTCCATAGAAGCCCTTAGGGAAAGATGAAGCCATGTGATGAAGTTAGGGTTAAGGGAAACACCCTCTATTTTACCTATTTTTTACTACTATTTTTAGTATTTGCTATTCATTTTTTTATAAAAATGAAAGTTCGTATTATTAAAAAAATGATTTCCCATTCAACACTGAAAATATTAGAGAGAGAGAGATGCACACAGCAATTTTAAATGGATAGGAAAAGCATTAAGGATTTATTACAATAATTCTGGATGAAAGCAGCCGACCCCTTCCCCTACTCTCCCCTGCCCATTTCCAAAGCCTCCTGCATTGCCAGTGCAGTAAGACAGGAATTAAGGTCACAAGCTGGGCCCAGACAGAGTCTCTAGGAATTAATATGCATTTTCTCAGCAGATGGGAGAGCTTATAAGAAGGGATATTATATATACATTATTCAGGCAGACTAAGCATCTGTATTATGGCAGTAAATATGTCATTTTCTCCCATAACATAATGTGAGTATAGGCAAGTAAAGGTTAAAAGGCATCTCCACTAACAAACTTTTTGTAAAATAAAAGTGAATATAATTCTAGGCAACTTTAATCTGAGCCCAGAGCTATGAGTGAGCAGGGAGAGACTCAGTCAGGAAGTGATGTCACACCAATCAAATATGGCAGCTACTATCCTAAACAAACAGAGAGCTTCTATTGCTGTTTACTCAGGTATGGTAAAGCATTCTGCAGAATAAATACAGTGTTATAGCTTGCACTATTGTGGCTAATCTATTGGCAATAAACTAGGCATGCACCGAATCCACTATTGTGGATTCGGCCGAATCCCCAAATCCATCTTGGAAGATTCGGGCCGAATCCTGGACCTGAATCCTGAATTAGGGGGTGGGGAAGGAAAAAAGTGGGAAAAAATTGGTTTACTTCCTTGTTTTGTAACAAAAAGTCACATGAAATCCTGCCCTCTACACAATTTGCATTTGCAAATTAGGATTCGGATTCGGTTCAGCCAGGCACAAGGTTTCGGCTGAAACCGAATCCTGCTGCAAAAGGCCGAATCTTGGCCGAATCCCGAACGGATTCGGTGCATCCCTACAATAAACTGCTTCTGTAGCTTTCCTTCTCCTTAACGTATTTGCTGCAGAAATGCAAGTAATAAAATAATTTACAGCAGAGAATAAAGGGCAGCCGCTGGCTACCTAGTAGCTACCTACTACCTGTAATATAAAGCACTTTCTAGCTCCTGTGCAGGTGTTTTGTCTAGCTAGATAAACCTGCCGCAGGATGTGTAAAGTTTTAATTAGAGCAGCTACTGAAGGCAAAGCAGACACCCAAACAGCGTAAACTGCAAATTACAGTATTTGAATGGGTCGTGTTTCAGTGATGGGAATAAAAGATGAGAGGGTGGAGGAAAGGTTTTTTTCGGGGGAGCGGGTGGACTGGCCAATGGGATGAATCCTCCCCTCTCTTTACGCTGCTGCCAACAAATAGCATGCTTCCAAGCACTGCACATGACTGCATTTGCTCCTGTCCATCAAGTGGGTCATATATAGTTCAATGCAAGTGCAAGAGACAGGGAGAAGATAGTTTAGTCAGTAGGTATTCCAATGGGTTTCAGCCTAGGAATCTTCTCCTGTGCTGGCTGCACAAGCCGCTCATTCCAACACAGAGCAGGGGAAAGCTTCACTCGCTGTGCTGATTGCCCTTCATTCAGAAAAAGCCCCTCCCGGTGCCTTCAGTTGCAGTGCTCACCCTAAGACCACCCTCCTGCCAGGTGAGTATTTAAGTCTTCAGTCCTAACAATAGTCACGATAAGTATTTGAGAATATGTGCACAGGGGTATCTGACGAATGTCTGCACGTGGTTCCTTTGTTCCTCCTGTCTTAGTAAATTCTTGCTAGTGCTGTTTTCCTCAAATTCTCTGCAGTATTTCAAATTCCTTACCAGAATAATAGGGCAGTGGGAGATTTATTAAACAGTAAAAAATGCTGAAAGAAACAGCAAACAGGCGTCCTTGTCCTGGATATGAATGTAACTGAATACTCTGTTAGCCGCAGGGCTGGTTGTACTAGACAGGGAGGGACTGAGCCAGACAGGGGGGACAAAGCCACACCAGCTAAGCCCAGACAGAGTAAGCATCCTGATAGGTCGGCAGCAGAGGGTCAACCGGCTTTTGTGCAGTGGGGGAAAAAATAAGAGGCTACATAGGGCTAACCAATCTTGTACTCAAGCCCTGAAATAATGATACCACATAGATGCACTATGAAAAGGCTAAATAATGTGGCAGAAGCCTTACATGTGGCTATTACACAGCACTAACAAAGGCTATGAACCCAAGTGATGTTTTTGTATAACACAAACTCATTTTTCATGGTTGCTTTAGAATTTACCAGCAAATCCTAATCCAAAAATTCAATGGCATTACGCGTGGAAGCCTTACATTCCAGCGTTGCCACAGTATCAAGATAATGGTTGCATTAGTGGCACTGTAATAATGAGATCATAAAACCACATCAGACAATAGAAGGGACATTCTCAGACAGAACAGCTTGCTACAGAATGTGACACATGGCAGAGGATGTTTTTGGCTGCCACAAACGCTTTTGGAAGGCTGGGTCAGCAAGGGATTACTTTGCAACACCTTACGTGCCTGAATAGGGGGGGATATCAGACAAGCGCAGGCATGCACCCAATCGACTGCTGCTTCATCACTGCAAAACGTGGTTGGCGTTTATAAGGTTAAATTGCACGTAAAAACACAAAACATTTGACATCATCAAAGCAGACAAAAGGAAAGGCAACGAGGTGCCGGCTCAAAAAAAAGTAAAAACCTAACAATGAGTAAAATAATACAGCCTCTGATCTCCCCTCCTAATTTCCCCCCTTGAGTGAGGAGGAATGTGCTAAGTGACAGGAAATGTTCCCAAACCTGCCCACAACCCCCCTCCCACCCTTTTACTAGTCGCGCCTGCTTTTGTCTACGAGGATCCACAGACTGCTGCTGTAAGATGCACGATAGAGAGGGAGATGCATAGAGACATCACAGTGTTTGCTTGGAGGACTAAGACCAAATAAGCGGTGAGTCTCTGCTATTGTTGGGGTTTGATGGTATAAAAGGTAAGAGACTGGGGTCTGAGAATAAGAAAGGGGCCCCCGCAAGGGGAATCCAAAAACTGACATGCAAGTTGAGGCCATCCAACCACACAGTAATTTAGACTTTCGGGTGCCTATAATCTGTTATAAAGTAAAGGGATCGGACCTCTTCAGCTGCCTGCCGTTGGTCAAATGAGTGTCTGTCAAGGAAACAATTTTTTTTTCTGATGCTCTGAGCAGGAACGCTTGGACCACAAGCTCGCAATTACATGTATGGTTTTACTGGATGATGCTTCTATAATCTGTACACTCAGTGTCAACCCAAGGCCTGCTAGTTGACGTGGGCTTCAATTCCCAGCAACCCTTAACAGACAAAGCTGTTTAAGTGATGCTGCAAATGTTACTTTCCTACAGCTGGAAGGATGCTGTCCTTGGGCAAAATAGTTGTAGACTAAAAAACGATGATCATATGCACTAAACTAGGTGACTATAAACCGATGCATATAAAAATTAAAGCTCCCCATAGACGCGCCGGTTCTTCTTGCCGAACGACCGATTTTAGCCAAGTCCGACCAATCCTTCGAAATTATCGTGTGGTTAGTGGGATTCCAACAATCGTACATCTTAACGATTTTTCTGCCGACATCTGTCAGGAGATTGACTGGCCAGGTCAAAAAATCTTTGTCGGTCCCAGTGCAATCTATCTATGTTTGCAGGGCCAAGCAGGCAGCTCCCCTTTGTTTTCCTGGCAAATTGGTCTTTTTAGTTGATGGACAATTCGTACGATCGTAATCGAAGATCGGAACTTTTAAAAATCTCAACATCTATGGCCAGCTGAAACTGAAACATTGTTATAAGTATGAAATCAGCATCCTGGGCATTGGGAATGTTTTATGTTTGGTGAGGCTGATTGTCATCTTGTTTTAGTGTAGGGGGTGCCTAGGAGGGAATACCCTCTTTGTGGGATCCTATTATTAACCCTGCAACTCTCCTGCTATTGTGGGACTACAACTCCCACAATCCCAGACAGTCTGTGCTGACTTGCTAAGCATATTATTCCACCATTATTCCAAATTCGCAGCCCCTTCTGAAAAAAACAGATATTTCTGCAGGACTTTCTATATACTCCCTTTCATGACTGCATAGGACTGCAGGGTCCTACAAAATGAGGGACCTGGCTGGTACGAGTTGGTTGATAGGTAGCTCTTGGTACGAGTTTATTATTTTAGCTTTAAACTTAGAACAAATGTTGCATCCAGGGTAATATATCAGACAGAGAACATGCACATGGTATTTGCTGTAGACCCACATCTGGCAGAGTAAGGGTTAAGGCCAGCCAGCAGTTTTTGTATGGAGGTGGGGTAGCATGGACTTTGGGAAGTCTGGCTGGGCTCTGCAGTTCTCTGCTAGTCAAACGTTCCTCACGTAGCTGCTGGAACAGTCTCGTTCATAGATCCTGCTACCTGGATTTGAATAGAAACCAGACAGCAATTCTTCAGACCCCGCCAGCCCTCCATCCTCCGGACAATAGAGATTTGTTAGCACGCAGTCACAATCTATAGGACACAAAGCTTAAAGCACCACAGACACAAGAGGGAGGGGGGGGGGGGACACTGACAGGAAATTACAGCTTTTTAATACCCCAGCAGCAGGTCTGCAAAGAGGGGGGGGGCAGATAGCCCTGTCTGAGCGACAATAGAGAGGTAATATGGGGAGAATTAACCCCCTGAAATAAAATATTCTGCTCCTCTCGGCTTCCATATTGCTTGTTGTAATATTAATATTGTAAATTTCTAATGACAATCATTAAACATAATAACATTTCCCATGAATGCAGCTAGGCCGTTAATCTTTCATCAGTTTTAAAGAATATCCATATTAGCTGTGTCTTTTTTTTTCTTTCTCAAATCCCTATAGAGGGTGCACAGGTGAACTGCAGATCCGGTTTGTAGTCTTAACGCAAGATGCACAGACATTTGGGACAGCAGCATTCATTCATGAATTCATTTCCTGTACGGAACATTCATAGCTTAACATGGATCATGCCCACAACATAAAAGCACCAATGTTTAATAAAGGGAGGGTAAAATGCACAGTAGAATCATCAGGAAAACATGTTAATGAACACCAACATATTTCATTTAAATTTGAACGTTTTATATGTCAACAGGGATAAAAAAAAAATATCATATTGATTTAACTGAAAGTCTTTTTAAAGAAACATTTTTTATTTCAATTATGTATGTTGTTTGTGTGGGGGGTATACTATAAATATATTTATATTATGTATTTAACAGCATGTTTATTATATATTTACAAACACACACATATGCATTTAAACATATAAAAAGCATTTATCTAAAAACGTATATATACACGTATGAGATTCGATATACAGAAACTCATTACCTGAATTATGGGAAGGCCATCTCCCATCGAGTCCATTTTAAGTAAATAATTAAAACATTTTTTTTAAATGATTTAGTTTTTCTCTTAATACAACAGTACCTGGTAACTAAGCTGCACGAATCCATGTTGGTTATCCTACTGGAATGATTTTATGTTTAAACGATTTTTACAAGACTTAAGGGATGGAGATCCAAATTACAGAAAGACCCCTTATCCAAAAAAAACACAGGTCCCAAGTATTCTGGATAACAGCTCCCATGTATGTAATTTTATGGGGTTTTTTTGAGGTTTCTACCACAACTTATAAGAACTTGCTCCAGTCAATTTGTTTTCTAATACATGAATTTAAGTGTAAGCTCTATGGGCAGGGAGTTTGGTCAAGGCTTAGAATTAATGTATTATAAAACTTATATTATGAATGCAAAACAAAGCTATGGAGATCTACTAGGCAGAATTGGACCATATCTAGGCTAATACTGAACTCATTTGGTCTTTAGAGACTTACACCAAAGTACAAGTTCATATATAGCAGAAAGAGGAGGTGCAGAACATAATGAATGAAAAGTTCCGGGATGTGATGGTATTTAAGAAGTACAACAACTACCCTGCAGAAAAGCACAGTTGGAAGGGCAAGCAGTGCAACACCTCTAGGTTATGGGGCCACAGTGTTTCATTCTATTTCTGACAGCTTTTCAAAAGGAAAATCTAGATAAAATTCAGCAGAGATGAATACGGGTGCTACCAAAAGCAGACAGGTGGGGGAGGGGGAGACGAGATGCAAATGCGCCCAGAACACACAAGGGCGAGAAACCCCCTTCATTGTGCCTCTGATAGTATAAACCTCATGTCGCTTATGGTTTAAATATACAGTATAGCACCCTTGTCTGCATATGTCACTGCTTAGTGAGTCCCCTTAAAGCCTGATAGCACCCAAAAAGGATGCAAATCATTTCACAGACAACTACAACGACCCCTTAAAATAATACTAACAATAATAGCTGTTGTTTGAACTGTTATTCTCAGCAACCCCCAACATATACTGTACTTTATTAATGGTGGGACGCAGGTTGGGCACACTATATGAACTCTATGATATCACAGTCCTGACTTATAGAAGCATGCACCAGGAACTGCCTACATTATTATTATTATTATGTATGTATGCAGTGCTGACAGCCATTCTATAATACAGCAAAGGGGTCAGACTTGTTATTTCATTATCATTATTTCCCCGCATGCAACAGTAGTTTCAGTTCATGGGAACTTTTATATTGGCAACCGGAACTTTAAATAGACATCAGATGGAACCACTAGTGGTTTGGCTTAATTGTCCTAAGCAAGGCTCCCCTTCTAACTAATCATTTATTTCTTTGGGGATTTTGCAACCCTCCAAGCTATGCAGACTCCCACACGTACGCAGAAGGTGCGAGAAAGGGGAGATCTGACTCTATAGAAACATTGAATAAAATGACATGCATCACTTTCATACCTCATGAGGCACAAATACGCAAGCTATTAAAGGCGGGATGCCCATAGAGTAAGGCAGCAGATGGTCTGTTTGATGACTCTAAGTCCCATGGTAATATCTTGGAAGCTCTTGGAGTGGAACATTGTTATAAACACTCGGGCTTCAGTCTCGTGTTTTTGTACGGTAATGGAACTCCTAGGCAACTTATAATATCCTTATATTTTACCATAGGGGACACTTTATTCACTATATAAATACAAACACTACCTTATTACAATTTTAATGTGTTAATAAAGTTCCAACGTATTTCACAGGATCATACAATAAATGGGTGTATATAATTATGGTTGCACTGAATCCAGGATTCGGTTCAGGATTTGGCTAGGATTCCACCAAATCCTTCTGCTCAGCCGCATATGCAAATTAGGGGCGGGGGGATTCGGGGGTTCGGCCGAATCCAAAATAGTGGATTTGGTACATCCCTATATATAATGAAAATACAGATAAAGGACACCAGGAAACGGAATGAGCAAAGTGAATTGCTTCCCTACACAGCACATAACCTACCATACATATTAACCCAGCGAATCTTCTTTAAATGTGAGCAAAAATTATTGGGTGCTGCCATATTGCTTGTCCACGCCACATCAAAAGCAAATGCCAATTCTAAAGTGGTATATCTAAAAGCATCTGATTCCATTTTTAAACTTGCCTGATCAATATCTGCCTGATGTTCGGCCAGATATCTATCGGATGGGGTGCCTGAAAGGTCCATAAGCTACCAACTGTCTTTTTATATATTACTTTTAATTGTTTTTGTTTAGAACTATTAACCTTAATCACATTCATAATAAGCAGACACTAGCACAGTGACCTTTATGTTGGCATAGTAGTCCTATTATCCACTAACAGGTAGGGATGCATTTAGGACAATGGCACACAGGGTTGCCAAAAAAACAAAATTCTGGGTTTCCTATATTTTTCACTCTCCTATTAACATAAGCATAATTTATTACCAACTAGGCTGGTAAAATACTTGCCAGGTGGTCATCCTAATGGGCATTCTCCTAATACAATCAGAAGGCAGGGATGAACCAGTGAATAGGCAACATTTTACATCAGCCTTATACAGTAGCATTCTTCAAATTGCATACTGTAAATGCAAACCCATGGGATGGTAAGTGTAGTACATCTATACAGCCAAGCTCCTGATGTTCTACAGTAACTCTTGCTTTAGGGGCAGAAATATTAGAAGGGAATGGGCAGTAACATCATGTATTTACAGTGGGGCTGGAAGACTAAGTTCTTGTATAATTTCACGATCTTGATATGAATTAGAAGCACATATGCTAACAAAAATTGCTATGTTCTAGGGAGGCAAGGTCCACGAAAGAGCACGATCTACTGTAGTGATCATGTATATACTAGAGGGTTCTGCCCTAAGTTTCCAGCTGGCGCCTGCCTTAGGGTAATGATGCTGATGAAGGTAATCAGAGCAGAAATATCAATGGAATGCGTCAGAGCCCATCTGAACTATGAGTAACGTTCCGCGAAGTGTCAGTGCAGGACACATCCTTGCTAATGTTAACCATTCCACACCAGGGATAGAACGGCACTGAATTGAAGATATTATTCAGAATATTTTGCCCTAAAATAACTTAGGTATGTTCTTTGGGGGCAGATCATCATCTGTGTTTATCACATAGACATACACATTAAAGGTTTGGCCTCTTAAGTGCACTGAACATTTCTGCTCTGCGTATCTTCATTTATGTATACATGTTACCACTGCCCTGCTAATATCAACACCATCCAGAAGACCTACTTGACTTAGATAATCAATATGGCAGCTCTCACGTGAACTGGCCCCTTTGCTAAATACACACAAATATGTACATTTTCTAGAAAAGCAGCAGCACTCCGGTATTATTGAAAAAAGTAAAAAACATTACGTTTCGTGCTACTATGGCCCTTTGTCAAGCCTCAAGAGTGTGCAAGCCGGAGTGCTGCTGCTTTTATTGATCTATACAATTTTGCCCTGGCAGGGGGTACATCTTGCACCCGGGGCTGCAAAGAAACGTTTTTCCACTTTTGAAGCACACATGAACTGGATACATTTTCTAGAAAAATATCTAGTGGCCACACTGCTACCAACACTGGTCTTGACTTATGGTAATGCAATATCAGCGGCCATTACTTAATTTTCAGCTGCTGCTCTTTAGTCTGAAGCCACTGCTAGGAATGGTTGTATTTGAAGTTCAAGTGCAGTCTCGCAGAGCATACGCCTGGTGAAAAGAGATGTGTCCTAATTAAATTATTATAGAATAATTCATGCATGAAGATGAAGTGACTGAGATCTGTCAAGAGCAAAGTAATCTGCAGACGCTGAGTAATTAACTGCAGAAAAATATGATATGAATGCAATTTGTGGAATATGAAGGAAACAGTGCCAGACTGCAAGAAAGGAAAGGTGTGAATGATTCTTTTCTCACATGAGCTTTTAGATTTGCATTTAAAGTGTCAAAGGCATAAAAGGAACAAAATATAGAAAAATAAGTATGCCTTGTGTTGGTTGAAATCACATATGTTAACAGTCACGGAAAAAAGTCCAAATCTTTCCAGGCGTTTTTTTTTAGAGATGTTGATGTATGTTATTTTAAAAGGCTCAGCAAGGTTGTATAAATGATAGCACTTACCACAGTTTGCTGCAATTGACACCTTTACAGTTACCGCTGGAACTTTTTGGTTATTGGTTGATATTGGTTACTGCCCAGCTGCAAATGTTTCCACTGTTAATAAATGGTGCCCCACTATATATTTAGAATCTAAGGATTTGCTATTAACTTAGCAGATAGGTAACATGGTTGATCTTACTCATAGTAAAATAAAAATAGTTGTAGCTCAAAAAAAAGGTAATTAAAGTTTTACTCCTAAAAAATAGAAGGTTCAGTGCTATTTTCAACTCCCACCATGAGGGCAAATTCACTAAAGTGTGAGGTGGCTAACGCTGGTGAAAATTCCGAACGTTACTTCCTTCACCAGAGTTTACTTCACCAAGTCAGAGCAGGTGAAGTTCAATAGAGTAGATAGGAGTTATTAAAAAAAAATGTCCCAAAATAGTGTCCCAAAAATGGCGTTTTTTTGGGTGATAGGCTGAAAAAGAGCGAAATTTGTTAACATATGGCACCTTACATATACTGTGGGCACATGTGTAGGGCATTAGAACACCTATATAAACTTTTATTACGTTTCCCTGGTCTTGTGTAGTGTTTTGTATGCGCTGCAGCATACACGTCCATTCAAATTTCAATTTGGCGCCGTATGCAAATTAGCCTTCGCTAGCGCAACTGCGCTTAGCCTGACAAGTTCAGTAAATAAAACACAGGATTTCTAGCTGTATAGTTTTTAAGGCTTTACTTCTCCTTTAAGAGGCACAGGGCTGTTGGCTTAGGGAAACAGCACAGCAACTCTCTGATCTAGGACTAAATATCAAATACTATGGACTTTATTGCCCATTAAATCCAAGTACTGGCATTAAGACATGCACAAGGGTCCTGCTGTAAGACTAGAGCCAATAAAAGAGACATGGGTAGGAAAGTTCTGCAGGGCCAATGTGAATCACAGCTTGAGAAGTTGTTTAAATGTGCTGAGCTCATCTCACACTAGGAAGAAGCTACAAATTAATGCAGGGTACGTGAGAAATATGCTTCTTTCTACAGGCGTTTGTTCTGAAGTCACAGCTCACTTCTAGCAGCTGATCTACTAGTTTATAGGAGATTCTTAAAAAATGCTCTCAATGTTATCCAAGTGGCACTGCTGGCTAAATGTTTGGCTGCAAAAGGAACTTGGCAGTGAAAAAGCTAATCCTTTAATAGCTGCTACATAGAGGTTCCTTCTCCTTCCAGCTAGGCAGTGTCTCCATTTTTAAATTGTAGATGTCTAAAATACAAATAGGGTAATTAAAAGCAATAGGCTACAATCTGTTGTTGTTGAGATACAGATGTTGTTAAACTAGAACATCAACTGATACTAGGAGTTATAGTTCTGCAAAATTTGGAGGGCTGCAGAACTGGAGTATCAAGTTGTAAGCTTCTCTTATTTGTTGCTCAGATATTAAACATTCTTGCAGACTCAATTACAGAAATGTATAGTTTATAAGGTATATTCCCTTTACTTTCCTAAGGCCTATGGCTCCCACTCCATGGAGAACAGCAGCACTCAAAACCCCCTGTCTGCTGCCATCTTCTAGGTATTACCTGTGCCAATTCAAGACAAGTGACTGCACAATACACTAATCTCCAGCGTATGAATTGCAGATAAGGAACAAATTCAATTTGCAATTGCAGTGCAGATAAGGAACAAATTCAATTTGCAATTGCAATTTTATTTAGGACCACTCCCCTTTGTGTTTTGTAGCCCATGCCAGTGAATCTGTTCTACATGTTCCAGGGGAGGGTGCCGATCCCTCCATCGTTAAAGGGTTTTTTTTTAATGCATTTTTATTATTTAAATTTGTTTGTAGTTTTTGAGTCATTTAGCTTTTTATTCAGTAGCTCTCCAGGTTGTAGTTTCAGCCATCTGGTTGCTAGGCTTTATATTACCCTAATAACCATGAATTTGATTTGAATAAGAGACTGAAATCTGAATAGGAGAAGGCCTAAATAAAAAGATGAATATTAAAAAAAATTCATTTTGTAGCCTTACAGAGCATTGGGTTTGTAGATGGGGTCAACGACCCCCATTGGAAAGTTGGAAAGTGTCAGAAGAAGACGTCTAATAATTCAAAAATGATATAAAAAAAAAAAGAATGTCAATTGAAAAGTTGCTTAGAATTTACCTTTAAAATACTAAAAGTTAACTAAAAGGTGAACTACCCCTTCAAGCACCGGGCGTCCACATTTGTTGGGAAGGTAAGGGTGTGCGAGCTCCTTCCTTCTTTCAGTAATGCTGTGCATATAAGCCCACCCAGCACAGTGCAGGGGATACACGGAAGCAGGGATGTCAAAATCTTTCTACTTACAGTAGTATTGGTGGCAATATAGAATTTTTTATTATAGGGACAGACAGCACTAATATGCATATATACAGAAGGGACAGACAGCACTAATATGCATATATACAGAAGGGACAGGCAGCACTAATATGCATATATACAGAAGGGACAGGCAGCACTAATATGCATATATACAGAACGGACAGGCAGCACTAATATGCATATATACAGAACGGACAGGCAGCACTAATATGCATATATACAGAAGGGACAGGCAGCACTAATATGCATATATACAGAAGGGACAGGCAGCACTAATATGCAAATATACAGAACGGACAGGCAGCACTAATATGCATATATACAGAACGGACAGGCAGCACTAATATGCATATATACAGAACGGACAGGCAGCACTCATAAGAAAATATACAGATGGGTCTTAAATTCAAGAAAATGGAGTCTTTATAATTCTCAGTTTGAGGGGAAAAAAAGATGAAACCTTCCTATAAAGAGACAACAGTCCTCTTTTTAATGTGGAAACAGAACACAGACAAATTTATAATTCCTTGCCACTGTCTCCTGACATTTAATGCAAGGAAATGAGGCACTACAAAGCGCAGAACGAGTAAACTGACGCCGTGCCAAATAGAATTCTTGAGCCCTAATTACAACGTGGCTGTTCAGTAATCATACCACGAATATCCTCTTCAAAGAGTAGATGTAGACACTCACGCTGGATTTCCAGCACTGTAAAATGGTTTATGGTATATTGAGCAACATCTTTACTTGCCTATATGTATTCTACAAACCAAGAAGGGCGTTTCCAGAATGCCACTAAACCAATGGAATTCTGAGTATGACTGCCCTGACCAAGAAAATGAGACCAAACTTAAAGGGAAACTGTATCCTCCTTTTTTTAACTGTGTGCTCATCCAGTTTGGCTTATGTAAAAGAAGTGCATTAAGACACTATATATATATATATATATATATATATATATATATATATATATATATATATATATAATTTAAGTCTATCTCTTACTCATAGGTGCAATTCCCCACCCCACACAGGCTCACAGAGCCATTTAAAGCCTCCCTCATCTTTTTCCACGAGTGATGGATTCTGAGACTTGAAGTCCCTATGTTTTTGCAAAGAATCTCTGTACCACTCACTATGGAAAGTATCCATCACTTTGCAATGGAATAAGGTGAGGGGCAGGGATGTAGTTCCTACAAGTCAGAGGCAGACTATCATGGTCTCCTCTCTATTTGCGCCGATGTAAAAAAAAAAAAAAAAACTTTTGTATTTTACAAAGTCATACAGAATTATATCTCAAATGAACTCACAACTCAAACGTTTTCTGATTTAAGAAAAAAAAAAAAAACTCAAATTAATCGAGTTTTCGGCGGAAACAAAACTCGAATTGCTCAAATTAATTGAGTTTTTGTGCGAAACCCACAGAGAAAAATCCAAACATCACAAAGGCTTCAAACATTTTTAAATGGTTAAAGGGACCTTTGCCATTGACTTCTAAAGGATCTCAACAGGTTTTAGCTGAAGTATTTTTGGAGTTGAGCTATTTCCTGGTTTTGGGGTATAATAAATTTCAAAAAAATGTGATTTTTAAAAATAATTTTATGTTTTTAACCCAAAAATTCAAGTTTTAACTGAAAAATGCCTTTGAAAACTCACATTTTTTAGGGAAAAAATCAGTTCAACCTTACATTAATTACATAATATATATATATTTAGAAGGAACAGCTCCCCCAATGCTGAAGTGTTAAGTGCCTTGCATGACAATAACAAAGGCATCTATTATGATAAAGTACGCCTTCTCCGGATCACTGTGGTGCGTTGTATGTGAAAACAGGGGGTGGTATTAATAATACATGAAAGCCACAAACGGCAACCTCTGTTCTGTATAATTACAGTATATTAATTGTAAGGAGACTCCACCTTGTTGATTTATACCCACTGGTAATATGCTGAATGTAATGAGCCTTACATCACAGGCTAGAGAATCTGAGTCACCCCACAATGGCAGAAAGCTTACTTTATGCACAATACAGGAGGTAGAAACCAACGCCAGCTAGCTGGTACATAAGTTCCACCCTGCATTTAATCTAGCTCAAGTAGATAAACATTGTTAGATCTTGAAATATCTGATGCTTAAAAACGTTGTTTAAGCTGACATGCAAGATTAAAGAGAAAGCAAAAGCGGCATGTATATGGCAAATGAATAGCATTAGGAACCACTTAAATGCATGCTAGGCAGCATCAGGAGCCGATTAAAGGCCAATCTATACGTTTTCCACACTTCAGCAAAAGAACGTCAATTAAAAATTTAAAGCAGCTGTTTTTTTTAAAGGGTATATGGTTAACTTGCACCACTAGTTTCTCTTAGGGACCAGAGATTTCTTTATCTGCCAGCACTGATCACACATATTGTACTAAGACTCGCCGCTCCATGTATATCTAAATGTACAGATTCTATGTGCCACACATATAATTATTGAATCTTGAGGCCTTGCAGAGACTTGATCCACAACTTGACTTGATTTAATTTAAGTGAAAAGGCGCACCAGTGAAGTAAAGTAAAGCATAGCAACTGCTCGTGCTGTCTATAGTCTTAAAATGTATTAGCCAGAAGAAAGCTAATTGCTAATTCCATGCCATGGACACATACAACAGTTATTTACCACTTCATAAACAAAAAACCCTTTTGCCTTAGGCATAAATAGATCGTCAGTTCTACGGGTCAATGATGTCACAGCGCCATAAGTCACGCAAGCCTAGAGAGCTGACGTAATGTCATTATTTGAGGCCAGTTTGTAAATGACCCCATTTGCGCTTTAGGAGGTGCCAGAATACAATATCTTCCAGTGATAATTCAGTAAATTCTTAACTTTACTTTGCTAAGGACCCATATTCCTATGGCCCTTGCTATAGGGTTATGAAATCCACATACTAAATGCCAAAGTAACTTATATAATACAACCCAAAATAGCTTTTATAACTCTGTTTCAATTGGAAACTGCATGGAAATAGTTTATACTCCCTCTTTCACAGATATAGTGAATAAAGTACCCTCTCTTGTAAAATACAAAGACGTTATAAGTTACCGAGGAGTTCCATGTCGGCCTTGTGTTTTTATACAGGTCATGGAAGTCCGAGGTGGCTTCTAATATCCTCATATTTTGCAATAGGGGCTACTTTATTTATTATAATACATAAGTTTTAACAGACGACATCACTAAGCACAGTTTATATACTGTAGTGAATAAAGTACCCCCTCTTGTAAATTTTAAGGATATTATAAGTTCCCGAGGAGTTTCATGACCACATAAAAACACGAGGTCGAGAGTGCTTTCATACAGGTCATGGAACTCTGAGGTAACTGCTAATATCCGCATATTTTGCAACTGGAGGTACTTTTTTATTATAATACACAAGTTTCAGTGAGTCATGTGACACAAAAGACATCAGAACTCACCGTTTATAAGGATATAATTTACAAGATATTCATAGCTTTTGTGTATTATAAGGATATAATTTACTGGACATTCATGGTTTTTGTGTATTATAATTAGATAACTACGTGCTTGAATCTTTTTAGGGGGCAGATAAATACGTTTTTCCCCCAATTAAGGACAGGAAACAGAATATGATCAGCAGAAACTGCCCTGCAAGTCCTTTGGCTGATGAAAGTTTTGGTGTCAAAAAGAGAGGGGATAGATAGATGGATGGATAGATGATAGATAGATAGATAGATAGATGCCAAATCCTATTTTTAGGAAGCTGTCCTATACACAAACATGTAAACATGTTACTTTACACAAACTTGCCTAACAAGCTAATCTAAAATTATGTCTTTTCTTATCTTTGCTATCGTCTTATTACTTTCACGAAGAGGCAAAGAGAACTGTATGTTTTCAACCCATTATATATAATTGAGACCAGCAATTGTACTTGGCTGTAAGCTGTAAACAACCTACGGACCAGACTGATTTCAGCATTCAGAGCTACACAGGGAGTCATCTACACAAAATCAATTTCCGAGGCTAAAACGCAAGCTGTTAAACCAAGAGACCCTGCTACAACTGATAAAGTCTCAACGTGAGGTTTACAAAATGTTTCATTTCAGAGAGATTCTGTGCTCCTGCAGCTTGACTGAGAGCTATAAAAACCCAACTCTACCCTGAGCATAAGCATAGAAGTATATTGTGGAATATTTAAAAAACAAAAGATAAATGTTATTTAGGCTGCAAAAGAATTTTAAGGCCTTCACATTGAAACCTGATCTTTAAGTTGTATCTGAGGAAGGTTAATAAAAATACCAGGTCATACTAAAATGTTAAGGTGAACAACATTAAGGTTTCTTAAAAAACTTTAAAAAACAAAGCATATGGATTCTGCATAAAAAAACACTGTTGCAACAGCCACAGTTCCTAGAAAATCAAGGAATGCAAATTATCCTCCTCCGTTTTAAATGTACCACTATTAAATGCATGCTTACTGTGTCTACGCTGATATTATGTGCTAGGCTATATATATATATATATATATATATATATATATATATATATATATATATATATATATATATATATATGTATATATATGTATATATATATATATATATATATATATATATATATATATATATATATATGTCCCAAAGAAGGCATGCACTCACAGGTCTTATCCAGGTGAAAAAACTGTGTTTATTCAGCAAAGAAACTGCTAACGTTTCAGCTAGCACTCTAGCCTTTCTCAAAGTGCTAGAGTGCTAGCCGAAATGTTAGCAGTTTTTTTGCTGAATAAACACAGTTTTTTCACCTGGATAAGACCTGTGAGTGCATGCCTTCTTTGGGACAGTTATCTTATTGTTTGCATATTGCACCCAGGCATAATGAAACCATAGACGCGGCTTCAAGCAAACTTTTCCTATATATACACATCTATATATATATATAAAATTTATATCATTATTATTATTATTATTATTATTATTATTAACATGTATTTATATAGCGCCAGCATATTGCGTTGCACTGATATATATATATATATATATATATATATATATATATATATATATATATATATATATATATATATATATATATATATATATATATATAAACATTTTTTGCAAAAAAAACAAACTGCAGTCTTAAACAGTTCTCCTGCACAGGCTACAAACGTCATGAATTTAATCACGCTCCAGAATTCCCATATATGCATACGCACAGAAGGAGTCTCTATCGGCACTATCCATCTGTGCTTTTTTTTTTTTTATTTAACAAAGATGAGAACATGGCTTTAGAATTTTTTTAAATTCTCTGTTCAGTGAATATCAAGGTCAATTAGGAATGCTGCTTGCTTTCTGTACCCTAAGCAGATTAGACAGCCCTTCTCCCTTCCTTCCCCCAAGCACCGCCAATCCGCACTGACCCACATTCCGCTAAAAATCTGCCTCTTCTTTGCTCTACGGCTGGAACATATACAGTATTCTCGCTGCCGCCATCTTTTTATTGTTGTTCTACAATCTTACGCAATCATTTCAAGCTTTTCCACGTGTAATGGGAGTTTTATGTCTATTTTTTAATATTTAGTTACTTAGGTTAGCTTTAGCTTTTGTGAACAAAAAAGTGAACATTTAATTATGTAACATGCATGATTGTTTGCAACACTGCATGCTCTGCAATAATGCATGACATTTAACCACTGCTTAGCTTTGATAAAGAACATTTAGGGTAGGGGCACGCTGGGCAATTCGGGGAGATTTAGTCGCCTGGCGACTAATCGCCTCGACTTTGCGGCGACCAATCTCCCAGAATGCCTTCCCTCATGCATGAGTGAGGGAAGGCGCTCAAGGAGATTGGTCACCACAAAGACGAGGCGATTAGTCACAAAGTGACTAAATCTCCCCGAATGGCCCAGTGTGCCTCTACCCTTACACTACTGTTCAAGTGCTATTGAAAGCCTCTGACACATACAGTAATACCTCCATTTTTGTAAGTTTTCCCTGCATTTTACATATCCATTTCCCTGATTTTACATTTTCCATGATCTTGCACCATTTGTTTCTGGTCCCCTGAAAAACAAAAAATGGGGGTTCTACTGTATATCAATCAGCATCTGCTATAACAGGTCTTAAATTCAAATTTCTTTGTACATATCCATACCATTGATTCATAGTAGCCATGGAAACTATTTAGTATAGATCCAACTCTTTAAATAATGTGAAAACAACCTTTTTATAGATTTTTTCTAAGAAAATATTTAACGCATGGACAGGGCAGTTTAATGTTTCTAATGTACGATTGTTTTCATTGCCTCACTAATTTCTGTTATTCTACTACTCCATTTATGGCTCAATTTTAGTAAGCGATATATAAATAATGGATTTCAGAGGATCCCACATCCCTGTGGTTATAAAGATATCTAGCATCTCATCCATAATGCACAATATAATTGTATAGAAAAAGGAAATAAGAGTGCAATCTGGTGTAACTTTTTGAATCACAAAAGGTACCACAGGTATGGAAACCCCAATCCAGAAACCCCGCTATCCATAAGGGTTAGTTCACACGAGGAGATTCTGGGAGATTTTGTCGCCTCGTCTTCTGAGCGACTATCTCCCCGAACTGCCTCAGCGTGTTTTCCCGTAGACTATAATGAAAAGTCGCCTGCGCTAAAGCACACGCGGCGATGCGTTTTCCATAGTCGCCCGAACTCTCCTTGTGTGAACTAACCCTAAAGCTCCAAATAAGTCTATTTTAAGCAAAGAAAGGTTTTTTTTTTTATAAAAAAAAAGATTTTTAAATTACTTACTATTTCTCTGTAATAATAAATTATTTCTTTGTCCTTGATGGGAAGTAAGCAGCAAGAATCAATATTCATGGCAAAACAGTCCTATTGGGTTTATTTCATGTTGAAAACTTAAGGCATGGTGATCCAAATTAGAGAAAGATCCAGACACAGAGAAATGTACTTATAGTAAAAAATTTACTTTATAGAATTTCCAGTTCTAGTTGACAACTAACAACAAGGGAGATAGCCGTTAACATGTGAAGTGTGTCTGACCTAGTCTGTGAATGCTACAAAAAAAAACTACAAAAAATTAGTTGCCCCACAACAAATCTCCTCTTCTTTGGGGCGACTAATCTCCACAAACTGCCTACCCTGTCTTTCCGCCAGCTAAAATATAAATCGCCAGTGGAATGGGACTCGGAGCGATTCGTTTTCCGAATTCGCCAGAAGTTTTCTCGTCAGGCAACTTCGGAAAATGAATCACACCGAGTGCCATCCCGTCGGCGATTTACATTTTAACACTATCTGGATGTTTATAATCTCTGTTCTACTGGTTCTGACTCCTGAAACAAGATAGGAGAAACCAACAGATGAGAAATGGTTTCCACTACCTTATTTGTATATATAAAGGTTTCTCGCAATATATACATGGAAGTTTCTTGCAATTTCATTTCCTTTCATTATGGGAAAAAAACGTTTTGGGGTTAATATTACTTACACACTTCTGCCATGGAGTGATTCCATGTAGCTACTACTCTTACTGATTTGTATGGAACAAGGTCAGAAAGCACAGTGACAGAACGGATCTTTTTAAACCTTCTGCCTATAAAATTAAACTCAGACAAAGCCAGTGAGTTGCCCCAGAGCGTAAATTCCAAAGCTTTCACCATTCAACTCCCCCATCTCAAACATTCACTCAGGAGGAAATCAAACTTCCTGCCATCTGCGTGCCTTAACCCTTTGATTCCCGAAGGCTTTAAGGCACATATGGTCGCTTTGCGTCTCTGTCCTGTGCCCTGTTTAGATGCCAAGGGAGCTGGGCTGTTTGCAGCATGCTTGGAATGTTTCCGCAGCTGTCCTAACCCTTATTTAAACATGGCTACGACACCCTTAAACATGGCTCTTAAGTTGGAATGTTTGGAGTTCTGTGTTAAAGAGTCAGCTATGTAACACAAGCAGGGACACTGTCTCATTCAGTTATGATAACATGCTTAGATATGCTGCAGCACGTTTTTTTTTCCCTTTTGCACCGGAAACAATTAAGCAGAGTAGAAAGCCATATTTAGCTGAGCCGCAGACAGTAGCTGATGCCACCCTGTACTTTGACATTAATTAATAAATTCTATATATGGGTATGGGATACTCTCCAGAAAAGTGAATCTTTGGTCAATTTAGCCACACACAGAGCTAGGAAGATTTAATTATTTGGCCAATGACAAGATCACGGGGGGGGGGGCAAGTACTGTACCTGCAGGCAGGCATCATTTTTGGACAGTCAGGTTATAGCCATCTGGCCCCAGTAATTTCCATTTAACTGTGAATCCATCAATCAAATGTATATTGGCAACAATATTCCTTAACTAAAGAGGAAGCAGACACTGCAACTAACAGGGGGCCCAGTGGTGCCTTGGCTGAAAGGTTTTCTTTATCTTTATGAAAATTATGTTCCCAATGTTTAAGATGGACCCTAAATTAATGTTGCTGGGGGGATGATGTGAAATAACGGTCATCTACAACTATACACTGGCAGCTATACATTATAGGGCACTATAATTGTCAGCAACATATATAACATATAATATATATATATATATATCGGATGGACAGCACCCCTTTACCCAAAATAAAGCTACTTAATAGCTGCCCTTGTGCACGGTATAGAATTTGTACATATATTGAACAAAAACCATCACCAAGGGTCTTATAATGAAAAAAATGCATGTATTGTTACAATATATATATATCTATATATACATATATATATATATATATATATATATATACACATATATATATATATACATATATACATACACACACACACACACATAATAATTGGCAGTGCACGCCTGGGATTTTGATTAAAACGCTAAAGTATATTTCTTTATGCCATAGAATCAACATCTAGAGCCTATTATCAATATATATATATATATATATATATATATATATATATATATATATATATATATATATATATATAAAAAACACAGAAACAGTCATTGATTTTACGTACGCCGTTTTCAAAGGTTACCTGTGTGAACCTACTAATATGTTCAGTGTCTGCACTCTTACCGGATTGAAGACAATTCCGGGTGCAAGGGTCAAAATTCAATTATACAGTCTAATAGAAGGACCCGCACTTCATCTTATCGTGAACCAAATGTGTTTTATTCTAATGCATGTCCAACGTTTTGGCCCTTGAGAAAGCCCCTAATGTTGGCCGAAACTTTGGATATGTATTAAAATAAAACACATTTGATTCACAATAAGATAGAGTGCCGGTCCTATTATATATATATAATCCCCAAAATAAAGAACGTGAGTTGTAGTTCAACATTCACAGGATACTTATTGTTGAGCTTAAAGTATATGTATGTGTGTGTGTTTCTGAGGATAGTCTTTTTGCCCAAAATCTCTTCCCTGTATGATGTATTTCTGAACAAAATGTTTCAGAATGCAAATCTTTTCATTTCAATGCTGTTGTGATTTTTACCTGCTGAACCAGCTACTATATATAACTTATCAGCTTAATAAATTTACATTCTTGCAATCTATGCTTTTTTTATTTTTATTTACAAATATATTTTTTTTATAAATTACACAGGTATTTTATCATGCCATTTTACCCTTTACAAAGTATCTGACATAATAGCACAGCTTACATGGCTTATTTGAGTTTGACATGGATAAAACTGCACCGCTAGGACTGATATTTTTTGTCTATGGCAACTGTTAAGACAAGAAAAAACAGCAGCTCTCATTATAAATGTAAATATGCAGAAAGATATGTTCTGTAAATTGGAGAGAAAGGCTGTTTCTAAATAGGGTAGGTTTTCCTTTAAAGCCATTAAGGATAAGGCAAACTGAAACACTGAGCTGTGCATCTGTAGATAAAGGGCTGGAAGTTATTTGGCACCAAAGCTAACGTTCATTGTGGCAGGAGAGCAGTGATTGGAATTGACAGTTGGCTGGGATCTACACTAGAGAAGCCCTGAGCTCTCTAGAGGGGGAGGTCAGCTCAGGAAGTAAAATCTATGCTAAGAGGACTAGGCAGCCTGCTAGGCATGCTCCTCTACACAGAGCTGATGAAAGACATGGACCTCATCTGGCTGGAGGCTGTGCCACCAGGTGGGTCAAATGGGGAGGAGTAAAAAGAGAGCGATGCAAGGGACACACTGATGAGAGGGACAAAGAGATAAGTGCTGGGATAACAGAATTCAGCGAGAACGACAACAGTCACAGACATCAGGGGTAAGTTACATGCAGAGAAACGCGTTGGGCAGGCACTTGTGCAAACCAACAGAAAGAAGTGATTGTATAGTGCTGTGCATAATGCTTTTAATTCTTACAAGAGCTGCAATTATCTGGCTGCAGAAACAGTTTATATATAGGCGTCTAATTACACATTCTCTCTCTGCATAAGTCTAGTCTCTAGAACTAAACTTTAACTGCGAGTAATATGAGGGGAGGATTTATTCCCCCCCTTGCCTTGCCGCCTGCCTGCAACCATAAAATGAGGTCAGCGCTCGCATGTATTTGGGGCCTGTTAAACTTGAGCATTGCCTTAAGAATCCCTGGTCACCTTAAACGACACTGGCCCTGTGCCACTTCATACAGTGCTTTTACGAGTTTTCCATCGCTACGCTGTTTCCTTGTTGGCTGGCCTGAAAGAGACTTGTTCGTTTACATTAAGGGCAGTCACATTTAATTAGGTAGATTGTCTATGTAATAAAACAAGCGTTCTGTGTATTATTTTTTCCAATCTGTAATCATTTTAGAATTAGGATAAGCGACGGGCTGAACTGTGCCAGTCAATTTACACATATCCTTGAGGCTCTGAGTTGCAAATTCCTGGTGAATGGGGTTAATACTTTTCTGGATAAATATAGAGCTTTCAGATTCCATTCTACTGGTGTTACCCGCCAAAGCTGGCTGCTCAGACATTCGCAGCAGGGTTCCCTGAATTACCGTTGCTGCACAAGAACAGATATTATCATCAGTTTCCTTGGATTAAATCAGCTAATACTAATGGATACTGAGCATTTGGTGCACTACTGCTAGACAATGCTTAAATCAAGAATGTTGTTTTGGTGTTCAAGGGTTCCGGACTGTGAATATTCGTAGCTACGACACTATATTGTTACCTTTGCAGCCCAGACGAGAAGTAGCTTTTGATGTGAATTAACAGCATCCAATGGCTCACATGAATTTCTGCCTTTTGGGCTATGGCATAGGTGTGTGGGGGCTTTCTTTATCCATATGTGCCAGAAGCTATTGAAACAGATTTTAGAATAGAAAGCAAGTTTAATCCTACGGCACTCAAGCTGCTGAGCAATACTTTTGCTGAAAACCATGAGGTACCCATAACTGCACGTCTCCACTCCCCATAGCAATGTCAGGGAAGACCCAGGTGGCCTCCAACCACAAACACCTGGCGGTCACCTATCCATGTAATACAGAATTTAGTGGCAATTGCCATAGGCTGCTATTCTCTGATTTTGCTATATCAAGACCCATTCACCTAGTGCTCAATTGCAGGGACCTCACTGTAATGATACACTTTCAGAGTTATGTTTCAGGGGAAGTTTGGTCCCAAACTGTGGGTATTTAGCCAGAGGATGGCGGAGAGGTGTGCAAAATGAATTGGATGGGGAAAGAGAGACAGGTCATGCAGCAGAGAAACATTCATTTTGTTAATGGCTCAAACAGAACACAAAGAAGGCATTATTAATACAGTATAATTATATAGAGAAAAAGGTTTTATGCCATTGTTTATGTTTCAAGATCTAATAAAGAATGATTCATTACTTGCTAGGCAAAGCAAATAGGTCAGAATGCAGAACTTGGCACATACAAAATCATTTATTCATATTGCATCACACAGAGATACATGAATGCTGCCCTACTAATAATGTGCCTCCGGCAAGAGTTCAAGGTATCTATAAGTACAATGGCAAATGACTTTGCTACCCACTTAAATGTCAACGTATTTAAAGGGACATGGTGGGGCTGGTTTATCAAATGCAGAGGAGTCACCTCCTTCGCTATTATGACTCATAAAGTAGATTTTGTGACTTGTGGAGGAGGGGGACTGAGAATCCTTCACTGTTACTGTAAGGTGCCATAAGGACACTAGGTAGAAAGAGAAAGGGATTGCCTGCCCCTGTGTGAACACAGCCCAAAGCTCTGGCAAGACTTCTTTAGCTATTAGTAATGGCAATTAGAGCTACAAAATGCGGTGTGTGGGAACATTAAAAAACAGGCATAACTTGAGCAGAACTTATACTGCAAAATATAGTGAATAAAGTACCCCTTCTTGTTACCAAGGAGTTTCATGACCATATAAAAACACGAGGCCGAAGGCCGAGTGTTTTTATACAGGTCATGGAACTCCGAGGTAACTTCTAATATCCTCATATTTTACAACTGGGGGTACTTTATTTGTTATAATACACAAATTTCAGTGAGTCATGTGACAGAAATGACATCAGAACTCACCATTTATAAGGATATAATTTACAGGATATTCATAGCTTTTGTGTATTATATACCGATACCTTAAGGGCAGAGACACAGGGTCAGATTCGGGGGGGATTAGTCGCCCGGTGACAAATCTCCTCCTCTTTGGGGCGACTAATCTCCCCGAACTGCTCGTTCCTCGTGCGGCAACTTTGGGAGACTTCGGAAAACGAAGCAATCAGAGTGCCATCCCGCCGGCGATTGGCATTCTAGCCGGCGGTAAGGCAGTTCGGGGAGCTTAGTCGCCCCGAAGAAGAGGAGATTTGTTGCCGGGTGATTAATCTCCCAGAATCTGACTGTGTGTCTCTGCACTAATAGTATTGCCTTACTGATGATAATACCGCCCATCAATAGCTAGAGATACCTTCATCTTATTTCACCAAAGCAGGTTGTGTGTGCTTTATAATATTGTGTATTTTTTTGCAAAGCAGTGTCATTTTCTGGAGCAAATAGGATTTTCTTTCATGTGTGGATAACCTGGTAGTTATTTGGCCTTCTCTAATTCCTTTCTGTCAGTAACACAACAGTTCTGTCTTGCTCTATGACTGGAATGTTCGCTAAAGCCAGACTCATTAGACGACAAATAAATAAGTGCTGAAATACTCTGGCTAAGAATCTGCCCCATCTCTAGCATTAACCTATTGTGCTGCCTGCACTTCAAACAATGGTGTTGGTCCGGGTGCAGGAAAACGCTGCGGAGTTTGCATTCTCATTCCAAAAATCCACCACTTGTGCTTTCACCTGGGCCAACACAATCGTTATGTTCTTATCCCTATAAGATGTCAGCGGTTTTGGCTTTTCACAAGCGTAACATTTTGTGGCAGTATATTTTCTTACAAACAAAGAAGAGCCACAGGTGTCAAATCCTATTGCATAACAGAGAATATAAATTGCTAGGATTATGGCACATCTGAGCAACTACCTTCTGAAGTCACTGGGTTATGCGTAATTAAATGAATTTCCATTACGTTATAATGGGAAATGATAGTTATTCTTTAATTATATAGCGCCAATATATTCTGCAGTGAAAACATGGCAACATTTTTATGGCTGCTTTGGGTATTATTACTAGTGCAGGTTCTGAAGAACACAGAGCATATAAAATGACAATATAGCAGATGCAAACAAAATGGCAACACCCATTCAAACAAATGGAGCAGAGAATTAAATGTACTGTGCATACAATATGTTAAGACATTTATATTACTATAGAATCAGGGAAGAAAAATGCAAAACAAACAGTACTGGTGAAGTGAAAGCAATGTATGCCCTGTTTATATTTCTGATGCTTCCCATGAAATCCCTGCTTTCTTATAATGGGTTCTGATAAAGGCATCTCTAACAATGGTTTTTTCTCCTTTGCTTGCCTTTATAGAATGTCGCTGAAATCCAGTCGATGATCAGATGAAAACCGTGCTACAATGACTTCCATGTGCTTGGAAACCAAGTCTTAAAACATTATTGTTGTTAGATGCTCAAGCAGATTACAAACAACAGAGCGCCGGACATGGGTGCCCACACTGCACTAATAAGAAACAGAAAAATACAGTATTTTATTTGTTGACGACAGCAGTGTAGACACCCATGCCTTCTGAAGAATAGGTTAATACCCAGCATAATGTGCTCGGTGGTGACCGAATCAAGCGCCTGGAATGTGTTGGCCTCAGCAGATTTTCCTCTGACAGCACTGGAGCCCCAACTTGATGGCTTCAGAGAACATTCAACGCTGTCGGTGAGTTTGAGAAAGTATAAAAATGTAAACCATCGGCCGTTGACTGTACCCTGAGGCTTTTCACAGACAAGTGCCTGAACCCAGTTTGAGGAAACACCAATCTTCCATCACTGCTGTGAATGTCATGATTTGTAATGAATGGAGTTTATATTGTATTATCACTTTGACACAACAGCAATTATTTCAATTTACTTTGTAGATTTCCTTACTTGTACTTAACTGATGTAAGGTTGTCCAACTTATGTTTTAAGGCCAGAGGCACAGGGAAGATTTGGGGAGATTTAGTCGCCCGGCAACCTCTTCTTCGGGTGATGCCTTCCCGCCGGCTAGAATCTAAATCACTTGTGGGATGGCGCTCGGAGCGCTTCCGAAGTCGTCCGAAGTTGCCTCACAAGGAATCTACAGGGCAACTTCAGAAAACGAAGAGCTCCAAGTGCCATCCCACCGGTGATTTCAATTCTAGCCATGCGGGAAGATTAGTCGCCTGAAGAAGAGGCGATTTGTCAATGGGCAACTAATCTCTCAGAATGTCCACATGTGTCTCTGCCCTTAGACTGTTAGAATTCCTAACCAAAAGTTGTAGATAGAACAGCTGGACACACATATATTAAATATATTCCAGATCTATTGTCACACTGCAATAAATGATGACGTTTGATTATACCTCCCCTCCACCACCACCTTCGCATACTGTTTTGAGAGGGTGAGTTACCTTACAAGGCAACATATTGGGTTGTCTGGTGTAAGGAAGGAATGTTAAAAAAAAAAAAAAAGTAGGCAGCCTGGGGACAGGAATGTCACATTTCAGCTAAGTTGATGGGAAACTGCTAACATTCGTTATGTTCTTAAAAAAAAGGTATTGTGAAAGAATTGGAACTTAAAGCAATGTTGGGCAATGGAAACTAACCAACTTCCTATATTTGTAGGTAGAGTGCTGAAATATTATAGTTAGCATTTCTCTCTCATCTCCTTTAATACTGGGTTTGCCATAAAAAAAAAACACCATCCCCAATCCTAGTACTATATGTTGACAGCTGCTGTAGACCCCCTGTTGCATCACTTACAGGGACACATTACAGATGTAAGGGGGTCTGCAACAGTTGAAAAAAGTTCAGACCAATACCCAGAGCAGAATGCTGCCAGTTATACAAGGGTTCCCTATATCTGCAGAGGCCTGCTGCATAGGGAATGAACCTCAGGGTGCCCTGCAGTAATCCTTAGATTGCCACAGAAGCTAGCAGAGTGGATTTAAGAGATTCTCAAAAACAGCATATTAAAAAAATCAGCAAAAGTGTTCAGTCTTTAGTTTCTCTAAGTTTTTTTTTTAGGTCAAATAATGCTTATTCTGTGCACAGACTGTTTCTTCCCTACCTAATGCATTTCCAAATATCAAAGTATCATAGTAGTTTGTGTGTGTGTGTGTGTATTTCCCAAAGAACAAAACAATAATGGCAACAAGTAAATAGTTTACCAGCCAGGCATGCACTAGCATATGCCATAGGTCACTGTCCCCTCTATCAGTGAATAATGACAGGTCATCATCCCATCTGTCAGCAAAGAAAAGCTGCCTCCTTCCCAACTAGAATATCAGGTTCAAGACTGGTAGCCTGGAGAAAAGCAGGCAGGGTCTTTTCTTCTGTCTCCTGTTACAGCCTAGTTCCAAGCGCAACATAATTAGGCAGAGTCTCTCACATTCGGCATTAATTACAGCTAGAGGGAACAAGGCTGCCCATTCATACCTCTGAGCCACGTGCTGGGAGAGGCTTAATACGAGAGTCCCTTCCCCAGGGCGAACGTCTGCTGCCTACAATTGCACGTATATAAGCAGGTGTTCTGCCAATGCCATGAGAACAGAACCCAATCAGAGGCCTCAAGTACATATCACTGTAAAGGTCAGTTTCAGATCTGTGCCAAAGCTTTAGATTTTAATTCATAGAGATCGGGTGGTGTTTACACCACCCATACTATGGGTTGTCCAATAATAATGGAGACACTATTTGTGTTTTTTGGGAGTTGCAGTCAGGGATAGAATCTTGCTGCATTTAGCATCTGATTGAGAGCTGTACTATTATTCATTTGTGTGTGGCACCTCTAGGATTGCTTGTGTGCAGGGTGTGCCTAATAGCTAAACCAACTGGCTCATAGATATCAGGCAGGTTTAAGAACTGCATCTGTTATGATTTAATAGCCGAACTAGCATTAAATGATTGGATCAGCCCTATATGGCCCAGCTAGTTGCCTGCACAGGGCAAAGATTCGCTTGTTCGGTAACCTTACAAACTTCAGGTGTATGGCCACCTTTACCTACTGGATCAAAGCCACATGCTCATCCATTTGTGTGGTAATTATGCAACAATATCAAATTAAATCACATACAATGACTGGTTAGATCTTTTAGGTTTCTCTAGCCGCCATATCCTACAGTTACTAAGCACTCAAACACTGTGCACAGTCTAAAGTAAATATTTCTCCACTTAAGACAAAACATTTTTTTTAATCAACCTGCTTTCTTCAGTGAATCATTAGAAAAAAGCCCAGGTGACAGAGGTACAAGTAGACGTTAGCTAAAATCAATTTTAACCATTGTTACATATTTATGTCCCATAAACCAGAAAGCTTCCCAGTTAAAGGCCTATGCTTATAGAATTGAATTGAGTTGGATATTTAGGGTAAGGCCACACTAGGCGTTTTGGGGAGACGCCAAACACCTTCCCTCACTTTCCGGTTAAAATGAAAAAACGCCGGCACAAATCACACGCGACGGTTCATTTTCCGAAGTTGCCTCACGAGGAAACTTGGGGTGACTTCGGAAAACAAAATGCCGCGTGTGATTAGCATCGACATTTTTTCATTTTAGCCGGTGCAGAGTGAGGGAAGGCGTTTGGGGAGATTGGTTGCCGCAAAGATGAGGAGATTAGTCACCAAATCTCCCCAAAATGCCCAGTGTGGCCTTACCCATAATCATGTGAAGGAGACAAATTGGAAATGCTTTGATCTCTACTACAGCTCCCTGCAAATCAAAAAGGGGCTGATAATGTACATTATCATGATAAAGGGCATATTAAAATATGTTAAGGTGTAAAAGCACTGGAATTCTTCCTACCTCATAAAACAAAAAGGGGCTGATTTAAGAATGTTCGAGCCTTCGGCTACTAAAACCACACGCAAGTTCCTAAACTCTCACATGGTTCATCTTCATTCGAATACCATAGCTTCCTCTCAATGTTTCTCCCGAGCAAGTAAAAACCTTGCCATCTAAAACCTGCCAAGCCCTTTATTTTTTTGCTTGGCAAAAAAACCGATTGCCAGAAACCAAGACATTCAAATAAAGAAACCATGAGTTTAGGAACTCACGTGTGGTTTATGTAGCAGAAGGCTCGAGAATTCTTAAATCAGACCAAAGTCTCGGAATGGAAAACACACTTCTACATATGAAGGTGCATTGTGGAGTACAAAAGGAAAAACAATATCTGGATCTGGATTTAGCACAACGGTACATGTAATGGCTGCAATAAACATTCATTGCTGTCGGTGGGTTGTAGTTTAGAATAGCTCATTGATCAATGAATGCAAACTGCAGACCACTCAACAAAGCTGAAACAGAAATGGACAACAAGCAGTGACTATACCTGGCCAGGACGGACTACTCTTCAGCAAAGTAGGAAAAAGTATTTCTTGTATGTATAATGCTGCAAAACTATATAGTAGCACAATTGCACATTGATAGTCAAACTGCAGGACATATGACTAATAGGAGGGCAGTTAATGTGATAATTAAGTTGGTTGTACTCATTTTTCCTGAAAGCCAAGCCAAGCTTAAAGGTCAACTAGGGTAAGGTTTGGGTTCAATACTTTTTTTTGGTGCCCTGGATTTCTAGGAATATAAAAGGATCATTATCACATCAATATTTTCATTTCTCTCTATCCTTGTAACAAGATAAGGAAGGCCTGACCAGTCTGGAAAAGAAGTACAGGTATAGGATCCGTTACCAGTAAAGCTCAGAATTATGGAAAGGCCATCTCCAATAGGGGGATATTTACTAAAGGGCGATGTGACTAACGCTGGCGAAAATTTGCCAGTGTGACATAATTTCGGTATTTCGCCGATTTACTAACGGTCACTGGCATAACTTTGCTAGCGAAGGAGATAGACTCTAGCGCTACTTCGCACTCTTACGCCAGGCAAAGTTTCCCTCTGGTGAAAGAGCGTTACTTCGCAAATTCACTAAGATGTGGATTTTACTGAGCGTTACCTCTTGCGCCAGACTTGCCTTCGCCAGCTCAGACCAGGCGAAGTGCAATAGAGTAGATAGGACTTCCTGAAATAATAGTTGAATAATAATAGTTGGTCCCAAAAACCGCTGGCGACTTTTCAGGGTGATAGGCTGCAAAAGTGCATAATTTTTTTCTGGGGTGCCCGGTTTCCCCCCTACGTTTCCTAACATATGGCACATAAACTATACACTGGGCACATGTGTAGGGCAATATGACAACTTTATTTTATTTTATTAAGGTTTCTCGGGCTTGTGTAATGTATTTGCTGCAACATATACGTCCATTCAACTTTAACTTCCCCCATATGCAAATTAGCCAACGCTAGCGCAACTTCGCTTTGCTTGCCGCAGTAACGCTAGCGCAAATTCGCCAGCGTTCGGCACCCTGGACGTAACTTTGGATTTTAGTGAATTAGCGTTGTCCTGGCGAATCTAAGCCTGGCGAAGTTTTGAGTGAAGCCGCCGCTAGCAAATTTTTGGAGATTAGTGAATTTGCCCCATAAAGACCATTTTATACAAACCATCCAATTTGTAAAAAAGTACCTTGTACTTGATCTAAACGAAGATATAATTAATCCTTATTGGACGCAAAACCAGCCTACTGGGTTATTTATGTTTACATGATTTTCTAGTAGACTTAAGGTATAAAGATCCAAATTACAGAAAGATCAGTTATCCAGAAAGCCGAAACATTCTGGATAACAGGTCCCATTTCATGGTTGGTGTTGCATTTTCAGCCTATTACAACTGAGACAAAGTAAAATAGTATTTTGCATAATGAAAGAATATTTAGCTCTAAGAAATACTGCATACATTTAATTAAGGCAGATTCTCACTCATAAAACAATGTAGAACAAAACTGCTGGCTTTTGCTACATCATTTGAAGAGTCACAATGAGTTTTGCAGACAGAGAATAGAGGCAACAGACTGACTTTAATAGGTTACTATTACCCGATAGCACTTTCAGAAACGATTTAGGTACAATTTAACAATCGTGCCCTGTTTTTTATACTCAAATTACACAATGTGCCATTCTACTAAAATTGGAGTCTGAAATCCACTGGCTCATGGTTTGGGAGAGAGATTTTCTCCAAAATATGCAGAAAAAAGCGATTGTTTGCTGTTCCCCATGAAAATAATGAATGCTCTACATCGTGGTGTTGTTGAGCTAATGGCACGGTGCGGTTGCTCAGGGTAAGCCTTAATGTAAACATAAATAAACCCAATAGGCTGGTTTTGCATCCAATAAGGATTAATTATATCTTAGTTTGGATCAAGTACACGGTACTGTTTTATTATTACTGAGAAAAAGGAAATATTTTTTTTAGAATTTGGATGATTTGGATAAAATGGAGTCTACACAGAGGCCTGTCTGCCACTGCTCTATGTGCCTCAGACAGGGGGCTAGTCACTGTTAATATTACAAGCAGTGACTGGTTTATGTTGGACAGGTAGCTAATTCACAAAGGATAAAAAAGAAAAATCTGGGCTAACACACTCACAAAAATAATGTATGTGGGATCAGCACCCACATTGCTGATCATGTGGTTTGTTTTAACGTGGGCTAAGTAAAGCACAAAGGGGGGAATTCACAAAAGTGTCGGTAAAATAAGTAACCCAGAAGTGGCGGTCGACAAATTTGTAAAATGTCGTATGAACGGCAAATTCACAAAGGCAGATGTTCCCATCTTTGAATGTCTCGTAAGTCTGACAATTTTCTAAAATGTCGTATATCTTTTCATCGTACAAACGACATTTACCAAGACTTTTTAAACGACAATTTGTCTGACATTTTCATTTTGGAGAGCCTAAAGTGTCTGAAAAATTGTCGGTAGAAAAAATGAGTTTACAAGTAATTCATAAAAATGACGGAAAAAGTGGCGCCGAAAAAACCACGCCCACTTTTAACAACACTAATTCAAAAGTGTCGCACATGTCGGAAAACTGGCGGAGAAATGCTCTGTGAATTTGTCGGCTGTTGCTACGACACTTTCTACGACATTTTAAAGACATTTTTTCGTTCCCGACACTTTTGTGAATTCCCCCCAAAGTATTTGATTTTTATGTAATTGTTGACAAAATAAAGATTGTTGAAAGTTTTTACTGAGCCTATTACTCTTTAAATACGGTACTGCAGACTGTTGTGTTTCGCAGTTCAAGAGATATAAATTCACATTTCTACAGTGTGGCCATCAATAAGCTTATTCCACAGTCGCTGCAAGCTGGTCCATGCACACACGTGTGTGTGATAATATTTGAAAAATGCTGATGCACACCAGGAACACACTATAGTCACTTTTTATTGGTTTGACCTGTGTGCCTGAGTCTTTTTCCTCTCTCTCTCTCTCTCTCTCTCTCTCTCTCTCTCTCTCTCTCTATCTCTCTCTTGCCGGTAAAACACCTGCCAAGGCCAGGGCCGGTATTACAAAATTGCTCATGCCTCCACCACCCAAGGTCCAAACGAATGGATCACAATGTTGGTAAATGCAGGGCTAGGAATGCACTACTAAGCCAATGAAATGAATACCCCAATGGGATTTTTAAAGCTGCCAGATCAGTATATGGCTGATAATTGTCCAGATATGATTCAGGCAACTCAATTGAAGGGCCCCATACATTGGCCAATAAGCTCCCAAACTGGTTGGGAAGGACCGAATCAGTAGCTTTTATCGCCCCATATATGGCCGCCGTCATTTTAAAGGTTAAGTTATGGTGGGATTACATTAGGTGATTCTCCGTGGTTTCTGACCTTGCAAGGGGACATACACATCCATGTCTGTATTTATATTTTTATTTAAGTTCACCACTTATGCATTCGGCACTTGCCAGAACAATCAGGAATCAATACAATGATAAACTATAAATACATAGAAGATACGCACTGTAGTTAAGTTCAAGGTTGAGTGCGAAATGATAAAAAATAACAACTGATCTGATCATTTAGCCACAACTATTGCAACTGCAGGAAGAGAAGAAAAGCTGCGCCCAGTGCAAATCTGGCATTTATGACTAGACTTGTGCTTTTTTTAGTCTTATGTTTTGGAAGGTGTAAAACTTCTAATTTCCTGAATTTTCCCAGCAACAAAGCACAGGTTTCCAACTGGAAAGAAAAGGTAAACAACATCCCACCACCTGCTGAAACGAATAAGATATGGAAAAATATGTATGTTTTTATGGAAAAATATGTATGCACTCGTGATAACAAAAGAATTTGCCCATCAAAGGACCAGTGACGTATTATTGTACTAACAATAATAATTGTTATCATCATCACTGGTTTGAAACAACAACACAGTAGATAAAAGTACTATGATAATGTATTTTATAAAACAGAGGTGAGATAAAAGGGTTTACTTATGTCTGATAAAGTATTAATATTACTGCAGGATATGGCACAAAGGAAAACAGCATTCCACACCAGACAGACCTGGAAGCTTACAGACTTATGGGAAAGCAAATATAAACAGTATAAAATACCCCCAGGTACCCTGAAGGCAGAATTTTACATTTAGAAAACATTATATTTATTTTATATCCACTGCACGTAAATCAGGACTGCAGAATATTTAGAGTTCAAAACACTGTGTTGCATGGGAACCTGATTGTTGGGTAACCAGTGCTTCTTACTTATATTTTTTCCCTATTAGTAAAGTGATTTGGGTATATTTAATATAAAGAACGTGAAGGGCTCTAAATCATTGGACCATGTTTATAGGCTTACAGTTCCAAACGGTGGGTCTGGGTGCTCATGCCTAGGCCTTAGGCAGTGGGGCACCAATTGGAATGCTAAAACACAATTGTGCCAAATTGTATGTGGTAGCCTAGAAGTGAAAACTCCCATCAGCCTATGAATAATACTGGTATATATATATATCAATCCATGAGGTAACCAGCACTCTCGAAAAATAGTATAGATTGCCTGGGTGCAGTATCAATTCATTCATATGAGACTGACGTTTCGGCCTCCTCCGAGGCTTTTCTCAAAGTGTCTAATGAATTACAAGAGAGCCATTTATACAACAGTCGGTGGGAAACTAGACAAATTGAGGCTGACGTAATAACATCATCACCGAAATGCGACTATCATTTACATATCACTCATTTACAATGTGCATAACTTACATAGATTACAGCTATTAATACTCTCTACAATACATACATTAAACTACTAAAAACACAATACCATTGCAACTCTGTTTCATTCCATTAATTTAGCTGTCATTTCCTGCTCCCTTAACACAAAAATATATATTATGTTGCAATGATGTATCAAAACTATTTGCCCCCTTCCTGATTTCTTATTCTTTTGCATGTTTGTCAAACTTAAATGTTTCTGCTCATCAAAAATCGTTAACTATTAGTCAAAGATAACATAACTGAACACAAAATGCAGTTTTTAAATGAAGGTTTACGTTATTAAGGGAGAAAAAAAAACTCCAAATCTACATGGGCCTGTGTGAAAAAGTGATTGCCCCCTTGTTACAAAATAACTTAACTGTGGTTTATCACACCCGAGTTCAATTTCAAAGGTTATAAAGCCATTTCTAAAGCTTTGGGACTCCAGCGAACCACAGTGAGAGCCATTACCACAAATGGCAAAAACATGGAACAGTGGTGAACCTTCCCAGGAGTGGCCGGCCGACCAAAATTACCCCAAGAGCGCAGAGACAACTCATCCGAGAGGCCACATAAGACCCCAGGACAACATCTAAAGAACTGCAGGCCTCACTTGCCTCAATTAAGGTCAGTGTTCACGACTCCACCATAAGAAAGAGACTGGGCAAAAACGGCCTGCATGGCAGATTTCCAAGACGCAAACCACTTTTAAGCAAAAAGAACATTAAGGCTCGTCTCAATTTTGCTAAAAAACATCTCAATGATTGCCAAGACTTTTGGGAAAATACCTTGTGGACCGACGAGACAAAAGTTGAACTTTTTGGAAGGTGCGCGTCCAGTTACATCTGGCGTAAAAGTAACACAGCATTTCAGAAAAAGAACATCATACCAACAGTAAAATATGGTGGTGGTAGTGTGATGGTCTGGGGTTGTTTTGCTGCTTCAGGACCTGGAAGACTTGCTGTGATAGATGGAACCATGAATTCTACTGTCTACCAAAAAATCCTGAAGGAGAATGTCCGGCCATCTGGTCGTCAACTCAAGCTTTTTCACACATGAAAATGTAGATTTGGATTTCTTTTCTCCCTAAATAATAAAAACCCTCCTTTAAAAACTGCATTTTGTGTTTACTTGTGTTATCTTTGACTAATAGTTAACTGTAAAGATGGCCGGACATTCTCCTTCAGGATTTTTTGGTAGACAGTAGAATTCATGGTTCCATCTATCACAGCAAGTCTTCCAGGTCCTGAAGCAGCAAAACAACCCCAGACCATCACACTACCACCACCATATTTTACTGTTGGTATGATGTTCTTTTTCTGAAATGCTGTGTTACTTTTACGCCAGATGTAACGGGACGCGCACCTTCCAAAAAGTTCAACTTTTGTCTCGTCGGTCCACAAGGTATTTTCCCAAAAGTCTTGGCAATCATTGAGATGTTTTTTAGCAAAATTGAGACGAGCCTTAATGTTCTTTTTGCTTAAAAGTTGTTTGCGCCTTGGAAATCTGCCATGCAGGCCGTTTTTGCCCAGTCTCTTTCTTATGGTGGAGTCGTGAACACTGACCTTAATTGAGGCAAGTGAGGCCTGCATTTCTTTAGATGTTGTCCTGGGGTCTTTTGTGGCCTCTCGGATGAGTTGTCTCTGCGCTCTTGGGGTAATTTTGGTCGGCCGGCCACTCCTGGGAAGGTTCACCACTGTTCCATGTTTTTGCCATTTGTGGATAATGGCTCTCACTGTGGTTCGCTGGAGTCCCAAAGCTTTAGAAATGGCTTTATAACCTTTGAAATTGAACTCGGGTGTGATAAACCACAGTTTAGTTATTTTTTAACAAGGGGGGCAATCACTTTTTCACACAGGCCCATGTAGATTTGGAGGTTTTTTTTCTCCCTTGATAACGTAAACCTTCATTTAAAAACTGCATTTTGTGTTCAGTTATGTTATCTTTGACTAATAGTTAACGGTTTTTGATGAGCAGAAACATTTAAGTTTGACAAACATGCAAAAGAATAAGAAATCAGGAAGGGGGCAAATAGTTTTGCACACCACTGTATAAACAAACATGCAAAAGAATAAGAAATCAGGAAGGGGGCAAATAGTTTTGCACACCACTGTATATATATATATATATATATATATATATATATATATATGTATATATATATATATATATATATATATATGTATATATATGTATATATATATATATATATATATATATATATATATATATATATATATATATAGTCCAAAGCCTCCCGCACTCCATTCAACATTTTATAGGACCGGGTGCTTCCTCCGTGTGCTCATTCATATAACCCCAATATATAATAAAGGATGACATATCCCAAATTTCTGTGATAACTTAGGCCAGTTAGGGTCTCCAGAACATCAAACACAAGCAAGTAACTTTACAGACAAAGGGACACTTTATAAGATTTTTTTTTTTTTTTTTTTAAAGACCAATGGGTCTGACCCATATAATAAATACGTTTATTACAGTTATTTTTCTTCTGAAAGGCACTTAATATTGACGTCATGAAGAACAGCGGACTATATATACAACTATATTTTATTACATCTGTGTGTTCATACTGCCACCTGGTGTCAGAAGTAAATAAAGTGAATATACTATAATAGCCATTTGTCCAAGTCAGCCTAGGGGGGCCTGAGCATAAGCAGGTAAAACAGGCAAAAAAAAAAAAATATTCATAAGTTATTAATAGCCGTGTAATATTTTAAAATGATATTCTTGATGAAAATGAACTACCCTTTCGAATATGTGGATATTGCACAAGTATTAAGGGAATTAAATGTCAAGAACAGTCCTCACATTATATGTTTTTAGTTGGGAGCAGTGCTTGACTTCAATGTTATAATACACTAAAGGCAGTTGTATTCCGTTTGGCCTAGCACAAACTCCTGTATTAATACAATATCTCTTGTGCACCTATTAGAAAATTACATTAAAAAACGTGCTTTTTATATAATGATCTTGTATATATTTGTCCAGATATACAATGAAAAGTTGCTCTTTATATATTTACTAACTGTGCATTCATTCAGGTAGTCATTCTGCACTGTGAGGATGTGTTTGAGTCCACAAGAGGGAGCTGTTCAGCTGCACTGAATGAAAAAGCAGAGAACAAACTACTTGCTACAAGGTGCATTGACATCAGTGACCATGGATCACACAATTTGTGCTCTCACATGTTCACGCATGATACTGTACAGCAGATCAACTTAAATGAACAGTGAATATTATAAGAAATGTATAATTAAATGCAGGGTAATTATAATGTAACCCCACTTTACCTTTAAAAGGATTTAAGGGGGATGTCAATGTGAAGTCTTTCTGCTGTTGTAGAACTAAAGAACTTTGACATCCACTGGACTGCAGGCTAAAAATCCCTCATTTAACATGTCATATATAAAGGGGGTTATTTACTAAAATCCGAATTTATCTCATATTTTATTTATAAAAAAAACACAACCAAACTCCAATGCCTGATTTAAGCTTATTTATTAATTTAAAAATTCAATTAAATGGGATCGTGGAAAACCAAAACGCTCAAATTTTTCGGGCTTTTTCCCAAATTGCTCATATTTTTGGAGCTTTTTTTTCCCTGAATCGCTCACATTTTTCCAGGTTTTGCCCAAAAAAGTCAGATTTTCGAGCTAGACCCAGCTCAGACCGCAAAAACTTCAAATTGAGATGGGAGTCTCTCCCATTAAATCCCTGATTTAACATGTCATATATAAGGGGAGTTATTTACTAAAATCCAAATTTATCTTATATTTTTATTTATAAAAAAGAAAAAAAACCACAACCAAACTCCCATGCCTGATTTTAGCTTATTTATTAATAAAAAAAAAATTCAATTAAATGGGATTGCAGAAAACCAAATCGCTAAATTTTTTCAGCTTTTCCCGAACTGCTCTAATTTTTCGTGCTTTTTTTTCCCTGAATCGCTCTAATTTTTCCAGTTTTTGCTCCAAAAAGTTAAATTTTCGGACTAAACCCAGCTCCGACCATGAAACTGTCAAAATGAGATGGGTGTCTCTCCCATTGACTTATACAGGACCTCGACAGGTCTGAGACTGCGGATTTTCAGATTCTGGCTTTTTGGAGCTTCAGGGTATAATAAATCTTGAAAATTCTAAAAATTTGGGTTTTCTAATGTAAAAAATTAAAATTTTCGGATTTTAATAAATTACCCCCCCCCAGGAATACACTGACAGTAAGAAGAATTTTATGTCATTTATAATTGACAGAAGGCGTACAACATTCCAGTTTAATAAAAGTTCTCTCTTAAAGGGATCGTACATCAGCTGCTGCTGCTAAACTACAACTCCCATCATCCACCAAAACACTTTCTCAGCCAGTGAGCTGCTGATTGTGGTTTCTGAGCCTAACCCTTGCACCTCCTACACAAATTCAAATAAATTAACCATAGCAGCTGCTCTTATTATGGACGGGGCTAGGGGGTAGGTGGTTACACTTACCAACCAGGGAGTTCATTTTAAATCCATCAGATGAAAGGTCAGGCATGTTCCCTGCTGGAGAGAGGAAAGGTTCTATTAGCCTGTATTTACTTTATACAGGACCATGGGTCTATTTACACACATCTGGGTAATTTTTCATCAAAGGATACATACATTTACAGATCCTTGCAAAATGAATGAATGCGGGAAAACCCCACTAAAGAGAAGGCAAGATACATTTAAACCACAGGAGTACCAGCGCTGCAAAACATCAACACAATTTCATATAGGTTAGGGAAACAGCAGATTTGGGCTCTTTTCACAAAATCTTTCCCTTTAAACACAGGTTTGTCTTATTGAGTTGCTTTGAAAGAAATAACACCCACATTAAAAAAAAATAATTAGAAGCTTTTGTGGATGCATAAAAAAAAATATAAAATAAACATTTCCTTAGGATATCCTTTCTTTTTGCTTTCGTTTTTTCTGCTACTTTGGCTATTTAAAGATACAAGGTTATAAGCAGCACAGTGAGAGGGTTAATGAAACCTCACTGATACAGTTGGTGAGCATACAGTAGGGGTTCCAATGCAAACAATGGGAAGGTCTTCTAATGTTTAACCTGGCACGGGTCAGCTCCTCCTGCCCTGCAGGGGGTAAATACAGGGGTCAGCAGATGGTCACTTGCAGCATATACCTGCTTGTGTGTGTGTGTCCACTTCCAAGAGTGGCCAGATGGCAGGACACAGTCTCTGACCACAACTGTTACAGGCCCTAGTCACACAAGCCACAACTGTGTGTGGGTACAGCCTTGTTATTGGAAAGACAGACATAGGGATATACAGGCTGTGGTTCTCCCACTGACAAAACAAAGCCAATTATGACATGGGGGTCTATGAGCCTATTATTAAATGCCCCCATTGGCACGAAACATGTTGGGCCATCCATGTCCTAATCAATGACTGTTCATTTTTTTTGTTTTTATTCACTGCTGCGTTCATTTAAAGGGGACTCGTCACCCGAAAAAAATTATTGAAAATTCTATTAGTCAAGCTAAATGAACTTTGATTACACTATATAAATTATTTGAATCTTGTTTCCTTCAGTCTGGGAATTCATAATTATAGCAAGCAGGCAGGAGCCATTTTGTAGACACTGTTATTAAAACAAGCCTTGCATTAGAGTCCTGCACGGAACCAATTTCTAAGACCCGGACCTTACCCGAACCCGCATATTTACCCACTTTGATCCGCTACCCGACTCTGACCTGCAACTGCCTTTACCGCAACACAACCCGCCAACCACCATCAAGCAGGAAGTGATGGTGCTGCAAAGCGGAAGTGATGTCATCAAAGTGGGCAGGGACAGAAACAAGTTTTGTAAAACTTTAAAAGCAGTAAAATATAGACAATATTACATAAGATAAGAAATTTAAATGAGAACCGCAACCAGACCCGTGACCCGCAGACCCGAGGCTATACCCGCACCTGAAAATCCTCCCTTCATTCCGCAGGGTGCCCGTTTTTTTTGCAGATAACCGGAAGGTTTCCAACCCGCTTCAGGACTCTACCTTACATCATCTCAGAATCTTGTTTGCGCAACAGAATGGGGGACCCAATGTCCATCCACCACGCCCTGGCTACACAATTAAAAAGGGAAGAAAGAGGAGGAATGTGTGGAGAGCAGTGCCATCTAGGAAGTGCTGAACGGAAAGTGAAAGTAATTGTCTGCCCCGCCTCTATGCCTAAGGTATAGAGGAGGGGCAGACAATATTTGATTGACAACTGAGATTTTTAAATGAGCTTACAACAGCTATGAATGCTTTAATAAAAAATAGAAATTGGATTTCATGTTTAATTTGAAAAGGACTTTTATTATACAGCTTTATGTGTCTGGGTGACAGGTCCGCTTTAAAAGATTCTCACACTAAAACTTTTTGTCCTGGTGACTACCTATCTATTACCCACACACTGGGGTTTCTTCCAAATTTGGCTACTTCATAATTCATTGATTATGCAAGGTGTATTTATACTTCTTTTTTAGAGAAAACATACACCTTTCACCCACTTGGTGGTATAATTCCTATATGTTTTATAATTGTATAACTAGTCTGTTCATTTTTTTTTTTTGCAGACGTGGGTGGGAGAGGTTTCCAGAAGCCTAACATAAACAAAGAATTGGGGCTTTTGTTTCAGACTTCAGTTAGCCTCAAAATTTGTGGCCAATTAAGTAATTTCTAAAGGTGGCTATACACGGAGAGATCTGCTCGTTTGGCGATGTCGACAAACAAGCAGATCTCTCCCCGATATGCCCACCTTGAGGTGGGCAATATCGGGCTGATCTGACTGTGGGCCCTAGGGCCCAACGATCGGATCCTAACAAATGGTAACGGGCGGTCGGATGGCTGGACCCCATCAACGAACAGATGCGGCCTGTCAGGGGGGCCCATACACTGGCCAATAAGCAACCGACTCGTCTGTCAGCCGCTTTTATCGGCCCGTGTATGGCCACCTTAAGTAATTGGCTCTTGGCTATCACTACAGATGCCCAGTGACAAATCACCTCTTCTTCGGGCAACTAATCTCCCCACCATTTAGAATGTGAATTGCCGAAGAGATGGCACTTGGATCGCTTCGGCTTTCCAAAGTCGCCTCAAGTTTCTGCATAATGTCCGATACGGTCATGTACTATTTTTTTCTCAAAATGCATGGCAGTAGATGTTGGCAATAATCCGTTTATTCCAAAAAAATATAGTACATTTATGCACCTGCAATTCTGTAGAAACTGCAGACTGGGACAGCGCTGGTTCATGGTACAACCTAGTGATGCCTAGACCTAGATTTACAGAAACTTGTTTATTATAATAAATAATGCACTCCCATTTTAAAATATGAGGAAAATAGAAGTCACCTAGCCCTCTGGATGGTCACAGCGCTTTTCTGTGATTTCGAATATCCTCATGGGGGTACTTTTCACAATGTATTTTATTTATATTGCACTACTTGTATTGTGTACAGGGGGTGCCCGTCACACTACAGGGCTCATTTGTAACCACTAAGTGCAGTTGCAGTTGGGCAAAGTTAGCAGCAGTTGTTGTAGGAATACATAATGCACTTCATTAAGGGTCCTTGAGCCTAAGTGAACTCCTCAAACTCAGTCCATTCTTCGACTGTTCTAGTGAATCATGCACATTGACAAGAATGTGAATCACTGGATGGCATATGTGTTGCTTCGGTTTTCTGAAGTCGCCTGAAGTTTCCTTGTGGGGCAACTTCGGAAAACCGAAGCGATGCTGTATCCCTGATATAAAAAGAAATAAGGATCCTAGATCTATTAATAATAGTATTAAATACTACATCCAAACTGCTACTCGTGTACTGTAACAGATGGTGAACTCCCTTAATGTTCTTCAAGTGACATGTAGGACTATTAGAAGTTCCTGATTTATATCCTTGAGAAAGGTCCCCAGGTGGGACCGAAACGTCGGATAACAATGCTGTGTTACCAATAAAAACACTTTATTCACTTCTACAATGAGTGTGCTGATCCATTACTACTGTGTGTATTTATATATATATATATATATATATATATATATATATATATATATATATATACACACATACATATATATATATAATTCTCCAATGAGTATCCGCACTCCAACGCAATGTAGGATAGAGAGGGGTGCACGGTAATTTTTGCATACACCAATAGTTTCCAAACCAGCACTCCCTTTAGTGAAAAAACTTAATTTTTATTATTACATGGTATCTATTTCCAACGTTTCGGTCCCTGTTGGGACCTTCCTTGAAAAAGGTCCCAACAGGGACCGAAACGTTGGAAATAGATACCATGTAATAATAAAAATTAAGTTTTTTCACTAAAGGGAGTGCTGGTTTGGAAACTATTGGTATATATATATATATATATATATATATATATATATATATATATATATATATATATATATATATATATATATATATATATATAAAACCACAATCACAAACGTGGACCAGCACCTGGGGCAACGGAGAAATCAGAAAAACAATATGGTGTAGTATATTCCAATTGGTACTGTGTGTACATATAGTTCCTACTTGTGCAATTATTAAAGTGAACTGTTCTTTTTCCCCTTTAAGTCTGACAACACCGCTTCACTCCAGCAGCCTTCACCAATTTAGCAGGAATGCCTTACTTGCTAGAGCCAATCTGAGGACAGCGCATATATTATTTCCCTGCTGTGGATCCTCCTCACAATGTACCTTTAGCTCCAGAAAGGGAACATAAAAATTTCATAGTATAAACTAATTTCTTTAAAAAAGTTGGGTTCTCCTCTTTTCTCTTTTCCGCAAACTAACCTTTCTTTTTCCCCCTTTTTCATTATATATAAAACCGGCCTACTGGTTTTATTTAATGTTTAAATTATTTTCTAGTACTCAAGGTAGGAAGATCCAAATTATGGAAAGATCCATCATCCGGAAAACCCCAGGTCCCAAGCATTCTGGATAACCGGTCCCATACCTGGGACCTGACAGCAAATAAGAAAGTGAGATATTCCAAAATATGTCTGAGCCCTTGTTAAAACATGAGGTCTCAGGGAAGTAAATGTCTGACACACAAAAGTTCAGAAATTTGAGGTATTATAATATTTTGCATTGAATGGAAAACCTCATCACAACTTTTCAAAACGACTGTTCTCACCAAAGAAACCAAACTCCCACCACTGACCTTTCCCTACGAGTGATAAGTGAATAGCGAACGATTGTTCCCAGAGTTATATAGTGTTTACCAGTTCTGAATAGGATTAATAATTCAGCCCTTATAAGAAGATGACCTTTATTAGGGTACCAATCTTTTGCGGACCAGATATCAAGGGTGAAACTCTGTTGTGAAACTCCAGGGATTCTTTCTCTGGGATACATTTTATAGCTTAATTGCACTGAGGAGCGTAAATCAATTATTTCTCCTGTTTCAAGCAACAATGCAGCTCATTCTTATGTGGTGGGTTTCTGGCTCGCCGGTACCAAGGCTCCTTGTTCTTGAGAGTTTTATGATGGCGCAGTAAACACCACTGCTTACAGAAGCTGGTCAAGCATTCGAAGAGGAGGTTATGCTTTCTCGAACTTCTACTGACCCCTGACCGCCCTTGTCCCTCTTGACCGGCTTGCTGGGTGTTTTGGAGGGGGCAACATCTCCCTCTAGAAATGAACTTAGCCTGAACCTGCATCATGGATTCCTGAGACTGTCCTTGGAGAAATGTCCTTAACGATTTCTTTCTCACAAGGCTACGACTGGATAGCCTGCATAGCGGAGAAGGTTAAGGCTGGCGCACTGCTTCTAACACAAAGCTAAGGAGATGGTTTATCAAGCAACATTAAAATTTATCAAGCTAAAACAAGTGTCTTAGTATCAATGACAGCTAACCCTCAATCAGGAAAGTTCTCAAGCCCTTCCTATTACATGTTCCTAAATCTCAGCCCTTATGTATTAGCTAGTTCTTTATTTAAAGCTTATCAGGTAGGTCTTACCAAGAAATCGCCGTGCATTAGCGCAGGCGACTTTTCTTTGTAGCCTATGGGGAAAAACACTGAGGCAGTTCGGGGAGATAGTCGCTCAAAAGACGGGGCGATTAGTCGCCAGGCAAAAAAATCTCCTTGTGTGGCCTTACCCTTAAACAAAACAGGGATTATTGTCCATATATTGCATTGGTCAACTACATCAAAGTCATCCTTGGTCTCGTTAAGCCTCTACACTTGCTTTTATCTGATTCAATAACTATTCTCCTATTTTATTATACATTTCATAGGGAAGTTTTACCTGCAACGTGCTTTCCAAGGTTAAAACTCCCAAATAGTTGATCTTTAAATGGACATTACAGGGATCACCTCATTGATGATGAGGATAACGAGCGTCACAACAGAGAGCTGGATACTTCTTCTGTATAAATTATAGGAAGCGTTGTGATCACCCACTATTTTAAACCATCAGGTGTGGGTGCAATAAGGTAGTTGGCCAGTTTAAAGGAGACATTTTGTGTAAAAAATAAGAAGTACCAGTGCGTTATACTCATTTAGGTATAAAAGAATTGTGCTTCAAAAAGTCGTGTTTTGGGATGATTGAATATTTCTTCAAAAAATCCTTGATAAAGGAAATGTTGAACAATGCTGTGTTACAAATAAAAACACTTGATTCAACTTTACAAGAGTGTGATCCATTCATCATTTTTATAGATTTTCAGGTATGGGACTTGTTATCCAGAATGCTATGCTGAGGACCTGGGGCTTGCTGGATGATGGATCTTTCCAGAATTTGGATCTTCCAACCTGTAATTTGGATTTTGATACCTTAGGTCTACTATAAAATCATGGCAATCATTAGGTCTACTATAAAATCATGGAAACATTAAATAACCCCAGCAGGCTTGTTGTGCTTCCAATAAGGATTAAATTATATCTTAGATCAAGTACAAGGTACCATCATTGATAAAGGTCCCCAGGTAAGACCAAAACGTTGGACAATGCTGTGTTACAAATAAAACCACTTGATTCAACTTTACAAGAGTGTGCGGATCCCTTCATCATTTGTATCATTCAAATTGATTGTGCACCTCATCTTAGAAGGAGACAGAGTGGACACCCCAAGTGTGTGTGTATATATATATATATATATATATATATATATATATATATATATATATATATATATATATATATATATATACACAAACCTTTATAATTGCAGCCACTAAACACATTTATATTTACTGTTACTATAGGCATAATCTGAATCTATCTGCTATCCCACAGTCACACTCCCTTCCGAGAGACTATTATCCACTGTTACTATAGACACTATCTCTCCCTACTATACCTGCTATCCCACAGTCACACTCCCTTCCCAGAGACTATTATCCCACTGTTACTATAGGCACCATCTCTCCCTACTATATCTGCTATCCCACAGTCACACTCCCTTCCCAGAGAGTATTATCCTACTGTTACTATAGACACCATCTCTCCCTACTATACCTGCTATCCCACAGTCATACTCCCTTCCCAGAGACTATTATCCCACTGTTACTATAGGCACAATCTCTCCCTACTATACCTGCTATCCCACAGCCACACTCCCTTCCCAGAGACTATTATCCCCACTGTTACTATAGGCACCATCTCTTCCTACTACACCTGCTATCCCACAGTCACACTCCCTTCCCAGAGACTATTATCCCCACTGTTACTATAGGCACCATCTCTCCCTACTATACCTGCTATTCCACAGTCACACTCCCTTCCCAGAGACTATTATCCCCACTGTTACTATAGGCACCATCTCTCCCTACTATATCTGCTATCCCACAGTCACACTCCCTTCCCAGAGACTATTATCCACTGTTACTATAGACACCATCTCTCCCTACTATACCTGCTATTCCACAGTCACAGTCCCTTCCCAGATGCTATTACACCTGCTGCAACATGAGGTACCCCACATTTTCAGTAAAATTCCCAGACGCTATTATTATCACTATATACAGTGCCTCTCCTTACTAAACCTATCCCAAAACCAAATGTAGATCCACAGACACATAATATAAATATGAAGAATAAATAAAACAGGCTATTTAAAAGCACCTAAATATGAAATAATTTGTGTGATCTGTGTAGTTTTGCATGTACAAACCACTCTACTGGAAAAGCTGTAAAAACACTGAAAATACGGAGTATAATTCAAAAATACAACCAATAATCAATACAAGAGGTAAAGAAGATGCTGCTCAAAAGAGCTTACAATCAAAAACACATCCCTAGTTATAGATCTATATATTCATATTTAAATTAAATCAGTACCATCTTCTATACGTAAAGAAAACCTGCATAGTAAAACCAGCTATGTTTGAAGCCAACACTTTCTTTACCTTTCTACTCCAGAACAGCTGCTCAGCATACAGAGATGAAGAATAAGCAGAAGTGTAAATAAATCAATAAGAAGCATTTTCACCACTGCCTTCCAAATAACCAGCCAAAGTAAATTAGATTTGTGGAACACTTGGGTTTAGAGAGAATCTCCAATTAGGCTTTCTATAAACATCTGCTGTAGCATCAGGTTGGTGGTCCAAGCACCCTCCTGTTAACTTATTAACATTAGCTTGTTAAATAGCCAGACATATAATTTTTATCATCAGGATATGATACCTGGACCTTTTGACTGCTCCTACTAAGGGTTTTTTTTTGTTTTTTTTACAGAATATGTACATTTTTGGAGATTAATAATACAATTATATATTTTAGTATTATAAACTTACCTGCAGTATGTTCATTCTCCCCTGCTGGTTCCTTGTAAAAACCTAAAAAAATACATATTTTAAAAAAAATACTTTAATTAAATAAAAATACTTCAATACCTTAATAAATGACATATAAACATGAATATCAATCCAGAAACCAAAACAAATGAAGAATTATGAGCAGTCATTAAAAAGGTGGTCTCAACAACAAGGGAAACAGACCTTGGAATTTCTACTGAGCTGAGGAATGTAGCAGGGCCCTTAGTAACTACTAAACAGTATCAGAACCTGTTTGTGAAAGAGGTCACCTTCTCAGATTTTTGGCAACCCTGTCAAGATGTTGTTGTGGCTGATTAGGTAGTCCATGGTTAAAATAAGATTTAATTAAACATTGTTCTTATAACACCCACACTTCAATATTAACTTGGAGTCTGGAGACTCCACTTTAGGAAAAAGCAATCCTGGATGGCAAACATGGGGCCCAAGACAACATGGCTCGAGGATGAACAGTGGTTTCATTACATTAGATTAAATGACAAGTCTAAGGTCGCATTTCTGCATTATATTCAATCTTACATTGATATGATATATTACTACGCAAACTGTGTAGGAAATGAAAGAGTTGGGAGTCAGTAAAGCAAAGGTTGCATGCAGTGAGCTTACTAAATATGACTCTATACCAGGAGTGTCCAAAAGGTAAATCGGGATCTACCAGTAGACCTCTAGCTGGTGATCAGTAGATCTCAAGACACTGTCAACAAACAGATTGTCTAATTCGCCCTCCTGTTTCATGCTTTTCATTTAGATATTTATTACGCTAAGGTGATGTAAGAAATAGTTGTTTGTTAAATATAGCACTATACGTTTTCTCATGAATCTGTATTTAAGTAATATTTTCCATGGAACAGAATGCTAACAATGCTTTTATGGATGTAGATCACAATGGGACAACATTACATAAAGAAGACCGCGCATTAGTAAAGTATGGGCACTCCTGGTCTAAATGAACTCCCAGAATCTTCCCTCCCAGATGTAGCTATCCTCTTAATACCTGTAGCTGGAAAGTGACCAGTGTTTCAAAGTGCTCCAGGACAGTTAAAAATAATAGTGGTAAACAGGATCTATCATCTACTGACAACTTTCAATTTGTTTCTGAAAGCAAACCATGCAATCTGTCAGCCTCGGGAAGCCCCCTAACATCTAATCTAAGTGGTACAAAATGTATACTCCACACCTGGTCTTGCGCACACGCGCACACACACACACACACACACACACACACACACACTGCCTTAGAAAACCAAAAGTGTAGATCGACAATTAGCCAGACACTTCATTTGCACTCATTAACAAGAGCACTCCTATTGGAGTCATACAGGTATATAAACACCGTGAGATGTGACTGAATGTCAGAAGACTAACATTCAGTATGTAGGTGGCCCAAATTTAAGTTACTTTGCTTCGATTAGTTACGCTAACCTCCAAACTGGGGAGATGCAGAAGATAACATTATGAAGAGCCACTTCAAACATCTGAACAGTCAAATCTCTAAGGGCAGAGGCACAGGGGTAGATTTGGGAAAATTCAGTCGCCTGGCAAGTAATCGCTTCTTCTGTGGGCCGAAAATCTGCCTTCTGCCTACTATAATGAGAAAACGCCAGCACACTGGCACTCGTGGCGCTTCAGTTTCCAAAGTCGCCTCACGAGGAAACTTCGGGCAACTTTGGAAATCGAAGTGCTGCGAAGTGCATTGCTGCAGGCTATTTTTCATTTTAGCAAGCAGCCAGTTCAGGGAGATTGTCGTCCCAAAGAAGAAGGGATTAGTCGCCAGGTGACTAAATCTCCCCGAATCTGCCCGTGACTTAAAGAGACTTGTAGAGAAAGATATGATAATGGGGGTCATTTATAAAGTTCAAACATCCCATATTTATTCACAAATGGTTGAATTGCCCATGTTTTTTCCTGAAAGCTGAAATATTGCAATATTTGCAAATGAGATGGGTGTTTGCGTGCGTGTGGCCAGTGTGTTGTACGCAAAAACAGTGGTGACAGTAAATAAATTCATGAAACTTCTTTGCAAATATTTTCTCCTGCACCAAGCAAACCGGCACAACCGCAGAGTGTGTTTATAAACATTCACAATTTGTGATAGTGCCAAGTTTAAAAAGCTCCTATGGACATTCACAGAGCGAATAAAATTTCTCAATTCTGTTTGCACAATATAAGCATGAGCAGGGAAAATCTGTTCACTGTGAGAACCATTCTCCGCAGCGCAAATTTTATAAATAAGCCCCAATATCTTTTTCATGTAGTATTCCTTCTTGCAATATGAAGTGGTTAGAGAGATTCATTGCTGTGTTTGTACTCATTCCAAATCTTTCCCCTTTCAGGAAAAGCCCCTTTCACCTGCAGATCTCTGCCCTGCAGGCTTTTCACTTTTATTCTATTGTCCAAATGAAAGGCAGTCATCAGGTTTCCTTTGTTAGATGGGGTGCGCTTATCAGTGGGGCTCAGATGCCTGGAAAGTGTATGTCAAGGAAATCTCTTTCTACTCCATGCCACCCACCTCCTTTGTGGCAGCAATGGGTGTTTGCAAATAGAATTAATGCCTGCAGTTTTTGCTTACTAGTGAATTCTTTTCACTGTAAGTGAGGCTTTACACTGACATCTGCTTACTCTGTTGAACAGTTGTTTCGTAATAAAAGATTTTTTTCTCTTTACATTCAAGGGCTGCAATCACCAGACAGGGTGTAAAGAAATTATGGAATAAAGTGATTATCCTGATAAACTTGCATTTGCACGAAACCAACACCATCATAGCAAGTGCAACTCACTTAAAGACCTGGACATGTAAGTTGCAGCTTAACTAGGAAACTTCGCGTGACTTCGCAAATCGAAGACACAGGAAAGCAGTTTGGGGAGATTAGTCGCCCCAAAGAAGAGGTGATTAGTCGCCAGGCGACTAAATCTCCCAGAATCTCCACATGTGCCCTTACCCTTGAAAGTCACCCTACAGGTTTAACAGATAGGAGACAATTAATAATCATTATTACATACAAGATATTCTTAGAGAAGATTGAGGCGTTAAGAGTCAGAGCACACGCTCAGAATCGGGAAGATTAGTCGTCCGGCGACAAATCTCTTCTTCTGGGCGACTAATCTCCTGGCTCCAGTCCGCCAAGAATATAAATCGCCGGCGGGATGGCACTTGCGGAGTACTTTGTTTTCCGAAGTTGCTTCACGAGAAAACTTTGGACAACTTCAGAAAATGAAGCTCCGAGTGCCATCCCGTCGGCAATTTACATTCTAGCCGACAGGAGGCAGTTCGGGGAGATTTTTGCTGGGCAACTAATATCCCCGAATCTAAGCGTGTGCTCTGACCCTAAATTGTAAAATGTAAAGCCCCATACACAGGCTGTCACTGTTTGCAGTTATTCAACTGACAGCCCATATGGCCAACAATCTGATACAGTCTGTAATGGCCAAGGGATAGCAAAATGGCACTTATCCTCTCTTTCTGCACATGGCCTAGTCAATGAAGAGAATTACATTTTTTACATGAGATCTCCAGCACAGACTCAGTGCAATCTATTATATGGGCAGTTTTTTCCTAAATTGAGGGATACAAATTCATGTCTGTTTGCAACCACTTGTACATATATGGAAAATAATAAATATGTATATATATTTATTTAAAACAACTGTAAATCCCTATTACCAGGCAAACATTTTTGGTTTTTAGTTTATATCCCTGTTTAATTACAGTTGTTCCTCTACGACTCACTGAGCTCCTGAACCGAAAGACAAATTGTGGCCGGCCAGGATGCCAAGGAGGGATATTAAAGATCATCCATCCGGGTCACCCTAATGTTGCAATGTTACCATACCTACATTACTGGCAATGATTCTAACTCCAAATGAGTTCAAAGGTTGCTTAATAAATATTCTTCAGTGACTTATTATTAAATCATTGCCATCTGGTCCATTTAGCGGTGCATTAAAACAGGGATTTTCAACCTTTTGAGCCTGTGAGCAACATTGAGAAGAAAAAGGAGTTGGGGAGCAACACTAGCATGAAAAATATTCTTGGGGTGCCAAATAAGGGCTGTGATTGCCCATTTGGTAGCCCCTTTGTGGATTGTCAACCTACATTGAGGCTCTGTTTGGCAGTGCACCTGGTTTTTTTACAAACAAAACTTGCCTCCAAGCCTGGAATTCAAAAATAAGCACCTGCTTTGAGGTCACTGGGAGCAACATCCAAGGAGTTGGAGAGCAACATGTTGCTCACGAGCTACTGGTTGGGGATCACTGCATTAAAACAAAGTTGTAACCTCTGCAGTGTTTTTCGCTACCAAACTAAAAGTAATTTTTAAGCAAACTTCCCTAAAATTTTATTTTGAAGAAAGGTTATTGTTTAATGTTTCCTTAGGTTGTTTTCTAATGGAGCAAAGTTAGAACATCGTACAGGTATGGGACCTTTTATCCAGAATGCTCGGGATCTGTGGTTTTCCAGATAATGGATCTTTTCATAATTTAAATCTTCCTAACTCATATACTGATACTGACACTAAAAAACTACTTTTTAAAATATGAATGTACATTAAAAGTTACCTATAGATAATGTTGGTGATCGTTTTTTGTTTTTTTTTTGCTGAGAGGTTTGTTTTTGCAAGTTATTGTTAGTTGAAGTTTCTAAACCTGACTGTTTTGCCAACCTGACTGTCCCATCTCAGCCTGTCAGTTAAAGTTTCTAATGCAGCCCCCTCATAAAGAAACATGGGGCATCAGACAGGTTATGGCAAAGTTATAAGTAGCTTTCAAAGGCAATATTATGATAGATGTAAAAAAAGAGTTTAATTTCTGGTGTCAGTATCTCTTTAAGTCTACTAGAAAATCATGTAAACATTAAATAAACCTAATAGGCTGATGCTGCTTCCAATAATGATTAGTTAGTTTGGTTTGGATAAAGTACATGGTATGGTTTTATTATTACAGCAAAAAAGAAAATAATTTTTCAAAATGTGGGGTTTATGGGAGACAGCCATTCGGTAATTTGAAGCTTTCTGTATAACAGCTTTCCAGATAACAGATCCCACATCTGGCATTTCTGAATGAACAAGCAGAAATGAAGCATAATTCATTTCATATAATGAGCAAGCTCTAATTAAACCTCATATGAGGTTGTACAAAAAAGCAATCACCGGTGAGTAATTGATGATTAGGAACAGACACAGGGGGTGATTAATTCTGAATTCGTACTGTATGTACTTTATTTGTGCTATAAATCACTTGCTAGAAGTGCTAGTAATGTGTTCTCTTAGTAAATGAATCAGTCAATATTCTCAATCAACTTTTGTTGCTTTAACAGTTATATTTCATGGTAAGGCATCATATTTGGGCAATTCATAAACCGATATCTGCTGGTGCATAAGCACCTTTATGGTTGGCCAATACATTTACAATCCAGTTCTCGAGTCTGACACATAATTTGCTAGGGATGCACCAAATCTCGGCTTCAGTTTGGGATTTAGCTCCAATTCCTATTCGGATTTGGCCGAATCCCGAACTAAGCCAGGATTTGTATCTGAACACTCAACATCAAATAATTTTGTTCTTGCCCATTATAAAAACACTATGCAGCATGTCTCAGCAAAGAAATCAAACAGTTAAAATATGAGTGTATGAATTGTATAACAGTCAAGCACGAGATGATTCAGGAATGTAAGGAAGAATTCTCCAAAGACCACAATCCTTGAACGGTTTCCCTTGTTTAGCCTTGAAGACTGCCTGCAGCAAACTTGAGATCTCAGCCTGCCATTGCTTAAGGCTATGCCACACACAGAACACATAAACCATTAACCAGAGATTAAAGATTAAGCAGAGTGCTGTTAAAGAGAAAACGTGTGGCCATTCATGACTAACAGCTTCCCGGAAACCTTGTGAAGAACAGCAGTTGGGTTGCATTAGATATAAAAGGACAACTCATGAAAAAAAATCACCTCTTGCAGCTCGATTTTTTTTAATTCAAAACATATAGTATTTTACAAATCCCTTTGCACGTTACTAATTCATTTAGAATACCCTTCTGAAGAAATATAACATATATAGGAAGGCCGGTATTTTTTTCCAGAAAAGGTGGAAACCCTAAACGTACCTAATGTACAGCAGTGGAATATCAGACAGAATTCAGAGCCTAGAAGAAACAATGCTTATGCTTAAGTACTTTGAGTTAGATCAAATTTAGTTATAATGTATTTTGGCTGCTATTTTTTGAAAAATATAACAAAAACACACAGGTAAACCCAACTCCCCATCCCATACTGATTAGCCTAATGTCAAAACCCCCCTCCTCCACTGTTAGCTCTGCCATTACATCAATCCAAATTTTGAGATCCCAGTGCAGTGGGCTCCACTTATTATTGGTTAGATCATCATACAAGGCACATGGGGGTTTCTTCATCTGAATTTTTCAGCAAGTAAAAAAAGATCCCGAAACTGAATGATTTTGTCAGGTGTTTCCCATTCAAGTAAATGCCAGGAGGCAGGGGTCTGAATGAAATCAACCTCAAAGGGTAGAACTACAGGGGTGCTTTAACGTCCCTTCTGCTCCGACGCGACACGAGGAATCATAGGCATCACATCGGATGCGCCGAATCTAAGGTAATAGGAATGTCAGACGTTGTCACAGCGGGCATCCGACACGACTGCAGGATGCGAACGCAGCATGTTGTGTCTTCATCAGACAGTTGTGTCGTGTCGGATGCACGCTATGACTACGTCCTCCATTCCTATTACTTACCTTATATTCGGCACATTCCTGCTCTTCCTCGCATTGGAACGGAAGGTAAAGGATGTCAAAATGCCCGTGTAGTTCTACCCTTTGAGATTGATTTCATGCCAGACCCCTGCCTAATCTCCGAATCTAAGGTAATAGCAATGTCAGACGTTGTCGCAGCGTGCATCCGACATGACTGCTGGATGCGAACGCTACATGTTGCGTCTTCATCTGACAGTTGTCGTGTCACATACATGATATGACTACGTCCGACATTCCTATTACTTACCTTCGATTCGACGCATTCTTGCATTTCCTCGCGTCGGAACGGAGGGTAGCAGATGTCAAAACGCCCGTGTAGTTCTACCCTTTGGCACACTCTGGCATTTAGGGGGTTGTTAACTTTTAGTATGATGTAAAGAATAATATTCTGAGACCATTTACAAAAATGCGTCTCCGTTAGAAATAACTGAAAGTGCCTGCTCGGGAGGAAACTTCGGGCAACTTTGCGATATGTTTACCGCCTGTGATTTCCTGTTATTTCCAATGAAGACGCATCTTCGGGAAATTTGTTGCATAAATAATCATGGACGACGGCTACTTGTCACCATAGACAATAGTGATAATTGGCTTTGCGAAGACACTACTGGGGGAATGTGTTTCATTAGCACAAAAAAAACGGCGTTACAAGACGCATTCGAATGTTAGCGACCATGTTTGCGTCCTTTTTGACTAATTAAACACCTCAATGACTTCCTCACAAAGTAATGTATGTAATTAAATTTCACAAGCACAAAGTCTTTTTAGCGACAAACCGAAAACATAGTAAACATATCGCAAAGTTGCCCAAAGTTTCCTCCCGAAGCAAATTTGGAAGAACAAAGCGATGCATTCGTTTTACAGCAGCCAATTTCAGTTATTTCTAACAGAGATGCATTTTTTGTCGCCCACAGTTGTGCATTTTTATTGTGGGCGACAAATCTCCATGTCAGCCACTGCCCTAATGCATCCACAAAAGATACTTTGTATGCACATCAAAGGTTAAGTATCTTAATATAGGGGCACGGCCTCTGAAGTAGGAAAGGCCATCATGCATGACATGATCAGCTCTCTTAGGGGAAATCATTCTCCTTCTGGCGCTAGGCTTAGAATAGGATTGCAGATTTAAAGGGTTTGTTCACCTTTAAATTAACTTTTGGTATGATGTAGAGAGTGATATTTTGAGACAATCGGTATTTGGTTTTCATTTTTTATTATTTGTGTTTTTGAGTTATTTAGCTTTCTATTCAGCAGCTCTCCAGTTTGCAATTTCAGCATTCCGGTTGCTAGAGTCCAAATTACCGTAGCAACCATGCATTGGTATGAATATGAACAGGAGATGGCCTAAACAGAAAGAGGAGTAATATAAACTAGCAATAACAATACATGTGTAGTCTTACAGAGCATTCATTTTTAATGAGTCAGAAACATTCATAAATAATTAAAAAAGAAGAAAATTAAAGCCAACTGAAAAATTGCTTAGAATTAGCCATTCTATAACATACAAAACGTTAAACTTGTGAACCGCCCCTTAAAGGTTCTTTTCTAGCCATAAACCTCAACATACAAAACAAAAAGTCTCTTTATGAAGACTATGATCAAATTCAAATGGTAATGTTATTAAAACAGTAGAGCAACCCATAGCAACCAGCAGTTAGAAAAATGAACATCTACAGCAGTTAGCAAAATGACTGGTTGCTAGTGAACCTCTCTGCAAGAAATCTACATGTGCAAGGTAAGCAGATATTCCATTAATAATCCAGTACCTCTGCATTACCATGAAAGCACACCATTAAGCAACTGTCAGTACCCCCTGCCAGCCTTCAGTTGTCAATGGGATGCAGGGTCGCAAAATGACCCAAGACAGCATTGCATTAAAGTTTTTTGATTAAGGGTAAAATGAAGATTCAGGTTGTGAAGCAGAAACTCGTTGCATGGCTCATGAGTCATCTTTCTTACCTAACATCATTTTGGCTGCTACAAGGGCAGGAACAGTGCGTGCTGTGATCCGGAGCCAAGCATATCCCTTTACATTGTGAGTTTAGGCCTGTCACCTCAGGCACACTCCCAACTCCACCCACACATCTGTAGCACTTGTGACCCTGACACACGCCAGCCTGCTAACACAGCCCCCCAGTGAATGGGAACATATGCTAATTACACAGAGGGGGGTGAGATTAACCCTCTAGCACGTGCCCACTTTACAGGCTTAGCAATTACTGCACCTAAGACTTTTTTTTTATGCTCAGCATTAAAACCTCAAGTCTTTGCCATAGTTGGATAAGCATTCAGCTACAAGTCTGCGTTCCGGCTCATCAAACCACGGGCTATTATTTGTAATGCACCTTAATATTTTAAGGTGGTGAACAAAAAGCAGCAGGGCAAACCCCATTCTCATTAGACAGTGTCTTGATTCTAAAATGTAGGCAGCTCAGCAGAAAACATTTCAAGAAGAAAACCAGAGCCATAGATTATTTGGCAAACTCAGTCCACAGTGGATGTAGAACAGGGGTGTCCAACCTGCGGACCGAGGGCCGCATGTGGCCCAGGATGGATATGAATGAGGCTCAGCTTGAAACGTTCAGTTCCAGAAGAAACGTCATAATAATATAATAATAAGTCTATTTAATATCCAGGTGTCCCATATTCCAGTGTATAGCTCCATCTGGTTGCCCAACTGGTATTGTAGTTCTTTTCTGTGTATTTTCTTTAATTTTACAAATCAAAAGTGTTTGTGTATTTCATGTGTGGCTCCAGACAATTTTTCTTTTTCAAATGTGGCCCAGGGAAGCCAAGAGTTTGGACACCCCTGATATAGAATGTCCTATTCTGAGTAACTTATCATCTGGTCTTTATTTGTTATGGTTTTTTTTAACTATTCGCAGCCTTCTTTTACGGCAGGTAGGGTTGCCACCGGGCCGGTATTTTACAGGCCTGTCCAGTAAAAAACGATGGTTGATCCCAATAGAAGAAAAAAGATACATATATAGAAAGGCCGGTATTTTTTTCCAGAAAAGGTGGCAACCCTAACAGCAGGGGTCCTCAACCTTTTTTACCCCTGAGCCACATTCAATTGTAAAAATAGTTGGGGAGCAACACAAGCACGAAAAAAAGTTCATGGGGTGCCAAATAAGGATTTTGGCTATTTGGAAGCTGCTGTCTAAAGGTGTAGTCTAAAAGGAGACTCTGGTTGGCAGTATATCTGTTTTTATGCAACTAAAACTTGCTTCCAAAAATAAGCACCTGCTTTGAAGACACTGGGCGCAACGTCCAAGGGGTTGGTGAGCAACATGTTACTCAGTAGCCACTGGTTGGGGATCACTGTTCTACCAGTATGATACCTGTTATCCAGAATGCTTGGGGCCTGGGGTTTTCCAGATAAAGGATCTGTCTGAAATTTGCATCTTCATTCCTTACGTCTACTAGAAAATGATATATTAAATAAACATTTATTAAAGAAACATTAAATAAACCCAATAGACTGGTTTTGCTTACAATAAGGATTAATTACATCTTTGTGTGGATCAAGTACAATATACTGTTTTATTATCACAGAGAAAAAAGGAGATCATTCTTTATACTTTGGATTATTTGGATAAAATGAGTCTATGGGAGATGGGCATTCCGTAATTCGGAGTTTTCTGGATAATGGGTTTCCGGATAACAGATCCCATACCTCTACTACTTTCCCATCGACTCTGAAACTAAAAGAAAATATCGCTATCCAATAAAATTCTATTGTTACTATTTTTATATGCTCATTCTATTCAAGCCCTCTCCTTATCCTAAACTAAATTTTATCATAAACTACATTTTCTCGATCAAACCGCTTCCTGGTTGCTGTAGTAGATTGAACCCTAACAACCAGGAAGCTGCTGAAATTCCAAACAGGAGAGTGGTTGATAAAAATACAAAGAAAATGAAAACCGACTGCAAAAAGTCTTTGCATGGGGAAATAAAAGTTGCTGAGTTGGCAGTTTATTGACCCGTGTATAGTGCAAGAGGATCTGTTTGAAAATTGGTCAGATATGATTGGTTTTAAAAACAAGGACTGCATCTGTGCGACCTCACCAAACAAGCAGATCTTTACATGCATGGCCACATATAACACAGTTATCATATATAACATATATATAACAGTACAGTTAACATTAGTTTAAAGGTAAGTTACCCCTTTACCTTTAAGTCAGTGGCAAAAAATATATCAACTCTATCCCACACCCATACACACTGAACCAAACTGTATCTCAACAAAAAAAAAAACAACTCTATCAATCTATACAGAAATGAAAAACATGCAAATCAAACAAACTTGAAGTGGCATGTAAGAAAAGAATAACCCCATGTTATTTCCGTAGGACATTGGTCACATTATTACTATTATTATAACAGAAAGACAGAATCAAGACAGTTTTCCAGCAGTGACAGAACGCCAGACTATATCACAGCTGGAGCAACTGTGGAGCTGCTCAGAAGAGAAATATAAAACTCTTCCCTTATTGTACATATGTCTGTCTGCAGACACAGATGGCTGTGGTTCTGCATGGTAAAACCAAGCAGGCTTATCAGATACATGAGCTGTCTCCTGTGGGACCAAAGCAGCACATCCAAATGTTTTCATGCCTCTGCCGAAAATTAAACTGATGCAGATATTATATCAAGACCACCCAGTCGCAGCTAAACACTCAGGTTGGCTTTGTTTTGTCTTATATACAACAAAAAAATCACTGGGAAAGAATTTGAGAGTTGTAGCTCAACAATACCCAGGCAGCTGCAAGTTGCTTTGACCTTACTGTGTCTTTCTTGGTGTAATAGTTAAAAGAAAATCTAAACCCACTGAAGTAAGGTGCCCGTTTTTCTCTTGGAACATCTATGTTTATGCATAACCTGGAACATATAACTATGGGGCAAACATAAATTACTTTAACTGGTAATTTTCCTAGAGGGGTACGCTTTCAGTTTCAGGGAGACACTAAGTTCAGACTGGTGGCAAGAACCCACACAGGCATCAATAGGTACTTGCAAAAATTATCCAAGGCACACAGGTTGCTGCAAGCAAGGAACCCCTTGCACGTTTATTGTGGAAGTGAGCAACGTTTCGGGGTCACGCCCCTTTGTCAAGCTTGATAATTTTTGCTTGAACATTTTGTGAGGTGGCTGAACCTCTTCCATAGAGCACCAGACATCGCATAATATACTTTGGGCGTGCGAGAGCCAGCTGTAACATCTATCAATAGGTACTTACCACTGAATATGTAAGGGTGCAGTTCTCTGATTGTTACCATTTCAGAACAATAATATCCGTAAGGAAATCAAAGTGATACAAAACATTAATGGGTTCCTCAGCAACAATAATAAACAAAGTTTCCAAATAGGTAGTAAAGTTAAAGAGTAAAGTAAAGAGTTTTAGCAAACTTTTGTGAAAAAAAGCCAATCCGAAAAGCGATTTCCATGCAATATGTAGTCGTACTGATCATCAATACGCAACGTAATTACGTCACCAGCATACAACACCGCAGGTATGTATATTTGCGAAATCCATCTCACGACAGTTTGGCCGCCATCTTGAAAATATTTCAGCAAAGTGTATTTCCAAACCATAGAGTTCAATAATATGGTGTTTCCTTGGTGTATTTGCGTTTCTGCTGAAAAATGCAAATACTGGCGTTGCATGGAAGATGTTGGCTAGCAAGTGCCCCGTGTAAATTGCTATCGTGCATATTCCATTATTTTAAATAGGGCTTAATTTAATGCATATTTACGCTCGGCTGCACGTTTTTAAAAACGCAACGTAAAAAAAAGCTACGTGTGATCTCGCGCTTACCGACTCCTCCTGAAAAAAATGTAGAAGAAGCCAGCTGATTAACAAAACCGGAGGAGAACAGACTTCTGCTACACTGTTTCAAGTGTGAGATCTAGAGAACAGAATGGAATAAACAAATACTGCTCTTCAGTAAATTGCCAGTGGGAAAACATATGCAGTGCTTCTTTTTAGTAAGAGCCTATGACCAAGTGATAGACACGAAACGCATTCGGCTTTGGTTCTTAATTATCAAAATGAAATGTAAGCTTATTAACCTTTTACAATCTGACTCCGGCACTACTACTACTACTTTGTGGGTCCAGGCTTGTGTCAGCCTCTTCTGATGTTTCTTGGTGTCTGCTCCCTTTGCTGAAGGTCTGGGACATGTGCACGTAAGATGAGCGGTAAGCTCATTTAAACACATCAAATATACTCTATATATACTCTACACATTTGTATAACTTACGTTCCCAATCAGACTGCAGATTTCAGCTCCAAAATCCACACCATGTGCCTGCGTCCAGGCCGATGCAATGGATACGTTAATCTGAGCACAGTGGCTGAAGTGAGGCCTGTATTTATCCGCAGGCCGAGACTAAGCCTGGATTGGTCATAGCCTAATAGTTTGAGAACCACAAATAATAAAGACCAAATGAAAAATTGCTTAGAACAGATCAATAACATACTAAACATACTAAAAGTTAAAAGGTTACCTTCATCCTAAAATGTTAAAGATCTGTTTGCCATTCAAATTGTCAAAATGCTTTCCTTAAACTAAAAATGTACTTTATAATTGATGCAATGATATAATGAATTACTTCCATTTAGAAGCTCCACCTGAAATTTGTTTTAGCAGCTCTTATGGCTAATTGGCACATCATTTTTACACATCAGCGGAGCAAACTCCCTCTGCTGCCTGCCTGTCCCTTTGTGTACACTGACATGCATAGAATCAGCCCATCACCACACACAATGAAGATTTTGTTGTAAAACTTTAACTGACCCATGTGCCATAAGCCTTGGTCACACTGCCAGCTTTTCCACCATATAACTAAATAAAAATTGTGAAAGGGGCACAAACAGAGAAAGAGGCAACTGGTGAATTCCTGAAACTTTACGACAATAAGCATTTGCAGGGTAGTCATTTTTTTCACATAGGTTGCATCCTTGGCACTAGCAAGGTAGCTAATTACTCCATAAAATGACCACTCTATAAAAGGCCAGAATTTGTTTGATCTAGCTGAAGCGACCCTAATGATGGTCATAAATAGCCCTCAGGCCGAACAGATGGGAGTGTGTACACCTTTCTATTGTTCAAAGCGTTCATGTTTGGGAACAGAAGGTGCTCTCCATCACTTTCTCATCTCACCGTGTACTGGCTGACAACATGTCCGATCGCTGATAATATCCATAGTGCTTGGGTATCGGTGAAAATTGGTGGGACAGCATACACACACACAGATAACTTCATCTGCAAATTCTGCACATGTATGCTCACCTTTGAGCTGATCAGAATACACATTCATTTGCCACTGAATGTTTGGCAATCTATGCCTAGGTAAAGCCAGGGCAGTATAGTTATATGAGTAAGTATAGCACAAACAGGGTCTATTTCAACAGCCACCCTGCAATCACATGGGACTGTATGTCAGCCTGACCAAATGAAATCCTCATCCTTAGTTATGGGTAATGGGGGCATTGGCAGATGCAGAATTGTGGGAAGCTGCAACTCCATCTCACTTACGGTGGTCGTACATGTTAAGATCCGCTCATTTGGCAAGGTCCCCAAATGAGAGGTTCTTAAATCAAAATGCCCACCAAAGGTAGGGCGATATTTGTGTCAATCCAATCCTTCAGCCCTAGCGTCAGACGATCGGATTATAGAGAAGGAAATGGGCGTCAACGGGATGAGCACCGCATCGCACCGATGCGGTCCTTGATCGCCAAACCTGCCTGATATTGATCTGAAAGACTCGTCAGAATACCCCCCATATAAACTGTTAAATCAGTCTAATGGACTGATATTGGCAGTCTTTATTGGCTCGTGTATGGCCACCCTTATGCTCAGATGTGTTCAGGATACTGGACCATACATACATTTCAATGCAATTTCAGCTATCCATATGAACTTAGAAATCATACGATATTGTCTGTTAGGCCCTTAGGCTGATCAGATGGACACCACTTGCCTCTTTGTCCCCCCCCCCTTAACTCTGAACTGTCTTACTAATCAATCAATAAGGACCCTTTGTATTAAGTTACTACCTATTGAAGAAAGGCACAATATTTCAATCAGTGCAGAAAGAGAAAATCACAAGCATTTCAAATTAGATTTGGAAACAAGATTTTAAAAAATGTACAGAACTTGTTAGATTGACAGAAAAACCTTACATTCTTAATGGATAAATGTAGGGCAAATGAGATTACCCACATAATAGCTGCTAGTTCTTTTGTAACCAGCACACTGATCAATAGCAGAAATCATTATTTATGCAAGCTACACTATTTAAACATTTAAAGATTGTGCTTGTGTTGGTGGATAGGCCTGCATAAAAAGGGTTAATCAAATTAAAACCTAATACAAAAGGCCCTTGGATCCCAATGGAGAGGTCAGATCTATAAGTTCTCTGTTATAAAATGGAGAAGGATTAATGAGTGCTCTGTGTTTTCATTGTTATTAGCTTTAACCAAAAATACAACCCCAAAAAAGCATCAGATTTTTAAAAAAAATGCAACAATGGCAGCAGTTTTGCCACCAGCAGAGCATTTAGGTGCTATAAGGTTTAGGGAAACCTTAATTATAAGTAGGGCTTACAATTCTACCACAATGTAACCAAGTGATTCCTATTGATTTGCTTATGTTTGTTTGTGCAAGTGAGGGAGAGTCAAACATACTCATTACATTTACTCAGCAAGAAAAGCTTACAAAACATCAACATCAGTTTGGGTCTCTTATGCCATCATAGAAACATAATGTCAAATCAGAAAATGTGTAATTGGTTTTTAGCCACAAAAATTGCAAGATCTTTTGGGCAGGGCCCTCTTAACATTTTGTATTAGTCTTTCTAGCACACTGGCACAACTGTTGACTGTCAACACACATGTAAAAAAATTTGAATAATCAGTTCAGTGGATGTGCGTATAAGCTTGCCCAAAATAACGGTGGGTTCGGATGCACATGTGCCCCAGACCTTCTGCAAGGGGAGTTTGCACAGGAATACTTAGTTACTTAATACTTAGTTGCAGGCTGGTACTACTTGGTTCGGATTGGTGCCAGCCTAAAACTAAGAATTCCCGTCAATACAAATGGCAAATATTTAGAAACTTCTAGTAGTCAAGATTAGAAATGAATTGGCCACACACAATTCTATGATTGTTTACTGCGGTCTTTAATCTGACCACCAGTATTCTAATGAATATTTTAAAGGTGCCCTAGGGCCCAACGATCGGATAAGGCAGAAAGATCTGCTCGTTTTGGCAATCTCCGTATGTCTGGCCAGCTTTATCCAGAGGAACCCTGCAGCTACACACCTCTGATAAGGCTTGTGTTTGTGTTAATGACAGACATTTGTCCCAGATGTAAAGCTACATGCACACAGATCAGCATGTTCATGGCAAACTTCTATTTATTGGGTTTGGCAAAAATAATCTGCAACGTGATACAGGGCACCTTTAACATATTCAATAATTTCAGATGCAGAATTGTGGGAAGTTGCAAATCAATCTTACTTAAGGTGGCCTTACATGATAAGATCCGCTCCTGGGCAAACTTAGAGCCTTTAATTACATTCGGGAGATTGTGGTCTGCGCTGGGTTTAGCCTGTTACAAGGAAACTTCGGGAAACTAATCGCTCTGATTGCCATTCCGCCGTCGATTTAAAGTCTAGCCGGCGGGAAGGCAGTTTGGGGAGATTAGTCGCGACTAAATCTCTCCGAATCTCCACGTGTGTCTCTGCCCTAATGTGCCTTCACCCTTATCCTATATGTGATCGTTTATACACTTCTACTACTACTCTCTGTTCCCAAGTTCCTCTCTTTTTTTCTTCTTTCATCACACAGATTTGTCCAATTCTGGCAACTGCCTGAAATGCAGTTGTTTAGCACTTTTTGGTGGCGTTTCATTCTTTTCCTTAGATTGTTACAGAATGCTACATACTCAGTTCAGTACCTACTCCAAATGAAAGCTACATACCCATTTCCGTACATACTCCAGTTCCATACATACCCCTAACCTAAACCTTCTTTTTGCTGATGTCAATGAAATCAACTTTTTCCAGTAGCCCAACACATCCTTTCCATTCACAGTAGCATGTGACGTTAGCATGAAAATAAGGCATTGTTTCATTGCCTCTTTGAGCAACAGCTCATACTCACCTCTCAATGATGGATTGGTTTCCTAGCACAGGGAAAATGATTGATGGTTTTCCAGGAATGGAATCCCACTGAGTGACTCTCTCATGTGCCTTAATCACCACAGAGATTTCAAATTCTCTTTGGTTTATCATTTAATTAGTACCCAAAGAAAGCAAAACCACAGTAGTGCAAAGCAGCAGCAAATGACTTTATTCTAAGATTTGTCACAAATTAACAGCTTGTACCTCAGAGAAGGCTCTCACACCCAGCATGATATTTATTGTGACTATAACTAGACGTTTTTTGCAAATAATGATATTATTACATTTGCAGTTAAAGGATAAGTAAACCTTTAAAACAAGTGAATGTAAAATTGATACAAGTGCTATTCTAAGCACTTTTGCCATTTACATTCATTGTTTATTTTTTTTTTATTCAAAGATATTAAGGTGTGCTTGCTGTTAATATGAATGAAGTTTGTTCCAACAGCACCACCTGCTGGTCAGTTTCTGACTAGTCTAACCACCAAGTAGTCAAGGAAGTTGTCAGGAGAAATAAAGAGGCTGCTCTTATGTTCTTCTGCTTAAGAAAAAAAAATAGAAACCTTTCTCACATTTTTCCTAAGCAGAAGAACATCAGAGCAGCCTCTTTCTTTCTCCTGACACCCTCCTTGACTACTTGTGGTCAGACTGGTTAGAAACTGACCAGCAGGTGGTGCTGTTGGAACACAAGTCATTCATATTAACAGCACATGTATCCCTTAATATATTGGAATAAAAAGAAAATAAATAATGAATGTAAATGACAAAAGTGCTTAGAATAGTCTCATCAATTTTACAATCACTTATTTTAAAGGTTTACTTATCCTTCAAGTTTGAAAGGTTTTCTAATGTGAAAATAAATGTAATCATTTTATAAACTCTCAAATGATTATTATTATTATTATTATTATTATTATTATTATTATTAATTGGCCGTATTAAGTCTCCATTTTCTGCATACATAGACTGTACTATTTGTCAAATGCATCATTTGACTTCATAACATCACTCGCCAATAAACAAGGCATTCCAAGTCCTTCAATTAGGTAACAAAACACAGAATTTCTATCTAATTTAAAATATACCCATAGAGGTTTAAGTCACCAATGAGAGAGGTTTTGACACAAACACCAAGCTGACCTCTAATATTATTATATAATACACAAAAGCCATGACTATCTTGTTAATTATATCCTTTTAAACGGTGAGTACTGACGTCATCAGTTATAAACGGCGAGTAGTGATGTCATTTCTGTCACATCACTCACTGAAACTTGTGTATTATAATAAATAAAGTACCCCTTGTTGCAAAATACAGTGATCTGAAGCTGAACCTCTGGCATTGCCAGAAAATGCCGAATTGCATGCACACATCAACCGATCACTGCAAATTTTTACTATTGTATAGAGTTCAGATGTGGTTCGGCCATCTTGTATTTTGCTAAATCTGAATGGAACTACAAAAAGGAGGGGGGTGCGCATGCGTGAGCAGGGCAAGATGGATGCGCCTTGACCCTGCTCCGCAAGTATCTATGAGCTTCTAGCTAACGGAAGCCGTTCCGACATATTGTTCCTGTGCCTTTGTGTTGCGGCAGATCGGAGGCGGCAGGACTGTTCTGTGAGTTGTCCGCCAGTGTGGAGATTTTGCCCGTGGGGGTTCTTTGGGTTCGGCAGCGTGACCTCGAGGCCTTAGAGGGTGACTTCCGGTTCCGGGCAGTGGCCAGTAAGCGCTTGCCTTGGCGCGGACGGCGGGTGGTTGGAGTGATCACTCCCGGTCCCCTTCTTGCTCTGACGACAGGTGTGGGTCCCGAGGCTGGGACGCTGCGACTCCCTCTGTCCCTAGAGGTTTATGCTGACAGGAAATGGCAGGCCGAAATAGGAACGCCAAGGCTGGACAATCCTCTGGGCTGGGTAAGGCAGTAACCCCACAACGCACAGTTACAGATATGTTGAATACATCCAAAAGGGGCCCAGTATCACCTGTTGGGAGGGCTATGACCATGGAAATCCCTGAAAGTCAGGATCTAGGGCTACCAACCCAGAGCCAGCAGGCACTGCCTATGGAAGAAGCGCTCCTGGGTAAATTTAAAACTCTACTTCAAGGGGAATTGGAATTAATGGCCTGCAAAATCTCAGCGGATCTTGCAAAACAGGTGGCTGAAATGGGCCAGAGGATTGCTGAGACAGAATCTAAAATGGATGACTGCATAACGGTTCTTGATGCACATGAGCAAGATATTGAAGCGATCCAAGCCCAATTAAAAGATGTGCAAGATAGAATTGAGGACTCTGACAACAGATCCAGACGTAATAATATCCGGATAAGGGGTCTTCCGGAAAGCATTACAGATCTTAATACAGCAGTCACAGAGCTAATGCGGGCGCTAGTTCCAGATCTTACGCCAAATAGGCTAGAGATGGATCGAGTTCATAGGGCCCTCAGACCACGTAAGCCAGAGGACCCTCCACGTGATATTATACTCCGTTTTCACTTCCACCAAACTCAGGTAGCTATCTTGGCAGCCGCACGCAGCCAAAGTAAGCTGATTTATCAAACATTCCCCTTTCAGCTTTACGCCGATTTGTCTCCCACAACGTTACAGAGGAGAAGGAATATGGGCCCGATTACAAGAATTCTTCAACAACGTAAAATTTTATACCGTTGGCTATTTCCGTTCCGTTTGATGTTTACCTACAATAACAAACAATATTCAGCTTCATCGCCAGAAGAGGGCCGTGACGTATTTATAAAACTGGGTCTTGATGATGCCTCATTGAAAGAGATCCCAAAAACCTCTAAGGCTTCACGGAAGATCTTACCAATGTGGGAAAGAGTAAAAGGGCCTGTATAGTATTATTCTCTATTCTAGTAATAAAAGCTATGTATGGGCCCCAACTTTTACTAAAACCTGGGACTTAGGCCCATTTATGTGTTAAGAATTGATCCTGGATATCTTTTGATAAAGGTTTATGTTTAAGAGAGGGGGGGGAGGGTGGGGGGGTTCACCCCCCCCTTTTTTTTTTTTTTTTTTTTTTCTACTTTCCCCCCCTCTCTTTGTTTTATTATATTCCAGAGCTTCTACTGTAATTGTCTGGCTCGGAGGTTACAGGCATGGAAATGGATATTATGTGAAGGAACCTTTGTCCTTGATTCGTTTAAGGGGTACAATATGTCGTGAAATAAGTAGCCATCAAAAGCTCTCGATACATGGGGCTTTCCCCCCAGTTAGGAGGGTTAGTTGGGTGGAGCTTCTCTAGAGTTAGGTTGAAGTCCCAACCCTCTCCTCCACTAGATTTTTGGGATTATTATAAAGTATTTGTGGTAGAGTGATTTATAAGCTGGTTGTATGTATGGTTTATATTGTTCTTTTATTTTTCCTTCGTTTTTTTTTTTTTTTTTTTTTTTTTGTTGTGTGCCTCAACTTGCAGGTCCAACTTCAAGAAAGGAAATGAATAGCACGTTTTTTGTATTAGGGTTGTCTGGCATTGCCCCAAATGGTTTGAAACTTAGATGCCTGGTTTGGTCCGTTAAAAAGTGTAAACTGTATACCGTTATGTATAATAATGTCAATTAAGATACTTAGTCACAATGTGCAGGGGTTTAATTCACCGGTTAAAAGAACCAAGGCTTTTGCCCAATATGCAGCTTTGAAAGCTGACATTGTTTGTTTACAGGAGACCCACTTCTCGCATTCTTCCTACCCTAAATATTTTCATAAAAGATACCCCAGAGTCTTATTAGCAACGAGTACTACAAAAACTAAAGGGGTCGCTATATGTTTCCATGCTAGCCTATCAATTGTGATAGACAAGGTTATCACGGACCCCGAGGGAAGATACGTTATAGCTAATGTTCACATTGGTGACTCCCCTCTTACTATAGTGTCTTATTATGCTCCCAATTTGCACCAGTTGGGGTTTTTAACCAAGCTGTTTGACTCTTGTAAGCAAAATCAGGTAGCCCAGATGATCTTATGTGGTGATTCTAATATGGTCTGGAACACACATCTGGACCATTTATCTCTTATTGATAGGGGAAACACCGGGACTACAAATAAGCAGGTTATAGAATTTAAGAATCTCCTAAGTTCGTTAGGACTTGTAGATGCTTGGAGAGAAATTAATCCAGGAACTCGTCAATTCTCCCATTACTCTGCCCCTCATAAGGTCTCCACCAGAATAGATCACATTTTTATTACCTCTCCTATAGTTACATCACTCCAATCAGCTAAAATGATTAATATTGGGTGGTCTGATCACTGCCCAGTATTGATAGGTTTGTCCCTTGCTTCTGCCACCGCTCCGGGCTGGCAATGGCGACTCAATGAGTCTCTCTTGAGCTACCCCGAGGTCGTGGCAGAGATAAGGGAGAACTTAGAAAGGTATTTCCTTGAAAATGCTTCCTCTGTGGCAACTGAAACAACATTATGGGAAGCCCACAAACCAGTAATTAGGGGGGTATTTATTAAGATAGGTTCCCAAAGGAAAAAAACAAGGGACAAAGCGGTCAATGTGTTGATCAAAGAATATGATAGGTTATCAGAACTGTATATGAGTAAACCTACAGAGGCCCTCTTATCCCAGGTGCAACAAGCCCAAAGGGATCTAGATCTTCTCTTAACCGCTAGGGCAGAGAAAACCTTGAGATGGGCTAAACATAAATTATATAGCTCCCTAGATAAACCAGGCAAGATGTTGGCTCGGAAATTAAACGAGAGGGACAATCCATCCCCGATTCATAGAATTAAGACCGCACAAGGCCCTATATCAGGGAACCCACGGAAGATAGCTGAGACATTTGAGCAGTTTTATCAGAAGTTATATGCCTGCCCGGCCCCGTCTGGACCTGAGGCAATACCCAAATTTTTTAAAGATTTTGAGCTACCTCAACTTTCCCCTGATCAATCCTCATTGATAGAGGAAAGTATAACGGTAGAAGAAGTAGCACTGGCGATTAAGCAGCTCAAATCCAATACAGCCCCAGGTATCGACGGCCTTACCAATATGTACTATAAAAAATTTTCAGTTGAATTAACTCCACATCTAACTGATATGTTTAATGGCCTGAGAGAGGGACAACGATTTCGACCGGAATCTGTGCAAGCTAAAATCTCGGCCATACCTAAGCCGGATTCAGACTTATATGACTGTAAAAACTATAGACCGATTTCGGTCTTAAATACGGATATTAAGATCTTAGGGAAAATTATAGCAACACGGATTAATACATTTTTCCCGTCTATAATAAATAAGGATCAAGTGGGTTTTGTTCCGGGGCGTCAGGCCTCAGACGCTATTAGACGTTTAATCCTGCTTACACAACATGCTGTCTCTAAAGGGATTAAATCTATGATCCTTAAATTGGACATACGTAAGGCCTTCGATTCTTTATCGTGGGATTATCTTTATTATGTCCTTAGAAAATGGGGGTTTGGATCAAATTTACTGTCATGGGTGACTGCGTTATACGATAGGCCTTCAGCTGTGGTCAATATAGCAGGTTCTGTTTCTAATCCATTTCAGATCTTCAGGGGGACTCGCCAGGGGTGCCCCCTATCTCCGATTTTATTTAACCTGGCAATTGAACCACTAGCTATAGCGGTCCGGTCTAATCCAAATATTGCTGGCATTGAGGTAATGGGTCACCAACACAAACTTAGTCTTTTTGCGGACGATTTGTCCCTTACCATTTCTAAACCCCTTACGTCACTTCCAAATTTATATGGATTACTAGATAGATTTGGTAAAATTTCAGGGAACTACAAAAAGGCTCCCATTTTGGCTAAATTCCGAACTGAATCTGGGATTCAGTGCATCCCTAATAATATTAGTGTAGGAATCAGTAGTATGAGAGAATGGATGTTCTGGATATTTTTCAAGGCAATGTATCTCTATCAATGCAGCTACAGCTGTACTTAGTAGTGACACATGATCAAGTCAAAGCTGTAGAATGTTGCACATTTACAGAATATTTTCAAAGAAATGTTTTCTGCTCACTAAGTCCCGAAAGTTTCAACTGTTTTACTGTGCTTACCAGAAAATATAAAAAATAAATAAATACGAAAGTCACAGGAACAGCTGTACTCACAAATAGTCAATCAATCAGGGTATCAGGTCAGTGTGATTGGCACTGTGCTGGATCAATACAGACACCGTTTCTCCAGCAGCAGCTGTAAAAACCATTAACTCATTAAGAGACATGATTAATTGAATCACTGAAATAGTTCTTATATGAAGCAGCAACATTCTGTTTGTACATTAGTTGCTTTTAGGTATAGGCACAGATGGAGGTTTGCTCACTAGTCAAGTTGCAGTGTGCTCTAGTGCATTTGGTTACAGCATTTTTACATCAAGATGAATGTTTAGGGCCTGGACACATGCAAGTTTTTTTTAAAAAGCCAACCGCTGCATAAATACGCTAAGCAGTTTCAATCTTAGGCAATGGCACACTAGGTTAGCTTATTTACGTGGTGTTCGGCTTTTTTAAAACCTGAGCTGTGTTTCTGTGCCGAAAAACGCATGTGTATCCATGACCGTAGACCTGTACCACATGGGAAAAAATGGATCAAGATATGAGCTCAGATAGGACTGACTAGTACAAAGAGAACCACAGCTAAATATCATACCTCTGTATATGTCACCTTAAAAGCAAATGATACCATTAGCTATCAAGGTTATGGTGTAACTGGCAATGGAAATTAAAATTCTGCAGTGGGGCTGGTAGCAGGTATATCAATGCATGTGTGGGTCATGGATCAGGTCTAAGTATAGAGAGCTCTATACACAGGCAGTTAAAGGGATATTGTTTTTTTCCAAAACACACCAGTTAATAGTGCTGCTACAGCAGAATTCTGCACTGAAATCCATTTCTCAAAAGAGCAAACAGATTTTGTTATATTTAATTTTGAAATTGGACATGGGGCTAGACATATTGTCAGTATCCCAGCTGCCCCCAGTCATGTGACTTGTGCTCTGATAAACTTTAGTCACTATTTACTGCTGTACTGCAAGTTGGAATGATATCACCCCCAGCAGTCTAACAACAGAACAATGGAAAGGTAACCAGATGGCAGCTCCCTAACACAAGTTAACAGCTGCCTGATAGATATAAGAACAGCACTCAATAGTAAAATCCAGGTCCCACTGAAACACATTCAGTTACATTGAGTAGGAGAAACAACAGCCTGCCAGAAAGCAGTTCCATCTGTGCTGGCTCTTTCTGAAAGCACATGACCAGGCAAAATGACCTGAGATGGCTGCCTACACACCAATATTACAACTGTAAAAATACACTTGCTGGTTCAGGAATGAAATGATATATTGTAGAGTGAATTATTTGAGGTGTACAGTGTAATTTTGAAATAAAAACTACATAAAAACTCATAAAAATCATGACAGAATCCCTTTAAGCTGATGACTAGGTCTAAAGATACAGATACAATTTGCCCATCTATATCCAACTTAAGTTTATTAGTATTCAGGCACATAAGAATCAGTGGCGGGATGCTATGAGCAACACTGTAGTTCAACAACATCTAGAGGGTCCCAAGTGGCCACTCTGTGGATACAACTGTCCGAGGGGATGCCATGACAGAATAATGGAACCACTGAGCCATCAGGCAAAGCAGCAGGCAGTAGAGTGAGACAATTCATATAGACAGGCAAAAAACTCCAAGGAAACCTTACACCTCCGATAGAAACAGACAAACAGAGGCTGATATATAACCTACTACTGCCATCTGTGGTCTGTGTATGGACAGAGAGTCAGGGATTGTGTAACATAAACCATGTTTAATTCTCTAAAGTAAAAAAAAAAAAAAGAATAAAGTTGGGCATCTACATGTTCTACTACAAAATCACCAGGGAAAATAAATGAAATCCAGCAATAGTCCAGCATGAAAACAAACATTCTAACAACATCATATTGAGATTTTATTTATATTCAAGTAAATGCTCTCCATATTGATTTACGCTAGTGTAGTGATCCCCAACCAGTAGTTCATGCGCAACATTTTGTTCTCCAACCCCTTGGATGTCGCTCCCAGTGGCCTCACACCAAGTGCTTATTTTTGAATTACTGATTTGGAGGCAAGTTTTTGTTGCATAAAAACCACATGTACTGCCAAACCTCGTGTAGGTTGACAGTCCACATAGGGGCTACCAAATGGCTAATCACAGCCCTTATTTGGCATCCCAGGAACATTTTTCATGCTAGTGTTGCTCCCCATCTGAATGTTGCTCATGGGTTGAAGAGGTTGGGGATCCTTGTTCTAGAATGTCCGGTGGCCAATTCATTATATCACGCCTACTTTTGCTCTAAGCTTACAGTGGATGCGGCACCCTGGTGATTGTAGTCAGGTCCAAGAGCAACATCAATCACTTTGTACCAGTAACATCAATATTTTCCTTTTATGGAGGCTACATACAGGTCAAATTGTGTTTGTGGGGCTAACATGAACCAAACCTACAATTGGAGATGTTTATAGGATGGCTTTTCTACACATTGTGGTGGGCTCATGATTGCTCCTGTGGTCCCTGAGCAGCACCCAATTCTATGTGCTCTAATTATTCATCCTTATAAGTTCTGTGCAATGTTTGGGCAACACAATGTATACCTAGAACCAGCACAGAAATAGTTAGCTCCAGTTAACTTGGCAGATCTGGCTAAATGGTCAGCTTTCAGTTCAAAGAAAGTAAATGTTGAGAGGAAAAGATTGAGGGAATATGCTCACCAAACGATGTGGATTAATCTAGTTCCTCTCTGGCACTACATCTAATTGAGAAAATACCATATCCTTTTGCAAACAAATCAGCTGAGCATGAATCTTCAAATATAACATACTTCATTGGTACATTCTAAAAACACATAAATCACGAATGGGCACAGAGAGAGACACCAACGATCTCTCTCAGCTTTGAAGGAATAACATCAAAAACTTGTACAAACATGGGACCTGGGGTTTGCCGGATAACAGATGTTTCCATAGTTTGGAACTTCAAACCTTAACCTTACTATAAAATCATGTTACATTAAATAAACCGAATAGGCTGGCTTTGCTTCCAAAAAGGATTTAAATTAAGGATCTTAGTTTGGATCAAGTATAGAGAAAAATAATTTTTGTAAAGGAATACATTTATAAAAATTTGGATTATTTGGATAAAATGGAGTCTATGGGAGATGGCCTTTCTGTAATTCGGACCTTTCTGGATGACCGGTTTCCAGATAACGGATCCCATACCTCTATGTGGCAGTGGCCTCAATCCATTAAAGGAGAACTGAGATAATGAAAAACACAATTTCTCTGCACCTCTCATAGACATGAATGGGACATTCACTGCCTATGAAAGACACAAAAGTGGTTAAGTGAGGAATATTCAGTTTTCTATCACAGAGTCTGTTATTAGCAGTGCATTTCCCATTCAATTCACTGTAAAGCAACTGCATGTGGGTTAGGGGATTCTGATCAGTTGTCATGCAGGATCACAGCTGTCAAAATGCTAAATATATTGATAGCCCAATATCATTGGGAGTCTTTAAGCAAATATCAGAACCAGACAAGGGAGCTTTGGCACCCAAAACAAGGGTTGCAATCTATGAATCCCCCCAAACATGGAAATACCGCATTATTACCTGCTATTGATATTTCATTGGGTTTGGACAATAAAACCGCAGTAAAAACATTTTGACAGGTTACTGTTTCTATGAACAATTCCTTAGAGACAAACATGACAGCTCTACCTGTAAGTATACATTCAACCATACAAAGAAGGAATGATTTTTGCACTAAATATCTATGGTTATATACTTTACACTGCTTGATTTACAACACACAGAATTAGCAAACCTACAGAAATGCAGAGTCCTTGCAAAACAGAAGTATATACATTTGCTGAAAGTATTAGTTGAGATTGTAAAAAAAAAAAAGAAAAAAAAAAATGAAAATTTAGCAACTCTAGGCTCTAATCAGAGAAAGGCAATACAAGCAGGATGCTTATTCTGTCCAGGGGGCATTGTTTTGCAAGTGAATCCTCTCGGGACAACAGCAGGACGGGACCCCTCCTGATAAAGTCATTATCTTATTAAGCCTTTGTGACTTAAGCTGCTCTTTTTAATTAACAATCATTTACATAATGAACAGAATGCAAGGGTTTCTGCAGCTGCATCCAATGAGGGGTCTGACATTGCCCCTGGACTGTTTTTTTTATATTTCTTTCATACAATAGTATATACCAATATTTTTAAGGTGAAATACATGGGCAATGTAGGCATAGGAAAGTGTTACACTGAGGCTCATGAGCTTTCAGTGGGGCAGGTCAGAACTTGTGCAGCTGGGTGTTTATACAAAGACTTATAGCCCCACAAGGGAACCAGGGTGGTTGGGGGGGGTTACAAGGAGCCAAAAAGTAAATTTACCTTGTAATTGTAATGAAGAGGAACCCTTCTTGTAACAGAACGTACTTTGGTGTTTTAGGGCCCCAGAATAACATTCGTTTTTTTGGCGAGGTCAGTTTTAAAAAATCTGACCTCCACATAAATAAGCTAGCGTAGTGAGCCATTGCCTACATTCGAAACCGTTTAGCTATTTACGCAGCAGTTGGCTTTTTTTTTTTTAAACCCGCACTGAGTTTCCACGCGGTAAAACCTCACAGTGTCCAGGGCCTAGGACTATTGCACACAAGAGTTTGTCCTACATTCTCCTGTGATGTATTTTTTTATTTGATTTACCCCAGCATATGTTGCACCTTATTTGCTGCAATAATCAAATTAAGTTACCTGCACCAGAAATACAGTCTAATGCAGGGATCCCCAACCTTTTGAACCCGTGAGCAACATTCAGAAGTAAAAGGAGTTGGGGAGCAACACTAGCATGCAAAATGTTCTTGGGTTGCCATATAAGTGCTGTGATTGCCCATTAGGTAGCCCCATGTGGATTGTAAGCTTACATTGAGGCTCTGGCAGTGAACCTGGTTTTTATACAACCAAAACTTGCCTCCAAAGCAATGGAAAGAGCAGCACTTGACAGGAAAGGCCAGCTGCTTTAATATATACAAATATGGCACCTTTGGATGAGTAGTTTGGACTGTACCGTCTCCCTTTCCTCAGATGGCAATTTAATACCCAATGTAATTAACCACTCCTGGGTTACTAAGCCTAGTTTGAGCACAGGGTGGCCACATTAACATTAACAGCAACTTTGGGACACAGCCACAGTAATCTCTACGAGATTTATTATACGATGCATGTCAATTGTATGCCTGATTGTACTCCTATGCCTTTTTGTTTCATTTCCTTGTGTTATTTTTCTTTCTAATAAAACTTCTTTGAGCAAAAACAACTTGCCTCCAAGCCTGAAATTCAAAACTAAGCACCTGCTTTGTGGTCACTGGGAGCAACATCCAAGGGGTTGGGGGGCAACATGTTGCTCACAAGCTACTGGTTGGGGATCACTGGGCTAATGGTTTCTCTTTGGGAATCTGACCACAGCAAGACTAAACACAAGAGTGGGATCTGTGGTGCCCCCAACCCACTTCACGGTCCAACACCACCATTTCCCCCACACACAGACCTGCTAACATGAAAAGTTTAAATAGAGACAAGAAACTGACCCAATTATGAGTCTCTGAAACAGTTCTGCCCTGCATACTTTCACGAAAATATATTTTCCTCCTTCAGCAGATGGCGCTGCTGCCCAACCCCTAGTTCCAGCCCAGAATCTGACACATGCCAGTCATAATCAGAGCTATCATAAATAACAAATTATTCTGCAAACCCAACATGAACTGGAATTTAAAAAATGATGCTCAGCAGCTTATGGACTCTGATTCCTGTATTTTGGAACTACCTAGTTAACCGGTTTCCCAATAATAATCACCTAGACATTGTTTCACTAACATATTTGATTTACATGGTTGTTCTGACTTGAAGCAAGATGGTTCATACTGCATGAACCAAACGATACCTCCCAACATTTTGGAAATAAAAAGAGGGACAAAAAAGTTGGCACGCATAGCACAGCGAAATTTTTGACCACACCCATTTTTCAAAATCTTTCTGTGTTTTTTTTCCAGTTATTACAGTTTTGCTAATGAAGGGGAATTGCTCTTTAAGCTGTGAGTCTAACTTTTCCCAGGAGACCTGTTATCTTATATTGTTACAATTACTTATTTGCTTATCTCAAAATTGTTACAAAAGTATCTTTTCTTCTGCTGCGGCTGTTCTGGGCTCTCTGCCAAAAGCCAATTAAGTTAGAAACTTTGTTTCTTTTTCTGGCTGTTCAGTGCAGAGAAAAACTGGACTTTCCCGCACAAATGAGGGACTGCGGGTTGAGCTGCCAAATAAGGGCCTGTCCCTCTAAAAACGGGACAGTTGGGAGGTATGCCAACCCAATGCACACAGTTCAATGAGCAGAGTTCAATATCTCTGCAGGTTTACATTTAAAGAAACTATATTTTTACTTACATTGTAAAACAGTGTTCGTCTGAGTTTTTTTTAGCCAGTCCATTCTTGAAAAGTCCAACCCAAACATGTTGGTAAATATGTTCTGCCAATGACTGCATCACCTCCAAACCAAAACAGCATATGTGGGCCCTTACTTCCCAGTGTACATATCCTGAACAACATTACAACGGAGAAAATGGCTGGCTATCCAACATCATTAACTGATTTATCAGCAGCAAGTTACGCAACTCATGGCGAGTTAAAAGCTCATGGGCATGAGAAAAGCTGTTGTACCAATACCAGAAAGTATAATCAAAAACATTAAAATATTTATAGAAAATGGCTACAAAATTTAGCGAAATTAAAAAGAAAAAAAAAACTTTGTAAAAACCTGAATTTACAGGATATTATTAACATTAAACTACATTGATAAATAACATCCCATCTCACGCTCTTTGCATTCACTGTAGGGGCATTCTCCATAAGTGTCATAAGCAAAACATCATCTTTTGTGACGTCTAGCAGTGATGGTAGATCTCATTTACACAGAGGGGCAGATTTACTAAGCTTGAGTGAATAGTTCGAACCCAAAAATATTCGAATTTCGAAGTAATTTTTTGGGTACTTCGACCATCGAATTGGTTGAATTCAATTGAATTTGATTGAACCGAAAGATTTGAACAATTCGAAGTAAAAATCGTTCGACCATTCGATAATTGAAGTACTGTCTCTTTAAAAAATCCTTCTACTCAATACTTCACCAAATAAGTTACCGAATTGAATGTTAGCCTATGGGGACATTGTAGGTTTTGGGTACTTTTTATGATGGAATAAAAATCATTTGCTTAAAATCGCTCGAATCGTTTGATTACAAGGATTTTAACGTTTGATCGAACGATTTTTATTTGATCGTTCGATTGAACCTTTTGTGCTAAAATTCTTCGAATTCGATATTCGAATACGAAGGATTTTGCTTTTTAACCCTCAAAATTAGACCCTTGATAAATCTGCCCCAGAATGTCTTGGTCAAGGCAATAACAACAACAGAAACTATTATATATATATGGGAAGGTATATTCGGTGTACAAAGTATGCACAGAAGAAAAAAAGAAATAACATACAGATAATATTGGTACCTACATTGCCTTGCAATGAATGTAGAATTTAAGCTAATACATAGGGGGTTATTTACTCAACTCGGAAAAAAACTCTCTTATAAAATCGAACTTTTAAAAAATCACAAATTTATTAAACCCGGGGATGGAAAAGTCCGAATCTGGAAATTCAGGCAATGTTGCAATTATTTTTTCATAATTTTTTGGGGAATACCCTGAAAATTTTGGAGTTTTCGGGCAAGAAGCATAAGAAATCGTGAAATTCGGATGAAACATTAAAAAAAAATCGTGAAAATCTGATTTTATTTTCCCCAGCAAAGCAAATTTTCGGGAAAAAGTAATAATAAATAATTGTAAAAAACCAGAGCAGATTTGGAGGAGTTTGTAGCAGAAAATCCAGAGATAAATTCAGACATTCAGATAAATAACTCCCATAGTGTCACTAGGGTACTTCACCCTACCAACCCGTGGCTTGAATGAAAGAAGGAAAGATAATTTGAAATGGTCCCACAAAGAATGATACTGTAAGAAATGTAAACTAAATAAAATATAGCCTCACAATCTCCTTGCCCCTAGCAACTACTTTAGAAGAGAGGTAAACAAATCAAAATCTTTAAAATAAAGTTGACTTGAATTATTTAATCTACAAAATCTTTAACTTTCAATGAAAAATACTTGCAAGTTATACTGGCAAGAAAATTATTTTCTAGATTCAGCTATCTAATTCAATGAGATGAGCAATTAAACAGCTTGCAAAATGACATTTACTTACAATTATCCATCAACCTCATTTAAATGTCTTCCTGTTATTTCAACACTGGGCAAATCCATTCTAACCAAACACCGTCACATTTCCTCTTAGCATAGTTTATTTGTTCACTTTATAATCAACTTTGTTATAAAAACTAAAATACATATAAATTTGATTAAGAAAGAAGTATATATTTTTAGTTTGCTATACTATCAGATTTCATATACCAGTAGAAAACACAAAGCAATTTATGTTGTACATTTAACTAGACTATTTGATTGATCGCCCTGAAAGGCTCAGTGTTAGGGGAATAGGTTTTATATACATACATAAACGTGGGAATGGTTTTATAGGCTTTACAAAGCATGTTTAATTTTCCTGGGTGCTGTAATTTTATCATATTACACTGATATATAATCTATTTCTCAGTCCATTAAAGTTTTCTGACAGTGTTGATACCGTTTAAAAGATCCATTTCAAGGGTTTGTAATACTTCAAACACATCCTCAAATTACAAGGTTCCACGAATTAATGACTCACCGGGGTCATTGCTCATAGCCGACATTTGAAAGGGGATTTTGCAATAATCCCAATTTCCACAACTAGCTTTTGTTTGCGGCTTTCCCATCAATTGCCTTTTTGACAGACATTAATCAAAACGGATACATTATTAAGGAGCGGTTAAAATGTCAATACTGTTTGTCATTAAAGTTTTAGAGAGTTGACAATATCATATTCTTCCAATCCTCGTTCAAATATACTTCTTACCTACACAAGATGTGCACAAAAATTGCATAGGCACTTTAGAATACAACTACAGTGACTCCAATTATTTATTATTTCCAATAAATCCATCACTAGTGGCATGCTGAATTAAGTCATTCCACATTTATAAAAGTGCTTTAGAATGATCAAGGAAACAATTCTATAACTAGAGTAAATCTGACAAATAGGGGCAGATTTATCAAGGGTCGAATTTCGAAGTGAAAAAAACTTCGACCATCGAATAGGATAGTCCGACATTCGAAGTCAAAGGATTTTTAAGATAGTAGGATCATACTTCGATTTAATCGTACGATTTTACAAAAAAATCCTTTGACTTCTCAAAACTTAGCCAAATACTGGCTGTGTGTTCGAGGAGGTCCCCATCGGCTAACATAGCAATTCGGCAGGTTTAAGGAGGCGAAGTGTCAAAGTTTTTTTACAGAGACAGTACTTTGATTTTCGAATGGTCGAATTTGTGAAGTATTTTCAATTCGAATCGAAGTCGAATTTGGCCTATTCGATGGTGAAAATTCACTTTGACCCTTAGTAAATGGGCCCCGTAATATATTTTAGTCATGTGTGAACATTAATATGTCATTTTTGTGGACCCTCAATCGGAGTCATAGTTCACACCAGTCATTTAGAGCTTTAGCTTATTTTCTAGATGTTTATATGGTGTAAACCCATAGAAAGTAATTCCGTATTTGCAACTTTTTCTTTTTTAATAATCATTTGTTTTACATCCATCCATCAAATGTAACCTACAACATTGTTACTGTAAATGCACCGTTTGCAGGAGAACTAAAGTAAACAATAAAGTTCAGGAAAGCGTCCATCTGACTTCATTTTAGGTGTAAATATCTGTAAAATATAAAAACCAGGTTCAACTCTATGGGGCAGATTTATCAGCATTCGATAATGTGGGATTTTTGGTGATTTGAGAAAAAAACGTGGGGAACAAAATACAAATGGGAATATACTGGAAAAGCCATAATTTATTTAAGAAAATAAGCCAACTTTTTTAGCTATGGAACTCAATATTGTTTCAAATGTATTTTATTTATTAGTTTACCAGTTTTTAAAACCATTCAGCATTTTCAGCTTCATTAAAAATGTATCGACCGATGGGATTTTAGTTTTCGTGCAATTTTTTTCCGACGTTAAATGTGACCATAACTGTTCTGATTTTTTTTTTCTCCTAAATATGCTCATGCTAAGAACGCGCGATGAAACATGGCTGCAGAAAAAAAGCTGGGTGAGTTTTGCCATTTTTTTTTTTCAATGTATTTTTTTTCTGGAACTTGAAAATGTATAACTATGCCTTCATATATCATTCACAATTATATATTTGTCCCCAATGTTTATTAATATTATTATAATGGCAGCAATAAACTGGCCACATCTTATAGGAAAGCAGAGATTAAAACGGATTTTTCTTTAAACACAACTTTCTTGAGAGATATCATGGCGTTGTATATAAAGGAGAAATGTCAATTCCATTCCAAGACAAACAAATAAATAAGCAGTGGCACTGTTACATTTCTGGGAGTGCATTACCCTTTGTATAACGAAGCCCCGTTCTAGTGCTTTAGCTAATTGCTCCAGGATCTGTCCAAGTTCAAAAGTTCACCTTTTACGACACCCACAAAGCTTTGCACACATCACCAATAAAAACATCCTTTTTACACACTCAACCAGCAGAAAGGATCTGAATTTAAAAGAAAAACAGAATCTTTAATGAGTGATACACAGTGTCGGATTATCAGGAGATACAAATCTGGGGCTACAGAAAATTGTCTCTTTGTAGCTTTAAAATAAAAGAACACATAATTCCAATTATCTCTGCAATATTTATACATTCAGCTATAGTTTCGAAAGTTATTTTTAAATTGCAATAGAATCTTTATCACATTTCTGTTCTCTGGTTCTGACAGTTGAAGCAATTTAGCAGAAGTCATTTCTCCACCAGGTCTGCTAATCAGCTATATTGTTGCAGGAGTCAGAGCCAGGGAATATAAGTGATCGGACTAAGGGTAGGACTACAAGGACATTTTCGGCGTGATCCGACACGCTGCGACAAAACTCAGGCGTCAAATCGAATGCGATGGAAATAAGGTAAGTGAATGCATTGTCGGATGAGGTTGCAGCGTTGATCCAAAATGACTGTCGGATGCTGCACGCTGCATCTGCATCCGACAGTCGGGGCGCGTCGGATCAACGCTGCGACTTCATCTGACATTTCTATCTCTTACCATTTTGTTGCAGCGCGTCAGAAAACATCCGTGTAGTCCTACCCTAATACTACTTTCAATAGCAATTACATTCGCAAATAATATGAAAAATCCTGGGGCATTTTTAATTAACACCCATGGGGCAAATTTATCAAAGGGCGAAGTGGCTAAGGCTGGCGAAAATTCGACAGCGTGAGGTCATTTTGTCACTTCGCGGATTTACTAATGGTCGCTGGCGCAACTTCGCACTCTAACGACAGGCAAATTTTCGCTCTGGCGAAAGAACGTAACTACGCAAATTCACTACGTTTTTGATTTTATTGACCATTACCTCTATCGCCAGAATTGCCTTCGCCACCTCAGACCAGTCAAAGTGCAATGAAGTAGATAGGACTTACTTGAAATTTTGTCCCAAAAAACGCTGGCGTCTTTTCCTTTTTTTAGGGTGATAGGCTGCTAAAGATCGTAACTTTTTTTAAGGGTAACTGGCTTCCCCCCTACTTTTCCTAACATCTGGCACATAAACTATACACTGGGCTCATGTGTAGGGCAATATAACAACTCTATTTTATTTTATTAAGGTTCCCTGGGCTTGTGTAATATACTGTATTTGCTGCAACATATACGTCCATTGAAATTTAATTTCCGCCATATGCAAATTAGCCAACGCTATCGCAACTTTGCTTTACTTGCTGAATTAACACTAGGGCAACATTACAACCGTTCAGCGCCAGCAACAAAACTTCAGAACTTAGTGAATTAGCGTTGCCTGAGCGAAGTTTCATCTGGCGAAGTGTGGCGAAGTGTGGCGATGTTGGCGAAGCCGTCGCTGGCGAATTTTCGCCGGTTAGTGAATTTTCCCAATAGAATTCCATTCTCTTTCATATGCAAAAATCAATTTTTGGGGGGGAGGGGAGATCCTTTAATAATGATTTTTTTTCAGTATGCAATAATACGTTATCTACTGCAAATGTACAATGGTCTTCACTCGAATTTCTAATTCGAATTTTCACATTTTTTTTTCAAATTCAAATCGAATTTAGACAATTCCCTAGTTGATGTACACAAAAATAGCTAGGAATTCGATTTTTATTTTTACTTAGAATTTTTAAAACATTCAAAACAAGTTAGATATTTATATAAACACACAGAATTCTACCATTACATCTCTTTTCTCACATGGACACAAGACTGTAGGGCATCTAAGATTATTTATTTGCAGAATGTGTGTTTGCCTTTTGACAAATGGAAGTCAGTGAAAAGGTGAATCCCAACTACCTCCCACTGCTGATCCCACTTTTGCCAAATCTCACAATGTGATTATAAGCATTTTTTTTCTTAACGGCCAAGTGCAGCTGTAATTGTGTAAATCAAAAGCAATGACAATTAAGGGGCCTATTTACTAAGGGTCGAAGTGAATTTTCAAATTCAAAAACTTCTAATTTCAAAGTAATTTTTGGGTACTTTGACCCATTCGTAAATCGAAGTACTATCTCTTTAAAAAAGTTCGACTTTGGCACTTCGCCACCTTAAACCAGCCGAATTGCTATGTTAGCCTATAGGGACCTCCTAGAACCTATAGCCAGTATATGGCTAAGTTTTTAGAAGTCAACTTTTTTTTTTTTTTTTTTAAATCATTCGATTCGAACGATTTTATAGAACGATTTTTACTTCGATAGAAAACGGACACTTTTAAAGTATCAAATTCGATGGTCAAATTTCGAAGTTTTTTAACTTCGAAATTCGACCCTTAGTAAATGTGCCCCTAAGTAAAGTTAATAAGTCGTGATGTGCTTAAATCCAGTCTAACAAGCCATATACAGTAGAACCCCCAGTTTAAGTTTTTCAGGGGGCCGGAAGAAAAATGGTGTGAAATCCAGGAAAATGTAAAATCAGGGAAAAATGTATTATGCATAATATATATGTGGGACCACAAAACAACAATGTAAAATGAAGGGAAACTTAAAATCAGGGGATGTAAAATTGAGGTTCCACTGTATATGCTATAAAAGGGCAGACATAACACATAAACAGGTACAGGTAGGGAGTCTTATCTGAAAACCTTTTATCCAAAATACTCCAACTGCATTTTTTAACAGTGCCCTAAACCATTTCTAATTTTTGTATCAATTATTCTCTGTCCCTTGTACTTGGGATAACCAAGCAAGGAGAAATGGTTATAGCACGCAGTCCCAAACTGCAGAACAGCCCAGGTCACAAGAATTCTAGGTTACAGATCCCCGACCTGATATGTATGAGCAACGTGTGGCTCTAATGTTGCTAAAATCAAATCTCTCGCAGAATCATCTCATAGACCTTGGTTGAGAAGCACAGCTTCGAACAAATAAAAAAAAACCTGCCTACAGATTATGAACTGTCGCAGGAAGACATTGCAATTCAATTATACAAAATGCCACAGCATAAAAAGTGTCAAGTTAAGATATTCTCTATATATACCACTTTCTTATATCCAACAGTTACACTGGTCCATTATTGTACTTAAACACCGTCATTGCCATTTCCCACTTACGACATTCCTCATCTATTAGGGGCACATTTACTTAGCTCGAGTGAAGGAACAGAATAAAAAATACTTCGAATTTCAAAGTATTTTTTTGGCTCCTTCAACTACGAATCGAACGATTCGAACTAAAAATCGTTCGACTATTCAACCATTCGATAGTGGAAGTACTGTCTCTTTAAAAAAAACTTCGACCACCTACTTCGCCACCTGAAACCTACCGAGCATCAATGTTAGCCTATGGGTCCCCATAGGCTTTCTAGCAAATTCGGGATTGAAGGGAAATCGTTCGATCGATGGATTAAAATCTTTCGAATCGTTTGATTCAAGGGATTCAATCGTTCGTTCGAGCAATTTTTCCTTCGATCGTTCGATCGCAGGAAATGTGGTAAATCCTTAAAGATTAACCCTCGATATTCGGCCAATAGTAAATGTGCCCCTTAATGTCTGATACATACTATTCTTTATAATGCATATGCTTATCCATTATATTAAATTGATATGACCACTATCCCTATTTGCTTCCCCTCACTTAAAGGAACATTTTAGAACATTGTAGGAATAACAAAGAATTTTCTTGTGCAATAAAAGAAACATAATTCCGAGTGTCAATACTGATGGTGCCCAGTACCAAGTCTTCTGCTCAGTAAACATTATACCAATTTTAATAATTATACCCATTTTTAATGTACAGTAGAACCCCCGTTTTGCGTTTTTCAGGGGACCAGAAAAAAATGGCGTAAAATCCAGGAAAATGTAAAATCAGGGAAAGGTATTATGCATAATATATAGGTGGGGCCGCAAAACAACAATAAGGGGAAACTTAAAATCAGGGGATGTAAAATGGGGGTTCTACTGTATTTCAATGACGGTTCATCTTTGAGGTAGCTTTTATTATGTTATAGAATGGCCAATTCTAAGCTACTTTTCAATTGGTTTTCATTATTTATTTTTTTATAGTTATTTGCCCTTTTCTTCTGACTCGTTGCAGCTTTCAAATGGTCGTTGCTGATCCCTTATAAAAAAAACAAAAAAAACAAATGCTCCGTAAGGCTACAAATGTATTGTTACTTTTTATTACGGATCCTTCTATTCAGGCCCTCTTCTATTCATTTTCCAGTCTCTTATTTAAATCAATGCATGGTTGCTAGGGTCATTTGGACCCTAGCAACCAGATTGCTGAAATAGGAAATCGCTGAATAAAAAGCTAAATAACTCAAAAACCAAAAATGCTAAAAAATGAAAAGCGATTGCAAATTGTCTCAGAATATGCCTCTCTACATCATACTAACACCTATCCCAGCAAACCAAGCCATATGCCTATTTAAAACTATAAAAAAAAACCCATATGCATTTGTTTGATGCTTCTATGAAATGTAAAAATATCGGTGATAATAAATATTTCAGATGAAGACCCACACGAATCCAAAATTAACATCATGCACAATAAAAGAAAATGATCATTCTAAGCAGCTTTCCTAAAAAAAAATTTTAAAAAAACTTTGAAAAACACTGGAAAAATTGTTATTAATAAATTATTTTTTTTTTTTTTCATTAGGCAAAAAAATGTATTTTGGGATTTCCCTTCCTTGTAGGATTGGGATGAGTGGTGTGAGTGCTGCACACACAGGTATAGAATGGACAGTAGGAATAGTATAAGTTCAGTACAGTGTCTCTCATGTCACACCTCCCAGTACCTGTAATGCCAATAATAACGCAACTCCTATAGGTTAAAGCATCCCCTGCCTTCTCCACCGTCACACCCATTGTGCCACTCACCAGTGGAATCCATGAGCCTGTTTGTGCCCGTCTCTACCTCCATGCCGAGAAGCTTTACTACTAGCGGCCGCTCAGCTGCTCCATCCTCCGGGCACAGTCAGCCTTCCCTGCCAGCAGCAGCCAGGTGGGCGGGAACCTGACATCAACACGCCCAGCGTGCGCAGCGCGGGGCATCATGGGTAGCGTAGTCTCTGCTGTGGCTCTTGGAAAGAGCATCAATATGTGGGCTAGGCTTATAAACAAAGCGGACACCTATCTCTAATTTAAGTCTCTGTTTACCATAGTAGAAGACAAATATAAACTGTATTCTACACGAGTCAGTGTAGTGTTCTGCAGAATATCAGCTTACATGTGGACAATTAAGTTTTCTAGTCAGGGCATGGACCCAACCTAAATAGCAAACATAGGGGCAAATTTAGTAAAGTGCAAAGTGACTAAGGAGGGCAAAAATTTAGATACTCACTACTTCTCCGATTTACTAACAGTCGATGGCGTAACTTCGCTACCGAAGGAGATAGACTCTAGCGCAGGCATGTCCAAAGTGTGGCCATTTATGAAATTTACACTGGCCCTCAGCCTCCATCATGAAATGAATAATAATGCGGCCTGCCAGCATAGTTCGATCAGGAATCACGTAGATCAGGCATGTACAAAGTGCGGCCATTTATCAGATTTACACTGGCCTTCAGCGTCCATCATGAAATTAATTATGATGCGGCCAGCCAGCATAGTTCGATCAGGAATCACGTAGATCAAGCATGTCCAAAGTGTAGCCCACGGGCCAATTGCGGCCCTTTATCAAATTTACAATGGCCCTCAGCCTCCATCATGAAATTAATAACAATGTGACCCGCCAGCATAGTTCGATCAGGAATCATGTAGATCAGGCATGTCCAAAGTGTGGCCCTTTATCAAATTTACTCTGTCTTTCAGCCTCCACCATGAAATTAATAATAATGCGGCCCACCAGCATAGTTCGATCAGGAATCACATAGATCAGGCATGTCCAAAGTGTGGCCCACAGGCCAATTGCGGCCCTTTATCAAATTTAGACTGGCCCTCAGCCTCCATCCTGAAATTTATAATAATGTGGCCTGCCAGCATAGTTCGATCAGGAATCACGTTAATCAGGCATGTCCAAAGTGCAGCCCACGGGACAATTGCAGCCCTTTATCAAACTTACACTGTCCCTCAGCCTCCATCATGAAATTAATAATAATGCGGCTCGCTAGCATAGTTCGATCAGGAATCACGTAGATCAGACATATCCAAAGTGCGGCCCTTTATCAAATTTACACTGGCCTTCAGCCTCCATCATGAAATTAATAATAATGCGGCCCGCCAGCATAGTTTGATCAGGAATCACGTAGATCAGGCGTATCCAAAGTGCGGCCCTTTATCAAATTTACACTGGCCTTCAGCCTCCATCATGAAATTAATAATAACGCGGCTGGCTAGCATAGTTCAATCAGGAATCACGTAGATGTAGCAGTAATATTTGGGCACATAAGTGAAATGATCTGCCACTTGGTCTATACTGCTGGCTGTGTGCTGAAGGTGTAGCAATAGACTCGTACTGGAACATAGTGGCGCACCACTCTCGCATACGTCTTTAGGTTTACTGTACTGTCACATCAGAACGTCTATTGCACCTTCAGCACTAGAGAAGTATGCAAGAGCAGCGCGTCACTACGTGCCAGTACGTGTCTATTGCTAACACCTTCAGCACACAGACAACAGTAAAGACCAAGTGGCAGATCATTTCACTTATGTGCCCAAATATTACCACTACAGCTACGCAGTTTCCTTGTTTAAATGCGTTAAATGGTGATAATGGTTCGAAGAATGTCGCGTTAAATGGTCGGCCCCCACACAATTTCACCGCACCAAATCTGGCCCTCGTTGCAAAAAGTTTGGACACCCCTGCTCTAGCGGTACTTCGCTACCTAATGCCTGGCGAAGTTGCGCTCCTATGAATGGATGTAACTACGCAAATTCACTAAGATGAGGATTTTACTGAACATTGCCTCTTGCGCCAGACTTGCATTCACCACCTCAGACCAGGCGATAGAGTAGATAGGATTTTCCCAAAAAACGCTAGCGTTTTTCAGAGTGATAGGCTGAAAAAGAGCATAACTTTTAGGGTACCCAGCTTCCCCCCTACATTTCCTAACATATGGAACATCAACTATACACTGGGCTCATGTGTAGGGCAATATCACAACTTTATTTTATTTTACTAAGGTTTCCCAGGCTTGTGTAGTGTAATGTATTTGCTGCAACATGTACTTCCATTCATCTTTAACTTCCCACCGTGTGCAAATTAGGCAACGCTAGCGCAAGTTTGATTCAATTGGCGCAGTAACGCTAGCACAACTTCGCCAGCAGTCGGCGCCCTGGATGCAACTTTGGATTTTAGTGAATTAGCGCTGTCCTGGCAAATCTACACTTGGCGAAGTGTTGCGCTGTGAGCAAAGCTGTCGCTGGTGAATTTTCGGAGGTTAGTGAATTTGCCCCAAAAAACGGACATTCAGTTGCCATGGTCACTAACCTGGAATTTCTGGTTAGTGCCATCTTGCCTTGTCTCTGAGGAAGGGCCATCAGAAATCAATGGGCCCCATGCAACAACAGTTCCTGGGCCCTTCCCACCACCGAGGGCCCCACGCCAGAGTTAAAAGCCACACAAACATGGGCGCTAAAACATAAATGTTAAAAACCCATTGGTGGCCAGGGTCCCCCAACAAGTTAAAAAAAAAACAATTGGTGGTCAGGGGCCCCCATAAAAGTTAAAAAAAAACTTCATTGGTGGCCAGGCCCCCCTACAAGTTAAAACACCCGTTAGCAGCCAGGGTCCCCCCTACAACAACAAAAAAAACAATTGGTGGCCAGGGGCCCCCATATAGGTTTGCCAACTGCCTGGTATTAAAAGAGGATTAAAATGAAACATGAAAACATTGATTTCATTAAAAAAAAAAAAAAAAAAACATTGGTATTCAGTGGAACTTACCTCAGGTTATTTCTTCCTTGTTCTTGGCTATGGCGGCTTTTGCTTTGATGGCTTCAGGTCTTCGGCTCTGTCCACGGCTTTGTTCACCTTCCCAACACTTTTTTCAGCTCAGTTGGTTTCAGATAAGTTCACCATAACTAATGACTTTTTCCAATTACTTTCTATTTTCTATGTGTGACTGGTTTTCTAATCCTGAAGTGTACATTTTTCACCTTCTAAAGCGGCTCTGGGAGGGGGGTCGCGACCCTATAAACTGTTCTAAACTGATACATTTAGTTGATACATTTCTTATCTTTGTCCCTGCTGTGCATAATCCCTGGCTTTCATTAACGCCAGTTGTTAGAATTGATACAATAGTTGCTAATACTCCACAAATGCTGCTGAGAAATGTATCAGCTAATTGTTGCAAAATTGTAGAATCTGCACCTGAATTACTGAGCTGCCAGACTGAGACACCGAAGACATGAAGCTTAAACTTTAAATTTAGATTCTGAAAAAACAGTAAAAGATAAAAATTGGAAAGCAATTGAAAAAAATTTATTTCTGGAGAACAGTCTGAAAAACAACTCGACTGAAATAGTGTTTGGAAGGTGAACAACCTCTTTAATGCCTGGCTAATCTGGAAAATGCAGCCCCCCTTTAAACCTAAATTCTGCCGGGCCCCCCTGATGGTGGCCAAGCTCTGAAGGTTCAACTTGGTGGCCTCAAGCTAGTGGGCAGCATCATGACCTGGCCAATAAAAATGATGCTTGATACCTACAGTATGTCATTATAGGGAAGAAAGATAAAAACATAGGAAGGTATTTTTTGCAACCCTACGAAATGCAAATGTGCAAATTTTTTAATATATCATGGTATAACAGGTTAAATTACCAATATTTTGGGGTCCTAAATTGAATTTGCTGTGGGGCCCAGTAACATCTAGTTATGCCACTGCTCATTGAATTTCAGGTTCACACAGTAAATGGCATTCCCTATGTTTCTGGATGTTCGTTTTTGTTAAGGTTAATGGCACACAGTCATATTTGTTGCCTGAGGTTATATCTATGCTACCATGGGTGACAAATCTCTCGAATATGACTTACCATAAAATAACATTATGATTGCAGCAAGTAAAACATATACTCGCAGTGATCCAGCTTCTCATTTTCTGCAACTGAACTGGATTTCCATAAGAACATGTTTTCAGGGCTGGATTTGTGCGAGTGGCACCTGAGGCCGGTTGCGTGCGCGCCCTCCTGTGGCCGCACAGTCCTAGTGCCGACCGCATGGTCCTAGCACCAGCCCATGTGCACACTTGAGTGCAATTTCAAGTACCAGAGCACCCAGTGCTCCTTAGGATGCGGCAGGGCGGCATGCACCCCTAACATTTTGCCGCCCTAGGCCCGGGCCTTTGAGCCTTGCCACAAATCCGGGCTGCATGGTTTACTTGCAGCGATCCTAATGTTATTCAATGGCAAGTCGTTTTCAGATTTGTTGCCTGCGGTAGCACAGAAGTAACCGCAGCCAACAAATCTTACCATGTGCCATTACCCTAAAGGATAAGATTTGGGAGTAAATGTCTCTATTTCTGTTTCTAGTTACATATTCAAATTGGAAAATTTAAAAAGTATCTGTGAACGATTAGTTGTTACATTCAGTACTGCTTTAAAGTTACATGCATTTAAAACTGCAAAAATTGGACGGATTTGGCCGAATCCTAAATACTGCAGAGATGTCATCCACCCAGTTTCAGGAGGAGGCTCACTTAGCACCTGCACTTAGGTGCAACCTCTTTGCTGATTCTAAATCATATCTATATAAAAGGCTTGCCATAAGCCACAAGTCTATTTGGTGCCCTTTTAAATGGTGGGCCAAGTTGTGACCCATGTACATGATTTACTACCAAGTATAAATATTGGCTTAGTCATTTATGCCTGACTGCAGTGGCCAAAAATATGACAATTTGTGCTGTTTCTTTGCACTTTGTAAATCATTGTAAATTAGCCTTGAATTGTTGTTGTCACTAGAAGGAAAAACTACTGAGCACTGCTACCTAGATCAGTTTCCATAGAGTTCAGCTCTGCACATGCACTAATCATGACCTGTCTCGGAGGATTGCCGAGAACAAGGAGGAAGATGGTGGTGCTCTGCCAAAAAAAAACCTGGGCAATATTTAAAGAAGTGGAGCACTGACTTTGCAGTATAGAGTAAGTGATAAAAATGTTTATTATTTTTAACGGTTCCTTTTAATTTGCCTTTCTCCAGCTTGGTATATAAGTTAGTAACTTGTGCCAAAGTTACTGACCCTAGCAACTAGAATTCAGGTTTGTAAGGATACAATTTCACTGTGTTATTATTTAACTTAATACCCAGGCAGTCTCCTCTCTCTATCCTACAGTATTTCATTTGGATGACTTCCTGATTGCTAGGCTTAGTCCTAGTAACAAGATAACATTGAGATACATAGTACAATAGTAAGCTAAGCATGAGATGCCTCCAGTTTGCATCAGAGGGTTTCCTTTCTGACTTCAAGATGGCATCTGGACCAGTCCCTAGATCTGGCCTCGAGTATAGCTAAAGGACCCATGACCCCTCCATGGCCTGCGATTCCTTTTTAAAGGGGAGTTTCACTTTTGAGTTAACTTTTAGGATATTATAGAATGGTCAATTCTAAGCAATGTTTCAATCTTCACTGTTTATTTTTTATAGTGTTTTTACTTGCCTTTTTCTTCTGACTCTTTCCAGCTTTCGAATGGGGGATGACTGACCCATCTTAAAATCAAAAGTTTTGTAAGGCTACAAAATGTATTGTTATTGCTACTTTTTATTACTCATCTTTCTATTCAGGCCCTTTTCTATTCATATTCCAGTCTCTTATTCAAGTCAATGCATGGTTGCTAGGGTAAAATGTAATTTTTAAGTTTAACATACCCTTTCTGGTTATTCTGCAGGTGGCAAAACTGTACTCTCATAATTTTGGGGGTCTTTTTCCAGTATTATTGAAATATTTGTGGGACAGCATTTATTATTACTATATCTGATATTTATAAAGCGCTAACATATTCTACAGTGCTGTAAAATAAATGTATGTATAAACTGAACATACATAGTTACATACAAAGCAGCCAATTATAGATACAAGAGGGTACAAGAAGGCATTACAAAGAGCTCCCCCTTCTGATTTAGTTCAAACACCAGATTCTGTCTTGTACTTGTGCTCCTGCCTCTTTGCATGCAAAGGAATACTATGGAAGGTACAGGGAAAAATAATCTCCTAAATGACTGAACGTATTTATTTTAACTGGTAAAGTTCAAATATTGCAACAAGGTGCCAGCCAGGGGCGTAACTACAGAGGAAGCAGACCCTGCAGCTGCAGAGGGCCCCAGAAGTACAAGGGACCCATGAGGCCCAAAAAAATAGCAATTTCAACATCTATTGGTAAAACAAGCCAACCTCTGCATATGTTGGTGCCCTAAAATTAATTTGCTGTGGGGCCCAGTAACATGTAGTAGAGTCCTGCAGCAGGTCGGGTACCTGCAAAAACCTGCAGTACCCTGCGGGTTGCAGGTAGAAGTTTATGGAGTGGGTATAGACGGCCTTCCTCTGCGTTTTTTGGGTCGCGAGTCTTCTCAATAGCGAGTTTTACTCCTTTTTTTCTGATCTCGCCTACTTTGAATGATGTTACTTCCAGTTTACAATGACAGCACTTCCTGTTTCTTGATGGTCAGTGGATCGGGTTGCGGATAAGGTACTTGAGGGTCGGGTCAGGTAGCGTGGTCCAAGCAGGTAAGTACGCGGGTTGTGGGTCGCGGGTTGGGTTCAAGTTTAACAAATTGGTTCCACGCAGGACTCTAACATGTAGTCATGCCACTGGTGCCAGCTAAGAATAACTTTCACCCTGAAACATATTTCCATTGTAATTTAAACTTTTCATCCTTCAAACCATTCCATTCTCATATTACTTACTGAAAAGATGTAACAACTTTGGCCTGCCTGCTGCTGGAAAATAGCAATAAGGAAGAAGTTGTTCAAGTGGAATGGGAAAAGCAGTAGTGCAGAGAGTTTGGTGACAATGGTAATTGGTGTTCCTGAATTACAACTTAATCAAAAATACACTAGGTTATAACTGCAAATTTAAAATAGAACAATACAGTGGTAGGCCCCCCTCAGGTCTGGACTGAGATTAAAAATAGGGCCTGGCATTTCAAGTGCACAGGGACCCAATCATCATCCTACAAGTCCATTAAATTGTCTGTGGCACCTTACAGCAGCCCCCCTCAGAGCAAATTAGAAGTGTTATAACATGGAAATAGATCCGGACTGTCATTGATTTTGATGTCTATGGCTGTATGATTGCACTCATCCGTGTTTTTTCTTCTTTATGGTAACAAATACATTATTAATATTACTCACACTGCTATATAATGTAAAGATAATTCAAGATACCTAGCAATTGGGCTTTATGTATTTATATGGTAACTGAAAGCCTTGTTGATTTCTAAAACAGTGATTATTCCCATTAATTTCAGTAAATATATGTAGATTCTGCTACGCTTCTTAAATATTATGTGAGAAAAATATATATGTATATAAAAGTATTCTCTTTCTGGGATATGTTCTGGGATAATATGTTACTTGGCTGTATGGGCTGTTGAGAAACCCACAGGCCTTGAACAATATCATTGCATTTGTACAATATTTGGCTGATGCAATTGGTTGTACATACTAGGACAGTTCTTTACAACATTTTCTGTGCTGCAGATATTACCCTCATGTTTGAGGACTACATGGTAACAACATGATAATGTCATCAAAAGAAGAGAATGGAAAGGAGCAACAAAAATCTCTTTGAGCACCACATTCAACCAATAAGCCTATAGTTTGACAGCTGATTCCTTACAGTTACGGTTCCCCATTAAATTAACTTTTAGTATGATGCACAGAGTTATTTAGATTTTTGTTCAGCAGCTATTCGGTTTGCAACTTCAGCAATCTGGTTCAGGGTCCAAATTACCCTAGCAACCATGCATTGATTTGAATAAGAGACTGGAATATGAACTGGAGATGGTCTGATTAGAAAATATTAACAATATTAGCAATAACAATACATTTGTAGCCTTACAGAGGATTTGTTTATTAGATGGGGTCAGTGACCCCCGTTTGTAAGCTGAAAGAGACAGACAAAAAGGGCAAATAATTCAAAAACTATAAAAAAAGAAAAAATGACCGATATTTAAACATTATTATTAATTATATGATTGTACACTTAATCAACAGTCTATCTCAAAAATGTCATTCCCGTAAACAAGAGTCTATACCATAGAATTATTTGCATATATACACACTATATGAGCCCCTGCTCTGTTTTCCCTTTGTGTTTCCCATTTCCGTTGGAGTAGTGTGGGGGTTTTTAAGATGTTTTGATGGTCTCATAAAATTTACCAGCTGATGGCAAATAGGTGGGTTCTGTTGCGGCTAATATAAAAATTTCCCGTCGAACAGCCCATGGGTTATAAAGTTCATGAACAGGATCTCATCAGGGAGACCTGCAGGGGGTTGAAGCCAGGCATCTGTTTTACATTTATCCATCCAATCTTGTTTTCTGCTCTCCCTTGTCCTACCAGGGGTGTGAAGTGAATGAGTTATTGCTTGGGACAAAAGGTGAACCTTGCGGAAGTTTGGGAATAAAAAACATGCCTATTAAATCCTTTTCGCTGTTATTGCTTTATTGAAATGATACAATCAAGGTCTGGAAGGCATTTCCATACTTTACCATAGATTAAGAGTTTGTTTAAATCCACCATAAAGTTCCAAAAAGTTTTTTTATGGCTCTTAAGCTTTTTGCAGATTGTTCCAAAACATACCGTAACTCCAACCATAATGCTGGTTAGGTGTGACACCTTTAATACTGGCTTTATCTATTTCAAGTGAATGATCACAGTCCTACATTGCAAAGTTCTCTTCCATAATATATACACCGAATATACAGATTACATATCAGTTAATCTTACACGACATACCATTTCCATAGCCTTAAATGGGTTGTTCAACTTCCAACACTTTTTTCAGTTCAGTTGGTTTCAGATAGTTCACCAAAACTGAAGACTTTTTAGAATTGCTTTCTATTTTGTATGTCTGACCATCTTTCTAATATTGAAATGTTGAATTTTTCAATAAGAAAAGCCCATACCCACTACCCTAGATAGTCCTCCCTGCATAGTTCATTACCCCTGAAAGTGTCCCAAATACATTGCTCACATAACGGTGCAGAGTAAGCACAGCAATGCTCATGGGCGTCATCTTTCGCATCTTCAGTCTTCTTCAGGTCCTCTTCCGTCCCTTTGGCAATTCATGGCACTTTTGGTGCATACGCAGTTGCTACGAACAGGAAAGACTACTCCAACTGCGCATGTGCCAATATGGAGTCCTTATAGATGAAGTCTGAAGATCCGGAAGATGGCCTCCATGAGCACCGCTATATAAATTAGGACCTCATGGGGCCCCTATACCTCCTGGTCCCCCTGCAGCTGCTTCCTCTATATATATAACAAGGATCATACGCTTGCACTACGAACCAGTCTTCCATTAATGTGGGTGCAGGGTCAAAGCATTATATATAGTTCAAAATGATCCACACTCCAAGATTGGTGAACCATCAATATTTTATTTCTGTGCATCCAACATTTCAGCCCACATTAGGGCCTTTATCAAGGACAAAATGGTGCCAATCATACAAATACACATAGGATATAATTACTCATTAGTGAAAACAAACGTGCAATATATGTTCTCACCATGAGGTGTCACTGGGCTATGCTTGGTCTCTGCCCAGTGTTTAGCCACTAATTGTTAGGTAATGTCTTGTTTTTTGCCTTTTTCTTCGTCCTTGTCATCCCTCTGTGGGTTTAATGCTGCTAAGGTTGCCACCTGGCTGGTATTTTACCGGCCTGGCCAGTAAAAATTATTTTATTAATTTATATTATTAATAGGGAAAAAAGGTAAATATATAGGAAGGCCGGTATTTTTTTCCAGAAAAGGTGGCAACCCTAAATGCTGCCCATATACTGGATCTGTGAATCCCAATTCGTTCCTTGAGCTGTCTTAAGCATAGCACAGCTGCCTTTAGATGCATGCCAATTGAACATGTCCCTGTGAGGGCCAGAGGTGGAGATTTACTTCAAAGGAAAGTCTATTAGATACATGAATTAAACTACATGGTACCAAATGGGTTAAATGAACAGTTGGTTTTGAGCTGCTTTCTACAATAAATTCGCTGAACACTAAATGACAGTACAATGAATGATAATATTGCATATATTTTTTATTTATACATTAGATAAATAATGTTGACATTGTAACAATGTGTATCTGTCGCTTCTAATAATAGAGTAATTTGTATAAATTCACAGGTTGCACAGGGAAGGATATTGGTTCTGAATGGACTTTTTTTCTAATGAAAAAAATCACCTCATTCACTCAACAGTGACACCTGGTGAGAAAACATATTGCACACTTGTTTTCACTTCTGAGTAATTATATGCAAATGTGGATTTCAATGACATCATGATTGGTGCCATTGCAGAATTCGGAGGGGTTACACGTTCAAGGCCCTAATGTGGGCAGAGACGTTGGATGCACAAGTTTGAGAAATAAAATATTGATGGTTCACCAACCTTGGAGTGCGGGTCCCAACTGGGACAGTCTACGCTCATACTTTAAATCTAGAAGTTTGACTTCCTTCAAGATCTGACCTTACAAGATAAGATAAGATCTTGGAGAAAGTAAAACTTCTGTTTCATAAACATTTTGGAGAATAATATATGAATTTCAGTGTACAACTGTAATGGGCCCGAAGGCGCAGTAATAGTGTAGACCAAAGAGGAGACCAAACCAAGTTCGAGGTACAAGAGGGTTTATCGAAAGAATAGTCAAGGTACAGGCAATGGATCAGACCAGGCAGCAGACAACAGGAATCGTAATAACAGGCAGAAGTCGGTACACAAGAATCAAAGCAATATACGTCACACCCAGGAACAGACGAATCAGGAACCTATAGTTGGGCAAGGACTGGAAGGGGAGAGAGGTTTAAATAGTCACTGAGTTTGGCGCCAAAATTGACGCACTGGCGTCAGACGCTGACGTGCTTGCGTCAGACGCAGACGCCAGCGTCCCCACGCTGACGTCTTGACGCCGGCGCCCATTCTGACGCCGGCGTCCATTCCGTCGCCGGCGGCCAATCCGGGAGCAGGAAGATGATGACACCATAGAGCTGCGCCCATCAGGAACCATGCGGTGAGGCAGGAGGTCGCCATCTTGGACGCCATCTTCGGAGGGTAAGTTGGAATCCATTACAGTACCCCCCTCCTTAGGGGGGGCCTCAGGACCACCAAGACTAGGAGAGGAAGGGAAAAGTCTGTGGAACTTACGGACCAAGGCAGGCGCATGGACGTCTGAGTTCCTCACCCAGGAGCACTCTTCCGGCCCAAACCCTTTCCACTCGATGAGATACTGAAGAGTACCCCTGGAAAAACGAGAGTCCAAAATCCTCTTGACTTCGAATTCCTGGTGACCATCAACCAGGACAGGAGCTGGGGAAGAAGAAGAGGGACAAGACACAGCAGGCTTAAGTAACGAGACATGAAAGACATTTGGAATCCGCATCTCCGGAGGAAGTTGAAGGCGGACCGCCACAGGGTTGATGACTTCGACAACAGGATAAGGACCGATGAACTTAGGACCAAGTTTAGGAGTAGGGATTTTCAGACGAATATTGCGGGTAGAAAGAAAAACTTTGTCACCAGGAGAATATGGAGGGGCAGGAACTCTTCTCTTATCGGCAAATCTCTTCTGAGCCAGGGAACTCTTCTCCAAATTAGAGGCAGTGGCCTCCCAGATAGCCAACATGTGAGCAGCTTGGTCGTTGGCCGCAGGAACGTTGGTGAGAAGAAGATCTTGAGGGAAGGCCAACGGATTCCGACCATAAACACAGAAGAAGGGAGACTTTAAAGAAGAGGAATGCAGCGCATTATTGTGAGCGAACTCAGCCCAAGGAAGAAGATCTGACCAATCGTCCTGGCACAGAGACACGTGACAGCGCAGAAACTGCTCCAAAGCCTGGTTGACCCGTTCAGCGGCACCATTGGATTGTGGGTGGTAAGCAGAGGAAAATTGGAGAGAAATATTAAGGGCCTTGCATAGCGACCTCCAGAACTTGGATATAAATTGAGACCCTCGATCCGAAACAATCTCAGCAGGAAAACCATGCAGACGAAAAATATGTTTAATAAAAAGTTCAGAAAGTTCAGAGGCAGAAGGCAATTTCCGAAGAGGAGTAAAATGGGCCATCTTACTAAATCTGTCAATCACCACCCAGATCACGGTGTGGCCGGAGGATAAGGGCAAATCGACAATGAAATCCATTGCCACATGAGTCCAAGGGCGAGAAGGGATGGGCAACGGCAGTAGAAGACCTTTGGGAGAAGAATGACTAGCTTTAGAGACAGCACAGGTAGCACAGGAAGAAATAAAGTCTTTAACGTCCCTTCTCATCGATGGCCACCACACCAAGCGTGACAGGAGTTCAGTGGTCTTCTCAATCCCCGGGTGACCAGCTTGTTTGGAATTGTGAGTTTGAGAAAGGATGGCCTGGCGACACTCTGGTGGAACAAAAGCGACCCCCAAGGGAATGTTATCAGGAGCAGAGGCCTGGGCAGAAAGAAGTTCCGAAGCCAAGGAGGGAAACAAGGCAGCCACAATCTTGGAAGGAGGCACTATAGGTTCGGGATCTTCAGAATAAGAAATCTCGGGAACAAAACTCCTGGACAGCGCATCCGCCTTTCTATTTCTTGAGCCAGGACGAAAGGTGATGATAAAATTAAAACGGGAGAAAAATAAAGACCATCTGGCTTGACGAGGATTTAAACGTTTCAGGGACTGGATAAATTCAAGGTTCTTGTGGTCTGTAAAGATGGTCACAGGAATAGAAGATCCCTCAAGAAGATGCCTCCACTCCTCCAGGGCCAATTTGACCGCGAGCAGTTCGCGATTCCCAACGTCATAATTCTGCTCGGGAGAAGAGAATTTTTTGGAGAAGAATGCACACGGATGTAACTTCCCATCCGAAGAAGACCTTTGAGATAAAACGGCTCCAGCTCCCACATCAGAGGCGTCCACTTCAAGGAAAAAGGGCAGAAGGGGTTCGGGGTGTCTCAGGATCGGTGCAGAAGAAAAGGCCTCTTTCAATGTTTCAAAGGCTTCCACAGCTAGAGGGGGCCAGTGCTGAGGTTTGCCCCCTTTGCGAATGAGAGCAAGAATAGGAGAAATCTTGGAGGAAAAGCCTTTAATGAACTGCCTATAATAATTGGCAAAGCCGATAAACCTTTGAATAGCCTTGACGCTGGTGGGTAGAGGCCAATCAAGAATTGCAGTAACCTTCGCTGGATCCATCTTGAACCCCTGTTGTGAGATTATATACCCAAGGAAAGGAATGGAAGACACCTCGAAGGAACATTTCTCCAACTTGGCGAAGAGATTATTCTTTCTAAGACGAAGAAGAACTTCCTTCACCTGACAACGGTGTTCCTGAAGATCTTTGGAGAAAATGAGGATATCATCCAGGTAAACGACTACACATTGCCCCAACAAATCTCTGAAAACGTCATTTACGAACTCCTGGAAGACCGCAGGGGCGTTACATAGACCAAATGGCATTACTAGGTACTCATAATGCCCGTCACGAGTGTTGAAAGCGGTCTTCCATTCATCGCCCTCTCGGATCCGGATGAGGTTGTAGGCGCCCCGAAGATCAAGTTTGGTGAAGAGATTAGCGCCTCTCAACTGATCGAAGAGTTCAGAGATTAAGGGGAGAGGGTAACGGTTTTTGATAGTGATCTTATTCAGCCCTCTATAGTCGATGCAGGGCCGCAGACTGCCATCCTTCTTTTCGACAAAGAAAAAACCTGCTCCAGCAGGAGACGATGAGGGACGAATGAACCCTCTCTGAAGATTCTCCTGAATGTAGGTTTTCATGGCAGCTGTTTCAGAAGGAGACAGAGGGTAGGTGCGGCCACGAGGAGGCATGGAACCAGGCAAGAGTTCAACTGGGCAGTCGTAGGGTCGATGGGGAGGAAGAGTCTCAGCGGAGCCCTTATTGAAAACATCCGAAAAGGATTGATATACAACAGGAAGAGAGGGCTTAGAAGACACAGAGGAAACTTTGACAATGGGCACTGCAGGTAAACAGTTCTGTTGGCAATGTGGACTCCAACGGGCAACTTGTGAAGAAGACCAATCAATGACTGGGTTATGGGTGCATAACCAAGGAAGACCTAGAACAATAGGAGTTGAAGGGCAATCAATAAGAAGAAAGGACAGTCTCTCCAAATGCAGGGTGCCCACTTTGAGTGAAAGTTCCGAGGTGGTCTGTGAAATGATGGCAGAGGACAGAGGACGATCATCAATTGCCAGAGCTCGCATAGGAATAGCCAGAGGAAGAAGAGGAACAGCATGTCGGCAGGCAAAAGTCTTGTCCATGAAATTCCCGGCAGCCCCAGAATCTACGAAGGCTTGAACCGGGATCCTCCGGGAGCCAAACTGGATCTGTGCCGGAAGTAGGAAACGATGACCAGACGGTCGGGGAGAAGGACAAACTCCACCCAGGTAAGTCTCCCCAAACTTACCGAGGTATTGGCGTTTTCCAGGCTTCACAGGACACTCGACGATGGAGTGAGCTTTGCCCCCGCAGTAGAGACATAATCCCGCCGCCTTTCTCCGGTACTTCTCCTGTTCGGAAAGACGGGTCCTTCCAAACTGCATCGATTCCTCAGCAGATGTAGGAGAGGAAGAAGCAGAAGCCGCAGGAGGTGGAGAGAGCGAGAAGTAAGCAGGATTGTAGAGTAGGGGTCTCTGGAAGCGGGGGGCCAGGATAGGCTGGAAACGAGGGTTCCTCTTAGAATGCTCACGGTCTAGCTCGACCTGGAACTCCCTCTGGCGAGTATCGACCTTCACGGCCAAGGCGACCAGCTCTTCCCGACGGGGAGGAATTTCCCGGGATACGAGGTCATTCTTTATTCTTATAGCCAGGCCGTTGTAGAAGGCAGCATGGTAACCGTCATTGTTCCACGACGTCTCTGCTACCAGGGTGCGAAACTCAATGGCATACTCCGAAACCGAGCGGGAGCCTTGCTGGAGCTGGAACAACCGAGCCGAAGAAGCTATGGCTCGTCCAGGAGCATCAAACACCGTCCGGAACTCATGGAGAAAGGTACAGGCATTATCAATCAGAGGATCCTTCTTTTCCCAAAAGGGTGATGCCCATTCTAGGGCCTTTCCCTGCAGACGGGAGATAACATAACCCACTTTGGCTCGCTCCGAGACAAACTGACCTGGCAGCAGGGCAAACTGGATCTCACATTGGATAATGAACCCTCTGCAAGCGTCAGGATCACCACTGTAGAGAGGAGGTGCGGGGATGCGAGGCTCGGAGACTTGGAGCGGGATTGCAGGTACAGCGACTGGTGCCACGGGAGTCAAGGTAGACACTTTCTCCAGGACTGCGCCGATGGCCTGACCAAAGTGAGACTGGAGTACTTCATACGAGTCAATTCGGGAAGTCAAGGCTCGAATGGTTTCACCAGGATCAGGCGAAGCATGGGTCTCCTCCAAAGGGTCCATGGCCCAACTATACTGTAATGGGCCCGAAGGCGCAGTAATAGTGTAGACCAAAGAGGAGACCAAACCAAGTTCGAGGTACAAGAGGGTTTATCGAAAGAATAGTCAAGGTACAGGCAATGGATCAGACCAGGCAGCAGACAACAGGAATCGTAATAACAGGCAGAAGTCGGTACACAAGAATCAAAGCAATATACGTCACACCCAGGAACAGACGAATCAGGAACCTATAGTTGGGCAAGGACTGGAAGGGGAGAGAGGTTTAAATAGTCACTGAGTTTGGCGCCAAAATTGACGCACTGGCGTCAGACGCTGACGTGCTTGCGTCAGACGCAGACGCCAGCGTCCCCACGCTGACGTCTTGACGCCGGCGCCCATTCTGACGCCGGCGTCCATTCCGTCGCCGGCGGCCAATCCGGGAGCAGGAAGATGATGACACCATAGAGCTGCGCCCATCAGGAACCATGCGGTGAGGCAGGAGGTCGCCATCTTGGACGCCATCTTCGGAGGGTAAGTTGGAATCCATTACAACAACCTTTCTGATTTGAGTTGACAGGTTACACAGTTTTACAGTTGGCGTAATTATAAAAGGTAAAATGTATGTAGCCAGGGATATCGTCACACCTTTAGGGTTATGCCACATGTATCTTTTTAATGAAATTGTAATGTGGTGTTAAAATGCCCGTGGAAATGAATCTTTTTACAAGCTATATATGAGTCAGGCATACCGGGGAATCGTTATACATCCCGCTTTGTACAAGAATGATAACCCCTTTTAAAGGGGACATTTCATATAATCTTTATATTCAGATATAGTAGTCACCTATCCCACAAATGTGTAATGATGCAGAAAAAAAAGCGTTTTGAAAGCAATTTACCTCCCAAAACTGCCACTATATCAGAGCTGCAGAGAGATCCTTACTGCTCAGAGTCTAAGCTGAAATGAGGTGTGGGCGTGTCTGTTCATTCTCTCACAGGAAATGACCGACAAGCTGAAATCTGCTTCAGCTCGGAGAACTCCTCCTCCCCTACTTTTTTTATTATTGCAGCTTCAACGGTATCTTCCTCCCTCCCTTCTCTTACTGGCTCTCAGTCCTTTTCCCTTACCACCTCTCTCCGCTCTCGCTCCCCTCTCTGTTATCGGCTCTTAGATAAGTTATGTCTAGATAAGTTATGTGCGATGTAAGGAGGAGGGGGAGCCGTAGAATTAGCGTCCTGGGGAGTGAGAGAGCCAGTGAGGGAGGGAAGCTGGTAAGAGAGGGGAAGACGCTGGTCTGGAATCTGGATGATTGGATTCGTTTTTTTTTTTTCTTCAACGGAGGGGTGTGAATGTAAAGCAGAGTGGGGAAAAGAGCAGCACTGAGAAGGACCCGAACGCGGCGAGGCATCTTGATAACATCAGCAAATAGCCCCGCCCATGCCTGCACGTCCTGTCCTTCTCAGTGGCTGTGTACAGCTGGGGAAAAGCAAGAGACGGCCGACGGCCGCACACAGTCTGTATGGGTCGCAGCACAGGAAGTCTTGAGAGAGGGTGGAGCGACATCGGTTTTCAAGCAATTAACCCCTTAAGTTGACCCTAAAGATATATAATAAAACATGTTTGCTTCAATTTTATGGTATGAGGAATGGATTAATGAAGAGTTAAAAATGATGGTATATGTCCCCTTTAAGCAATGTATAATTGAGCACAATATATGTTGATATTGGTTAATTGGGCACAAAATGATTTGTACAGATGAATACAGGGGCATGGACAAAAAGCAACAGTGGTATTGCAAAAATTCTGTAATATCGTTATGTACTGATGCAGAATGTCATTTTTGAATAATTGGCAACCAACTTAAAAATATACTACATTTATATTCCAACAATCCATGAGTATTTATTTATTTTGCTAGATATCAGCTTGTAAAATGCATGGGGTTGTTTTACTAGAGGCATATTACAGAGGGTTTTTTTTAAATAGAAATGCCTATTTGCCATGTTTATGTAATGTTGGAATGGCTCAATGCTGTGGTATAAAGACACCACTATTGACATAGGCCTTAGAGCTATTTGGCAAAACAGGCCATGTTCTTCCTTTAAGGGATTATAGTTTTGTAACCATGAGAGGCATATCAATATGTACAGTTAGGTCGACAAATATTTGGACAGAGACAACTTTTTTCTAATTTTGTTTCTGTACATTACCACAATGAATTTCGTACAGAAAGGCCCACAAACAAACAGCAAGTGAAAGCCACTGCAGTAAAGGCCTGGCAGAGCATTAAAAAGGAGGAAACACAGAATCTGGTGATGTCCATGAGTTCAAGACTTGCAGGCTGTCATTGCCAGCAAAGGGCAGGCCCGGATTTGCGGCAAGGCCGCATAGGCCCGGGCCTAGGGCGGCAAAAAAATAGGGGCGGCATGCCGCCCAGCCGCACTATGGGGACGCGTGCGTCCCCATTAAATTACAGCAGCTGTGCCGGCGAAAAAACGCCGGCGCGCTGGGAAGGGGAGGTGAGGTGGGCGCTAGGACCGCGCGGCCGCCTGGTCGGACCGCGCGGCCTAGGGGCGCCGCACATTGAAATCCGGCGCTGGCAAAGGGGTTTCAACTAAGTATTAGAAATGAACAGTGGCGGGCCAAGTCAGCCGGGTGCCTTAGGCAACCCGGCGACTACACTGCCCCCTCCGTTTGCGCATGCGCAGAGGACGCGATGCGCAAGTGTGCATGTGCCAAGGACGTGCAAGTGTGCATGCTCCTGGGACACACAAGCACGCATGCGCGCATACGCCTGGGACACGCAAGCACGCATAGGTGAGCAGGCAGAAGAAGAAAAAACTGCTGTCACTGCTTCTGGGGATGGCGTTGGAAGAGGTACTTGCCTGGCGCCCCTCTACCTTTGTGCTCTAGGCACATGCCTCTTCTGCCTACCCCTAGTTTTATTTTCAGTTTTTTAATTTGTCCAATTACTTTTGATCTCCTGAAAAGAAATGATTATGTTAAAAAAAGGCTTTAGTTCCTCACATTTTTATGCAATCTTTTTGTTCAACCCACTGAATTAAAGCTGGAAGTCTGTAGTTCAACTGCATCTGAGTTGTTTCATTTAAAATTTATTGTGATAATGTACAGAACCAAAATAAGAAAAAAAAGTTGTCTCTGTCCAAATATTTATGGACCTAACTGTGACGTGTGTGATTAAATGGATATTATTTTTCACTTTCTTTCCCTTTTCTAAATGCTTTTATATGATTGATTTATTATGCACCATTGATAAGTACTAAGTCGTTTTATGTCTCTAAATATAACCAATTATTCAACAAACTGCTGTGGGTATGTTTCCTTTTCAATGCTGAGCTTGCTTCTCAGTCTGCAATTTAATCATGTTAAGGCAGCGGTATTCAAATTACTAGGACAAAGGCACGCATTTTGTGTTGGGAGATTTGCCCGATGAACTATTCAGTAGCCCAAGCATTTATGACCTGAAACTCATCAGTTGCTCTCTTTGATAGTGACCTGAAAGCAGGTAATGGACACTTGTGGTCAGGACTAGGTTTGTTGACTGTTGCAAACAATAGCAAATTAACCGAATGTTTCTTTATTTGTAGGTGGATATTTGTGTGTAATATGATGACAAAACAGTAGATGGAGTCAGATACCCAGTTGTCATTTCTGTGTTACAAGTGGGTAACATTTCAAATCTAATTTAGACATTAAATTCTTCATTATTTGTGGTCGCCTATCTCTGTCATTAACTGTAAGGGGGTTATTTAAAATCCGCATTTATCTCATATTTAATTTAAAAAACTCAATTCAAATCGGATCTCGTAAAAACTCGATAAAATCGAGCACTAACCCAAATTGCTAGAATTTTTCCCCAGAATCAGTTGAATCACCTGAAAAAGTCAGATTTTTGGGCTAAAGCCAGTGCAGACCATGAAAACTTAGGAGATAGGACCTCAACAGGTCTGGCTTTTTGCAGCATCGGGTATAATAAATCTCAAAAATTTTAGTTTTCCAGTGAAAAACACTAACTTTTTGAGATTTCACAACTCAACTTTTAATAAACAACCTTCTTAAATAGAGTTCCCCTCTCTCTTTGCTGTATGAACTGGTTCTAAAGCAGCATGTGTAGCTGTTCTACATGTGTTGCTTTAGATTGAACAGGTTCATACAGCAAAGAGAGAATGGAAGCTTTATAATACTTATTCAAGGGACTTCACAGGTTTGAGAAACTTATGGGCAGGTTCTGGACGTGGATACAGGTTTCCAAATTGTTGGGCCCTAGGAAGTGGATTGGATGGGCTGTCTGAAGGCTAGTTAGGGTAAGACAAGAAGCTGAATGTTATTGTGGATAATCCTGGAAGTCAAGCTTGAAGGCCAGGTAGGGTGAGATTTGGGTAAACTATAGAAGAATTATTGATATAATGTAGTTTGCATATATGGTGTTCCTGTAGACTTGTTATGAAGTAAGAGGGTCCTTGACCAAATATTGGACCACAGCAGAGATGTAAACCCAGTCTTAAATCTCTGACCATGTACTTGGTGGAGCTTTGGTTACTGTAATAGACAGAGGGGATTGTAACTGGGCTAATGTCAATATAAACTATACGAATATTGGGCACAATTAATCTAATTTACCTACAGGGGTCTGTTAAAGAGTATTGTCTGGCTTGTTTTTCTTTGATTATCATCTTTGCGTTATATACCTTCACCTGCATGTATGTTGTGAGTGTCCAAGTGACCTTATGTAGCTTTGTTCTGTTGTATTAAAAAAGTAGAATTTGCACAAAATGTGCGATACACTATAGAGCACTGAATTGCTGAGCAAAAGAACCAGAAGATATATTCTTTAACTACAGGTTAAACATGCAGTTCTTCATTGTAACACTAAGTGGCACCAAATAGTACAGAATAGTTTCCATTGTGTTAGCCAGTGCTTTAAAATGACATGACAATTTGAATTTGGGTTCAGGTATTGTGAGTAGATGTGTCAATTTAGGGCAGTGGTAGACGATGTTTAGTCCCCCAGGAGAAATAATTTGCCCTGTGAAAAACCGCCTAAAATCCCTTTGCAAACTGTGGTATTCTCTATTTTACCCCTTTGATAAATATGCCTTTGTGTGCATTCCTATGTAATCTTTGAGATAACATTTTTTTCATATTTCTATTTCCAAATGACAAGGTATTTTTGGGTGCTGTCGCCCATGGAACACAGTTTCTGATGGAAGACAAAGCATCTCTTGTGTGATCACAAGTGGCTAAAGAACAAAAAGATAAATACAGTGGCCCAGCCCAGATGTCAGTCTAACTGATAACCTGATATTACCATCTAGAAGTGGTGTTGCCATAGAAATAATAAATTGACCAACTTATGACTGCTGAACCAACCAGTCAGGGACTGATTGTAGTTGCCCTGTTTATTGTTCCCATTATTATGGAGAAGTAGACCAAGCTTCTTTTCAGCAGGCAAAAACAATCTGCCTGTGCTAACCAAATGGATTTTTTTCTACATCTAAAGCTTATTGCAGTCACCAAGGTGCACAGTATCTCTGCTCTGTGAAAGGCCCATTTATGAAATACCCTTGCACATTCTTACCTTCTGGCAGGGTCGGACTGGGCTGGCGGGAAACCGGGAAAACACCCAGGAGGCCCGGCTCTTTTTGACCTCGCTGGCCCAGTCCCCTCCGTACACCGCCGACACTTACATTTCTCCCTGACCCAGGCCGCGACACACAGGAAAAGGTACACAGGCAGGTGAGCGTGGGGGGCGGGTAGGGTTGCCACTTGGCAGATATTTCACTGGCCTAGCTGGTAAAATACCAGCCAAGGTCGGGGCCAGTATTACAAATTTACCGACAATGTAGCTGCTCCCGGTCTGCCTCCAATGCATCCCCAGCCCACCCCTTTCTTCCCTTTATAGCTACAATACTTACCGATGTGGAATCCATGACTCAGGTCTGCCCCTCGACATCATGACCCTGCCCCTGTGACATCACAACCCCACCCGTTTACATCGCGATCCTCCACCTCATTGACCCGCCCCCTTCCCTGCTGGTAAAGCTTTCTCAAAAAGGTGGCAACCCTAGGGGCGGGGGTGGGGGTGGGGTGTGGGTTTGCGGTTGAGAGGGGGCTTTGTGGCTGGGGGTCCCCTGAGGCTGCATGCCGACGCTGCCTTCAAGCCTCCCCAAAGCGTGCTGCAATGACTCAGGCAGGCCTTACTGGTGGGCCCAGTTGCAACCCCTTGCTCCCTTGGTAGTTAAGGCACTGCATTATTGGTCTGTGTTTGTAGTAGCAATGTGGATTTATATATACACTTTATTGCACTTTAATGCATATATTCTCTGCTTTATGCATCTGGAAACCAAACTTAAAGAACATTTAGGGGGGTTATTTATCAAAGGTCAAGTTTGTGAGGATTTTCTTCTACCTCAAATAAACTCAAAACTCGAATATTTGTTAATTTATGAAAAAACCTGAATGTAAAAACTTGACTGCAATCGGGAGGGGGGGAGGTGAAAAACTCGAATACTCAAATTAAACAAGTTATTGGTGGAAAAAAACTCAAACTCTAATTTATCGAGTTTTTAAGCGCAAACCACCTGAAAATCATGAAGGCTAAAAACATCTTCAAATTGGTTCAAGGGACCTCTGCAATTGACTTCTACATGACCTCAACAGGTTTTAGCTGGAGTATATTCGGATTTGGCCTTTTTGCAGCTTCGGGGCATAGTAATTCTCGTAACATTTGAGGTTTTTTTATCCTGAAAAAAAATCATTTTTACTGAAACTACCCTAGAAAAACTCATATTTTCGGGAAAACACAACTCGACCTTTAATAAATGACCCCCTTAAAGTGAGATTAGAAGTAAATACTGATTTACTTTTCTATCAAGCTAAAGGATAAAATGGCTGGAATTCAGATGGAACATCAGGACATGGTTGCTATACAGAACATTATTGAGAATATGGCCTGTCGCCCAGACACACAAAGCTGTATAATAAAAGTCCTTTTCAAATTAAACATGAAATCCAAATTCTTTTTTTTTATTTAAGTGTTCATAGCTGTTGTAAACTCATTTAAAAAATCTCAGCTGTCAAACAAATATTTCCTGCCCCTCCTCTATACCTTAGGCATTGAGGCGGGGCAAGCAATTACTTTCACTTTCCATTCAGCTCTTTCTAGATGTCACTGCTCTCCCCACATTCCCCCAGTTCTCTTAACCATTTAATTGTGTAGCCAGTACATGTGGATGGACATCAGGTCCCCCATTCTGGTGCACAAACAAGATTCTGAGATGATGCATGGCTTGTCTTAATAACAGTGTCTACAAAATGGCTCCTGTCTGCTTGCTATAATTATGAGTTCCCAGACTGTTGGAAACAAGATTCAAATAATTTATACAATGTAATTTAAGTTCATTTTGTTTGACTAACATGACATAGGATTTGGAATGTTTTTTTGGGTGACAGGTGAGATCAATGTACAACTTCTGAATCTCAAGAGAAATGAGGAATCTGTATGGCAAAGCCTTGTTAACATTGTCTCCTCTATGAGGCTTAAATCTGCCTAAGGTACTAAAAATGGAATAATAAATAAATCAAATTTGTCTGACAACTGAGAGACATGTGAGCCTAGAAGTGGGATCTTCAGAAGCCCCTCTTAAATACTGCAATACAGAGTCAAGGACACTATTACAAATAATAATGTCACAATAATATATTACTTATAAATACCATCAATAGCTACGTTGTATTTAGTCCCCTGCCTTTTCTGGCTGGACAGTTAGACACACTGTTCATCTTTATCTTGTTATTGTATATGTATGTCTGTGTGTTTACAGTAGCAATGTGAATTAAAATATAAACTTTACACTTGCACTTTAATGCATATTTGCTCTGCTTCATACTTATGGAAACCCAACTTAAAGAACATTTGGTGGCCGATTTTTGACTGCTCAAGCCATTTGGCTCAAACAATCATGAAAGAAACCCCATGTGAATTAAGGAACTCACGAAAGGTTTTGGGGGAAAAAAACGTTGTTAGCTTTAAGGGGTGATATAATAACTATGTATAAATATATAAAGGGATCATATAATAATCTCTCTAATGCTTTATTTACCAGTCCAGCTGAAGCGAGGTCACCCATTCTGATTAGAAGAAAGGTCCACCAACCATGCCAACAAATCTGTGTCAGTAATACCCTGACCCTACTCAATACACACACACATTTTTGTGGAATGTCGTCTGGTAGAAAATCAATAAGAGTAAATAGAACATCCAAAGGACAACTTACCTGTGCAGTAAGTAGTCCCATCACTCTTATGTACAAGGAAAAGCACTGATAAGAGAACAAGGACTTTACTATATTCCTATTTACACTAATATGCAATAAACTTGATTTATCAGTCTGCGGAGATTATGAATAGCATTTAAGAGTTTCAAGTGATATAACCTATGGGAAAATAAATCTTGATAACATGAGATAAAGTTAGAACCACCTCCCACCAAATTCCATTATCCAAAACAATCCCAGGTGATCCCAGTGGGAGAAGTACATTAGGCCACCAGCTCTAAAACAGGCTTCACATCCCTTGAGTATCTGTTTGGACAGACATGGAGCTGGCAAAGAAAATCATTTAAGCATTAAATAAACCCAATAGGATGGTTTTGCTTCCAATATGGATTAATTATACCTTAGTTTGGATCTAGTACAAGGTACAGTTTCATTATTACAGAGAAAACTGGAATAATGTTAAAAAATTCAGATTATTTAGATAAATTGGAGTCTATGGGAGACTGCCTTTCCTTAATTCGGAGAGGGTTTCCGGATAACGAATCCTATACCTGTAATAGCAGTTGTCACAACTACAAAATAGACAATAGTGTTAATTGACTTAGCTAAGATATCACATGTGTTTTAGCAGAGGCAATTCTCAGTATTGTATGGCATTTTGGCGTAGTCACAACAAGTAGCTGCTACTAGTAGCTCCCGAGCTAATAGTAGTTAGGGATGCACCAAATCCAGAATTTGGTTTGGGATTCGCCCAGGATTCTGCCTTTTTCAGCAGGATTAGGATTCAACCGAATCCTTCTGCCCGTCTGAACCGAATCTGAATCCTAATTTGCATATGCAAATTAGGGGCAGGGAGGGAAATCACATCACTTTTTGTCACAAAACAAGTAAGTAAAAAATGTTTTCCCCTTCCCACCCATAATTAGTATATGTAAATTAGGATTTGGATTCAGTTTGGTATTCTGCTGAATCTTTCGCAAAGGATTCGGGGGTTCGGTCAAATCCAAAATAGTGGATTCGGTGCATCCCTACTAGAAGTAGCTACTTGTTGTGGCTATGCAGTATCTTAGCGAAGCCAATTATCACTATTGTTTATTTTGTAGCCATGACAAGAAACTGCTACTAGACTGGGTCCCATCATATATGCCGAGAACTTCCCACACCAGTCAGTTGAACTGAAGAAGCTGCTCGGATGAGTAGTGAAACGTCTTCATTGATTACTCAGCAAGTCCAGTTGTTTTTTAGATTGACCTATACTAGATATATTATGACCTGGATGAATGAAAATCTTCATAGTCATAGACTGGGTCCCCCTTTTTGTTGCTCCCAACTAGCTCCCTTTCCCCAAATTACCACCATATTCTTAATCACAGCATCCGTGATCGCTTCTTGGCCTTTTGGCTAAGATCAAGTGTAGTGCTAGGCTTTTTGGCTAGGTACACCTTCTGTGAAGAAGGAAAACACTCTGGCTGGCAAGATCAAGGAGGAGTATATGTTCTTATGATCCTATGTAAAGAAGGAAGAAACACTTGGTCCTCTGGACTAGGCTGGCAAGCGGAAGCTTAATGAAAGCTGGGTTGCTGTGCTCCCATGAAGGAGCCACCTGATTTGGTTTTGAGTCAGGGGCTATGCACATGCACCTTTGCCTAATCATGCTTCACTTCCATTGCCCCAGCCATTAGGCGGACGGGAAGTTTTTTCTTTTTCCTGCCACCAGCTGGAGTCGTACCAAGGTAATCAATGGCATTGCACCCGCACACTCCAGCACCTTTTTTGTGTTTGAGCACCCTGGATGGGTGGCATAGTCCTTTGGGCTTGACCCCAGGCCAAGACTTGCGCCCTGGGGGAAGCATTCGGCAGAACCAAGGGTAGACGGGACTCCCCCTAGCTTCGGTGAAGGGGAGTCCAAAAGGCCCTCAACCCCTTCGGGAGGCGGGGATGGTGGGCCCTCCCTTGCTTCGGCGAAGGGGGACCCACCCGCTCAAGCTGTCCGTGGGCGGAGCCTGGGACACTTGGGCAATGGAGCCCATGCCTTCGGGTAGGACTCTGAAGGATGATTCAGTATCACCCTTTGCTCCATTTCTGCATTGCACTGCACATCAATGTTAAAACTCAAAAGTTTGTACTGGATTTTGCAGGGCTCAGTTATGCTTTTGTCTTTTACACAAAAACAGCAGAAACACTAGCTAAAAGAAATAAATAATTCTGTTCATAAAGTACAGGACAGGGTGGGTGAGATCTGTGAGAAAAGCTTATTTTTTGTCCTAAGTAGTACTGAAACTTTTTTTATATCTGTAACTATTGTATGAGTTAGGGGTGACCACTCGCCTTCTTTTGCTCCTGTATCTACATTAACAGGGGCACTGCATCGGCATGTGTGCAGACACCTGGAGCAGATTTCAGCATGAAGATACATACTTGCACATTTCCTGCCCTAAACCCGGTGGTTTTTAATGCAGATACAGGAGTGAGAGGAGACGTGCAGTTCAGCTATTGCCAGGAACAGGTATAGAGGAAGACAGCATTAATTTCAATGCAAACTGTGGAGAGTATATGATGAAAGAAAATATTGAATTCCTTATAATGATTAAGGTTCTTCATTATGACTGGGGACATATTCTTTCTTTAGGGCGCACACATCAGACATTTTCGGGGGAATGTAATAAAAATCGCAATGCGAAAAGTTATGCCTTTGCGCGAACAAATTTTGCTTTGTGCGAATTTAATATAGCTTTTGCGAGCCCGGAAACGGTTTAGCGACCACTTCCGACAGTGAAAGACCGTTTGCGAATTTTATAGTTTGCGCCAATGCGCAGTCAATGTAATAAAACTTCTTACTGAAAAAGTCGTTATGTTTGCTCCAAAAGATTACGACACCTTCAAGCACTTCTTATGAGTGCGCAATTAAAATTCGCAATGCGCAATTAAAATTCGCAATGCATTAACAGTTTAAGGAACAATATTACATTGCAAGATGTGGATTTTTAGTCTTATTGGTGCGAATTGTTTTGCTCTTTGTGACTTTTATTACATTCCCCTGTTTATGTCTAGCATAAATCCATATTAATGGCAAAAGCATTGTTTTTGAATATTTACCATAGCTCATTTAAGCCTAGTACTTCAGTTACATTTTAAAGATGCTGTTCCCCATTGTTACACCAAGTGGCACCAAAGAGCAGAGAATGCTTTACTCTGTAACATTAAACATAAAATCTAGGTATTGTATCTGTTATCCGGGATGCTTGGGATCTGGGACACAGGACACAGGGCTGGAACTAGGGGTAGGAAGCAGAGGCACATATCAGCATTGGTGAGGAGGGGACACTACCATCCTAACCACATACCACTGCTGCCTTCTCTAGTTGAGATTAATTGAGATCAATTGAGCAGGTCTGGACTGAGAATCAAAATAGGCACTGACATTTCAGGTACCCAGAGGCCCCAACAGGCCACACAGAGGCTCAACCAGTCCCCCATCAGCCCACTAAATAGTGAATGTCTATGGCATCTTACATCAGCCCCTCTGGCATTTGCCAGAACCCACAGATTGCCAGTCTGGGCCTGCAATTGAGATTGCTGTGGTGAGTGGGGTGAGGTGTATGAGCAGAGTTTGGGGGGGGGTGTTGAGTAGTAGTCACAGCTGGGAGCTTGCCTTGGGCACCCATAGCTTTAGACCGACCAGTAAATTTGTAATATTAGCCCCAGCTTGGGCTGCTATTCTACTGATCAGGAAGCACCCCTAACTGTGTACTGCCCCAGAAAACAGTAGCTTCATAAATGCTTGACAATAATCAACTTTGCCGATATGTTAACCAACTCCTGAAATGAATACAAGTATATCAGATGCAGTTCATTAAGCTTTTTATTGAAACAATGTTTTGCTTTTGCAGTTGAGTGCTGCAGGGGCTTTTGTTCTAGCGTAAACCAGATTTTCCACCTACAGAAACAAATGTTTCAAGTTGTTCCCTTCTAGAGCATAAATTGCTTTTGATTATTCCATGTTTAGGAAAGAATTTAACTCTGTGGATCCCAGTGATAGGGCAGCTGAGAAACTGAACATGCAATCTTAGTTCGTAATCTACCCCTACCATAGCTGCCTACCTAGTTTTTTTAAAATAAAACTTATTGTAATCCTACTGGAGAATCCATGGCTCCAGTTCAAATGGTGGTATGGGCATTCCCATGTACATGAGTTTGTCAGTGACTATGCCTTTCCCAATACTATATGGTCAAAAACATTAACAATGCCCAAAACTCCCAAACAAGACTGATCCTGAAATTGAACAGTGGATTCACAAATTCAAAAAATCCTAAATAGGTGTTGTATCCACATTCGGCTGCTCCATTTCCCTCACTATACACCTACAAGATGCAATCCTGTAAGAGCAATGGCAACTGGAAAATTCTGGACAATTTAGCCCCCAACATTTTTACTTGCTCATTTATGCCAAAATAATAAAATAAAATCTAGACCCTTCATGAATACTTTATAAAAAACTACACTTGTTCTTCTAAGCTAACTGTTTAAAACACAAAGGCAACTTACACCCTTAATCATAGCCCATTTCACATTAATAGCAGACACTACAAAGTTGGACGAAGAAGACTACAGTGTTATTTTGCTAACAACTTATACAAAACCTGGACAGATAACAATGTTTTTAAAACAAGAATTAACAATTTTTAACCCTTGTCCAGCCTGTAGGTTATCCATCTTGCCAGGCCTCCTAACCAGGTCTGGACTGGGAGTTAAAATAGGCCCTGGCATTCCAAGTACAGAGAGGCCCAATCAGCTCCTCACCAGCCCACTAAATAGTGACTTTCTATGGAATCTTATGGCAGCCCCTCTGGCATTTACTAGAACCCACAGACCTGCTGTTAACCCCACTGTAAGCCAGCCAGGAACCTGTGATTCATCAAACAAGTCTCGCAAATATACTCTCATGCCTCCTAACTCAAAGTTGGTGTTCACATGACCCCAAACTGTTAAATCCCTTGCTTGCTAGTCCTTTTTACAGTGATGTTGCACTGCTTCTTTAAAATGCTCTTATGTATTGTTCATAGAAATTAGTCTGGCAGTGGTTATTTGGGCAAGGACCAGGTGATAGGATGTTTGCTGGTATGTCCTTTATTATTATCTACTTTTGGATAGTCTGAGAAATGAACAATAATCGTCCAATGCTTTGCTTTTCTAGATAATTTTCAGTTCTGGCCTAACAATGACAATGGCAGCTTTTAGTTTCCTTTACACAGATCAACAAAAAAACAGTTAAAATAAAAAAAAAAAGAACCTATTACTCTATAAGGCAAGCCTGTTAACTCCAATGCCCCCAGCTGTTGGGAACTACAAATCCCAGAGTCCTCAGCCAATCAGCAGCTGGGGTTTTTAGTTCACAGCAGTTGGAGGGTCTCACCTTTTGAGCTGTCAGTTAGAATAAAAGGGATAGCAACTAAAACATGGATAATATGGTAGCCTGCTGGGTGACTACAAAGTCATGTTTTTATACAATGAGCTTTACAAGGTCAGGGATAAAGTCAGGCACTTTAACATCTTAAGTGCCAAAATGGTGCATTGTTTAATCAATTAAAGAAAAAAATTCCTTTTTAAATGATTAAGCGTTGGACCACACAGTCATGACAGGGGTCATGAGTAATACATTTTACTTTTAGGGCACCTATGAAAAAAAGAGTTGAGGAATTGGAGTGTCAACATTAAAAGCCTTCTGGCTAGTGGGCACTGCCCTATCTGGCTAAGGACTGGGGTTTAGAGGTCTTGTATCTCATAAACATTTGCTTTACTTGTCTACCTGGAAATAAAGGAATGCTAGTTGAGCTGTTATCTTTTTTGTATACTTTTTAGGGTTCTTTTTTAAAAAGTTGCAGGTGCAATATGTTGCCTGTGTCTGCAATGTACCCCGCTTCTGCTTCTCATTATAAATAAAGGCCCCCACTGTTGGTGCACATTTAAGGTGTGCTGTAATGCAGTTGTGTTAAATGCATTTTACATATGTAGATCCACTATTTGAGCAGGTGATGTCTAGATAAGCAAAAAATCACATCAGGGCATATTTATCCAAGAGTGAAAATAGACTTTGCCAAGCTCCACTAGGCAAAGGGCGATTTCCCATGTCTTAATCTTCCGTGGTCACTGCTGAGGCAAATAATTTATCAGAACTTCATATTTTATATACAGGTTTTTTAGGTAAGAACATTGGTGTCTGTTTTATATTGAAATATGGGCGCAAAAAGCATGTGTACTGTATGTGTGTCTGATGCTGATAAAGTACCAGGGTATGTGCTGCAGCATCATTACTACAAGTAAAGCCATAGGGCAGTGGTGAAACTAGATATTATTGGGCTGCACAGCAAATTAAATTTCAGGCCCCCAAAATGTCTAGAGGTTAACCAGTTTTAGTAATATTTATTAAAATTGGATATGAATTAGGGCCTCATGGGGCCACCCTGCAGCCGCATGGTCTCTTTCTTCTGTAGTAAAGCCCCTGCCATAGGGCACATTTATGCCACCAAGCTATTTTTGAGCAGTGTCGGACTGGGACACCAGGGGCCCACCAAAAAACATTTGACCAGGGGCCCACCAAAAGTTTTTAGACCAGGGGCCCACCCTCAGTACTATTTTCTTCCTCTCCTCACTCAACCTCTATTCTCCTAGACTCTTTTCTTTACATACTATAATCTATTATTCCACCTATTTAGCCTTTTTGTTCTCATAGAAATAGGGAATGGCCATGAAATAGGCCAAAAGTTTAGCATTATGAGGGCCCACTGACACCTGGGCCCACCGGGACTTTTCCTGGTATCCCTGTGGGCCAGTTTTTGAGAATAAGATGCAATTGCGGTAGTCGCAGCATAACTGCGGCAATAGAATCTTGCAATTCAGAGCTTCCTACTGTACTGAGATAGTATCTGCTTGAACTTCCCCTAAATGCAAAGTTAACCCTAGTGATCAAAATCAATGACTGGTTGATGTTATCTTGACGATATCATAACTATTTCGACCTTGAAGGCAATACAGTAGCTCCTTCTAAGTAGTATGGATTCAAATACACAGAGAACTGTATAATTAACTGTGAAATGGATGCAACTTAAATGGACATTAAAAGCACAAGGGAAACTAAGGGAAACAAATACTACTCCCACATCTGGCAGATGCTCAAAAGTTATTTCTTTAAAGGCATGATAATCTCACCACTGGAGGGCACTCTTTCTTTAAAGCAACTTTTTGGGATCAATTAGATTTTTATCCTACAACAACCCCCCCAACAGATCATAAATATAAATAAACTTTTTTATTAGCATTAAAAATAAATTTTCGCATTATTCTGTATATTTCCTTTTACAAAACAGACATGCTTCATACTTTATCACTTGGCACAGATTAGCATAGCAGTGTGTCTCAAAAGAGACCAGTCTAAAATGTAAGATGTTAAACATGATCTACCTCAGTAATTTAAGTACAACCTTTCTATTATGTTGTTGTTTTTGTGTGATTGATATCCTGAATCAATAAATAAAGGAAAAGTTCTAAAAAAAAAAAATGGAGACCAGTCACAGTGTCTGCAAACTGGAGCAGAGCCATGTCGGATATCTTTGGACTGGGAGACTGGCAAATATGCCAGAGCAAGAGAACTTCAGTGTTGCTAAGGGCACTGACCTAGCAGATTTTAGTTGTTATTTATTTTTTATTCTTCGTTCATCTGGATCTCTAATATCCAGTCTGCCATTCATACCACAGACTGACTGCTACTGTCAGACAACAGTACAAATGCCAAGCTTCCCAAGCTGGAGTAAAATGATTGAAATATTTTACAATAAAAGAAATGCCACAGGGCTGTACTGATTTCCACAAACAGCAGCCCTTGGGCAATTAAATAATGCACTGTGATTAGCAGGGTCGGACTGGGGGGCCTGTGGCCCAGCAGGACTGCTGTCCAGGGCCCTCTCTGGCCCCCCTACTGTGATGCGCCGCTCAGGTTGAAGGTGCTGCTTGGCACACATGCGTGAACTATACCATGCACATGCGCGAACGGTGTGCATGCGCAGACGGTGCTGCGAATATCAGGAGAAGGGGTCTGGCCCGCCGGGCCAGTCCGACACTGGTGATTAGGGTTGCCACCTGCCCGGTATTTTGGCGGTCTGGCCAGTAAAAATGTTGATCCCAACGTTATTAATAGGGAAAAAAGATGAATATATAGGAAGGCCGGTATTTTTTTTCCATAAAAGGTGGCAACCCTAACTGTGATATGAAACTCTATTTGGGTTCTAGATTCCCAATGCACAGGTAAGAATCAGCAAAGCTGAAAGCATGGATGTAGGTTTGGGGCTAGAGAATGGAGGGCATAAGGATATCTGCCTTGTACTTCATTTAAAGATGAAGCATTAAAATTATTGTAAACCCTAATGAGATGAATAGTGTTCTGGGGCTTGTTGTCCTTGGCTAATGAGACATGTTTGATGTATAAATGTATTTGATATGTGTTTGGGGGTCGGGGGATGAGAAAAGTTAAAGGGAATCTCAGCAAGCAGTCATTGTTTTGGAAGCTTCTGCTGTAGGCACAAGCCAGATCTTTTTTGTTTCGGTAGGTGTAACGTCATGCTCCTCCTCTCTAACTAAACAGGCTGGGAAACAGCAGTCTGGAATCAGTTCACTATCAGAGCTGAGAGAGACAGACAAGGCAGCCTCCTCCACTCCTACCCATTTGCACTGACTGTGCACTGGCGTCTGGCTTACACACTTCTGGTTCCCTGCAACTGTCCTTCATCCAGCACCAGCAACAATGTGGGAATATAAACACTTTCTGCTCCTCTCTCTGGCTTTTACTTCCACTGTAACAGCACTCAGCAAGGTAGGAAAATTGTCAGATATATGTCTGTGTCAGTTATGCACTGGAATATATCAGTGCACTTAACTTGTGTAAGTGTTTACATAAGAGTCCCTTATCTGTCTTGTATTATCAGCATTTTATGTTACTTTGTTATTACATCTGTAATCTGTCTTTTGGATATTAAGCAGATACACGTCTAGCTGTCTCTGTATGATGCATTGATTTTACCTGTGGATTTCCTTCTGACAGTTCTAATGCAAGGCTGCTACTACCTGCAGCAACCGGCACCTTCTGTGTAACATGGGATTAGTAGGTAGGCTGCCCACACATAGGCATTGTTTATACACAACCTCCACTTCATTATTTGATAAAGAGCATTCCTAAATCCTAAATCGTTTAGCCAAAGTATCAAATTGTTAAAATGTCAGTTTTACAGTGAAGTACTCTAATAGATATCTGTTCTAGTTTTCGTAACTTTATGTTAGAAAAAGTTAAAAAAAAATAGTGTTTATCGTTATTTTTTTGAAGAATGTGGCAAAAGTTCTGCTGTCACAATGTAAGATTTAAGTTAATAGCGGTCCCCAGCATATTGTGTACGGCATGACTTGAAAGATGCATAAAGTGGGTGGATTCTGTGGCAGTTACACTTCATTATTATACTGCTGGGCAGACTTAATCCCTCCATTTGGATGCAGTTTATATAGGGTGGATGTTTGTGAATCTAGATGGAATGTAGCTAGATATGTGGATGGATCACTGCATAGGCAGGATAGATAGGTAAAGTAGATGAGATAGATAGGTAGGTAAAGATATAGTGATAAAAAGGTAGTAGATAATAGATCAATTAAAAAGCAGGCATAGACTGCGCTACAGATACAGAAAGGTTGTTGGAAAGATATAGTGAAGTACCACCTCTTGTAATATATAAGGATATTTGGGGACAAATTTACTAAAGGGAGAAGTGACTAACGCAGTGAAAATTCGCCAGTGTGACTTCATTTCGGTACTTCGCAGATTTACTAATGGTCGCTGGCGTAATTTTGCTAGTGAAGGAGCAGTACTTTGTTCCTTAACGCCATGCGAAATTTGCGCTCTGGTGAATGGACGTAACTACGCAAATTCACTAAGATGTGGATTTTACTGAACATTACTCTTGCACCAGACTTGCCTTCGCCTTCGACCAGGAGTTCCTCAAAATGTAGTTGAAAAACCTTCTAAGTTCCAAAAAACGCTAGTGTCTTTTCCTTTTTTCAGGGTGATAGGCTGCAAAAGAGCATAAATTATTTTTGCCCCTATAAGTTACTGAGGAGTTCCATGACCATGTAATATAGGTCATATTCTGCAACAGGGGTTACTTTATTTATTATAATACACAAGTTTCAGTGAGTCAGATGACAGAAATGACATCACTTATCTCCAGTTATAACCAATGATATCACTAAGCACCATTTATAAGGATATCATTTCCAGGATGTTCATGACTCTTGTGTAATATAAACAGATATATGCAGACAGATGTACATAGGCAGACACCAAGACAGATCAACAGATAGATATGGATAAATTGATAAATGAATGTATAGTTAGATATAGATATGGATCCAACATGAATCTACAAACAAAGCCTTAGATATTAAGATTGACAGATAGATCCATGAATTTTTAGATATATAAACACAGATACCGAATATAATAAATACAAACAAAGGTATTTAAAAGACATATAGATAGCTGTTTAACAATAAATGTGACTACCATCATAAAGTGTACTAATGCACTGAACTCCTAGTCAATGAAATTAAAGCTCATTAACCAGGCACAACAAGCCAATGCTCTGATATAAAGGTTAATGTAGTGCCCTGTATTGTCTGATTTATTTGCATAGCTACTTGAGGATCACATGTGATCACCTGCTTTATTTATCTGATGATATTATTATATATATATATATATATATATATATATATATATATATATATATATATATATTCTTTCAGAAAATGTGCGCACTCCAATTCTTAATACTCCATTTAGTTTGATGTAAAACAGTACAGTAAAGTTTCGGTTGGGGTCTACAAAAATGGATTACCATCTAAACTTCACAACAATAGTCCATTTAAATATCTTTAAGCCCATCCATCCCATGGTGCACTGATGTCACTTCCGCCATGCCCCAAGCTAGGAATCATTAAGTATTTATTATACTAATTTATACTAATACTGTGTAATGTGTATAGATCCCTAGTTTAGATGGTAATACATTTTGATAAAGGTTGTAGACCACAACCGAAATGTTAATGTACTATTTTACATCAAAATAAATGGAGTATTAAGAATTGGAGTGCGCGCATTTTCTGAACGAATATATTACATACAACTAAGTGCAGCACCCGAAGGGGAATTGAAGGATCGAGAGTGTCCGGACTGTTGGGGTATGTATATACAGTACACCCCTGCATTGAACAGCCAGAAAAAGATATAACGTTTCTAAAACTAAGAGGCTTTTGGCAGAGAACCCAGAATACATGGAAGCTGCACTTATATACATTTGTAACAATTAAAGATAAGCAAAGACACAATTGTAACAAATAAGATAAGCAAATCTCTTGGGAATACTGTGACTTGCAGCTTAAAGAGCAATTCACAATCATTAGCAAAACTGTAATAACACAGAAATCTGACCCTAAAACCCCCAGAAATCTGTTAAAACTTTCCATAACCTGCCAAATTTTGTAAAATGTATTGGGTATTTACAGGGTGTGGCCATAACGTGGGCATGATCAGATCTTTCTGTCCCGCTTTCTTTTTTCCTAAAGGTATGACATTCTACCAGTACAAATCTTTCTACTAATGCTTTTTTCACCCTAAAGGTTATTTTAAGATTAAAATAAAACTGCTAACTGCTTCCCCTATCGCAGCCATCATTTTCTCCTTTGCAACATCACAATGCAACATTGGCTATACAGATTGAGAAGGTGGGCCGGTGATGCAAGCGCTTAGAACCTGATATGCTCATCTTGTAGAAAGCTATGTGCAAATCCCAGCTGGACTCATTTTAGTCTTGGTCTGAGTCTTAACTGCGGGATTATGGTAAATTTACATCGTTCAAGTAAGAGGTATTTTAAGACATATGACTGTTTTACTATGGGACCATGCAGGATTAGGAAGAATCAGCAGCTCATTTGACTTTGATAAAAGTAGGCTAATAATATAAGACTTATTTTTTTATTGGGGTTGCCTTGTCCTTTAAATAAACCCAATAGGCTGGTTTTGCTTCCAATAAGGATTAATTATATCTTAGTTTGGATCAAGTTTGGAACATGTTCAGAGAGGCTGTGACTATTGAGGATCAGGCCCGGATTTGTGGGAAGGCCACCTAGGCCCGGGCCTAGGGTGGCAGGATTTTAGGGGGCGGCATGCTGCCCAACCACACCCACATTGGTTCAAAAAAACACTGGGGATGCGCATGAGATACAATCTCCATGAAAATTTGCATGAATAAAGGGGAGGGGACAGGGGGGACAAACGGCAGTGGGCCTAGGGGCGCCCGCTATATAAATCCGGCCCTGGGCGCCCGCTATATAAATCCGGCCCTGTTGAGGATAGTACAAACTTGGAAGAGTTCACATCAACTGTGATGTGCTACATCACCAAGTGCATCAATGGTGTCACTATCTCAAAGACCATCACTATACGTCCCAATCAGAAGCCGTGGGCCAGGGTGCCTGGTGTTTGTTCTGGTGTTGGGTGCCGACCGTGACACAAGGCTGCCAAACGTGCATATAGTCGAAGGAAACATAGCCGATTTCAAGACAGCGGCATCACCAGGCGCATGTGGCAAGGCATTCAGGCTATCACCAACTACAGGATGACAACACCAATAGAGAGTTCACAGGAGCAGTTACAAACCGGCGGAATGAGCCCATTAGCAGGGAATCTGCATGCCGGTGTGTCCTTAGAAAACGCTCTGGGCGCGGCAAACAGCAACTCACAAAATTCAAAGACGGACTCCACCGGATCAGTTGACACGCGGAAACCAACGTTTTAAAACTATAAATGCTTTATTGGACATGGATTAAAATCACCAGCGGGCAGTGGATGTGCGCTCGACGCGTTTCGTGACCATTGTGTCACTTCATCAGAAGCAATCATGTCCAATAAAGCATTTATAGTTTTAAAACGTTGGTTTCCGCGTGTCAACTGATCCGGTGGAGTCCGTCTTTGAATTTTGTGAGGATGACAACACCAGCCTGTGGTGATGATGCCTCCCTTACAGATATGCTGAATAAATTCTACGCCCGGTTTGATGCAATGAATAACATGAAGGTGTCGAAGACCTTCCCTCCACACAACGACCAGATGCTATGTATGACCAAGACTGATGTGAGGAACACTCTCCGCAGAGTCAACCAACGTAAGGCTGTGGGACCAGACAATATGACAGGAAGAGTGCTCAGAGAATGTGCAGACCAGCTGGGAGATGTTCTCACCAACATCTTCAATATATCCCTGAGCACTGCTGTTGTTCCTAAGTGCTTCAAGGAGTCCATCATTATTCCTGTGCCAAAGAAGTCCCATGTGTCCTGTCTCAACGACTGTCGTCCTTTCGCACTAAAATCCACCATAATGAAGTGCTTCGAGAGGCTGGTCATGAGGCGCAACAGCTTTTTTCCACAAACCATCAGGCATCTCAACTCCCAAGGACTGAACTGAATATATTCATAAGGAACTGCACAAACCTCTGAAATATAAATGTGTACCTTGCCCAGCAGGACCGTGTACCTGCTAGGGTTGTTGTTCACTCCAATAACTCACACTTGATGTACCCAGTATAGTCCTATGTATAGCACCATGGGTTCTGGAGGAACATTATTTTGTTTCTTCTATGTACTGTATTACTGTATATGGCTGAAATGACAATAAAAACCAGTTGACACTTGACTTGAAGTACAATGTACTAATTTATCATTACAGAGATAAATGAAAAGAAATGACATCAGAACTCACTGTTTATAACTGATGACAGCAGAACTCACCGTTTATAAGGATATAATTTAAAAGAAATTCATGGCTTTTGTGTATTATGTATATGTATGTGTATATATATATATATATATATATATATATATATATATATATACACACACACACACATACACCTATATAAATCAATCAATACACTCGCATACATATAAATAAGTATGTACATCTAAATATCACTGTAGCCTGTGATATTATGCTTGTCCAAGCAGTCACCATTCTGAAAAGCATTAGCATCTGCCATCACAACGTCAACCAGCAGGGTCTTCAACAATCTCACTGCCTTCACCATGAAGAATCATGCTTCAAATGAAGGTTCAGCTTTTTAATTATATTGGTATCCGTACAGTACAGCCTGTAAATATCTTAAATGCCAAGTTATTGGATCTGTTGAAGGTACTGTATAAATAGGAGTAGCTAGGTCTGTAAATCTTAAAGGAGAAGTAAAGCTTAACTAAAGAAGTAGCTATAAATGTTGTACATTATATTTTGAGCTTCTATACCAGCCCAAGGCAACCATAGCCCTTTAGCAGGGAAGGTCTGTGTCTCCAAAGAAGCCCCGGTAGCTCTCCATCTTCTTTTCTGTTGATTCACTGCACATAAATATAGATTAGAAATAGAATATAAATGTCACAATATAAGGCTGGTTAGTAATTAATACAGATAATTACTACACTGCAGCACAGAAAACAGTGCAAATAGCATCAGAAATTAATAATCATCCCCGTAGCATCAGTTTATATTACAGGCCAATTTGCGACGACCCTTAAGCATAGCTTCTCAACAGCTGCTCAGAGCCCACTGAGCATGTGAGTGTCACAGACACTTTCCAAGATGGTGACCCCATGTGACAAATTTGAAGTCCATTGCTGATACTGAGAAGCTGAAACTTTAGGCTGGTACAACAAGTTCAGTATATAAAATATGACATTTCTGGCCATATTCATTTTTAGGGTTCTCTTTTAAGGGTAGGAGTACAGCACATGGTAAATAATTCCTACTCTGCTTCTTTGTACAGTGCCTGGTGCTGAAAGTACTGGGTTACTGCTGCACAAATCTTCTCAATAAATGTTTGAAGCTATTGGCCAGTCCTTGCTCTCTTTCTATTTTTCTCTTTATTTTCTTGTTGTTAGGAAGTGGCACTGGTGCTGGCCCCATACAAGGTAATTTCACAGCTCACTGTAAGGCCCATCCATCACATTTTTGATCCACGGAATGGAAAACGAACTCTATCTTACACTACATCTGCGTGCTCAGTTCATTATATCTTTTCCAGTAATACCAGGTAATATAAGTGAAGCTGTTATCAGCTAGTGCAGGACATTTCTGAGTTACCCTAGACAGATAAACTTGCAATCTTAGCAATGCTCTATAGGTCAAGCTACTTTTGCTATTTTACATATTTTTAACTTTGATTATACATACCACTGCCAATGTAAATTGAGCTAAGTTTCTTCACTTATAAAATCTAAATGTATACATACAAACTTCAGACTTGAACTTGCTTTTTAGACAACAAGAAAAAAAGCAACCTTTTGGACCCCAACTTGTATGGCACCCCCTGCTAAACGAACACAGAATTCTTGGCCATTGCTCCTCTTCTTTATATATGCTGTATGCAATGGTCTATGTACTGTATATTACATGCATGGTAGCATGATATATGATGTGCATGATACCTCATGCCTGGCAAAACAGATTTTTTAAGATTCATATTAAGTCAATGTGTAATTCATTTTAGATGAATAATGTAGTAAAAAGCTCTCCAGCCTTGCGGTTGACACTACTGTTATACACTGTGGTGTATTTATTTTTGTTTCTCCCTGAAGCATAATTTTATTTTGCATTTCTTCTTAGACTTGGTAGCACAATGAATACAACTACAATCCCTCTTCTGTATTTTTATAAATGTCTTTGAATAACTGTTCTCTGTAACTCCTCCTATTGTTCAGTGATCTCTTCCCACTTCTATAAGTCATGAAACAATTCCCTAAAATTTCATCCATGATTCTCTGTAACGTCTTGCCCCATCCTTCCCTCTGCATTACTTAGTTTCTTCCAATAAAACATTCAGGTGTTTCCCATAACTGCTCACTGCTTTAATATCTTTTATTTGTACAATCTGTTATGCTCTCGCCTTGCGTGTAGAGATTTAATTTAGACATTTGCTTCAGCTGTACCTCTTGAAGTTCTTAGATCTCTGAGAGTGTTCTGCGCCCACCCTCTAATCTGGAATGAATCCTTCATGAAGCACTCTGAACAACTGAGTCTCCAGTAGAAATCCATTCGTTTTGGACAGCTGTTCCTAACAAGTTCTACTAAAAGTAGATGTTTAACTTTTGCATTTCTGGAGAAGCCAGCAGAATGTGTTCTTAGCTAAACAGGTTACCAGCAATATACTAACTTTTAAATAAAGGGCATACGGGAATATAAGCAAGAGATGGGAATATAGGCAAGAGATGGAACTCTTTTTTTTTCCTTGTATTTTTAATAATGTAACATTTAACAGCACTAAAACTGAGCAAACAGAGATAATGGTGAGAGGCATGACTGCATTGAGATAAAACTTTCCAATCTCATTCCTATTCATCATAATGTCAACTGAAGATGGGGCACTGTGGATGGAACTGGAAAACAGCAGACACAAATTTTCTCACTGGAGATGTCTCTGTACTTTGTATATAACTCACAGTCCTTCAGCTTAGGAATCTGCAACCTGTGGCTCGCCAGCTGTTGCTAAAGAATGCCCAGCATCCTCCAGCAGTTAGCAGGGAGGCATCCGTTCAGCAATGGTTCACTGGAGGAACTAAGTGGATAATTTACTGCATATCCGAAGAAAAGAGATAATGCACAAATGGGTTATGAAGAGTTTTGTTGTTACTGCAAAGCTGGGTGCACACAAGCTTATGTTCATGTGGCCTGAACACAACTTAATTTTAAAGTTGCATGTATGCAGGACGTTCTTAAATGACAAGATTTGCGCCACGGTTTGACCAACTTCAACCTGTTCGCGTGATGGTTATATAGAATGAGGTCTGGTGATATTGGCCTGTGAAATATGTCTGACTATCTCCTCTCAGGTTTCTGGAAGCTTATATGGAAAGATACTGAGTTTGATCAATAAGAACACTTGGGTTTAAAAGTGCAGCAGCAGATAAAGCAGAAGGTTGCAGTAGCCTAGTATGGAAATAATGGGCAAATTTGTGGAAGAAGTCCGAACTCAAACAGCTTTTAGTTTCCAAGAAGAATTTTCTAAAGCAAAGGCCATGAACAAATCCTTAATTTATTTCTTCACAAAGAATTCAGATATGCTGACTTCTGGAAGCTGCTTGCATTCAACAGCTTTGCAATCCATTCTTTAAGCAAATTTCCCAATCTATCAAAAAAAAAACCCAGTCGGTTTTTACCACACCTAGTAACCAATAATCCATATCACAAGACCTACTGCAAAACTTGATTTTTATTATATTAACCCATGCAGGTGTTTCCTTTACACTAATACACCAGTGATTTTATTTAAAAAAAAAAACAAAACAAAACCATGATGGCTGGTGTAATTTCAGCAACGTGTATCCTTAAATACCTGCATTATTGTGGTAGTTGGATGTTTTTGTAACTGAACCATACAGTTTACATTTCATATTATGGGTCTTTATATTAACGTTCCACAAGCAATTTTCAATCTGGTGCAAAGTACATTTAAATGAGCACTGTGAGGTGCAAACTTGTGCCAAATAGTGCCAGTTTAATAAGTGCTTGTGTCCCATGTCTGACTTAAGAAGCAATTCTTTAACGTGGAGCACCATGTCTCTGTAAGAGCATTTTTGGTGCTTTTTTTTCAATCTCTCCTGCCCGTTTTGGCATTATTTATCTCTGCTCAATTAACATTCCTTTAATTTTTTACTGAAAATGATCATTAGCAGAGAGGCTACAATCAAATTTCATGTCTAATGCACGGGCAGAAGATTTCTAGTAATGTCTGTTTGATGAGAGTGCAATGATGTATATTGCTGGAACTTCCATACTGCAGCCTTTAAGCGCTAACTAGAGCAGAGAACCATGAGAAGAGGCTCAATATAAGTCTGCTCGAAGCAGTCAAATGCATTAGGTCAAATGAACACATCTATTTTCTGTAAATTCGTTAATCACTTTCTGACTGTCAGATAAGTTTTTCTATGAAAAAACATGAACTGCTGGACATGCTTTTGGATTCCCCTATATATTTAATAAATCTGGGACATAGCTAGAATAGGAAAAGAAGTCTGTTTATATCATATACACAAGGAATGTTCCATAGGACTTTTACCAGAGATCACAGACTAATTTCCCAAATTAGGTCTCAAAAATATAGGAGAGAACATATCTACTCACAAATTTACAATAAGGTAGATCTTATAAAGGCCTGAGGGGTGTGATACTGTTTTCATATACCTCATGCATATTGATCTGGCTAGAATTTGGATCAGTTTCAATTAGAAAGTTGCTTTTAACAGTTGGGATATATCACACCTCCACATTTTTCTGTGGCAACTACACAACCCAATGCAATACATACAAATGATCCATGGAATTGTAAGGCATTACGGCATAATGCAACTCATTCTAGTTCAAGATAATTGTATGACATCATCTATCATTATATGACATCAGCTATCATCTGTGCAGAGCTGCATTGAAATCAGACGTGGGCCTCAAGCACATCTGAAAGATCTGTTCTACTTTTAGATTGTAAGCTCTGAAAAGCAGGGCCCTCTTTCCCTCCTTTATGAAGCAGTACGAAGTGAAGAAAGATGGTTCCCCTGAGCTCCGCTATGCTGCTCTGCATTTTAGTGTCAGATTTTTTTAAACGGTTGTTTTTTGACTAATGCACAGTGTGGGGAGAGAGATGGGAGAGGGGAGGGGCAATGGCAGGCAGTTAAAGGGGCAGTATAGGCAGAAACATGCAATTGATCCCTCAATGTCCCTTTGGATAACCAAGCATTTATAGCACATATACAGCCTAATTCAGAGCCATATATCCAAACTTGCAGATAGCCTGTCTAAAGAGATTAAAGGTATAATAGGGCACTTTTTTCAGTCATATTAGGATTGATGAAAGCCAGAAAATGTTTTGTTGATCTGATGGATGGTAGCAGCAGACAAACCACTCCATTTGTGGGGTTCTTTTTTTTTACTAATGCACAGTGGTAAAGGAGGGAGAGAGGAGGAGGGGGCAATAGCAGGCAGTTTAGGGGGGCTTTTGGTACGGGGGAGTTTAGTTTAGGGATGCACCGAATCCACTATTTTGGATTCGGCCAAACTGCCAAATCCTCATTGACAGATTCGGCCGAATACCGAACCGAATCCGAATCCTAATTTGCATATGCAAGGGTGGGAACGGGAAAACATTTTTTACTTCCTTGTTTTCCTTTGGTGCATCCCTAGTTTAGTTAACCTAAAAAAGCTCCTAATTTTTGGTCTGAAGGCACTGCTATGAGTATAGGCATGTGTCTACTTCCAACAGGGTGCTTTGCATTCATTTATGGAATGAACAACGGCGATAGGTTGGAGAAGGTTGTTTTGTCCACTGCTGAGTCCCACTGCACATTAGCAGCAGACAGAATTCCCCTTATGCAATGGCCCTTATGCTGTAACTAGATATTAATCTGATACTACTGGGCAAGTGTTATTAATGATAGATTTCTGGGGTCACTTACAGGGTCTCAATCCAGCTTCTCGATATTCAAAAACGCCCTTAAAACTTGTCTGTGTAGTTATGGGAATCCCTTGTCCTGGCTGTGACTATGCAAAACATCAGCTTTTCCTTGCCATTACCGAGACTGGTGTTGACTGTGTATCAGTTGACGTACACAAACGTTTCCAATGCAGCTAGCCTCAATTAAAAACAACCCTATACATCTGAGATTTGAAGTATGCAAGAATGTACATTGTTTTAGTTTAATGGCTCAGTTTAGTGAAGTGTAAACGGCTGCTGTTTTATGCAAGAAAAGTTTCTCTAAACATTTCTGGCTCTAAAGCAGTTGCTCTGGGAGAGTCCTGCATGTTTAATCTGAAAGCACTTAAATGCTGTTGTGTTCTAAGAAAATAACTGTAATGGGAAATACGGCTCTGCTGCTTTTACCCACCCATAAAAGAGGTGGGACAGTGACTAAATGTTCCAGCTGAAGTCTCCTGGGTATAGGTGTTTCTTTGCCTGCTGCCTAAGTGAGGGTAGATATTATTATTAGATTTCAGAGGGGACAGCACATTAACAACTTTACTGCATGGCCAGTTTCAAGCTTTCAAATGGGGGGGTCACTGACCCCCATCTAAAAACAATGCTCTGTAAGGCTACAAATGTATTGTATTGCTTATCTTTCTATTTAGGCCTGCTCCTATTTATATTCCAGTCTCTTTTTCCAATCAGTATGTGGAACTTAGCAACCAGATTTGCTGAAAATAAGAAACAAACTCAAAAACCCGCAAATATTAAAAATGAATACCAACTACATCATAGTAAAAGTTAATTTAAAGGGCAACAACCCCTTTAATACTATGGTGGGTCCCTGTGGTCCCACTCAGTACAGTGAGCTTGCTTTCTATAATATGAAATAGTCCATGTGATAAGGTAAATAAGACAAGGCACATACCTAGTTATACACCAATAATTGGATCACAAAGATGCTTCTCTTAGGTGTCCTGAGAAGAAAAAAATACAGGTACAGTTATAAAGACCTTTATTCTTTAATGATGCCTAGATGCAAAATATTCTGGATACAGATCAAATAGTTATCTATTCTTCAATTACAGGGTTGCTTTTTTAGGCTTATAGTACATTTTAGGTAATTTGCAATGCTGACAAATAATATCCTTATATTTTACAATAGGAATTATTAGGAATTCTACGTCCATATAAAGGCACAATTTGGAGTGCTTTTCTAAAGGTCATGAGACTTTTGATTTCTTTATATTCATGAGGAACAAATGACATCACTAAGCAGATAGGGAAGCAGAGAAAATAAAACAAAAGGCAAATACAGGTATGGGACCTGTTATCCAGAATGCTCGGGACCTGGGGGGTTTTCCAGAAAAAGGATCTTTCTGTAATTTGGATCTTCATATCTTAAGTTTACTAAAAAAGCTTTTAAACATTAATTAAACCCAATAGGCTGGCTCTGTGTCCTATAAGGAATAATTTTATCTTAGTTGGGATCAAGTACAAGCTACTGTTTATTATTACAGAGAAAAAGAAAAAAAATGGAATTATTGCATTTGAATTATTTGATTATGATGGAGAGATGGAGTCTATGGGAGATGGCCTTTTCGTAATTCTGAGCTTTCTGGATAACATATTAACGGATAACAGATTCTGTACCTGTACAGGATTAAGTAAGCTAGAGCCAACAATAAAACACACAAAAGTAGCGTATTAGGTATAGACAAGTCAGCAGACCAGGCAAGGTGTAGGGGATATTGCACTACTTATTGCTCAGTTTGTCGGGCCACCACAAGCCAGTGGAAAGCATAAGAGTAGACCAAAGTCCACTATGACCAGCAGGAAGAGAACCCTAAGGAAAAAGTATGGCTGAAATAATCAGCCAGGTAGACCAGCAGCACAGCCATCAAGGTGAACAGATCAATGGGCAATAGCAAGGGGTCAGACTGAAGTACATAAAGGGAAGGAACGGTTTGCACCTGCTGATCCCAGTTAGAAGATCCAGGGCAAGCACGGAACACAGACTACAGAGGTACATGTGGAAGCCCAAAACCTGTAGCCTGCTTCATTAGCACAGAGGGAATGTCAGGGCAACCCAGAGTATAAAGCCCTGGGTTCAAGATCAACAGCATGTTGTATATTACAGTACGAGAACTTTTAATTTATACCTATGTAGGTTTTATTGTCTAGTAAAGTTGCCGCTTTGCTTTATGTCATACATGAGGTTTGGTTTATAACTTTGATAACATTTGCAAACTGGGCTTAGGCAATTGAGTGTAGCCTACTGTGTCTGCAACTCATGCCCTGTAGACTCTTTTGCCTTTAATGATGTCTGTGTATGCGTGTGATGATACAATTGCTGCCTAATATAAATGAGAACAATAGCTGCATGGTCTTACAGCGGCACACTAGGCCTTGAAGGGAAGGGACGAGCACATTTTAATTGTCGGATGCCAGATTTCCTGTCTTTAACACATGGCAATGGGAAGGTCTGTCATGAGAATTCAACACAGACTCTAAGCTTACATTCATTATGTGAAAGAATATATTGACTTCTCCAACAAATGTAAAAAATATTAGTCAAGCCACTTAAATAGTAAGCTGTAAATCAGAGCTGATTGTCTATTGGACTTTTGTGCTTCTTAAGATGGCCGTACACGTAAAGATACCGGCGATATTAGGAGTGTCCAGCATTTTTCGTACCATGTTGATTGGTCATTCATATCTGACAATATCAATGGGAGACTGTCACTATTATTTGTCAGACATAACTTTTGTGTGATTACTGCCTGGCAATGGCCCGAGCATAGTGTGATTTGTTCTCTTTACTACTTTATTTCAATCTGAATGGTTAGCTGCAGGTCGAAAGATTGGTACGGATGATCGTTCCTCCAACGTAGGCGATAATCTGCACGTCTGTGGCCAGCTGTAATTTTATAGTGGAAAGTACAATGTAAGGCAAGTTGCTGGTTTCAGTGTGCAAATTCCAAATGATATATTACTGTAGATTCCAAGGAGCCTGTGTCACACTCCCCAAAGTAATCATGATTCATCATGTATTATCGCATGCGCTAATAGATAAATCGGAAGCTTTAATGCTACATTTCTGCACAGCGGTATTCTAATCGCATTGCGATACTTATAGAATAGAATTAATCCTAACACATTATTCACTAACATCTTAAAAGCATCAAATAGTTCGATCGTTACGGTGAAATTTAACACCTCCTAGGAGTAGGCGTTACTAAACAACTTTAGATGGATTAATAGAGGAAGATGTAGTGAGGAGCTGTAGGGCAGCAATTAAAGTCCTTTATGAGGAACTTGAGCCTTACCTACCGCCACTAACACATTATCATGATACCTCGAGCAGGTCCAGAATGCACTGTGTTCTGTGTCATGGAATTATATTATGTTTCCCAGGGAAAGGAATGACTAGAATACTGTAAAAAGAGACTTCTACTCTGCCAGTGGTATCCGGAATGTCTTGCTATAGGTGCTATAGAATACACTAATGTGTGACTATATCAAATGCCCTAAAATATCACACAAAATAACGCATGCTATAAAATACCGCACACAATTCAGCTAAAATAAACATAAAAATATCACTTCTTAGGGTCTGGCCACAGGGGCAGATTAGTCACCAGGCGACAAATGTCCTCTTCTTTGCGGCTACTAATATCCCTGATCTGCCTTCCTCTGGCTTCCGCCGGCTAAAATTTCAATCGCCTGGGGGCACGCACACAGAATGCTTCGTTTTCTGAAGTCGCCCGTAATTGCTTCACGAGGAAACTTTGGGCGACTTCGGAAAACGCAGCGCTCCATGTGCCTGCCCCCAGGCGATTTACATTTTAGCCAGCGGAAGGCAGATCGGGGAGATTAGTCGCCGCGAAGAAGAGGAGATTTGTCGGCTGGCAACTAATCTCGCCGAATCAGACCCTTAAGCTAGATAAGTAAACTTTAATGAATCGATCCTTAATTCCAAAAATATAAGAGGTGATGAAATTTTTACGCTGCTATAAATAACATTCACTTTATCAACCTTTAGTGAATCAGCCCCATAGTGGCTGAGGTTAAAAACAACACATGTCCCTCAAGTAGTTTTGCTCAAGTAAACCTTAATTTACATCTAGATCTAGACAAGAGGAAAGATTGAGTGGCTGTGTTAAGTTAGACGTCATTGGCAAACACAAGTGCATTATTTTCAATGCCCTCCTTTAAGTTATTAGTGAACAGGTTAAATAAAGGTGGACCCAATGCAGAATGCTACTATTCCAGTTAGAGAGTGTTCCTCTGACAACTACTCGCTGTAGAAAATGTAGAAAATAGCTCCACCAAGACCAAAAGAGTCAGTTTAGAAAGCAAATTCTATGTGGCTCTACTTAAAAAGGCTACATCTGTCAAATTCATAGGCCTATCATTACGTCAGCTTTACCTCAAGTCATTGATACAATAACACTTAAGAAGAGTCAGAAATAAAAAAAAGTACTTGTCGATGCATTCTGAGTATCCTTGCACAATGAAGCATAATAAAAGCATAAGGGGCAGGGCATCCCCTGGTGAGCCATAACACTAAGGGGCAATTTGGAGATGTTTGCAGCCTTCCTGACATTTGAGTTTTATCGGAGAAAACACTAGAATCAAGTCGCGGCACTTCATTTTCTGAAGTTGCCTCATGAGGAAAATTCAGATGACTTCGGAAAACGAAGTCCCGCAAGTGCGATCCTGCTGCCGATTTTTCATTCTAGCCGGCGGGAAGGCAGTTCGGGGAGGTAAGTTGCACCGAAGAAGAGGAGATTTGTCGCTGGGTCAATTAATCTCCCTCCCAGAGTCCATGGGGAATATTAATCGAAGAGTGAAGTTAGAGTTTACCACAGTCCTCTAGAGTGAAATTCTGCCACTCTCCATTAATTTCTATGGGATAAATTACACCTTTCAAAATCCCATAATAATGAATGGAGAGTGGCGGAATTTCACTCTAAAGGACTGTGGCGATCTTTAACTTCACTCTTTGATAAATATACCCCATGAGTAAACTGCAGGAAGGATATACTAACAATAAAGGTGAGAAAGTTCAGCCAAAACACTACCCAGCAACAACAGCTTACTCTGTGTTTAATCAACAGTGTCCTCCTCAAGGAAGGAATGTCAGAAAAGTGTATATATATATATATATATATATATATATATATATATATATATATACACACACACATACTGTATATTAAATATTTATTGACATACCATTTGTGTCCAACACCTCATTAGGACCTTTATCAAGGATACCAACTAGTGATCAATGTGTGACTTAATTACTAGAGAGTGTATTTAGGTCACACATTGATCACTGTTTGGTATCCTAATGAGGTCTGAAGCACTGAACACAAATGGTATGTGAATAAATATTTTTTTTACTTATCTAGAGAGTGCTGGTCCTACCTGCAAAACTGTATGTTTTTTCAACCATGCACCTCAAACAAAAAGCAGTGATAGAGACACTTTTTTCCAATATATATACTATATATATCGAGATTTGACCCAGCACCCACAAAAGTAGGAGACTGGTTCAGAGGTCAAGCGTTTGGTTGCGCGCTCACACACACACATATATAAAATCTACTGTATCAGTAATATAAATTTGAATAAAATGTGTCTTTGCATATTTCCATTACATATTATGTAAATTACATATGATTTTGGTTTTGCATTGAGAACTTATAGATAAAATAGGGTCTCCGTGCATGATAGCCCCTTATAAAGATATACAGAGGTAATAAACACTACATACAAACAGGCTGTTATGTATTGCAGTAGATTGCAACAATATCATGTCATCAAGCAACAAATCCATTGTTTTTCTATACTACAAAAGCACAATTCTTCTGCATACAGGATTTCAGGAAAAGCAACATTTCATTATTATTATGTCAAATGTTTCAGCCCTATCTCAAGAGAGGCCAACTAAGACTAGAAGTAAGTAGCAGTGCTCTGCTTGGACATAAGGCCTGGTAACCAGCAGCCAATATAAATCCCAGCTTCCTCTACTCATTGTAATGCTGCCCACTTTCCCTTGCCTTCTCCCCGCCTGAAACTAGACACAAATACTCACTGTCAAACAATAAAAACAAATCATAAAAATGTCAAGCAGGGCACTTTTCTTTTATGTTTTGTTTTTTTCAGAAGGAAGAAGTATTAAGTGTTAAGTGTTTTGACATAAGTGGGCCCTAGGGGAGAGAAAATAGTTTACAGCTATGTGTGAGCCAGCTATTGCTGAACTATAGCTCACAACATGCAGACATAGAATTGCTTTTCCCCAATGAATACAGCTCTGCGTTCATTCAGCAGCACTGCATGCATAAGGAGGGTGGGGAAGCATACAGGTGAAACCTATGCACTTCATGCCAGATGCTTGAAAAAAAGTAAATTAGTGAACTATAATAATGTGTATTTATCTATTAACTCTAATAATGACAAAGTATTATAAGTCTTGGTGTGCTACAGCGCATTGGTGCTCAGTCTACCCTTGCCACGTACAGTTCCCTTACACAATTGAGAACACACATCGAAAACACACTTGCAATTGAAAGGCTGCTGGTCTTATCAAGCTCATATGACAAGTGACTGAGGAATTTGGCAACACACCCTTTATAGGTTCAACCAGACAACTCAGAATTTGTATGGGATCCTTCCAGATGAAATCTAAGCAGTGCAGATACTGCACAGATTTTAGGGCAGAACTTCCAACTTGCAGGTGCATATTTTTGGATATCCTTAGCTTGATAACAGGGGACTCCTCTGTATAAGTATGGGTTCATTTCCGTTTGGGTTTTCCTTTAAAAAGCAGTGCGGTATGAAGGCATAGCTTAGTACACTGAAAAATGAATTGTCTGCATTTGGAAAAAGGAGACGCAATATTGCTTACTTTTGGTAAAAACAACATATTACTGTGCTATCTATCCAGAATTCCTCAGTCTAGGCAAGAACTAAGCTGTACTCTAAACATTATGGTCTATGTAATGGTTCATTTAGAAAACAATATAAGCTTCAGTTACAAATGTAGTGCAGTTTTTTCCCCTAGAAATCCAGCGTTCTTGTAGCCACACTCTGAACTGCACCTGATGCAATTGTGTCTGCCATTAATACAGCATTAGCATGCAATTATATGGGCACAAGTCTGGTGGAGCTATCAACACAACCCACTGAAGGAAACCTGGAGCTACTGCTACTTCCAGGCAATGTTCAAGGTACTAGAGGCAAATTGTGGTATGCACAACAAATTTTGTCTGAAAAGACAACATTTTGTATCAATTTTGAACTGAGCACACAGTTTTTAAAAACTGCGCATACAAGTTTAAAATGAAAAAGAATTTCTTTGTGCAAATAGCCAAGAAGGAATTAAACGAAACATTGCTTCCAGGGTTCCCCAGTTTCAATAGGTGCACTTGCACACAATTCTTTGTAAGTATCAAATGAATAAGCACCCAATACAATGTGAGCATGTTAAGGCTAGGGCCAGATGATTGTGGATCTCAGTCTGTAGAGGAACTCTTTTTATACACACACATGCACTTGCATATATACTGAATTACTTGTGAGACGGGACCAGGGAATGTGCAGTGATTAATAGCATGTCAGTTGCATATTTTTTTAGCCTAGAGTGCTCCCACTATCCCTCTTGTATTTTTGTAAAGGAACCCTGGCCAAGAATCTGCTCCCCAATGCTCCTGCTCCTCAATGCTCCTGCTCCTCTTGGGTGCTGGCAGGCATGGGTAAATTTCGGCACAGAGCCGTAACATTTTGCATTTCGCTCCAAAACCCGCAGTGCCTACATAAGAGAAGGGGAGCAGCCAGCCAGCAGGCGGATAATCCTTATCATCTAGCCCTAGCTTTAATGAATAGTGTCAATACAACATTTGTGTTTGTTTTAGCACAACTGCACTTGGTCGTAAATTACATAAATGCTTGTAAATATGTGTTGAATGACCTTTCTGGGCAAACAGTTAAAGTGGTCATACTGTGAATGATAAAAGCAACTGACTTGGTTCTTCCTAACCAAGTGGTCCGCTTATTGGCCCAGAATAGCTTTTGCTAGAACTGTCCTACTTTTTCTATGTTGTGGGCCAATTATTGTGTTTGCAGTAAAGTTATGTGAGCAGTTTGAGGGCCATAAAAATATGCAGAGCCACCTTCAGTTTGAAACACTACAAAGATTTTAGGTTAAGGTAAGCTTTGCTTATTAATATTTCTCTCATTCACTGTTCATTCATATTATTTAGGGGCATTAGTAGAGGCGTGGTGGTGTTTGTTTTGGTGGAGCGTAGTTGGATGATTCAGTGTTTTGAAAAAAAAATTTTGGCAAAAGCCTCCATTTTTATTAGCAGTCTTTGTGTGCAGAGATTATGTTTATATCCCCCTCATTTTCACTTTAACAAGCAGTGACTCAGCCTTCTCCACCTCAAATCTGGGAAACAGAGGTTAATTCGAAGGTCCCAAAGGAAGTCTTGAATTAGCTTCTTCATTGTCAGAAAAGACTGCAGGTTTGGAAGAACTGAGACGGGATGGGCGAAAAGTAAAATATACCCTTTTATGACTAGTGCTTTCCTTTCATTACTTTTTTCCCTAAAGTAGTTAAATATCAAGGATTACCTTAGTGTGCATAGTGCATTCTTTCTTTGCTAGGGCCCAACGATCGGATCCTAACGATGGCTAATGGGCGGTCTGAGGTTTTCCATTGTCTTGTTCCAGCACTGCATAGCTAAATGCATATGTTTTGTTTTTTTAGGTGTTGGGAGATACAGATCAGGTTCAAATGATTTCCGAAGGCTCGGATTGTCGATGTAAATGTATTATGAGACCGCTAAGCAAAGAGGCCTGTTCCCGTGTTAAAGGTGGCAACATGCGCGTGGAAGATTATTATACAGTGGAAACGGTCAGTTCGGGCTCAGACTGCAAGTGTTCCTGTACAGCCCCTCCATCATCTCTCAATCCCTGTGAAAATGAGTGGAAGATGGAAAAAATGAAGAAACAAGCTCCTGAGCTATTTAAGGTACAAAAAAGGATTATTGACGTCACAATTACAAGCTCTTATGGTTTACCCGAGATTCTAAACTGTTGGTTTAGTGAAAACTCTGCAATTTCACTCAATACAGAAACAAATCTAAGCCATGTCTGTGGAAAGACAAGTCAAATATGCGTCCCTGCGCTTACCAACTAATTTTATCCCTTTCACAGAAAGTCATGGGAAAGCCTCTGCGATTAATGCATTATCCCATAAAACCACAAATCTGTTTTCTGGGCTAACTCCCTAAGGTTCCTCTTAACTCATCTGTCAGAGGATGAAGTCCTACCCCTAAACCTTCTACTCTTGTTTAAATAAAACTGTCTTGCACAGTGGGAAAACGATAATCCATAGCTCGCATTTGCGTCAATCATCTATCTTAAATAACATTTATTTCACTCTCCCATATGTTTATAAGAATCATTCCGGCTGAAATGTTTTCTCCCTGAGGGATCACATTTTAATGCAGTCATGGCCTTGTCAGAGATTTCTTGTAATGTCTTGTAATTTTTTCAAACTTAGATTATAAAGCAGATTTCTACATTAAATGGGAAATAAAACCAAATCTAGCTTGAAACTTCTTTATAATACTCTGTTTATTAATATCTTTGATGTAGCTCTGGCACATTTATTCAGCACATTGTTCATTAGTCCCTGCCCCAGCAGAATTTATAATCTAGGGTCACATTCATAAAGAGCCAGTGTATGTATGTAAACTGGAACTCCTCTAGGAAAACCAGGCAGACTTGGGGAGAACATACAAACTTTTTGCATTAAAGTTAAAGGAAGCCTTAATTCACAGAGGGGGGTGCGAATAGGTTAGGCACTTCCAGATAAATTAAATAGCTATGTATGTAGAATTTTGAATGGAAAAATCAGGTGAGATGGCCAAGCAGCACTGCTTCAGAAAGACTTCTCATTTTCCCAAAGAGTGGCGGCCCAAGGAAAAAACACAGCAGTTTCTTTATATAAACTATAGTTGTGTTTCTGAAGCAAAAACATCCGTTTTAAAATTGCAGTGCAACAGTACATTATATAATAAAGCCTTTAACCTATGTCTCTGCCCTGCTACAGCCACTGAGGAATAATCCAGTTTCAGGAGAGGAGAGTTATTGATATAAAATCTAGACGCCTCAAGTTATCTCTCTCCATCTCATTGTACTACTGTAGTGGCTGAAGGGACTTCTTTGGGTCAGTTCAGGAAATAAAACAGCCACAGTGCAACAAAGAGCAGTACTGAGTGCAAGACACAGATTCAGGACTTTGGTAAATTCCACTTCATGGCAATAACGGTCTAATGTTTGGGATCTACAAAGAAGCCTTTGAAATCCAAGTGTGGCAAATGTTACAAGCTCTTACTAAACGCTGTGCTCTGGAAAAATACATGCTAAAGATTCTTGTTTTTTCTCCTGCATGTCCTATACTGAGAATATTAACAAGATTTAAGCATCAGCACACAAAAAAGCGACACAAAACAACAGTTTTAAAAGATTTGGAAAATCCTACTTATAGGAGCACATGAATGACAAAACCTGCCTGCAAGTTTAAGGCATATTTCAATTTGCAATTTACTAAAACTAGTAAACGTGTAGGAAAATAAACACAGGCCATGGTCTATATAAAATTTGTAAACCAACTCCCGTCGATGCAGTGTAAATAGAAGCGGTATTGCAACGATTTCTGGTTTGGCAAGTGGCTTATTACACGTGTGGCATATTTCCCCACCCACATAAAAATACCCCAACATATTTTTATGGTTAGGGCATTCCCTATATTATTATGAATGACAAATGGCAGGGAGCAGACCAGTCCCTGGATCAACTGGTACTATGAGCTATCTTCCATAACCCTGTATTCCCTCACTTGCTAAAAAGCAACACCCAAGTATTAGAGAGATTATTATATGATCCCCAAATATATTTATACATAGTTATCATATCACCCCTTAAGCGCCTCTTCTCCAGCCTGACCATCCCCAATTTGGCCAGTTAAATAACTTGGTTTGATATACCCTTGTGGTTGCGGAGATACTCTTTTGGCAATTGGCATATATATTATTGAATCGTTGCTCAGTTTACTAATAGAATTTCAAACAAGATTTTCCATACCTTACCAACTTAGTTGCTCTTTTCTGGACCTTCTCTAATACAATATTATTATTATTATTATTATTAACATTCATTTATATAGCGCCAGCATATTTCACAGCGCTGTAAAGTAAATGTGTTTATACTAAATCACATTAATTACATACATAGAACATACAGTATGAAGTTACAGTTAATAATGTCCTGTTTGTCCTGTTATTTATAAATAGTTATCATATCACCACTTAAAGGGGATGTTCACCATTAGACTGGAGTATGAATAGGAGAGGCCTGAATAAAAAGATAATTAATAAAAAGCAGCAATAACAATAAAATTATCAGTCTTACAGATCATTTGTTTTTAGATGGGGCCAGTGGCTCTCATTTAAAAGCTGGAAGAAGGCAAATAATTCAAAAACTATTTAAAAAACAAAGACCAATTGAAAAGTTGATTAGAACTGGTTATTCTATAACATACTAAAAGGTAACGTAAAGGTGAACCACCCTTTAAATGCCTCTTCTCCAGCATTATCAACCACAACTTGGCCAGTCTTTCCTCATAGCTAAGATTTTCCATACGTTTTACCAGCTTAGTTGCCCTTCTCTGTACCCTCTCTAATTCAGTAATTTCCCATTTGAGCGCTGGAGCCAAAAACTGTACAGTATGTTGTAGATGGGGCCTTACCAGCAGGCCCAGAAATAGGGGTAGACAGAAGAGGCACCTGCCTAGGGTGCAACGACAGGGGGGTGCTGGGCAGGTACCTCAAACTGTCTTCTGCCTACCCCAGGCCCATTATCACAGCTCTCTTTGGTTTCCCACCCTTTGCTGCTCTCTCCCCTCTATCGCTCTCCTCCCCTGCGTCCCCTCCATTGCGCTCATCTCTTTCACTCTCTCCCCATCCTGCACATGCGGTCCATTTGGGGCGTATGCGTTCACGTGGGGGGGGCAGGGATGCTTAAATAAAAGATTCTTAGCATAAGAGAATACACTAATTTAGTCTAATTTGTTTATAGGTCAACCCCTCTAAAGATATATATATATATATATATATATATATATATATATATATATATATATATCTATATACATATATATAGTAATATATCTTCAGTAACCGCACTCCAATCAAGCAATCTCAGGGGTGCACGGCCAATTCTCAATCATATAATCAGAATTTGGAATAAAGCATTCCTGGGCCAGCACTTCCCTTAGTAAATACATATATACTTTTTCAGAAAGTACCCGCTCTTTTTTGTAGTTCAGTGGTGGGTGCTTGGTCAAAAGTTTAGCATACAAAGTTCAGATTGGACCTGCACTCCAATTGTGTTTAAATTGATTTTATTTATTCACTCGTTTTTTCCAATGTTTCGGCCCCCCTTTGGGGCCTTTATCAAGGATCAAGGCTTACGTACGAAAATATGATTTAATAAGATCAGTTTAAACACAATTGGAGTGCTGGTCCAGTCTGAGCTATATAATATAGATTATATATATATATATATATATATATATATATATATATATATATATATATATATATATATATATATATATATATATATATATATATATATATATATATAACACTAGAGCCATGAATATCCTGTATCTGGATATCCTTAAAAACAGAGCTTAGTGATGTCATCGGTTATAATCTGAGTTTAGTGATGTCATTTCGGTTACATGACTAACAAACTTGTGTATTATAATAAAGTACCCCCTGTTGCAAAATATTAAGTTATTAGAAGTCACCTCGAAGTTCCATGATAGGAACCGAAACAACGGTTTTACATACCATGTTTTTTCTACAAACCCAAGACCCTTGGTGCTGGCATTTTGTTTGTTTTGTATATGAATTTGGATCCGTGCACAGGGGCAGTGTAGCTTATATATATATATATATATATATATATATATATATATATATATATATATATATATATACATATATATAATACACAGACACAAAACACTAGCCTTGTATACTATGCATGTCCTAGAAGTAAAAGAATGCCTGTCAAGAAGTTAGTTGTTCGTTAGCAAGGTGTTGCTTACCAACCCCTTGGATGATGCTCCCAGTGGTCTCAAAGCAGGTGATTTTTTTTTTTTTTTAATTCCTGGCTTGGAGGCAAGTTTTCATGTACTACCAAAAGATTATCCTGTAAGCTGCCAGTCCACATAGGGGAGACCAAATAGCAAATCACAGTCTTAATGTGGCACCCCAGGAACTTTTTTCATTCTCAGGTTCATCCCCAACTCTTTTGAATGTAGCTCACGAATAAAAATGGACGTGGAATGCCTGTCAAGCTTACTGTTCTTACAGTAAAGGTCCATTTGCGTTGCTTTAAAAATTTTATTAATCAAGACTGAAAGGATAGATTCTTGTACTCTTTTCCAGAGGACACACAATGACTTGCACTTCCAACCTCAAGATTAATACAGCCCCTCTTAGTTATATGCTTGAGTAAAGTAGAGTGGGAAAAGCTCTGTGCACAAAATAACACCAATGAAAATATGATCTAGTTAAAAATGCTCTCAATGTTCTATCAAGACCTATGACATCATCTATTCTTCTCTGAAAAGCTGATCCCTCATAATGAATCATTCTATTATGCTAATTTTGTTGCAGTTGCAATCTATGGTTGACCTCCTGGAGGGAACGTTGTACAGCATGGACCTAATGAAGGTGCATTCCTACATCAATAAGGTGGTATCACAGATGAACACTCTCGAAGAGGTAAGATTGATTTCCGTGGGCTTCCCTGACCGATAACTGGCGATCGGACAAGTTTAAAAATGCAGTTGGATTGAGGAATCCTTGCTCCTTCTGCCTGCATTCCCTGTGTTGTGATCTGCTTGTTGGGCTTAGGGACAACAATCGGAACAACCCAATTTTGCCCACTCACGGTGGGCATATCAGGGCAAGATCCTCTCATTTGGCGACCTCTCCAAATGAGTGGATCTGCCCATGTATGGCCACCTTTAGACTGAAAAAATTAGACCCTCAAGGTTTGGTGGAAAGAAAAAAGTCTTATGTGGCTTGGCAGGGAATTTTATAGACTAGGGGCAACCCAAGTGAGACTTTGTGGGAAAGCATGTGGGGAAATAATAAGGAAGGAAGAAAGACAAACTATAGAAGACCTTCAAAGGCACATACAGGAGAGATGTTAAAACCTGAATTTCATCCTCATTATAGTTAAGCAGCAACAACAGAAAATAAAAGAAGAATATATTGATATCTTTAAAATACATATGTCTAAAAGGTTTTATAGGAAGTTTGAGGTAGCATTTTGCACTTGTGACTTCCTAGTATGCTGATACAAGCGTTTGGTTTGGGTTAAATATAGGTAGTGCTGAATGTTATAGGTGTAAGGCCTGGCATGGAAATAGGAAAGGGCTGATGAAAACAGTTATCTGCTAGGCCAGTCCAACCCAGAGTTTGCCTCATTACATGCATTTCTCTCAAGGCATGGTAATGTCTTAGTACAAACATATTTGTTGTAATATGTTTTCTTTTTAAGCAGCTTTTGTATACTAGGAATACTGTTACGTGATGAATTCTAATCACTGTCTTTGAAGACATGCATATAAATCTCCAGTACTAAAACTACCTTTCCTCCCCCTGAAACCAATTGTTTTTTATTGATAAATCAAAGGCTCTGTGCCAGTAAATCCAGAAAAAAGAGGCTATGGATTTTGACAGGTAATTTCCTTCCCCACTTAATAGCTGTGGCATATGCTTATTTTGATTAGAAAAATATGAGGAGTGAGCTCAACAGCATTCATAAAGTGCAGAATAATGGGAAATATCTGCTGGTGCTAACACGCAAGTTAAAATGGTAACATCAAGAACTATATTTATTATGTAACTTCGCTTAGCAAAATAGGTGGTTTGTATAGAAAGCATTTTAGGCAAGACATTATAAAAAACTTTCTTTAAGAAGCTGTAGTACAGGGAGAGTATTCTTTCTTCTTGCAATGCCTCAACATATTGGGTGCAACCAACATCTGATGCATGCCCTACTGTAATTTGACTCTGATGTCTTCAACTGTAGGAAGAGATATGTAGGGGTAAGAGGTATTATTAAATGGGTAAAAGAGCTATAATCCCTACATACTATATTTTCTAGAATATCAGTAACACATTTTAGAGCCAAACATTATATAACACCAGCACAGGAAGCTTTTTTTTTTCTCAATAAATGAAGATCATTGTTTACATCCTGTTTTTCAGGCCCCCACACTTTTGTTCCTTGGCATCACAGACAGATGTGTTTTTCTATTGTGAGAATCACTGACATCCTAAATTGAAATGATGGACTGTGTTAGACTTGTTTTTGTGCCTAAATAAAGCATTGGAGAGGTTTTTTTGGCAGAAGTTATTTTAGATTATTGTTTTTTTACTCTATTAGAAAGACACATTCTCTCCAGGCCTTTTAAAATAGCAAGTATCATGTGACTTGAATTTAGCTTCATATAATACGGATATATTCAGCAGTGCTTTACAAATCCAAATTTCTTTTTACAGAGATGAATATTAACCGAACGTAGCAATAGTTTAGCTGTCAACTGACTAAAGGTTTAAAGTGGTTGATGTCAACGTAAGGATTACCGTGTAGGCTGAATGATAAATTAAACTTCATTAGCTCCTGCTGTTTGTGGACATGATAATTTAAGCTGGCCACAGAAGCAAAGATCCGATAGTACGAATCAATGTACGATCGGACTGATCAGCCAATGTTCTGCCCCTGACAGCAATCGTACGATAGAAAAGCTAGTGACAGTCTCCCACTGAAAATCGCAATACACACAGAGATATTACCCGCAGCTGACAGAAATTTTCTAACCTGTCCGATCGACCAAAGACCGATCTCCGCCGAAAAATGTCGGGACTCTCCACACACGTACGAATCCTCGATTCGTACGATGAGATCTTTGCGTCTATGGCCAGCTTAACACTTTACTTATATACACAAGTCTTTAAGATAGATTATTCAAAGACAGGGGTTACTAGACCAGTGCAGACCTTTTATTAAATTACACGTAAGATTGAGTTTTGTGGAACCCTAAGCATAGGAATGCTGAAGATGACTTTGACTTGACTGATCAGTGCTTGAACTAGTATTCATATTGCACGAACATTATATGCAACACTGTGCAAAAGGAGTAGTAGGTATATATAGTGCTTTAAAATTGATGCAGAAAGTAGATAACTGTTGGTGTCACATAGAGAATAACGTATGAGTGGCTAGTGATAAGCTGAGTCAAATAATGAAAATATATTTGGAATGGCAAAGGGTCAAGCAAAATCAACAGTTCAAGATTCTGGGATAGACTTTAGGACAGGAGTATAAAGAATTTTTAAACAAAAGAGAGAATTCTCGTGACATGGGGGTTGGGAAGAGAAGAAAGGTTTCTTTAGACCACACATTTATTAGAGTGTGCCTGAATACAGAGGGGGATACATAACACTAGCAGGACACCAAGGTTAAAGAAGTGAGTGTTCAGTGCAGTGAGGCAGAGACAGATCCAAGGAAGTGGGTTAAGAGGGCAGATAGTGAAGTGACAGGTTGAAAAGTGCTTAATAAGCTCATCATCACGGTGGGCAGTTTTTCTATATTTTGCTGACATTTTTTTTTGCTGCATCCTTTTTAATCCTGTGTTAGTTTTGTCTTTAAATTGAGAGTTAGTTGCAAACGGGAGTACTTATGCCTCTAAAACAGTTGTCTTCAGGGCCAGATTTACATAGCAGGCACTACTAGGCCCACTGCCAGTTATCGCCCCTGTCTCCTCCCCTTTATTTGTGCAAATTTTCATCATCGGGAGCAATGGGTATTGATGCATTGGAAATTTAACACTGCACATCCCCAGTGTTTTATAACCAATGTGTGTGTGGTTGGGCAGCATGCCATCCGCTAAAATCCTGCCGCCCTGGTGGCCTTTCCAAAAATCCGGGCCAGGTTGTCTTTGGCAGGACGTAGTCATTGAGTAGACAATGGAATTCAGTTTCAGATGAAGATAGGAAGGGCCTCAGCATCAGAATATTTTTGGCACCTTTAACCAAACGCACTGGGCTGCAATAAAAGTGCACAAATGGTAGTTCAGCCTTGAATCAGTTTACAATAATTTCATTACAAGGTTTTCTACATACATTTACAAAACTCTGTTTCTCTTTTATAGACAATAAAGACAAATTTAAGCCGAGAGAATGACTTTATGAAAGAAAGCGTTGTGAACCTGTCCAACCAGATGAAGAAATATGAGAACTATTCTGAAATCATGCTGAGTATAAAGAAGGAAATTTCAAACCTGGGGTATCAGTTGCTGCAGAAGGATGCACCGGAGAACAAGGCACAGGTACAACAACTAAAGTTCCATTTGCACCCATCCTGCCTGCGACTAGTGATGGTCGAATTTATTCGCCAGGCGTGAATTCGTGGCGAATTCCCACGATTCCAGCGTACATTTTTTACATGTTCAAAAAATGGATGCCCGCGTCCAAAAACGGATGCTGGCGTCAAAAACAAGACACCGGCACCGTTTCGTGAATTTTTCGGCAAAGTGAAAAGCCTCAAATACGCCCATCACTACCTGCGACCTAAGTATGCCCCACTGCCGCCAGTGGTGGAGTTCTTTTATACTGTAGTTTCACGCCTGCTCATCTCGGCCCCTTCCTTGACATCAGAGAGGGGTGGGCGCTTGTGTATAGATACAAGAATCTCCTTGGTTAGGGTTGGGTGTGGGTTCCAAAAGGCCAGGTTAGGGCCGAGTGCACGTCAACTTTTTGTCGACCCGCTCATCACTATTTTTCACTTCTCTTGTCTCAAAGCTTTATTGAGCAGGCAAGGCTAAATTTCAACTGTAATGCTTGCAATACCTCCTATATAAACAGAGAGGGGTTGGCAGAGTAAAAAGCGATTATATACTTGCAGCGGATGAATCTGTACAGGGGTAGATGCACCTATGGGGTGCCGTTTGTCCCAAATACATTCTGTATACAAAACTATCCCTAATACACAGAATGAATGTCTCTCATGTTATATAAGTATTTGTGACCATACACAGAGAAAAAAATATACAAAAGACTTATTTCTATTCAAGACTGAAAACAAAATCTGGTTAGTGCACAAAAGGATGCCTTTATATCACAAACTCCATTCTGTACAGTTTAACAAGCAATCTGTCTCACAAATGTATAACCTCCATGTAACGGACAGACATGTGCAAAGTTACTTACAGAATGAATTATGTAAAAACAAAGTTGGACATAATATATAATAGAGTAACTAACTAGTGCTTGTCAAGCTAGATTTGACTGACAAAATAGATATCTGTGACAGAAAGCAAGATTTTATAGCACAGGATTCATTCTTTCCACAAAATGACAGTTTTGTTTCACAAAACAGATAAAATAACCATTCTGTGAAGCAACCAATAAGAACAAAGCTTATTGCCATATACAAACAAGATGAGAAGTGGCCAGCTCTGCTCCACATGGCTAAGGCAAAGTATCTGACCTGCTATAGAGGGCGCCCTCTAATGTCCCCTCTGATGCATAGTAATAAACATGAACAAACCTTTCCTAAAAGAGCTGCTGTTAAACACTACAGGTTCATACATGGAAGTTTTTACAAATGGCTGAGAAATATAATGCTGCACTTATAATGATTGTAGAGAAAGAAAAGTATGCAAAACTTATAGAAACATGATAATTTTAGGTGATATGGCTATTCTTATTGTAGCAACCTGCTTCTGTGGCCATTTTTGTTTTGCCATTATCTTATGACTCACTCCTGTTCCTCTTCCTGTCTAAGCTGAGAGCAATAGTGGGAGAGGCCACGCCCACCTGCCATATTGTATTAAATGTACCAGAAGTTACTGTGCTTGTCTGGCTGCTTATAAGTTATAAGTTTTGTATATGATAGTTAGACTCCAATGTCTCCTCATAGCTGTAATCTTGCACCAATTAGCTTGTAGTAGTCTCTTAATAATGTGCTTAGCTATAGTTCAACTACTACATAATAGCTTTAGCCAGAGACTTGGGACTGATCATGTGCACACATACCTCCCAACTGTCCCTTTTTCAGAGGGACAGTCCCTCTTTTGACAGCTCAACCGGAGGTCCCTCATTTGTACTGGAAAGTCCCTCTTTTCTCTGCACTGAACAGCCAGAAAAATAAACAAAGTTTCTAACTTAATTGGCTTTTGGCAGAGAGGCCAGTACAGCTAACAGGTGCAACTAAAATACTTTGTAACAATTTTGAGATAAGAAAATAAGTAATTTTAACAGTTTAGATAAGGAGAAATATTTTCAAATTTTTATAATGAACATGGTAATTACAGGGTGTGGCCACAAAATTGGGTGTGGTCAAAAAAATTGCCGCACTACATGCAGAAAACATTTTTGTCCCTCTTTTTACTTCCAAAATGTTGGGAGGTATGACACACATTGTGTATAGTATGATGTGTAGGTTATATGAGCAGCCACTCCTGAGTACTGTGTGTAAACAAAAGGCTTCAGGACTTCAACTCCTTTCGTGAATTCGGGTCTTTTTGCCGCTTCGGGACTTCAGCTTCGTCTTTTCTGCACTTCCGCATTCGGTAATATGCGAAATGGCCGCACGGCTCAGGTGCTCATAAAGGGGACCGGCTGTTTGAAAATGCAACACTTCTGCACCCCCCTTCAGGCCCGGAACACTTGTCCCCCCTGTCCCCCCCTGCTGGCGGCCCTGGACATGCAAGTGACATGGGCGCAGTTGTGCTCTCTGCTCTAGTGTTGTGCCCCCCTCGACCCACTCTGATGTGAAAGGCTTAAGCACTGGGCAGGTAAGGGGACGGCATCATTAGAGTCTTTTGTTATAAAAAAATATAAAGCATTGTATAGCTTGTTGCTTCTATATAAATAGATTATGATCCCCTAAAATTGCCCCTGCCTAAATGACCCCAGTTTGTTTACACACAGTACTCAGGAGTGGCTGCTCATATAATTTACACATCATACTATACAGAATGCGTGTTCATACCTCCATACCTGGAAGTTAAAAGAGGGACAAAAAAAATTTTGTCATGTAGCGTGGCAATTTTTTTTTGACCACACCCATTTTTGTGGCCACACGCCGTAATTACCATGTTCATTTTACAAAGTTTGGCAGGTTATAAAAGTTTGAAAATATTTCTCCTTATCTAAACTGTTAAAATTACTTATTTTCTTATTTTAAAATTGTTACAAAGTATCTTAGTTGCACCTGTTAGCTGTACTGGCCTCTCTGCCAAAAGCCAATTAAGTTAGACATTTTGGACACAATAAAGATCTTTACACTTTGAATTGATGCCTGCTGGAAGTCTGTGTTCATTGAGTGCCTGCTCCTTTTTACATTTCGGTTCGTCCGCCCCCTATGCTGAGGGCTCAGGGCAGTGCACCTGGGCCACTTCCCTTACGTGGTGAGTAATTAGTTTACCACATTGAAGTACCCATACTACAGATGACTTCTTGTAAGTTAGAAATTTTGTTTATTTTTCTGGCTGTTCAGTGTAGAGAAAAGAGGGACTTTCCAGTACAAATGAGGGATTGCGGGTTGAGCTGTTAAAAGAGGGACTGTCCCTCCAAAAAAGGGACATTTGGGAGGTATGTCATACCTCCCAACATTTTGGAAATAAAAAGAGAGACAAAATTTTTTTTTGCATGTAGTGCAGCAATTTTTTGACCATACCCATTTTGTGGCTACACCCCCTAATTACCATGTTCACTTTACAAAGTTTGGAAGGTTATAAAAATTTGAAAATATTTCTCCTTATCTAAACTGTTACATTTACTTATTTTCTTATCTCAAAATTGTTATAAAGCATCTTAGTTGCACCTGTTAGCTGTACTGGCCAAAAGCCAATTAAGTTAGAAGCTTTGTTTCTTTTTCTGGCTGTTCAGTGCAGAGAAGAGAGGGACTTTCTGGTACAAATGAGGGACCTCAGGTTGAGCTGTCAAAAGAGGGACTGCCCCTCTGAAAAAGGGACAGTTTGGAGGTATGTGTGCACATGATCAGTCCCAAGTCTCTGGCTAAAGCTATTATGTAGTAGTTGAACTATAGCTAAGCACATTATTAAGAGACTACTACAAGCTAATTGGTGCAAGATTACAGCTAGGAGGAGAGTCTAACTATCATATACAAAACTTATAACTTTCTCTGAGAATCAGGCAAAGCAGCCAGACAAGCACAGTAACTTCTTGTACATTTAATACAATATGGCAGGTGGGTGTGGCCTGTCCCATTATTGCTCTCAGCTTAGACAGGAAGAGGAACAGGAGTGAGTCATAAGACAATGGCAAAACAGCAGGAATGCCCTTAATCAAAATGGCCACACAAGCAGGTTACTACAATAAGAATAGCCATATCACCTAAAATGATCATATTTATGTTTTGCATACTTTTCTTTCTCTACAACCATTATAAGTGCAGCATTATATTTCTCGGCCATTTGTAAAAACATCCATTTAGAACCTGTAGTCATTTTGTGGAAAGAATGTATCCTGTGCTATAAAATCTTGCTTTCTGTCACAGATATCTATTTTGTCAGTCAAATCTAGCTTGACAAGCACTAGTTACTCTATTATATATTATGTCCAACTTTGTTTTTACATAATTCATTCTGTAAGTAACTTTGCACATAAGTGTGTCCGTTACATGGAGGTTATACATTTGTGAGACAGATTGCTTGTTAAACTGTACAGAATGGAGTTTGTGATATAATGACATCCTTTTGTGCACTAACCAGATTTTGTTTTCATTCTTTAATAGAAATAAGTATTTTGTATATTTTTTTTCTCTGTGTATGGTCACAAATACTTATATAACATGAGAGACATTCATTCTGTGTATTAGGGATAGTTTTTATACAGAGTGTATTTGGGACAAACAGCACCCCATATGCAGCTGGTGTTACTAATGGTATAACTGTCTTAATGTGTTTTATTCCACTACCAGAAGTCAGGAGATATCAGTTGTTATTGACTCCATTAAACATAATTTAGGATGTTCAGAACTCATCACTCAAAGGCCATAAAGCAATAGCTTTATCTTGGCAGAAGAATTCTGCTCATTAATTGGATTTATGATCTGCTGCTTTCGTTTCACAAATGTTTCCCAGTAGTGCTACACTTGAATGTAAAGGCTTAGCCCACATTGCTATTTCTTGACAATGTATTTGCAGTTAATCCTTTACAGACAATCTACTATTTTTCTTCAGAACACAGCAGGAGTCAAACGTCTCACCAAATTGTCCAGCAACAAGAAGAATGAAGCAGAAAAGGCTTTGCCTAAAGTTACAAGGGAAAAGCCACCAAAAGCAGAAAAACCCAAAAAAGAAGTCGGTAAAACCAAACAAGTTCCTCCTCAGCCAACACCAAGGCCAAAATCGCCTGTCCTTCAGCCTGTGGTTATACGTGGTGTAACCTATTACAAAGCCGGGCGCCAGGAGGAGACTGAATATGCTACAGGCAACAGAGGTAAGTACATATTCACTTGAATGTGTTTGTTTTGGCAGATACTGAAAAAACGGAACTCCCTAATATTTACCTATCAATCTCTCTCAAATTACTAAATTGCATCTTCCATTAAGCTCAAGCAATGGGACTTGCAGTTTAATGCTAAGTAACCTGCACATCCTACACACCTGCCTTTGTCTCAAACTAAGGGCCGCTCCTGCCATGAAGCATGGATAGAATCTTGCCTCAGGCGGCAGTGAGCAGCCAGTTACCAGGGGCAGCAAAAAGCCGCCTCCTGTAATTTTAAGAGCTTCTAAAATGGAAATTTGGCTAGTGCAGAAAGCACTATAGTGCTCATTGCACTAGTGATGTGGCCCCCCTTTGACTCACTCAGTAAGGGAACTAGGTGGGGGCGGGCCGTGCAGCCGGGCCCCCCAACCCTCGTCCGTGCGCATTTTCTTTTAGGCTGCAGCCGACTCCAGCCGGGGGTGATCCTAGGGCTGCTGACACGCGCAATTTACCGGGGGGGCCCTGTGGGGGTGCGGCCCTGGCCCAGTTGCACCCCCTGCTCCCCCGGTAGTTACGCCACTGGACCCACTCCGACGTTGGTGTTTTACGTGCAGATTGGTGTCAGCAGCCCTAGGATCGCCCCAGCTCAAACTGCATTGTTTCTCTGACAACTATGAAGTGAAAGGAAACGAAAGCTGTAAACAAACATGTGGCTTCTGGATTATATGTGGTTTCTTTCCACATATAATATTATAAAAAGTTGAAGATTGCCCTGGTCTAATAACCTATAGCAATCAAAGAGACAATTCATGTGTTCTATGTATAATTTATGCAGTAGCATTGAAAAGCTGCTATTTTAGTATATGAATACTGACCTTTTTTATAACCTTTATTCTAGCATTAACCAGCTGCTACATACAAAATACAGCCATTATTTATACACTATACCCTGTGTTAATTATAAAATAAAAATGACAACAATGAGGTCCTAGTACCAAATAAATAATTTCATGTGCCACGTCAAGGTCCCTGATTATATGGAAGCCTTACACCACCTATTAGGGGACTAAATCTCAAAGTGCATGTTAAATACTTATACCCCCAGCAACCTTGTGCATTAAAGTATAACTGAGCAGTGGAAATCATGGTTACTTTCCCTTTACCCAGGAGCCCCAGTGGAAAAACAGCAGCCTGCCAGAAAGCATTTCTCTCCTAAAGTGCAGGCACAAGTCACATGACCAGGGGCAGCTGGGAAATTGACAATATGTCTAGCCCCATGTCAGATTTCAAAACTTAATATAAAAAAATCTGTTTGCTCTTTTGAGAAATGGATTTCAGTGCAGAAGTCTCCTGGAGCAGCACTATTAACTGATGTGTTTTGAAAAAAACATGTTTTCTGATGACAGGATCCCTTTAATTAACATGTACTATGCACATCTGACAACTTACAGTGGCCTAACAAGGACACAACAGATGCTGAACCCCTAATATTGCAGAAGGCAAAATATGAGAATGGTGCACAAATGCCAATTCAATTGTAGACACTACCTAAGTATGTTATAGTCTAGTAGCAATAGTAGACAAAAGATTAGGGAAAAGAACTCACAGTTCACCCCCAGTCTAAGGGTGCATGTAGTACAAACCAAGAAAAGTATATTCCCAAAAGTAACAAAAAAGGTTTAAAAGTAGAAACACATTTATTAGGACATAAAAGACAAAAGCCCACTGGGGCACTTACTCGTAGTCTTGCAGAAGGACCACTGGGATCAATTGGGTACCATGGAGCATATATAGAGGGAAATAGCACCCCATTCGTAAGACTTCATGCTATAGAGCATATTATCTTAGGGCTTTAATAAGTGTTATCTTAGGGCTTTACGTGACCCTAACAACTGATATTCTTTACAGGTCAATGCTTTAACAATCATTTTATGTTCCATTACACGGAACATTTAATAGCTTTCTTTCCAGGGAACAATTTTTTTCTGCATAATTGTTTTTATGCTTATGAGTAGGACATGCTATATTACTGTATTTGTCTTGGCAGAGGCTATGGCAAAGGTTTTCTAATGATCATAAATATTCCGATTTTGCTGTGATCTGTGAAGAATGCCTCGGCCAAGACAAACTACTGGTATGGCACATCCCACTTATGTATAAGGGCAAGTATGCAGATGTGATTGTGCTGCATGCATGCATAAATTTGTTCTTTCACGCTGACCCATTATTTATGGCAAACCAATTAAACAGAAACCGTATTAAAAAGGTATTTGCCTCCGAAAACGTTATCCAGAATTCTCAGGACCTGGGGTTTTCTGGATAACTGATCTTTCCGCAATTTGGAACTCTCATACCTTAAGTCTTCTAGAAAATCATGTAAAACATTAAATAACACCAATAGGCTGGTTTTGTTTCCAATAAGGATTAATTACATCTTAGATGGGATTAGTACAATGTACCGTTTTATTAATAGGGAAATCATTTTTAAAAATTTGTATTATTTGGATAAAATGGAGTCTACGGGAGACGTTCTTTTCTGTAATTCGGAGCTTTCTGAATAACCGGTTACTAAGATTTTTGTATGCGTCCATTACAGTTGCGGCTGATGCATAAAAATGAGTGTGCACATGAACGAGACACAATTTCACTAAATCTGCTTGGCATCACTTCCAGCATTAACAACTGAAATGACGTCTGCTCCTGATTTTTTAGTTGCAAGCTCACTGTGGCAATTAATCCTGGACACATAAGGAACCCTTTGGAGGTGTCGGGAGCTCCAAGGTTCCCTGTGTGCACTTGCAGAAATTAAGTAGCAGGAAGCGGGGTGAATGTTGCAGAGCCAAGCAAAGCCAAATGGAAGTGCAAACAGTTGCTTGAGATGCAAATACCTTTAAAAATGTAATTGTTTTGTGCAACTGGATGCATTTTACTTGTGCATTTTACATGACTACCACCATTTTAATGCTAGCACTTAATTTTACCTCTAGTATGTAAAACCAGTGTTATAGCACCTTAAATGTAACATTTTTTCATCTATGAAGATATTTAATTTTTTAATACTTTAACTGCCCTAAGTCCTTGTTTATTTCTCTTTGTGCCGTTGTTGGGAGTGTGCCAGATGTGCACACTCATTGTCCAAGGGACAAACTTACTTACCTTCAAAGTTGCGCCAGCATTGGCTTTGCCGCACTTCGCCAGGCGTAGATTCGACAGGGCTGCGCAAATTCACGAAGATCCAAAGTTGTGCATAAGTTACTGATCGTTTGTGAAGTTGGGCTAGTGATGTTACAATCAGCGGTTCAAAGTTACGCTGGCGAAGGTAAATTTGCATACGGCGTGCAGGTAAAGTACAATGGCCGTATATGCCAGCAAACACATTACACTACACAAGGCCAGGGAACCTTAAATGTGTTCTAATGTCCTACACATGTGCCCACAGTATAGTTTAGGTTCCATATGTTATCAAACATAGGGGGGAAGGAGGGGACCCTAAAAAAAATTGTGATCTTTTTCAGCCTATCACCCTATAAAAAGTAAAAGACGCCAGCGTTTTTTTGGGACTTAGAAAAAAAATTTTTTGGACCATCCCTATCTACTCTATTGCACTTTGTCTGGTCTGATGTGGCGAAGTAAATTCTGGTGCAAGAGGTAACGTTCACGCAACTTAGTGAATTAGCGTAGTTACGTCCCTTAGCCAGATCGCAAATTTGTCTGCCGCAATGGTGCGTAGTAGCGCTAGAGTAGGTCCGCTTCGCTAGCGAATTTACGGCAGCACCCGTTAGTAAATTGGCAAAGTGGCAAAATGACCACGCTGGTGAATTTTCGCTAGCGTTAGCCACTTCGCCCTTTAGTAATTTTGCCCCCGAGATGGCAAGCGCCTATGCACAAAACCATTACTTTTATAGAGGTGTTGAACTTTAAGCTGAACTAAGTTCAGTATATGAAATATGGCATTTCTATCCAAATGTATTTTTTAGTTCACATTTTATTTATTGAACTGACGATAATACATATTTATAAAGTACTAACATACTGTGCAGTAGTGATGTGCGGATCGGGATTTTCAAAACCCGCACCCGCCCTCCCTTCACCCACCGGAGCGCGACTTCCGGGTTCCTTTTAATAGACCCGCAGCACCCTGCCGATGACATCAGAAAAAGGGCGGGGCACACATCTATAAAAGCTCAACCCAGAAGTCGGAAGCTGCCATATGTAAGGTCGGACCCACCCGCGACCCCGAAAGGGGGGGTGCGAGGTTGGCCCAACCCGCCGGATCGGTATCGGGGCGGCCCGCACACAGCACTGTACAAGAAATGGGTGTAGATGGTGAACAAACAGATTAAATACTAAAATATACCAATAACAAGATACAAGACTTGAAGAGAGGGCTTGGCCCAACAGAGCTCTGATACCATTTTTGCACATTTCTCAATGGAATTTACCTGGCTGTAAGGTGTGAGGATGGCACTATACGGGGAAGGGACACTAGAGTATGCTTGTGTATTGGACATTTATGCTATTTTAAGGAAAGCATAGTCAAAGAATTTCAAAACAAATTCCTCATAATGATTACATTCAGAGAATGATTTCTATATATATCCAAAGTTATTTTTTGTAAATTTCTTATTTCCTGGAGTTTGTATATAGTAGAAGAGGAATGTTTGTTAATCTCTAGGTTAGTTTATTTTGCATTTATCTATTTGCTAGTATTGCCGTGAAGGGAGTGATGTAAACCATGGTGATTTTCTAGGGTTAATGCCAGGCAGCAGACATTCGTGAGCATAATCCCTAATGAAACAGAGCTTCCTTTTAGTTTATTTCCAGTATGATAAAGCCCTTTGTAAAATTCCAGTGCAACGATGGTGATGGGAAATTCACAGATGTTTCTTTGCTGCTACAGTCAGCTGTTTCTGCACATTTAATAACATACTTCTACTATTGTCTAAGAACTCTGTATCTGGGGTGCAATCTGTATGTAAGTAGAGCCTGACGCCTCGGCCGCGTGCTGCCTGTGGGCGAACAGTTGCGCGATGCCTTAGAAAAGGAACACTGAAAAGATGATCCAAAGAGTAGGATGACTTTGAATCCTTAACCTTTCCTAGGCAGTTCTAAAAACAAGACACAATCAGGCACTGATAATGGTAATCCAATCTAACAGTTGTTGGTTTGTCATTAATATGGAATGAAAACTCCAGTCCTTCTAGAGTAGGAGTGAGCAACCTACTCTAACTTAGCCCAATCGTCAGTTTTGTATAAAGTTACAAAACAGCAAACAGCTGAGCATTAGCACTGCAGAAAAGTTATCCACGGTATGGCTGTTCAACCTGTTGTTATGTCCCTCCAACAAAGCATGTTGTCTGGGTTTCATTACAGGAAAATAATGAGCCTTGTTCATAATCTGACTATGTCTACATGCACAACATTATTTTCTCTTTGCCCAGTCTAGTGTCTGATCACATTATATGGTTTTGTTACATAGTAATAATTAGGCCTTAACATAGTGTTCTAAAGTTACTTAAAATTTTGCACAAGGTACCCCATGCAAAAAATAACCCAGCTCTTGAGTACCCAATGACCCGAGCTTGTAGACAGAGTCAGATTATGAACAAGGCTCATTATTTTCCTGTAATGAAATCCAGACAACATGCTTTGTTGGAGGGACATAACAACAGGTTGAACAGCCATACTGTGGATAACTTTTCTGCAGTGCTAATGCTCAGCTGTTTGCTGTTTTGTAACTTTGTACAAAATTGACTTGATTGATTGGCCTAAGTTAGACCTCTCATTTACTGAATTTATTTAGAGCTAACCTTAATGATCTGCAGATCCATTATGGTTATTTTCTAAGCATTTAAGAGCCTATTACATCTTAGTTGTAAGGCCTACTTATTTTCATCAGCTCTTCAGTGTGTTCCTTGACCTGTATACTTCATGAAACATTTCAGTAACACAAGCCTATTGTAATGATGTTTGCACCAGGTTTACTAGTCAATCAACAAGTATCATTTACTGGTTTGGAAGCAAACTTTTGATTGGTTGCAATGAGTTAGAAGATCTGGTTGAAATGATTACATTACCTACGGCAGTATGGTAAGAGATGTAACTTTTTGTGGGTTATGCACACTAAGACCTATTGAGCAGGTTGAGTACTGGGTCATGAAAACAAACTCTTTTTTCACACCAATAACTTGTTGCCGTGTACATTTACGTATGTCTTTAAACTGTTAAGATTTTTTTGTAGGTTTTTAGAACCCCAGCCAAGTGAAAATGCTTGGCACATTTTTTATGCACCCTTTTCTTATCTTGAATATTTTAAAAGAAAAAATGTTAATATAGATGGCCAAAACAAACAGACACACAAAGGTTCTAAATGGAGAAAATATGCTACATTTTTAAGCTACACATAATCTGGGGAATATGGAAGACAGTAGACGTTAGCCCAACCACATTTTCTTTATTTTAAAAATACTATTTTATGGATGGAAATCCGATTGGTGATTTGCAGAGCCCTTTGTGAGAAATGAATGCAAATAGGAGACAGGGAGGTACTTTGGAATTCCTTTAAACAAAAATTGCTGGGCAACAGAACAAAAAATGTATGATTGAAGTACCTTCCATTCATGCACATGGTAACACAGGAGCAGCCATAACAATGTATTTGATCAATGTGACTTGCACTTAGACTGGATATTATTACTATTTAGTAGAACATTTGTTAGCCAATTTTTTATTCATATTACTGAATACCAAATGAGCACACAGCAGTTTTTAAGAGTCAATTGAGTAATACCATTATGCTTGCAGTGTTCGGGTTCTTAAAAGGAAAACATAATCCACAGAAAAACCACAATATCTCCGGTATAACTTATATTACTCTATTGTTAAATGAAAATATTGCAGGCCAGGGCTTTTGTTGCAGCTCAGTGATGCAAGTGAAAACTTGTAGAACATATATATATATATATATATATATATATATATATATATATATATATATATATATATATATATATATATATATATATATATATATATATTCTTTTTTACTTTATGACATAACTAGTCTTTTAACGTTTCTATATATTACACAGAGACATTGTCCTTCCTACTATTTATACAGCAGAGATTGAAGATTCAAGAGTAGTTCTATATTCCAACAACATTGCAAGGCTTGTGGAATCTGAATTTATTGGGTTGATATTATTATAGCCATGGGGGTGCAAAAACCTTTCATTTGAAATGTGTGTTATCAGCACAGTCTGGCTCTATACACAGCAAAGACTATGTTTACAATGCCTGAAGGTATGAAGATTAGCAGATAGTCTGTTTCCTGTATAGAAGACAGAGTATGTTTTGGCATATCAAGAAGGCAATGAAGTACAGGAAGCATCAAAAAGTCTCTTGTGACCTTCCGAATTTCATTTGTTTTCGATCACTCATGTCTTACTGCACAAGCTCAGATATGAACCTTACTTTATGGTCAGTTTTCTAGATGTCTTTACAGCCATCAGTGCTGATCTCAAAATCCACCACTCATTTCGCAGAAGAATACTTAGCACGCAATACACCTCTGCACAGAGAATACACAGGAAGGCAATGAGAAAACAAATACCACCCCAAGTCATAATACAGAAAATATAATGGGCTCTTCAGATGGAGATACTATTTATGGGGAATTAATACCCTGCCAAAGACACTTCTGCTATTTTCATTACATTTACAGGGTCGATTTAGATGTTTGGTGACAGTTCTCCCAACTGCACATGGTGGAATAATCAAGGCCAATGTGGTCTCCAGACAGTGTGGAATCTGCTCTGCAAACTATACAGTGGCCAGACAGAAAGCAGAAATACATGACAGCAAACATTACAACCCCCACACCTGTATACTGACCAAAGAAATCAATCCTACACCAAACCACATACAGGAATTCAACTCCCACACCAATTTGTATCCAAGCATAGCACATCAACACCTAGCTGTCCTTTTGCACAGGGCAGAGAACTCCTGTTTTCATGATATGCTTTAAATAATAAACAAAAACATAAATATACAGTAAGTAAAAAGCACAGTCCCAAAGAAATGAGACATTTATAACTTTCATTTTATATTACATTTTAATATTTGTCTGCATTTTGGAGGAAGTAGCAGAAGTGCCTTTCTAAAGGAGAACTGACCGTAAAAAGGAATATAGCTAGCAATCACATTTTATATGCCGAGCCTAGTGTAAAGGCTCAGTCTCTATACCGATAATGAGCCCGGCCTTCAGTTGGACACAGGAGTTCCCCATCTTGGAATTTGTTAGGAGTATCTGTGATGCATGCTCAGTGAGCTTTAGGCAGCTGCTGAGATGCTAATGCACTTGTTTCTGAGCTGCCGTGTAACTAGAATCTGAATAAATTACAAATCAGCCTCACATTATATTGTGTGTCTGTCCTGAAGTAGCACATAGGATGTGCTGTGAATCCAGAAAAAAAGAATATAGGGAACTACTAGGGGAGGGCTACTTATTGGAGGCACAGATATTCAGTGCTAAAATGCTATGGTTGCCTTGGTCTAATACAGATCCCTAAACACAATGTGCAGCATTATTTCACATTCAGAGCAAATATGGGTGTTCTTCATGGTTATTAATAAATATGTCATACAGCCATGTCAGAAAGCTCCGAATTACGCAAAATGCCATTTCCGGTAGATTCCATTTTATCCAAATAATCCAAATTTCTTTTTTCCCTGTAATAATAAAACAGTTCCTTGTACTTGATCCAAACTAAGATATAATTAGTCCTCATTGGGAGCAAAATCAGCCTATTGGGTTTATTTAATGTTTACATGATTTTCTAGTAGACTTAAGGTATGAGATCCAAATCATGGAAAAATATGTTATCCGGAAAACCCTAGGTCCCGAGCATTCTGGGTAACACGTCCTGTACCTGTATCTAATTCTGTGTACACTATTAATTTATTTTTACCAAGCTTTTATTATTTTAAAATATAGGATAAGCATCCCTCTGCTACGAGAAGTTTTTAAGAATATGTGCTGCCCTTGGACCCTAGGCCATACCTACCACATTGCATGCGCCTCCCCTGTGCCCAGACTAGGGTGGGAAAAGGGCAGGACATTTTAAAAGTACCATATATCTGGTTTTAAACAAAAAAAAAAGATTCAGCTGTTACATGTTTCAGGGGTGGCATTGGAGGTGTTATACGCATGCAAAGAAAACATACATCTGCAACTAATGACTTGCCGATAGTAAAAACGCCATGCTGCAAAAAATACAGGTCTATGATTTCAGGTACTGACCATAGTGTGCACAATTTATCAACATCATGAAGATTTTTCATAGCAAACAAACTAAAAGGATTTTAGTCACAAAAGCTGCTTAATCGTCCATTTTTAATCTTTACTGTAATGCAGTATTCTAAGAAAAATCACAGCAGGTCTGTTTCTATCAGTTATGCCATTGTTGTGAAGTTGTTATTGGATTACATTTGCCAGAAATGTACAGAAGCAATGATTAATAGATATGGCTTTACATGCAAGCTACTTGCCAGGTAGAAGTTTAACATCTAATAAAAAATTTGAAAAAAATGATGACTACTTCCAAGTTCTCTCAGAATATTAATATCTACATCAAACATGAGATTGTACTGATCCATTTGCTTATGATTTCTCCTACATCCCTCTCCAAAGGCAGATAACAGGGTTCTCTCCCAAGCATGGGACAGTGTCTCTTTATAGTTTTTCTTGTATACACAGGTAGATATACTGTAGGCTATATTGTATGCATAAGAAGCAGACCAGTCAGTTGCAGTGTCTTCTCAAACTACTCACTGGCTACTACACTAATATTTCAGTTGCTCCTTACAAGAGAAATGTAGATCATACCTAAAAATTCCCATACGTGATCAGACACCACATGATCAGACACCTTGGCATATGCCAAGGTGGCAACACATTTGCCTATGAACATGGGCGGAGGGTGAATTTTGTCTTTGGGGAGGCTACTTAACACCTTAGGGCTGAACTCCACAGCGCATTGATGTCCGATTCGTCTCCAGGCAATTGCACGCATGCGACGTGCAGAAGATAATGTAACTGAATGTGAAATAACAGGTACAACTACATGTATCCGACTGTCGGATGTAAACGCCGCACGCTATGTCTTCATCCAACAGTCGGATACATGTAGTTTGTACCTGCAATTTTTGTTCCATTAACTTCTGCACACCGGACACATTGCGTGCGTGTCATCTCCTGGCGATGAATCAGACATCAAAGTGCCGTGGAATTCAGCCCTTACTTGTCAGGACTATTTGGTCTTGCATGTCCAGTAAACACATGGCATGTCATAAATCAAAGTACACCAGGAATAAGTAAATGCCAAGAAACTTCTTTGCTTCTAACAAGTGGCAAGATGGGTATGACTAGTGCTTATTCCCCCTGCTTATCTCACTGCTGATTTGAAAACACTGACAACAAAGCGAACAGAGGGAGGTTGTACACTGAGAATCTACTCTATCTATCTTGCAAGGGCCAAAAAAGCAAGTGTCTTCAATTTTATCTCCCATTAACCCAGACAAAAACCACTTAATGCATTTGAATATCTATGGGTGTTGAGAGGTGTAGTTGAACACCAGCTTGGGGCTGCAGGACAGTGCTGGGCCATTTTGGCCAGGCTCCCCACGCAACTCGGCTGATGGCGTCACCCCCTCTGCTCCACCACAGACGACACGGGAATGAGTGCTAGAATGAGTGCGCACGTGTGCGGTTGCGCGCAAACAAGTGCTCGATTGGTCGTATGCAAGAGAGCGTGTGCAGATAGGCACGCATCAGTAGGAGTGAGCTTGGCCCCATTAGTGAGGTAATACTGCCAGACTAGAAGTAGGTGACAGGGAAGGTACGTGCCTGGTGCCCCCAAGGTTTGCACCCTAGGCACGTGCCTCTTCTGCCTGCCCCTAGTTCCGGCCCTGTTGCAGGATGAACCCTGGTAGTTGCTGAAGTGGATTCTGTGGGTTCTGGCAAATGCCAGAGGGGCTGCTATAAGATGCCATAGAAAGTCAGTATTTAGTGGGCTGGTGGGGGCTGTTTGGGCCTCTGTGTGGGCCGATGGGCCTTTGTATACCTGGAATGTCAGGGCCTATTTTAATTCTCAGTCCAGCCCTGCTGACATCCCAAGCACATGATATAGTTGGGTTGAAGTACAATGACATACAGACAAAGAAGAATGCAGACGAGAGGAGGGGATGTTTCTTGGCCTGCATTTATAAAAAGCTCAGTGTGGTATTAGAGAAAGCAGTAGCTGCAGCACAGATACACTTTCTCAGGATGGACCCCCTAGTCTTGTCTCCCATGTAACCCTTTTTTTTACTTTTGTATTTGTTCACTTTCTAGTTTCTATCCTGTCCCTACTCTATTCCACTTTTCATTTGACATCATTAAATCTGCTTTCCAACATCACCTATACATTACAGCTTTTTAAACCCTTTTTCTCTCTTGTTTCTTTTTGTTTACCCATTTTTCCCTTATATTACTTTCCAACTCTACTTGTATTTTTTCTACAAAACTTACATTTTGGTGAAACCTCTCCCATGTTTCTGTTATCTTATTTAACTTGTTTCACATGAAATGCATGATTTATTATCTTCCTATTGTTTCCTGAACAGAATTCATATAGCAAAAGTATAGTGATAAAGTACCTGCATGTTGGCCCTTGCACACATAACCTGGGGTCTTTTAGATATTCATAGCTGCATGCACAGATTGATTGGAAAGGAAGACAGACAGCACAGCAGGAACTTCAGCGTTTTCCCTACAAAGTGTAAGTCCCGGTCCTGCCACAAGGGGATTGGCTAGGCTAGAGGAGGGCTCAAATTTCTTCATCAAGTTCAGCCAATCACATTGCAGCTGAACCGGGACTTAGAACTTGAGGGGAAAAACTAAATGGGAAGCTGCAGTTTTAACTGTGATCGCAAGTGGACAGAATAAATAGTTAGTAAACTTTTGATTTTTTTTTCTTTTCTCCTCATTTTTCTTATCAGGCAGGTTTGGGGAGGCTTAGCCTTCCCTAGCCTTTATTAAAATCCGCCTATGCCTATGAAGGAACCCAAAATGATATCCTTCTCACTTAATATTGAGATAGGTGTAAAATCTTAAAGGGCAGTGTCGGACTGGCCCACAGGGATACCAGGAAAACTCCTGGTGGGCCAAGGTGTCAGTGTGCCCTCCTGCTTCTAAACATTTGGTCTATTTCATGGCCATTCCCTATTTCTATGAGAATAAAGAGGCTAAATAGATGGAATGATAGATTATAGTATGTAAAGAAAAGAGAATAGGAGAATAGAGGTTGAGTAAGGAAAGGAAGAAAATAATACTTTGAGTGGGACCCTGGTTTAAAGATTTTTGGGTGGGCCCCTGGTCTAAGGGTTTTTGGTGGGCCCCTGGTGTCCCAGTCCGACACTGTTAAAGGGTGTTCAATTTGGTGTAGCCATTGGCCTGTGTACTGAATTGGCAAATCTTACAATATTAGCCAACCACTTGGCTAGGCAGATGGTTGTCTTCATGTGCCTCTATTCAACTAAATTAGTATTATCTTTTTCCACTGAAAAGAGTAAAGTGATATAATGTGCCTTGATTTCTCATGTCAAATAACACACAAAAGACATTTATAGCAATGAGCAGGATCTTTAGCAAGCACACATATATTCAAATTTCATTGCTGAACTGCAAGATTTCTGTGGAAAAATAGGCACAAACATGGCAGAGGAAAAATGACCATTGTTTCTCAAAGCATTAGTTTCCCTAATGACCAGATCTATAGATGACACATCCCAATGGGTCACAAAGCAGTAGCTGTTAAAGGCCCTGGAGAAAATGATTATGATGCTCTTATAAAGAAAGCCTACTTACATGAAATTAACCATAGCCTCAAGATATGAATAAATGGCACCATTGATTTTTTTTCCCTAATACAAAGTCAACTTCAGAGAGAATGTCTGGAGAAAACAGGCTGTCACTACATAATTACCCTCTTTAGTATAATATTGGTTTGAATCAGGCTGCTGACAGGTTTAAAGCAACTTAAAGCAAACAAATCATCTGAAAAGGATAAGTATTTCTTAACTGCTTTTTTATATTAAGGTTTATATTTAACTACTGTGGTTTAATTTTTTTTTTAAAAGGTTTTTTTTTTTTTCTGTCTTGGGTGCTAAACAACAAAGTTTGGTGTGCTAGTGTGCTTACAGCAAGTTTGTCACAACCTGCTTTACTTTGCAGTTTTCCCTCCGTTTGAGGGGGTGGGGTTTGATTAGTTGCACCTGAACAGACTGTATAAATAGAACCCCTGGGACTCCAGTGGAGCTTGCTCTAGTGTTAGCTTCTCTTAAGTGTTTGCTCTTTAAGTGGGGGTTCTGTAAGTGGAGTTACAAACACCGGAGTTAAGTGGGGGTTCTGTAAGTGGAGTTACAAACACCGGAGTTAAGTGGGGGTTCTGTAAGTGGAGTTACAAACACCGGAGTTTAAAACTAAAGGAGGTTCAAACTAGGTCAAAAGTTTTGTTCTAAACCCTCATTTTTATTTTATATATTTATTTATATTTTTTCCTGTTTTGATCTGTAACTGGGATAATGAGTGCTAGCAAGATTGAAGGTCTGACTCAGTGCACAGTCTGCCATATGTATGCAGATTTGGAACAAGAGATCCAAAATGCTTACCTCTGTGGTGGTTGTGAGCAAATTGCCACTTTGGAGGCTCAAGTTAGAGCACTAGAGCAACAAATTGCAACACTGCGGTCAATTGACAATCTTGAAAGGAGTCTTTTGCTCACTGAGCAGGACCTAGCGGGGTCAGATAGTTTGGGGGGAACAGAACAGCAGCAGGATGTTGAGGCAGCTAGCTGGGTGACAGTTAGAAAATCTAAGGTGGGCAAAAGGAAAATGGAGGCTGATCCGGAGATTATACATCGCAACAAATTTGCCAGATTGTGTGAAGATGATGGGAGTATGAACTCTGGATTGGCAATTCTAGATGGGGCTGATCTCTCTAACAGCCGGGAGACCAGTTTCTCTAGTAGTGGTGGGGGGGAGAGTAGAGTCAGGCCTAAGCAGATTGTGGTTGTAGGGGACTCAATTATTAGGAAAGTGGATAGGGTAATTTGTCGTCCGGATCGCTACAACCGAACAGTTTGCTGTCTACCTGGTGCCAGGGTTCGGCATGTGGTTGATCGGATAGACAAATTATTGGGTGGGGCTGGGCACGACCCAGCTGTCTTAGTACATATCGGTACTAATGACAAAATAAATGGTAGATGGAAGACCTTAAAGAATGATTTCAGGGATCTAGGCTCTAAGATCAAGGAAAGGTCTTCCAATGTAATCTTTTCTGAAATTTTGCCTGTGCCACGTGCAAGTTTAGGAAAACAGCGGGAGCTTAGGGAGCTTAATGCGTGGCTAAAGTCTTGGTGCAGGAAGGAAGGGTTTGGGTTCATAGAGCACTGGGCTGACTTTTCGTTGGGGTACAACTTATACAGCCGTGACGGTTTGCACCTCAATGGAAGGGGGTCCGCGGTGCTAGGGGAAAGAATGGCTAAGAGGTTGGAGGAGTGTTTAAACTAGGCAAGGGGGGGGTGGGTGAGAGAAAGGATTATGGGGAAGCTAGTGTAGACGGGGCAGTGGGGTTAGTAAGGGGTCATGGGGGAGGAGTGAGGGGGGCATACAGTTTACCAGCTAAGGAGGTCCCTCTGTTACAAGGAAAACAGAATAATACTAACTTAACGTATAATTCTTTACCAAGTAATGCACATTTCAAAAGTATAAGTAATAACCTCCGCTGTATGCTGGCAAATGCACGGAGTTTGTCAGGTAAAATGGGAGACCTAGAATTAATTGCATGCTCTAAAAATTATGATATAATTGGTATCACTGAGACCTGGTGGGATGAAACATGTGACTGGATTGTGAATTTAAATGGTTACACCCTTTTTAGGAGGGATAGAGGGATTAAAAAGGGTGGAGGAGTGTGTTTGTATGTAAAGCCTGAATTAAAGCCATGCGCTAAAGAAATAAAAATAGCTGGCACTGGTGAGGGTGTAGAATCACTCTGGGTAGAGATTTCGACTGGGCAAAAGGTATCAAAAAGAATTATCATTGGTGTATGCTATAAACCACCTCGTATAAGTGTCGAGTATGAAGCCGAGCTACTCTTGCAGATACAAGCGGCTTCACAGCTGGGTCAAGTTGTTGCTATGGGTGACTTCAATTATCCAGACATTGACTGGGGTAATGGGGTTGCTAAGACAGAAAAAGCTAGTAGGTTTGTAAATATGCTGAATGACAACTTTTTATTCCAGCTCGTTCAAGAACCTACTAGGAATAACTCTCTTTTGGACCTTGTAATAACTAACAATACTGAACTCATCTCTAACATTTGTGTGGGTGAGCATTTAGGGAATAGTGATCATAACATGGTCTCCTTTGAGATTCTGTTGCAGAAGCAATTCTATAAGGGAGTAACTAAAACACTAAATTTCAGACGTGCAAACTTTGACAGTATAAGGGCATCTCTGCAACATATTAAGTGGGAAATGCTTTTCACAGGGTTAAACACAGAACAAAAATGGGAAGTCTTTAAAATGCTGCTTAATAAATATACTTGTCAGTATATTCCACTTGTAAGCAAGGAACGTTGTTGCAAAGCAAAACCTTTTTGGTTCAATAGAAGCGTTGGTGTTGAGGTGGGTAAGAAAAGACGTGCTTTTAAAACTTTCAAGTTAGCTGGTACAGCCGAATCATTTATAAGGTACAAGGAGGCCAATAAATCATGCAAAGAAGCTATAAGGCAAGCTAAAATTGCTATAGAAAAGGATATTGCAGTAAGCAGTAAAAAAAATCCAAAATTATTTTTTAAATATGTTAATAGTAAAAAAATGAAGCAGGAAGGGGTGGGTCCCTTACTATCAGAGGGGGGTCAGCTGGTTGATGAAAACAAATTAAAAGCGCAGATTCTGAATTCATATTTTTCATCTGTCTACACAAATGAGGAATCAGTAAGTGAAGGTTTCCTTCTTAACAGTCCCAATTCTAGTAATACAACTAATGATGCATGGTTCACACATGATGAAATTCAAAAGAGACTAGAACATGTTAAGATTAACAAAGGTCCAGGGCCAGATGGTATTCATCCCAGGGTAATTAGCGAGCTTAGCTCTGTGATTGCCAAACCTCTTTACTTAATTTTTCAGGATTCATTGAGATCTGGCATAGTGCCGAGAGACTGGCGAATTGCTAATGTGGTGCCTCTATTCAAAAAAGGATCCCGTTCTCAGCCTCAAAACTATAGGCCAGTTAGTCTGACGTCAGTGGTAGGAAAGCTTTTCGAAGGGTTAATAAAGGATAAGATACTGGACTTCATAGCAAATCATAATACTATGAGTTTGTGCCAGCATGGTTTTATGCGTAATAGATCTTGCCAGACTAACTTAATTTCTTTTTATGAGAATGTAAGTAGACACCTCGATTCTGGGATGGCAGTGGATGTGATTTACTTAGATTTTGCTAAAGCATTTGATACAGTGCCACACAAAAGGTTACTGGTTAAATTAAGGAATGTTGGCCTGGAACATAGTATTTGTACTTGGATAGAGAACTGGCTAAAAGATAGACTACAAAGAGTGGTGGTAAATGGAACATTTTCTAATTGGACCAATGTTGTTAGTGGAGTACCGCAGGGCTCTGTACTAGGTCCCTTGCTTTTCAACTTGTTTATTAATGACCTGGAGGTGGGCATTGAAAGTACTGTTTCTATTTTTGCAGATGATACTAAATTGTGCAGAACTATAGGTTCCATGCAGGATGCTGCCACTTTGCAGAGTGATTTGTCTAAACTGGAAAACTGGGCAGAAAACTGGAAAATGAGGTTCAATGTTGATAAATGCAAGGTTATGCACTTTGGCAAAAATAATATAAATGCAAGTTATACACTAAATGGCAGTGTATTGGGAGTTTCCTTAAATGAGAAGGATCTAGGGGTCTTTGTAGATAACACGTTGTCTAATTCTGGGCAGTGTCATTCTGTGGCTACTAAAGCAAATAAAGTTCTGTCTTGCATAAAAAAGGGCATTAACTCAAGGGATGAAAACATAATTATGCCTCTTTATAGGTCCCTGGTAAGGCCTCATCTGGAGTATGCAGTGCAGTTTTGGAATCCAGTCCTTAAGAGGGATATAAATGAGCTGGAGAGAGTGCAGAGACGTGCAACTAAATTGGTTACAGGGACGGAAGACTTAAATTATGAGGGTAGACTGTCAAGGTTGGGGTTGTTTTCTCTGGAAAAAAGGCGCTTGCGAGGGGACATGATTACACTTTGCAAGTACATTAGAGGACATTATAGACAAATGGCAGGGGACCTTTTTACCCATAAAGTGGATCACCGTACCAGAGGCCACCCGTTTAGACTAGAAGAAAAGAACTTTCATTTGAAGCAACGTAGGGGGTTCTTCACAGTCAGGACAGTGAGGTTGTGGAATGCACTGCCGGGTGATGTTGTGATGGCTGATTCAGTTAATGCCTTTAAGAATGGCTTGGATGATTTTTTGGACAGACATAATATCAAAGGCTATTGTGATACTAAGCTCTATAGTTAGTATGGGTATATAGAATTTAATTAAAAGTAGAGGGGTGTATGTATGGATGATGGGTTTTCATTTGGAGGGGTTGAACTTGATGGACTTTGTCTTTTTTCAACCCAATTTAACTATGTAACTATGTAATAGCATTTCATTTTGTACATGAATGTGTTCGTTTTTTGTTATTTCAAATTAGGGGTTTAGATTTCATTTATGTATATACAGTTTATGTATTCGCTACTGTTTACGTTGCCTCCGCTATGTTTTTGTTAACTCATAGTCATATTTATTACAGAATAGAAGTGTAGTAGATGTAGCCTTTTAGATAAATGGTTATTGAGCTTACTTTGTCCTGTGGGACACTCATTCTAATACTGAAATCATGCCAAGTATTTTTGCCATAAAGTACTGGGAAGTGGATTCCTTCATCCGAGCATAAAAAGTGACTTTTCAAGTAGTAAGTAAAACATTTTTTCTAAACTACTCTTCCTTACACAATGTTGTGCATCATTTTCAAGAAAATACCAATATGTCTATTCTAAAGTATCCCTTTAAGTGAAGGTATGGATTCCGCAGAACATTACTACCATTCTAGTAACATTAATCATATATGGTTTGGTCTTTGAAAATGATCTGTTTTCTAGAAAGAGGACAACTGTGTTCAGAGGCCATTTGATTTGGCCTACTCAGTACAGTAAATGCCTTAATAGGGAAGACTTTATTCTGAAAACAATGCATGTGATACAGCCAGCCTTCTCCTCCTCACCCAGGGGAAAAATGTGGAGGAGGATTTGGATCGCACAGTTAGAAGCTATAATGTATGTGAAGGGGTGGGACAGATGATGGGCTTAAAGTAAAAATATACCCCTCCCTTTCTGAAATGAGCTCATTCAGTTGAGGTTATGTAAAAAAACATAAGCACTGCCTCAACTTGAATATGAATCTGAATCAAAAATAAATGCATTGACTTTATACAGATATACCTGATTCTACAGATTAAAATGAGACTGTCTCTGCTTCCTGGGACATTTTTCTCACCCTCCCTTAGGCTCACAGTGTAATACAATCCCTCCCTAACCCTGCTCCATAGTGAAGTGATGAATTCTGGGACTTGAATTGCCTCTGCATTCCATAGAGTGTGGTACACAATTATATTTATTTGTAGAAGTTCAGATAGTGTTTATGCATCTTCATGTTACATAAGAACAACTGAATGAGCTTATGTTAAACAGGGAGGGGGTATATTTCCAGCCAGCCAGGTTGCCTAGGGCACCTAGTCGGCTTGGCTGGGCCCTGCAAGTGTGCCTTTATACAATGAAAATAATGGATGTTTTTAATGTGCCATCAGTTGCCCTTAACATTTTTTTAGCTCAACAAGGTGCTTAAAGATGCTGATCCTGTAAATATTATTTCTGATTTATAGAAAAATCATATTCAAGGGGTCAGGCAGGACTACTAGTGGTATTGCAGGCAGTTTACAGGCAGTTTTACAAATACACCAGATACAGTGCTACGCAATATGTTGGCGCTATATAAATACATGTCAATAATAATAATAATAATGATAGTGTGGAGCTGTAGAAATGCAGAGTAGAAATGCAGTAAGAATTATGGGGACAAACCACCTGTTGATATAACTGAAACCACCCGGTGAACTCAGGAGCAAGAAGCCAAAGCAACTAGAACAGTCCAGGATTGTCCTCCTGATATAGCTATACTGTATATTACAATATGTGTACAGGATTTATAAAATACTATACAAAGATTCAGAGAAACCATGGCTCAAGTGGTAGATCAACAGTTTTTAATGCAACAGAAACACTGTGAACTAATTAGACCTTCTTTCCTAAACTTTTTTCCTAATTTAGAGACTGTTGTTAAGGGATCACACAGAGGAGTAAAGCCAGAGATCAAACTGGAAGGGAATATCACAGAATCCTATTTAATTAGAGAAGAAAGGATTACAGCCACAGAAAAAACAACACCAACAACCACACCCACCACAACTCCAACCACCACTCAATCAACAACAACCATGAGAACCACAATTACCACAACTACAGAATATCCACTAACTACACTTTCATCTACTGTCCTTGGAGCTGAAGCAGAGTCAAATAACAAAGGTCAGTACCATGGAAATACCATATTAAACAGTTTTTATAAAGTGATGGAATGATAATCTATCAAGCTTCAAACTCCTTGAGTTTGAAGCCTCTATAGAAATTCTATCTTTGTCCTAAAATGGCCTGTGTCAGGATGAAGAAGTCTAAGGGTTACAATTTGAAGCAGACTTAATTATAACTTTGAACATTTTCAAAAAAAATGACGTATTATTGAACCTTTCCGTATTCTGCGTAGTTTGAAAAACACCAGATAATCCTTGTAAACATGGGCAGTCGGGGTCTTAAAACATGGTTCCAAATCAATAACACAAATTCTTTGTATAAAATTCTATTTTGTGGGTCCCATATCTATGGATGGTAAGTACAGACTATTATGGGGTGGAATCACTACAAGTAGCAATTTAATGTGTTGAATTCTGACAAGGTCATTGCAGAGCTGTGGCAATACTAAAGATGAAGCAGACAATACTACTGTATACAGGAAATTTGTTAAGGTTCATTCAACAGTCTGCACCCTTTTTCTACAGTCAGGGAAGGGGAGTGTGAAGGGACCATTGCTTCTGTGGAGACACCAAAAAAACATCACAGCTATGGGCGCAATGAAGGAGCATGGATGAAAGATCCCACAGCCAAAGATGGAAGGATCTATGTGACCAACTACTATTATGGAAATAACCTTGTGGAGTTCCGGAACCTCGACAACTTTAAGCAAGGTAGGAAATGTTCAGAGACAAAAGATCAATCTGTTTCATTTAAGTGAGATTGTGAACTTCTGTTTCTAAAAAGGCACTGTTGCTTTGCCCAGTTCTTTTAGCTCAATCACTCTACTAACGCAAGGTATCAAAAAACCTGCTGCGATGTAAATAACGAGTTTCAATTATGATCTTGGACCACTGGGTCAGAAATTTGATCTGATCATTTGGCCCCTGGGAAAGATTGGATGATTATATTATAGTGGTCTATTTAGACCTTTTGAAAGGCAACCACATAGTGGTCCTCACTCAGTGGTATACAGAGGGGATACCAGCAGTGCAGACTGAAGTTTTGGCTAGTAAATTGTCAATTAAGTCTAGAGTGCCCAATTTTAAAAACTGACCCTCGAGATGTTCACTTTCAGGTGAATGGGAATAGGCTGCTGTTTGTCACACAGTTTTTTGTGTTGTAATACGGTATATATGCAGTAATACTTGAAATAAATTTTGTGAGCAGGTGGTGCTATATTTAGAGTGAGGCACAGCTCTTTGGCCTCCATTAACTGTTAACACTGGAAGAGACTATTGGCGGAGAACAGAGTATTGATTACAGTGGTTCTCTATGCGAGGACAGCATTTTTCAACCACTCCTTGACTAAATATTTTATGTTTAAAATCACCTAAAATGAGTTTAAGATGAACCTGAAGTGCTGCATTTGTACAGCTGCACGGACTTTAGGCAATTTGGAATGTGATAGTGTAACCTCTCTCTCTATGATCCATATCAGATTTCAAGGTCTAAGATCTCTAATCTTCAGGTCTGATCTAACAACTCAGTGCCCCACAAGACAAGCGGGAATTACAGAGCTTTCCACCTCACTGACTTTGCAAAGATTATTTTACTCTTGAAAAAGAAACATATAATTTGGAAAGCTTAGATTTATCTACGAGAAGCTATTTTCTTGGTTATGTAGAGGAGTTTATGAACCAATGTGCAAACAGTTTGTATACAAGAGAAAAAGATTATTATATATTGTAGGAAAGCAATTATATATTTCCCTTGAATAGTTAGCCTTTAGCATTTGAGTAAATACATGTAACAGTATTGTTCTTTTTCTGTAAATCAAAGGTCGGTGGAGCAATCTTTACAAGGTCCCTTACAACTGGATTGGGACTGGACATGTGGTGTTCCAAGGAGCCTTTTTCTACAACAGGGCTTTTACGAAGAACATCATCAAGTATGACCTAAAGCAGCGCTTTGTAGCCGCTTGGACCCTCCTGCACGACGTAGTATATGAAGATACTACCCCTTGGAAGTGGAGAGGTCATTCTGATATAGATTTTGCCGTAGATGAAAGTGGCCTTTGGGTTATATATCCATCTGTGGATTATGATTATTCTCAACAAGAAGTCATAGTTATTAGCAAGCTTGATCCTAATGACCTATCCATAAAGAAGGAGACAACTTGGAAAACAGGGCTTAAACGCAACTCCTACGGAAATTGCTTTATAATTTGTGGAATCCTCTATGCTGTCGATGTCTATAATCAGAAGGAAGGAATGATTTCATATGCATACGACACCCACACCGACACAGAAGCAGATCCAAAGTTACCTTTTATCAATGAATATGCCTTTACTACACAAATAGACTACAACCCCAAAGAGAAGGTGCTATATGCCTGGGACAATGGACATCAGTTAACTTACAAGGTGAACTTTGTTGCATGAATGAAATGCTGCCTTGTTAAGACACAGGTCAGCCTTCCAGAAAGAAAGCACTTTTAGACATCGGTCACAATGTGTTGCTTGGGGAGCAACTAAAGTATCTTCTGGCTATTAGGAGGTGAAAACGTCCCAGGCAAGAAATGGCTTAGCAATGTGGTATATGACTAATCCATTGTCAAGCAAGAAACCCCAACTGTAAAAGACTGACGAATGGGCACTGAGCTGAATGCCTCAAAGGAATAAAAGAAATCCCATTTCATTGTCAACATTCTGACATCCCATCTTATTTTTAGTTAAACCTCAATGACTTTTCATTTTCATGAATAGGGGAGACAAAATGAGTTTCACAATACACTTGTCAATAAGAGTTTGTCCAGGGACCACCAAAGGCAGGCTTCCATATACCACCCTAAGGCCAAGAAAAATCTGTAGATAGACTTTTTATCCTTATCATTGTATAGTTATTTTCATGTTTCATTCTATTCTTAAAGATAAAGAGCAATTTTTTTTTACATTGAATTAAATATTTGGTTGGGTTTTCTGATTGGCTGCTGGCTTAAGGTGCATTGTATTGGTGAAATCTTTAGAAAGATAATTCAGTATTACCTATAAACATCATGTACTTTAAAGGGACTTTTCCAGTTTTAAATCAGCCCACTTATTTTCACCATTAATGTGTTCAATTGTAAACACGTCAAGTCAGCCCAAACGATCAATGTTATTTGCTTTGTAATAAAAACAGAACTGTGTATAGTTCAGCTTGCTAAAGAAGCCTGTCCTTTTGGTTAGTAGCTTTACTTGACTGGATCCAAAATTTTGAAATAATTCATATTTAGGAAAAGGGAAAGTTATGTTATATTTTAAGTTTATTGTTACTCCCTTTTGCAAAATATCTGTTTTTTTACAGGTATTACAAACTGGTTGTTATGTGCCATACTGTATATTGCAGGGGTTTTCCCTTGCAAAAGTGCTTCTTCCATGTTTCATAAAAAAAAATCAGATTTTCATGGGCCAGATTCCAAAAGCTGATCATGTGGACAGCTGTGTTTGACATTTCGGTCATGCAGCACTAGGGTCCTGGCCTGGGTTTAATTCCAACCAAGGCACTGACTCCAAGAAGTGCACATTTTATGTCTGTGTTTACATGGGTATACTCTGGGTATTCCTGTTTCCTTCCACACTCCAGAAAATGCAAGGCAGGATAATTGGCTACTGTTTAAATAGACCCAAGTGTGGGATAGGGAACTTAGATGTAAGCTCCTCTGGGGCAGGAACCAATATGAATAGGGCATAGGGCGCTTTATTTGTAGCTATGGATCAACCGTAATTGTAGTAAAAGCATTCCATCTTTATTTTCATACGTATAGGACCATTACATTTTGACAAAGGTGCAGTGCCTCAATTAACAAGCATCTAGATGCTCTGAGGAAGTGACCCTTCGAGGTTACGAAACGCATCAGCAGCTTGTTAATTGAGGCACTTCACCTTTGTTAAAATGTAATGCTCCTATACAGATGAAAATAAAGATGGAATGCTTTTACTACAATTGCAGTTGATCCATGGCTACAAATAAAGAGTATGTATTCATATACTGTGGCAGTGGAAGTGGCCAGGAACCCGCAAGCTCTTGGTGTGTTGGGACTCCTCTGTCGCATATCAGTGATGATTTGGAATAGGGCACAATCTCTGTAAAGTGCTTCATAAACTTGTTGGCGATATATAAATAAAGGATAATACCTGTAATATCATTCAAAGATGTCCCTTTTTAAGGCTGAGGCTGCAAATACAGCACCTAGGACTTTAGGACGGCAGCTTTGGGTTAAGCAATGTCAAATTCAAAAACTTTATGTACAGTTTAAAAAAAAAAAATATATATATATATATATATATATATATATATATATATATATATATATATATATATATATATATATATATACACACACTTTCCAATGAGTATCCGCACTCCAAAGCTGTTGCTAATGGCGGGGTGCACGGTAAATGTGTATGTATCAATTATCATCAGACCAGCACTCCCTTTAAAAACGTAATAATTTTATTGTCATAGTATCAAATGCCCAACGTTTCGGTCCACATTTGGACCTTTTTACGGATGATCATCCTTGAAAAATATATATATATATATAAATTTATTTTTTCCAAAAAAATGAAGTGGAGGGATGAAGTAAAAAAGGCAAGTGTGCCTCATGCTATAGTCATCAAAGCAACACTTTAATGTCAGTTGTGACTAATAGCTTCTATGGAGAAAGCAGAAAGTTGAGGTAGCTCCAAAGGTATCCAATTATTAATTACTTTTATGGAACACTGCAGATGGTCAAATATGTATACAGACCCAAAAAGTGAGGCAATAACAATGGTGCAAATCACTTTTTGTTTAACCCCAATGAACAATTGTTTCCCAGAATTACAACACTGCAAAATTCTGTACTTAATTCTAAAGGTGTAAAGATATATGACGGGTAGTGAATAGAGAGCATTTGGCTGCAAATTGTACCTACCATGTATGGTGGCACAATGGCATGGCATAGGCATCCACCTGGACCCCCTTACTTGCATGATATGAAGTGGTGCAAATCACTAACCCCAATATTTAATAGAATGCACTAAGTTTGCCGAGGGCAGTAACCCAAAGTAACCGACCCGATGTTTGCTTTTAAACAGGTGCATCAGTAAACGCTACCTGGTTGCTATGGGTTACTGCACCTGAGCAAACTAAGTGTAATTTAACTAAGCACACTGAATAGGCATAATGAACACAATCATGCAGTGCTATTCTGTAACAGAGTTAGTGCAAGTGATGCTGAATACTATTCCTAGTGCTACATATAAATCATTAGCCCTGTAGTGCTTCTTTCCTGGATGATTGGCTTTGACTTTGCTGACTTCTTCACTATGGGCTGCTTGGATTTTAAGTTAGGTTTTATAGGTATGGGATTCATTATTCTGAAACCCATTATCCAGAAATATCTGAATTATGAACTCCATTTTATCCAAATAATCCAAATTTTTAAAATTTCTCTGTAATAATAATAATATTAAAACAGCACCTTGTACTTGATCCACGCTTAAATATAATTAATCCTTATTGGAAGCAAAACTATTGAGTTTATTTAATGTTTAAATGATTTTCTTGTAGACTTAAGGTATGAATATCCATTATCTGGAAAACCCCAGGTCCCGAGCATTCTGTATAAAAGGTCCCATACCTGTACCAGATTTACCAGAGGTCAAACAGATCTTTAGTGAATCATAATCCACTTTTATAGGGGCATTATACATAAATGTCCAATACGAGTTCATTAATTAATTATTTTTTTAACAATGTGTTTGCTGTTTAATTACTAAATCTCTAGTCTTTGTTCTTTACTTTAAAAGAACTGAGGTTGATTAGTTCCAGTTTAACCCCCCCAACCCCCTTATTATTTATGGCAGAAACATAGTCAGAGCAAAAAACAAATCATAGACAATTTAAAAATACTATAGATGAAGGCAGAACACAAGGCATATTTTGGGGGACTTTGCTGTTGAAAACATATGTATATGTATATGACAGGTCTTTGAACTCAACATGTGATATTTATTATATAAAACCAACAAATAATACCAACTGTAAATAATTAAAGAACAGTTACAAAAAAGGATTAAAAAATGCATTAACCAAAGAAAAAAAAATGAAAAAAATAAAATAAAACAAGTGGGTCTCATATTTACCATGCATATCTGTTGTTCCGAAGTTGAAATCCCACCAAACTCCTTCCATGATTTTAACTCATTTATTAAGAAAATTGGAGCAACCAAACATCACAACAAAATGAAGCGTCAATTTGTGTCATATGATTGACACTGAAAACTTGATTTTATCGACTTTTCGCTGCAATAAATCAACTTTTTAAGATTATCAGATCACAACCCCAAATTTTTCAGTTCATCCAGTGCAGATCACAATGTGAAGAAACAACTTAAAGGAGAACTAAACCCCCCCAATAAGAAAAGCCCCTACCTACGACCCTAGATAGTCCCCCCGCATAGTTCATTACCCCTGAAAGTGTACGAAAGATCCGAAAGATGACGCCCATGTGCTCCGCTGTGTTTACTCTGCACCGACACTGCAATGTATTCAGGATATTCAGGGGTAATGAACTCTGAGGGGGGAAGCAAGATGGGGGGACTATCTAGGGTAGATCTACATGACCTCAACAAGTTTTAGATAGCATATTTTCAGATTCTGATTTTTAGCATCTTTGGGGTATCATAAATCTCAAAAAATTCTATTTTTTTTCCATGAAATATTCAAATTTTCTCCCTAAAAACCTCAACCAGAAAAAAATGGAGGTTTAATAAATGGGCCCCCTAAGAGTAGTTATGCAAATGCCTGATGCTACATTGGGTGGACATATACTGTATGTGATGTTTGGATCAGCTGGGCGCTTTCTCTGCAGGTTTGCTTGTTTACCAAGTGAGCAATTAGGCCACTGTGTAATAATGACACTGTTGGGCACTGTCTTTATCATCATTTTACTTGAATGTTCAGTTATATTATTAAGAGTAGGGGCGCCAAAAAGGTAGGTTGTGAACTTGTGATCTAACAGTAGAGTCAAGCTGGAGACCAGAACCACAAAAAGATCCATTAGATCATCCTTCTTGGTACCTCCTATTGATGAGAGCCCAGTGCTGTGGAAAGGGATTTGAAGTGGATGGGACAGAGGCAACCACAGAATAGGGCCAAAGGAATAATGAATCCACCCCTGACTTATTGCAATGATTTCTGTAAAGAAGACACCAGGAGAGTGCAAAAGTACAGTACTCTGTGTTTTAATTACTAGTTATTCTGCTGAGCATTATTAGAGCATGTGCTAGAATACTATTTAACCTGACTCCTAAGAATTGCACTTACCTGTTAGTAGATGAGCCCACAGTAATATGACAACTTATAGTGGTTCATATAAATGGGTTTCGACTAAAAGAAGTTTTAGAAAAATATAAACTGCCTGCATTGCTTTCTTACCTTTTTCCATAATCGGGGGTTAATAAATGTAATATCCTCTGGTTGTACGGCATAGATCCCATTTTAATAAAAGGAAATTGCAGACCATAAAATGCATATTTTGGTTTCTAACGTGCCATACTTGTAGATTTCCCCTTAAACAAAGTCATGGTGGCAATACGTTATTTTTCTTGTAATAAATATGTGTCAGCAGTAGGGTTTTCTGGGTGATTTTCTGCCAAACTCCATATTTGCAGGAAAGATGCAATATTAAATTTTATGTTGGATCGAAACTCCCCCTAAACATGTAAGGTGTAGGTAAATGACTAATACAAGCCTATGGAGGCTATTTTCTCCTTTGTGACCCATAAATTACTTTTTGGGCTTAATGCGGAGCAGGAAATTGCACTCCATTGTTTTTACAAATATAAAGCAGATAAGCAATGTTGTTTCTAAACATCCATGGCAGTATTGTTTTAAAGACAGCAGGCACTAGTTAAGCTGCCAATAACATTAACAGTTGGAAAGAAGACAGAATTCTCATTAGGCTAATTCAGTTGAATGAAATTGCATAATTTTAAGGAAGAGGGGAATTCGTTTTGAGGCATGTTTTAGACTGGCAGGAGCTTACTTGAAAGCCAGATCATTCCCAGCCCCTTTATTCTATCATCACAGTGCAACCTTCTAGCTGTTCCTGGGCAGATGCCTACAGTTTCTATTAGTGATTAAAGAATTGGTTGTATATGAATTTGGTTACATGAAATAGCACTTTATACTTCAGTAAAGGCGGAACCTTTTTTTTGCCTACTGAAAGAAAATGTTATTTCAAACAGCTTTCCAATATAGATGAATCTGAATATTTCGGTGGTTATGAAGTTATTTGTAAGTGCAGTTGCTGTTGAAAGCAGTATCTGTCTCACTCTTGAAATAGTGTAATGGAAGCAGGATGATTAACAGACCTGGAAGAGAACTGATTGCATTTTTAAAGGATACTTGAACACAACTACTAGTAACTATGACTATAAGCTAAATATGCAAAAGATATCAAGTAGCACTGTCCATAAATTTTATGTTGATACTCCACCACTCAAATATTGAAAAGACAAAACAGCCTTCACGCAAGCCGCACTTCTACTGCAACAGTATGTCCACAGGGCTTAGTGAATTTCAAACTAGTTGGTGCAGCCACACTCTCACACAGGACCTAGCAGGATCCCTAAAAGAAAGTAATAAGTACAATGCTTCATGAGCACAAACATATATTCCGCAGACCAGCAATGCAGTTGGTCTTGGTTACCTAGGAACACTATAGCTTATTTATAACCACAAGGACCTGCCATTCTGCAGTATACTAAGAAAAAATTCCTTAGTACATGGAAGCCCCCCAGTATAGCCATCTTTAGAGACAGAAATGCTGACATTAGGGCACTATTATTGTACATGCAGGTTCCTTGTGATGAAATTCCAATTTATTGCAGTTTTGAATTGAAGCCAGGAACATAATGCTTGGGTAGTGGATCTTCTAATGAAATAAAGCAGTCTGATAAAAGGTTAGCTATCTCAGAAAGTTAGAGGAAATAAATAAAAGTATGAGTGGAAAATGATGGATAATGGATACATAACATCATTGCTCATTTCATGAACACCCTTGGGGGAGCAGAAATGAATAAAAATGCTGCAAGTAACTCTTAAATTCAGATGGAAAACCAATTAGTATGATATCCTACGGAAATCAATAGCCCCAAGTACTATTTATCTGTACATGGAACACTGTGTGATGTGCAGAGACACTGACAATCTCCGGTCTGATCTGGTTAGCCCTGCTAATATGTTTTGTTTTTCTTTTGTGTTTCAGTGGAAATGATAGAGAAGAGCATTACAGGTCAGAGAGCCCGGATTCAGTAAGGGCTCCCGTATATAAATAATGCTAATGCCACGTCTAAGTACTCTTTTGCAAAATACAATAGGGTAGCAGATCCTGTGACTTCAGAGGGGAATAGGGTTTTAGCGGCCTAGTAGTGTCCTGAATGATTTGCAGTTTTAAATATATGTTTGTTAAATATGTCATATACCATCAGGACCACTTCTCACTGAGGCCCTGCTCTAGTGTAAAATATGCCTCTTTTTCAGTAGTTATTTAATACTGGTCTGCAATGCCCAATCTAAAGACTGGACCTCCTACCCCTGATGGATGACGTGTTTACTTTATGGCTAAAAACTGTAAGCACAACAGATAAGAATGTGTTTTATATGATTAACACTCAGTACCTTTATGGCTCCACAGGGCCCATTTTTACTTGACGTCCAATAACCAAAAAACAAAAAAGTTAAGTGCCTTTGGGTTTAAATTATGAATCTGATACAATAATCAACCCACATTTTTCTGATCCCCTGGATACAAATTTTAGATCTGTTTGATATGTCCTTCCAGGGGGTAATCCAAAATCTACCAGGTTGACTCACACACTCCTTCATGCTCCACTTCTGCCTAAAACTAAAGGAGCTAGCAGGGTAGGGTTGTTATATGTCCGGAGGGAAGTTGTGGGGAAACAGTAGGGCATGCAGGTGCTTGGAGCTGAGCAGGATTGTAAATTAGCTGGGAGTGAAGGAGTTGGTCAGATTTAAGGGATAGAGACAAAATCAGCTGCTCAGGCAGTCAAATTGTAGAGAGAAGGTACACTTGATAAAGGGTGTCTACCCGAAACATGTTGTGTCACCACAACCTGGAATGAAAGTTTTGCAGAGATCCTGCTGGAGTTCTCCTTCCTTTATTATTCTGATTTACTGAAATTGTAGAGAAGGCAGAGATGAGGTTGTTTGGAACAGCGAGCAGCTTGAACATCTGAGTAATGAAACTCGTGGGAAATATGGAGAGTGTATTGCAAGACTTATGCAGGGGAGTCTGGGCTTTTGTAACTATTTTGTCCTAAATAATCACTTGTAAATGAAAAGAATAATGTATCCCCTCTAAAATAAATGTTACTATGGAGTTTTGTGACCATTATAACAACACTTTGCCTGCAGCCTTGCCTTTTTTTATACAGTCATGGAACTCACTGGTGCCTTCTGCTAGATCTATAGAATACACAAAAGCCATGAATATCTTGTAAATTGTATCCTTATAAACAGTAAGTTCTGATGTCATCAGTTATAAACGGTGAGTTCTGATGTCATTTCTGTCACATGACTCACTGAAATTTGTGTATTATAATAAATATAATGTACCCCCAGTTGTAAAATATGAGGATATTAGAAGTTACCCCGGAGTTCCATGACCTTCGGCTTCGTGTTTTTATATGGTCATGAAACTCCTCAGTAACTTATAATATCCTTATATTTTACAAGAGGGGGTACTTTATTCACTATATCATTATTTGGTATATACAAGGATGGGATCCGTTATTCAGAAACCCTTTATCCAGAAAGCTCTGAATTACGGAAAGGCCGTCTCCCATAGACTCTATTTCATCCCAATCATCCAATTTTTTTAGAAATGATTTCCTTTTACTCTGTAATAATAAAACAAGTGCCTTGTACTTGATCCCAACTAAGATATAATTAATCCCTATTGAAGGCAAAGCATGTTTAAAATTTTAGTTTAGTATACTTAAAGTGTGAAGATCCAAATTACAGAAAGATAAATTATCAGGAAAACTCCTGGTCCTGAGCATTCTGGAAAACAGCTCCCATACCTGTATACTCACAGAACTTTGGAAGAAATGCCTGTGCTGCACATTATGGAACTTGTTTGTAATTAAATCGGCTGTAAATAATGCAGAACATGAACACCATTACTATCCTCTTCCTCTCTCTCTCTCTCCATACATACACACAAATATAAATATATATTGTAAAAAAAGAAAAAAAAAATCTAAAAAATCATATCATTCTATCATAAAAAAAGTCATATCAAATCCTATGCCACATTTTCTGCAGAGTCTCTGTGAGAAAGTTCTTGACTAACCTATATACATTTAACTGTTGATGACAATGAATAATATACCCCCTGCTAAAATGTATAAAGATATTAAAAGCCACTGAGGAGTAACGTGACCTGTTTAAAAAAAAATCATTCAGGCTGTAGCCTCGTGCTTTTATATTATCTTGTATTTCCTCTGTGACTTATTATGTTTATAAATTACAGTGTACATTATCCCCTATATAAAGCATATACTGTATAAGTTGTAAAATATATGTAAAACAGTGATATTACTGAACTTACTGAAATGTGGGTTATTATAAGTAATAATGTCTCCTCTACTATATATACTATTTTACCTTGAGCTACTGGACCCATATAAAAAGCTCCTTATTGTTAGCGAACTTGTGCGTGGTTACTTCTAGTAGCTAGTATTTTATGTCTAAAATATATTGTATATTAAAGTATGGAATATTATACTTAACAGGAAATAGTCATCTATTTAAATATATGAAAACTTGTCTTTTAACGGGTATGGCTACTTACAGTATTCTTTATTTTAATCCCTTGCTTTATGTTTGTACTATTTTAGAACCTTTTAATATTAGCTGAGTGTTGTTTAGTGTTTTGGTAGTTTGGTTGTATGATTTGTTAGATGGCTTCAGGGTCTGACTGACCCGGCGGGACACTGGGAAAAAACCCGGTGGGCCTTGGCCCTCATGGGCACCTGCTGGGCCAGACCCCACTCTCCTATCTCCTGGATTATAAAAAAAATAATTTGCGGCACCGTGCAGCGATGTGTGTCTCTGTATGCGCATGCGCCCTGTGTGCCTCCTATGTTTGCCGCGCAGCTCCTGTGCGCATACGTGCTGTGAGATTCCTATGCGGGCTGTTCGCCTCCTATGCGTGCTTGCGCATTGTCGCTGATGGGGGCCAGGGGGTCCGGAGGGAGCCCCTGGACAGCAGTCCCGGTGGGCTCCAGACCGACTTCACCAATTATAATTTACGTTTCATTTTCCTATTAGGCATTTTTGCCATAACAAGTTGTATAGGTGTGCCTCATTGTTCAGATTTGATCTTTTGTTAAAATCCTGCTCGTTTAACTTGGAAAACAATAAAACATTTAAAAAAAACTTGTCTTTTAACAATTCTGTCTTTTTTTTGCATAAAACACATGTAGCAGCTACATGTTCAACTATGGTCGAAAGGCTGCAAGCTATAAATGCCTGAGCTGGATCATTCAGTCCCGGGGTCTTGAATGTTGACAGTAAATTAGAAACCATTTATATAACAAAAAATGCATGGGTGCTAAAAGTGTGAAGAAGAATATATAAACTAGAATCATATTTCAAGAATGAAATTACAAAACTGTCATTACATTTATGATAAATGTAAAGTTAAATGAAGAGTTGCTTTTTGTAAGCAAAAAGAAGAACTCATCTATGAAATCTGTCTGGTTTATGCTATGGTGTGTTAAAGTAAGTCAAAGTCAATGAAGCTTGTAGCAGCAGCTATGTTTAAAGGAATGCACAGAAATTAATTAGTAACATACACACAGACATGTTTCATATGAAAACCTCTAGTTATAGCACAGGTATGGGATAATGGAACTTTGTGTAATTTGGATCTTCATGCCCTATGTCTACTAGAAAGTCATGTAAACATTAAATAATGTAGGGATGATTTGCTTCCAATAAGGACTCATTCTATCTCAGTTTGGATCAAGTACAAGGTACTGGTTCTTCAAGGTTCTTCAATGCTAGTATTAGTAAAAGTGGACTAAATTAAGGGTTTCTGAAATTAACTCGTAAGACTTTTTTCAACCTCATCTACTAAATCGAACTTCATCTCTTATCACCAATAAAAGGGCAGCCAAATCCACCTATTGCCGAGGGCTGAACTTCTTAACATCCAACAAGCAGACAAAAATAATATCTAAATAGGACTGTTAAATGCAATAAGAGACCAAATTTCAACAATGTTTTTTCGGAAAGTCCTGTTCTGGCGTGCAGGCTGCATTGCAGATTTGCTGTTCTACAATTCTGTAATCTATAACATGTACAGCTCTATGAGAGTCTGTTGTTGAGCCTTATCTGTTGTGGAGCCTTAATAATGTTATAATATTTATACTGGTTTTCTCCTTATTCTGCAGATAAGAACACATTTTGGTGTAAAGTGCAGGGCCATGATTACAGTGCTAGCCTGTCAGAATTGTTTAAGACATTATATTATAAACTTGTTGCCCAAGCTCAGATGTTCAAAATTTGTCCACACCAGCTCCCATCTTGTGATCTTGTTTGGCACATGTTCTCAGCATGCTCTGGGCTGCTGCCATGAAAGGTATATCTGAATTAATCCAGATATTTTTGTATTGTGAATTTGAATTTGTGAGTATGGTTTAGTTTATGTTCAGGTAACTGGCAGCAGCCTGAAGTATAATCTGTGAATTGGTAAAAGATACTGTGGGGAGCTGCTGGGAGCATCTGGTGGACCATGGTAGATTTGTCTAGAAGACCTTAACATAACTTATTTTTCTTCTAGACTAATATTTTGTTGAGGTTAGGGCCAAACATCACACATGCCAAACAGTCTTTACTGGGGTGCAACATATTATGGACTGGTCAATTAAAATTGTTGTGTAGGTTTGCACATAACCCGCAGCCTGAGAGTAGACTGCTAATAATTACTATTTCAGTTGTGGCCCCCTAGGAAAATTTCAAAGAAGTTTCAAAACTTGGGACCATAACATTTAGGGGCACATTTACTTAGCTCAAGTGAAGGATTAGAAGGAAAAAAACTTCGAATTTCTATGTATTTTTTTGGCTACTTCAACCATCGAATTGGCTACTTCGACCTTCGAATCGAAAGATTCGAACTAAAAATCGTTCGACAATTCGACCATTTGATAGTTGATAGTACTGTCTCTTTAAAAAAAAAAACTACTTCGCCACCTAAAACCTACCAAGCACCAATGTTAGCCTATGGGGAAAGTCCCCATAGGCTTTCCTAGCAATTTGTGATCGAAGGAAAATCGTTCGATCGATGGATTCAAATTTTTCGAAGGAATTGCGGTAAATCCTTCGACTTTGATATTCAAAGTCGAAGGATTTAACTTTGATGGTCGAATATCGAGGGTTAATTAACCCTCGATATTCGACCCATAGTAAATGTGCCCCCTAATGTCCAGATGAGCAGTAGGGGAGTGTCAACTTCCAGTAACATAAAATGTTTGTGCATACATAATGGAGTAAGAGACCTTTATAAATTTGCTAGAAGTATTTGTTGCCGCTACAAACATTAAACTCTTACTTCTGGGGCAGAGAAAAAGCAGCCTGTATGGGACGGGACATGTATTGTATGCTGTACTTAGATTACCAGCATACATATAAAATAGTAATTGAATGCTATTACATTGGGAACTGCCTATTCTACAATGTTTTACTATCAGTGTAAATGTAACAATTAAATAAAAATATTTTATAGGATCAGTTCTCGCAAAATATACTAAACCTGGGTAAATAGAGCGTCTAACTAGACCAAATAATAGCTATGGGAAATTGTAATAATCTTTGATTTTGGGGCTAGTGGAATGGCTATTCTACAATGTTTTACTATCAGTGTAAATCATTTACTGTAAATGTCTTTTGCACAAAAGTAAAAATATATATAGTATAGGATTATATTGCAGATCTCACAAAATATACTAAACCTGGGTAAATAGAGCGTTTAACTAGACCAAATAATAGCTATGGGAAATTGTAATAATCTGTGATTTTGGGGCTAGTGGAATGGCTAAGCATTACCAGAACAAAGTCTATTTATGATGACATTAGCCTAAGGCCTACAGCACATAACATTTTAGATGGTGCAGAGAGGCATAGGGTATATTTCCCCCACTGGTAACAGGCAGTTTCCATGCATGACAATGACAGCCAGCGAACAGAATTATCAAGAGCTTGTCCACTGGTATAGACACACTTTGTGTACCATTACCTTAAATCTTAGCTTTGCAACTTCACAAATGATCACAAGATCTTGTGGTCAATGAACATGCCCGCTGGCAGAAGGGTGTAGCATCCTACACAAAGGAATCTGTGCCCTATCAATGATGTTATTGTATGTTAGCTTTTAAAAACACAGTTTTATGGGACCTATATTGTAGCTCATATTTCAGCAAGGAAAAACAAATCTTTCTAAAAGCTTTAGAAAATGATGGCTGGGATCATGTGTTCTCTGGCAAGGGTACGGAAAATAAATGGTCAGCAGTTTAAAAGATTATTAGAGGATGAATAACAGCAAAGAATGAATAATATTTATTTAGATTAACATACCAAGGTATTCCTTTATTGTACTTGTAAAAAAATGTTATCTTTTGGAGCTGGTTTTTATTATAGAGTATTCGGTTAACTGATCTGTAGCTGCACACAGTTTGGTGTCAGTCCTCAACCCTTCCATCTCATATCTAATGGGTTTCTGTAGAGGGCTAAAACCAAAAAGTAAAGAGAGATAGATTATGATTTCTGGAAATAAAGTTTTATTTGGAATTTTAAGGCCACAATTAACGTACAACTGTTTTTTCATTCTTGGGTATAGTCACCAAAGAACATTTTTCTCAAAATATACAAGGTTCCCACAGACTAATGTGATCATTTTCAGTTGAAGCCCTCTCCTTGGAGTTACAACCTTTAGTCACCACCCTCCTTAACTTGTAACAAGGTTATAGATATAGTATGAGCTACATTCAAATGTAAATAAAGAGATTTGGAGAGCAATGCAAGCATGAGAAAAAGTTTCTGGGGATCCGTGATTGGGTGTTTGGTAGCCCCTAGGTGGACTGGCAGCCTACAGGAGGCTCTGTTTGGCAGTACACCTGTTACCTCCAAGCCTGGAATATAAAAATTAGCACCTGCTTTGAGGCCACTGAGAGTAACATCCAAGAGGTTGGTGAGCAGCACAGCAAATACGATTTACCCAAATTGTAACCCTAACTGACCTTCAAACTGAGTTTTCAGTATCTAGAAGGAATAATGGTATTTCTACCTAAATCGCACTGTAACTAGTATTTAGTCTGAGCCACCACCCCAACCACTGCTCCGAGCACTTCATTGGTCAGTCATACCGTTTGTGAACCATTGCCTAAAGGTTGCCATACACCTAACAGTTTTAATCCTTCCTGCGACCCTTGGTTTCCATTACAAACGTTAAAAGCTGATTCATCAGGAAAACAGGTAGAAACAATAGAATTCTATGTCTATCCAGTGACTCAGCAGTATGCCCTGATCAATATGCGCTTCAATATCTTCCATCTTGGCTGATCGACAAACCGACTAATATCTAAGCCATTTGCCAATATCAGTCAGCTTGTCTCCCGTCATAACCTCACCAAATATCATATGAAACTTTACGATAATATATGCGCATGTAGGGCCACCTTTAGACTTTGATGTTAAAACAACCTGATAATGTTCAAGTAAGCCAATGGAAAAAAAGATTTCCATTCAACTCTGACATGCCCATTGTAAATTTTTGAAAGAAAAATGAGATGAGAAAAAAATGTTAAATGTATTTAAACCTCAGTAACTAGTTTTTTTGGTGAGATAGAATTACACATTACACATGGATTTGGAAATATATCAGGCTTGGCAAAAGGTACTATATTTCTCAAAGAAACAGATATTCTACCTGGCACGGAGATGAGTGGTAAGTCTGATTTCTGTTGTAAGGATGCAATGTCTAATTGAGAGATTTTACAGCAGTATATCACAAACAATGACAATTTAAGTCAGCATGTTTCTGAGGGATTGGTCAAGTCAGAACGAATCCAACACATATTGATGAGTGAGAAAGCAACAGAGGAACAAGAGTGCACTTGATGAAATATATTTCAACTTTGCTAAGACATGCATGAATACTGCAGAGGAAAGCAAATCTGTAAATGGATAGACATTGAATTCCAGGATCACTGCAATGGCAAGCAGGAATTGCACTTAATAATCAATTTGAAACATAATTGTGCCATCATTTCCGTTATTTGGCATTCAATAGACCTGTGTAGCCTATTCTTTAAACATAAGTGCGCTCCCTTATTGACGCAAAGCACTGAGGGAACCCTGGAGCTACCACCACCTCCTTACCAGATGGTTTCTACAGGGTTCCCTCAGAACCCTCCTTCTATAGACAGAGCACCGTTCTCTGCATCAATAGACACTGCAGTGCTGAATTTACAAAAGGAAGGCATCAGCCACAAGCACAACTATATGTAAGTGCAAGGAAATTAGCACAAATACCACTGCGCTGGTGGACATAAATAAACCCTACCATCTCTATCTTATCAATCTTCTTTGTTTGTGCTTATTATTATGATCTGCTTGATTGAATGACTGTGCCATGTTTTCCCTAGGGCTGCATAACAAACTAAAGGTGCTAAATTGCACAAATGCAATAAGTATCAACCAATCAGGTCTTCATTTTAATTTTCCATTGTGTAGCAGTCAAAACTGACTGTGGATTGGTTGCAAACTAAATTTGCACATAATTTGGACCTATGTTAGTAAATTCAATTTAGCCACCAAAACTTTTGTTGGAGTCAATTGTGTTTGTTGGCGATGGTATTGTATTGTCGTCTCAGTGCATTTTTCTATAATTCAGTGGTGCAATTGTATTTCCGATGGTGGATTTTCCATATATATATTACAGGAAGGCCATTTCCAGTAGACGCCATTATAATTATGATAAAATAATTAAAATTATTAAAAGCTATTGCCTTTTTCCTATGTAATAATAAAACAGTACCTTGTACCTTTTCCAAACTGCGATATAATTAATCCTTATTCGAAGCAAAACAATCCTATTGTATTTATTTAATGTTTACATGATTTATTAGTAGATTTAAGACATTGAAATCCAAATTACAGAGACATCCCTTATCCGGAAAACCCCAGTCAGTTGAGATTTTAAAGAGCAATGCAATTTTCATTTGCGGTACACTTTTATACCGTGATTAAACGCAATCGCAACTGACCCGTTTGCAATTTATCTTAAATATGCTAGCAATCAGAATTGATAAATTGGCTTCATATTATCTGTGTATCATTTAGGTCTATACCCAAGGTAAACCAGACCTTTCCCACTTTTCTTTAAAGCTCTTGCCTTTTTATACCCCAGAATTTGCAACTGTCCCAGCAAAAGTTTAGCAGGAATTATATAATATTTTAATGCTCTCTACCTACTAATAGTCACAATACCTAACACGCCGAGTACATTTACAAATTGAAACAGAGCTAAAAAAATAAAATAGATGATAACACTTTCCCTTTGAATAAGCAATACTATAAATCACCTATGAAAACATGTAGCGCTTAAGTCATCTTAAAGCTTCCAAACTAATTTTCTGAAGGAAGAATTAATATAATATGTAACTGATCTCAAACAATCAGGGGTTGAATGGTGCATGTTCAGACATTCATTACTGGCAAATTGACTTTAATGAGCTGAAAGACATTTAAGTGTAATTTGAAAAAAAAATGGTTTTACCTAAGAGGAACATGCCAGGAGGCCTGCTCCCCCTCACCTGCTCATCCATCCTTAGGCTAATCCGGAAACCACTAAATTTGTCTTAATTAGAGTTTCCTAGACTGTTTTGAATGGAAACTCCTGCCTCGGGAAATAAAAGCACCAGTAACATTGTGAAGTAAAAGGACCAGTAACATGAAAATATAAAAATGGATTTGAATTATTATGTTGAATTGCATGCTCATTCGGAATCATTTCTAGAAAGCTGTAAGCATTTGCTTACTAAACTGAGATATACAGATATAAACTGCAGTAAGGCTACTGCCACATGTGGTTATTTGTCTTCCTGACTGGTGATGCTTGTCAAAAGGAACTCAGAAATTAACCCTTGAAAAAATATGGCTAAAAATGCTGTATAGTAATGCTGATCAGTTATCCAGAAACCCGTTTTCCAGAAAGCTCCAGAAGGCCATCTCAAATAGACTCAATTTTAATCAGATAATTCAAAGTTTTAGAAATGATTTCTATTTTCTCTGTAATAAATAAAACCAGACTATTGGGTTTATTTAATGTTTATATTATTTTCTAGTAATAAATTACGGAAAGATCTGTTATTTGGAAAACCCCAGGTCCTGAGCACTCTGGATAACAGCTGCTATGCCTGTATTTTATATACTGCACTTATGCCCCAGCCTAAAGGTTCAGCATCTGCATAACAGTAATGATTGAGGTCTCTCTCATACTATGGAAAGCATTTGATTTCAAATTTTAATAAACTTACTCTTTAGGAATCTGCTCATTGAGAACCCTGCAAAAGGTGCAGACATTGAGCCATATCCTTAAAAGATTTGGTTCAACACAAATTCTTTTCCTTCAAACATAGACAAATTCTTATTATTTCACCCCCTCTACATTTACAAGGGCTCTTACACACAAGGGTTCTTCTATTCATTCTCCTGCAGTGGATATTTAATGCGCCCTATCACAGGTAAATGCAAGAGGAAATCTGGCCTCTTGTTTCTATCCCCAAAAGGGGGTAAGGGACAGCACCACTTGCTTTAAAACGATCCCACTCTCAATACAATATTAATGGGGTTAAGATTGCGATTGGCTGTGTGGTTTATCAAGACATTCTAATCCATTTCTCCTGAGGCGGCAGTGCCTAGTAGGCCCTCAATTCTACTTCCCACCCTCCATAGCTTCTATTCTTTAATGGGATGGAGTTGAATTTGCTAATGTGTAGAAGAGGAGTAGTCAGCACATCGATTCTCACTTTTCTTTAGAGATGGTGCACGTTCTACAATGGCCACTTTCCATTTGCAAAACTGTGTAGCAGAAGATTTATTGAACAGCACCACCAACTCTTCAAGAAGTTAAAAAGCCTTTATTAATGCTTTTGTGGTCATCACCGAAACGTTTCAGGCCATGCGGCCTTTTATCAAGCTTGAAACGTTGCGGTGATGCCCACAAAAGCATAAATAAAGGTTTTTTAGTTACTTGAAGAGTTGGTTGTGCTGTTGAATTTTCTAATGTACAGGACACTGCTGCACTCTTCTGCAGCTTTAGACATCACCCAGAAGTACCAACTTCTCTTAAAGGGATGGTTCACCTTTCAGTTAACTTTTAGTATGTTATAGAATGGCTAATTCTAAGCAACCTTTTAACTGATGTTCATTTTTAATTTTTTATAGTTTTTGAACTATTTGCCTTCTTCTGACTCTTTCAAATGGGGGTAGCTGACTCCATCTAGAAAACCACCACTCTCTAAGGCTACACATTTTATTATTATTGCTACTTTTTGTTTAGGCCCTCCCCTATTCATATTCCTGTCTCTTATTCAAATCAATGCATGGTGGCTACAGTGATTTGGACCCTAGCAACCAGATTGTTGAAATAACAAACTGATGAGCTGCTAAATAAAAAGCTAAACACCTCAAAAACCACAAATAATAAAAAATTAAAACCAATTGCAATTTGTCTCCGAATATTAAGCTCTACAGCGTACTTTGGGGCACATTTACCTCAAAGTAAAATCCTTTGACTTCAAATATCGAAGTCGAAGGATTTACCACAAATACTTTGATCGAACGATTCGAAGGATTTTAATCCATCGATCGAAGGATTTTCCTTTGATCAGAAAAAGCTTAGAAAACTTATGGGGAAGGTCCCCATAGGCTAACATTGTAGCTCAGTAGGTTTAAAGTGGTGAAGTAGGTAGTCAAAGTTTTTTTTTAAGAGACTGTACGTCAACTATCAAATGGTCGAATAGTCGAACGATATTTAGTTCGAATCAAAGCCGTAGTCGAAGTAGCCTATTCGATGGTCGAAGTACCCAAAAAAAACTTTGAAATTCAAAGTTTTTTTACTTCGAATCCTTCACTCGAGCTAAGTAAATGTGCCCTACAAGTTAATTTAAAACAACCCCTTTAACTGTTCATTGACAGTACACAAAATGTTATTTAAAAAATGTAAAAAATATATTTCTTATGTTTGAACTACATTCCCATAAGGAGAGCAAACCACCCAACAGCATTCCTAAGTTGTTTCAATTTACTTTTTTAGTGTAAATCCTGCTAATCCTGATAAAGGGATTTATCATTTGTGATGGTCTTTTGATACTTCAGTTCATATCCAGGCATCTCAATATAATCTTCTTTATATGTATTGTTATCCTAAATTTCAAAACAGAGCTGGCACTCTTGACCCCGTAACTAAAAATGAAAGGGGCACAGAGTTTGTGTTGTTATTAAGGAGATAATCTTTATTTCAAAGCAAATACTTTTTTAATTGGAACAAAGAATGCAGGTGCATAGTATTATATCTTGAAAGCAGAACAAACTATTTGCATTGAATCTGAACCTGTTGTATTCTTTTCCCCCAAGAGACTCTGTAATCTATTAAAAATGTTTGAGAACAGAGGAAGTTATTGAAAAAAAAAAGCCAAAAAGATATAAGGAGCCACTGAAGTTGACAACCTTGAGAATGTTTTTTTTTTTTTTTAATTGTGATACCGTCAAATATTTGGCTAAATGTATTCATTTTCAAGTAACTAGGTCTTCACAAGGAACCTGTTTTAAAGGAAGAGTTCATTAGAAGACTAGAATCTGACTGTAGATGATGATGTATACATAGTAAGCCACTCCATCCACCATATAAGAAGCTCTGCCTAAAATGTAATGCATTATGTAATTTATAATTTATATTGATGTGCACTTATAACACTGTTCCACATTACTGTATAGGAGAGTTCAAAGCCTAAAAAGTTACTCTAGACCCTGATCACAGCCAACCCGAGGGGATTTTGAGATCATCTTGTTGGCAATAGCATTGAATTTCCTACCTTCAGTTTTCTCCTTCTATAGACTTCTTTGTTAGCCTTGGATCCCCAGATGGTGCTGTGCTACAACTCCCAGAATTACTTTACTCTAAGTATTTATTTTTGTAGAATGATGGGGATCTTAGTGAAGCGACATCTTTAGACCCAAGGTATAGGGAACTAGAGTGTATCTTCTAAGGATGGATGGTGTGTTGAATTCCCTGCAGTCCCATATCAGAGGGCTCATTTACAAAGCAAGTACAAGTTGCAAACTGTGTTCATGGCTTTTGCCCACAATACTGGCTTGTTTCTCGAACTCAAGGGTAATTGCAGTGTCCACAATGTAGCATTTGCAGCAAATTGCATGTGAATTACCAATGCTGTTGCTTATGTTTCCACATTGGTAAATGCCCCACAAGTTGCGTTTTCATTATGGTCATATCAGCTTGGCTGCAAATCCCATCATTCCCACAGTGGTGATTTTGAAAGCTAAAATGGTGTATGACCCATACGGTACATATCCATTTGTATGTAGTCCTGGAAATAACTCTAGGCATTTAAGCAGGGTCAGACTGGCCCTGCGGGACACCAGAAAAAAAACCCGGTGGGCCCCAGACCCTCATGGGCCCCCGCCGGGCCAGACCCCCTCTCCCATTATTCGGGTTGAAGAAAAAAATGGTGCATGCGCTCTGAGTTGTGCACGCATGCCAAGAGATTCCTTCATGCTCAGCTCGTCATAGTAGGGGAGCCGACCCTGCATTTAAGGTATTCTACCTATTAAAGGGTTTGTTCGCCTTTAAATCAACTTTCAGTATGATGTAGAGAGTGATATTCTGAGACAATTTCCAATTGGTTTTCATTTTGACCCCTATTTGAAATCTGGAAAGTCAGAATATCAATAAATTCAAAAAGTATAAAAAATAAATCAGACCTATTGCTTAGAATTGCCCATTCTATAACATACTAAAATTGAACTTGAAGGTCAACCACCCCTTTGAAAATTCTCTCTCCCCCCTTTTCTAAGACTTTCAGATCCAAGATCTGGCAATATGTATCACAGCATCACAGCAATATGTCTCATCCCAGTAATGCTTATTTTTATTTTTAAAATTCTTTTTATTCATTTTAACATTAAACAAGCCTGTTGTTTGACCAATAAACTTATCGCAGATTTAAGAAAACCTAGTCCTGGTTTTACTAAATATTTCTCCCTTTTATGGTTGCAGCTCTATGGATAGTTGCATGTTCCATGGCTAGTTAGCAATGAATGCTGCATGGCTTTGTGGAATCTAGGGCAGTCTACAGCAGGCACCCAAATTAAATTGTAATTGACCATGCAGAATGTAGAGTCTCTGCTAGAATTAGGTTTAATGTTCAATTTCTGTTAAATGTGTTGCATTTTACTGACACTTCTGTTAGCTTTTACCAACGTTACCTACAACTTGGCACTGAAGGTTTTTTTTTTGATTGAACAGCTGTTATACTCCCAATTTAGATTCCTTCAGCAGAGCAGATTCATCATGCTACAGTTCCATTGTGAGTAAAACTTGTTTTAAAATTGATTTAATGTGTAGCAGCATTCCCAGGCATGTTGTGCACAGTGATAACTGTTCATATTACAAAACCCTCCAGAATATTTACGGTTTCTTGATGTCATATTTGTAAAGAATGCATGTCCTGTTCTAAGGAGGGGGGTTGTTTGTTCCCTTTAGGGGTGAATATATTCTGCCTAGCACCCCTGTCAGCAGTAAAGCAGTAAAGCTGAAATAATTTAGTTTAAAACATTGTCATTTTGTATATGAGCCATATTGTGTTTTATGTGCTATCAGACAGAATGTTGTATTTAAAGTCTTATCTCAAAACATTCCTGTTTAGTGTGCCTAAAACTAACTCACCACGTTGCAGGACATTTATTTAGGAGAAAGATGTAAACCAAGGGGTTATTCGCTTTTATTTTCTTGCCATTCCATAAATGTCCATTTTGACACAGACCTTCTCTTTCATTGCCCCTAGACTGTGAAGCATGAGTCATATCTACCAGGCTACTTTATCTCAATATTTAAAACTTAAGTTTTAAACTAGATTGATTTTAGTAAAGAATTATTATGCTTATGTACCAGTCTTATCACACTCTGAGTGGTACGGAGATATTTGAGTTTTTCAAAAGAACCAGTCAATATCACATAAAAACAGACCATCCCTTCATCCTCTTGGATTGCAGTCAAAACAAGCAATCTGCAAGATTAATGCGCCATAGGCCACCCCTTTAGACTTGAGGAACTGAACTTTCATTTGAAGCAGAGTAGGTGGTTCTTCACATTGAGGGCAATTCAGTTGGGGGAATACCCGTTCGGGTGATGATGTGGTGCCAGATTCTATGAATGCCTTTAAGAGTGAATTTGATGATTTATTGACCAAGCATAGCATCCAAGGTTATTGTGATCTTTAGATCTACAGTAAATTAGTGTATGAATTAGTGTATTCAGTTTATATATGTGAGTATATAGATAGGTCTATATACGTATGTGTGCACTGGAGTTGGAGGGGTTGAACTTGATGGACTTTTGTCTTTGTTTTTTAACTCAACTTAGCTCTGTAATTATGCAATGCCCCTTTTTTGGCAGGTGACTAGGTCATCGGCATATAGAGTAGGGACAGTGTCGGACTGGGCCGGCGAGACACCGGGAAAAAACCCGGTGGGTCCGGCTCTTGTGGGCCCCGCCGGCCCAGGTCCTTACCCATATCTGCCTATTAATGCCGCAACCGATTTTATTGGAGGTTGCAGCAAAAAAAAATTTAGTGCGCACTAAATTGTATATAAACACATCGTCGCGCACACGCCAGCGCAGAGACGCAGCGCACAAGCTGGTGCAGCAGTGGGGCCAGAGGCAGTAGCCCCGGTGGGCCTCGGGCCCCCCAGTCCGACCCTGAGTAGGGATGCACCAAATCCAGGAATCTGTTCCAAATTCATCCAAAATTCAGCATTTTTTAGCAGGATTCGGATTCAGCCAAATAGAATCCAAAAAGTTTGACTTTTGGTCACACAACAAGGAAGTTGAATATTTTTTATCCGCGCCCTAATTTACATATGCAAATTAAGGTTTGGAATCAGCTTGGTATTCGGCCGAATCTTTTACAAAGGATTCAGAATCCTATAAAAGTGGATTCGGTGCATCCCTAATATAGAGAGGTGAGAGGGGCCATAGCTTCTCCTTTAGAGCTTTCATGTCAGCCAGAAACAATAGAACAATGCCCATCCACATAGATAGACACATGGATCAATACTGATCCCTTTGTTCTGCAGGCATAAACGTTACCGTAACCATTTTTTAGACCATTGTTAGTGGACCACATTCCATGCCAAGTGTGTACCACAACACAACTTTTACATTTCACTTAACTCATGGAACTTTTCCAGGTAAAAAAGTGAAGTTCTAGCGGAGAGGTTTCTACTAAGCCGTTATAAGTTCTCACCAGTGAGAAATATTATCTGTGGTTTTCATGTTAATCTATGAAATATCGTTCCACGTGTCTTAGACATATGTGAGATCCATTTCTTTAGTGAAGTATTGTCATCAAATTAGAGTTGGTAACATATTCTCACAATAACCAGTCCAAGAAAGTGCAGCTGTCAGACTATAAATCATAGATTAGCCAACCAATAATTATGTTATTGAATGTCCATCACACACACTTCTTAGACTCTGTGTTCTATCACATTTTTACAGTTGAAAAAAATCTGGGTGTAAAGCTGCTGTTTACTATCCAACAGAAGTGCACTAAAGAGATGTCTGGAAAAATCTCTGTTTGTAAACAGGAAAAGTCAACTGATTCTCCAACTAGTCGAATTACTGTCTGTGTATTGGGAGGACATATAATTCTGTTTGGAAGCTTCAGACTAGATATAAATTGTATAGGGGTATTGGCACTAGGGCCACCTTTCAAAGAAAGCAGAGGTGATATTGATTATTCTTATTAATTTATCTTTGAATTTTCCAGTTCTGATTTTAGATGGTTTCTCCCTAATTTTGCAGATGGGTTGGTTCACCTTCATATTAAATTTTAGTATGTTATAGAATGGCTAATTCTAAGAAACGTTTCAATTGGGCGGAATTGTTTTCTTCATTATAGTTTCTGAATTATGTGCCTTCTCCTTTTGACTCTTTCCAGCTTTCAAATCTTAAAACAAATGATCTGTAAAGCCGACCATAGACACAAAGATCTCATCGTACGAGGATTCGTATGATTTTCGGAATGTGCGTGGAGAGTCCCGACATTTTTCGTCCGACGGAGATCGGTCGTTTGGTCGATCAGACAGGTTAGAAAATTTCTGTCGGCTGCCAATAATATCTCTGTGTGTATTGACGATCATACGATTTTCAGTGGGAGACTGTCACTAGCTTTGTCTATCGTACGATTGCTGTCAGGGGCAGAACATCTGCTGATCTGTTCTTTAATTACTTTATTTAGTCAGAATGGTAAGACTTTGATCGGAATGGTTAGTGGCAGGTCGGGATATGGGAAAGTCCGATTGTACATTGATTCGTACGATCGGATCTTTAAGTCTGTAGGCAGCTTAAGGCTAAAATGTATTGTTATTGCTACTTTTTATTAATTTATTGTTATTGCTACTTTTTATTAATTCATTGTTATTGCTACTTTTTATTGGAATACAAATTCATATCAATGCATGCATGGTTGCTAGGGTTTTTGGACCCTAGATTGCTGAAATTCCAAGCAGGAGAGCTGCTGAATAAGAAGTAAAACAACTGAAAAACCACAAATAATGAAAAATGAAAACCTGTCACGGTCGGCACCCTATACCAGAACTAATGCCAAGCTCCCTGGTCTCGGCTCGGCTTCACCAGTAGTGTGACCGCCTTTGGCTTCGGGAGGAGCCCTCAGTGTACTCAGCGTACCTGGACTTTCGAGAGGAGCAAAGCGAGGAGTTCTGGCAAGCAAAGGGGCACGACTGTTGTAAAAGTCAGTTAGGCCGATGGTCATGGTACAAATGGAGCAGGCAAGAGAATCGTCAGACAGGCAGGATCGAGGCAGGCAGATATCGAGAATCGTCAGGCAGGCAAGGGTCAAACCGGGTTGTCAATCAAGGGATTTAGCAGGAAGAGTTGTCGAAGGCAGGCAAGGGTCAGGTTCCAGAGATCAGAATAGTCAAACAGGCAGGCAGGGGTCAAAACAGATAATCAGGATCAGATTCAAACGGAATAGCAATAGCTAACAGCACCAGGAACAAATCCTATCACGGGCAATGACAAGGAAGAAAATGTCTCTTTAAATCCATTTGAATTTCACGCCATTGCGCGCTGACATAATCACGCCAGCGCGCATGCGCCTATAAAAACAAGAAGTGCGCGCGCGGCGCGCATTAGGAAGCCGGCAAGGCAGAGGAAGGACGGTGCGGCGGGCGTCCTCGTCGCACCACCACTAGACCACCAGGGTAAGGATTCCTCACAAAACCAATTGCAAATTGTCTCAGAATTTCACTCTTTACATCATACTAAAAGTTAATTTAAAGGTGAACTAGTCAGACTCCTTTATGAATTGATTATTGATGGTGTAAAATCCAGTCAATAATTCTTCAGCCCCACTTATGTATATCGGAGTAAGACATTCAATTCAAATTTCAAACAGGTACCCTGTTTCATTCAGTAATGTTCTGTCTTTAGCCAAAACTGTGCTTCTTGCATCGCTCCATCTGGGAGCATCTGGGTGGGGTTGGGTGGGGCAGAGTTGCTGGGATTAGAAATTTTTCTGTGGCTGCCAATCTATTCTCAAAACTTATTAATGCTTTTGACTGCATAACTGTGGCTTGGAATTAGCCTTAGACAAATTCATCAGTGGTTTTGGTTGTTAAAGAAAGTGTTCTTATTGTCTCATTATATTTAATTGTTTTTAAATAGAGCAAAATACACATCTAAGAATGTCACAGTTGTCAAGCATCTCGGATGCCACGCGTCAAAGTATCTCTATTATCTCCTTTATAAGGAAGCTATGGAAGTGCTGAGGTTGTCTTTGTTCCATACTTTAGGAGATGGCCAGATATCTAATAACTCTGGATTCAATCAACATAGACTGTTTCAGATAACAAGAACACATCTGTGGCTATAAAAACTTTTTGTACAGAATATTGGATTGCTAGAAAAACGCTAGCTGTCTATTGGGTTAGAACCACCTTAAATAATCAACATTTTCACTACTGTGACTTAAAAGGGCCTTATTAACAAGAAGCGAGTTTTGTGTATGTTACAGTTTTTTAAACCTCGAATGACTTTGAATGAACTCACAATTGGAATAGTTTCTTATTTCAGAAAAAAACTTGATTCACCATTCATGTTGCAAAACCCGAAAACTCTAATTATTCGAGTTTTCAGCGAAAAACTCGACTTTTTGGGGAAAACCCTCCGAAAAAAACCTCAAACATTATGACATTATTATAACATCTTCAAATGGATCCCTGCCATTGACTCCTACATGAACTTGACAGGTTTTAGATGGTGTATTTTCCTATTCAAACTATTTCCAGGTGTCGGGGCATAATAAATCTTGAAAAATTTGAGGGTTTTTTTTAAAAAAAGTTTTGTTAAAAAAAAATATTCTCGAAAATTAAAATTTTTTGGGAAAACACAACTCAAACCTTTATAAATAACCCCCTAAGTGTGAGAAGGTTGACTAAAATTGATAACCAGTAGGAGATATAAATGAGATAATGTGATGACAGCATTTTTACAACTATTACCCTTTCAATACACCCGAGCATGCTATGATATGAAACTTTTTTGCAGCATCACTGTTGTCTACAGGTCTACAATGTAAGCAGACATACAGGATTTGTGGAAATATATCAGATTTTGCTCCAAAGTGTTACATAACACAGAATCAAACAACAATAAAAAAAATCCATGGATCACCATTTTTTCCCTTTTATACATGAATTTATATATTTTCTAAATTTGTGGCGGTACTGGTTAGAACATCACTGTGCAGTACATCAGCTGAGAATGCAGAGATCAGTTAGATGTTGGGGGCTGTGGCCTGTAATTACATGAATGTAAAATTCTACCACATGTTCCATAGAAATGTTTTTAATGTAAAAATAATTTAATGCTCTTTCAGTAGTGAAGTTTAATGGCAAGGTTCAGATTAGTCTTCAGTTAGATTGGAAAGTGAAGTCAGTTTTCCCAGGCTTGGTGTCTGGTATGTATTTGTGTTTCACATGGTGGGTAGGTGTAGGAGCTTTAAAGTCTGCACTAAACAGCCACATGTTCCTTAAATGTATTAATTATTCTAACCATCCCATATCCTTCACTGGTATTATCATATATCACTTTGTGGTACCAGTTTAATAATGCATCACAATCCCTGAAATTTGCATAATTTGTATTACCGTACCCCATCCATTATTCTTAATGAAAGGGGCCTGAAGGCTCAGCCAGGAGTAGCGGACCAAGGAGGAAGCACAGTTCAAGAATACATGGTACAGATAGGGATAATGCAGAAGAATGGTCGAGTCCAGGCAATAAGGTCGATTCAGGCAGCGAAGGTTCAATAAGGCAAGGGTCAAACACAGGAATCAATAAAATGAATCAGAATAGTGCAGGAACACACAAGGTAGAACCTATTGTAGGGCAAGTTCAGAAGCGTGAACATCTTAAATTGCCCTCCTTTGGCACCAAAAACGGACGTACTGGCGTCTTCATGCTGGCGTTCTAATACTGGTGTCCAATCAGGGGCTAGCGTCCTTTCCGACGCTGGCGTTACATCGCTGCGCCCCCCGGGAAACCTCATGGGAGAACAGGGCGCCGCCATAACATAATGGCAATGCCGCAAACATAACATCCTCAGGCAAAGGGCCTATCTGTCGCAATATTAGATGCACACACAATTTTGATAAAAAATAATCACAATATATTTAAGCATTATTGCCACTAAATGTATCACTGGCAGCAGTAAAAGTTCAGATGTCTCGATACCCTGAAGCCTGGGAAGCAAATGCAATTATTTTCAGCAAGAGACTAGTGACAAGTGTTTGTTTATCATGTAATTCCATTTGGAAATTCAGCCCCAATTCAACAAATATTTTCTGTGATTTCCTAATTGGTTCATTGAGGCAACAGATATTTATTTTATTATCATGTTAAAATTCAAACATAATTGTATGTATTTCAGCCTGAGGTGACTTTAGAGACACTTTTATTATAACACACAAAGGGATCAAATATTGCGGCAAAGCCTGGAATGGAGTTTTGTTTAATCAGCTCAAAAATGCATTTGTTTTTACAAATATACTCCTCGCCAGTCTACTTCATACAAAGAGACGTTTCAGCTTAAAAACCTTCACCTCCCATTGTCTACAAGTAACTGCCATTTAAACCCACTCGGACGCTCTGCATGCCCTCAGACTGGCCTTGGAACACACCAAGCTTTCATTTATTTAATTTTCTCCTCTGTAATTTATGAAAGGCAGCAATGGAAAAAAAAATAGAGGGTGAAAAAAGTAAGAGCGTACAAAGTTGATGGCTTTGTATTTAATACAAAAAAAGCATTGTGCAATTGTTCAGCTCAGTAGCCATTTTCCTAGACAATTCAATTCACATATCTCTAAATACAATGTTTAGCCATACCGCGACTGCCTGGGCAGTTGGCACAAATCCTATGAACTTATTTTTCCCTTTGGCAATTTCCAACTATTACAATGGTGTGGGAACTGGTAACTATATTTTGCCTGGTGTTATGTGCTACCTCCGTGCAAATTTACTGGGACATAAATAAAATGACGCTGATGTCCAAATGCAACTGAGAAAAAGGTAACTTTGTCATATGCTCTTACTTTAGAGCTGGCCGTATATATCCCAAACAGAGACAACATGAAATTGAATACAGTCAGTTCACTGTAGCCTTGGATATCATGCTTGTTCAAAAAATTATCCAAGCCATGCATAAAGGCATTAATAGCATCTGCCATCACAGCATCACTTAACTCACTGTGAAAACACGTTTTCACTGCTTCAGTTCCTCAAGTATAAAGGGGACCTCTTGTTCTCCAATATGTCTGTAATGCCATCTAACATCTAAAAAATTTGTGTAAAATCTGTTTAGGAAAGATCACCTCTTACATACACCGGATCTTGAAGAAACAACATCATATACAGGAGGAAAATGTAATTTCTGAGTATGTAAAAGTGGGGTTCCACTGTACTTGTAAAGATTAAATACATCTGCCTGCAGGGCTGCTCCTGCCATGAGGCAAGATGAAAACCTTGCCTTAGGCAACAGTGAGCGGTCAGTTATGAGGGGTGGCAGAAGGCCGCTTCTTGTCACTTTAAGAACCGAATTTCCAGTTTAAAAAAAACTGAATTTGAAGTAGTCTAAAATAATGGCATAATTTTTGGAGTAGTTTTGCTAAAACCATTAAAATTAGTTACCATTGATAACTTTAAAAAAAATGTAAATACACAATTTCTACTTGTATTCATTTAATTTCATGACTAGGGATGTAGCGAACTGCCGTTAATGTGTTCGCGAACGCCGTTCGCGAACACCGGCAAAAAAGCGAACAGTTCGCGAACAGTTCGCGAACTTCGAACGCTCGATAAAATCGTTCGATCGAACGATCGAAGGATTTTATTCGTACGATCGAAGGATTTTCGTTCGAATCGAACGATCGAAGCTATTCGATCCAATGATTTTAATTCAATCGAATGCTTATAATCGTTCGAACGAATGGAAATCGTTCGATTTTAGCGATCGAACGGTCGAATGGTCGAATGGTCGAACGAAATTTTACTTCGAATCAAACGCGAACACCAATTGGCGAACGTCGCGCGATGTTCGCGAACATTCGGCGGACGCGAACAGTCGAAGTTCGCGCGAACTAGTTCGCCGGCGAACAGTTCGCTACATCCCTATTCATGACATCTTGGATTCCCCAGTTCCAAAAACATTCTGAGGTTATGTTATAGATTTCTTGAGGCCACCAGTGCAGCCACTGACAAGCTTTGGTTAGCAAATAATTAAAATGCATTCTCCAAAGCTGCACGGAAGCACTGCAGTCTGCAGCCTTTAGGGTAACCATTTTCTAATTAGCCATACAGGATGTCAATTGTGCCCAGTTTGAAAGGGGCAGATGTGGCATCTGTAAATGATAAAATTCTCATTGATTGCAAACACAGCCCGGCTAGAAGCATGCCTGGAATTGCAAAGTAGACTTTGGGAAAACCACTTGGCATATTGACAGTTAGTAAACATAACATGTCACCCACACACAAGTTTCCTGCCATTGGGTAATACATGGTATCTTTCTCCCTGTGCATTTAGTTCCAAGGCCAACGCTGCATATTGTAGTTTAATAGCACATTTCCAAACATATATATTCCCTACCTCATTTTACTAACCAGCAGAACCAAAATATAGTTGTTAAAAGCAGGTAATGGTGAAGAAAAAGAATCTATATATTTATTCTTGGTATCTCAGTTTAGATCATTTAAATTTGTTTGTGCTGTGGCACATTTGCCCCCTATTGCTAATGGATATGTGAGGCTAACAGCTTGGGAGTAGTGATAATGTATTCGCCAGGCACGAATTTGCGGCGAATTTGCGTGAATAAATTTGCAAAACGGCAGCGAAAATTCGCTGGCGTCAAAAAAATTGTCAAAAATGAGACGCCGGCGCCGTTTCGTGAATTTTTCGCCGTTTCATGAGGAATTCGCAAATTCGCCCATCACTACTTGGGGAAGTGAGCATGGTGACCCAGCACTGAAGTCCTAGGTTTGATTATAGCCAGGGCATTATGTTCAATAAATTTTTAATGTTCTTCCTAAGTTTGTGAGGATTTCTTCCCACATCACCCAAAACACATACAGGCAGATTAATTGGTTCCTAATATAACTGACCATAATGTGTTATGTGAATGTCATAGGGGCCTTAGATTGTAAGCTCCACTGGGGCAGGGACTGAATGATATAATTTCTGTAAAGCATTGCAGTAAATGTGGGCACTGTATAAATAAAAGACAATATGAATGATGATTGACAACCATTAATCAGTGGTGTAACCGCCTGCACCCCTATGGGCCTTTGCATTTTACTTGTTATTCAAATGATTTCTTATGGGTGTTTAATTCAATCAGAGTAACAAAAACATTGCCTAGCTTAAGTTTATCTTTATCCTTATTGAATCAGTACACAGGGCAGAGAGGGGCTCGTTGGTAATAAATACACCTACAGTTCATTAGCTGCAGATCAATCATGCATTTTTTTAAGACCTCACTTTACACCCCCCCCACGGCACCAGTGCAACTTTAGCATAGCCTTGAAATGTAAACTTAAGTGCACTCAAGAATTTTCCCTTTAATAAACAAAATACATGTAATGTCCATAAAAGGTATAGATAGTAAATTTGCTCTTCTGTACTCCAACGGTTACTTAACCAACTTTCATGTATATACTATCATCATAATCCATAGGAGGGTGTCTCTGTCACTTTCTGACTACAGAATAATATAGTACTCCCCCTCAATGCACAGATCACTTATATCCTCCCTTTCTGACATTCTTTCTTATTATTTAGCAATGAAATATTTTAACACGTGTTGTACTAAAACTATACTTCATGTGCTGACAAGCTATTATTTTCATTTATATACTTAACTAAAGATCTAGCTAAAGACTTGACGATTTACAAAACTGTCAGTTCTAATCTGCTGTTCTAGCCACGACAAGCCAAACAGGGAGAGAACACACTAGATACTGGGCAATGATTAGTGCAAACAGGAGTATGAATGTAAAGAACAAAGCAGGGACAGACTGGTGGTCCCTAATCAAAAGTTCAAATTAAAAACAGACAATCAAGCATTAAATGGATTTATAAAATGAGATAATGACTATGTAATTCACATTTTTATCAAACATAAAGACTTCTTAGTAAGCTCTATTAAAGGTGAACAGTATAATAAAGCATTTAATTGTAAAGTACAATTGAAGTTCAACTGAAATACTCCCAGTGGTATTGCTTTAGTCACGGCAAACTATTTAGTCTATGTACTCAAGTCCAAGGGGCATATTTAATATACATTGAATTGGGGAAACCATCAGGATTCTCAGCAATTCCAGGAGTTTTTCTCCATTTGATCTGGTTTTTAATCAATTGATGTATTTATCGAAACTGAAACCTGTGCCAGTTCGCCGGAATAAGTTTGGCTGCTTTGAGCAACACCCGGACTGGCAATCTGTGGGTTCTGGCAAATGCCAGAGGGGCTGCTGTAATGTTCCATAGACAGACACTATTTAGTGGGCTGGTGGAGGACTATTTGGGCCCCTGTGTACTTGGAATGCCAGGGCCTATTTTGACTGCTAGTTCAGACCTGCTTTGAGCAGGCTCCCTTTCCCATGAACCCTCATGTGACCCCCCTGGGGCCTGCGTCCTCTGTAGTTGCCAGTGAAGAGAGATACAATAACAGAACAATTCAGAAAAAAAAATCACATTGTTTCTTATACTGTTTCCTATACTTGTGAGTAGGGTGGCCAACTTTCTTTTTACCTTAAACCGGCCTTCAGATCAAGGACGGGACTATTGCAAATGGGGCAGGAAAATAGGAAGGCTGGGTGGAAGGAAAGTGAATGGGGCTTAAAATGTATGGGGAAATGGGCAGGCCTGTGGCTAGAAGGGGCAATTGACAGTGGAGGGGAATAAGAGAAGGGAGGGATTGAGGGGGCAGTTTAAATTTACTGGTCAGTACATTGCCGGTGATTTTGTCATACCGATGCCGGCCCTAGCTGGTGAATTATCGGCAAGGCCAGTTAAATACCAGAGAGGTGGAAACAATTAGTGTGAGACCTAAAATAAATGGATTAACAGGGTCCTCAGTAACAAATGTAATCCAGTGGGATGTCAAAACTGAATGCTGAAGGGTCCCCACATAAAGGTGAGATTTTCACAATTTAGCTATATGCATGTATAAAGGGGTTGTGCATAAAATTTGTTTTTTTTACTACCTGTACTAAACAGTGCTAGGACTGAAACTTCTTGGTGCTGCTGAGTTACTGTTTGAGAAGGAGAATGAAATAAAACAAGTTACTGTCACTGATGAGCCCTCTGTATAATGAGAAAACTGCCTCATGAGGAAACTTCAGGCGACTTCAGAAATCTAAGCGCTGTGAGTGTATTAGCGCAGGCGATTCTTCATTCAAGCATATGGAAGGCAGACGGAATTGTCGCCACGCAGAAGAGGCGATTAGTTGCCAGGCGACTAAATCTCCCCAAATCTGCTCATCTGCCCCAACCCTAAGGAGTACCTCTACAAGGGAGATAGTTCAGGAAAAAATGTATTTGGCAGTATCACTCACGGGACACTAAGCTGGATGTATGTAAGTTACTCCTTGATTTGAGAATGGTGCCTCTCAACCTGTATGGGGTAGTTCCTTTTATTTTGCAATTTGACACGATGAAAGTAGAGGAAGAAATTAACAGTCTTGTGTGTATATTTTTATTTGTATAGCGCTCCTTGAGGGCAAAGCACGGTACAGCAAAACAATAAATTAGAGGTAACGAACAAGGGGTCATATTACATAAAAAGTAACAATAAGTAACAATAAGTATTATCAAAAATACAATTCACGTAAATATAAAATATAATTACAATACAGATTACGTGCTCAGTGTCAAGCAGACAAAAGGATGGAGGACCCTACCCCTAGGGCTTATAGTCTAAATGGGAGGGTAACAGACAGACACAATTCGGAGAAGTATTAAAGTGTTGTAGGTTACAGTTTGTTACACTGTTATATAAGTGCTAGTTCCCAGTTCAGATGTTATCCAGGTGCTCCCCAAGCTAGTCTTTGAGTTTGGTTTTAAAAACATTGAAGGAGGATTCTCTCCGGAGAGTTTCAGGAATGACATTCCAAATATAAGGAGCAGCAAGAGAGAAAGGTTTAATACGGGAAACAGCAGTAGTAGTGGAGGGTACAACCAAGCGGTTGCTCTGAGAGGAACGTAGGTTTCAGCCAGGAACATATAGAGAAACAAGAGATGAGATGTAATTTGGTGCAGAGGAATGAAGGGTTATGATGGGGAGTTTATAAGATATTCTTTGTTTTATAGGAAGCCATGATAAGGACTTCAGCAGGGGAGGCGCCTGTACCCTTTTGGATGAGAGGAGGATAATTATGGCAGCAGTGTTTAATACAGACTGTAGGGGGGAGAGATGGGAGTTAAGGAGGCCAGTAAGTAGAAAGTTACAGTAATGTAGTCTGGTTAGAATGAGAGCATACATGAGCGTCTTTGATGTATCAGGTGAAAGGAAGGGACGGATTTTGGCAATATTGCGCAAGAAAAAGTGACAGGTTTTGACAGTGGTGTTAATATGATCAGAGAAGGAGAGAGAGGAGTCAAAGATTACCTCCAGACAGCATGCTGAGTTGACAGGGTTAATGAGCATGCCATCAATAGAGATAGTAAAAAGGGGAGTAGGACCAGGTGGAAAGATGATAAGTTCAATTTTTGTTAGGCTGAGTTTGAGGTGGCACTGGTTCATCCAATTTGAGAGGCAGTTAGAGATTTGAGCCTCTGTTTCAGCTGTTAATGAAGGGGTGGATAAATATATTTGGGTATCATCAGCATACAGATGATAATTAAAGCCAAGTCTTTTTTTTTTGACAGATCAAATATCAGTATTATCAAAAATCAGTGAGATCTAATGGAGCTCCATATATACCATTCAAACCCAGTCAGGTTAATAAGAAAAAAGACCTATACTAGGACACAATAACCTAAGAAGGTGTAGGGTGAAGGTTATGCTGGTTCAACTACACTCTCCGTTAACTCCAACCACATACCCCAGATATCCACAAATTTATCTGGCCAGCCATTGGCCAGATACACTGCCTTCAATATTTTTAACATCCTAGCACTTTCCACACTGTAAGGAAAGGTTTTCTTATATGGCAAAACAATTGCAATGTTGGCAATCTCTTCAAAATTTCCCAGGTCAATATATCACAAATCAGCCCCCATGTTTTATTATACAATAATAATTTGGTTTTGATATTTAGCTATGATGATTTCTCATGTTTCAATGATTTCTTTTGCCTGAAATTGTCAGGGCCCGAAGGGAGTGCGGACCAAGGAGGAAGCAACTAGGCAAACACAGTTCGTGGTACAAAGGGTTTAGGCAGAAGAATCGTCAGTTCAGGCAAAGGTCGGTACAGGCAGCAAGATAACATGGTTGATATTCCAGGAAGAGGTCGGTCCAGGCAGCAAGATAACTTGGTCGGTAAACCAGGCAGAGGTCGGTCCAGGCAGCAAGATATCAAAGTCGGGGTTTCAGGCAAGGTCAAAGATCAAGGAATCAATAATAGTAAGCACCCAGGAACTCAGGATAGAAGAACCTATACTCGGGCACTGAGAGAACCTTCTGGCGACTTTAAATAGGTGGATTTTCGCGCCAAAACGTGCTAGATGACGTCACAGGACGTGCGCCAGAATATGCGCCAGCGTCTGCACGTTTTTGGACGCCAGCGTCTAAAGTATGCGCCAGCGTAAATACGCTGGCATCTGACGGCCGCATGGCTTCTTCTGGGCGCCGCCATCTTGGATGCGCCGAAGACGCCTTACAGAAATGCACAGAAATAATGAAAATGCCCTATACACCAGTACATACATGCTGCCATTTCTGTAGTTCATATGAGCTGTATTTCCTTAGTCTCACTCTTTGTTGTAAAGTAAGTAATACTTGTGACACAGTGTTGCAGAAGCACCATGGAAATAGTATTTCTTAGCGCTCAATTCAGGCAAAAAAACAAACACCTACTGACACACTCAACCCTCTTTTGACCACAGCTACAATCTGTCTATTGACCATTCAGGATGATGTGAATAGGCATACAGTCTAGTTCACATTCAAGGTGTGGTCACCGAATCTAAAACATACTGCATCTGAATAGGGGTAAAAATGTCTCTTGGTTCATTGTCCATGTGTGTTGGCATGCAACCATTTTAAATTAGGCCCAGATTTTAATACTCAATTTTTGGCTCTTGGATTCAACTTCCAATGGATGTTCCAGAGTGGTGCCCGCCTGTTACTAAATTGCCAGATTTGAATAAATTAAATGAACTATTAACATCACACTCCACTCAGCCCATTAATGTATTCAAAGGGAAGAATTACCCTTTTTACAGAAAAAAAAAGACCCTTTAAGCTTCCAAGCGTGGTGCCATATTGTAGCCAAACAGCAACAATGGTGGGAACCTCAAAGCAACTCCCATAGCCATGGTATCTTGCATGGTATACAACAAGGCTAAATTGTGCAGAAATATAGGTTCCAAAAATTTGCTGCCGGCGAAATGTCGCCGATGCCCATTAAAGTCTATAGGCATCGCGTTTTTTGACACGCGTCTTTTTTTTTTTTGTCGCACAACACCATACAAGTCTATGGGCATCATTTCTGCGGCGAAATACTACTGATAATGGCAGTCAGTATTGACCACTCCCTGTTTTTTAACCACACCCACTTTAAACCACACCCCTGAAGAACTTTTAAGACTATATCCACATTCATGGTGGTAGCACACCAAAAAACACAAATGGTGCTCAATTTAGGCATATCACTCATCACTCATATGTGAAACAGGTTTATTAAGTCATATTACGACATACCCTTAAATCCATTAGCCTCATCCTGACCTGTGGATAACAGCAACCCTAAAGTATATGATTAAACACCTTGGGGACCCCTAACAAGTATTTCCAAATGCTAACAAACCCTCACCAGGCAAAGTATGGCACACAGGGGGAGCATATGGCAGCTAGAGTATCACACACACAGGGAGCATAGGGCAAGCAGAGTATGGCTCTCATAGGGAGCATAGGCAGGCAGAGTATGGCACACATGGAGCATAGGGCAGGCAGAGTATGGGGCACAAAGGGAGCATAGGGCAGGCAGAGTATGGCACACACAGGGAGCATAGGGTAGACAGAGTATGGCACACACAGGGAGCATATGGCTGGCAGAATACAGCAGGAGACAGGGAAACCTATCAGGACCACTCTAAGATGAAGCGTTCATACTGTGCTACATACATACAGATGTGGGTACTTTCAGTCTGAGGTGTGAACGGTATAGGGCTTTAGAGGTGTGAACAATAGAGGTGTCATGGGTGTGAACAGTTATAGGGTAAACAATGGGGGGTTAAAGGTGTGAACAATGCAGGATTCATAGTATGAATTGGAGGTGTAACCAATGCAGGGGCCAGTTAATCTTAGTACTGATACCTTTTAAATATACACAAGGGAAGTAGTCACATCAGGCAGACTTTCATGTGGGGGGGCCCATACAAGGGGGGGGTCACAGGCCACTAGTTTGACAGCACTGTTTTAGACCATGAACAAATGCAATACAATTGCTTAAAGATGCATGGATTTTATGGACTACAATTAGGGGTTGCCATCTGGCTGGTATTTCAATGGCCTAAGTGCTACTACTGCTTAAGGCTAGAGTCAGTATTAAATTACATACTTGCCAACATTTATCTTGCTTGTAAATTGGTTTGAAGATGCCTGTGTTTTTCAGTACAAAAGAGAGTATGTTGGTTATTGAGTACTAAATTCTTAAAAAAAGTGGTGTGCATATCATTTAGTGGAATATGAATGTAAAACACAGAAATATATCTATATAACAGTAATTATTAGTATGACAGGGCTCATGTAATATAATGACATGAACGAAAATTTAACATGTGTAAAGTGATATCTAAAATGAACAATTAGGCAAAGAATTCCATATGGGTGGTCTGTTCCATATCACATACTGCTCAAATCTTTTCTACAATCATCCAACACAAATCCCTCCTTTTTGCTCCCTTGTGTCTCTTTAACATTGCTGCCTTAGCACATACAGTACATTATGTCTGTGATCCAACAGATGGGCCTTGTATGATAACAGAGGGGATGTCTCAAAGGCTACAGGACTAGTAATTATTGTTAATCTAATACTAAGGATGCTAAGGATCTTTACTGAGAATCCCTCATAGAGTTACAGGTTGGATATCTGAAGTCTAAAGCTGCTACTTTGCAGTATATATTTACTGTAAACCATTCCTAGTAACTAAGAGAAACTGGAACTGTTAAGCCCTACTCCTCAACTGACGACTCAGGTCTACAAGATTTAGAACACATTAGTATAGCTACAAAATTCCAAGTATAAAACAAAACTGTGCTTGCATTGAGTTTGCATGGGCTATAATATTCACAGACACCCTAGAGCAGCTCCCACATGGCCTGTATTTCTGCAGCATCTGTTCATTCCTCTAAATAATGGCTATATCAAAGCACGCAGCAGTGCTCCTATAGGGTGCATCTTATCTCAGTATGACCACATTCTTTCCTCTTATGGCTTTCTTGTGGTTTAACATGTCAGAACAGACGTTCTTTATCATGCTTAGAATTGGGAAGCCTGTCTCCATTCCATGTGTGTATTTCACGTTCTTCTGCAGTATGGATTATCATTTCATTAGAATGTTCAAGGGCCACTTCCAAACATCATTATATATAATCATGTACACATGGATGCTTTTGTGAACTTTACGATGAAAATATTTAGCAGAGCGCCATTTGGTTCCTTGTTGCTTGTACCCACACAGACAGTGTCAGCCGAGTCTGTTGCAACCTTGTTAGCATATGGACGCTACTGGGGAAAATTAAATTATAATTACAAAATACAAGTCAAAGAGGGAAAGTTGGCCCAGCTTCATTGACCCATAACAAGCAACCACATGTTTGATTTCAAATAGGTCACTTGTAAATGCGACCTGCTCATTGGTTGCAATGGCAAAAACGTTGGCTCCTTTATTATCTTACCTATTATCCTCCTATTTGCTCTAAGTTTCCCAGTGTGATCAGGATCTGTATGACATCACATGAGGTCATCTAATGATATGCCCGTGTCCACCCCTCTCAAAAAGCAGAACACTATGCTTACATTAAAGTGCATGAAAATACAACGACTGCATTAATGTCTTTTACAGACAACTACACCACTGCCGAATCATCTGTTATGATTGAATCACTGGCCTGATGGCTGAAGGTAACTACCAAGCCTGTTTGATCCACCTTGTGGTTGGATTTTTAACTGTATAATTGCTTAAATAAAAGTACCAATGTACCAAAACATTATACAGGTATGGGACCGGTTATCCAGAATGTTCAGGGTTTTTTGGATAATGGATCTTTCCATAATTTAGATCTTCATACCTTAAGTCTACTACAAAATCATGCAAACATTAAATAAAACCAATAGGCTGGGTTTGCTTGCAATAAGGATTAATGATATTTTAGTTGGGATCACGTACAAGGTACTGTTTTATTAATACAGAGAAAAAGGAAATCGTTTTTAAAAATATTGAATTATTTGGATAAAATTGAGTCTATTGGAGACAGCCTTGCCATAATTCGGAATTTTCTGGACAACGGGTTTCCAGATAAAAGGATTCCATACCAACATACATCCATACAACTATACATATGGTATTTGTAGAGCCATGTTTCTAAAAGACTGTGTCTTTTTCATTTGGACAGTGTATTGTGGTATACCTAAGTTATGCCACAAGCAGAGAGAAAGTTCGCTGCAAGGTTAAACATATGTTGTCAATACATAAACCCATTCTTGGCTAATTTCATTGTGAAATTCCAATTCCCTTCTATATGCAACACATATTCTGCAATTTTCTGGTTAGATAACTGAGGGTTTCCCCAAGACTTAAAAGTATCTATATGTAACCATCTGATAACTGATATCTTAATATGTGAGTGATCAAACAATCGTTCAAAGTGACATGTTCTGGATGCCCCCTCACAAAACAAAACAAAAAATAAAGGTTTCAACACTAACCGGAAGAAGTAAAGACATGCCACTGTCCATTTATTGGCTGATGTACTGTTATAATTGATGTAAATCCTTGGCTTGTGTGTGAGCAAAGTAGTGATATGCAAAAGTCAAACCCAAACCCGAGCAGCACTTTTATTTATAGGCCTGCACCCGACCCACCCATCTCTGATAAAACACGTCTGCTTGTCTATAAATAGTGGCTGCCAGAAGCAAAAGCTAGCACAGTAAGGTCTCGAGAAAGCAGAAAGAAGAGTTCAACCCACCTGCAACCCGCAAAAAGTGTGCGGAAGCCAGCCCATACCTGTCCAATTTGGACCTGGATCCTGCGAGTTTCAGCCTGGCCCGCACATCGCTAGAGCATCACTAGAGCGCATTGACTCATGCCAGTGAGAGAAATAGACTGTAGTAATTAGTAAATAACTAAATTATATAATTTGCTAAATTAAATTATTAACTAACAATTACTAAATCACTTAGGAGGAGGTCTGTCACCCAGACATAAAAAGCTGTATAATTAAACACAAAAGCCAAATTCTTTTTTTTTTTTTATTATAACATTCATACCAGTTATAAACTAATTTAGTCTTTCGCTGTCAGTTATATATTGACTGTCCCTCCTTTATGCCTTAGGCATAGAGGCAGGTAATAACTTTCAATTTCTAGCTTGCATTTTAATAAGAGTGTACAGAAAATGGCTGCTGCCTGCTTGATGTGATTATGATTTCCAATACTAAAAGAAACAAAATTTAAATAATTCATATGTTTTAAGTGAAGTATATTTTGCTTGCCTATCATCATAACATAGGATTTGGAATTGTTTGTTAGGGTGCCCTTTAATGTAGGGCTAATAAATGTATATGCAAATATATGAGGGTTAATTTACTGATGCTAGAAAGCTAAAGCACTAAAGGGTGTGTTAGTTGTGCACCTTGGGCCCCACTCATGAAGCACATGCGCCAGTAGCATTAAAGGGTCCACAATGCACAAGGAAACCTTGTACTTAATTGGCTCTCTTTGGCAGGCACTTATGATTGCAAAACAAGGTGTAGATTTTTTGGTATTATTAAAAATACTATACATAAAAATATACCTTTTACCATATAGAAGAAGTGAATCCATTAGCTTTACCACCCAAATAATAACTGTAAATATAAATAATATTGTAACACATAGTTCCCTGATAATGTTCAGTGAAACTACCACTGGTTCTCTGCAACATACAGGAATTGAAGGAAAAAGGATGCAATGTTGTGCACTGTGTGAAGTCAAAACAAAGTTTTCTGTATCTTCACGTGTGACGATGGAGACAGCAGTCTTACATCTTGCTTACCACCCCAAGTTAATAGAGGCCCCTTTGGGGGTCCTGGTTGGAGAAAGATTTCAAAACTGATCTATTTGGGAAGGTCTTATACCTGCAACACTTGTGCACCAGCATGCAAACCCTGAAGCTGGAAGATAAACAGTAGTGATATTAGAGTCCCCTTCAATGTGTTTGAAGAGTTGTCCATATGCAGCTCTAATCCTTGGTGATTTATTAGAAGCTGCTATTTTATGTAAAGATGGTGCAGCTGTGCATGGAAAGCAACTCGTTTGTTCTTCACAAGAGACCCTTATTAAAGCAGCAACTAACGTTTCATCTCCAAAACTATCCGCAGATTTAGTGCACTTCATCCAAATATGCCATGGGAAATGTGGACACAGCAAGTTTAATTAAAAGGCTGAATGTAAAGCTTAATTATCTGGACATAAAGTGATTTATATTTAATTATTAAAGAGACACAAGTGATCGGGTGCCAACATGTGTTTATGTTACAAAGAGAATAATGCAATATTGTTGACATAAGTTGAAAATATGGACAGTCTAGAGCTCTTAGGATTACATTCTAATTAACCTATATTAGTCTCACAGGCTCCCTGCTCTAGTCAACAACAACTCTGTGCACAACAGATGAAGGGCTACACAACGACCTTAAAAGTATTCATAATAAAAGATGTACTGCATTGGTTCATATGCTATATGGTACATACAGTATATACATTCTAGCTTCAGTTTTTGTATCACGGGGATGGATGGAGTCACCTCTACACCTCCCACTATAACTCTGAAGATGAAACAGAGTTAGACCTAGTGGAGAAGTAGGAGGAGTGTCAGATTAGTCCCCAAACAGAAGAAGAGGATGGGGTCAGCGGTCAAGGGTCGGAGGCAGGAAACCGATTCAGAAGTTCAGGCCAAGGTTCAGGGCAGGCAGCCAGAATAAGACTCAAAGAAACTAGGTAGAAGTCAGCAATGGAAAATCCAGAACATGTAGATGGCTCAACATTACACACCAGGTAGGCAAAGACAGCTTTACAATAATGGAGATGACTGCACTTAAATACCCATTGCACATGTGTACTACATCAGTGCTTGCATCATGAGGCACTGGCATCAATCCATGAGTGGCTGGTGTCAGTACTGTGTCTGTAGTGTTGTTCTGCATCAATACACAGGTGTTGTTTGGAGTCAGTACATGTACCTATATAAATGTGCACTTGCTAGAATATATAAGCTGCTTGCAAGTATAACAATGTTATTGGAGTACAAAGCTGCTGTCTACACTCTATAACACTTTACTGCACTGAAATCCATTTCTCAAAAGAGCAAACTGATTTTTTTATATTCAATTTTGAAATCTGACATGGGGCTAGACATATTGTCAGTTTCCCAGCTGCCCCAGTCATGTGACTTGTGCCTGCACTTTAGGATGGAATTACTTTCAGGCAGGCTGTTATTTCTCCTACTTAATATAACTGAATCAGTCTCAGTGGGACTTGGCTTTTACTATTGAGTGTTGTTTTTAGATCTACCAGAGAGCTGTTATCTTGTGTTAGGGAGTTGCTATCTGGTTACCTTCCCATTGTTCTTTTGTTAGGCTGCTGGGGGGGGGGGATATAACTCTAACTTGCAGTACAGCAGTAAAGAGTGATTGAAGTTTATCAGAGCACAAGTCACATGACTGGGGCAGCTGGGAAACTGACAATATGTCTAACCCCATGTCAGATTTCAAAATTGAATATAACAAAATCTGTTTGATCCTTTTCAGTGCAGAATTAACTGATTCGTTTTGAAAAAAAAAACATGTTTTCCTATGACAGTATCCCTTTAAGTGTCATTGAATTAACGTGACAGTCATGGTATGAGACCCGCACTTGTGCATTCACACTGGGAGAGTAGAAATTTTTTTTTTTATTCCATGCCTCTGCCTGTGAACAACCAGAATGGACCTAGTAATTGATTATCAAGTAACTTAACAGATAGCATGACTGTTTTGCTTCAAGCTGAAGCCTTAAAATTGCAACACTGATCATTGTCAAGTTGATTTTCCAGATGGGTATACAGAACAACAACAACAAAAAGTTGAGTTCTCAAATACTGGGAAAGGCTTTTTGTGGACCAGGTAGTCATTCCAGTGTCATGCAAACTTTTGAAAGGTGGGGTACATTTTGCAGAGACCCTCGACAGCACTGAATAGTCATTATGATATTACATAATTACAAGAACCCATATGAATAAATATGTTTTGCTTTACTAATCAGTCCACTGACTGATTATTATTATTATATGCATGCTCGGCAATGTAAATTGTGAAGGACATCCATTCTGATTACAAGTGTCCCATAAAAGTTTGAGCTAGATGCAAAACAGATATTTGGCAGCGCTGCCAAGAGATTTTTGCAAACCAAGACATTTCATACACACACAACAAAAAAAGGAAATGAAATAAAGCCACAATATGACAATATGACACAAGAACCTCAGAGATCTGGATATCTCTTTAGATTCACTTGCAGATTAGATACATGATTTGCAATGAAAACAAGCTTCTGTTTTAGTAAAATCAACTCAATCATGCATAAGCTGAACAAAGAAGTCCATGAATTAGACAGCTGAGCTAATGAATTCTGGTGCCTCAATGTTGTTGTGCATTCTATCAACAAGTCCGGTCTGAAATAGAGAATAACTAAAGAAAAATAAAATAAACCGCCTATTGTTTTGAAAGAGGTACTCAGAATCACAGAGGTTTAGGACAGTGTAAATATCCTGGTCAACATTGAGGGGATAAATTAGCTAGCATCACAATTACCTATGTAGACAGTCATGCACATATTATGCATCCTCTCTAGTTCATGCCAGCCTGTGGAGTGGATTAAGTGTGTTGTTTCACTGTGTGCAGTGTGTATTTCAAAAGGGATACAGGTATTGAATCTGTTATTCATTTTAATCAAATAATTCACATTCTTAAAATGTCCTTCTTCTGCAAAAGTAACATAGTACCTTGTACTTGATCCTAACTATGATATAATTGAACAAAATGAATTTGCCTTATTGAAGGAAAAACAAAGCTATTGGGTTTAATTAATGTTTAGATATTTTTTAGTAGACTTAATGTATGGCGTTATGGAAAGATCCCTTATCTGAAAAACCCAAGTCCCAAGCATTCTGGATCAACATTCTCAACAGGTCCCATATCTGTATAACTGCTTTTGTCTATTTATGTTTCAATAAAAAGCTACATCATAGATTCTAAAACTAGTAATTTAAAGGGGATTTATACATTTTTACAATACTTTAGGGTGGTGACACACAAGAAGATTTATTGCTGCAGTAAATCTGCGCTATTGCAGGCGTCAAATCACCAGAAAATGTCTTTCATTTTGCCTAACCTTCAGCTTATTTGCTGGAAAATGCCTTCTTTTGCTCATCATGTGTCAATATCCTTAATTATGCATCTTCTACTGAAAGTGGCATTGGGATAACTAGACTGTAGAGCAAGTGTGCTGAGAAATAATTTACTATTATTTCTCAGCACACTATTAATATATAATAATTATAATAATAATAATAATTATTATTATTATTATTTTACCCTTGAGCCACATTCAAATGTAAAAAAAAGGAGCAACATGCAAAAAGTTCCTGGGGTTGCCAAATAAGAACTGTGCTTGGCTTTTGGTAACCTTTATGTGGACTGTCAGCCTACAGGAGGCTCTGTTTGGTTTTTTGCAACCAAACACATGCCTGGAATTCAAAAATAAGCACCTGTTTTGAGGCCACTGGGAGCAACATCCAAGGGGTTGGTGAGCAACATGTTGCCCATGAGCCACTGGTTTAGAGCATCTCTTGCCTGTTTCAGCACAATAATTCCCCCATGCACACAACTAGGTCCATACCAAATGAGTTTTCTGTGATAGGAGTTGAAGAACTTAACTGACTTGCAGAGTCCTGACCTCAAACTTAAAAATCACGTGATGAATGAAATGAATGAATGAATGCTGACTGCAAGAGAGGCCTCATCAGTGTCCAACCTATATATACTGTACTTATGGTGGAATGAAAGCAAATCCAACCTAGTCTAGTGGAAAGCCTACAGAAGAGTAGAGGCTGTTGTAGTAGTAAAATGATGAGCAACCACACTTTAATACCCTTGGTTTGAGAATTATATATTTGATAGGCAGATGCTGGATACTTTTTACCATATAGTGTATGCGGAGTTCATAGATGTAACAGATAAAAGTAATGCTTTAGGCATAAACCGAGGTGCAAAAAACTGACAAATGGGGATAAGGGATGCGTAAAAGAGACTCATACATGGGATTGGTATCAAAGTTGCAGAACAAACATTGGAGTGTGAAATGTTTAGACAAACATGAACAGGGCCTGTCAAGTGTCTCCATAAATGTTTGCATTTATAAGTTGATTCTGATCTCAATAATGTGCCACAAAACCAAGTCCCACATTAAGTCCTTTCTCTAATGAATTAAATATTTTCATCCGGTTGTATTTCAAGACTTTCCTTTTATATGTTCTGAAATAGTTCGAGAACAACAATATTTTCAAATCTTTTAGGCTGTGGTTAGGCTATTGAAGTGAATCCCAACTGGGGTGTGTAGTTTCCTTTGCTGTTTATAGCAAAACGATGGTGTATTTCTCTTTTTGTGGATTTGTACAATCTCTCGAATATAAAACAAATTGTATTATGCATGCCGTAAACTTTATTAAGTAAACTGAATTTAAAAATGAATAGGTGCAGCAAGGGTGATGCTGTACTCTTCAGGAAAGGGTATTTGTCTGACAAAACTATATAATAGCACATTTTGTGCTAGGGAAATCGTTGCAATAAGCCTCAGATTCAGGCTAAAAATACAAGAAGAAGGGCCTCTAGTATTCAGTGTGTATTCTGGGTTGAGTTTGTATGTACTAGAAAGCCAACATGAGTGGGAGAGGCTTAGTTGATGGCTGGTTGAATATTTTTAAACTGTGAAAGAAGATGAGTTCTACCCATATCATAAAGATGTACAGTAAGAATTTTATACAGTGGAGAACTAATCAAGGAACTGGAAAAATAATTTCAATATAAGGAATATGTATAGGTTCTATACTATCTTAACAAGTAGAGCCCAGTGGGCCCCAGTCAAGCTTAATTCCCATCCTGTCCTCTTAATTTCCCTCATAGGTCTATATAACACCAATATCAATTAGCAGTAATTGTTCTGATTGAACTCTAGATATCAGGCTCTTTTGCATTATTCTGTGAATTCATCAAGAAACATAGGGCTTGTTTTTAATTATTTTAATTGTTGACATTCCTTTAGTGTGATTGTAAATCATAACAGTGACAATAGTTGTAAAAATGGTGGGAGGGTGTAGGCAAACATAGGTGCACCCCCACTTAAATGGTTCATTCTGTATATCTATCTGCAGTGCTTTGGGCACAAATGCTAGTCAGACTCAGGAGAGCTCAGAGTTTACGTCTCCACTTTGTATGAAAGCTTAAATAAATAGCTGGACTATTTCCTGAACCATATGCTTCTGGGACTATCGCATTTCAAATGAATAAATCCAAATGATTTATTGCAAAATATGTTATCTGAAACGGGGATATTGGCTAAAACCGAGAGTATACAGTTAGGCAATATACAAAATTTTACACTAGCTGGTAAAAAATATTGGCCAACCCAAGTGTGTGACTACTGGCCAATGCATGAAAGTATGCTTTATTGGTTAACTAATAACTATAACGAATAAAGCAACGGACAGTAAACATGTTTGTTGAATGAAAAGATCAATAAAATGTTCATTTTCCTTGATAAAGCAGAACTTTCTCATTTATGTCAAAATCCTGCCCTTTCCTGCGAATTCACAATGTATTATTCCTTTGATATTTTGTTTAATGTTGATCTGTTGGACATCATAATTTTGACATTCCTTTTCCACTGTACAAACAAATACAGGCCATTGTGTGTGCATGTGAACAGCCTTTCAACGATTTATCTGATGTGTTTTTACACAACTTCTAGAAAAGAAGACATACGAGTCTGGTTATCAGCAATCATTCTGTTTGTTTTAAAAATATAAGGCTGATGGCGTTTACTCCACTGGTGTAATTAAACTGGCAGAGCCCTAAACTGCCCCTCACCTCCTATTCATTTGAAAGGTTAATGTCTGACAGCGCCATTATTTATGTTGCTTCTACACACTACCTCTTAAACGCAAATCATTATGTATAATTTTAATCTGATTTATTAACTTGATATAACAGAACCAGAACCAAACCAGCCTGGACCTTACAAGATGTGTTCAAGTACTCAGATAAAAGTATAATGATAAAAGTAATGGTGTGACTAAAGAAAAATGCAGAATTACCTTTGCCAATGAGTTCTGCTAAAATGTAGAGAGAAAAAAGAAAGCAAAAGGAAGCTTGCATCGGGTTAAAATATCGATCATGCATAGCTGCCAATGGCACGTGTTCAGTTCACAAAGTGGCTTCCGACAGGACCATTCAGAACTGGCACCACTGCTAGCCACTTGGAAGGCACACAAGTAAACTGTAAATCTGTATTTCCCTTAATCTCTTATAAATGGGCTTATAAAGCCACTGACTCGATTCAGAATTAGCTGGTGTCAGCCCTTTTTTCTCTTTTGTAAAGTGTGCCATGCAAAGATCCTGACCTTTCTTCTGCTGATAAAACGCCCTGCAGGGCCATGAGGTTTTCATGTGTTTGTTTTTCTTATACATGTGCCACCATGGATTAACAAGATAGAGAGCTGCAAAAATACTGTCCTTCGGCTGTAAAACACCCTACAAGCGATCTCTAAGTGTGCATGCCCAGACTTTTCATGTGTGTGTTGCACGCATTCTTTTTTTAAAAATGCAATTCAATTATCGGATTTATAATTTGGTGGAAATGTTAAGATTTCTATATGTTACATCACCTTCTTCTTACTGGCAATGTAATATGTCAAAAGTGGAATAGGGAAACATGATTCCTGATTCACAATGAGAAATGGATCATTTACTGGGTCAACCTTATACTTCCAATAGGTATTATACAGTAACATAACTTATTAATGGGGTTGAAATGCTTCCAATATAAAAAAAGCGTTCCATGGACTTTTTTCAATGCCTTCACTAAACTATTGATGTTTATTTCTTACGGGCTGTGGTCTTTGGTTTGAATGTGATTGTGGCACTCTCAGTGTGGAGTTTGTGTTTTTTTGCCTTTTCTTTGTGTGAACTTTCTGCCACAGATCAAAACCCTACTGGTAGGTTAATTGGTTTCTGATGAAAGAGACACTATTGTCTGAGTGTGTGTGTCTGTGGTAGGGAAATTAGTTTGGAAGCATCCCTTGCAGACAGGGACAATTATATATCACTCTGAAATGCTATGAAATATGTTGGTGCTGTATAAAAGATAACAACAACTACAGTCTGCAGTAATGTGAAACTTTTTCTGACTTATATACAAACACTGAATATATGATAAAATATTAATAGTTTCCCATTGTGACCTTTACCCCCGACACCTTTTTTACAGATGCGTCCAGTCTACCATGTGCTAAACTGATATAATAAGCGCTGGAGCCTGGGCATTTACAAACAAATGTGGGTCTTTGTACAGAAATGCCTGCTGTCTACATATTCAGACAAAGATGGGCCTACTTCCAGCTATCACACTCAGCTTGGTGACAGAACTTTCCTTAAGGGGCCTTAATGTCAATGGGCTAACACATAAAGACAAGGAAAAGAGGGGGCAAAGCCAATCATCAGTCATACACTGCACGAGCTGCCTTTACTAGTAGCTTCATTCATACAGATATAAAGGAGGCTTTCTATATTGCCAGTCTAGAAGTAATTAACCTTTAACACCAAATATTGCTCTCCACCACAGACTAGCAGATGGAATGTCTGCTTGGTGACACAATGCCAAATGAGAGCTGTAAGAGCTGTACCCATATTACTGAAGTGTTTAAAGGAGAAGGAAAGGCTTGGTGCGCCAAGGGGTGTATTGACTTACCAGAAACCCCGGGCCGTTGCTCCTATCAGCAGAAAACTGCACCGGCCTGGGTTATATCAGTGAGCACCATGGATCGATCTTCTTCCATCTTCATCCTTCCTCCTGCGCGGCTGCACATGTGCAGTAGAACGAAAAGCCAAACTTTAACTAAAAAGTTGGCTATTTCATTCAACTGCGCTTGCGTTTACCCCTGAAAATATGAAGAAAGAAGAAGACGGAAGTGGATTGCTCCGTGGTGCTCACTGGTATAACCCCGGGCCAGTGCAGTTTTCTGCCGATAGGAGCACTGGCCCGGGGTTTCAGGTAAGTCAAGTATTAAAAACTTTCATAGGGTACGTGTAGCCTTTCATTATTACAAAAACCATGTAAAGGGAAAATAACAAGAGGGCACAATATAAACGGTTATCTGGAGTCGTTTCCAAATAATTCCACACACTCATAAGTCAATGTTTGCATGCAAGCTATAGTTCTATTATTTCCATCATTTCAGATTCAATATGGCCTCTTACATACACTGTACAATCAGAAAGCTTGATGTGCATAGAGGCAGCCACCATATAACCATTAACCACCGTATAACCATTATACAGGTATGGGATCTGTTATCCAGAATGCTCGGGACCTGGGGTTTTCCAGATAACAGATCTTTCAGTAATTTGGGTCTTCATTCCTAAAGTCTACTAGAAATCCATTTAAACATTAAATAAACCCAATAGGCTGTTTTTGTTTCCAATAAGGATTAATTCTAACTTAGTTGGGATCAAGTACAAGCTATTGTTTTATTATTACAGAGAAAAAGGAAATTTGGATTATTTGAATAAAATGGAGTCTATGGGAGACAGCCATTCCGTAATTAGGATCTTTCTGGATATCGGGTTTCAGGATAAGGGATCCTATACCTGTACCAAAATTTTTTGTTCTTTTTTTGTATTTGTCTAAAGTAAATATTTTTAAAGGGGGTGGTCCACCTTTAAGTTAACTTTTGGTATATTAAAGAATGACAAATTTTCAACAACGTTTCATTTTTTTAATAGTTTTTTTAATTATTTGCATTCTTCCTTTTACTCTTTCTAGCTTTCAAATTCAAACTGACCCCATCAAATGCTATCTAAGGCTACAAATGTATTGCTATTGCTTCTTTTTATTACTCATCTTTTTATCCCGGCCTCTTCTATTCATATTCCAGTTACTTACTCCAATCAATGCATGGTTGCTAGGGTAAGTTCAACCCTAGCAACCAGATTGCTGAAATTGCAAACTGGAGAGCTGCTGAGTAAAAAGCTAAATAACTCAAAAACCACAAGTAATAGAAAATGAAAACCAATTGCAAATTGTCTCTGAATATCGCTCTCTACATCATACAAAAAAATGTATTGAAAAGTGAACAACCCCTTTAAGGTGAATATATTTTCCTTTTTTGCACAAGTTTCTTTATATATTTTCCTTTTTTGCACAAGTTTCTTTAAAAGTTTCTTTAAAAGTGTTACTGACTTACCTTGGAGTTTAAAGGTGGCCACGTGCTTGGCAATCCTTTATTGCATCTGACTGAGCAACTTAGCTTTCCATTGTTCTGTTCGTCCAGTGTGATTGATCGGAACTGCAGGAGGTGAAGAGGTTTATTATTAATAGCCACATATTCAGCAAACTTTCCGCTATACCTGAGCTTAAAAACATTTCAGTTCAGTTAAAGAAAAGTACAATAACACATTTGATGCAAAAAGCTACGAGAAATGCCTTCTCCTTTAAACATTACAGGACTTCGATATAGTTGGCAATGTTGAATTTATTGCTATACAAAAGGGCTTTTGGGGAAGGCATAATATTTATTTTTGTGTTTGTGTAAATGATGTGGTAACACCCTTCTTGCACCTCCACTCCTCAAATTTTAAAATGTTTAGTGGTGAGTAAAACTTTCCCTTTTGCTATTAGGAACAGAATGAGTTATGAGCAGTTGTTTGACTAAGCTGTAGATATTTTGTTGAGTGAAATATTAAGTAGGTACTTTTTGGTGTGTGTGATATGCTCCACACCTGCCTATAAACAGCTGCCATATTCTCACGCAGCTGCTCTACCACTTCAGGAGTTTATGAGCTATAAAATTTAGCCAGATATATGGCACCAAATGTTGTTTTTTTCTTACAAAGTATTTTTTCCTTTTCATGCTTGACTTCAATCATTCCCTGCTAAGAAGAGCAGAAAATGTGCTGAGTGTATAACATTTGTACCCTGGCAACATAAGAGCTTTGTCTCTACAACACTCTAATTTCAGCACTAGCTGGTCTCCATGCATGTACAGCATGAATTGCTTTTATGTTATTATTGATAGCTTAGCTTAATATACATAATGTGCAGAAATAGATGTCTGCTACTGTATAATACACACATATTAAGCAGTGAACCATGATACAAACTGTAAAGCCTAGATAACACAGAACTCTGTGGCCTAGATAACTCAGAACTCTATGGCCTAGATATTTCAGGACTCTATGGCCTGGATAACTCAGGATTCTGTGGCCTGGATAACTCAGGATTCCGTGGCCTGGATAACTCAAGATTCTGTGGCCTGGATAACTCAGGACTCTGTGGCCTGGATAACTCAGGACTCTGTGGCCTGGATAACTCAGGACTCTATGGCCTGGATAACTCAGGACTCTATGGCCTGGATAACTCAGGACTCTATGGCCTGGATAACTCAGGACTCTATGGCCTGGATAACTCAGGACTCTATGGCCTGGATAACTCAGGACTCTATGGCCTGGATAACTCAGGACTCTATGGCCTGGATAACTCAGGACTCTATGGCCTGGATAACTCAGGACTCTATGGCCTGGATAACTCAGGACTCTATGGCCTGGATAGCCCAGGACTCTATGGCCTGGATAACCCAGGACTCTATGGCCTGGATAACACAGGGATCTATGGCCTGGATAACAAAGGACTATATAGCCAGGATAACACAGAACTGTATAGCCTATATAACTTAGCATACCTCCCAACTGTCCCTTTTTTGGAGGGACAGTCCCTCTTTTGACAGCTCAACCTGCAGTCCCTACTTTGTACTGGACAGTCCCTATTTTCTCTACTCTGAACAGCCAGTTAATTGGCTTTTAGCATAGAGCACAGAACAGCCCCAGGTGCAAATAAGATACTTATTGAGACACAAAAATAAGACACAAAAAAACAGTTTAGATAAGGTAGAAATATTTTCAAACTTTCACAACCAGCCAAATTCTGTAAAATGAACATGGTAATTAGGGGGTGTGGCCACAGAAAGGGGCATGGTCAAAAAAATTGCTGTGCTACGTGCAAAAAAAATTTTTTCCCTCTTTTTACTTCCAAAATGTTGGTACAGTAGGTATGACTAAGGACTATATTGCCTGGATACAATAAGAAAGGACTGGATAGCCTTGTTATAGAACAGTTGTACTAACACACTAGTAGGCACATTGTCTGTCCAGGCAGGGTGGTGACCATTTCAAAGCCCCGCCTAAAAATAATTATAGGTTAGAGCCCTAAAGAGCTTTCTGAAAAGATTTCCACTTTTGAAAATTGTAGTAATTATTTGGGGACCAGATTTTGTGCCCCAACCAAAAAGTTAAGAATAAATGCATTAAAATTTTTACTATTTGCAATTGGTTTTAATTTTTTGTTATTTTTGGTTTTTGAGTTATTTAGCTTTTTATTCAGCAGCTCTCCAGTTTGCAGTTTCAGCACCCTAGTTGCTAGGGCCCAAGTTACAGGAATTCAGTGATCCATTTGGTCAAAATCCACTGACGGTTACACAAATTACTTTATGTATCCAGGGCTCCCCTCTAAGTGATATGGGTGTGTGCAGACTGCAATATGTCACCCAATTTGGGATAAATCAAGAACGAGCTGCATGTTCTATTTCTGGGAAAAATAAAGATCCAGCTTTTGCCTAAAATGAAAATAATTTCAACCATGTCCGCTCCTATATGCACAAACTGGTGTAATTAGAAATATTTTAACTCCATTATAATTTGCCATTTTTCATTATGACTTGTTTTGGATGCCCCACATATGAAAATGCTATTTGCACACTTTGATGGAAAGCAGATGTCCTTGCAATTGATACCTTGACTTTGGGGCAGCAATTAAACATGAGACGATTCTTGCACAGCATGTAAGTATGGATTAGTTAACAGAAATTAGAATATTAAAGCAAAGGCTTCCAAATTCCAGGGTTCTGCTATACAACTGCCCCACTTTTGGCTTTTTAGTATTTTTTATATTATTATTATATTTTTGGTTATGTTCAACACAGATATAATGCAGCAAAGAATTTTCACAGCAAGCATTATAAAATCTCACGTCTGTGCTTGAGAAGTTAACTAAAACCATCTCTGGTTTCTGGGAAAGACGCTTATGATGTGATCCTCGTGCTGAGAGGAGTATGGGGGGTGAATATGCATAAAGCAGTAGAAAGCAGCTTTTCTTCCCACAGGGTTTAATGTGAATATTCTCTATTGGGAGTGACATAGTTTTTCCATTGCTCACCCTTAGAACTAGATTGATGATCTAGTGGTTGGACACTGAATGGCAATTTTAGCTCAGAGATACAGTTAAGAGGCTAGAGCATCTAAATACCTGTGGGGATACAGTATACACCAACTGATGCTGGATGAGTAGTTATCTCATAGCAAGTAGTTAGATTTTATTGCCTTTGTTAGAATTTAAAGGGGAACGGTCATGAAAAAAATGTATATAACCATTATTTCATGGAAATAAGAAACGTTCTGAAATGATAATATTATTCTTTAGTCTTCTTTCAGCAATTTATTGGTGGTATAGTGGTTGGCAAATGTTGCCTTGTAGCACTTGGCTCCTACTGTAGTAAAAGGTGTTTTATGTGCTCCCCATGCTTGCTTCCTATTCTTGCACTGTCTGCAAGAATTTCGTAGGGTTCATTTTCTTTGAGCAGGGGTGCAAATGTAAAATCGCACGTATCATAATATATGTGCATAATGAGCAAGCCGGCTGGGACATTACATGTTATTTGTGTCCCAACAGGACATTTTCTGCCCCAAATAGTAGTTTCCCCGAACTGGCTCTATGAACCCACACTTCCAGTTGGGGAACCAATTTTGCTATAATAGGTGCCCTTTAATTTATTAAACTTTCTCATCCATGAATCACAACAGACGGTGTACAGCAAGAGCCTTTCCATACTAGTTTTATGTGCATTTTGCACTTATTCATGAAGTGCGCACGAAAGATTATTTTTTATTACATGGCCAAAGGAAATTAGAGGGAACATTGCCTGGGGTCCTGTCCCATAAAATTACTTATACACCAGCAACCTGTTGCACCTCTGGGTAAATTCTTGGTCATACAGGAGCAATTCTTCTTTACATAAACAAATGCCACCTGCCTGGTTCAGAATGAACATATCCCTTAATATTGTATTAGTAGTCCCAATATGAAAATTTAATTGTATTAAAACAAGGTTTGCTTTTTTTTTTTAATTGTGTATATATTATTTTGGTTAACTCAATGAGTATAACTGCAACAATATAAAATATTATATTCCAATATAATGATTGTACTTTGTATTGTTGAAAATGAATAAAAATTGTCAGTAAAAAAAATAAAAAACTAGGCTTGCACATATTGGCATATTGCCATTAACCCAGTCCAAATGGGGGGCCTGGATTGGTATGAAAGTAGAGAGACTTCCACCTAAAGGATAAGATTTTTGTGATTCAGCTACAGCAACCTGTAGAGAGCTGCACAGCTATTTTACTTAATGGGATTGGATTCAGCTAAACATTAAGAATAAAAAATACTTCGAATTTCAAAGTATTTTTTTAGCTACTTCGACCATCGAATTGACTACGACTTCGACCTTCGACTATGACTTCAAATCAAACGATTCGAACTAAAAATAGTGCGACTATTCGACCATTCGATAGTCGAAGTACTGTCTCTTTAAAAAAAACTTCGACCACCTACTTCGCCACCTAAAACCTACTGAGCACCAATGTTAGCCTATGGGGAAGGTCCCCATAGGTTTTCCTAGATTTTTTTGATCGAAGGAAAATCGTTCGATTTGATGGATTAAAATTCTTCGATTCGTGCGATTCGAAGGATTTAATCGTTTCCTTCGATCGTTCGAACGAATTGCAGTAAATCTTTCGACTTCGATATTCAAAGCCGAAGGGTTTAACTTCGATGGTCAAATATCGAGGGTTAATTAACCTCGATATTTTAAACCACCCCCATGTTACCACAAGACCATATAAACATTAATGTGGTAGCACACCAAAAAACCAAATATTTGGTGTTTACTGCAGGGATATCACTTATCACTCATACGTGAAAAAAGTTTATTAAGTCATAAAAAGACATACCCTTAAATCCTGTTACTCCTCCTCCCCTATGGATAACACAACAACCCCCAGCACATGATTCAACACCTTAGGGGCCTCTAATAACAATTTTTAAATGATAACAGACCCCCAGAACAAACCCCTACCAGATTTATGTTTCACAGGCAGAACAGGGTATAGGACAGGCAGAGTATGGCACATACAGGGAGCATAGGGCAGGAAGAGTATGGCACACACAGGGAGCATAGGACAGGCAGAGTATGGCACACACAGAGATCATAGGACAGGCAGAGTATGGCACACAGGGAGCATAGGACAGGCAGAGTATGGCACACACAGAGAGCATAGGACAGGTAGAGTATGGCACACAGGGGGCACAGGGCAGGCAGAGTATGGCACACAGGGGGCATAGGGCAGGCAGAGTATGGCACACAGGGGGCATAGGGCAGGCAGAGTATGGCACACACAGGGAGCATAGGGAAGGCAGAACAGATCACGAGACAGGGAAACCTATCAGGACCATGCAGTAAAATGTACTACATATAGTGACACAGTGCTGGTGCCTCTTCAGAATTTTGCATGAGATGTGAACAGGTGAATTTAAAAATGAAGACCAATTGCAACTTGCCTACAGTATAATAAAGGTTATTTTTGTCTACATTACAATACAGTTTATGGTTGTTTCAAAAATTCTAATTCAAAATGATGACTCCAAGCTGATTGTCACGCAAGTAAAAAACATAGTTCAATTTTATTTACTTATGACAAGGCATTGCTGCAATTATGCATGCTAAATTTCCCATAAGATTTCCATGTCAGAATCATGTAACACTATATAATGATCTTCAATTTAAAACAGACCCTGTTGCCGCCTTGTTAATTCCTTATCCATTTAGCTATAAACTGGTCAATGTTAAACCAGTCATTATAGCCGTGGTGAGAAAATCAAGAGCATAATGATAAAGTCTCTCCCTCCTGCAAATTCTTTCTTAGATTGTACCCAGCATTTCATGCTCTAATCACAGGGGATCATTCTTTAAGGGCAGTTTTATATATATATATATATATATATATATATAAGTAAAACAAACAGACTCCACAAAGTCAATTAGGCACAGATTGTATATGACTGGGGTTAGAAAAATCATCCATTCCCATGAAATATTTCTTCCACTCTTGCTACAAGCTGATTTCACAAGGATGTAGAACATGGGAAACTGCAGTAAAAATTCACAAAGATTGGCCAGTTAACTTAAAAAAAATAAAAAAATAAAAAATAAGTGTTTAGAGGTTTTTCTTCAGCCATAATTCCATGGCATCTTTACAAAAACAAGCAGACTTGCTTGTGCTTAGAGGTCCTGTTTTTGTTTAGAAGGAAAGGATTAAGTCTAAGAAAACAGAGCAGGAAAAAAAGATCACTGTTAAGGTGTAAAAAACAGCGTAAAAAACGGTGTCAATTCTTTACACATTTCATAGGTCCAAATTACCCTAGCAACCGTGCATTGATTAAAATAAGAGACTGGAATATAAATAGGAAATTACCTGAATTACAAAGTTGAGTAATAAAAAGTAGCAATAACAATAAATTTGTAGCCTTACAGAACATTTGTTTTTTAGATGGGTCAGTGACCCCCATTTGAAAGTCGGAAAGAGTCAGAAGAAGAAAGCAAATGCTATAATTCAAAAACTATTTAAAAAAAAGTTGCTTAAAATTAGCCATTTAATAACATACTTACATTAAAGGTTAACTTTAAGGCTAGACAGTTAGTGGTTGGGGAGCACCGTCCATCAAACACAGAGGATGGTGTGCAGGGTCAAATGGTAATTATAATAAGAAAGAGAGAGAAAAAGAGCTGACCCATCCAGCTGCACCCTCCCATCTGTTAGTTCCGAAACTCAAGTGAAGTAAATAATAAAACTTAACCTTTAATAAATCATTAAAAGCAAGATCTAGATAGCAACATTAAAATTGAGGTTAGGTATAGGAGGCTGATTGACTAGGTATGTTGCTATCTAGATCTTGCGTTTAATGATTTATTAAAGGTTAAGTTTTATTATTTACTTCACTTGAGTTTCGGAAATAACGGATGGGAGGGTGTAGCTGGATGGGTCAGCTTTTTTTTCTCTCTTTCTTATTTTAACTTTAAGGCTAGTCTTCCTACTGAATGCAGCAATGCTGTAATACTACAAAATTGTAAGTCTTGTGTAGTCAAGAGCATATGCCCCACAGAAGTAAGATTGTGAGGTTTATACCTCCAGTGATATCCACTAGCCTGGGGACCCCATACTGTACACTTAGGGTAGAGGTAAGAATAAGTAGAAACGCTCACCACATTGTTTGGTGCAACTTTTTGTTCCAAAGCTTGATCCAAATAAATTACTCCTGGAGGCATAATTTGCACCAAACAGTGACATGGGTGCTCCTCTTCTATTTATTCTGATTGTATCTAAAAAGCAATCAGGCTACAAAGCACTTCCACCAGTCATAGTAACTTGTCGATATTTCAACTAAACTGTACCTGTATTGAATCCTTTCTTTGTCCATTGTTAGTGTAGCAGTCCTCTCTGGTTGCCTAATCCAGTGCCTGTAAGAAATAAAGATGACAATGAGTAAAAGTAATGCAACCCATATTCATGTCAGTAGCATGGAGCTGTTATTTCTCAACATTTCTCAACTATTTCTCATCTATAGTGCCCAATTCTACTCTTAGACGGCACAGAGATCACACACAACCGTTAATACAAGAGAATCCAATTCAAGTGTAATAGGTCTGGAATGAAACCCATTCTCTTTGGGAGTTAAGTGGCATCAAGGTTATTTTGGACTACAAATGCCCCTAAGTATTTTCCTAGCAGACCTTGTACCTGGCAGTTGATACATGACTTTCTAATGATGTACAAAATACAGGGGGGCCCAATTCCATTGTGCCACATATACTATGCTATATACGTAATGTCTGCTTAAAAGAGCACAATTCCTTTCACTTCATGTTTCTAGTGCAAAGCACTTGGTCTGGGGGGGTGTATCTTTAGTGCAAATAGTTTAATTACACTTTATCGCACTAGAAAAACAATCCGGTTTTAAAAAATGGAAATTCGCCTCTTAAATGTACCAGGAGCACCTTTTGGGCTCCTGGTAACCTGCTCAGAATTGCTTTGCATTGGTGAATCTTTCCTGTTTTCACCTTCCATATAGAGTTGCCATCTTTGCTGGAAAAAAAATACAGGCCATCCTATATTTATAAAGTATGGGTCAGGTCAGGTAGCAAACTTAATTCAGCATTGGCTGTAAATGAGCTTTTGTGTGTGATCTCTTGTTGTCAACTATAGAAATTAGTGGAGTTTCAGGAATAATTTGAGGTCAAAGGTCTTAAGAGCAAAAGCCAGCTAGTGTACTAGAATATTTTGGAAAGTTTACTCTTCCACCTTTGACAAGCATGCCCCTTTGTTCAAGCCAAGGCTCCCATATGATTGCAAAGATTACGGGAAAAGCCCTAGCTTTAGGGGACAACTTGATTGGGCACCTAAAGCACCTAAAAATGTGACCTAATACTGTCACTGTTATTGCATGGGTAAGGTTGCCACTCGGCCGGCATTTGACAAGACAAAAATACAACTTGACAAATACAAACTTGAATGGGCACCTAAAGCACCTAAAAATGTGCCCTAGTACTGTCACTGTTATTGCATGGGTAAAGGTTGCCACCTGGCCGGCACTGTTATTGCATGGGTAAGGTTGCCACCTGGCCGGCATTTGACAGACAAACTGCCAGCTATTCCCATAATCTTTGGTTAAGGTTGCCACCTGGCCGGCATTTGACAGACTAATCCCCATCTTTTCCCGTAATCTTTGCAATCATATGGGATCCTTTGCTTGAACAAAGGGGCATGCTTGTCAAACGTGGAAGAGTAAACTTTCTGGCTTTTGCTCAGACAAAAATAACTGGCAATATATTTGCCAGTGGCAACTCTACCTATAAATCCCTCCCTTCACTGCCCCTCTCCATGGCTATGTACTCCCTTTAGAGCAGAGGCCAGCCTCCGTCCTGCCTATTTCCCTGCTCTATTCGCCAGTTCCACCGCCCAGTGCACCAATATCCGTATTATCTGCACAAAATCCGGCAACCTTATGCACAGGTCACATCATCGATTCCCAGCTATGCCGGCAACATTACAGACAATACTTGTGGCCACCAATTTCCTCCATATCTACATCACATACTACTAGGTCAGGTCCTTAAGTCACCTCTCCTGGCAATGTTATCCATATACCCACGCATTTGTTAATGTGTTATTTTTGTCATCAAAACCTTTTACAGAAACATAGAAAATGGTCATATCAGTAACCATGATATGATTCTTATAATATCCAGGAAAAGAAGTAATCATCTCTCCCTAAGTAGACTTCAGGCAGTACTTCTAGGAATATCTAGGAGACCATGAAACATTTGACCCCGTTCAGACTGGGCCCTTTATATTACCATATGTGATGATTGGGCCATTTATAGATACTCTGTTATTGTTATTGACCAATCGAATATAATTTACAATGGAGCTACAGCTCCATTGTATATTCTTCCAATGTTTTGAGAAATCAAACGTGCTAGACCATTAAAGCAGAGTGCTATGCACTGTACTGTACGTCTCCCCTTTGGTTTGCCGGCATTTTAAACGTACATTCCTCCCATAGTGAAAGCATTCACACAGCATAGATTTACATAAGAATTCAAATCAACAGCTGCATTATGTCAGTTTTTGCTCTGGTATGGCTACAGTGTTAAGATATTCATCACCACAGAAAAAAAAAACTACTTCTAATGTTTCTGTCAAAAAACAGTCCCAAGGGGCCCATGTTTTATCAGACTGAAGCCATGGTGTTGTAGTGAATGGGTGAATATTCCATTTTCATCACTTCCTGAACCTCAAATTGAAGCACAAGGGAGTAGGAAATTAGATTATTTTTTTTCCATTTAAAACAGATAAGTTGCCTAGCAACTAAACATGGTTCAACAATGTGAACTGGAATGTATTGTAATCCACATAACCAGAGCAGTGGTTTCAGAGGTTTAGGACGAACAAATTTACCGGCACACAAGGCTTAATTATGCAGGATAAAACCTTGCTTTATTCGTAGTGTAGAACTGCAACGTTTCGGAGCAAAGCCCCTTTCTCAAGCATACGGAACCGTGATTCAGAGAGTGTAAATAGGGTAATCAGTTAATTTTTGCATAAAAACACATTATATAAACATTGTGGCAGTATATACAATAAAACGGAACCGTGATTCAGAGAGTGTAAATAGGGTAATCAGTTAATTTTTGCATAAATACACATTATGTAAACATTGTGGCAGTATATACAATAAAACTCCTACAAAAGTGAAGTGATATAGATAGTGACTAATAGGTCTATTTTCAAAATATATCCAAAAGAGTCCAAGTAAAAAAATAGTCCTTGAAAAAATCTTTTTGACAAACTCCTTGTGAATTTCCAATGTACCATGAAAAAAAGTGAGCCGCAAATGCCACTATAAAAAATAAATGCAACAAAGTAACAAGCAGGAGATAAGGAATTGAATTAGCAATTAATGTAGCCGTTTGTAATTACAGCTTAGGTACAAAGTATATAACTCACCCTGTAAGTATAGGAAAAGGGAAATTGGAGTTTTACCTAGCCCTGGATGATTATCGGGGAGATTTTCTTATCTGTTAGAAAAGAAAGACACTTTATTTAATAAAATGCAACAAACACCTCAAAGGAAACAAGACAAATTGTATTCTTCATTAAGCCCCTTGGGGCACCTGGACTGAAGTAAACAAATCCAGCAGCACTCTCTCTGTAGTAATCGACACTTTTTGCCTCACGAGGAAATTTCAGGCGACTTCGGAAAACGAATCGGTGATTGTGCTTAGCTGCGGCGATTTTTCATTTTAGCCAGCGCAAGAGTGAGGGAAGGCGTTCAGGGTCGCTGCAAACCCAAGGCGATTAGTGGCCAGACGACTAAATCTCCCCGAAACGCCCAGTGTGACCCTAAAAAGGACAGCATAAAACCTGAACAAGTGGCTTAGCTTGCACCTCAAGTAAAGCAAACAGAAAGTCTCTGCTTAATTAAACAACCCATTCTAGAGTAAGTAGGTGGGCTAGAAGTTAATCTACTGGTGTTTTCCTTATTTTGTTTATTCTTAGAAGAATAGTAGTATAACAAATGGTCTCCAGTAAAGAATTGAGTGGGCTTGTTTTGCGGAAGAGGTAGTACAAATACATATTATGGAGGATTAATGGAAGACATCAGCAAACATAAGGTAGCAATGTACAAGCAGAAAGATATGTAAACATGGCCTCATTTAGGAGACTTGACTTTTCACCTAAACTTAAAGCCAGTCCTATACACAGAGATATTATCAAACTTTTACGAATTGAGCAATATTTATATGTCACCATTACCATTTATATATGTCACTTCAGCACAATACGCAGCACTTTATAGCTAATAATTTACAATAATTAAACAATATTTACAAAATAAAAAGTATTCCAAAATTCCATGTTTGACGTGTGCACCCTATTGTTCAGTGTTGTGCAATGTAATGTAAAGACAACCTAGGAAAACAACTGATGGTCAATTATTTCCTACTATATTGTATTTGGAGGGGTTAGCCCCCAGACTAAGCACCAAGCTAAGGTGCTAGGGAGTGTTGTGGCAAAAAATGCTGTTGACATGCAAACAAAGAGGTCAGTTGGGATCAGGAACATCAATTTATGCCACTATCATTATATCATCAGATTGACTAAACACAGATATTGTAAGCCAAACGGACCATCATTTTCAAACCTCCCAATGCCAATATTCTTATACAGGTATGGGACCTGCTATCCAGAATGTTTGGAACCTCGGGTTTTCTGGATAACAGAGCTTTCTGTAGTTTGGATCTTCATACTTTAAGCCTACTAGCAAATCCTGTAAATATTAAATAAACCCAATAGGCTGGTTTTGCCTCCAAAAAGGATTAATTATATCTTATTTTGGATCAAGTACAAGGTACTGTTTTAAAAGGAAATAATTTTTAAAAATTTGGATTATTTGCATAAAATGGGGTCTATGGGAGATGGCCTTTCCATAATTCGGAGCTTTTTGGATAAAGGGTTTACATATAATGGACCCCAAACCTGTACAAGGATGTCTCTTCTCATCATTTATTTGACGCATGTCTTGAAAATCATTTGAAAACTTTATATCGGACTATAATATCTATGTATGAGCATGCTTACCATTGTGCCCTGTATTTTCTAGGTTTTTCTTGCTCTTTTTGAAAGGCATAGGGAAGCTTTTTTTTAGACGTAAACATCTCCATTCCTTTCGGAAAACTTTTGTTAATCAGGGATACCCTCTGCAGGTCATTGATGATCAAATCCACAGAGCAACTCAAATACCCAAGGACACACTCTTGGATTACAAAGAAAAGACAGAAAACAACAGGGTACGTATTGTACTTACCTACAACCCACAACTGAACATTATTAGAAAAATAGCCAGAGTCCTGCAACCCATGCTCCATACAGATACCCGAGTAAAACAAATATTCCCGCAACTACCTCTGTTGTCTTATAGACAACCACCTCATCTGAGTAAAATGATTGTCAGAAGCGTTCTTCCTAAAACAAGTAAAGCAGGTGCATTTCCCTGCAACAGATGTGAAACCTGCAAATACATCCTGCAAAGATCAAGTTGCTATTCCAAATACACAAAAAGTCTACACCATTCTGGACCACTATTTGTGTGCTTCATCCAATGTGGTATACATGATTACGTGTACTAGGTGCTCCACAGGAGGCAGATACATTGGTGAAACAGGACAAAAATTGCGCACCAGGATAAACCATCACAGACATAAAATCAACAACAAATCATGCGATACACCAGTGGGGCAACACTTCTGCAGTCAAAATCACAGTCTTCGGAACATGCAGGCCTTGATTCTAAAAGGGAACTTTAAAACTGAACAGGAAAGGAAGATTTATGAATTCAAATGTATGGAGTTATTTAACACATTAAGACAGGGTCAGGTTTCATGTCACACTATGACTGAATCCAGACTCCTGGTCTATTTACAACCCACCCTAATTCATTATATTATCTCTACAATTGATCTCTATCTATCTGTAACTTCCTAATTTATTGCCCATGAATACCGTTCACTGATCTAACAGAATATATGCTGTGCCTTTCTAGCTTTCATTTGTATTTTGCCTGACGAAGGGGCCTTGGTGCTCCGAAAGCTTGCAATGTATTTTTATTGTTAGTCAATATAGGTATCACTTCTACAATACTTTTTGTATTCGTTTGTTTTTTTATTTGTTATTTTTGCTACTGGCTTACACGGTACCAGAGTTTTTGTTTTGTGCTCTCCCTATGAAAGAATCACTTAAGGATGTCCCAAACTAGCAGGTAAGTGCAAGAAAAAGTGCCAAAAATGTCAGTGTGAGAGTATTAGTAGTACAATTGTGTATATCTCTGTTAGCTTAAATGTAATTTTTGAATGCAAAAGGTAACACAAACCAGTGTTTGAGTAATATTGTACCTAGAATGTTGCCTAGAGAATTGATCTACTTTATGTTTTGTGCCCTTTCAACTTGTCAGGCTTATAAAAGCATCAGAAGAGCAACGCAGAGCTTTGCCCTTTGTTATTTAATGTTTGCCTCTCTAAACATCTGGATTTCTACCTCAATGTAAAACAATCAAATGCTAACACAATTAGCATCACCTATCAGTGTGCTGTTTATTGTTATGGCAGCTGTGCTGGCTTGTGTTTCATCATTCAGTGTTTTGGTTTGTATGGGAATTTGCTGAACATTGCACAGTGCAACCGGCAAATCCCAGATAAAGTCAACATTTCAGCAAATTTCCCATCAAGCAGCTCATCCTCAGGGGGGCTCATTATTTGTTTTAACCTGGAACACCACCAGAATCCTGACACTTAATACAGAAGTTAATGCCCGAGTTCTAGAAAGACAAGACATAGCCCAAAACAAAACATCATTAGGCTGATCAACTATTTTGTTACCCCACCTTCCTTCCTTCATTCTATTCCAGGTCACAGGTTTGACCTCTCCTTTGTTGGTACATTTTTTCAGGAAATAAGAATGAGGTCAGGAAATGTATATGTCTATGTATGTAAGTTTGTAAAGGACACAATGAATTTTGGAACGTTAAAAAAAAACACATTTATCAGAATGACAAATTTCCAGTAACCTGTAGAGTGAACTGACAAAGCAACATGGAATAAATATAAGGAAAAATAATTATTGTCACATGGTCTACAGTATTAACCATGAAAGGTTCAAACCATATTTTATGTTATCACATTTTGTTAAATAATGGGACCTATTAACAAATGGTCAATGAATTGCCACATGAATGTGATATGAAAAAGAATACTTATCTAGTAGAGGTTTTGTGCTTCAGCGACTTCTTTTCTTATTACATAAATCCTCGCTACTCAGATATTCTGTGATGATGTTAAAAACATTCAACATATAAAAGTGAATGCTACCTTTAACTTTCTCATTTAAACAGAAAGTATCCTCATAGAGCCTAATACTAGCTTGCCCTTGTGCCGATCTCATCATTCACAACTCGTTTTTCAATATATAGCTATAAGTACATGCACACATTCAGTTTAACGTCAAATAAAGGCAAATATGCAATACTATCATAAATCAGAATTGTAAAAGTCAGCTGAAGAATTCATCACTGAAAGGGTCTGACAATGAAATTTAAAGAATCAAAAGAATTTGAGAACCTGCTTAAAATCCTAAAATAAATAAATATATAAATATATATATATATATATATATATATATATATATATATATATATATATATATATATATATATTCATTCTCCTCTTTAAAATATGTTTGAATTTTATGTGTGGGGATAATTGCACGGAACTAGTATGCATCTGTTGCAAAAATGGTTTACTGATGGAAATATTTTTAACCTGAATCCGACTGCATATGGGCCTTGTCACATCCAGCCCAAGTTTTCTGGAAGTGGTCACTGACCAGGAGCATGCACAATGGAACCCACGATAAAGTTGACTTCCAGTGCACATATACCTACTCTGAACTCATTAGCAGGGAACCTGAGACCAGAAGTGACACAGCCTAACCTGGTGCAAAGTTCTGCATGTGGAAACCAGTTATGGGGTGCACATTGCTTTTGGCCTGTTGGGTTGATGCAGTTTTGAAGAGGGCAGAAAGGCCTGTTTGTGAGGTCAGTGGTAAAAATTCATAGGAGGCCCTCTTAATTACAAACACAAGGGTGTGTGTGTATTAATTGAACATAACTTTCTCAAGTGCATCAAATTTTGATGCCAAATTTTGTCCCTAGAGGAAAACATGGAGGTTAACAGATGAGACAAACATGTAAAAAAAAAACAAGGATTATACATTTCTATCTCTGCTTGGATCATTCCTAGTACACTTCCCATGTGCCTCTTATAAAATGGGGTGCATTAATGGGATAATCCTACATCAAGCAAATGTTTGGCTGTTAATCCTCCTCAACAGCCCGTGGCACTGGGACTTGGCCATGGTATTCTTGGAGTATCCTGATCTGCAGGTGCATAACACATGAAGGAAAGATCCTTGATATTTATTATGAGCTGCTCATCTGTTTTAAGTTTTCTGGTTTTGAAGAAGCTAACTTTTCTTTGAATCAGCTTTCTCAAGCACCTTCAGTCCAACTCGGACTGTGCTATAAAAATAGCTACGGATATAAAGATAGCTAGGGTTTTCAGGATATCTTCTCCATATCTTCCACCATGTTATATGTAATTTACTAATAATGAAGGCAGGAGCCCTTATGTTTCCAACACAACCCCTACGGAAGTGCCAATGTCTTGCAATTGAGGGTCAATGTTATTGCTCAGTACAATTCTTTCAAACAAAATATGGAGATGAAAAGGCTCTTTAGTATTAACCAAAGCTCAAGATATTTTTCTTTAATATATTCAGAAAAATAAAGTAATGCATTTTCCTGCAGAATTTTGGTTATATAAAGCCCACAAATCAAGGGAGCTGTTATGATTTAGCCATTCATATTCTAAATCTATTTGAAACTGGTTTTATTTTTTATGGCGTTTGAATTAATTGGATTAATTTTTCTTCAGCAGCTCTTCAGTGTGGCTTTTTTTATCTGGTAGATATGGTGCAGTTTACACTAGCCACCATGCAGTGGTTTAAATGAGAGACAGAGATGAATAGAAGAGGGTCTGAACAGCAAGAGAATAGAAAACAGTAACAACAAAATTGTGGCCTCACAGAGCAAACATTTTTTTGGCTGCTGGAGTCAGTGATACCCATATGACAACTGGGAAGAGCTAAAAGAAAAAGATAAATCAAAAAATAGTTAATTCTCTAACATACTAAATAGCCCCTTTAAGAATCAATAATGAATAAAAAGAACACAATTGTGGCATGAATCATAAAACGTCACAATCCCATATACCTAATAGCATAGAGGTGGTTAAGGCTGCTAATATTTTCAGTTTTTCTTTAAATGGCTTTACAGACAAATGTCATATATTCATCATAAGACCTAAAGTGTCCATTACACTTTCACTTATGAATACAAATAATTTCCCAACAACGAAAGGGGAACTAAAAGCACAAAAGATTAAAGTAAATGGATCATTGCACAGAAAGAGAGAGCATATTTTTCCTTAAAACCACTCATTACAAAATAATTAACTGCTAAATTATTCAGGGGTATGTTCTGTGTGTTTATGACTAGAAAAAAACAATTATATATTGACTTTAATTCAACAGCAGCTATTGTTTCAGTAAATAATACAAAAAAACAAAGACTACCAGGCAGTTCTCAAATTAGAGGTCATCCATTCTGATTAGAAGAAAGTAGGTTCTGTCTAAATATTCGGAAGGGTTTTTTTTTTACAGTGAGAGCTGTGAAGATGTGGAATTGTCTCCCTGAATCAGTGGTACAGGCTGATACATTAGATAGCTTTAAGAAGGGGTTGGATGGTGTTTAGCAAGTGAGGGAATACAGGGTTATGGAAGATAGCTCATAGTACAAGACTAGAGTCTTAAAATGTTGAACTTGATGGATTGAACTTGAACTATGTTACTATGTGAAACAGATCAGTGGCCTGATGGAAGCAAAATGTAAATGCCTTGAATATTCTTTAGAAGTCAGAACATAGTTATAGTTTTTATGGATAGAAGTCAATCATGCAAAAACTCATTGCAAGGATAAAACCTACAAAGGCAGCAACTGCAGCTCAGAAAATAGCTTATATAGATATATTTCTGGCCAAGTTTTCACATTGCATATCTGCCAATATCCCAAGAACCTCATAGATCTATCCTTTTATGTACATTGGGGACCAATTTCACTGGCAGGGGACACCACCCAGGTTACAATGGGCTAATAACTATGGTGACCTGACATGGGGTAAAGGGTCCTGATAACTTAATAGTATGGGGCCCCTTGATTACTAATGGCTGTCCTGTAAAAATGAAAACAACAAAGAGGAGCTCCAAGTGTGATATTATAAATACATTATAAAATGTTTTTATTTGATAGTTAATCAAAAGACATGAGTAAAAGACAACATCTCAATATCCACATCTTCAACCTCAAGTACCTGTGTACCACAACGTCTTTCCATATTCTAAGGGTAAGGCCATACTGGGCATTTTGGGGAGATTTGGTCACCTGGCGACTAATCGCCTCGTCTTTGCGGCGACCAATCTTCGAAGTCGCTCAAAGTTGTCTAACGAGGAAACTTCGGGCGGCTTTGGAAAATGAATCGTCGCGTGTGATTAGCGCCTGCGTTTTTTTATTTTAGCCGGTGCAGAGTCAGGGAAGGCGTTTGGGGAGATTGGTCGCCGCAAAGACGAGGCGATATGTCACCAGACGACCAAATCTTCCCAAAACGCCCAGTGTGGCCTAACCCTAAGTAGTCTTTGCATGGGCTTGAGCTAGTGGGAAGCACAATATGGCAAATATATAAGTCTTGGAGGCTAATTTACCATAATTAAATTTTCCAAATACGAGAAAAATGCGGCACAAACACAAAAACATTAATATTATTGAGGCCATTCTTCAGAACCTGGAATAGTTGGCATTCAATACAGAAAAAAACTCACTGACACGGGTTAATAGAAGTCAATGGGCATCGTCTCTGAGAAATGTATTTATTTTCCCATTTCATCAAAACGTTTGAAAATGGAATAGTTTGATTGTCAAAAAAAAGCATGCTGGGTTTTTTCTTAAATAAGCTAGTATTTGAGAAAAAAGGTGCATGAGATTTGTCACAGTTTTTTTGTTTTTGTGAGCACATTTTTTCCCCACGCCTCAAAAAAAAAGTAGGGATTAAAAACACACAAAGACTATTACATACCATGATATACTACCACTCTACATTATTAATAACTAAATAATCTTTCCCTCTGCTCGTGAACTCCTGGTTCTGTTTCCTTTTCCCTGCAGGAGGGAGGTTTTCCTATTGGCCCAGCGATTGTGACTATTTCGTGTACATAGGTTACATAATAGAAGGGAGCACATGGCTCTATCTTAGACGGAGCAGCATCAGCTCCACCAAAGACAAGCCATGTGCATATACTGTAGGTGACACGTGCCTAATAGTATAGGGACCACAGAATAGTAAATGGTTGAGATGCTTCCACTATGGGGATTTAGGGAGGGAGTTACAGTTCACCTTCCTAAAAAAAACGCTTCCTTCACTAAACCAAGCAGGTTTGGCTGAGCAAGAGGACAATAAAAATAGCAGTGTTCTACTTAAAGAGCAGCTAGAAAAAGGTATACTTACTGTGTCCCCCGTCCCCCCATAGCCATTTAAGGCTGTAGCACACCAGACACTTTCCCCTAAGATTCTAGTTTCTGGTAGAGTTTAGTGCCTTGTGTCTGCAGCTTTATTTACAGAGGAAATATTGTCAGTGTATTAGGAAAATATCCTTATGCCTAGGCCAAACAGCTTAATACAGGGGTTAAAACACTCAATAAAATTAGTGTCAGTATCTCCTAGTCTATCCTTCCTACCAGAATCGTAACAACTGTAAAAGAAGCAAAGGATGCCCTGATCCAGCCTCTGTATACTCTTCAACTCTACAAAGTGTCAGCTGCTGTGCAAGATCAAATGGCCTTATCATGAACAGCCTAATTCCAGAGTGTAATGCGATTATCAGTGATTTCTCAAGAAAGCAGCAGGAAATAAGCCTAAGCTTTGAAGTTGTTGGGAAAATAATATATGCAGAACTGGACATGCAGCTATTCTTCGGGAGGCCGAATTACCTTGCGTTAAAGATAATTGATGTGGGTGAATATTCTGTATCAAAGATAATCCTCCAAAATTGCACCCATGTTGAATAATGCCTGGCTTTCTTCTCAGTCTTTATAAGAGGATTTGTTCCATGGGTTCAAAACTAGAGCTTTGATTTATATCGGTGTTCAGTGCAACAAGGTGCTCAGTTTGGTTATTAACAGTTCACGCTAAAGTAATCAAGCTGATGTGAGGCAACTCAGTCATGTAACATTGTCTTTAGTCCTCCACATTCATTGTCTCCCCTACATTAAATGATCATAAATTAAAGAAGTGATGGACAAGTTAACACATGAGCTATTGGTCATGTTATAACTTGATTAGAAATACGTTGCTTTGTTTTGTAAAGAGCAAACCACTTGCGTGTCTATCTGGATAAGTGCTACAAGGATACCCAGGTTAGTACCCCCAGAGATAAAGATAAAATAAACAAGAGGTTCACTAAAAACAGGGATCTAGAAGTGGTGGACTACGTGGAAAAATTAAATAGAAACTTGTATAGCTATTTTGTATCTTGAGCACTCCTGGGAACTGAGGACCTTGCTCGTTCTTACCCAACTAAGACTTGGCAAGTCAAAACTCCCTGCACCTCCTGTTAGAGCATGATTTACAAAGGACTCTCTATCAGGTGGGTGCTCGCTGTAGCATAGAGGAATCACTACCCTTAAACACACACAACAGATCTCACAATAACTTGAGCACCAATGGTTCTTGAAAACACCTTGAATGGCCAATTCAAAGCAACTTTTCAATAGGTCTTCCTTTTTTCATTTTTTTTATAGTTTTTGAATTATTTGCCTTTTTCTTCTGACTCTTTCCAGCTTTCTAATGGGGGTCACTGACCCCATCTAAAATGCAAATGCTCTATAAAGCTACAAATTGATTTTCATTGCTACTTTTTTATTACTTGTCTTTTGTGTTATTCAGGCCCTTTCCTATCCACATTCCAGTCTCTTATTCAAATCAATGCATGGTTGCTAGGGTAATTTGGGCTCTAGCAACCCGATTGCTGAAATTGCAAACTGGAGAGTTGCCAAATTAAATGCTAAATAACTCAAACACATAATATCAGTCTCTACTTCATACTAAAAGTTAAGTTAACATACAGTGGGGGTACAAACCCGTCTGATCTAATTACTACCTTCAGCCTGACTCTTTCTCCTAGATTGACATATTACAGAATATTTTCTCATACTAGCTACTCCAACTGAGGTCTTCTACCATAGGCTCTCCTGCATCAACCACCCCCTACAGGATGTAGGGTTCAAAAATACAGAACCACGTGATAACTCCCCTTGTTAAGACTAGGGAAACCCAACACCCCTAGTACTGCCAGGAACTTTTAACCTGGAAAGGGAAACAGTTCCCTCTACCAAATCTGAAACATAATTAACCATTATGGGGACTGATTTAAGTAAAGGGTCAGAAAAAACCTTTATACCCCCCAAACTAATTTTTGCACAATAAAAGAGAACACTGCTTTTCAACAATGTTGAAAATGGTTTTAAAGGGGTTGTTCACCTTTAAATGAGCTTTTAGCTTCTATATAAATACATCAGTAAACCCTCAAAGTAATGCTGCTCTGAATCCTCTGTAAAAAGAAACACCACATTTCTTTCCTTCTATTGTGTACTCATGGGCTTCTGTATCAGACTTCTTGTTTTCAACTTAAACCTCCAGGGCTAGGGCTTGAGCATGCTCAGTTTGCTCCTCTCTTTCTCTCCGTTTTCCCCATACCTCCTCCCCTCCCTGCTGTAATCTGAGCCCAGAGTTATGACTGAGCAGGGAGAGACTCAGACAGGAAGTGTTGTCACACCAAGTGAACATGGCAGTTGCTATCCTAAACAAACAGAGAGCTTCTAGAGCTGTTTACTCAGGTATGGTAAAGCATTCTCCAGAATAAATATAGTGTTATAGATTGCACTATTGTGGCTAATCTATTGGCAATAAACTTCTTCGGAACTTTCCTTCTCCTTTAAGTTAACGTTTAGAGATTTAAATTCTGTGTTTTTTGAGTTATTTAACTTTTTATTCAGTAGCTCTCCGTGTCTGGTTGACAGAGGCCCAAACTACTCTAGCAACCATGCATTGATTTTAATAAGAGACTGGAATATGATTTTGGAGAGGGCATGAATAGAAAGAAGAGTAATACAAAATAGCAATAACAATACATTTGTAGCCTTAGAGAGCATTCACTTTTAGATGTGAAAAGCTGGAAAAAGTCAGAAGAAGAAGGCAAATAATTAAAAAAACTAAAAAAAAGAGAATATGAAGGCCAGTTGAAAAGTTGCTTAGATTTAGCCAGTTACAGATTTATCAAGGGTCGAATTTCAAAGTAAATTTCAAAGTAAAAAATACGTTGAATTCGAACCTTTTTCATCGAATTTGTGTATTCTGCGGTCAAAGTAAAATCGTTTGATCGAACGATTAAATACTTCGAATCGAACGATTTTAACGTATGATCATATGATTTTACTTTGACTTCAAAAAACAGAAAAATGCTGTAGAAGGTCCCCATAGGCTAACATAGCACTTCAATTTTCTGCAGTTTTCTTTTATTTTTATTCACCACCAGTATCAACGTTTCGGGGGGTGCAACCTCCCTTCGTCAGGATATACTGGGTGTATCCTGACGAAGGGAGGTTGCACCCCCTGAAACGTTGATACTGGTGGTGAATAAAAATAAAAGAAAACTGCAGAAAATTGGTGTGTGTGGATCCATAACTGTAATTGCTGCTATTGGAAGGCCTCGTCAGGCCGAAGGATAACCAGCACCACTAAAGCAGAAAAAGTGAGTAAAGTTCCAGGTGTGCGGTGTAACCATTTCAATACTATTAACATAGCACTTCGGCAGGTTTAATTTGGCAAAGTATTGAAGTTAGAGATGCACCGAATCCAGGATTCGGTTTGGGATTCAGCCTTTTTCAGCAGGATTCGGATTCGGCCGAATCCTTCTGCCCGGCCAAACCAAATCTGAGTCCTAATTTGCATATGCAAATTAGGGGCGGGGAGGGAAATTACGTGACTTTGTCACAAAACAAGGAAGTAAAAATGTTTTCCCCTTCCCACCCCTAATTTGCATATGCAAATTGGGATTTGGATTCGGTTCGGTAATCGAATTCGAAGGAGATTCAATATCGTAGTATCCTATTCAATGGTTGAATTATCCAAAGAAAATTACTTCGAATTTCTAATTTTTTTACTTCGAAAATTCCCTCGAATTCACTTCGACCCTTAATAAATCTGCCCCTAAAAGTTAACTTAAAAGGTGAACGACCCCTTTAAAGTTATTTACAAAAATTGCTATGGAAAGCAAGGTCTATCTGTACCATTTGTCTGCTGTTTCTGACTATTAAATCTATAGCAGAAGCCATCTGACCTTTTTCCCTGGACAAGATTATTTATACTATATCTAGTCATGGTACAGTGATTTGCTTGTCAGGGGAACGGGAGGGCGAGTGGCTGCTTTCTTATGTACATAAATGCATTTGAAGCTAGATATCAGGAAGGTCATGTACATTAGGATGGGTGTAAAATCAAAACAAAGAAATGTTGACAGTAGCTCTAGAAGCACATTTACATCATGATAAAACAAGTATTTGATGTCTCTGTTCTTGTATGCACTACTCTGTGTCACACCTACAGTATCTTACCAGTGGCACCCTTTGCTTCCTAAACCATCTCTGTCTGTTAAAGGGAAAATATACAGTGTTTACAACAAATTCAATATTTTAATCTCTTGGTTTTGCATTTGCAATTGGAAAAAAAGCAGAAGTAACAAAAAAGTGGAAAAAAAAAACAAAAATCAAAACTGCAGTATTATTGAACATAGAGAAAAGCATACAGAAGCCATCTTGGGGTAGGAGTAGTTACATTAAGAAACGATTCTCAAAGTAGGCATCACAAATTTAAAGGAGAACTAAACTCCCCGTACCAAAAGTCCCCCTAAACTGCCTGCCATTGCCCCCCTCTCTGTCCTCAGTGTGCATTAGTCAAAAAATAACCTGCAGAGCAGAAGAGCTCCAGGGCACCATCTTCCGCCACTTCGTATTCTTTTGGGGCTCAACGCCAGTTTGAGCATGCACAGTTGAAGCAGATTCCTGATTTGGCGTAACTGCGCATGACTGCTCCCCCAGGCTTTGTATCAGCATTGGGCCCCAAAAGAATATGAATCAGTGGAAGATGGTGCCCTAAAGCTCTGAGCAAAACAAGTATGAAAAATGGGGTGTCAAGGGGGGTGCCAAAAAAGGCTGTGAAGGTAGCCCTACTGTATATGAACTGGAAAGGACCTGCATTACACTATAGCTTACAATGGGGCAAATTTACTAAAGGGCGAAGTGGCTAACGCTAGCTAACAGTCCCTGGCGTAAATTCACTAGTGAAATAGACAAGACTCTAGCGGTACTTCGCATCCTTACACCAGGAGAAGTTGCGCTCTGGTGAAGGGACGTAACTACGATAATTCACTAAGTTGCGGATTTTACTGAACATTACCTGTTGCGCCAGACTTTACTTCGCCAGCTCAGACCGGGCGAAGTGCAATAGAGTTTCTCTAAAAATAGTTGAAATTTTTTCTAAGTCCCAAAAAACGCTGGCGTCTTTTACTTTTTTCAGAGTAATAGGCTGAAAAAGATCGTAATCGTAATATTTTTTTTGGGTACCCTCATTCCCCCCTACATTTCCTAACATATGGCACCTAAACTATACAGTGGGCACATGTATAGGGCAATATAACAACTTTATTTTATTTTATTAAGATTTCCCAGGGTTGTGTAGCGTAATGTATTTGCTGCAGCATATACGTCCATTAACTTGGTGCCTTATGCAAATTAGGCATCACTATCGTAACTTCGCTTTGCTTGACAAATTAACGCTAGCGCAAACTTCGCTGCGTTTGGCTCCCTGGATGCAACCTGCATGGATTTTAGTGAATTTGTGCTGCCCTGGCGAATCTAAGCCTGGCAAAGTGTTGCAAAGTGAGCGAAGCCGTCGATGGCGCAACTTCAGAACTAAGTAAATTTGCCCCATTGAGTTTTCTCAGCCTGTGTAGAAAGGCAGACGAAGAGCACAATTTGAAGTCTTCTGCTATCTATTCTGAATGAATTGTGAAGCCCTGCATCAGCCTATCGGCACACACATGGTCCAAATTTCACTGCAGAAACACTAAAGTATGTATTTTTTATCTTCTCCGTGTGCCTACCAAGAGGTCAGTGCCGTGCTTGACAGTTCGTTTAGAACAGGGAACATTTAGAACAGGGAATGTTAGAGACTAAATTGGCCTTTTCTCTGCCTGCCTTTCTACATGGGCCGGCGGGACACCAGGAAAAAACCAGTGGACCTCGTCAACACAGACCTGCTCATCCCCAGAAACCCTGGGCGCTGCACCTTTACCTGCCCCCAGCACGATTACACAACACACTAAAAATAATGAAGGGGGAGAAGGGGGGTTTGTGGCTTCAGCGTGGGGTTAGGGCGGTGTGAGGACGCCTGAGGTGGCAGCGCTACTATGCCCTGGACCCCCGGTCCGACACTGCATGCAACTACAATACAGATTCAATTATCCTACCCCTCTCCTTTGAATGAGCACAACCCCTGGACACCACACATGCAGGTGAATGCATTCTATCTAAAAAAAAGATAGAATGTGATTTCAGTGTAAACAAACAGCTATTTGTTCTTTGCTTTAAACTGCAGAAAGCCAAGCAATGGAGATACCCCTTTTTTGTAAAAAAGAAAAAAAAAATCTTTAGGGATTCCACAACTGCAGCCAGCTGTTGTATTTATCAGAGACAGAAGCGATCTTCTTGATCTGAATTTTCTTGACACATTTTCACTTACTGTTGCACGGCAGGCCTAGTTTTATGTCCCAGGACTAAACAGAGCAGAGACAGTTTTAGTACATCGTGGCTGATTGCCAGAGTTGGGCTCTCACAACATCTTGCAGTTACTTGATCAGCTCAGTAATTGGCTATAGAGCATTTATGGATCAAAACATGTGGAAATATGCTTGAAAACGGATAAAGGGAGTGTGCTTAACATTAATATCTTGTTCAAGCAAAGGACTAAAGCTTTCATTGACAGGAACCTATTGCTGCAAGCACTGTGTAGGTGCTTTGTTTGATCAGTAAACATATTTGTGCATTGTACATATTGACCCTTGTTATACAGATAATTTGTGTAACAATCTGTGACATTCCACTATGGGGTCCAGAGAGGGTAGTGGAGATATCTGTTGAATGTTGAGACAACATTCCATCCCTGACAGGAATTTCTACCTTGAAATAAATGGTCCTTAAAATATGCTACCCTAAAGTGTGTGTTAATTGATCATACTATACACAAGCAGGAAGGGTAACCCTCAAAATGACAAAATTGGAAAACTGGAATAGTGAACACCCAACATTAGGCCTCTACTATACAAATATGTATAATAATACATACAGTAAATGTGCCCTTCAACCAGGGTCGCTCCGCCAATGAGGCGAGTTGAGGCACTTGCCTCAGACGGCATTGCCCCCTTGGTTGCCAGGGGTGGCAAAAATGCCGCTCCTGGTAACTAAGAGCCGAATTTCCCATTTTCAACCCAGAAATTCAGCTCTTCTAGTGCAGAGAGCGCAATTGCGCTCTCTAAACTAGCGACGTGGACTCGTCCAGCGCTGAAGGTGAGAGGCAGCAAAAACTAAGGCCGCCTCGGGCGGCAAAGTGGGCACCCTTCTCACACCCTTCCAAAAGTTAGAACTAAAGGTATAATCAGTGGGGGGTGCCAAAATGTTAGGCTTCCCCAGTAATCATAATAGGTCACCTAATACCCCAGGCCTGAGTTAGCAGAAAAATGCACTGGCCCCGGCTGTAGACGCTCATTTGCCACAATATTCTACCTCTTCTGTCTTATTTTCTCTGGGTTATGCACAGAGTGAAAGAACTGACTTTTTGCATCTACCTCCAGATTTTACTCTACTGCGCATGAGCCTGACCAGACTAGACGGTAGAGAAGACAGGGTGGAAAAAGCTGAAAAAGATAACGACTGGGACCTTTTACAGGAATACCTTGTGCTGGTGCCGTTTTCTGCAACAGGAGCATTGGCCTGGGGTATCAGATAAGCTATAATAACCACTGGAGGGTGCCTACATTTTGCCACCCCCAGTGATTATATCTTTAGTTCTTTAAAAATGCACTTTGTTGCGTTGAGCAGCTGAGTTAGTAGGTGGCATCCACTTCAACTCCTTTTCCGGTGGAGAAAGCAGAAAACCTCAGAAAAACTGGAGTAAAGTTTTGTTTTTTAAAAAGAAGAATGCTAGCCCAGGGAAGCAGGTAAGTGAGTACCATAACAGGGTGCCTAACAACTGGGTACCCCCAGTTATTTTACCTTTGTGCTTTTATATGGCTATGGAACTCTTTAGTGACTTATAATATCCTTGTAATTAAGGCGGTTTACGATGTAGGCTAGTACAGAATCTGGCTCATTTGTTCCCTGTCCTTAATAGGTCTTTGGTTTGTTATTATTAGAACCTGAGTTACTCAAGCTCTAATAAAGGGCAAAATGCAGAAACTAGAGGGTAAAATGCAGGAATTCCTTTTATGGCTACAAACATCCCACCCAGATGGTAGCCAATAACTGGGTACTATGCCAAGTTTTTAGTATTTCTTCATGTCCAGCTAAGTCTTGCTCTCTTACTAACATTCTTATCTAAACATTTTTAGTTTCTTTTCACTACTTCACTACTAATTCGTAACTCAGGTTAGTAACTTAACTAAACCATACTTATAACTAGATTTAGGTTCCATTTTCCTAGACAGAGGCAGAAGGTACCTCTCACTGAGAATACACAAAATCCCCTTTTGCTTATTCGCACTTACATGGCATATGATAACGTAGGTTTGAGACCATCATCAGATTGAGGATAAAGGATTTTCCCATTAAAATGAATGCTGTGGAATCACGAGCCATGTAAAAACTAAAGCGCAGTTTTAGATTGCCAGTGTCTTCATAACCGCAAAAGTAACTGAATTCACAGTGGTAAAGTTAATGTGAGATCATTATCACTCAATTGAGGAAATTCACAATAGAGATGTAAATGTTATTATGGAGTATTAACCCATGACAACCAATAAGATTTTTTTTATTTTAGTGTAGTTGACCAATCAGAGTGTAGAGCTAAGTAGTTGCTCTGGGTTGCTGGAATAAACATCAGGTTTGTGAATTCACCATAATGTCTTCACCAACAATGATCCTTCTTCTGGTATGAGAACATCTAGCAGAAGAAAAGTAGTTAAACATCTTATTTTAACACTTGATTCATTGTGGATCTATTTATGTCAGGAAAAACTCCAGCTGTTACTTGGTTTTTGTCCCAAGCAGTCTGCTTGATCTTCTGAGCTGTTTTCATTACAGCAAAATATCTAGACCAAATTTCCAGTTCCAATAACCCCAGGACTACGAAAATATCACTAGCATTTTCCTCATAAGACCCCCAGAAAGAATACATTCTTCTTGGGAGTCAAAACAATAATAGATGCATTACCCAACTGCACTGGAATTTTGTGTTTGTAATACAGACACTTGCTGGGCTTCTCAGCTAGGAAAATAGGTTCTGTTTGTATGAACCATGTTTGTTTAACATGTATATAGGATATTTGAGGGGACAAAGAATTATAAAAGGGCTAAGTGTGGGCTATGCAGAGCACAGTATGAAGAGTGACATATTTAGTTTGGATGTAACCATTGTCATGTAATTCTTTCTGTAATGTCGCTAATCTCAAGGACATAATAGGACTACGTCAACAGCAGCTCAACATAGATCTTGTGTCTACTAAAACACAGATATACCGTAAGATGGACTCGCTATTGCTTGGCAGATTCAATATGTGAAACATATACCTTTAGAGCTAGGGTTTGGGTACTCATAGAAACTAATGACAAACTTGAGGAGGTTGAAGGGAGTCCCTAAAATGCTTTTAGAAAAATAGGTAAACTAGAGGAATCTGAAGGGGCGTGGCCTGCATGGTGTTCGAGTAGGCAGCACACTAAGAGAGCTCCGTGCGGGGCCGTTTAAATCCTGCATTATCCTGACCTGGGCTCAACCTGTAACTGCTGCCAGACCTGGAGATCGTCTTTTGTGGACTGCTGCTGGAGTTGGATGGTGCGGAGAGGTAGAGCTAAGCGAGCCGCAATGGTTAGAACGCAGCAACAGCAGGCCGCGAGCTCCCAAGATGGCGCCGGTATGAGCGCACCACGAGCCGCACAGCCGGAGGCAGAAGGGAGAAGTGAAGGGGCTGCACAAAAGTTGGCGCAATTTGCCCGGACTCCCTCACCCGCCACTACACCTCCAGGTATGTCGTCTGGGGTGCACGACCCTACGCTGCAAGCTGGGGAAGGGAGAGCTGGGGCCCCGTCACCCTCACTAGAACCCCTCGCAGTGCCCACTGAACCAACGCTGACGGATGTCCTCCAAACTATCACAGCCAATCATGCAGCACTTGTTGGCAAGATGGACGAACTAAAAACTGACTTTGCTATACTTAAGCACGACGTGCAAAAGATCAGGGAAAGAACGGGTGAGGTGGAAAGGAGGGTTGGCGACCTCGAGGATGTTGCTGCGCCACTCCCAGCCCGCATTACTGCTACCGAGAATCAAATTGCACAACTGGAACAAAAGGCGGATGATCTTGAAAATCGCCTGAGGCGCAATAACATATGCATTTTGGGCCTGCCTGAGAGAGTGGAGGGCACCAACACTGAGAAATTTGTGGAACAATGGCTGACTAACAAGTTTGGGCAAGCGGCCTTCTCTGTGGCTTTACTGTGGAAAGGGCGCACCGGATCCTGGGGAAGCAGCCACCTCCTGGAGCACCTCCCAGACCCTTAATCGCCTCCTTAATTACCGGGACAGGGATGCTGCACTGACTGAGGCAAGGAAAGTGGGCGAAATTATGCACGAAAATCACAGAATATCCATCTATCCTGATTTTTCTACGGAAGTGAGGAAGCAAAGAGCCAAGTTTACGGAGGTGAAGGCGAAACTGCGACAAAGGCAGATCCCATATGCCATGATCTTCCCTGCTTGCCTGAGGATCACAGACGACGGAAGAACACATTTTTTTTCCTCACCAGACGACGCATTTTCTTGGCTGGAAGCACGGCAGCATAGAGCGCGGCAGCGCGATTGATCTGAAGGAACTCTAAGTTGGGATATATTTACACAAGGACAACACTGTCTTTCTCTGGTTTTTTGCCTGTCAGAGTAATGTCGGTCTGCGCTGTGTTACTCCAGTGAGGTCTTACACCTGGGACTGCCTTATACGACCTCCATGTGACGGCTCTCTGGACAGGTAACGTTTGCAGGGTGAAGGACCATTACTTGTTGGGACCGGCAACCTGATAGCTCTATTGCCCTAAGTACTATCTTGTCATCAGGCTCTCACGGTTTAGTCACTCAAACCTTTGTAGTCACTAACCCCTACATCAGTTTAATCCAAGTTGAACTTTTTGGGTATACAAACTCACCCTACTGAGAGTATGGAGTGGGTGGGGAGGGGGGAGAAATGGTTATGGGTGTCTGTTTGTTTTTGTTATGGTGTCTTCTCTCACAAGCCCTTGTCGGATTGCCGCGTGGCTAGACTTCTGATGCTACACTGTTGCACACAATTTTTACTTGAAAGTTATGGCTACGGTTAAATTTTTATCGTGGAATGTCAGAGGTCTTGGGGATGCGATCAAGCGGAGACTAGTCCTCGACTTTGCTCGCAGAACCAAACCTCACTTTATTCTGTTGCAGGAAACCCATCTGGTAGGCAGCAAAATACTGGCACTCAAAAAACCATGGAGAGTCCGTAACCCGCATGAGAAACAATATACATGTTACTCGTCTAGTCACAATAACCTTTCTAGAATAGATCTCGCTTTAGGGTGTGTACAGACTAACAGAATGGTACAGAGCTTAGAAATCCTCACCAGAGGTATCTTGGATCATTCCCCTCTGCTTCTCGAGTTACGAGTCTCTATGGAACCTGCGGACAGGTTATGGAGACTGAGTCCCTACTGGGTGAACCATGAGCAATTGACTGAATCTATCTGCACTAGTATAGCATCATTTCTGGCTCTCAATGGAGAGGAGGTTCCCTTAGATGTAACTTGGGACGCTTTCAAAGCTTTCATGAGAGGTGAATACATTAGCAATATTAAAGCATTAACTAACAGCTTTGCAGCAGACATTGAGGCCAAGACCAGGGAGGTGGTTGCAGCGGAGGCGGAATATGTACTGCATCCTACTGACGCAAATCATAGGGACTGGCAAAACAGTCAAAGGTCTTTGTCACTAGCCCAACTGGAACTAATTCAGAAGCGAGCCCTATACCAGAAGGCTAATATCTTTGAGCATGGGGATAAAAATGGGAAACTTTTAGCACTGTTAGCCAGGGAAGAAAATGCGTCCATTGCCATCCCGGCAGTAAAGCTTGCTACAGGGGAAACAGTCTCTACGCCTGGGGAAATTAATGCTCGGTTTGCACAGTACTATACAGATTTATATGCTACAAAACTAACCGTTTCCCAACAGGAAATTGGGGGTTACCTACGGGGTGTTAATTTACCCAGGCTGGACGAGCATATTTCTGTCTCATTGGCACAGGACATAACGCAGGCAGAAGTTGAAAATGCTATTAATGCCTTTCCCGCTGGGAAAACCCCGGGGTTAGATGGAATGCCAGTGGAATGGTACAAGAAGCATATTAAACTGATCGCTCCACTTTTACTGCAATTGTTCAATGGGGTGCTGAAGGGGAACCATTTACCACCATCTATGAGAGAAACGCTAGTGATTCTAATCCCAAAACCGGGGAAAGATCCCACTGAATGCTCGTCCTACAGGCCAATTTCCCTCATTAATGCAGATGCTAAAATTCTGGCGAAAGTTTTGTCTCTCCAACTGGCAGACCATCTCTCCATTATTATCTCATCAGATCAAGCGGGGTTTATGCCAGGTAGGACCACGGATACTAACATTAGGCGTCTGTACACAAATCTGACCATAGACCATGATAATCCGGGGAATAGATTAGTGGCCTCTTTAGATAATGAGAAGGCCTTTGATTCCGTGGAGTGGGACTACCTCTGGGCTACTATGTTTCAAATGGGCATTCATCCTAACATGGGTACAGGAATTGTATTATCTTCCAGTGGTGAGGGTGCGGACCAATACCAAAGTATCTCCTCATTTTTCCATTACTAGAAGTACAAGGCAGGGGTGCCCCTTATCCCCGCTCCTCTTTGCCATAGCCATGGAACCTATGGCTTGCCGCATTAAACAACAAGTAGCTATTGAGGGCCTGCGCATAGGTCCGCTGAGGGAGGTAGTGTCCATGTATGCGGATGATACACTTCTGTATTTAGCTAGTCCGGATCGAGACTTACCGCTAGCCCTAGAAATAATTGACAAGCACACTGTTTTTTTCAGGCCTTAAAATTAATTGGGCGAAGTCAGTGCTCTTTGCCATTGATCCTCTCCTGCCAAATTCTCCTACACATGGCTTACAATGGGTGGAATCCTTTAAGTACTTAGGAATTCCGATCCATAAGGATTTAAAGAAGTTCGTGGATCTTAATTTATACCCTATTCTCCGATACATAGAACAAAAAATAGATGCGTGGTCTCGCCTTCCACTAACCCTTATGGGCCGGATAAATCTGTTTAAAATGGTAATTTTACCAAAACTGACTTATGTTTTCCGACAGGCCCCGAATGGTTTACCAAAAACTATTTTTGCGAAATTGAGGAGTTGCATGGTTTCGCTGTTTTGGAATGGTGCCCCCCCGAGAATTGCCTTACGTACACTGCAATTGCCAACACACCGAGGCGGCTTGGCGGCACCGAATCTTTATCTTTATTATCTTGCAACACAGATTGCAGTGGCCCGTCACTGGGCAACCCCTAATCTAACAAATACAGCTACCCTTCTGGAAGCTCATATATTAGGTTCGGTGGAAGAACTGAAAAACCTATTATACCGGGGAACGAAACATGCGAATACATGCTCTCCGTTAATGAGAGCGACTGTTAGGGCCTGGAAAACTGCTTCTCAATTTTTCCCACAACCGGGCTGCTCAGCTTATACCCCCCTGTGGTGTAATCCACAATTAGGACATCTCCGCAGTATACCAGACCCACAAGTGTGGATTAGATTTAACATCAAGTACTTAGCGGATATTGTGGAAGATAGCAAACTATTACCATTTCAGTTGCTTAAACAACAGTTCTCGCTTCCCAATTATATGTTTTTTCGGTACTTTCAGCTAAGGCATGCAATGGAAGGCCAGTTTGGGAGACTGCCCATAGATACGACACCCACGCACTCTCCGGAATTTAAAAAGCCTTTGTCCCAATTTTATGCACAACTCATCCAGGCAGGTAGTACCCCTCTTAATCGGCTATGTGCAAAATGGCACAGGGATGTTCCGCAGATTACTGACGAAATTTGGGGGGGACGTACTTGATACAACATTTGACGGGGTCATCAGTAGTAGGATGACTCAATTGAATTACCTACACAGGATATATATTACCCCGCAGAGGCTCACTAAAATTAAACCTGACCTAGTGCCGGAATGCCCTAGATGCAAATATAACCCGGCAGGCTTTATCCACTTGGTGTGGGACTGTCCGCATATACAGGAATATTGGGGAAAGGTAATACAGATAATTAGCACAAGAACGGATATCTCACTGCCAATGGACCCTATTGTATTGATTCTAAATCACACAGAAGATCTGCCCCTTCGAAGGGCGCATCGCACTCTCATATCAATTCTCTGTATGTATGCTAAAAAGTTAATTGCTATGCACTGGAAGTCAGATAGAGGGCCTACTTCGCAAATGTGGGAACACTATGTTGAGAATGTCGTCCCACTTTACAAATTGACCTATATAAAAAGGGGGTGCCCGGAGAAATTCAATAAAGTCTGGGATCTTTGGATGGATGATGATACTGAGATTGTGAATCCTTGATCTAGCTATAATAGGTACTTTTGTGGAATACTTAAGAGTATCAGCGGTTTAGAGTGGGTTGGTTTCCTCTCTCTGTGTATGTCACTGGCACCCTATTTCAGTACTGGGGGGGTATATGTGGGAAAGAATGGCACCATGCTTATTGTTATTATTTATGTTACTTTATTTTGCACAGTTTATTTTTTGTTTGTAGTACGTGAATGCAGACCATGTATAAGCATCCTTTAGCATACTGTACACCTGCTCAGAAATTGTATGTCTGACACTGCCTTTGTATGCTTTTGTGTGCTCAATAAAAGAATTGTTAAAAAAAAAAAAAAAACTAGAGGAATCCATACACTGCAAGTAGGATAAATCCTTCATAGGGTTTTTATTCAATCTTTGAAGCATAGCATTTTAGTGGTTAGATAGTCTCCCTCAGATGCATTGAAGGCTATCATACCCCTGACACTACAAGAGCACCACGGAGTACAGAAGCACCGTAGATAGAACAATGTCAAATATTATAGACAGGCTGGCTATCCTCATTTCAAAAGCATAACTGTGGTTGAGGGCCGCTGCCTCACTTCTCTTGTCTTGTCAACTTAGCAACATCTTTTCTAATGTTAGTTTGCTACAACTCAAACTATGTCTTTCAAAACGATCCTTGTTCAGCTGTTCTTCAATTGCATCTGCTCCTTTGGTTATGCTCTATTAATACTGTCTGGTTGTCGAATTCAGTATTCAGGGGGGGTGGGGTTTGTATTTGTGCTGGTACTAAAGAACAGAGGCACAAATATTTAAAAATAAAATAATTACTGGTTATAAGGAAGGTTTATCTTTCTTATATATTCACTAAGATGACTGAACATAGATGGAGCAAATTTTACCTTCACATTTGACTCATCCTGGGTTCTAGTTCACTAGAATTTTTCCATGGTCCTTTGCACTGGAAAAAACTCCACCATTATTATTATGTTCCCCTTGCCTTCCACACTAATCAATCTGATCAAAGCCCCCCATCTGGGCTGTGTTTGGGATCCTTTTTACTCTATGTAGCATAGTGTAAAGGAGCTTCTCTAACAAGGTAGGACATTATATATTTGTGAGAAGTTACCCTTGTGTTTATGGCGGGGAAACCTCCCATGTCTGTCCCCCTCACGTGCCGATTGAGTAGGGAGCAGGCACTTCTTCTCTTCCACATTTGTTCTGGTGCTGCTTATGATATCATTGCGCACTGATATGAAATTCAAATATTTAAAGGGCTCCTCTACCAATGATCACTGCCCAACATATAGGTCTATTTTCTTAGTTCCTGTGTGTGCTTTTCCAAGTGTTCCTGATCAATTGTCGACTCTTGCCTGTCCTGGTTTCCATCTTGTTCACTGCCTGTCCTGACCCTTGCTAGTTTTTTACTAATCCTTCAGATCCTGCTCTGTACTATGATATTGGTGTGTTTTGACCTGGCCTGTGACTCAGACTACTCCTTTATCTCCTGAATCTGCACCGCATTGTGTGACTGTTACCAACCCGGCCTGTCTATCAACTATGCTTCTTGTTTCCTGTTCTAATACCTCACACTCAATTCCCCTGCTCTTTCAGGGGCCTCTCACATTAAGAGTAGCAGAGGACTTTTCGAGAAGCCTAAGGCAGCTGTTATAGACCAAGGCCTTGGAGGCTGTTCTGAGTTTGGGATACCCTGCATTACAATATGCTACTGTGTTGCAGAGCCAAAAACACCTCAAACGAATTGCAACTTAACCCTCCCATTGACTTGGATGCGATCAGGCCAGTTTTGATCACCTCTAGTAGGCTTCTCTGCTCAGGTACTTTCCATGGATAGTGGCATATGAGCACCAGTAAGTGGTCAGAAATGTATTGTGTTATTATCTTGTCTGTGGACAGCAGAAACATCAGGTCAACAGTAGTGAAAATAGCAGAGGGTACAACTGCAACAGGGCCTGTCCTCCCATGGGGTACACATTATATGTTACAGATGTGGGGACCTTAGTGCAAATTTTGATAAGCAATCTGATTACGTGTGCATAGGCAATCTGAATTTAAGGGAGGCAGCTGAAGCAATCCCTTTCTTAGCGCTAATAGGAGCCCTATAGTAAGACATCATGTTTCTTTGCTTACATGCCAGTTCATGTCAGTTCATAAATTGAACAGAATGCATTTTGTGATAAAAGAAACATTTCGGAAAAGTAAAAGCAACAAGCTCAACAGAGACTATGAATAAGAATCATACCATAACCTTACAATGCAGATCTTAAAAACTGTACAGCAAATAACATACACAAAAGGATATCATTTCAGGAAGGAACCATTACCAAGGAATGTTCTGAGCACACAATAAGATAGAGCTCTACAATAATCTGCCCATATAAGGGAAAATAACAATTAATTTTAAAATGCATTTTATAGGAGATGTTTGGCAACGTCATTTTGGATCAACCATCTTTCTCATCTTTCCACAATGACTCATTTATAAGACACAGACAGTGGGCAAAATTGTCATGAAGAAATGTATCTTTTAGTTAATACAAATTTAAGGCCCGTGACTATGTGAACAAGAATAAGTCACGTATGCAATTTTATTTAAAAGGGTAAATAAAACCTATGTTTAGCTTATTTTAATTACTGGCCTAGGGTTGCTGTGCCACATCCCATAGCCAGTGGCCTTACACCACTAAGGTAGAGCCCACCTTACATTCTAACATGACCCACCTTCACCAAATCCAGTATTTAGCACATGAACACAAAGCACTTTGAGGTGCCTATGGCTTGTTCCACACCTGTACTAGTTCAATTCATACCAGGGAGTCATTGTGTCCAGGAACAAGAACAGAAAAAAGGGAGATATACCAGTAGAACTATGGTGGTATGTCCCAGTATATTAAGGATTCTGGGCCTGGAAATAACACACCAATTCAATTCCAGAAAAAAAATATTCTACAGTATTTAGTTGCCCTTTAATTTTCTCATAAATGAGCCCTGACATATCAGAGGTTATCTTTTTTAAGGCAGAAGAAGACATATACACTTAATACTTGCATTTGCTGGTTACTAAGACTACATGCACAGAAGATAAAATTGCTAGCAATTTCCCAGTAGGCGCACACATGGGAAAAAAGTAAATATTGGACAAGCACCGATGTAGAAATTAAATAAATCTCCCTTTTCTCTGTATAAGAACACAGACAAGGAAATGAATAGAACATTCATTATACTATTTGTAAATCTCCTTTTAACAAGAAAGAACATATTTACAGCTTTTTAGCAAGGGAGGGAATACAGGGTTATGAAGGATAGCTCATAGTACAAGTTGATCCTGGGACTAGTCCCATTGCCATTTTAGAGTCAATAAGGATTTTTCCCCCTCTGAGGCAAATTGGAGAGGCTTCAGATTCAGGTTTTTTTGCCTTCCTCTGGATCAACTGGCAGTAAGGCAAGTTAAAAAAAGTTAAAAGGTTGAACTTGATGGACGTGTATCTTTTTTAAACCTAACTTACTGTACTAAGTTGTTACTATGTAACAGTAGTTATTGTTTAGCAAGAATAAGACGTACTTCATCTAGGTTAAGATGGCAAAGGATTTAACTATGCTTCTAAGTGGGAGCTACCCTTAGCAGATAATATAACAACATCCTTAGTACAATAAAATAGGTAGTACTTCTAATTGTAGCTATTCACAAAATAAGCTATGCCTCCAGAATGTGGAGCTGGTGCCAAATGGGGTAATTTTCTACCAATGCTTAAGCAAAATAAGAAACTACAAAGGTGCCCTATGTGCAGGGCAGGGTGCAAAGCATAGGCAGCAGAACCAGGGGGGCCACAGGGGCCATGGCCTCCCCAAAAAAAATTCTCCTGGATTTTTTTTTTTAAGAATTCTGCTTATAACAGCTTGAGCAGCCTTTTCAAAATACTTGCGCCAAAACCCGACGCCATTATCATTTATTTTGGGGCTGAAGAAGCCGAAAGCTCTCATGATTAAAACTGGCCAATCGCGTTCAGCCTATTTGCATAATGTCGCATAGGTATTCCCTGTACTAAGCACAATTCAGCAGGAACAGTCCCTAAGTTTGTTCATAGTCTGTACAGAGAGATCCCATAAAACTATGGCAGCATAGGTATTCCTCTGTACTAAGCACAATTCAGCAGGAACAGTCCCTAAGTTTGCTCATAGTCTGTACAGAGAGATCCCATAAAAATATGGTAGCATAGGTATTCCCTGACCCTGCCTTCACCTCTTCCATGTGCCTCATCAAATGGAGCAGCCGCAGTGAGCTGGCTCTGGCTGCACATTTGCAGAAGATGATGCCATGGTGACACAGGTGCAAGCTGCGACACCTGTCAGCATGAGTGAGCCCCCCACCACTCGGTGCCCAGCTGCTTCATGAGTGCATTCAATAGTGGGCTTAGAACAATCAAAGGGCGGGGGAGGGTACCATTGCCACTGGTACTCTGTCATTTTGTCCTCAGCTCTTGGAGGACTACAAGTCTCTACTTCCATCACCATTAATTACAGGCTGCCTGATGTTGGGAGGTGTGTGTAAATAGAGCTGCTAGGCTAGCCTTTAGCCAAGCAATCCAATAAGCACAATGGGGAAGCCGCAACTTCCCAGAAGTTACATTCATTGCACATCATTCGGTGGGAGCTGTGAATGATGTGCAATGAATGTAACTGCTGGGAAGTTGCTGCTTCCTCATTGCTGCTCATAGGATTGCTAGGCATGCATTTTGATGTTTTGCTGCCCTACTGCTGTTTACTCTTTCAGTGCCACAGTGATGGGCACACATGCTGTTAGTCCTTAAAGGCCTATGTGTGTCATTTGTGAGGGGTAGGGTCTATGCCACAGGTCACATTAAATTTCCACTGTGCCATTCAGTCTGGGGGTATTTATACATGAAATTTCCTGAAATGTGAAATTAAAATTGAAATTCCCTGAAATTCAGTGAAAACACACAGGAAAGTGGGTGGAGTCAAAGGGGAGTGGCTAAAAGGGGGCATGGCCAAAAAATTTGCGGCACGCGCTACATTGCTCCTCGTCCTGGCCCCCCCAGCTGAAACCATCTTCTGCTGCCTATGGTGCAAAGTGTAGTCTGCCAAGTTTTTTACACTTTATACCAGGTCATGCCCTGCACTCAGTACAGTGCAATATCCAAGCATGCATTTTTTTCTAACAAAATTCGAGAAGAATTTGATTCCACTGGAACAGATAACAGTTCCTTTTAAACCAGTTCACATTTTAAACATATGACTGTTTCATAGTCAGCTTCTGGTCTCTTGCCCAACATATTGTTCATCTGAACACTAAGGGGGGTTATTTATCAAGGTCCGAACTTATCTCAATATTGGCTGCTACAAACTCCGATCTAAGCAGCTCGGGTTTTGAGCGCTTATTTATTATCACATTTTCCCAAAAATTTGCTTTGCGGTAAAAACCCACATTTTCACGATTTCACCTGAAACCTCCGATTTTTGCCCGAAACCTCCGAAAACTTCGGGGTATGGCACGAGACCCAGCACACATCTATAAAATCATTGGGACTTCTCCCATTGACTTATATGCAATCTCGACAGGTCCGAGATGCCGGGATTTCAGATTCGGAGTTTTCCAGCCTCGATTTTTTGTGATTTTTGCATTTGGGGTTTAGTAAATAACCCCCTAAATGTTACTAAAACCAGCCTTGATATTTGCCGGTCAGTGTGCCACGCCACAGGGAAGCTTTTTTGTTCACATTGATGTACACAAATAAAAATGAAGCATCCTCCCTGCCTTTATCTAGCTGGGTTTCTCCTGGCGGTATAAAGTACAAGGTTAGGTTAGTGGAAATTCAAGGTGCTAGGAATGCTAGTGATGTTAGTTAGTGCCAGTTCTCTGGCATCAGGGGAATAACAGGTGTAAAGAATAACCGTGATAAAAATGCTTAAGTTATAAAATAAAAATAAAAACTTTAAAAAAAAACTGCTTAAATTATTAAACCCTTTAGTTTTCTCTACTTGCTATTTTAAAGGACCATTATTTGTTTGACTGTGCTTATGGGCATATACAAAGGCTTGTCATGGGCATATACAAAGGCTTGTGTAATAGGTATGTAAGCAAAAATATCTGTATATATACTCATGATCATAGTTCTGGGAATGATGATTTGATTGCTTTCAACTCTACATTTATTGTGCCCTTGTTAACGGTCAAGTTTATATTACTGTCTAACACATGACGGCATGTTTCATGGAAAGCTGACGTTCTGTTCTAATGTGTGTTGAAACATTGCAGCACGCTTTTAGTCATTACTTTATGTATGTTACATTCTTTGTTAACCAGAGGTAAAATCAGAATGATGTATGGGAACAAAGCATTGCCTGCTTAGACTGCAAACAGATGTAATAATCAGCATTCACCATTCATACCACTGTAAAACTGTTCTTATAGACTGTATAGAATGAAACCCTGTCTGCAGCCATCTTTTGCCAAGAACTTTCCAAAATACCAATTTTCTTTATTATTGGACGGTTTTGTTATTCTCATTTTGCCTACAGTCCATATAATACATGGAACACTGGCCAGGGTTCCCCCAGGCAAATATATAGTCGTGCATGAAAGTTTGTGAACCCTTTAAAATCTTCTATATAAATTTGACCTAAAACATCATCTTATTTTCAAACAAGTCCCAAAAGTAGATGAAAAAAACCTAGTTAAACAAATGAAATAAAAATTATTATATTTGGTCATGTATGTATTGATCCAATAACATATCTGTGTGTGAGAAGAAGTAAGTGATTCGTGCTCTCAGATCCCCTTGTGTAGCAATAACTGCAACAAAACATTTGCGGTAACTGTTGATCAGTCCTGCACATCGACAACATCGATGCTGGTGGGTTTCCTCACATGAACCTTTTACTTTAGGTCTTTCCACAACATTTCAGCTGGATTAAGTTTATTTTTTTTAACCATTAAACCATTCTTTGGTAGAATTACTTGTGTGTTTAAAATCGTTGTCTTGCTGCATGACCCAATGTATCTTGAGATCCAGTTCACGGACAGATGTCTTGACATTTTCCTTTACAATTCTCTAGTAAAGTTGAGAATTCATTGTTCCATTAATGATGGCAAGACCCAGGGCCAAATGCAGCAAATCAAGTCCAAACCAGAACACTTCCGCCACCATGTTTCATAGATGTGATATGGTTCTTATGCTGGAATGCAGTGTTTTTCTTTCTCCAAATGCCACGCTCCCCATTTAAGCCAAAAAGTTCTGAATGGTTTCATCCATTCACAAAACAATCTTCCAGTATCCTTCTGGTTTGTCCACATGATCTTTAGGAAACTGTAGAGGGTCCGCAATATTTTTGGGGGAGAGCAGGGACTTTCTCCTTGCTACCCTGCTACACCTGATGGTGGACTCATGAACATCAACATTCGCCAATGTGAGACAGGCTTTCAGTTGCTTAGAAGTTACCCTGGGTTACTTTGATCCATCTTTAATGGTTGACCACTTCTGGGTAGGGTAATAATGGTCTTGAATTTCCTCCATTTGTACACAATCTGACTGCTAATTGGTGGAGTCCAAACTCTTGGACTCAAAACTCAAACAAAAAGTAGCAGATGAGATTCAGTGTTGATAAATATCAGGTTATACATTTGGGAATTAAACATATGCAGTTCACTAATATCCTTAATGGAACTACATTGAGCATCAGACTGGGGGGGACAGGCCCACCAAAGCTACCACATTAGGGGTCCGCACACATCCAGGATGGATTTTAAATACAATAAGGTGTGTATGGAACGTGGTTATACTCATACCATCCATAACAATTTCTGATATAGTACCAGCATTTTTTTTTTAATTTATTCACAAAATGTCAAATATTTTAGTAACAGAAGCTTTAGAATGGCATTACAATTTTTGTACCCTTTCCTAACATGGCAGAATTAAAAAAAAAACCTCAAAATATTTAGGCAGTTTTCTGCATGAAAGGAGAATTAAACCCCCCTAATGTGAAAAGACCCATTCACTACTGGCATAGTGCCCCCTCCCTGCATAATATATTAGTGAAAATGTGTCCCTAATTGTTAATCTCGCGTATCCATGCAGAGTAGCGCAGCGGAGATCAAGGGCGCCATCTTCCACACCCTCGGTTTTCTTCAGGAAGGGACTGCCGACACAGATACTAGGCACATGCACAGTTGGAGCCAAGTCTGGTGTTCACGCCGAAGCGGAAGATGGCACCCTTGAGATCCACTGCACTACTCTGCATGGATACGTGAGACACTATGGAGGCCAGTGCTGGGCCAAGTTGGCCAAGCCGACTACGTTGCAGCCCACTGTTTGCGCATGCCCAAAAGATCGCAGAGGAAGAGCGAGTGCGCATGCGCGGAAGAGCGAACACTCGCATTCGGAAGGAACTGCTGCCACACCTTCTGGACACATTGGTCCGAACTAGGGGAAGATATTAGAAGAGGCGCCCCTCTAGCCGCCACCCTAGGCATGTGCCTCTTCTAACTACCCCTAGTTCTGGCCCTGATGTAGTGGTTGGGGCTTTTTACATTAGGGGGGGTTTAGTTGTCCTTTAAAGGGACCTCCAACCACAAACTTTTTTCATAGTGAAAGATGATGTATTGTAGGCAACTTTCCAATAAATAAATACATTTTTTCATTCTGTTCACAGGAGATGCCTGGGAGCCTGTGGCAAAACTTAATAAAACATAAACATGTTTTAACAAAAAAACAAAACAATAGGCAAAATATGTTCAGCACAAACCCAACTAATTAAACTCATACTAACAAAGGTGTTGTTACAAACAACCAGGTCTTTGTCTTCATTTGACCAAACCCAGCCAAATATTTTCAACACCATGTAGAACATACAGTATGTTTACAAAGGTGGCATAGTGGCTCGATCCAAAACATGAACTCAAAAGCAGCGAAACCAGGAAATGAAATGCCCTAAAAGCAATTACAGAAAAAGTTAATTAAAGCTGTACTATTGCAGGAAGCCGAGAAAGAATTAGGGGTCATGTACTTACTACACTTTTGAACACAATTACCATATTTTTACCCACAATGCAGCATTTACCCCCATAATTTCAAAGTCCTTGTTGTCACCAGGGAGAGCCTGACCCAAGTGTGGGGGGGGGGGTATACCAAAATTTAGAAAATTTTCTTAACTGACAATTTAGTGGCCCTGCAACTGTAATTGTGGGGTATGTAGTATCTGGCAGTGTCCTCTGATGTTGAGTAAGAAACCACATATGATTTTTCTAGCATTTACTGCTGCTTTTACTTTATGACTGTCTGCATTTCCTATTAATTGCAGCAACAGCTCTTCAGTATCTAATTTTTACGTGGGCTGGAGCCTTTTCATACAGGCCTGCAAACAAACAAATCCCCTTTTCTGTGTTGCTGCATTTATCTTAATCCTCATTCAACTTTTCCCCATCTATCATTGTTACCGGGTTGGTCGCATGTTGACAAATACTCTCCACCCACCTTTTATACATGTACTTTTTAAAGATAGATTCTCTTTGGAATCTTTGGAATTTTGGAATCTCAGGCAGTTGCTTGATGATGAAAAGGTAAGACAGTTGTTTGGTAATGCATGGTCTAAAGTCATTGAGAGTTGGACCAGCTGAATAACTTTCTGGAGCCTAGAATTTATCATAGCTTCTTCAGTGAAAAGGATGCCATTATAGGTATTCACTTACCCTAACCACAATTCTGTAGTAATATTACATTTATTGAAACATATATTAGAGGGTATAAATATATAGTATATATTTATATGTACTTATAGATATATCTAGCAGCATGCATGCTAAAGCGTTGTGTCTTGTCATCATTTTTTCTTAAAATCTAAGGAACTGGACATTTATAAGACACATTTATGGTCAGTACTGTTGACTTCTCTTGAAATATTGTTCTAAAAAGGAATTATTCAAATTAAAAAGAATAACAGGATACTGTATTCTCTTTGTTGTATATAGGTTATTTTGTCTTAAAAATCTTCCAAGTAGACATTTAATCCCTCCCATAATACTATCTACTGGTAAGCTCTTACTATCTCTCTGCAGGAAAGAAAACGCCAATTAATGGTACTGATGGAAGTTCTTTATTTAAAGCTTGGTTCAGGCCAGTGAAGAGCATTTTCAAGCACTATACAACATTTTTGTTTTTCTTAGCTTGCTAAGTCTCTGGGTAGGGAGGGATAATGACACTTTGAGTAGTCTTGAGGTATTGAACATATAAGGAAAGAGGTTATTGTCCGTGCTCAGTGAAATGTCATTTCTCTTCCTGTCCTCTAGACCCAGAACAAACAGCTTTGTGCTTGGCCTTAAGATGACATGCTTCAGGATTAATAGTAATGAGTTTTGTACTCACTGGGCAAAGTCTACAGAGAAAAAGTCTCTACAGTGGGGACAAAAGAAACGTTTAGGAACAAAGAATAATGGTGTTGATGGTCTTAGTCCTTTTGAATATGAATTATCACTTCCTTGGTGGCCCCTTTCGCTGGGTAGCTGGTAGGATTGCAAAATGTCTGTTTAGGGTATAACACTGGGGTTAAATCATGAGATAAAAACAGATGCAGTCATGGAATATGTGTACGCTTTGTCTAAAGTATTACACAGCATGCAATCTTCTTCATTAAACATGACATTTAACATACAGGTATGGGATCAATAAATTAAGTTCCGAATTACGAAAAGGCCATCTCCCATAGACTCCATTTTATCCAAATATTCCAAATTATTCCTTTTTTCTCTGTATTAATAAAAACAGTACCTGGTGCTTGGTACTAAGATACAAACTAAAATATAATTAATCCTTATTTGAATGTAAAATTACATGACCTCGGTGCTAGAAGCTGTTATACTAAGTATTTGAATTGTATCCAATATCCAGGAAACGGTGATACCCTGGAAATCTCCTCTTCAAGCTTATTTTTGTATATATATATATATATATATATATATATATATATATATATATATATATATATATATATATATATATATATATATATATATATGGATGGATGCACACAGGTATTTCCAAAAAAGTTAAAAAACTTACATTTTATTCAGTACATTTAAAAAAGCAGGTCGACGTTTCGGTCTGTATCTAAGACCATTTTCAAGACCATAAACTGCTTGGTAAAATGTTACAGGTATAAATACTTAAAACCACATAGCACTCATCCAATCACAAGCTGTCCAGGATGTCATGTGACAGTTAACTCTATACCCACCAGATTGGGAGGGATAGGGATGGAAAAAAACCTCATAGAAGGGAACCAACATTTAAAACATAAGGATGTATGGAACTAAAAAATTGTTAATAATGTTACAACTTTAGACAGATAGCAAAGTAAGCTTTATAATAAATGTATCAAATTGAAAAATCTGTTAATACAAAAGTAACATTATCGCTGACTCAAAAAACACAGAAGCGAACAATGTTCATTTAGTCCATTAGGCTTCATAGTATTTAATTTTTTGATCCAGAACACCTCTCTCTGGAGTAATATCTTGGATCTATCACCTCCCCTCCGCAGAGGGGGGATATGATCTATAGCTATATAGTGAAATGTAGGTAGCCTATGTCCCACCTCCAAGAAATGATTCGCCACTGGTTTATTGGTGTGGCCATCTCAAAAGGCCGTGCAAATGGCTGAGCGGTGTGCATCCATACGCAAACGCAATGTCAAATCCGTCTTGCCAATATATGGTAAACCACATGGACAAGTAATCAAATAAATAACATGGGTGGTGGTACAAGTGATGTGATGCCTAATAGCAAATCGTTTGCCTGTCTGCGGGTGTAAGAAACTAGTGCCAGGTGTCATAAACCTGCATGAAGTGCAATTGGGGCACTTAAAACAACCTGGTTTATCATTACGTAGCCACGTGTTATGTTTCCTCTGATAACAGCCTATTGGTTCACTCTTAACGAGGAGGTCCCTCAGACTACTCCCCCTCCTAAAGCTTTTTAACACCGTATTAGGAATAATCTTACTAAGGTCACTATCCGCCTGAATAATGTTCCAATGTTTATTGACTGCCGAAGCAGTCAAATGAGACCCTGTAGTGTATTTAGTACTATAGACAAAATTCGGCTGATTGTTTTCTCTACGTGTTGGTGTATGTAGCCGGCGTTTGGCTGTCTCCAGAGCCTGTTTCAGAATGGCCTCTGGGTATCCACGATCCCTAAACCTGGACCACATATCTCTAATCTGTATGTCAGAAATATCCTGATTAGAATTATTTCGGAGTACACGACAAAATTGAGAGATGGGTAAGGATTTTTTCATTGCCGCTGGATGACAACTGTCGTAATGTAAAAGAACATTTTTATCCGTGCTCTTGCGATACAGTGTGAACTCAATGTGGTCATCTTTTCTCAATAATTCAACATCTAAAAAATGTAGCCGGTCAGTATGTATTTCATGTGTAAATTTTACCGGGCTATCTAATGAATTAAGTTCAAGTACCATAGAAAGAAACTCTCCCTCCGTGCCACACCATACGATTATAATATCGTCAATGTAGCGACGGAAGAAGAGGATCTTATCCTTGTATTTAGGTGTAATGAAGTGTTGCTCAAATTGGTGCATAAATAAATTGGCGTATGCGGGCGCCATGGCAGCCCCCCATCGCCGTCCCCGCAACCTGTAAAAAGAATTCATGTTGGAAACGAAAATAATTCATGGACAGGCATATATTCAAAAGTTCTAACACAAAAGTCACTGGAGGACCCTCATAGTGATCACACTCTTCCAATGAGCGTTTAACCGCATCTAACCCCGCCTCATGCGGGATACAGGTATACAATCCAACCACATCAAGTCTCGCTAGCCAACAAGTTGATGACATCGGGATATTTAGTCTCCTTAGACTTTCCAGTAGTTGAGGGGTGTCTCTTAAATATGTCGGTGTACTTTGGACTACTGGCTGCAGCACAGTATCCAGGTAAATCCCAATGGGGTGTAATAGGGAGCCCCTGCCGGAAACAATCGGTCGACCAGGAGGTTTGTCCAGACTTTTATGTACCTTAGGCAAGGCATACATAATGGGGCATATAGGGTATTCTTGTTTCATAAACCCACATAAAGCTTTGGTGATTATCCCTTGTTCAAGGGCTATATCTAACACCTGGTCTACCTGTTTTTTAAAAATTGACAAGGGATCCTTCGGTAGCCTTTTATAGATCGTGATATCCGATAATTGTCCCAAGATCTCATCACGGTAATCTGTGTAGTTCAGCAATACAATCCCCCCACCCTTATCGGCCGGGCGAATAACCAAGTTTGTATCCTGAGTTAAAAATTTAATAGCAGCCCGTTCTCCTTGGGTGATATTTTGTCTAGTTTTTACTAGAGGGGCATTCATAGTCATTTCATGTTCAACCACTTGTTTGAACAGTCTAATCATTGGATTGGCAAGGGGGGGGGTGAATACACTTTTGAGTCTTAATCGGGTGCCCTCTAGGGGTGGATCAGGCTGGGATGGAGTCTCACTAAAGTAATCCTTCAAACTTAGGCTCCTACATAATTTAAAGAGATCAACCTCCCATCTGTCTAAAGTTGTAACATCATTAACAATTTTTTAGTTCCATACATCCTTATGTTTTAAATGTCGGTTCCCTTCTAGAATTGACATTATGAGGTTTTTTTCCATCCCTATCCCTCCCAATTTGGTGGGTATAGAGTTAACTGTCACATGACATCCTGGACAGCTTGTGATTGGATGAGTGCTATGTGGTTTTAAGTATTTATACCTGTAACATTTTACCAAGCAGTTTATGGTCTTGAAAATGGTCTTAGATACAGACCGAAACGTCGACCTGCTTTTTTAAATGTACTGAATAAAATGTAAGTTTTTTAACTTTTTTGGAAATACCTGTGTGCATCCTTATTTTTGGAATTTCTACATATTGCTGCTTGGGGGTAGCACCAGGACTGTGTACGATTTTGTTGGTGTGCTGAACTAATTGGATTTTTGTTTGTATACTAGCCGATAGCAAGGCATTAAGTTCAAGCACCCAAACACCAATTTGCATTTTGACTTTTTTGTCTAATTAGCTATCTTTTGACCAAGTACTTCAAAGACCTTTTTTTTTTAAAAACAATGGATGATTTTGTGGATCGCGCATTTTTTACTAATGATTACGCTGAAACTTGGCATATTTCCGAAGCGGATGCAGACCGTGTATTATGGCAACAAACTCACACTGAGTTACCATGCAAATCTAATGAAGCTGATCTGATTATTGAATGGGAACGATTGAAACGATGTGAAACAGACCTGGATCTCCATGGGATGTTCCTGTCAGACTATTACAGGCTGCGAAGAATCCCTCGAGGTTTCCAGATTCGTAACATACCAACGATCGGTAGATCTAACCCGGAGTTTTGTAAAAAGTGGCTCGGAGTTTTGAATAAATGCTCATTCGACCTAATGATACTTGCGATTGAAGAGGTCGCAGGTGAGCTAACAAATGTAAGGAAACAATTAGCCTCACGTGAGACAGAACATGCCCCAATCCTCACAGCCGATTCTACTAGCACAGCGCTCACCAAGTCTCGCGCCTCCATTGAGGCATATAAACAGGATCTTCTACGATTCAAAAAAGAAAAACTGAGACGGGTGAATGAGGACTACACCTACTGTCGGGTTTACCGATGGCTGAGCGGCGAAAGAGAACGAGTCCAATATGGTCCGCGTAATAGACGTACCCCACGCTATAAGTTAGTGAAACCTCTTAATACAGTGGACAACAGTTCTGGGGATTCTGAGGGTGACGATCAATTTAAAAGTATACCTTGCCCTACGGATAACAGGATGGAAGAACAGGCCTCGGGTGAGTTTACATCTACTCCTTTTTTAGGGGATCCTCCACCGGCGAACGACAAACCTCCATCTGGTCGCGGCCGAACAACAAGAAATACCCAACGCGGAGGGGGCAGAAGAGGAAGGGGACACAGACTTTAGAGGTACCAATTTTTAACCTCTCTAAACATACTATGACACCCGCTGAGGTGAGTTTGTTACACAAGGGTCTGTCCTTTGTCCCCACTTGTAAATTTGATGCACTAGAATGGGAGGTTGATCTCTTTAAATTATGTAGGAGCCAAAGTTTGAAGGATTACTTTAGTGAGACTCCATCCCAGCCTGATCCACCCCTAGAGGGCACCCGATTAAGACTCAAAAGTGTATTCACCCCCCCCTGGCCAATCCAACGATTAGACTGTTCAAACAAGCGGTTGAACATGAAATGACTATGCATGCCCCTCTAGTAAAAACTAGACAAAATATCACCCAAGGAGAACGGGCTGCTATTAAATCTTTAACTCAGGATACAAACTTGGTTATTCGCCCGGCCAATAAGGGTGGGGGATTGTATTGCTGAACTACACAGATTACCGTGATGAGATCTTGGGACAATTATCGGATATCACGATCTATAAAAGGCTACCGAAGGATCCCTTGTCAATTTTTAAAAAACAGGTAGACCAGGTGTTAGATATAGCCCTTGAACAAGGGATAATCACCAAAGCTTTATGTGGGTTTATGAAACAAGAATACCCTATATGCCCCATTATGTATGCCTTGCCTAAGGTACATAAAAGTCTGGACAAACCTCCTGGTCGACCGATTGTTTCCGGCAGGGGCTCCCTATTACACCCCATTGGGATTTACCTGGATACTGTGCTGCAGCCAGTAGTCCAAAGTACACCGACATATTTAAGAGACACCCCTCAACTACTGGAAAGTCTCAGGAGACTAAATATCCCGATGTCATCAACTTGTTGGCTAGCGAGTCTTGATGTGGTTGGATTGTATACCTGTATCCCGCATGAGGCGGGGTTAGATGCGGTTAAACGCTCATTGGAAGAGTGTGATCACTATGAGGGTCCTCCAGTGACTTTTGTGTTAGAACTTTTGAATATATGCCTGTCCATGAATTATTTTCGTTTCCAACATGAATTCTTTTTACAGGTTGCGGGGACGGCGATGGGGGCTGCCATGGCGCCCGCATACGCCAATTTATTTATGCACCAATTTGAACAACACTTCATTACACCTAAATACAAGGATAAGATCCTCTTCTTCCATCGCTACATTGACGATATTATAATCGTATGGTGTGGCACGGAGGGAGAGTTTCTTTCTATGGTACTTGAACTTAATTCATTAGATAGCCCGGTAAAATTTACACATGAAATACATACTGACCGGCTACATTTTTTAGATGTTGAATTATTGAGAAAAGATGACCACATTGAGTTCACACTGTATCGCAAGAGCACGGATAAAAATGTTCTTTTACATTACGACAGTTGTCATCCAGCGGCAATGAAAAAATCCTTACCCATCTCTCAATTTTGTCGTGTACTCCGAAGTAATTCTAATCAGGATATTTCTGACATACAGATTAGAGATATGTGGTCCAGGTTTAGGGATCGTGGATACCCAGAGGCCATTCTGAAACAGGCTCTGGAGACAGCCAAACGCCGGCTACATACACCAACACGTAGAGAAAACAATCAGCCGAATTTTGTCTATAGTACTAAATACACTACAGGGTCTCATTTGACTGCTTCGGCAGTCAAACATTGGAACATTATTCAGGCGGATAGTGGCCTTAGTAAGATTATTCCTAATACGGTGTTAAAAAGCTTTAGGAGGGGGAGTAGTCTGAGGGACCTCCTCGTTAAGAGTGACCCAATAGGCTGTTATCAGAGGAAACATGACACGTGGCTACGTAATGATAAACCAGGTTGTTTTAAGTGCCCCAATTGCACTTCATGCAGGTTTATGACACCTGGCAGTAGTTTCTTACACCCGCAGACAGGCAAACGATTTGCTATTAGGCATCACATCACTTGTACCACCACCCATGTTATTTATTTGATTACTTGTCCATGTGGTTTACCATATATTGGCAAGACGGATTTGATATTGCGTTTGCGTATGGATGCACACCGCTCAGCCATTAGCACGGCCTTTTGAGATGGCCACACCAATAAACCAGTGGCGAATCATTTCTTGGAGGTGGGACATAGGCTACCTACATTTCACTATATAGCTATAGATCATATCCCCCCTCTGCGGAGGGGAGGTGATAGATCCAAGATATTACTCCAGAGAGAGGTGTTCTGGATCAAAAAATTAAATACTATGAAGCCTAATGGACTAAATGAACATTGTTCGCTTCTGTGTTTTTTGAGTCAGCGATAATGTTACTTTTGTATTAACAGATTTTTCAATTTGATACATTTATTATAAAGCTTACTTTGCTATCTGTCTAAAGTTGTAACATTATTAACAATTTTTGAGTTCCATACATCCTTATGTTTTAAATGTTGGTTCCCTTCTAGAATTGACATTATGACATTATGACATTATCCCTCCCAATCTGGTGGGTATAGAGTTAACTGTCACATGACATCCTGGACAGCTTGTGATTGGATGAGTGCTATGTGGTTTTAAGTATTTATACCTGTAACATTTTACCAAGCAGTTTATGGTCTTGAAAATGGTCTTAGATACAGACCGAAACGTCGACCTGCTTTTTTAAATGTACTGAATAAAATGTAAGTTTTTTAACTTTTTTGGAAATACCTGTGTGCATCCTTATTTTTGGATTTTCTACATATTGCTGCTTGGGGGTAGCACCAGGACTGTGTACGATTTTGTTGGTGTGCTGAACTAATTGGATTTTTGTTTATATATATATATATATATATATATATATATATTATTGTAATTGGTCTGTTTGTGGACACCCCTACACATCCAGTGCGTTGTAGTATTGTTGCCATTCGGTATCTATACCTCCCTTGCACAATTAGGTTTTATTTATCCAGAAACCGGTTATCCAGAAAGTTCCAAATTACGAAAATGCAGCCTCCCATAGCCTCCATTATAATCAAATAATCCAAATTTTTAAAAATGATTTCCTTTTTCTCTGTACTAAAACAGTTCCTTGTACTTGATCCCAACTAAGATATAATAAATCCTGATTAGAAGCAAAACCAGCCTATTGGGTTTATTTAATGGTTTAATGATTTTCTAGTCGACTTAAGGTATGAAGATCCAAATTATGGAAAGACCTGTTATCCGGAAAGCCCTAGGTCCCGAGCATTCAGGATAATTGGTCCCATACCTGTGTGTGTATGTTGCAGGGGGAGGCAGACTCATGCAGAGAATAAACAACCCACTAAAGAATATTCCTAGCTCTAAGATGCTTCAGAACACAGGGAAATGATTTATACTCATAGTCAAGCAATTTCTGTATTCTTTTTTGTGTATATGATACATCTGTAGTTTTACAAAAATGGCTAGATCAGAGTTTGAAAAAAAAACCACTACAGCAGGTGGTACTTAAAGGTCTAATAAGATATGTAGTCCAGTGTGAAACAAAAACTGTTACTATTTACTTTGTCGCTTATCCATACATACCATATGGAAAACTGGGCAAGCTTTAAAGTGAAGTGTGAAACATGATGCCAATGTGCAGATGATGAATCATGGGTCTAAGAGGGCGTTTTCCCAATGGGGGTTTCCAGGGAGAATGTAAGTATCTTAACAAGAGGAAATTGGATAGCTTATTTCTTTAATAGATATCTGCTCATGAGGCTAAAGCATCAATATAGCAAGCCTTAGATCCTAGTTCAAGTGGAAATACTGAATTTAGGGGAAGTCCTTCTTATATTTTTAGTACCCAGTGGTCTTCAACTTGAGACTTTCTTGCTGTTAGTGAGCAATAAACAAACCCCCACGCAACGATCAGGAAAACTTTAGCTCATGGGCAGAGGGATTAGTTAGTCTTAGCACCACAAAACATCATCACTTGTTTAACCACTACTCCTTCTCTGTTTCCGAAATCCTATATTGTTTCACTTCCACATTCTCTTCCATCTTTACACATAATCCTAAAGTCTATTATATCTCATCTCCTTTGTAGCCTTGCTACTAGTTTTTAATAAATATGCAAAACAAAAAATAAACTGCATGGTGAAAAACAAACAGATAGATAGGAAAGACAAGATAGAGGATCTAGAATGCTTGCGATATGATAAAAGGCATGCGACGTGTCGGATATTCTAAAGAAAACGGAAGTGAAGGAGAAATCGCAGGTAAGAACTACATTGATCCGACTGTCGGATGAAAATGCAGTGCTGCGTTTTCATCCGACAGTCGGATCAATGTAGTTCTTACCTGCGATTTCTCCTTCATTTTCGTTTTCTTTAGAACATCTGACACGTCTTATGCGTTTTATCACATTGTAACGTGTAGGCTCCTCGTGCACCATGAAGTGCTACCCTAAGTCTGCTAAAGATAATTGAAATAATTTCTGGGAGGAGGCTAGTGAAGGGAACATTGATTGTTGCAGACACAGTACAGAATTTTTATTGATTATATTGAAAAAGTAGTATAATATATATATACATATATATATATATATACATATATATATATATATATATATATATATATATATATATATATATATATATATATATATATATATATATATATATATATATATATATATATATATATAGTATATAAAAAGGAAGATATTGCCGCACAACCCTCTTAGTTTCTGGGTGCAATTGTCAAAAAGGCACTGCCATAGTAGCCAATAGAAGGGGGGAGAACACTGGGAAGTCAGTTGGTACGCTCTGTATCGAAACTTGTTTTTCATTCGTGTCAATCGTATATGGGTAATAAATCACAGGGGATGTTCCCCTGTCTTACATGTTCACAATGTTGCTGTGTGCATAAAGGTACAACGTTTGAGCACGCGACCACTGGTCGCAAATATACTCTGAGCGGGTACTACACTTGTTTGACTAAATTTGCTGTTTATGTGTTGATTTGTCCTTGTGGTCTCCTCTATGTGGGGGAGACCACATTACAAATAAAAACACGCATATCCCAACATAGATCTACAATTAGGAAGGGCAATGTGAAGTTGCCAGTTTCTAAACATTATGTGGAGAAAGGGCATAAGGATACAGATTTAAAATATATGGTTCTGGAAAGTGTACCCTCCCCTAAACGAGGGGGAGATAGAGAGCTAATGTTGAGGAAAAGAGAGGTATGGTGGATACATCAATTAAATTCGTTAGCCCCTAATGGGCTTAATAAAGATTATGACCTATATGTATTTCTATGATGGGATAAATATTGACCACATTTCTGTTTTTTATTCTTTGTTCTGTTTCTTTTTAGCTGGATTTGGACATGCAGTGGACTAATGCTGAGACGTTGTATACCTGCGTGGATAACATTAAGCAATTCAGGGGTTAATGTGTGAGGATCGTTAATGATGTCATGTCATATGTATAACTTCCTGTGTTACCTTGTATAAATAGGTGTAAACCAATGCTTGTTAATTGAATGCTGCCCTTGGCTTGAGAAAGGGGTTTGTATACCCCGAAACGTCGCCCATTGGGCTTTGGTATGTGCTTTACAATATATCTTCTTTTTTGCATACAAAATTTGGAGTGCTGTGTCAGTTTTTATTTTTTCTATATATATATATATATATATATATATATATATATATATATATATATATATATATATATATATATATATATATATATAGTTTTTTTCTTTGAATTATAGTTCTACTTTAATGGGATTAATAGTGACTATAATTGTTTTGTTTGTACATGTTCAGGATGACACGGTTCTCCTTATCTGCAGGATTTTTTCCTCTCTGTTCCAGCTTACATTATAGGTTACATAAATAGGTGTAAACCAATGCTTGTTAAATGAATGCTGCCCTTGGCTTGAGAAAGGGGTTTGTATACCACGAAACGTCGCCCATTGGGCTTTGGTATGTGCTTTACAATATATCTTCTTTTTTGCATACAAAATTTGGAGTGCTGTGTCAGTTTTTATTTTTTCTATATATATATATATATATATATATATATATATATATATATATATATATAGTTTTTTTCTTTGAATTATAGTTCTACTTTAATGGGATTAATAGTGACTATAATTGTTTTGTTTGTACATGTTCAGGATGACACGGTTCTCCTTATCTGCAGGATTTTTTCCTCTCTGTTCCAGCTTACATTATAGTAGGCATAAATAAAGTGCAAGCCACTTCAGTGCATGTTAATAAACAGTGTGTCTTTTCTAGTTTTGAGTTCTCCTTTGCTGGATTTAACAAGTTTTCAAGAATCAAAAACTTCAACATGACCGTTGGCCAGTTTTATATGGGACTCTTCCATAGCAGGGACTGGCCCTAAACTAAATATGCCCACATTGAGGTGGACGATATCAGGCTGCTCCGATTGTGGGCCCAATTGGACCAGTATAGAGGCAATACAGGCGGGGATTGTGGGAACGCATCAATGAACAGATTCAGCCGCAATCCGACAGGATTTGTTACCCTTGCCAGATCGACATCTTAACTGGCCAACTTTCGGCCAGATATCGATTGGGGGCGTCCGTCGGATGGCCCCACACATGGGCCAATAAGCTGCCGACTCTGTCGGCAGCTTTTATCGGTCCATGTATGGGTGCCTTTACGCTAATTCACACACAAGTGGTACCTTGAATTTGGCTCTCATGACCCATTGTTTCTGCAATATTATTTGTTTCTGGTTTCTACCTTAATTAAATTTATGTTAAAGCTTGTCTTTTTTAACTAATAGATCTACTAAGAAGGTAAATATTTGCCAGGCATTTCTCCAAATTAGATTAACAAGACTAATATTAACAGTCAAGCCCATGCAAGTAATTTTACTTCATGTAATATATTTGCCTTGCAGGGCTTTGAAAGAGGTAACAGGGTTAATGGAAAAAACATTTCTCTTAAAAGGAAAGGGTTGTCACATAATTTTCTTGTATGTTCAGTATGTGTATAGGTTATGAGCAGATACAGTGGTTCCTTCAGTCTTGACCACTAACCATCGCTAATTGTCCATGCCTCAATTTGTGTATTGAGTTAGGAATTTCATCCATAAGCTTGTCATAAACACCCCGCTATAGGATTATTGGGTTAATTCAGCTAAGACTTAGCTACTAGCTTGTTTGGTAACCTCACAAAATCTGTGATCTTCCTGTCCTCTTCAGAAAAAGGTTGCATATGAGATAGAGTGAGTAGGCTGTCAGTAGGCAATGCAGGATCTTTGATTAGGAAGCATGATAAAACTATTTCTACTATGAGTTCTTCCTGCGATTGTCACCAAAAACATCAATGTTATGAGGTGGGCGAAGAGGGGATTTATAGTTTCATAGATATCATTCCTTGCACTTGACTTGATTACGCAGACACGAAAACATGTTTCAAAGTGGCTTGTGGCCTCATGGTTGAATTGGCTTGTAGACCTGAGCCATTCAAAAAACAATGCAGTTGGCCAGGTACCTTTGGTCGCCTTGAGCAATCAGTGCAATGATGATTATTGGCTTTATTGTTATCAAACACTGTCTACCCAAGACAGACACCCCAGTAGCCAGGACAGTATCCAGGTTTAGACTTGGTCAGGAGTGATATGACTGCAAAGAAACTGGCTTTCGTGTAGGGATTTCAACATAAAAGTTAACAGCAAAAAGTAAGCATCTCCAAGAAATGCTAAATTTGAAATCACATGTGCAATTTTTTAGCATGTTTTTCTACATATTTTTGCCTAAAATACATTGTGTTCCCCCTCCCCAAAGAACAAACAAGGATTTGACGCAATTAGGTCCAATGTGTCCTGATGTGCATCTTGATGAATCAGACGCATTTCACCCCAGAGTGGGGTTGTATAATTTCTGGCTCTTGGTATTATAATGGTATTTGTGCATGATTTACTGGACATAAGTGTGATGAGCTTAGTGATACAGCCTGCAGAGAATACCCTGAAATCACAGCTATCCTGAGGGCATTAGCTTCAGGGATATCCATCTCCAAAATACTTGCTCACTAGTCACAAGAGTAGATGGGACAAAAGCACTGGTGTAAAGTGCAAAGAGCAACTTTAGATACACGTACCTTTAATGAATGCCATCAACGTGTGCATCAATTAAATTTTCTATGTGAGCAACATGTTTCTCACCAACCCCTCTGATGTTGCTCCCAGTTGCCTCAAAGCAGGTGCTCAATTTTGTTTTCCTGGTTTGGATGCAAACTTTAATTGCATAAAAACCATGTGCACTGCCAAATAGAGCCTCCAGTAGTCTGGCAGTCCACGTGGGGGCTACTAATCAGGAACACAGCTTATATTTGGCACCCCAGGAACTTTTTGCATGCTTACGTTGCTCTTTTAGATTTTATTGTGGCTCACAGGTACAAAAAGGTTCATAACCTGGGTCTTATATGAACCCTACAATTTATTTAGAGTTAGATAAGGTTAGATAAATCATTTTTGGGGGAAAATACAGATCTGGGTCTTATACACGTGCCATATATATCTACATTATGTACATTAATGCAGAATATCAAAAATAATCCTCTGTCAGCATCTCATTTTAAGTATTTCACCACTTCAGTGAAAGTCATTATTACATCTATCCCGTCCTGTCATAGAGACAACATTTTATCTTTACTTTTGCCAAAAATATGTTGGGAAGCAATATGTTTCCTCTGCACAATCGATGACATCTGTGTCCTCTCTCAAGTTGTCACCAAATGGAGTAGCTGCACAAACTTCTAATGCTTGGCGGATATGAATGCTGTGCTTATGGAAATCAGAATAAAAGTGTCAAATTTGGATTGACTTTAACACAAGAAAAATGGAACTGTGGTAAAACAGGGATGAGTTAGGTTGTTCTCAGTTTTAAACAATATAAGATTCTCAGTTATAGTTTGTAATTCCAAATGCAACTCTGAAACTATTTGATGGAAGACAATATCAGTTTAATGTGTCCCACATATTGCAAAAATCTAAACCCATCCAATCAAATCATATCAATATTGAAACCAGCTTGATTAGTTCATTCCAATTCAAAGGCTGCTCATGCAATTGTAATTATTTCAAGCTAAGCGACACAAGGCAGCCAGAAGAAATCATTTACAAAAGTTAAGACTGGAATAACAATCTTCATTAGATTCTAGCACGTGAAGTTAGCACAATGTACTTGACTATGTCTGTTTCCAGTTATGGGGAGGTGACAAGGAGAGTCATTCGATAGGAATTAAGAACAGCAGGTTTATGTTAATTAGAGCCACATTCGCATAGGGGAGAGGCTATTGAAACACGACTATTGAAAAGTCCACACCCTCTCAGTTTACAGATAAATAGGATACAGCTTCTGAAATTTAATGTTTTTGCTGATCACTTGCATGTGTTGGATAACTTGTGAGTTGAGGCAAGAACAAGCTTCAATGCATTGACATAGGCCTATGCTTTCTCTAACCAGTGATGAAATAGTCAAAGCTAAAAATAGAAAAATAAGATTAATAAATTGCCCCTTTAAGCTCTAAATGCAATTATTGTATTAAGAGGGGCACACCGCATACTTCCAACGTATCTCCTGCTTGCAGAGTAAGACCGACCCAACAGGGTACCAATAGAAATCCTGGTGGGCACTATCACCCCAGGCTTGTTGGCAACAGCTAGTGGAGTTCATGGATGAGGAAGGGAGTGTGTGGTTTGCAGCAATGGGGTGGAGGGGGTATGTGTTGTGCCTTGACCAGGGTGTTAGAATGCAGCAGTGCTGGCCAGGTAAGGGAGCCCTTGGGGTCAGGTACTTCAGTACCACAGTATGTCTGTTAATAAATAATAAAATAAGACTTACCTAATCTGTCAAAACTTAAACCAATGCATTCCACTTCCTGGAGTCTGTTAAAGGGGACGTGGGGAGGCATATTTGGCAATTATTTTTTTTTTGGGGGGTGGAGAGGGGTGTCCCAATTTGCTTTTGGTGAATGGTGGTTAGAACATACTCGCCATTTTTAAACACAAATACAAATCAAACATATTTTTCAATATATTGCTCAGTTTAGCACAAATTTATATTTATTTATATTACTTTATAAATGACTTACTAATTGATGAGAGTAATGCTATAAAACGATACATGTCCCTTGTGTTTAAAAGTAAAGTCATGACTGTAAGGGGCAGATTTATCAAGGTTCGAGTGAGTTCGAGGGAATTTTCGAAGTAAAAAAATTCAAAATTCAAAGTAATTTTTTGGATACTTCGACCATCTAATAGGATACTATGACTTCGAATTTACTTTCGACTTCGATTCAAAGTAACAATAGTTCAAATATTCGACATTCGATAATCAAAGTACTGTCTCTTTAAAAAAACTTTGACTTCAATACTTCACCAAATTAAACCTGCCGAAGTGCTTTGTTAGCCTATGGGGACCTTCTACAGCATTTTTCGAAGTTTTTGAAGTCAAAGTAAAAATCGTTTGATCGTACAATAAAATCGTTCGATTCAAAGGATTTAATCATTCGATTGTTCAATTTTACTTCGACCGCAGAATAGCCAAATTCGATGAAAAAAAGTTTGAATTCGATATTCGAATTCAAAGCATTTTAATTCAATGGTCGAATTTAGAAGTATTTGTAACTTCGAAATTCGACCCTTGATACATCTGCCCCTAGGTATTAACTATATATCTTACAGCTAAAACCAGGAGAATATGGAACACTGTCATTAATAGAAAAAAAATTAAAGCCAGATGTACTACCAGGATTTTACTTATTCCACTGGAAACATTATGTTCAGTATTGGTGTGTGCAGCGTATCTAACTGTACCAAGACCAATGGCAAGAACATGTTCAGATCATCCTGGCAGGGCCCCAGGAATTTTGAGAAACGTATGTAATTCGTGGATGTTGACTTTTTATCTCACTATTGATCGCTTTACATAAACTTTCCAATAAATTAATTTAACCTACCCTGTGCAATTTATTTTTGCTACACCATTGGGGGCTCATTCTGGAGACCCTGCTTTTTTTTCTAATTCAAATTATGGGACCACATAAAAACCATTTTGACATCTGCCGTAAAGATGCAAGTTGGATTCACACTAGAACTGAATACCTCTTTTGCATCTAAAAAAAATGAATCAAATACTGCTGAACACAAATTGATTCATAGTACCAGACATTGTTTGTTATTAATGAATTTATTGTGCAATTATTTTAAAATCTAAAGTCATTAAAGTCTTGCTAGCCGTTAATGAGCCACCCGTTATGAAAATCCATGCATATTATATTTAAACAAAGCAATGCATTACATCTGGACAACAGTCGCCTCAATAAATTCTATTAATGGGAGGAGCCCACCAGCAATATAAAACAAAAAAGACTTTGTAGTAGGTTGTGCAATGAAAATAAAAACATCAGACATTATGTGTCTGCTTGAGATGGTACAGGCTCCTTAAGGGGCATCATATAGTAGGACAGGGATAAAAACCATATTATAAATGCATTTGCTGAAACAAACATTTTGAAGATATTCATCTACATTTTGACCTTTAGGGATGAATTTACAACTGGCATTAGCAGTTTACTCTCACTAATATTAAATTCATTTTATGTTCTTACAATGTCAAGTGTCTCCCTAAGATTTGGTGAAATCTATTAATACTTATGATAAATTAATTTTGGCAGAGAGTTGGAGGATACAACACTTTAAGCTTATCCATTTAGGATATGGAAAAATGTTTTCTAAAAGTACCTCTAACAGTCCTATATCATTCTGTCCTAAATGTGATGAGACTAATGTGTCACTTTTCCATTATTTATGGTCCTGTCCAAAAATTAGCCTGTTTTGGAGGGAAGTTACTACATTTTTGAATTCTAGACTGAAGATAAAAATTAAACTATATCTGTTTTGCTTTACTGCATTTAGATATCAATATGCTTCAGTCTAATATCTCCCATGAGAGTAAATTAGTGACTTCTTTTTTTCTAGCTGCTTCTAGGAAAGCTTTATAAGCTTATTATATATTAAGCTATATTAACTTCTCGCTACAAAAGGAACCCCCCTCATTATCGGACATCATATCTTATATGAATCAGCTTAGTTGGCAAGAAGCCTTAAAGGACAAGGAAAGTCTAAAATAGAATAAGGCTAGAAATGCTGTATTTTGTTTACTAAACATAAGCATGAACTTACTGCACCACAAAGCCTAACCAAACAAATGACTTATGCTTTCAAAGTTGGCCACAGGGGGCTGTCATCTTGTAACTTTGTCTTGGCCTGACCCTGACCCTGCACATGCTCAGTGTGGTCTGGGCTGCTTAGGGATCGTCATAAACAAAGCTGCTTGAATTCTGCATGGCTCGGAAGTAAGGCGGGAGCTCCCCCTGCTGTTCATAAGTATGATGGTTTCCCTGCTCAGCAGTTAGGGACCATCTGACAATTCCTATCCACAGCAGTAAATGAAAGGAGAATTTCACTGCATACAGCCAGGTTTCTTATAAAAACGGTACACATTTTTTAATTAAAGTATATTGGAGAAAGGTTTCTTTTTCATTAATGAAAGTAAAAATGGGATTTTATTTTTTTGCCTTTCCTTGTCCTTTAAAGGAGAAGGAAAGGTTAAAACTAAGTAAGCCTTATCAGAAAGGTCCATCTAAATATACCAGTAAACCCCCAAAGTAATGCTGTCCTCTGTCAAAAGAAACACAGCATTTCTTTCCTTCTATTGTGTACACATGGGCTTCTGTATCAGACTTCCTGCCTTCAGCTTAAACCTCATTGCCCTGGGCAAGAGCATGCTCAGTTTGCTCCTCTTCCCACCCCTCCCTTCTCTACTGTAATCTGAGCCCACAGCAGGGAAAGAGGCAGGAAGTAATGGCACACCATGTTAATACTGCAGCTCCTATCCTAAACAAACAGAGAGTTTCTAGAGCTTTTTACTCGGGTATGGTAAAACATTCTACAGAATAAATATAGCATTCTAGCTTGCACTATTGCAGCTAATCTATTGGCAATAAAATGCCTCCGTAGCTTTCCTTCTCCTTTAATAACTAAAACTAAAGGAAATATTTCCAAAGATTCTTTTAGGCTGGTTTGGTCTCCTTATTTTGAAATCTGTAACTCCAATACTAGCGATCAAATAATGCACTTTCTTCAATAGTAAGATGACCTTTCAGATGTTTAATGGGCTTTTTATTTCTTTTATTACATGTACATCCACTGGCTTAGTTAATTTTAGTTAATTTTAAATGCAACACATTTTCTTCATCTGCATAACATTTGTTGTCATTCTGATTTAATTTGTTTAATATGAAAATATAATATTTTAAACACGAAATACATTTTTGTAAGGCTTTTGCCCCATGTACATGTGCTATTCCCAAATGTTCCGGGGCTAAAATATATTAAAAAATATAATGTAATTAGGGATGCACCGTATCCACTTTTTTGGATTCGGCCGAACCCCCGAATCCTTCACGAAGGATCCGGCCGAATACCGAACCCTAATTTGCATATGCAAATTAGGGGTGGGAAGGGGAAAACATTTTTTACTACCTTGTTTTCTGACAAAAAGTCACACAATTTCCCTCCCTGCCCCTAATTTGCATATCCAAATTAGGATTCGGCCGAATCCTGCTGAAAAAGGCTGAATACTGGCCGAATCCCGAACCGAATCCTGGAGTCGGTGCATCCCTAAATGTAATACGCAAGTCTATAAAGCTGCTGGGCAGGTGGCCATACACATCTTGGAGGGTAAAACAGTGCCCTCTAGGGACTACATTGCTATTGAAATTAGTAGAAAGCTTCCAAAAATGATATATTTCGAAAAATACAACAATAACAATATATTTGCATTATTTGCTTGCTTTTTTTTATACTTAAATAGGTTATCTTCACGTGTATGCAAATGTAAACTGATGTGGAAGTTTCAAGGATTATCATGAGGATGAATAGTACTGCTGTTTGGTGCAGCATGGGTATACAAGGACAACATAATAATGTCTATCTACAGTCAAGAAATCCAATGTTAACTGTTTTAAGTATAGTATAAGGCAGTGATCCCCAACCAGTAGCTCGCGAGCAACATGTTGCTCTCCAACGCCTTGGATGTTGCTCCCAGTGGCCTCAAAGCAGGTTCCTAGTTTGGAATTCCTGGCTTGGAGGCAAGTTTTGGTTGAATGAAAACCAGGTGCACTGCTATATAGAGTCTCCTGCAGTCTGCCAGTCCACATAGGGGCCACCAAATAGTCAATCACAGCCCTTATTTGGCACCCCAGGATTTTTTTACGTGCCTGTGTTGCTCTCATAAATTCTTTTTATTTTTGAATGTGGCTTATGGGTAAAAAAGGTAGGGGACCCCTGGTATAAGGACTAATAAAAGGGAACCTATACCTGCCACTTCTCTCCTTGTTTTCTTATAGGAATGGATTATATAACAATCTATCACACAATCAACAGAAGTATCGTCCTATTGTTTCTTAGGTTACATCCAAGAATCCTATTGTTCTCTTACATCTGCCCAAGGCAATAAGGGTATCTGTATTCCAGGCTTTTATCCCACTCACAAAAAGTTACTTGCTTGCAGTTTGTACATAATGAAGCCTTATGTCCGACCTGAGGGTAACATATACAGAAAGAACCTATTTGTGTGGTCTTGTTGCAAGTGTTTGCAATCTTTGCACAGTATAAGTAATGTATGGACACGCTGACTCACACCATTTAACTACAATGAGACACACAACAATGTTTTTTTCCAGGAGGGCTTATTTTCTAATAAAATTAATAAAATTGATTCTACCTCGATTTTTTTCCCAGCATACCAGATGATTTTTTGCACATGTTGGGAAACAGCCCCACTATGCAGGCAAGGGTGTACATATTGCATAGTGTACGGTTAGCACATTGGATGTTCTAAAAGCACTTCTTGAGTGTAAAGCCTTGAACATTTGTCTGTTAAGATGGCCATACATTTAAAGATCTTCCCGTTTGGTGAGGTCACGATATGAGTGGGACATTCACCAATATGCCCACCTTGAGGTGGTCGTTTCGGGCTGATCTGATCACATCAAAATGATGGAGATAAAGGCCACTGGAGTGAGGACCTAATCAATGGGTCGATATGGCTCTTGCTCTGAAGGGATTTTTAAGCCTGTCCTAAAGATATCTGCTCAATTATTGGCCAGATAACAGTCAGAAAGGCCCTTCAGAGAGCCCCATACAGGGCCAATAAGCTACCAATTCAGTCTGTTGGCAGCATTTATCAGCTCATGTAAGGCCACCTACTACCCCACCCACCAACTTAGTACATAGTGTAGCCTGGAATCACTTACTCCCATTGTGTAGGTGCTAACTGCAGAGTACAGCAGAACAACGGTCATAGTTTTGATTGCTTTCACAAAGGATGTGACTGTTGGTGCAAGACATTTGCTAACTAAATCAGACCAAAGTTTCCCCAAGATGGAAATACGTCTCAGGAATGGCTGTGGTAGGTAAATTAGTTGGTTTGGCTCTTTGCAATGTACTCTCAGCCTTATTTCACAAAGTGTTCTGAAAAAATCATCAGCCCTATAACCTCATTGCCTGAGAACTTAAGTGTATTTTTATTAAAAATCATATTCATTTATTTAGTGGTTGTATTAATTAAACACTAGCGTTGTGGAACTTATATAAGTCTTTCTGTGGCGGTGGGTTTTGAAGTTGCTGCATGTTGACAGTAAATACAAAGCACAGATTAAAAGGCAACTTGAAAATGTAGAATATGTGGAGCTGGCATGATACTTTTATTTCAGTGACATAGATTGTATGTCCTGCTTAACATATATATATATATATTTTTTTTACAAGTAATAGTAGTCTGATCAGAACTATTGTTGATTCTTTCCAGTGAGTAACAACACCTGTAATAGTGAATAAGCAATATATATATATATATATATATATATATATACACACTCACAACACTCTCTGCGGCATCTGCCTGGGTGCTGGTCTAATAATAGTATTACTTACAAATATCATCTTCCTTAGGGAAAAAAACAAGAATGTAAGCAGTGCAAACCCTTAAGATATATACATAGATATATATATATACATATATATATACATATATATATATATACATATATATATATACATATATATATACATACATATATATATATATATACATATATACATATACATATATACATATAAATAGATATATATATATATATATATATACATAAATAGATATATATATATATACATACATATATACATATATATACATACATATATACATATATATACATACATATATACATATATATACATACATATATATATATATACATATATACATATATACATATATATATACATATATACATATATATATATATATATACATATATACATATATATACATATACATACATATACATACATATACATACATATACATATATATATATATATAAATAGATAGATAGATATACACAAACACACCCTTGAGCCGATGCCCTGGAATCCTCTATAAACATGGAACGCCAGGTTTTTTTTCTTATATCCTTACATTCTACAACAGGAGGTACATTATTCTCAATATATGTTAAACCATTTTATGGAGATTAACATATTTTGATTCATCAATATGTTTTTATTTTTATGTCTACTCTAATACAAAAGTATCAGTCGCAAAGATTAGATAAAGATTTGTACTTCATTTAACCTAATAAATCTGTCTATGCAGTATTCTTGTGTGGTGCAAGAATTGGGACAAGCATGCATCAGGTTTTTGCTCATATTAGAAATACACTTTTCATGTAAATTGTGTTTCTATCGTGTAATTTTCTTCCTCAACAACACAAACAGCACAAAGAGATTTTGTGCTATATTGTCCTGTGTCCTAAATTGTGTCCAATATAGCTCCATGAACTGACACAGCCATGGAAATTGCCCCAGGAGACGATCTGTCAGCTCTTCTTCAGATGGGGCTTTGGATCGGTTTACTGTTCAGGGATGGGTTATTGGGGGATAAGGATTAAATGTGTCTGAAGCACAGCATCATATATATTTGTGACTAAAATAATTATAAAATTACTTTTGGGACACAAGTGGTATAACTTGTATGGAGGCAGTGGCTGTCAAGATCTCAGAAAGCTTGGCGTCAAAGGGAATCTTGTGTGTGACAAACATTAGTATAAAACACCAACATTATATATTTCTAAGGTCAACAGCACATGAACATGATTTAGGGAGTTTTGCCTACCACGTCTCTTAGTGGCACACCCACAAGGCTCCACACAAAATCATCCGTTGAGATATGAGATTTCCAGTTCAACGTGCACTACCAGGGTGAGGGCCTGGTAAAAAAAAAAACACAAGTTGAGTGTTTTTTTATGGGTCCTTACTGCAGCTGCATGGTATGCACCCACCTTTGGCATGCCACTACTATTGCTAACTTACACTGCTCTGACCATTTGGCAGGCTTAAAAAAATGTGACCTAAACATAATAAAGGTATAGAAAACATAATCAATTACCATCCTGAATAGTTATGTCTAGGTCACACTCTTTTTCCTCCTTTTTCTTTCTCTTGCTCTGTAGATAAGTCGTCAGCAAACTGATGGTGGTGCTTGGGCACTGTGCTTTCACAACAAAGTTTTTGTGGAAATGACTTTTGCGCAACAGTTCAACTGTTTTGCATTTACTTTTGCTTAACAAACTCAATAAAAATTTAATTAAGACAAAAATGTACTGGTTACTGTGGGCGTCCTCTCGTAATCTTAAATGGCATCCATTCAGTAGCAACTTGCAAGAGAGCCTTCCACGCCTGAGGAAACTATAGCCACAAAAATGGAAGTAAATTCAGTCTAGAAGAATAAAGTCCTAACTAGAAGTTTTACCCTCCCCCCCCCAGCAAACTATTATTAGGACCTCAAGTCTCCTATACCTTGAAAGAGTATATACATATATATTTATATATATAATTGGATATCAATCAGGAGCCTCATTGCAGTCTGCAGTTTTTGCCACCATTATGGTTGCTGTTTAGTTGGCCAAAAATTGTACTTGATGCAAATGTTGAGGCATACACTAAGGGGCAGATTTACATAGGGTCGAATATCGAGGGTTAATTAACCCTCGATATTCGACTGCCAAATATAAATCCTTCAACTTCGAATATCGAAGTCGAAGGATTTAGCACTATTCATACGATCTAACCCTTCGAAGGATTTTAATCCATAGATCAAAGGATTTTCCTTCGATTATAGGCTAACATTGGCCTCGGTAGGTTTTAGGTGGCGAACTAGGGGGTTGAAGTATTTTTTAAAGAAACAGTACTTCTACTATCGAATGGTCGAATAGTCGAACGATTTTTTGTACTTGAAGCATGATGACTGCTAACTGCATATTACCAATAGGAAGACTTTGTACTCTGCACTATTCCAGACAGGACTTGTCATATGTTGTATATTATGTGCATGTAAAACATGTACCTACTCATATTTGCAAATCCAATACTCTCAAAAGGGAATGAGGGAGCTGAAGAAAAATGTCATTTGTTTTCTACCATGCAACATTGCTTGAGAAAGGGGTCACGCCCCGAAACGTTGCATCCGCAATAAATGAGCAAGGTTTAACCTGCTGAACTTACCCATGCTGTGCCGGTGTGTCCTGTTTCTACCATGCAACATTCCCATTCTTAACATCCTTAAATCCCTTTAAAGGGGTTGTTCGCCTTTGAGTTAACATTTAATTCTGAGACAATTTGCAATTCATTTACATTTTTTATTACTTGTGGTTTTTGAGTTATTTATCCTTTTATTCAGCAGCTCTCCAGTTTACAACTTCAGCTATATGGTTGCTAGGGTCCAAATTACCCTATTAACCATGCATTGATTTGAATAAACTATTGGACTATGAATAGGAGATGGCCTGAACAGATAGAGGAGTAATAAAAAGTAGCAATTACAATACATGTGTAGCCTTAGGGTCTGGCCACAGGAGCAGATTCAGGGAGATTAGTTGCCAGGTTAATCTGCCTTCCGCAGGCTAAAATTAAAATCGACTGGGGGCAGGCACTCGGAATGCTTTGTTTTCCAAAGTCGCCTGAAGTTTCCTCGTGAGGCAGTTACGAGCAACTTCGGAAAACAAAATGCTTCCGAGTGCCTGCCCCCAGGCGATTTTCATTTTAGCCGGCGGAAGGCAGATTGAGGAGATTAGTCGCTGTGAAGAGGAGGAGATTTGTCGCCTGGCGACTAATCTGCCCGTGTCGCCAGACCCTTACTGAGCATTAGTTTTTTTAGGTGGGGCCAGTTGACCCCCTTTTGAAAGCTGGAAAGAGTCAGAAGCAAAATGCAAATAATTCAAAAACTATAAAAAAAGAAAAAGTGAAGGCCAATTGAAAAGTTGCTTAGAATTAGCCACTAAGGTTAATAATCAAAAGGTTAATTTAAAGGTGAACCACCCCTTTAAGTGACTGCATCAGCATGGGTGATCTGGTTCATTGAAATGTGCGGGAGATGCACATTTATTATTATTACCCCTTGAATTAAATATTACTGATGTTGTGGACCAATTTATAGAGAACAGTCATCATTTAAAGTAGTCCCTTCCCCAGCAGAAATTACATATTAAGGTCTTGAACTTTGGCCAGTTTCGTCAGGAACCAGTTACCCTGCCTCTATGTTTTTCGAGTGTGTAAGAAAAATAGGGATGCACCAAATCCAGGATTCGGTTCGGTATTCGGCCTAATCCTTGTGCCTGGCCGAACCAAATCCTTTTCGTCACAAAACAAGGAAGCAAAAAATTTTTTAGCCATGCACTTCATGGAGAAACCCACAGAAGTATAGGGAAAATTAACTCAGTACAGATTGTGCCCTTATCAGAATTGAAATCTAGCAAGACTTGCGCTAAATTTTCAGCCGCCGATGTTGGGAGTTCTAGTTGAGAATCATAAGGGCTGCATGGCAGGCAAAAATAAAATTGATGTGATACTGCTGTTATTTTGTCCTACTTTACCCCACTGTCTATTAGTATGTAAATGATTTTTTCTCACCGTTTCTATATCCACTGATATACACACAAAAAGAGCACTGAACAATGCACATTCCCTGACCCCCTGCTGTCATAGTAATTCATTCTTTTGCAAATGCATACACATCTACACAAATGAGTTTTCTAGTTGCAAGTTCCGGTTTATGAAATTGCTAAACCAGACAGGGAAAAATGACTACATGCACACCCAGATTTCTTGTACTGTATGCTTGGTGCTCAGTATTTTGGGAGATGCCACTCCTTCCACCATTAAGAATAAAGCCAATCCAAGGAGGACTAGCCCCATACTTTTTATTATGCTATGCTATGTGTGGTTTTGGTATTTTAAAAAAAAAAAAAGCGTTAAAGGATAGTCCTGTTTGGATTGTTTTTTGTGCAAGTAGCCTTTCTTCTTAATGATGGAGGGAGTGCCATCTCCCAAATAACTGAGCACCAAGCACATATTATAAGAGGCATGGATGTGTACATGGTCATTTTTACTTATCTGGCTACCGGCCATACATATGGAGATCTGCTAATTTGGCAGGGTCGTCAAACAAGCGGATCTCTCCCTGATATTCCCACCTTGAGGTGGCCGATATTGGGCTGATTTGATTGTGGACCCTAGGGCCCAACGATCGGATCACAACGAGGTGAAAACGGGAGGTCAGATCGAGGACTACATCAAGGAACCAATGCAGTTCTCGATCCAACAGGATTTTGAAACCTGGCTGATGGACAAATGGCAGACTTTTGGTCAGATATCGATTGGGGAAGCCTGTTGGGGGGCCCCTGTCGGCAGCTTATATCTGCCCATGTATGGGGGCCTATTCTATGAACACCTGATGAAGGGTCATGCCCCTGAAATGTTGTGTCATTTTGGATTATTAAATCAGGGGCTTATTATAGACTTTATGTGCCAATAGCCTTTCTTCTAAATAAAATACTAAGCCACCATACCCCAATCAAGGTTAACCCCATACAGCTCTAACTATTAACATCTGTTTAAATTTCTAACAGGCAGGTTCCACTTTGTCTCCATCAGGGGTCCCTAACCTTTTTGAACCGTGAGCCAAATTCAAATGTAAAAAGAGTTGGGGAGCAACACAAACATGAAAAAGTCCCTTTGGGTGCCAAATAAGAGCTATGATCGGCTATTTGGTAGCCCCTTTATGGAGTGGCAGCCTAAAAGAGGCTCTACTTTGCACTATACTTAGTCTTTATGCAATTAAAACTTGCTTTCAAGCTTGGAATTCGAAAATAATCACCTGCTTTGAGGACCCTGAGAGCAACATCCAAGGGGTTGGAGAGCAACATGTTGCTCACAAGCTACTGTTTGGGGATCACTGGTCTACATTATGGGGCATGTTTACTAACATGGAGATAAATATCTGGAGAGATTTCTGGAGATGTTGCCCATGGCAACCAATCAGCAATTAGATTTAAACAGCCACAGCCAAGTTAGAAAACAAAAGCAAAGATCTGATTGGTTGCTATGGGCAACATCTCCAGAAATCTCTCCAGATATTTATCTCCAATGTTAGTAAACATGCCCCTAAATCTTGACCCATCATTTGATCCTACTGGCTTTCAGTGAGAGATCTCCAAGACCAAATGGCGCTGATGAGCTGCCTGTACAGTATATCTAGTATAGGTCAATCTAAAAACAACTGGACTTGCTGAGTAATCAATGAAGACGTTTCACTACTCATCCGAGCAGCTTCTTTAGTTCAACTGACTGGTGTGGGAAGTTCTCGGCATATAAACTCTTCCACTAATCCATTTACAATGGCACATTGTAACTCTTCAAAGAGGTGACATCTGAAGAAACTCACAGAGGTGTTGATTCTGTGTAGTTGTGATAGGATTATCCAATGTGTCATGCAACTCCTAGATACAGGTGTTACTTGTGAGAGTTGCATGAATGGATGTGTGAAGTGTTCTGAATCCGCCGGGGTACAGATGTTAGAACAGCATTGTATGTAGCAGACAGGTGGTGTCGAAGGCCCCACCTCTGTTCAGAGATGGTCTCTCCACCTTGACATGAATCGCCTCTTTCACGCCTCGTTCAAACCAGCGGTCTTCTTTATCCAAGATTTGGACTTTGCTGTCTTCAAAGGAGTGTCCCTTGTCTTTTAAGTGTAGAAAGACAGCTGAGTTTTGCCCTGTAGAGTTCTCCCTCCTGTGCTGAGCCATTCGCTTGGAGAGCAGTTGTTTTGTCTCCCCGATGTATAGATCTGTGCACTCCTCGCTACACTGGACTCCGTATACCACATTGCTTTGTTTTTCTTTTGGTGTTTGATCCTTTGGGTGTACCAGTTTTTGTCTCAGTGTGTTGCTAGGTTTGAAAAACACAGGGACATGGTGTTTGTTGAAAATCCTCCTGAGTTTCTCTGACACTCCAGCTACATATGGGATGACTATGTTTCGCCTACTATGTGTCTCCGGGCGGTTATTTCTATTGGTGTTCCTGTTGGGCTTGGTTGCTGCTGTTTTGACAAAGGCCCAGTTTGGGTAGCCACACGCTTTCAAAGCTCCTCTGAGATGTTTTTGCTCTTTGTCTTTGGACTCTGTATCAGTTGCCACACATTCCGCCCGGTGGTGCAGGGTTCGAATGACACCCAGTTTGTGTTCCAGTGGATGGTGGGAATCAAACAACAGATATTGATCCGTATGAGTGGGTTTCCTGTATACTTCCGTCTTCAAGCTACCCCCCTCTTGGATACATATCAAACAGTCCAAAAAAGCAAGTTTGTTCTCATGGACATCTTCCCTTGTGAACTTGATGTTATTGTCCACTGAGTTAATGTGTTCTGTGAAGGCCGCCACTTCATTGGATCTGATTTTAACCCAAGTATCATCCACATACCTGAACCAGTGAGTCGGTGTAGTTCCCTGGAAAGTAAGTAAGGCCCTCCTTTCCACTTCCTCCATGTACAAGTTTGCTACAATGGGAGAGACTGGAGAACCCATTGCACAGCCATGTTTCTGTCTATAAAAAAGGTTCTTGTACTTCAAGTATGTGGTGTTAAGGCACAAATCTAGCAACAAACAAACTTGGTTGGGACTGAGCTTCGTTCTGCTGCTGAGGGTGTTATCATGTTGCATGAGTAGTGAAACGTCTTCATTGATTACTCAGCAAGTCCAGTTGTTTTTAGATTGACCTATACTAGATATACTATGACCTGGATGAATGAAAATCTTCATAGTCATATTGCCTGTACAGTGGTACATTTTATGTCTAATACTTTGCTTTTCTTTCTTTTCAATTACCACTGCACGTACCCATCAAAAGACAGCTCTGGCTGCCGTAGTATTTCAGTTAGATGTATGTTTCTAATGGGGAGGAATCATAATGTGCTGACATTTCATTTTGTGATCATGAAATGTAGTTTTGTAATGGGAATTTGATCAGCATAAAGCATTAATATGATAGTGTTTTTAGAATACATTTGTTTTGCTGTTGATAGAGGGGTGTCCACTCAAGTTAAATGTAGTTTGAATTTTTTTTTTGTTTGCTTCAGTTCATGAGTTATTGTGGCTGCTGCCTGTCATACTTGTGTACATTGGAAGAGGAGATTTGAACATAGAGCATAAAGAAAGATCAGGGTCTTTGCAGCCACAGAATAGACATATCTGGCAACGGTTTAATTACTGCAAAACAGCCATAAAAGCTCAGTGTGCAAATCACACATTTGTGTAAAATTGAAAAAAAGCTGGGGGTCATTTATCAACACTGGGCAAATTTGCCCATGGGCAGTAACTCATGGCAACCAATCAAATAGCTGCATTCATTGTTCTACTTGCAGCTGGCTTCAAAAAGCTAATCACTGATTGGTTGCTATAGGTAACTGCCCATGGGCAAATTTGCCCAGTGTTGATAAATGAGCCCCGCTGTGTCTATTCCATGTTTGTGTGTTTGAATCAAAATATATCCCACCAGTAAACATTACAAATATGTCTACAACTGTTCAATAAGCAAAGCTCAACTATTTCAGCATTTCCTTCCTCCAAGTGATGAATATCTGCTGCTTTTATATTCTCAGTACGACACCACTGTATTTACACACCAGCTCTTTGTCAACCTTTGCTGAAACTTTTGAGCAGCAATTGAGCTTATTGTTTCCAGTTCTATCCCCCCTGTTCATTCTTGGACAAGTTATAAAAGAAGCAAGTGACGTCTGTTTCCCTGTTAATAGGAGTTGGTCTAAAACCCTGCTTTGGTTTTTACAAACAAACAGATCATATCAAATATTTAATTCTTCATTGTGCTTCTCAGTCAGTCTGGATATAGAGAGATGGAAACTAACTTATTGCCAACAAGCCTGGGCCCTGCAGCTACTGGAAGCAAGGACTGAACCACAGATGGATCTGAAGATGCAGATGCACGGTGAGCAGTCACTTCAAGCGGCCCATCTATGTAACCAATACTTTTAAGTATTCTCTTTAAGCTTCTTACAGATTTCAGATTTATATTCAAGTAGGATATGTGCTAAATAATTATCTACATACAAAATTGTGTTATGGAGGCCCTAAGAAATTGCATCGACTTGGGTAAAGTGATTTGAGATATTGCACAGTTCCATTATTGAACCAATGTTCCAGCAACATGCTAATACAGTGCAGCATACATACGTAGCACTATATAACTAAAAATACATACATACACAACTTTTGTGTGACCGGGCTGGGTCAATTTCTACTATACCACTTGGGGAAACTTGGGACTTCCATCTGAACAACCTTGTTCTACAATATGCTCTTTACACAATACAAATATGGAAGTTCAGCATTACTCATCAAAAATGGAATCTTTTGAGAACGTCAGCCTCTTTCCAACCTGTAAATTTAAAATGTGGGCCTGTATGCAGACGCAAGTTGCTGCATAGAAGTACTTGGGAAGGACAAGGCACCGTCACTGCTTCAATATATTGGTTTCTTCTAGATATAGAATAAATTAGTGACGGGCGAATTTGTCCCTTTTCGCTTTGCCGAAAAATTGCTAATTTCCTGCAAAATACGCGAAATGGCGAAAAATCGTGAGATCGAAAAGTTCCCAAAAAAAACGTGAAATTTGAAAGTTTTCAAGAACAAAACGTGAAATTCGGACATTTTCACTCAAACAACGTGATATTTGAAGGTTTTCACAAAAAAAATAGTGAAAGTTGAAGGATTTCACAAAAAAATCTTGAAATTTGAAGGTTTTCACAAAAAAAAATCGTGAAATTTGAAGGATTTCACTCAAAAATCATGACATTTGAAGGTTTTCACAAAAAAATAGTGAAAATTGTGAATTTTCACCAGCGAATTTTCACGAGAGATTCGCAAATGTATGCTGTCTGCGAAACGCGGGAATTTGTGGCAAATTCGTGCCAGATGAATTTATTCGCCCATCACTAATAGAATTTCTTTTATTATATCTGTGACATAACAGAATGTTAGGCACCCCAAGTGATCTTATTTACTTACCTGACACCCCGGGCTGGTGCTCCTAGCAGCAGAAAACTGTACCGGCCCATGATTATTACAGCAAGCACTTTCTGCTTCTTCACTTCAAATTTCCCGGGGCAGACGCATGCGCAGTAAAATGAAATAGCCAACTTTTCCGTTAAAGTTCGGCTTTTCGTTCTACTACGCATGCACACCTGCACCTGAGAGAAGAAGCAGCAACAAGACCCCGGACCATAGCAGTTTTCTGCTGATAGGAGCACCGGCCTGGGGTGTCGGGTAAGCAAATACAATCACTTGTGGGTGCCTAAAATTTGGCACCCCCAAATGGCAAATTACTTTCCTTCTCCTTTAATTTAAAATGTGTTGTCATTCCCTGCCAGCAGGGCAGCCATCAGGGGGGACAGGGGGAGAGTTGTAGGGGGCCCCAAGGGTAAGGGGGGCCTGGCCACGCCACACTTACTTGATTAGCTGGCCCCCCCATCTTTCTGAGAGCTGCTGACTTCAGGAAGGCATGGACGTTTAAGGGGCCCTGGCCACCAATTTCCTCATAATGTGGGGGGGGAGAATTTTTTTTTCTCATGTGGGGTCCTAGCCACCAATATTTTTTAATGGGGGGGCTGGCCACAAATGTTTTTTATGGGGGCCCTGACCACCAATATCTTTTTATTTTTATTAACATGTGGGAAGCCTAGTCACCAATATTTTTTTTGTTGTTTTACTGTGTGGTGGGGGGGCGGACCTGTGTAGGTGGGGCTTGTGGTGGGTGCAGCCCAAGGGGCCCAGGAAATTTTGTCGTATGGGGCCCTGCGATTTCTGATGGCGGTCCTGCCTGCCAACACTATAAATCAGTGTAGACCCAATGGGAAAGAAGCCCAATTCTTGTAATCTTTGGGATGTGACAGGGAAATTGAATTATTGCTGCATTATAAGGGAATAATAATAATAATAATTCCAAACTCCAAAAGATGCAGCTGAAATTCAGTTTTATTTCTGTTACAGCGTTTCATTGCTGGTCACACAATTACACTTGCACATTCTACCTGCTGAAAATTGGAAATAACACTACAACAAGACCATGGCAAGAGTCTGAGAACAATGGGGGCTTATACCTACACCGAAAGGATAATAATTACACATTCTCCGACACACCAAAAGACAAATGCAAAGGGAAAATACAAACTTTAGCCCTTTCTTAACCTTTAAAACAGTACACAGCAAGGGGCAGATTTATCAAAGGTCGAAGTGAATTTTCGAATAAAAAACTTCGAATTTTGAAGTAATTTTTGGGTACTTCGAAAATCGAATAGGCCAATTTCGACTTAGATTCGAATTGAAAAACCTGCGAAAATTCAACCACTTGAAAATTGAAGTACTGTCTAAAAACTTCGACTTCGACACTTCGCCACCTTAAACCTGCCGAATTGCTGTTTAGCCTACGGGGGACCTCCTAGAACCTGAGTTTTTTGGGCAAGCTTTGAGGGGTCAAAGTTTTTTTTTTTAAAAAAATCCTTCGTGTCGTTCGATCGTACTTCGATCTAATACAGGCGTTTTCGCTGGAAAAATCACTTTCCAAATTCGATCCTTGATAAATCTGCCCCCAAGTGTCTTGAGCTTTATTAATAACTGTTAAAGGCAAAACGTTACCTTTCTGTTACAAAAAAATTTCTTTAGTTTAAAAGAAATAAACACCATAAATCAGGATGCGGTCAGCATTGTTTGTAACAATATAAAGTGATACAAATTTGCTGGAGCAATAGAAATAAGTGAGGATATGTAGAAAGCTGCCTCATAAGGAATAGTTTTACTTTGTGTCTTACAGAGCAGAGTTGTAACATCAGCAGAAATGCTCAAGATTCATCGGTTAATTCTGTTCCAAATACCCCACAATGAATAAAAACAGTAATGAAACTGAAGCACTTTAAGTGATCATTTCCCTCCCAGAAGTGTTGCAAAGTATTTCTGTGGGATGCACTCGAAATTCCGAAAGGTCGGAGTCAAAAAATAGTAATTAGCTGTACTTGTGCTTGCAGAGTACTGTTTAGAATAGTACACAAACAAATATGAGGTACTTGCATAGAACAATCACAGCCTCATCCAAATAAATAAAGCATGTTTTATTACTGTACAGTGCCGACTGAGTACTCGAGCAATGCTACATATAAATAAAAATATACATACATGTATCCAAATCCTGTGCACTATAGATTTTAGGGTAGCCCCCAAACTCATTAATTGTTGACTTAAATCATGAACAACTTTGTAGCACGGTGGATTGATTTAAAAAGGTGGATGTCTGTGTCACAGCTCATAGAAAAGTATAAAGAGAAATGTTATCTATTTTCTACAGTACAAATAAGACTGGTAGTAGTAAAACAATGCTTCGGTAAAATGAAAGTAAAGAGAGTCTTGCTTGAATCCACCAATTAGAGCAAGTGTAAGTTGCCAGTAACTCACAGCATGAGTGTGTTGTTTTAAAGGGGACCCATCACCCAAAAAAAAAATTAAAAATCATATTTTATATAAAAATTATTTGAATGTGGTTTCCTTCAGTCTGGGAATTCATAATTATAGCAAGCAGGAGCCCATTGCCCATACGGCCAAACAATCAGATCACCTGTTAATGGCATATCGGTGAAAGATCAGCTCATTTGGCGATGTCACCAAACGAGCGGATCTTTGCGTCTATGGCCACCTTTAGACATAGAGGAGGGCCAGACTATATTTGATTGACAGCTGAGATTTTTAAGTGAGCTATGGAACAGCTATGGAAGCTTTAATAAAAACAAATTGAGAAATTGGATTTCATGTTTAATTTGAAAAAGGACTTTTATTGTACAGATTTGTGTGTCTGGGTGACAGGTCCACTTTAAGCGAAGAAAATGTTAGGTTGAGGATCACAGGTATGGGATTCATTATCTGGAAACCCATTATGCAGAAAGCACAGAATTATTGAAAGACTGTCTCCCATAGATTCCATTTTATCCAAATAATCCGAATTGTTAAAAATGGTTACCTTTTTTTCTGTAATAAATAAAACAGTAGCTTGTACTTGATCAAAGCTAAGATATAATTAATCCTTATTGGAAGCAAAACAAACCTATTGGGTTTATTTAATGTTTACATGATTTTCTAGTAGACTTCAGGTATGAAGATACAAATCACAAAAAGATCCGTTATCCAGAAAACCCTAGGCCCCAAGCGTTCAATAACAGGTTCCATGCCTGTAATAATTATATTTAAAAATTACATTATAACAAGTATTTGTATTTTAACATCCCCTATATTATATTATGTTATTTTAACATCCACTATATTTTTTTTGTCATTTAGGGACCCTGCCCCTGACAATAGTTAACCCAGCCCTCTGCACGGCATATGGTGTAAATGCGCTGGCATATTTACATCAAGGAGATAGACTCTGGCGCAACTTCACACTCTTACTACGCAAATTCACTACGTTTTTGATTTTACTGACCGTCACCTCTATCGCCAGGCTTGCCTTTGCCACCTCAGACCAGGCGAAGTGCAAAAGAGTAGATAGAAGTTCCTTAAAAAATAGTTGAAAAAGTCCCAAGAAACGCTGGCATTTTTTCCTATTTAAAGGGTGATAGAAAAAAATTGTAAATTATTTTTTGGGGGTATCCTCCTTCCCCCCTACATTTGCTAACATATGGCACCTAAACTATACAGTGGGCTCATGTGTAGGGCATTATAACAACTTTATATAATTTTATTAAGGTTCCCTGTGTAGTGTAATGTATTTGCTGCAGCAAACGGCCATTGTACTTTAACTGCACGACGTATGCAAATTAGCCAACGCTAGCGTAACTTCGAACTGCTGAGCGTATTTTCGCTGGCATCATTTTCGCCAGCGTTCAGTACCCTGTGCGCAACTTCGGATCTTCGTGAATTAGAATTGTCCAGGCGAATTTACGCCTTGCGAAGATTTGCGATGTGCGTGAAGTTTCGCCTGTTAGTGAATTTGCCCCATAGATGTATAGTTGTGTGTTAGGTTTTTATTGTGCTACCACTTAATACGTTTTTGTTTAATATATGTATACATTTTACTTAAATGGAAGACTAGCAAATAGACGTGGTGTATGAATGGGCCAGATCAGGAAGTCACTCCAGACTGTATTTCCTGTGTCAAGGATGGGTATGAAATCAAAATAAGCTCTTCCTCTTACATTACATCCCAGTGGAAAAATCACTTCACCTAGTCTAGTTCAGTTTCCTCTAACTCTTAACATCAATTCACACTTTTGCTTAGACTAAAAATAAGTTCAAATCTAGCCTCCACAAGAAAAACAGAAGTGTTATACAATGCAGAAGCACAATGGCATTGTGGGATTACGAGAGAATATAGAATCCTTCTATTCAAATCTCAAACCCTATCCTACTTATCGTCCAGTCTGCAATTCAAGCCACAGTCTGGTTGCTAGATTGATTGGGACCCTATCAACAACACAATGGATTAAAACTGTAAGCTGGAAAGCTGTAGAAAGGTTACTGATTCAAAAACCACAACAATGAAGACTAATGAAAAACTGAATACTACTGTTCATGTCCTACATTATATTAGAACTTCATATATGAATATCCCCTTTGCCAAGTCAGGAAAACAAAAGATGGTCCTCACAAGTGAACATCACCAAGTCTCATGTTCTCTAGCAGCTCTAGCAATGATTAAGTGTCCAGTCCAGGGTTTCATTCCCTACACAGTAGACAGCATTAACCTGCATTAATTAGTATAGGGAAAATCAATATTTAGTAGTGTACACTACTGGAAGTATTGTTTCCTTTCAGCTATATTCACATTGTCCTTTTTCGTATCCCTGTTACATTTGTGAAAGGACACAATAATGCCAGACTCCAAGAAGAGGCCACATGGGTACAAACAATTTTCACTGCAAAAACTAAAAGGTAGCATAGGATTGCCACCAATGTACAGTTGTCAGCTCTCTCTTTGGTCAGATTTGGTCACTGACATAAAAAAAATCTGAAACCAAAATGGCGAGTGCAATGTATGGGGACCAATCCGCAGGCAGTTTCCAAGAGGTGGTTGAATTAGGCACATACAGTATGTGGTGTTAAGAGTACAGCATGTTGCAGTTATCTCTGCTTAGGGGATTGTCAGTAAACTTGCTCATGAACGCCAGCATGGTTGAGAAGGGTTTAAATTGAAGCCACATTTGCATGAATTTTCATTGATGTATTTTACCCTACCATCCAATTCAGATAGGTCACCATCATCCCCAATTCATATCTCCACTTTTATGCCATCCCCTTCGCCACCAGTAGATATACCATCTCAACTCTTCTGAAATTCTTATGCCTTTTCTTCTGCAAACAGATGTGACGTCTCTCCTGTCAACCATTGCCATCTCTTTCTCTCCTCCCATGTCATACCATGCCATTATTCCATCTCTCCCAACTGATATAGCATTTCTCCTTTCACCAACTGGACTGATGGTGTAAAAATTTGGTAAGAAGAATCATCTACAGTTGATTTAATACCTCTCACGCTTGTAATTCCTATGCTATCCTTCCCTCTATCCAATTTTTAGGATATCTCTTCCACCCCCAAATGAATATAAACCTTTCTATACCACATAAGTTCTACTTCACCTCTCTCTCTACTCGATATACCATACCATGGCCTGGTTTAGACGGACACCCCTAGGTACATTTGATCAAGTGCTTGCTGCACATTTAGGACCAACTTTTGCACTGATCAGCAGTCAGTGATCTAGACCTGGAAGGATTTGGACTAAGCTTCAGGAGCTAAAATCAACTGTGGGAAGTCACAAAGAATAAATCTTTAGAGAGTGAAACTTGACTTCTGACACAATCCCCTTCATCAAGTCTGACTTCATCAAAATCTTTGGCGTTTGGTTTGGTGTGAGAGTATTGCCCTGAAATGCTGGGAAGAGAAGATGGCAAAGATTTTGTCAGAAGACTGGACTTTGGAGTCTCAGAGGTCTCACCATCGAAGGCAAAACACTGCTGTGGAATGAAATCCCTTCTATTCTGCAGTGTATGGCCAGGGCATGCGGTCAGTTATGTCCAAAAGGTGTGAAAGTTGTCCCGCAAAGGTTGTCAATTATTTACAAGGAGTACCACAGATATGGAAAAGGTGTTCTTGACATCATCATGAGGTGTCTGCAACTGCATTCACTAAAAATTGCCAAGCAAAGACAATGACTCTGGTGGCAGCTCTAAGTCCTTCTTTTTTCTGATCCTACTCTATTGCATTGGATGCCGCCCGGTCTTACTAAGAGTGTAGCAAAGCTAAAGGTTCTGGACGATCATCTCACCATAGATACTGGATGGAAGGCAGAACAGACAACTCAGCATGGAACAGGCCAGCCGGGCCAGCACAAGCAGAATAGAATTAGGCCAGAATCAGGATTGGAGAGTGTAGAATAATCAGACAGGCCGGAATCAGGATTGGAGAGCGTATAATAAACAGGCAGGCAATTGTCAGATAGGAGAGTTCAGAATAAAGGCAAGGGTCAGGATACAGAATTCAGAATAGTCAGGCAAAGCAAGGGTCAATACACAGAAGATCAGGCAGGTTTACACAAAGAATAGCACCAGGAACGAACTAATAGAACCTAACAATGGGCAATGTGTTTAACTACAAATCCCCTTTAAATAGTTTGAATTTCGTGCCGTTGCGCGATGACGTCATCACGCCAGCACATAAACCAGGAAGCGTATGGCCGTGCGCACCATAGGAACACTGGCTCTGAAGGAGAAGGGACGCATGTGGAGGGCGTCCCCACCAAAGGGATGGCGTGCGCCCCCACATGCCAGAGAGTGGACCACTAGACCACCAGGGTAACTATTCGTTGTTACAGGCAGATTACTATGAGAATCAATAAGGCACATGCAGTGTTGGACTGGCCCACCGGTATACCAGGAAAACTACCGGTGGTCCCATGGGTCGGTGGGCCTTTTGCTTCTAACCATTTGGCCTATTTCATGGTCATTCCCTATTTCTTCATGAGGACTAAGAGGCTTAATAATGGAAGAGTAGTATAGTATGTAGAGAAAAGAGACTAGGAGAATAAAGAGGTTGAGTGAGGAGGTATAGTAGTTTGGAAAGTGGGCCCTCAGCCTAAGGTTTTCTGGTGGGCCCCTGGCATCCCAGTTTGACACTGGGCACATGCCAGGGCAGGTATCAGTCAGCAAAAGTATGGGCTCCAATACAGGTTAGCGGAGGTGCTGAAAAGCAAAGGTAAGGAATCAGACAGAAGTCAGTGTAGGCAAAACAAGAAAAGGTATGGAATTAGGCAGAGGGAGTACAAACAAGAACAGGTCAGGAGTGCAAACAAAAAACAGAAAAGAATTATGCAGAGGGCAATGCAGGTACAAACAAGAATTTGGTAAGGAATCAAACATAGGTCATTGCAGGTACAAACAGGAACATAAGAAATGTGTAGGGGGTTAGTGTAGGGGGTTAGTGCAGGTGCAAAAAAAAGGTAATCAGACATGTATAATGCCATCATCAGTGCCAGTAGCTTTCCTCCAGAAAATTTGAACAAAAGGGTATCCTTTGTATGGTATCTTAGATGTTTTTCATATCATTTTTATTGAACATTGTAAGCACAGGGTGCCCTCTAGTGAGACAAACTGAAACACAATCTGTAATACTGTACATTGCACTAAGAAAATACCAAAAAAAACATAGGTGCTATATCAGTACATAAGTGACCATCTGTTAATACTAAACAAAGTCATGCATATATGTATGTATTGTGATAAACATCACCCTTATTGGGTAGAAAATGCTTTAAGAAAACTAAATAGAGTTACTAACAGAAAACTGCCCAGTATTAATTACACTAATAAAGAAAATAAGTTATTTTACAGCAACTATTGGATGATAGTGTCTCTTTAATGGGGCCTCGCATGAGCAGAAGATATTGACAAGTCTATTTGAAGTATCTGTGTGGCCTCAAAACTCAATTGCCATCCTGGTTAGAATTTGAAGACTTTCTCAAGACCTATGACGACTATCATTGCGCAAACATTCTTGTAATGAGATGAATACTTACATAATAGTGTTTAGCGGCTTCTCTGCATGTGGTCGGTGTTTATTAGTTAGTTAAAAGGGACAGTTTTGATTCTGAAGTCAGTTTTACTAGGCACATACTCCTCTGTCACCAAGCATTATTTCCCTTTTATCATTAAAGATCTCCTCCGGGGATGTTGGTTTAATAGGGCTTGATATGATGCATGGAAGTCAGGATATGTGATGTAATATGAAGACGTATTCTCTGTACACATGTGACTACCAGATCCCAATATCTGTCAGATCACCTTTTACACACACTCTAAACTATTACGTCCAAAGCTGATGGAATGCCTTTAATCCCATTGCTTTTGCAGTTACCAACAGGCAGACTACAGGCATCCCACAAGGAAGCAGCTCCTTTTTAAACGCAACTATAAAATCTAAAGCTTTCTCTGTAAATGACTTCAGCACATGCTGCTTTGATTCTGCAGGTCATATTTTCTTCAAGGCCATGTTTAGAAGGGTTTAGTTATTGCACAGTATAATATACTGTACATTACAATATTCTCTTCCAAATACTGAAGTTGCTGAAACTGCTTTTATGCTCTGTTTTGCAGAATTAAATCCAGCTGCACATATGTCCCTTTAAGGCAAATATATAAACAGCCTCCCAACATTTAACCTAAACTTAAGAACTATAAACTAAAATGGAAGTTTTGAAAGGGTCATGTATTTACACTGCATGGTGCTGTTGCACAATTGGAAGTATGCACCAACGCTATACATTGCCATATAGAAGACTAAAGCTGTCCATAGACACAAATATACGATAATACGAATCTTCGATTCGTACGATTTTCGGACAGTGTGTGGAGAGTCCCAACATTTTTCGTCCCATGGAGATCAGTCGTTTGGTCGATCCGGCAGGTTAAAAGATTTCTGTCGGCTGACGATAATATCTCCGCATATATTGCCGATCGGATGATTTTCAGTGGGAGACTGTCACTAGCTTTGGTCAGACATAAACTTTCATACGATTGCTGTCAGGGGCAGAACATGACTGATCTGTTCTTTTACTACTTTATTTGATCTGAAAGGTTAGTGGCAGGTCTGGAGATGGGAAAGTCCAATTATTCAAGGATTCGAACGATCGGATCTTCGAACGATTAGGGTTGTGGCCCTGACGTGTCGTGGCCCCTTCTCCCACACTCTCTTGCAAACCAGTTCAGGCAAACAACCAAGTCTAGTTAAGGGATAAATGAATAGCGACTAGTAAAATCTCACCTTTAATCACTGCTATTAAAAACAAAAGATACACTGGGCCGTGCCCACACAACATACCGAACTAAGTGTATACAGACTCACTGCTGTTAACTAGGGATGGGCGAATAAATTCGCCATGGTTAAATTCGCGGCGAATTTCTGCGTTTCGCCGCGGGCGAATTTTTCGCGAAATTGCGGCAAAAATTCGCCTCGCGACTCGTTTCGCCGCGCGTCGAAATTTTCGTCGCGCGACGAGCCGCGACGCCGCTAATGCGCGTCAAAACAAAAAGACGCGCGACAAACTAAACATCACCCACAGCAGCCAATAAGATGTGAGCCATCCCTGAGCCAACCCACTGGCTATATAAGGAGCTGCAGAGGCGGCCATTACTCGTGGCGTTTCTGGTAGAGGTAGAGAGAGCAGGATAGTGAGAGATTTGTGTGTGATTTAGCTAGTGGAGTTTGTGTAGAGAGCTTTTTTTTTTTCTGAGTCAGTGCAAGTGGAGGTTGTGGATTTCAGTTTACTGTTTTCCCTCTTCTGCTTGCCTGCTCACCACCCAATAGCCCTTTTTAGGGCTAACTGTCTTTGTCTTTGTCTGTGCTGGTGTGTGTACTCCTTGTGGGTGCACACTTCTGCTGAGGGGATTTAGTTGAGGGTTTTATTTTTTTCTCCTTTCCTTCCCCGAAATATCCAAACCCCCCCCTTATATATATATTTTTTTTTAAGTTTAGTTGCCCAATATGACGGGCCGTGGGAGAGGGGGGATGGGTGGTGGTGGTGGGAAGAAGGGTGGGTTAGGGATGGGTGGTGGTGGTGGTGGGAAGAAGGGTGGGATAGGGAGGGGTGGCCGAGGAAGAGGCCGTGGTGCTGGCCGTGGGCATCCAACCCCACAACAGCCATGTGCCATGCCCAGTCTGGGCACTGTAAATCAGTCGCAGCACAAGCTGCCATCAAAGCAGCTGCCATCACAGCAGCAGCTGCAACAACAACAGCAGCAGCTGCAACAACAACAGCAGCAGCTGCAACAACAACAGCAGCAGCAGCTGCAACAACAGCAGCAGCAAATGCCACAGCAGCAGGTGGCTGTGGGTCGCAGCAGCGGGGCAACTGGTCCACGTAGGACTGTGCCCGATTTTTTTGCCACTGCTTCGCGACCCATACGGTCGCAGCAGGCAGAGGCAGTGGTAGACTGGCTGACCCAGGCTACCTCATCTGCAGCAGGCACCAGTGAGCGGCAGGAGGTGGCATCACCTGCTAGCTCAGTGTGGGATGACACCCCATCCCTCTTATTTGATCCTGAGGTGGACTTGGGCCCAGACACCCTGGATCTTTTTGATGATCAGGCAGGAATGGGGGGGGCATTCATGTCTGATGAAGAGGAGGAGGTGGTCATGTCACAGCCCACATCAATAGGGGATATTGGGCAGGGTCCCCTTATGGCAGGGCAGCAAGTTGCTGGTGTGGGGTCAGACACCAGCATGCTGGATGTGGGTATTGATGCCATGTATGAGGCAGGGTCTGGTCTGGGGGAGGACGATGACAGGGACAGACCCTGGGAGCCGGCTCCAGAGGATAACAGCAGCAGTTCAGGGGGGGAACTGTTTGTTGTTGATGAGGATGAAGAGCCGGCTCCACCGACCACTGCTAGGGGGGGCAGGCAACAGGGCAGCACTGCGCCTAGGTCCAAAGCCTATGTGCGTACGGGTGGGGACCATCCTCAACCCTCCACAGCAGGCAAGGCAGTGGCCCGCACTTCAGCAGTGTGGGCTTTTTTCACGTGCCAGGCAGAGGACCAGGCAATAGCAGTGTGCCAGCTCTGCCGGCAGAAGGTTCGAAGGGGGCAGGCAGGGTCACATATGGGAACATCAGCTTTAAGTTCCCATATGAAACGTCATCACAGGATGACGTGGGAGCAGCACCAAAGTGGCAGGGCACCGGGTGGCAGTGGTGCTTCCTGTCCACCTCCTCCCATTCCTCAGGGAAGAGGTGCCAGCTCCCCAGACCCTGCAGCAGGTGAAGAGGATTCTGGGGCTCACAGTCGGAGGCAGCCACTGTGTAGCTCAGCCTCTTCTGCAGCCTCCTCCTCCTCAATGCGGCCCCTGTCCCGCCAGGTTTCCCTCCCCCAGTTCCTCAGCCGCAAGACGCCTCTCTCCCCCAGCCACCCCCAAGTGCAGAGGCTTAATGGCTGCCTGGCAAAGCTTCTGGCAGTGCAGCTGCTGCCCTATCAGCTAGTCGAAGCAGCCCCCTTCCGACAGCTGATGGCTTGCGCTGCCCCTAACTGGCGGATCCCCAGCCGCCATTATTTTGCCAGGAAGGCTGTCCCTGCCATCCACCAGCACGTGGTTGAGAATGTGTCCCTGTCGCTGGATCATGCTGTTGGCGGCAGGGTGCACTGCACCACTGACACGTGGACCAGCAGGCATGGGCAGGGGAGGTACATAACCTACACTGCGCACTGGGTCACCCTCATGAGTGCTGGGGAGGGTGCAAGCCGGGGCGCTCCCCTCAGGCTACAGGTGCCTCCCCGTGGGGTACAGGGCAAACCCCACATGTCCACTTCCTCCTCCTCCTCCACTATGGATGAGCCACCCCTGAAGCGTCCCCGCAGCTACGCTTCAGTGCAGCACAGGCGATGTCAGGCTGTGCTGCAACTCCTCTCCCTGGGCGAGAGGAGTCATACTGCACCTGAGCTCATGGCTGCCTTCCAGACTCAGGTGCAGCGGTGGTTCACTCCCCGCCAGCTCCAAGCAGGTAATATTGTTTGCGACAACGGTCGCAACCTGCTGGCCGCCATCCGCCTAGGGCACCTGACCCACATGCCTTGCTTTGCACATGTCCTCAACCTTGTGGTGCAGCGCTTCCTCAAGAGCTACCAAGGGTTGGGTGACATGCTGGAGAAGGTACGTAGGGTATGTGCCCATTTTCGCAGGTCCCCCACCGCCAGCGCGTCTTTGGCACGGATGCAGCGGCAGCATAGTCTGCCACCCCACCGGCTCATCTGTGACCTGCCGACGCGCTGGAATTCCACCCTGCACATGGTGGAGCGCCTCGTAGAGCAGCGCTGGGCGGTCAGCAATTACCTGCTGGAGCACAGTGCCAGGGGTACTCAGGGGGCGGATTTGGGGTACTTTAGTGCAGAGCAGTGGCAGCAAATGAGGCAGCTCTGCCAAGTACTTGCCCCCTTTGAGCAGGCGACACGCTTTGTTAGCAGGGACAATGCGTGTCTTAGCGATGTCATACCCCTGGTGTTCCTCCTCAAGCGCACGTTGGATGGGCTGCTAGAGGAGGGTGACGTGCCTGAGGAGGAGGAGGAGGAGAGTAGGCCCCGTAGGCAGGCAGAGGGGGCTGAGGAGGAGATGGTGCCTGATGAGGAGGATGAGGGAGAGGAGGACTGGGTGCCTGTGCAGCATGGGGAGCAGGGCACATGCCACCCAACCACCCCAGCTATTGTCCGCGGCTGGGAGGGTACAGAGCAGGGGCAGGTCGAGCCAGATGACCTGCTGCATCTGGAGGGCAGTCAAGAAGAGGTTGGTCGGGGGCACCTCTTTTACATGGCTGCCCATATGCAGACTTGCCTCCGAAGCGATCCCCGGGTCTGTTCTATCAAAGACCGGGAGGATTATTGGGTGGCTACTTTGCTTGACCCACGGTACAAGGGAAAGGTGGGGGAGTTCCTTGTACCCAGCCAGAGAGAGAGGAGGATGGGTCAATTGAGGAAGGCTCTGTGCTCAAAATTAGTGGAGGCCTTCCCCCAGTCTGACACTTCTCAGGCCTCCACTACTCCACACACCCAGCAGAGACAGGGGCCTAGCAGCAGCAGCAGCAGCAAGGGCGGAGATCTCATGGGTGTGTGGAAGAGCTTTTTCGAGCCTCAACGGCCAGCAGCAGGCCCAGTCAGCACCCAAAGCCACCACCAGCAGCGGGTGGAGCATATGGTGGCTGACTACATGGGGTCAGTCAGCGTGCAGGATGCCATTCGCCCTGACGATGACCCCATGCATTATTGGGTCTCGAGGCTCGACCAGTGGCCAGAACTGGCACAGTACGCTCTGGAGGTGCTGGCTTGCCCCCCTGCCAGTGTCCTGTCAGAGCGTGTCTTCAGTGCCGCAGGTGGGGTGGTCACTGAAAAGCGGACACGGCTATCCACTGGCAGCGTGGATAAGCTGACATTCATTAAAATGAATGAGGCATGGATAAGCGGGGATATCCAAGTGCCCATTGCAGACAGCAGAGACTAGCCTCCTCTCCTCCTTCTCCTCCACAGATTTATCCTCCTCTCTCCATTGCTGCCCATACTCTCCTCCTCAGTAGTATTGCCCATTCCCCATCTGTCTGCACCTGCTGCCCTTGCTGCTGCTGCTGCTGCTGTAGCCTGCTACTAGCCCTAGTAGTACTGTTGCTGTGCTGCATTGTCGGCAATTTTTTTATGGTGGGGGCCTATCAAAGCTCCTACTGCTATCGTAGATACTACTGCTGCATTGTCGGCAAATTTTTTTAGTAGTTGAGGCCTAACATGGCCTCTAAATATGTTTCTTCGAATACTGCCACATTGTTGGCTAATTTCTTCTGGTTGAGGCCTAACATGGCTTCTAAATATGTTGCTTATAATTTTGCCGCTAAGTTGGCTAATTTCTTCTGGTTGAGGCCTAACATGGCTTCTAAAAATGTTTTCTCAAATACTGCCACAATGTTGGCTAATTTCTTCTCGTTGAGGCCTAACATGGCTTCTAAATATGTTGCTTATAATTTTGCCGCTAAGTTGGCTAATTTCTTCTGGTTGAGGCCTAACATGGCTTCTAAAAATGTTTCTTCGAATACGGCCACATTGTTGGCTAATTTCTTCTGGTTGAGGCCTAACATGGCTTCTAAATATGTTGCTTATAATTTTGCCGCTAAGTTGGCTAATTTCTTCTGGGGGTTGAGGCCTAACATGGCTTCTAAATATTTTTCTTACAATTTTGCGGCTAATGTCTTCTGTTTGGGGCCTGCCTCATTTAATTCTTCTGGCTCTAATATTGAGTTGATTAAAAGTTACAAGTTACAAAATGACTGTTGCTGCCACTGCTGTTGCTATTAATGCCTCGTTATTTGGCAAAAGTCTTCTCTGTTTGGGGCCTGCCTCATTTAATTCTTCTGGCTCTAATATAGAGTTGATTAAAAGTCGCAACATGACTGTTGCTGACGCTGCTGTTGCTGCTAATGCCTCGTTATTTGGCAAAAGTCTTCTCTGTTTGAGGCCTGCCTCATTTAATTCTTCTGGCTCTAATATAGAGTTGATTAAAAGTTACAACATGACTGTTGTTGCCGCTGCTGTTGCTACTACTGCCTCATTATTTGGCAAACGTCTTCTGTTTGGGGCCTGCCTCATTTAATTCTTCTGGCTCTAATATAGAGTTGATTAAAAGTCGCAACATGACTGTTGCTGACGCTGCTGTTGCTGCTAATGCCTCGTTATTTGGCAAAAGTCTTCTCTGTTTGAGGCCTGCCTCATTTAATTCTTCTGGCTCTAATATAGAGTTGATTAAAAGTTACAACATGACTGTTGTTGCCGCTGCTGTTGCTACTACTGCCTTATTATTTGGCAAACGTCTTCTGTTTGGGGCCTGCCTCATTTAATTCTTCTGGCTCTAATATAGAGTTGATTAAAAGTCGCAACATGACTGTTGCTGACGCTGCTGTTGCTGCTAATGCCTCGTTATTTGGCAAAAGTCTTCTCTGTTTGAGGCCTGCCTCATTTAATTCTTCTGGCTCTAATATAGAGTTGATTAAAAGTTACAACATGACTGTTGTTGCCGCTGCTGTTGCTACTACTGCCTCATTATTTGGCAAACGTCTTCTGTTTGGGGCCTGCCTCATTTAATTCTTCTGGCTCTAATATAGAGTTGATTAAAAGTCGCAACATGACTGTTGCTGACGCTGCTGTTGCTGCTAATGCCTCGTTATTTGGCAAAAGTCTTCTCTGTTTGAGGCCTGCCTCATTTAATTCTTCTGGCTCTAATATAGAGTTTATTAAAAGTTACAGCATGACTGTTGTTGTTGCTGCTGCTGTTGCTACTAATGCCTCATTATTTGGCAAACGTCTTCTGTTTGGGGCCTGCCTCATTTAATTCTTCTGGCTCTAATATAGAGTTGATTAAAAGTTACAACATGACTGCCGCTGCTGTTGCTACTACTGCCTCATTATTTGGCAAACGTCTTCTGTTTGGGGCCTGCCTCATTTAATTCTTCTGGCTCTAATATAGAGTTGATTAAAAGTCGCAACATGACTGTTGCTGACGCTGCTGTTGCTGCTAATGCCTCGTTATTTGGCAAAAGTCTTCTCTGTTTGAGGCCTGCCTCATTTAATTCTTCTGGCTCTAATATAGAGTTGATTAAAAGTTACAACATGACTGTTGTTGCCGCTGCTGTTGCTACTAAGGCCTCATTATTTGGCAAACGTCTTCTGTTTGGGGCCTGCCTCATTTAATTCTTCTGGCTCTAATATAGAGTTGATTAAAAGTTACAACATGACTGTTGTTGCCGCTGCTGTTGCTACTACTGCCTCATTATTTGGCAAACGTCTTCTGTTTGGGGCCTGCCTCATTTAATTCTTCTGGCTCTAATATAGAGTTGATTAAAAGTTACAACATGACTGCCGCTGCTGTTGCTACTAAGGCCTCATTATTTGGCAAACATCTTCTGTTTGGGGCCTGCCTCATTTAATTCTTCTGGCTCTAATATAGAGTTGATTGAAAGATACAACATGACTGCCGCTGCTGATGCTACTAATGCCTCATTATTTGGCAAAACTCTGGTGGGTGTCTATCAAGGCTCCTACTGCTGTGGCTGACACTACTGCTGCATTGTCGGCAATTTTTTTTGTAGTTGAGGCCTATCATGGCTTCTAAAAATGTTTCTTCGAATACTGCCATATTGTTGGCTGATTTCTTCTGGGGGTCGAGGCCTATCATGGCTTCTAAAAATGTTTCTTCGAATGCTGCCACATTGTTTGGCTAATTTCTTCTGGGGGTTGAGGCCTATCATGGCTTCTAAAAATATTTCTTCGAATACTGCCATATTGTTGGCTGATTTCTTCTGGGGGTTGAGGCCTATCATGGCTTCTAAATAGGTTGCTTGTAATTTTGCCGCTAAGTTGGCTACTTTCTTCTGGTGGTTGAGGCCTATCATGGCTTATAAAAATGTTTCTTCGAATACAGCCCCATTGTTTGGCTAATTTCTTCTGGGGGTTGAGGCCTGCCTCATTTAATTCTTCTGGCTCTAATACAATTGATTACAACAATGCTTGCTGCTTGGTTGTCAAATGTATTCACACTATTATTACCCCTGAAACGACTGCGGCCAAAAGTCCTTTGCCTCAGTCATTATTCTTTCTTTTGAAATGATAGGAGTGCTCTAAAAAATGTATACAGGGAGGGCATGTGTGTGTAGCAGTAACTGAGTGGAACATAGGTGTGAATTGCTCTTCCCATTGATTCCAAAGCAAAACATGACATATATACATTCATTACTGTGTACAAAAGTAAGGGAAATGTTTTAATGGTAGTCCCAAAGCCATGTCTGGTCTGGGAGTCAAAATAGGCCCTTGCATTCAAATTACACAGAGGCCCAAACAGGCCCCAAACATCAGCCCAGTAAATTTGACTGGAAACCAACCAACCTGGCAACCCTGGGTGACACAAACATAGCCATAAACTCTACTTAAATTCATGCTGTAAGTAATAATTTAGATTGAATTTGTCCTCTATGAATGCTTTTGTCCTTGAGTTAAATAAACGAGACAACACAGTTTGCTTAATGGAAAAAGGAATTTCATTCCTAGATGATGTCCATCTTACATCCCACTTTCAGCTGCATCTGCTATTTTGCAACTTTCAACTTCACAAGCTGTTTTGTCCCAGTTTGCTGTCCATAACCTTCAAAGAGAACACACGCCATCCTTTGTTTCCAAACACTTTACACAACGTATTCATAGATCCAGTGCAAAGCCCTTAAAGGGGTGGTTCACCTTTAAGGTAACTTTTAGTATGCAATAGTATGGCAAATTCTAAGCAACTTTTAATTTGGTTTTACTTATTTGCCTTTTTCTTCTAAGTTCAGACTCTTTGCAGCTTTTAAATGTGGGTCAATGAGTTGACCCCAACTAAAAAGCAAATACTATGTCAGGCTACAAATGTATTGTTAGTCATTGCTACTTTTTTACATTTAGGCCTCTCCTATTCATATTCCAGTCTCTTATTTAAATCAATGTATGATTGCTAGGGGAATAATGTTACTTCTAATAGTGCCTAATTTCCAAATATAGTGTGACTTAATATCATAATTTATTTTAAAAAATCAATGTATTTGAGTGTTACAGTAGTCAATTTATCAATTTCGTCGCCATCGCGACGAGGTTCGTCGCCGTCGCGTCGAGACGATATTCGTCGCCGGGCGACGAGGTTCGTCGCCGCGCGACGAGGTTCGTCGCGCGCCATATCAAAACTGTGTTTGCGCATGCGCGCGCGCACGCGTCATGTGACGCGCGTCATGCGCGCGTCAAAAATGGGCGTCGCCACTATAAATAGCCCCGCCCGTGCTTACATTTTTAGGAGTGCAGTTTGAAAATGGCAGGACCTGGCATGATGAACCGAGACCAGCTGCGGTACTTCGTCAGGTACCTGCACCAGGAGGGATACGACAATATCCCTCCTGGAGTGAGAGGAATCCAGGCGCTCCGGAGGAGCATAATGGAACGGCTGAGGCGCAGGCTGCGGAGGGAGTACCGCCTGCGCTTAAGTCTGAGGGAGCTCCAGAGGATCTGGAGCGATCTCAAAAGACGCCACAGCGCATTTGTTGATGAGCTGCGCGTGGAAGTGGAAGGTAGAGTTATTTAAAAAGAAAACATCTTATAATGATTTGCTATTTTACAGCAAAAATGTATTTAAGTGAATACTGTAATTAGGATTGGAACAGTTGACTTTGACTGACTGACATAATTGCAGACAAGTTAGATAACAAGTAAATGAGCTGTCAAATGGAGATTATTTAAACAGATTATAATAGATTTATTTAAATGCAATACATGAGTTTCCCTTCTTAACTACAATAAAGCCACTTGATTCCTATTTATTTTGGTATTTTGGAGCAAATGTGTAATTGTTTAGGCCTGTGACAAGGCTAATAAGAATTTTACTTCACTTAAAGGTAGATTTATTTAAACGTAATAAATAGGTTTCCCTTCTTAACTACAATAAAGCCACTTGATCAGGCTCGGATCTGTGGAAAGGTCACCAAGGCCCGGGCCTAGGGCTGGAAGATTTTAGGGTGGCGGCATGCTGTCCAACCACACCCATATTGGTTCAGAAACACTGGGGATGCACAGGAGATACAATAGTTTCCCATGCAGCAATCCCCATTGCTCCTGTCCAGATGATAAAAATTTTCCCGAATAAAGGGGAGGGGACAGGGGCGACGAATGGCAGTGGGCCTAGGGGTGTCCGCTATGTAAATCTTGCCCTGCACTTGATTCCTATTTATTTTGGTATTTTGGAGCAAATGTGTATTTGTTTAGGCCTGTGACAAGGCTAATAAGAATTTTACTTCACATAAAGGTAGATTTATTTAAACGTAATAAATAGGTTTCCCTTCTTAACTACAATAAAGTTAATTTTCCTGTAGTTACAACATGACACCTTATCCTGTATAATGTATACTGTACAAATGCAATTGGTGTGTTACTCAAACTGAAATTTATTCATTGCCAGCTGAGTGGATCCAAGATGATCCTGATGATGATGATGATGGGGAAGTACCAGCACCACCACCACCTGACCAGGCAGCACCGCCTGTACCTGATGAGGCAGCACCGCCTCCACCACCTCACCGGGCGGCACCACCACCTCACCAGGTGGCACCACCTCACCAGGCGGCACCACCACCTCACCAGGTGGCACCACCACCTCACCAGGCGGCACCACCACCTCACCAGGTGGCACCACCTCACCAGGCGGCACCACCACCTCACCAGGCGGCACCACCACCTCACCAGGTGGCACCACCAGCGGACGACCAGGGGCTCAGTGTAGGCACTCAGACAGAGCATGCCTACTACGACCAGACTGAGCTCCTGGTCACCCTAGCTCATCAAGTAAATGCCATGTGGCAGGAGCTGGGAGAGGTTAGGGACATTGTTGACAACCTCCAGAGGGTTGTTGCTCCTCCTCCTCCACTTTAATTTATTTATTATTTGTTACAGCACCAGTTGTGCTATATGTTGTGAATTAAAAAAATTTTTTATATCTTTATATTTTGAGTTCATTTTTCATTTGACTAAACTAATACTCACATGGTACTTGGAATTGTTTGGATTCTAATAACACAACGATGACTATTCTTAATCGGAGTCATTAAAATTACATTACATAGTATTTCAGAATCATTACAATTACATGATGTAAATATAAGGTTCATTCACATAAACATATTCTTTATTCATTTTTATCTGAGATACAAAGCATCCAGATACTATCTGTTCAGATTTATTAGTTGTACTTGTGTTAGTAATCTACTATTAGATATTTGAAGTACAGATGGTACTTTTTGGTTAAACAGAGATATAGAGTAGTAGTAGATACCATTACCAGTTGACCAGAGGTAATGTGAAAAAATCCACAAACGTTAAAAGTTTAAGAAACTTGCAAAATGGGAGCCATTTTTTCAAGATAGGAGTCCTCTAACAATGCAGGGCATGTGTGTAGCAGTATACTAAGTGAAACACGCATGTGTATTGGTCTTCCCATGGAGTCCAATCCAATTCAGCACATTCAGACACAAAGCAAAAGATACCATGTTCATTTATCATCACAGACTACAAAGCTTGAAACTAAGGGGAAAATTTTTATTTGTAGGCCCAAAGATGAAAAAAGGTTATACAAACAAAACACCCATAGAAGATGGGCTTCATCAAATTGCACTGCGCGTCAAAAATAACGTCGCGCGTTAAAACACATACTTGCGTCCGCGACAAAATATTTTGACGCGCGACAAAATCGGGCCGCGCGACTCGTTTCGCGAATTTTTCGCCGTTTCGCGAATTTCGCTGGAAATTCGCGAATTATTCGGCGAAGCGAAACGCGACAGATTCGCCCATCACTACTGTTAACAAGTGTAAGCAGTGCAAGGCTGTAGCCTTAAACACAAGCATTTAAAAATAGCAAATAGGTGGTAGGTGAGGGTTTTCAGTAACTGCTATGTCTTGTGGTTTTCCAAAGTAAATATGCACAATTTCTACTGATTGAAATAATCAGTTCCCCCTGCCTTCTTAAACCTTGTTCCCCCGTGCCGAATTCTACCCGTCTACGTCGGGAACTGATTGGAGCCAAGTCCCCCACCATCCACCTATGCAGCCCTATGCGTTTCTCATTAAATGGCCTTCCCTTAGCGTCCCTCGTGGAGGCGCTGTTTGTACCTGTCACATCTGGTCGCGACACAGTATGGTGGTCCAGACCAAACCTTCGGTCCCCGAGTCTAGCAGTGAATGTGAACCCTGACTGCAACGCCGTCACCCATACATAATTTCACTTTACACATCATAGATGGCATCTAGGATAAGAAACTCCTTGTTTTTCTTTCAGTGAGAGATTCTAGAAGGATCTCTTCTTGATGTTTTTGTAGGCCTTAGTGAGGTTGGACATTGATCCTATAAGGATGTTAGGTTTGTGTGCAGCTGCCCACCGATTAAAAAAAATGCCTCTGATAAATAGTTTGTGTACAGAAGTTACTTCCAGGTACATTTAAGAACTTGATGAAGAGTTATGGGTGAGATTTTAGAAGGAATGTCTGGATGCATATAATGTAGTTTAGTTTGTCCCGGCCCTAGTGCTCCCCATAATATTTACAAAAGTGACATCAGGTGGCCACCACAAAGGGTATTTGGTATAGTCAAGGTGGCCATAATGGTAAATGACAGCTTTACATTCATTATGTCAAATTATTCTTACATGAGAGTTACACTTGTTAGTACTTTACCAGCTGGCATAGAATTCATTCATGCCAAATAATGATTAAGAAAACATATATGTAATATTATTGGGGGGGTCATCTATTAAGTGCAGGGCAGGGTACAAAGTACAAAGAAATCAGTGACAACCTTAGTGTTATATCTGCTATTGTGATTGTCCATCCCATTGTAACCGTTTTATATACATTTAGTAGAGAGAAAATTCACAGCAACCGGAATTATTTTTACGCTCTGTGTGCCTCATAAATTATCTTTGTATATTTGCTTCCATGTCACGGCACTTACTACATGTTTAATCTGGTATATACTGTGTCCGCAGCTGCAATGTGAGAGAATTTTGTTCAGTACTGACCTCTGCTGGAGCCTGGAAAAGTATACGTTTCATGGCCATTTAACTTTCAAGGATATTAAACGGAACACTGTCAATTTTATTTTTGCATACTTTGTTGTATGCAGGCATTTATATATATTTTCAAATTCAATTCTTGTTTTATATTTGCAGCATGCAATAGTGACAGTATAATTGTAATTAAAGAGAAGTAAATTAGATAAAGGGAAAAATCAACGTAAATTAAATTTGAGTTACTTTAAGTCTACTAAAAAAACAATTTAAGCAATAAACAATATAATTTGCAGTGATTGCACATGCGAGTCCTTTTTATTGCGACCGGATCATAAATTTGAAGGGAGCAGGTCTGGGCCGGCAGGGCCCCCAAGAGGACTGTGATGGACTGTGGTGAGCACTAACCAGTGTCGGACTGGGACACCAGGGGCCCACCAAAAAACCTTAGACTGGAGGCCCACCAAAAAGCTTCAGACTAGGGGTCCATTCTCACTACTGTTTTCATCCTCTCCTCACTCAACCTCTATTCTCCTAGTCTCTTTTCTTTACATACTATGATCTATTATTCCATCTATTAAGCCTTTTTTTCTCATAGAAATAAGGAATGACCATGAAATAGTCCAATGTTTTGCAGCATGAGGGCCCACTGACACCTGGGCCCACCGGGACTTTTCCTGGTGTCCCTGTGGGCCAGTCCGACACTGGCTCTAACTTCACTCTTCGATAAATATACCCCATAGATTTTTTTTTTATAATAAGATATAGGTATGGGACCTGTTATCCGGATAACAGATCTTTCTGCAATTTGGATTCTCACACCTTAAGTCTACTAGAAAATGATGTAAACATTAAATAAATCCAATAGGCTGGTTTTGCTTCCAATAAGGATTAATTATATCTTAGTTTGGACCAAGCATACAGAGAAAAAGGAAATCATTTAAAAAAAATTTGGACTATATGGATAAAATGGAGTCTATGGGAGATGGCCTTTTCCGTACTTTCCGTAACTTCTGGATAACGGGTTTTCCGGATCCCATACCTGTATCTAGATAATTTCCAGTTCAGTGCACCAGACACACATACTGGGAAGAGATGTGAAGCAGGTATTAGTCTGACTACAATCATACAGAAATCCATTGCATGGCTCAACAGTGAATATGTTATTTTGCTTTGGCTTGGTGGAAGCCTCTGCATTTAAGGGGTTACTAACGCTGGTTAAGGGTTGACACAGCCTTTCAGTGTGCTGGAATGTAAATAACAGCTATTCATGATTTAGCATTTAGGCGGGTTGTAGCTGTAGCAACGGGCTGGCTTTCTGTATACACAGGGAGACACTGCTAAATTGCATTGCCTGACACCAGTGCATGTTATGAGCATGAGTTCTAATAAAGACGGCGTCTCCCTATTTCCCACTCCGTAAAGATGTGGAAGAATCCATCAGAATATTTCGCCACAGCAACCGTGAAGTATTTTGAGAGACACAAAGGAGAGGTTAGTCCAATTCACTAAAACTCTGATTTATACTTCTGCTCATTTATCCTCTGAGACAAATTAGACTTTCTTCAAAAAGTAGCAGCCTTTAAATGTCCTTATGTCATCCCTATTAATAACGGAGAGTGAGGCTAATAATAACGGACAGCAAGTTTTACCTGTTGGGCTAGTAAAATACCAGCAAGGTGGGAAATCTAGAGCCATTCAGGCACAAGGTGCAAAAAGGCTGCAAAACGCAATATTAATTGTACTTGGCTCCTTGCCCCCTTTGTTTTGTATGCATTAGTGTTAAATAAATTCAGAAATAAAAACACTGGGTGGTGTCTGTTTGTTAGGAACCCATCAGCAGGCCCGGACTAGCAATCTGTAAAATCTGGTAAATACCATAGGGGCTGTTGTAAAATGCCATAGACAGTCACTATTTATTGGGCTGATGGTGCTATTTAGGCCTTTGTCTCAGTGTACCTAAAATGCCTGGGCCCTATTTAGAATCTTAGTCCAGACCTGCCCTTTGGGAACGGATAATGCTCGCCTTTTCCCCAGGCTGGCTCACCTATTTAAAAAGATATATATACTACAGGTATGTGATCCATTATCCAGAAACCCAGTATCCAGAAAGCTCCAAATTAAAGAAAGGCCGTCTCCCATAGGCTCCATTTTATCTAAATAATCACAATTTTTCAAAAAGATTTTCTCTGTAATAATAAAACAGTAGCTTGTAATTGATCCCAACTAAGATATAATTAATCCTCATTGGAAGCAAAACCAGCCTATTGGGTTTATTTAACCCTAAACATGATTTTCTAGTAGACTAGTAGACTTAATGAAGATCCAAATAACAGAAAGATCTGTTATCCAGAACAACCCAGGTCTAAAGCATTCTGAATAACAGGTCCCATACCTGTATCTAGAATATAAAGCAACACATCTCTATGTTTGCACCAACACTGGGGATCTAAATACCTTTAGGGGTGGTTCACCTTTCAGTTAATTTTTTAGTATGTCTTAGAATGGCCAATTTCATGTGGTCTTCATTATTTATTTATTTTTTTATAGTTTTTAAATTATTTGCCTTTTTCTTCTGACTCTTTCCAGCTTTAAAATGGGGGTCACTGACTCCATCTAAAAACAAATGCTCTGTTAGGCAACAAATGTATTGTTATTGCTACTTTTTATTACTCATCTTTATATTTAGGCCCTCTCCTATTCATATTCCAGACTCTTATTCAAATTAATGCATTGTTGCTAGTGTAATTTGGACCCTAGCAACCAGATTGCTGAAATAGCAAACTAGACAGATGACGAATAAAAAGCTAAATACTGTACATCAAAAAAACACAAATAATGAAAACCAATTGCAAATTGTCTCAGAATTTGACGCTCTACAGCATACTAAGTGCTCTTATAAACAAGTGTTTTTACCTGCGCTCCCCTGCGCTCCTGGAATCAGTTTCATGCATTCAGCCAAAGGGGAGCGCAGGAGTAGACGCAGTGAGTTCTTTTTAATGCAGCTGTACTCTCACAGACACATGTAAGTGCCGAACGCAGGTTGGGACACAGCATGTTGCATTTTACATGTGTACGGTGCTTACATGCGTCTGTGTAAGTACAGCCACATTGAAAAGAATTTAGTGCGTCTACTCCTGCGCTCCCCTGCGGCTGAACGCATGAAACCGGAACGCAGGGGAGTGCAGGTAAAAACGCTCGTCTGTAAGAGCAATAAAAGTTAATTTAAAGCTGAACAACCCTTAATACCTTAGCCTTAAAATTTATTTAAAATTATATAAACCCAATAGGATTGTTTTGCCCCTTATAAGGATTAACTATATTTTATTTTGGACAAGGTGCTGTTTCTTTATTACAGGGAAAAAAAGGAAATGCATTTTAAAAACCTGAATTATTTGGGGGAAGACTGGATAAGGCAGGGCCGGATTTACACAGTGTGTGCCCCTAGGCCCACTGCTGTTTGTCGCCCCTGTCCCCTCCCCTTTATTCGTGTAAATTTTCATCATCTGGACTGGATCAATGGGGATTGTCGCACGGGAAATTTAAAAAATGATTGTACCCAGTGTTTTTGAACCAATGTTGGTGTGGTTGGGCAGCATGCCGCCCCCCTAAAATCCTGCCGCCCTAGGCCCGGGCCTAGGTGGCCTTTCCACAAATCCGGGCCTGGATAAGGGATCCCCTACCTGTTGTTACTATTGTGGTAATGACCAGCATTCTTTATATCTTACTATAGTGAAATGTGTTTGGCTCAGAGCACACCCCCATGTGCCATATATGTTTTATAATAATATAGTATCTCCAGTGAAAGCACATAAAGCAGCCCAAATATATATGAACAAGTTGTTAAGACCAAAGTACCCCCTTTATTGTACAACACCATTAGAAAACCATAGAAATACATGTCATGAACTAATAACTACAAGTTTGTAAAAGATTGGATGCAATGTCATTATTAATGTGTATACTGTAGATAGTGGTTCAGCAAAATGTATTTATAAATATATCCAGTGGTTACTTTTTTTTGGTCTCTTTATAGACTTTTGCCTAGCATGTTTGTACCCTCAGTTACAACAACTGAGGGTGTGTTTGTGTTACAACACAAACAAACTGATAAAAACGACTTGTTTTCAAACAGGCTCCTTGCAATTCCCTGTACTGATTCTGTGCACCTGCCCAGCTTGTGAGCTCAGCAATCTCTCAGTCCTTTCTCACCACAATATTCATGAATGATAAAAAAAAAAAAAAAAAAAACCCCTGTAATCTTGAGTTATGGGAGTAACTTATTTAGAAAATTCAACCTAAAGGGATCATTAAAATCAGCAGCAGCAAAAAAAAATAAAAATAAAAATACAGATTTTGAGTAAGGATGAAATTTAAGTCCTACAACTTGACATTGGGGATTTCAGGCCACATGAAAACAAGTTCTACAGATTTCAAACCCAGGGAAATTTTTAATTTGCATTTACAGTGTTAAACAGTGGCAGCGGAGACTCTAAAGCCAGTATTGAAAAGGTAATATGATTCCTAAATACACAAATATATATCAATAGATCTCTTCTAGAATAGCAGTATCATATCCGTTATCTAATACAGTGGATTTCTGGAATATTTTGCTATTCCTGTGATTATTACTTGGCGGCTGCATGACTAGTTTATAGACATGATGTATAGCTTTATGCATTTAAATTATATCGACTTTATATACGATAGCTACAATCCACAGAGAATAAAGTGAATCACATTTTATAAATAAAACCCAGCTGCACACAACTGAACTGTAGCCATACAGTCAGAAGTCCCCCAAAGCATTAGTATTACTGTAATCAGGATAAGTAATCAGACTTACTCTAGGCTGTAACTAAACACATAATTTGAATGTCAGACTAGGACCGCTCACAGCAGTAAAATAAAATAATAGGTTCAACCAATCACTGTACCTTTGTTGTACAAACAGTAAGCTCTTTTCCAGGTATTTCATACTGCAACTCCCCTCACTCTTGGCTCGCTCTCTCTCTCTAGCAGATTTCTATATACTAATTATTACCCAGGTGAGCATTAACCCTCTCAGAACTAATGCACATGATATGGACCTGAGATAAAGAGGTCTCTTTTTAAACTCTACTCCAGTTCATTGTGCTACAAAATATAAAAGACTTTGGCGTTGTGCTTTAGGTCCTTCCTTCACGTCACAGGTTGCTGTTGAACTACACAGTTTGCAGCTGCACCTCCTTTTCTTGCAACAAATATTAGCAGTTGTGCCAGCAAACTCCCTGGCACTTATCATCAAAAATAAAAAAAACAAGGTTGTTTTTTTAAATGCCCACTCCGTGAACTACACCACCTGTGCCAGGACCAGGAGTAAGCTCCCAGGAGAATGTTTAGTGACACTTTGATAACAAGCAAGAGTTGGGACAATATTCTTAGTAGTCCTATATGGCCACCTGCATAGAGGGTGGCTTTTATTTATTAAAAAAATAAAATAAAACATCCCCCCCCCCAACCAACCAACCAACCAACCAGAATGCAGACACCACCCTTTAATACCACCCACATGCATCTATATCCTGCATTGCTAGTTAGTAATTCATTTAGTTGCATGCTGCACAGCTGCACATAAATCAGTTCAGTCCGCAGCATGCATCAAAATAAATCTCTAATTAACCATGTAGGATGTGGATTCAAATATATTAAATAGGTGTGGTGGCACCCGCCCTGGTTGGGAAAAAACTATTTTTGGATCATAGGTGCTGGTTAAGGCAGCTACCCTTGTGAAAAAAAAAACTAAAATAAAAGTTGTGCACTATTTTTTTTTTTTAACTTCGGGTAGTTTATTGAAAGAAAAAGTAAACAGTTTACAATGTAATGACAAATCACGGAAAACCATTGTGTCATATGTTACATGTCTAGATCAAGCAGGGTGAAAGAAGCAAAGCATGCAATATACATTTTGTCATGAGTATTGCAGTACACAACAAAATCGAGACTCCCTCCAATGAGGGATTCACAACCAGTTAAACAAATGGAATATAAATACCAGTTACCTGTCCTAAACACTAGTCAATCAAACTGCTAGTGGTTGCCTTGGGTGTAGGGGGTAAATGTCAGTCCAGGATCCCCAAATTTTATGGAATTTGGTAGGGGCTCCCCTCTTTAAGAACATTAGGTATTCAGTGGCACAGGTATCCTGCATTATTGCTTTCCAGGCAGAGAAGGTAGGAGGGGACACAGCTCTCCAGTTCTGGGTGATTAGTCTCTTGGCTAGTAATAGTGCCTCTAGTAGAAAAAGTGACTGACAGTGAGTCAGTTTTAGATCCTGAATTACGGCCAAGATGCAAGTTTTAGGAGTTCTAGCTATTGTCACCTGAAGCACCCCATCTAAGGCATCTAGTATTTCCCTCCAGTATGTAGTAAGCTTGGTACAGCTCCAGAGCATGTGCACCAGAGTTCCCCTATCCAGCGCACACCTAGTGCAAACATCTGGGGTGAAAGTTGTGCACTATTTAACAACTCAAGATGAGCTTACCCCATTTGTCCTGCTGTGGGGAAGGGGCATAGCTGAAGAAAATATTGGGATTTATTACAGTGTATTACAGGGAGTATTCGAGTTTTAGTCTAATTACAGTTTAGTCCAAACCCCATGAACTATCAGTAATAGCACTTGGTCTCTGCACTCCCATTTAGTGATGGGCGAATAAATTCGCCTGACATGAATTTGGGCCAATTTCCAAGTTTTGGCGCCGGCGAATAAATTCACAAATCTCCCACGAAAATTCGCAGGCATCAATTTCTGGGGTTTTTTCGCGAAAATGTTAAAATTGCTAGATTTTTCGTGAAAAAGTTCGAATTGCCCGATTTTTAAGTGTATACGTTCGAATTGCCAAATTGCTCTATTCTTTCAGTGAAAATGTTGGAATGCCTTGATTTTTCTGTGAAAAAGTTCGAATTGCTCGATTTTTTGTGAAAACATTCATTTTTCGGCAAAGTGAAACGGCAGAAATTCACCCATCACTACTCCCATTCTGTGTAAGGGCTCTAAGGGCTCTTACACACAGCCCGTTTTTGCATGTGTTCCCCTGCGCTGCGTTTTCTTCCGTTCAGCCGCAGGGGATCGCAGGAGTAGACACACTCCATTATTTTTAAGGGGGCTGTGCAATATGATGCATCCAACCTGCATTTGCCGCTTGTGTCTGTGTGAGTACAGCCCCCTTGACAATAATTGAGTGCGTCTACTCCTGGGCTCCCCTGCAGCTGAATGGAAGAAAGCGCAACACAGGGGATCACAGGAAAAACCGCCTGTGTGTAAGAGCCCTTAGTGTCTTGCTGTCTGCTACTAACTCTGCCAGACAGCTCATAACAATGTGCTACTAGTACAGGTATGGGACGTGTTATCCAGAATGCTTGGGATCTGTTATCCAAAATACTTGTGACCTGGGGTTTTCTGGACACTGGCGTAACTACCTATGCATCATAGTCCCCCTCCCCGACCCATCTTTTACCTTTAAAATAGCATTGCAGTGCTGGCCGAGAGGTGTGGCACAAATGAGTAGGGATGGGGCCAGTGGAAGAGGACTGTTTTCACCAGGTACCCTAAGTAGATTTTTTGGTGGGGGGGAGGCTGACGCTAACAAGTTACACCACTGTTTCCGGATAAAGGATCTTTTGGTACTCTGGATTGTCATACCCTACATTAAATAAACCCAAAAGGCTGGTTTTGCTTCCTAAGGATTAACTATATCTTAGTTGGGATCAAGTACAAGCTACTGTTTTATTATTACAGAGAAAATCATTTTTAAAAAATTGTATTATTTGGATAAAATGGAGTCTATGGGAGATGGTCATTCCGTAATTCTGAGCTTTCTGGATAACTGGTTTCTGAATAATGGATCCCATACCTGTGCCACAGTATGCATAGATTGCCACCCTTTCCTTCACTTCTTGGTCTGACCCTGAAAAGAATCAACATGCTTTAATTCTTTTGATTTTGTATTAAAGCAGGATTACTGCTTGTTCCCTTTTTTAAGGTCAATTCCTGTGCCCTGTCTCCTGACTGCCACCTTGTCCTCACATGTTCTGACGACAGCCGCATCCATCTGTGGGAAGCAAAAAGTGGGACCCTCAAGCAAAAAGTGACCGGTCATACAGGTGAGATAACTGTGGCTACCCTAAACCCTTGTGCATTTGTAACTTTATTTCCGAACCAACAACATCATATTGGTTTGGAAGACAAATAACTGAATAATTTATGTGTGCCTTATAGTAGATAATATGAGCTGTAATGTTCAGAGCTCTGCCGGGGAAGCCATTATTTGAGCTCTCAGAGGCATCCTGTGATATCCAGACAAATTAGAAACAGAATGGTAGTGGTATGATGGGCTAGGTTACATAGTAGCTAAAGTTGAAAAGTCGCCTGGTGTTAGAGTGCAAATCACCACTAGCGTCTATCTTCTTTGCTAGCGAAGTGATGCATGCGCTCATTAGTAAATCAACGAAGTCCCTGAAATTGGTAACGCTGGTGAACCGTCGCCAACTTTAGTCACTTCACCCTTTAGTAAAGCTGCCCCATTGTGTCTAAAGGTGGCCATAGACGCAAAGATCCGCTCGTTTGGCGACATCGCCAAACAAACCGATCTTTCCCTGATATGCTACTAACGGGCATGGCTATATCGGGGGTAATCTGAATGTTCGGCCCTACGGCCGAACGATCGGATTACGATGAGAGCGCAATGGGCTCTGGCGGGACGGTCGGGACAAAATCAAACCTGTACGATCGACCAAATGACCGATCTCCAACGAAAAATGACGGGACTCTCCACACACGGTCCGAAAATCGTACGAATCCTCGATTCGTACAATATGATCTTTGCGTCTATGGCCAGCTTTATTAGGTCGAAGGGACCTAATAGAATGGACATAATAAGTTTTTTATTTGTAGATAGGGGAACAAAGACTTCAATTTTAAAAAATGTGTTTTACTTTACATTTTACTATGGCAGGACCAGTAAAATCGTGCTGCTTCTCCCCTGATGGATTGCTGTTTGCTAGTTCTTCCCATGACTGCACGGTACGGATATGGAAAGTGGACACTGTAGATTGCCTCCATGTGCTTAGAGGTAATTTTACAGCAAAATAAACTTGACATCACATGTGAACTGATGCTGACCAGAAAATTAAACTACAGTACAGTATAGGATAAACCAGAAGTCAAGTCAAGCTTTTGCAACTACGAGGCACACTGAAATATGGACATTTTGTCAAGCTATGCAATTAAGCACCTATACCTACAACTGTGAGACAAGGCAATGATGAATCCTTATTGGAAGCAAAACCAGCCTATTGGGTTTATTTAACATGATTTTAAAGTAGAGTTAAGGCAAGAAGCTCTAAATTACAGGGGAAAACCCCAGGTCCCAAGAATTCTGGTTAACAGGTCCCATACCAGTATATATGTTACAGATTTACACAGATTTAAAAACTACCACCTTAAGGTGGCCATACACGGAGAGATCCGCTCGTTTGATGATGTCGCCAAATGAGCGGATTTCTCTCCGATATGCCCACCTTGAGGTGGGCAATATCGGGTTGATCCGATAGTGGGCCCTAGGGCCCAACGATAGGATCCTAACGAACGGGAACGGGTGATCGGATCGCGGGACCGCATCAACGAACAGATGCGGCCGCAATCCAACGGAATTTTTAGTCCCATCTGATCGAGATCTGGCCGAAAGTCGGCCAGATCTCGATAGGGGAAGCCCGTCGGGGGCCCCCGTAGACGGGCCAATAAGCTGCCGACTCCGTCTGTCGGCAGCTTTTATTGGCCCGTGTATGGCCATCATTACACTGAACTATTAAGGGGTGGTTCGCCTTTAAGTTAACTTTTAGTATGTAATAGAATGGCTAATTCTAAGCAACTTTTCAATTGGCCTTCATTTTTCTTCTTTTTTTACAGTTTTTGAATAATTGTTATTATGATATTATTATTATTATAATTGTTATTCTGATTCTTTCCAGCTTTCAAGTATGGGTCACTGACCCCATCTAAAAACAAATGCTCTGTAAGGCTACAAATGTATTGTTATCACTATTTTTTATTACTCATCTTTCTATTCAAGGCCTCTCCTATTCATATAACTGCATGGTTGCTAGGGTCATTTGGACTCTAGCAACCGGACTGCCGAAACTGCACACTGGACAATAACTCAAAAACCACAAATAATAAAAATTGAAAATCAATTGGAAATTGTCTCAAAATATCACATACTACGTTAATTTAAAGGTGAACAACCTCAACATCAATTATCAATTCGGCCATTAGTACCCCGGGTCGGTTGATTTTTTTTTATAGTAGATATGGGGACCTTCCCCATAGGCTAACATTGGCCTCAGTAGGTTTTAGGTGGCAAACTAGGGGGTTGAAGTATTTTTTAAAGAGACAGTACTTCGACAATCGAATGGTCAAATAGTCTAACGATTTTTAGTTCGAATCGAAGTCGAAGGTCGAAGTAGCCAAAAAAAACATTCGAAATTCAACGTTTTTTTCCTCTATTCCTTCACTCGAGCTGAGTAAATGGGGCCCCATATAAACCCCATTGGCTGGTTTTGCTTCCAATAAGGATTTATTATATCTTAGTTGGGATCAAGTACAAAGTACTGTTTTAATGTTATAGAGAAAAAGGAAATCATTTTAAAAAATTTGGATTATTTGATTATAATGGAGTCTATAGGAGACAGCTTTTCTGTAATACTTTCTGGATAACGGGTTTCCGGATAAAGGATCCCATACCTGTACCATTTTTTTCCATTGATCCTCAATAAAAAGTGCCACAGGTGGGTTATTGACATCATAGACCCTAAAGACCTCAATAGATCATGACCTGCTGTAACTCATAAGTCCTTGAAGATTTATTTGTACTATTTATTTTTGACAACAGATCATTTGAAGAGTGTCGAGACTGTTTGCTTCAGCCCTGACTCCAGATATCTATTGTCTGGAGGATGGGACCACACTGCCATTCTGTGGGAAGTACAGGTAATATCTTTTGGAGGGATCCAAGTAGCTCTCCTCCTTTGTTTTGCTTTGTTTCATAATGACGGTGGCAAAGAAATCCACATTCATTCAGTTCTGAAAATATAAGTTAATATTGTAGGGTTAAAAAACTCAAAACCAATTCTGAGACAATTTGCAATTTGTTTTTATGCTTTATTATTTGTGGTCTAAGTTATTTCGCTTTTTATTCAACAGCTCTCCAGTTTGCAAATTTCAGCAATGTGGTTCCTAGCGAAAGCAATATAAATAGGAGTGGTTTTGTATAGAAAGATAAGTCATAAAAAGTAGCAATAATAATACATTGGTAGCATTAAAGAGCATTTGTTTCTCAGATCGGTGACCCCAATTTGAAAGCTGGAAACAAGCAAATAATTAAAACAAATATATAAAAAGGGAAAAATGAAGGCCAATTGAAAAGTTGCTAAAAATTAGCCATTCTATAACATACTAAAATTTCACTTAAAGGTGAACCACCCCATTAATATATTAAATTCCAAAATGAAGAAATTATAGTAAATGTCTTAATATTTAAAAATATCACCTACAAACCTTTTCATTGAAGGCAGAGACCCACGCAGAGACCCACGCAAAGAAGAGACAAATCGCCTCTTCTTCGGATGACTAACCTTCCCGAACTGCCTTCCCACCGGCTAAAATTGAAATCACCAGCGGGATGGCATTTGAAGCACTTTGTTTTCCGAAGTTGTCCGAAGGAAACTGTAGGTGACTTCAGGAAACAAAGCGTTCCAAGTGCCATCTCAACGGCGATTTAGATTCTAACTGGTGGGAAGGCTTTTCAGGGAGATTAGTCGTACTGGGCGACTAAATCTCCTGAATCTTCTCGTCTGTCTCTGCCCGTAGCTCACATTTTTATCACTGCATTGCAGGCAGGATTGGTGTTTAAATCTACTGAGCCAATTTGCCATTTGTCAGAATCTGCAGATTGCCAGCCTTTCATCCTAAACTTGTATTTCCTTCTCTAGTAATAGAACTGCTTTTTGCCGACACCCCTTCAACTTGGATCTTTATACCAGTGATTTTCAATCTCACTTTGTTTGTTTTTTCAATTGCATATAAATCTAACCTTAATGAGATTTTTCTTATCCATAATTTTTGCATGAAAAGTTTACAAATACAAAAGTACATAAATGTAACTGAGTCACTCTGCTGCAATGTTCCATCTAATATACTTACACAGAGTTCCAAATGTCACAGGCCTAGGGCACATTAAAAAGGGTAGAGAAAAAACGTAGGGGGTTATGTATTAAGGTCCGAATTTATCTCAGTATTTCTAATATCAAACTTGGAGCAACTCCGAATTCCCGAATGGACCTCATTTATAAAGAAAAAAGCCTGAAAAAATAGGGTCGTGCAAACTTCTGAGCTTTCCCCATAAACTCAGAATTGTTCAGCGTATTTTCTGAGTTTTTTGCACAGAAACCACTAAATCATCAGGACCTTGAGAGCTTTTAGATGCCGTTGTTTTGGATTCAGAGTTATTAGACCATCGTACTTTAAAAAATCTCGAAACAAAATCTTAATTTTTTTTTTTGCTCTGAAAACTACAAATTATTTGAGGTTCGGATATTCAGAGCTTGATAAATAACCCCCTAAAAGTGGTGGATGTTTAAAAGGAAAAATGGCAGCAAATTGGAAGGGCTAATGCCTGAGGCTGTCTTGCCCTGGGAAATGTGTCTCAGTTTTGTATCCCCATAGAAGGATAATATTTTAATGCAATCACCGAATTTACAGTCTGGATATTTGACTGGTTTCTCACAAAAAAAACGACACCACGATCCTGATATTGATCTTCTGTAGGTTGTCTTCTTATATAACCAATTATATTGTATTCAACAGAATGGTCAAAAACTAAAAGTTTACCAGGGCCATCGTGATGCCATTCAGTGCAGCGCCTTCTCACTAAACGGATCATATATAGTAAGTCATTTATGCTAAAATAATATCATCATCATCATCATTTATTTATATAGCGCTGTATGTATATTCTCAATATGTTTTTAGTTCAGCATTTGGAAATTATCTGGCAACATCAACAAGCTTCCGCTTTAAGACAGTAGGGGTATCAGGCTGCTCTGATGTTCTTCTGCTTAGCAAAGATGTGAGAAAGGTTTCTAATTTATTTCCTAACATTAGAGCAGCCTCATTCTTTCTCCTGACAACTTCCTTGACTACTTGGTGGTCAGACTGGTGAGAAAATGACCAGCAGGTGGCGCTGTTGTAACAAAATTCATTCATATTAACAGCAGATGTATCTCTTATAATTTTGGAATAAAAACAAAAGTGCCTAGAACTGCATTATTATAAGTGGTTGGGCAATTTTTTTTTGATGTGGTAATGTAAATGCAAATGATCCTTCACTGGCAGGGGGACAGTGAGACTGTGGAATTCTCTGGCAGGTAATGTTATGGCAGGTTTTCTTTATGCCTTTAAGGGCTAGTCCACACGGGGAGATAGCCACGCGTTTGCGGTCGCGGCGTCAAAGCGCCGCGACAGTCGCCGCGACCGGCGCAGGCGACAGTTTTGTATGGGCGCCTATGTAAAAACGCCTGTGCTAACCACACGAGGCGATGCGCTTTTCAACAGTCGCCTGAAAATGCCTCGCCAGGCTTTTTCAGGCGACTGTTGAAAAAATATTTTTATGGGACACTGCAAACAAACATATTGTTAGTTTCTGTGGCCACACCCCCTAATTACCATGTTCATTTTGCAAAATTTGGCAGGTTATGAAAGTTTGAAAATATTTCTCCTTATCTAAACTGTTTTTTTTGTGTCTCAAAATTGTTACAAAGTCTCTTATTTGCACCTGTTAGCTGTTCTGGGCTCTCTGCTAAAAGCCAATTAAGTTAAAAACTTTGTTTCTTTTTCTGGCTGTTCAGTGCAGAGAAAGTAGGGACTTTCCAGTACAAATGAGGGACTGCGGGTTGAGCTGTCAAAAGAGGGACTGTCCCTCCAAAAAAGGGACAGTTGGGAGGTATGGTTTATATCTTTTCTCTCCCAATTTGCAGGCCACGGGATCCTGGGACTATACGGTCAGAGTCTGGATACTGCAGAATAAAGGAACAGACAAGATATTGGAAGGACATAAGAGTAATGTCAGCTGTGTTTGCTTCTCTGTATCTGGCATGCTGGTGAGAGACTAAGTCTGGTGTGATTGCATCATGATACAGGTACGGGATCCGTTATCCGGAAACCCGTTATACAGAAAGCTCCGAATTATGGAATGCCGTCTCCCATAGACTCCATTTTATCCAAATAATCCAAATTTTTAAAAATGATTTCCTTTTTCCTCTGTCTTAATAAAACGGTACCTTGTACTTGATCCAAACGAAAATATAATTAATCCTTATTGGATGCAATACCAGCCTACTGGGTTTATTTAAAGGATAAGCAAACCTTTAAAACAAGTGAATGTAAAATTGATGAGGGGGCTATTCTAAGCACTTTTGTCATTTACATTCATTGTTTAGTTTCTTTTTATTCCAAGTAGGGATGCACCGAATACAGGATTCATTTCGGGTTTCGGCCAAGATTCGGCCTTTTTCAGCAGGATTCGGATTTGGCCGAATCCTTGTGCCTGGCCGAACCCGAATCCTAATTTGCATATGCAAATTGTGGGGTGGGCGGGATTTCATGCGACTTTGTGTTACAAAACAAGAAAGCAAACCAATTTTTTTCCACTTTTTCCTTCCCCACCCCTAATTTTCATATGCAAAGTAGGGTTCGGATTTGGTTCGGTATTCGGCCGAATCTTCCAAGATGCATTCGGGGATTCGGCCGAATCCAAAATAGTGGATTCGGTGCATCCCTAATTCCAAGATATTAAGGGATACATATACTGTTAAAATCAATGTATTTTGTTCCAACAGCACCACCTGCTGGTCAGTTTCTGACCAGTCTGACCACAAAGTAGTCAAGGTTGTCAGGATAAAGAAAGAGGCTGCTCTGATGTTCTTCTGCTTAAGACATTTTTTTTAGAAATCTTTATCACATCTTTCCTAAGCAGAAGAACATCAGAGCAGCCTCTTTCTTTCTCCTGACAACTTCCCTGACTACTTTGTGGTCAGACTGGTCAGAAACTGACCAGCAGGTGGCGCTGGAACAAAATTCATTGATGTTAACAGCACATGTATCCCTTAATATCTTGGAATAAAAAGAAAATAAACAATGAATGTAAATGACAAAAGTGCTTAGAATAGCAACCTCATCAATTTTACATTCACTTATTTTAAAGGCTTAATTATTCTTTATTGTTTACATGATTTTCTAGCAGACAGAGTATGATGATCCAAATAACGTAATGATCCGTTATCCGGAAAACCCCAGGTCCCAAGCATTCTAGATAACAGGTCCCATACCTGTAAAAGCATAATATTAAGCCTTGAAATCAGAATGATCTATCATGGTGGAAATATCACATTTGAAAGGCTGCACTTTCTTCATTCATCCATAAGTGTTAATTTGTGTCAGAGAGTGGGAAGAACAATGTGGGATTTAATCCTACTTTTTCTTGAATTACATAACTTGCAATAATCGTGCAAGATCCTTAACCACGAAACGCCATAAAGGGTATGAAGCCGTGAAAATGCACTTGAAATTGAAGGATACGAGGATCATGTTTGCCAGTGTGGGAAATGGACAGATTTTGGCTGTTTGGAATACAAACTCTATATTTTTGGAGCCTTGAAGACTGCATAATAATTCCTGTACCTCCCCAGAGCAGGACAGAGGGTACCTGAGAACAGGCACAAAGATGCCTTACTGAGCTCTCTGCTGAAAAATATTGCAACCAATTTTTTAAAAAATATTTATGTATAAAAGGATTATCCCAATTTGAAGCCAAGAAAAAATATATGCTAGAACTTTTGCATTCACAAGAGTTATGGAGAGAATTATATTACAAATGCAAGTTTGGGAAGAGACAGGCAAGCAATGTTTTTAACTGATGAGAATATTGATTGTTTATTTAGGCCTCTGGTTCCTGGGATAAAACAGTTCGTGTTTGGAACCCACGTAATGGCTCTCTCATCTTCTTAATGACTGGGCATTCTGGATGGGTGAAAAACATGACTTTCTCCCGTGATGGTATTCTCCTGGCGTCCACTGGATATGATAAGAAGGTAATGCACTCTTCACATGGGAATAGCATGGATAATAACTGTCACGTTTGACTGCCTATTTCCCATCCTGGCAGGGGTGCTTCGCCAATGAGGCGAGTTGAGGCTGTCGCCTCAGACGGCAGCGCCCCACTAGGTACCAGGGGCAGCAAAAATGCTGCTCCTGGTACTTTAAGAGCGAATTTCCGGAGGAAGGGGGGCAGCAGGGACGGCGGGGGCCAGGATAACCCCTGCATCCTGGTTAGTTTTCAAACACACAGTTTCTCTCTTTATGTAGGATTTTAAATTCCTTGAAACTGTTACAAACATCAGATTTGTGATCAGTCCCTCCAGGTCCTTCCTCTTTACTCCCAGGGGTGTCCGACAAGATACAATTATTCACTTTAAATCTCTAAATGAATTGGCCTTAGGCTGGAGCCCCTCGTTCAGTGTTATTTCCTTATATAGATGTATAGGATTCGTTATCCGGAAACCCGTTATCCAGAAAGCCCAGAATTACAGAAAGGCCTTTTCCCACAGACTGCATTTCATAATTTATTTAATGATTTCCTTTTTCTCTGTAATAATAAAACATTAGCTTGTACTTGATCCCAACTAAAATATAATTAATCCTTATTGGAAGAAAAAACAGCCTTTTGGATTTATTTAATGTTTACATGATTTTCTAGTAAACTTAAGGTATGAAGACTTAAATTACACACAGATACGTTATCCGGAAACCCGAGCATTCTGGATAATAGGTCTCATACCTGTTTATCTAAATTTACAGGGACCTTCCACACCATTTTTTCATGAGGGAACAATGTATTTTTAATCAATTCTTCAATTAGTGATGTGTGACAAATGAAATTATCGACTTGCACCCGACCCTAATTCGCCTCCCCTTATATTCCAACACCTACCCCCATCTCTGACATCACAGATAGGACAAACACGCGTCTATAAATAGACGCCGCAGGAAGTGGCGCATACTTAAATCATGCAGGTTTAATCTGTATAGTTAGGACCACTATATATTTAGAACTGTACAGCAGCCCTATGGAATGGGTAGATCACACAGACCCAGGTTACAGACAGATTAGACTTATATTTTCATGTCCTGCTAAATCCTATGTAAATACTTTTAAATGGCCACCGGTTTATTTCAGGTGAGGCTCTGGGACTGTGAAAATGGGAGATGTGTCAAGGTACTGAAGGTAAGATCATTTCTTTTTCCTTTGCTGGCTCAAAAATATTTTATACCTTTGAAGCCTTTTATTGGATGGGTGTATAATTTCTGTGTATGCTCTTTCCATTGTAGGGGATGATGGAGGTGGTACATGCATGTGCATTCTCACCAGATGGTACCCTGTTTTTAACTGGAGCCATTGGACTTTACCCAGCCTGCTGAACCACAATGATATTGAAAATATCCACTTGGAACTAAATATTAAAGAATACACTCACTGCATCATGTGTAAGGGCTGCAGTTTGCCTTTGAAGTTCAGACAAAAATGGATTGAGTTCTAAACTCTGCCAGTCTATGACATTAAGATTCTTGTTTTTAAGCTATTCTTGTGTAGTTCTGTGCTTGGGGTCTTCATCACTGTAAAACAAATCTTTCCCCAACAAGCAGCTTGTGAGCAACATGTTGCTCCCCAACCCCATGAATGTTGCTTCCGGTGGCTTCAGAGCAGGTGCTTATTTTTGAAATCCAGGCTTGGAGGCAAGTTTTAGTTGCAGAGAAACCAGGTGTTTTGTCAAATGGGAAACTCCTGTAGGCTTCCAGCCACATAAGAGCTACAACTAGCCAATCACCTTTATTTGGCACCACCAGGAACATGTTTTATGCTTGTGTTGCTCTCCAACTCTTTTTACATTTGATTGTTGCTCATGGGTGAGAAAGGTTGGGGACCCCTGATCCAGATGAAGATAATTTTCACTTTCTAAATAGGCATCCAACTTTTTATTGCAACAAATGTATGCACCATGAATGTAAACTTTTCAGTATTTAAAAGGAAAATGTTTTCTGATTAAGATGGAACAGTTTCTTTTACTTTCATTGCATGCTCTTGCTGCAAGGGAGTTTGTATCCCTTATATATTTATACATAGTTATCTCCCCATCAGTGCCTCTTTTTCAGTGAAAACACCAACTTGGCCAGTTGTTGAAAATAATGATTTTTACATTTACAAAACTTATTCCATTAATATTGCTGTTCGTATCTGGGTGACCACCATTGCCTATTTTTTAAGACTTGCCCCCAAACTTACATCCCTTTCTATTTGCAACAGGAACTGAGCCTCTTCACTTACTAGAGTGGGTCTGTAGGTTACCCCTAGAATTAACTTGCCTCTTACCATACTCTGAAAAGGTCAATTCATAAGGCTTCAGCCCTCTCATCATTCAGGAATGGGTTGTCTTTTTAGTGAGAAAATACAGGGGTACAGAAATTAGTCCTTAAATAGGGATGGGCGATTTTTTTTCGCCTTGTTTTGTCAAAAAAAAAATGACGCCCATAGACTTGTATGGCGCTGTCCGTCAATAAAAAAAAATTTTTTTTTTGACGTCATTTCACCGGCGGTGAATTTTTGGCGAAAAATAGTAATCCAGGGATTGGTTCTATTGCCTTCCCAGCACTTGGAGGCTTTAGTTGGGGTAAGGTTGCCTTTCATTAAACGAACAGTAACAAGTATGTTTATTGTACACAGCACAGTGTATAGTTTACACATGAATTCCAGTTGCTAGTTGCCTTTTTGCCCTGCTTCTATGGGGCAACTTGTAAGTAAAATTCTACTGAAAGCTTTAAAAAAAAGAATCCAAGGGGGAGAAGGCTTTACATATTATAGCTGTTTTGGGGGTGAATCAAGTATTAAAATATTTGTCACTGGTACTTTGTCAGATAGTTAGGGAGGTTTCATTTAGACCAAAAAGGTTGAACTCAATAGGCTTACTATAGGGCTGAAAACAAACAGTCAGTTTTGGTAGTGCATTGTTGAAGCAATGTAAACAGATGCATGGCAACACAGTATTAGACAAGATGGAGATAGAGAGAACTTCATTTTGATGTATTAATTGCTTAATAACACGAAATTATAAATATATAATCATGGCAGGGGTCAAATGGCTACTAGTGTGTCCTAAGGAGCACACAGAAAGAGTGAAAGTCACGGAGTTGGGCACAAAAAGTAAAAAAAGAATTGAATAAACTGATGGGGGGGCTGCTTATCCAAATTGTGTAGAATTAAAAGGACAGATCTCCACTCTATTGCTTAGTAAAGACAGTTACATGTGGCACATATGGGGAAATAAGCATTTTTCTTTTCAATTTGACCTAAGTTTAAAACTTTGGGGAAATTGACCTTGCCACCATCACATTACTTTGAAAAACCTGGTCTCAACCATGCCATTAGTTCACACCACAAGGCCCATTATAAGAAACGGGAATTCTTTAGCCAAACCAAACTTTATTTAGAACATGACAATTAAGCCTTGACAGCAAATTTGCGTACAGAGTAGAGACGATCCTTCCTTTGCTGTTTCTTTGTCCTCAGACCCTCTTCATGTTTGTTTAGCCGGCGCCTAAGGGCCCTGGTCTTTTTAGGTCTCAGATCCAAAGGCTTGTACTTCTTACCCTATAGAGAAAAGGATAACAGAACATGGGTTTCGTTTTTTTTTTATTATTATAAACTCACACTTTTTAAAAGGAACAGACTTAATGGTTGCTATGGGTTACTGAACATGGGCAACATTAGCACCTTTTATTAAATATGGGGGCTCAACAAGGTGTAGCTACCAGGCTGCAGCTCATCCCTCACACACAAGTGGGACAGCAGAATACAACCCAGAAGGACTTACTGTAGCAAGAGCCGATTCACACTGCAGCCACAAAAAGAAAGCAGTGCTGGGTGATTGTCTTGCACAAATCAAGTCCAAGTTAAAGGCAATCCAAAGCCGTTTCAATACACTACTAAATTTACTGCCAAGGGCTTTGGGCAAAAATAGTCACTGATAACTATAGATATAAAGCTGCTCAGACCCAATTGCATTTTAACATTTACTAACTATGGCACATATAGTTTGACAGTTCAGTGAAAACTATATTTTAGCAGCGCACACAATTTCATCACTGGCAAAATAATGTCCTTTAAGGAACATCATAAAAGTTATATGTTGGAACCGAAGCTATTTCCACACTGCAGAATTACCTAACTTTTGTTTTTTCTTTTAAGTCATTAAATGAATACATTTTTTAAAAAAAAATTGTATTGGGGAGTTCTCAGTTTGCCACAAGCTAATGGCTGAACCCTAACATGGTGCCAGTCATTGTCAATAATAAAATCTGCCTGATACAGCTGGCATAGGTGAATTTCTGCCCCAAATTCACCTGTATCTGTGGTCCCAGATTTTACTGCCAGCAAAGAAAATGCTATCACAAACATACCAATGACCCAGGGTCTGACACTAGTGTAAGACAAACAGACAATACTTTACTGATGTATTTTATAGGCTGCGGGTAAACAATGAATTTCCTTTCTTAAAAATTAAGAAAAGAAATTGTGGAACTCACTTTGTAAAATTTCCTCAGGTTTTCCTTCTGTGTCTGGTTGATCACAGTCAGAACTCTGGCAATGGATTTGCGCACAACTCGACTGTTGGAAAACGGATACAAGAATATATATTTTAACACAATTACACATAGATGTGCTTCCAGAACAAGGCCAACGTTAAAGGGATACTGTCATGGGAAAAAAAATTTTTCTTCAAAATGAAATCGGTCAATAGTGCTGCTCCAGCAGAATTCTGCACTGAAATCCATTTCTCAAAAGAGCAAACAGATGTTTTTATATTCAATTTTGAAATCTGACATGGGGCTAGACATTTTGTCAATTTCCCAGCTGTTCCTGGTCATGTGACTTGTGCCTGCACTTTAGGAGAGAAATGCTTTCTGGCAGGCTGCTGTTTTTCCTTCTCAATGTAACTGAATGTGTCTCAGTGGGACATTTTTACTATTGAGTGTTGTTCTTAGATCTACCAGGCAGCTGTTATCTTGTGTTAGGGAGCTGTTATCTGGTTACCTTCCCATTGTTCTTTTGTTTGGCTGCTGGGGGGAAAAGGGAGGGGGATGATATCACTCCCAACTTGCACTACAGCAGTAAAGAGTGACTGAAGTTTATCAGAGCACAAGTCACATGACTTGGGGCAGCTGGGAAATTGACAATATGTCTAGCTCCATGTCAGATTTCAAAATTGAATATAAAAAAAATCTGTTTGCGCTTTTGAGAAATGGATTTCAGTGCAGAATTCTGCAGGAGCAGCACTATTAACTGATTCATTTTGAAAAAAAAAAAAAAATTTCCCATGACAGTATCCTTTTAATCAAAGGGCATTTGCCATATTTACTATTTTTAGTATAAATGCCGTTGATGTACAACATTCAGCAGTCCAATAGTTAAACTACAACCCTCAGCATCCTGCTAAGTAGTAAAGCTAATTGATGTTTCTGGGAGCTGTCATCCAACAGTTACAGGATGAACAGGAAGAAATTCTTTGAACTTATCTATACTCAAACATCATGGGCTCATAGAAAAGTTAGCCTTTGCCCAATTTTAGAGCAGTGGGCAACGGGGAGATTTGTTGCCTGCAATTATTTATGATCGAACGCGGGTGTCAAATCTCCTGAAAATACCTCAGAACCAAAATCTCTTAAATCAACCAGAGTTTCCCATAGGCAACTTCAAGCAATTTAGTGATATTTTAGTCGGTTCATCCAGTGATTTCAATTTCAAATGAAGAGCCATTTTCAGGAGAAATCGCGGGCGACGAATCTCCCAGTCGGCCACTGCCCTTGACACCAGTCATGAATTTTATTTTAAAAACAAGACTTAAAGGACAGGGAACGTTAAACTAAAGAAGTAGGTAGAAATGTTGTACATTATGTTTTGTGCTTCTGTACCAGCCCAAGGCAACCACAGCCCTTTAGCAGTAATGATCTGTGTCCCCAAAGATGCCCCAGTAGCTCCCCATCTTCTTTTCTGCTGATTCACTGCACATGCTCTGTGCTGCTGTCACTTACTGAGCTTAGGGACCCACTCACAATAAACAGTACACATAGAATAGAAATGTCACAATATAAGGCTGATTAGTAATTAATACAGATAATTACAGCACAGAAACCAGTGCAATTAGCATCAGAATTTAATAATCAGCAAACCTGTAGCATCTGCTAATTTTAATGATAAACCTCATTTTCTGCTTGATAATTTGCAACGACCCCTAAGCTTAGCTTCTCAAAAGCTGCTCAGAGCCCACTGAGCATGTGAGTGTCACAGACACTTTCCAAGATGGTGACCCCCTGTGACAAGTTTGAAGTCCTGGATCATTGCTGCTATTGACAAGCTGAAACTTTAGGCTGGTGCTATAAGTGCAGTATATAAAACATGGCATTTTTAGGGTTTAGCCCTCCTTTAACGCACTTGAGATGCAAAAGGTTAGCGTCACATATGCAATATTAAGCTTGCTACGATTATGTTTCTCCCTATGGATAATATACTACATTTTATAGCACATGTGCCCTCTAAACATATGAAAACAAAGCAGATTGCCACATGTGATAATCATACATGCTGAGCACAAACGGTATATATTTCTAAACACTGTTTGACAAGAGTACCGAGTCAAAAATGTAATCTCAATTATTATACCCTAATAGGAAGTCACAGATGCTGGGAGGAGTTGTTCATTAAAGCGCAGCTGATGTACCACCCTATCATAATTTATTAAAGGTGGAAATTGACACGGTTAATGGGCAATACTCACATCTTTGACAGCTTTGAAGCAGCACCTCCAGTCACTTTAGCGACTCTGAGCTGTGACAGTTCCACTTTGAGGTCATCCAGCTGCTTCAGCAGCTCTTCCTTCTTCTTACCGCGCAAGTCTCGGGCCTTGATCTTCGCCTAAATAGGGATAAAACACGAGGGATGAAGAAAGGCAACAACGTTTTAAATAATAGATTGACATGGAAACGTAAGAGGTGGTCTTATTTCCATTTACTGGGAAATTGTTACTTCTGCTTGTGCACAATATTGCCGGTGGGACTAAATGGAAGCCCATATAGGTTTCAGACATATTCAAGACTAGCCAGTATTTTTTAAATGGGGGTCACTGACCCATCTAAAAAAACAAATGCTCTCTTAGGCTACAAATGTAGTTATTGCTTCTTTTTATTATGCATTTTATTTAGGGATGCACCGAAAACCACTTATTTGGATTCGGCGAACCCCCAAATCCTTCATGAAATATTTGGCCGAATACCGAACCCTAATTTGCATATGCAAATCAGTGAGGGCTACAAAAAAAAATGTATTTCCTTGTTTTGTGATGAAAAATGATTAAGGATTTGGTTCAGCTAGGCACAAGGATTTGGTTGAATCTGAATCCTGCTGAGAATCCCTAATTCTATTACTCAAAAGAACAAATAAATAAATAAAACCATTTGCAAGTTCTCCGAATATCAGTCTCTACATCATACTAAAAAGTTAACTCAAAGGTGAACAACCCATTTTGGGTCAGGCCACACTGGGTGTTTTGGGGAGATTTGGTCGCCTGGCGACTAATCGCCTCGTTTTTGCAGCGACCAATCTCCCCAAACTTCTTCCCTCACTCTGCGCCAGTTAAAATGAAAAACGCCGGCGCTAATCACATGCGGCAGTTCGTTTTCCGAAGTTGCCCGAACGCCGACTTCGGAAAACACTGACGCAGAGTGAGGGAAGGTGTTTGGGGAAATCGGTCGCCACAAAAACAAGGTGATTAGTCGCCAGACGAACAAATCTCCCCAAAACGCCCTGTGTGGCCTGACCCTTGACACAAAAGACAAACATACTAAAGACAATGGGGGTCGTTTATGAACACTGGGCAAATTTGCCAATGGGCAGTAACCCTTGGCAACCAATCAAATTGCTGCATTCATTGTTCTACATGCAGCTGGCTTCAAAAAGCTAATCACTGATTGGTTGATATATGATTTGCCCCGTGTTGATAAATGAGCCCCAGTGATCCACATGGGACTAAAGCAGACAGCTAAAGCACTTTTTGAGTTGTTCACCTTTGAGTTAACTTCGAATGATGTAGAGTGATATTCTGAGACAACATGCAATTGGTTTTCATATTTTTTTTTTTTAAATGTAGTGGAGTGATTTTGTTCAGCAGCTCTCCTGTATGCAATTTTGGCAGTAAGTTTGCTAGGCCCAAGTTACCCTAGCAACCATGTATCAATTTGAATAAAAGAGTGGAATTTGAATAAAAGAGGGACAGAATAGAAATTGTAATAAAAAGTAGCAATACCAATAAATGAATAGCCTTACAGTGCATTTTTTATATGGGGGAACGTCGCCCTCATTTTAAAACTGGAAAGTCAGCAATAAAAGATGAAGACCAATTGACACGTTGCTAGGAAGTGGCCATTCTATAACAGAATAAAAAGTCACCTTAAAGGTACAAGCAGCCATGTTTTCACATATTCACTGAATATTGAACAAATCCCTATAAAACTTTAACACTACCAATACTATACGTTGGCCAATTAAGCCATTCATAGGAATATTCTAAGGTTCTTCACTCCAGTCAATCTGTCAAACGACTGCAAGCACCTTCAGCCTTTACAGGAAGCCATGAAACAGTTCCGTATAGGAACACTGCAGGCACCCAACAAAGCGGTTAGGTTATATTTGTCTCATTAACACCCATCCGATCTAAATAAAACACTCGGTGAACACCACAGGCCGTGCTGCACCACGGTAGGCAAATATAGATACACTTTAATGGACCCAAACAGTATGATGGCACCAGATCCTATCGAGCCAGCTCAGCTTCACTCACCATTATCTCTGATGGCTGCCAGAGGAAAGGGAGGGAACAGGACGGCTCAGAGCTCTTCCGGGTGACGGACGAATCCAAAGGAGGCTGTTTGGTAGGGGAATGGACTGCCTACCCTTTACAAGTGTCATAATGGAACATGCTGAAGTGACGTTTCTACCTAGCAAATCCCGCGATATCGGGTCGTAGTGATTGAGAACTAGTTTAGAAAATGGCAACAGATCTTTATGTATCCTCAAAGAAACCAGAATCATACTGTCAGTGGTCTAATTTTCAAAACCAGCCCAAAACTTTCAAAAGTAGCCCAAAATAACACTTCCAACTGTCCCTTTTTCGGGGGGACAGTCCCTCTTTTGACAGCTCAACCCGCAGTCCCTCATTTATACTGGCAGTCCCCAGCGCCGTTTCTGTATGCATTGCCGCCTGAGGCGGCTCCAGTAATGCCGCCTCCCCCAGCCCGATTCGATTTCCGGGGGGGAGGCAGCAACGCTAGTGCGGAGAGCGCAATTGCGCTCTCTCGCCCTAGTAAAGCCGAATTTCCGGTTCAAAAACCGGAAATTCGGCTCATAAAGGCACCAGGAGCGGCTTTTTGCCGCCCCTGGAAACCTAGCTGGCGATGCTGCCTGAGACGAGCGCCTCAGCTCGCCTCATTGGCGGATCGCCCCGGGCAGTCCCTATTTTCTCTGCACTGAACAGCCAGAAAAAGAAACAAAGTTTCTCACTTAATTGGCTTTTAGCAGAGAGCCCAGAACAGCTAACAGGTGCAAATAAGATAAGGAGAAATATTTTCAAACTTTCATAACCTGCCAAATTTTGTATAACAAACATGGTAATTAGGGGTGTGGCCACATAAAGGGGTGTGGTCAAAAATTGCTGCACTACGTGTGGAAAAAAAATTTTGTCCCTCTTTTTACTTCCAAAATGTTGGGAGGTATGCAATATGTCCAGTGAAAAAAACATCTTAATAAAAATGAATATACATTAAAATACACCTTTTTCAAATGTTCACTGATTTGCAAATTTTTCCATGAAGTAAAATAGATTTTCACGTCACCAGGGGTCAATTACAGAGAGGGCCCAGGAGGTATAGAGGCAACTTCAGGCGATTTATTTTAGTCATTTCGCCATTAATTTCAATTATTACAAACAAAGAGCCATTTTCAGGAGAAATTGCGGGTGACGAATCTCTCAGTCGGCCACTGCCCTTAACACCCATCATGAGTTTTATTTTAAAAACAAGACAAGGAACGTTAAACTAAAGGAGTAACTATAAATGTTGTACATTATGTTTTGGGCTTCTGTACCAGCCCAAGGTAACCACAGCTCTTTACCTTTACAAAAGAATCTCATATATCACACACAGTAAATGCCTTCAATTAAATAATTTATTAATAATTAATTACGTGTATAGAAAAAAATAATTCAGGTTTTTAGTTGTAATTTGTACAAAAGTTAAAAATACATATATAAATATATAGTTAAAGTGTCTGGCTACCGAGCTTTTTTGTACTTCACGTTTTATATCGCTAATATGTTCCAAAACCCGTTTTCCTAATGTTCTTATAGTTTTCCCTATATAACGCAATGAACATCCACATTCAATGACATAAATAACTGCAGTGGTTTTGGAAACAATGTGTTAATTAATCAGAGCTTCAACACCTCCACTTGTTGCCAAGTTTATTTTAAAGAAACTACAATGATTATGTATTCTGCAACAACAATAGCAATTAACCTGTAACAAAATGTTTAGTAATTAATATTTATGCGTAAATTGATGAATTAACTATAAATGTATTTTTAACTTTTGTACAAACTATCAACTAAAAACCTGAATTAATTTTTTCTATACTCTTAATTAAACATTAATAAATTATTTAATTGAAGTCATTTACTGTGTGCGATATATGAGATTCTTTTGTAAAGGTTTCAGTTTATTATGCTCATCGCATGCACCGCCTGGTTTAAAACAGGCTATGTAACCTTCTAATTAACATATAGTAGTGTGCGCTGCCACTTAATTCATTTCAACCACAGCCTTTAGCAGTAAAGATCTGTGTCTCCAAAGATGCCCCAGTAGCTCCCCATCTTCTGTTCTGCTGATTCACTGCACATGCTCTGTGTTGCTGTCCCTTACTGAGCTTAGGGACCACTCACAATATACAGTACACATAGAATAGAAATGTCACAATATAAGGCTACTTCAAAAGTAGCCCAAAATAGCACAATATGTGCAGTGAAAAAAAAAGTCTAAAAAAAATAAATAAATGAATATATGTGAAAATACACCTTTTTCAAATTTTCACTGATTTGCTAATTTTTCCATGAAGTGAAATAGGACAGATTTGCACGTCACCAGGGGTCAAGTACAGAGGGGGCCCAGGAGGTATAGGGGCCCCAAAAGGCCCTAATTACAATAAATATTGGTAAAACAGGTCAACCGCTAGAAATTTTGGTGGCCAGCGGATTTTTGCTCCAAAATTGTCTGAAACTGAGGGAAGTTATTGAATGCTTGCAATAACTGTCAAAACTGTTGACCTATAAGATCTGTGTAAGATTTAAAATCAATAAAGACATAATTGATAAGAAACTGAGGAAAGTCACCATAAAATGTGAGAATGCTTAAGAGGGAAGGGAAACTTTGGTACAGAGCCCAAAATCTGGTAACACCCGTCTTCTACACAAATCAGTCCCATTGTATGCTGGGTATTGTAGTCTTACATTAAACTTGGCAGTAGGCAAATTGTTAAACAAAATCTACATTACCCAACATCAGTGCCGGGCCAACACGGTCGGGCAAATCGCTCAATATGAGAGTGCACATGCGTGGAAAAACACCAGTGCGCATGCGCGGAAAAACGCCAGTGCGCATGCGCGAAAAACGCCAGTGCACATGCACGAAAAGCCGCCAGTGTGCATGCGCAAAACAAAGATTACACACGTCAGCCAGAACGGGGACTGGACTAGGGGGTAGGAGAGGCACAGAAGGTGCGTGCCTGGCGCCCCTCCAGCTTTGTGCCCTAAGCATGTGCCTACTCTGCCTACCCCTAGTTCCGGCCCTGCCCAACATGCATTGGGAGTAGGGTTGCCACCTGGCCAGTATTTTACTGGCCTGGCCTGTAAAAATTATGGTTCATCCCAATGTTATTAATAGGGAAAAAATATAAATATATAGGAAGGCCGGTATTTTTTTCCAGAAAAGGTGGCAACCCTAATTGGTAGACACAGGTTTGGCACATTAGGGCAAGAAAATTTTTTGGCTGGTTTCCAAAGCACAAACCAGCCAAAGTCCCAAATCCGTACCTTGGCTAGTTTGTACTTTTAAAACCCGCCTGGGCTTTAAATTAGTAGCCCAATTTGTCTGGAAACCCACCAACCTGGCAACCCTGCTGTCAGTAACTGTAACCATGTTACCTTTACAGGAATATGTCATGTGAGCATTATACATTGTTGTAGTCTAATCAGTTACCTTACCCTTTCGACCTGTATAATTAAAGTGAAGAAAAGGTCTAGAATTATTGAAATTTATAAGGAGGGGCACGGTTTTAGAAAATTAAAATGTCTATGTATTTTAATGTGGTTTTTTTTCCAGCATGACTCCGTTCACACACAAAATTCAGTAAGAATTTGAATACTTTTAGTGTGTTGAAGAATGCCCAGTTCTAAGCAACTTTTCAGTTGGTCTTGGTTAGTTATTTTCTGTATTTTTAGTTTTTATTTGCCATCATGACTTTTACAGCTTTCAAATGGGGGTCACTGACCCCATCTAAATTAAATGCTCAAGCTACATATTGTTATTGGTACTTTTTATCACTCATCTTTCTATTCAGGCCTCTCTTACGGTGGCCATACATGGGCAGATAAAGCTGCCAATATCGGTCCTTTAGACCAATTCGACAATTTATCTGCACTTGTATGGGGGCTTCCGACGGGTCCTCACAAACGATATGTGGCCAGGAAATCGATCAAAAAGGTTTCATTTTTCTGCCGACCGACCCGTTGGAGCCCATTGCTCCTTGTTGTAATCCGGTCGTTTGGCCCTAGGGCCAAATGTTTGGATTACCCCAATATAGCCCTGCCGTTGGTGGGCATATCAGTGAAAGATCTCTTCATGTATGGCCAGCTTTATTCATATTCCAGTCTCTTATTCAATTCAGTGCATGGTTGCTTAGGGTCATTTGCACCCTAGCTAGCAGATTGCTGAAACTGCAAACTGGAGAGCTGCTGAATAAAAAGCTAAATAACTGAAAAAACATAAAAAATTAAAACCAATAGCAAATTAGTTTTCAGAGTATTATTCTCTACATCATAGTGAAGGTTAACTCAAAGTTGAACACCTCGTTTAAGTATGATGTAGAGAGAGATAATTTGTAATTGGTTTTCATTTTTTATTATTTGTGGTTTTTTAATTATTTAGCTTTTTATCCAGCAACCCTATCAACAACCATGCACTGATTTGCATGAGAGACTGGAATATGAATAGTAGATGGTCTGAATAGAAAGATAAATAAAAATAAAATAAATAAAAAGTAGCAATAACATTAAATGTGTAGCCTTATAAAGCATTTGTTTTTAGATGGGGTCAGTGATGCCCATTTGAAAGCTGGAAAGAGTCAAAAGAAGAAGGCAAATAACTATAAAAAAAATAAATAATGGAGACCAATTGAGAAGCTACTTGGAATTATAACATAATAAAAGATAATGTGAACCACCCCTTTGATGTGGACACTATTTAAGTAATTTAAGGCAGTTTGATTAACAGATCCAGGAGAACACTACCTACCTCAGTGTGTAATCATCTGTAAAGTTTGGTGTTGATGTAATAACAGTTTGATCTTAGCCCCTTGGTTTAATGCTTCAATACTACAACCACATTCTTGATAATTCTCTACTTGCTATATGGTGTTGCAATCTTTTCAAATTAATGTGGGGAGTCCACTACACTACACATCCTCTCAAACCTGAAATATAATTTCCCAGTCTTAAAATCTTGCTAAATTGGAAAAACTGCTGTGAGTAAATAATGACCCCCCAATCTTAGCAGGACTTCTTGCCCCCCCCCCCAAAAAAAAAGTGGGATACAGTTTAAAGGAATGAATGGAGATACAAAAATAGACTTTTTTTCCTCACTGTTAACAAACAGTTGCTAAACACCAGAAATATGTGTGTGCTCAGTCACAATGAATGTGGGGGGGGGGAGTTGGCCTTTGTTCATGCTTTAACAGCACAATGCTTTTGTGCAATCATTTACACCATAAGGGTTATAGTTATGAGTGTTTTTGTTCTGCTGAACTACAATTCTTTTTTTCACTCTGTTCTATGGGCCTGTGCACATGGGAGAGAACATAAACACCGAATATAGAAAGGAAACACATGCACAAATGCCCATGGGTGTTTATTTACATAACTAACTTGCATTGTACTAACTTGCATTGAGTTTAACCTACATTTTTTTTCTCACCATCTGACCCTGTGTCATTGACAGGAGGCAGATCATTTGACCATTCACAGTTGCCACTGTTGTCATAACTTGTATTTGTGCATGAACTACAATTGGTTGTGTTGCTGTTGTCATAACTTGTATTTGTGCATGAACTACAACTGATTGTGTTGCTGTTGTCATAACTTGTATTTGTACATGAACACATAGCTTAGAAAGAGCATTGACTGGAATCACAAAGGCTGTGGAAAACCCACAACAGTAAACACAAAGGGCTGGTAGCCAGGGTCAGTTACTCTAATGCAGGTGTCCCCAACCTTTTTTTTACTTATGAGCCGCATTCAAATATAAAAAGAGTTGAAGAGCAACACAAGCATGAAACAAGTTCCTGGGGGTGTGAAGTAAGGGCTCTGACTTACTATTTGATAGCCGCTATGTGAATTGGTAGCCATGGTCAGACTGGAGCCATAGAGGCCCACCGGGGCTACAAAACAAGGGCCCTCTTTGCAGTCCCCAGGGGCCCTCAACTTTAAAAATCACGTCACACGTATGCATGAACGTAACAAGCAAAAGACTCACCACACGCACGCTGTTGGTAGCCTATAGGAGACTCTGTTTGGCAGTATACCTGGTTTTCACGTATCCAAAACTTGCCTCCAAGTCTGGAATTCAAAAATAAGAACCTGCTTTGAGACCACTAGAAGCAACATCCAGAGGGTCAGTGAGCAACATGTTGCTCACAAGTCACAGGTTGGGGATCACTGCTCAAATGTATTGTTGGCCCTTGAACTCCAAGGTATCCACTCCATCGATCCACACAAATCCCTTTCCGCCCAACCCCTACTCTTTCTTGGCAGGCCGGGCCTCCTAATTCAACAGGGCCTATGACATAAGTCCTACATTTCAGCCCTTAAAGGCAATCTTGATGACAGTCGTTCAGGTGTGGAGATTTGTGTTGTTCACAAGGCAAAGTGATTGGACATAATTCCATTAATTTCGTTTTTTTGTATCAACTAACAGCTGAAGTCTGCCATTAGCCTCATTCCTCCTCATACCTGACAGAACTAGGTTGGGTTTCATTCAAGATGATACATCATTACCTAAGCAAGCATGCTCTATTTTCATACACAATTGTAAATAAGTACTAAACCCACTCTGCTCGGAGTATAAATGTGCTGACTTCGTGGTCACATTGTTTTGGGGGACAAGTCTGCTCTTGCACAGCTCCAGAGTTGTTTAGCAACAAGCACCAACTATGTCGGCTTCTTGCATTTCACGTGGTCACGTTCCCCCTGCGGCCTAATCAAACTCGCAGCACACAAGCTGCCCCTATTGAAAGGAACACACATTTGACAACTAATCCGCAGCCCCGCTTTTATCTGTGAACAGTAGCTCTCCTACAACCCGCTGAGACTACTGAGAAGCAAAGTAAAATCTTAATCTCCCGCTTTCAGGTTTAATGTATACCACGTGACTATGACGCCGTGCGTCATGTGCGAGTGGCGTCACGGGAGGACGGATCGCCACTAGGAAGTAGCCGCAGCCGTCACCGGAAGCGGAGGGAGCCGGGTGGACGGGAACCGTGAGTCCGTAACAGCAACCAAACCACCCCTTTCCCTCTTATCCGCCACCTCCCTCCCTTGTCATCCCCTCCCTGATCAGCTGCCGCAGGACCTGGTCTTAGAGTATCGCCTCGGCACCCACTTTCACTGGCACCCGCCCCCTTTCCCTCCTCTCTCAGCCCCCAGTTCATGTCACACTGCTCCATTGAGAAGGTTCATTGAGCCTCGTCCTCGCCTGCTGCTAGCCGCCAGTTCCTATCAGGGTGTCACACCCCCTTCCTCTGGGTGTCCACAGGCGGCGGGCGAGCCTAACATGGCCAAGAACACGCTGTCTTCGCGTTTCCGCAAGGTGGACATAGACGAGTACGACGAGAACAAATTTGTTGACGATCAGCTGCAGGAGGAACCGGCCGAGCCTCAAGGGCCTGACGAGGCCGAGGTGGACAGTCTGATCAGACAATATCCTTTTACTGCACACCTAGGCCCTTTTTAATGTCACAATTATTGGAATCCCTTACCTGTAACTCTCTTGTCAGTGGCTCTGCGAGTTTGGAGCCAGGGCGAGTGGAATACAGGGCAAGTGGAATAGGGGACAGGGCGAGTGGAATACAGTGCGAGTGGAATAGGGGCCCGGGCGAGAGTGGAAAAGGGGCCAGGGCAAGTGGAATACAGGGCAAGGGGAAAAGAGGCCAGGGCGAGTGGAATAAAGGTAAGGTTGCCACCTGGCCTTTATTTTACTGGCCTGGCCAGTAAAAATGATGATTGATGCCAATATTATTAATAGGAGAAAATGGCAAGAATATTGAAAGGCCGGTACTGTTTTTCCCGGAAAAGGTGGCAACCCTAAATACAGGGCGAGGGGGAAAGTGGCCCTGGCGAATGGAATACAGGTAAAGTTGCCACCTGGCAGGTAAAAATTATGCTTGATGCCAATGTTATTGATAGGAAAAAATGGCAAGAATATAGGAAGGCTGGTACTTTTTTCCGGAAAAGGTGGCAACCCTAAATATAGGGCGAGGGGAATAGGAGCCCGGGCGAGGGGAATAGGGGCAAGGGCGAGTGGAATAGGGGGCACGGGTGGGGGAGTGCTATATGGGGCCCAGGTATTTATTCACTGATAAACATTTTAAACATTTTTTTGAGGGGATGGGGCTTCATATGATTTTGCAGTGGGTCTAAGGGACTTGTAGCTGTGCCACTGCCTCCAGCAGTTGTTCTGCACATTTGCCAGTGTCACTCCACATGTCTCCTTTGTCCTGGGAGTGTTAGGTAACAGCTGGGGCCATGTAGATAATATAATATAAATATGAAAGCCATTATATCAATGGGGTGCAACCGAACAAGACGCTGGATGTGCTTGGTAAGTCGCAGGCCCAGACTGGCAATCTGTGGGTTCTGGCAAATGCCAGAGGGGCTGCTATAAGATGCCATAGAAAGTAACTAGTGAGCTAGTGGGGAGCTGATTGGGCCTCTCTGTACTTGGAATGCCAGGGCCTATTGTGACTCCCAGTCCAGAACTGGTAAGTGGTCGTGGGTGCTTAGGGCTGGCGTCTCTGTGTGGTAGGTAGGACTGGGCTTGCTGACCTGAGCCGGGCCCTTGTAAATTTATAATCATGTTGCCGGCTTATTGATACTGTGCTTACATTCCTTGCCAGTCATCGTGCCTGCGGGCGTGCTCTGGGGTTAAGCAATCAGCATGCAAGGTTACAGCTCTTGGGCTTGTTTTTGTTAGAAGAGAAAGATCTAGCAGTCGGTTATTTCAGCCTCACTCTTAGGTAAGACTGTAGTGGTGGTTAGGGTGTTTGTTATATACTTTAAGCACACACAGAGCAAATTTCAACAGACATTTAAATACAAGGTAGCAGGTGTTGCATGGATTTATATAAGTCGCTTAAATATACTTCTTTGAAAGTCCAGCTGTGTCATTATAGGGTAACAAGCATGTTATGTATCTGATAAGTACTCTTCCCAAAATCCAATACTAGTCTTCTAGCCCACATGGTGTAGTAGAAAATGAATGGCTTGTTAATGTTACTTTAGGCAGAAGTTGCCACTTTCAAATAATACAGTTAGCGGATTGGGTTCTCTTCACCAAACAAAATGAAGTTGTTTAAAGTAATTAAAATGTGCCGATGCCCTGTAAAACTGGTGTATTTGCCTCAGAAACACTACTATAGTTTTTAGAAGTAATCTGCTGTGCAAACAACCATTCAGTCTGAAAAAGGAGAAAACGCGCAGGATACATAGCAGATAAGCTCTGTGACATACAGAGATGTATGCTGGGTATAGAATACAAAATGTAGAAGGTTTAGAATCCTGTGTAAGAACTAAACTCATTGTATTCTGTAGCTCATCTGTTCTCTTCTTGTTCACCTTCCAAACACTTTTCTAGTTGAATTTGTTTCCAAAATCTAAGTTTAAAGTTGAATGTTCCTGTTAGTCCTGCAGCGGGTCTGGTACCCGCAAAAACCTGTGGATTGCGGGTAGAAGTTCCGGGTGCGGTTATAGATGTTGGTCGGCCGCGGGTCTTCTCAATAGTGATTTTTACTCCTTTTTTCTGATCACGGTTTACAATGACAGCACTGATGGTCAGCGGGTCCTGGTTGCGGATAAGGTACTTGCGGGTAAGAATGCGGATCTCTGTTGCGGATTACAGGTTGCAGATTGCAGGTACGGGTCGGGTATGGGTTCCAAAAAATGGACCCGCGCAGGACTTTAGTTCCTGTCTCTGGTATTTGTCTGACAGCTCAGTAATTCAGTACCTAAATTGTTACAAGTTTGCAATATTTAGTTGATACATTTCTCAGAAGCATCTCTGGAGTATTAGCAACTATTGTATCAATTCTAACAGCTGCCTGTAATGAAACCAGGGATTCTGCTCAGCAGGGACAAAGATATTTTAGAACAGTTAAGAGAGTCGGTGACTCCCCCCTCCCAGCACTGCTTTAGAAAGGTGAAAAGATTTACACTTCAATATTACAAGAACAGTCGTCACACCTATAAAATAGAAGGTAATTGGAAAAAGTCTTTATTACTGGTGAACTATCTGAAACCAACTGAACTGAAAAAAGGAGAACGACCTCTTTAAATGGAAACCCCAATGGCAACCCAGCAGTTTATTTATATATTTTGACTTTGGTTGTTACTAGTCAAATGTAGTATATGTAGTCATCTACAGCCGTGCACCTCCTTTGCTCATTGTAAGAATCGAGTCCATTCTGTGCATGTGCCCTTGCTGTTTTCCTGCTTCAAAGTTCACCTTTGCTCGTGCTGCACAACGCTGTTTGATTTTATGCCGTGTGTTAAATTTGTTTAAAATGTGCCCCTGTAAGGTTTATGGCTCGCAGGATATATTTTGCTCCGGTGTTTTTCACTTTGTAGGTAGAAACACCCAGACTCATTGGCGTAGCCTGTTATTAGTATTGATAGAATCTGCCTGTCAACAGCTGAAAAATTCAGATGGAGAATATTTACCATGTGCCTAAGGGGTTATTGTAAAACAAAGCCAGGAACTGTACCATTTTAGGTCTGCCTTGGAGTAATTAATTGCGAGAAATAATAGATCAGGCTGAAATGATATGAAAGGAGACAAAATTACATTTATGCGAGGAGGAAAGGTACGTTTTCCCCAGCCGTAAAGACATTGCTATGCTCGCTTCTAGCGTGGGAGTGACTCAGGTCTCTCACCCACCACACCCTAGTTATGCTTCACTTGCCTACGTTGTAAAAGCCTGCCTTGTTCCTGTGAGAACACTACCTACTTTGAGACTTTATGCAGCGCTTACACAAGTACCTAAATTGAGGTAATTGCCACTTTTCAACCTACAGGCTTGCATCTGTATTTACCAGCACTTTGTCGTTCTTCACCTTCATAATTTATTTGTATAGTGCAGTTGCAGGTTACGCAACACCGTATAATAGTAATGGAGCAAACTGGGATCTTAAAAGTTAACAAACAAGAGAACTGGTAGGATTGGATGATGTTCATCAACATGAATTTCTTATACAATGTACAGCAATGTACAGTTTGCATTTGTTATTAAGTCATTTATGGGTTTTTTTTTGTTTTTGTTAGGGTTGTCTTCCCTGTTAACTTTGTGTTCTACAGCTCTCTGCTTTAGAATTAAAATTGTCTGGTTGCTAGGCTCACTAAACCCAGCAACCATACATTTTCCTAAAAACGCACCTCTCCAGAGTCCAGACATGAGGACTTCCAACCCCTGAGGGCTACTATGCTTTTTATTAACAGGTAAAGACAAACTGAGCATAATTAAAGGGGTGGTTCGTCTTTAATGTAAGTTTTAGTACAGGTATGGATCCATTATCCAGAAACCCATTGTCCAGAAAGCTCCGAATTATGGAAAGGCCGTCTTCCATAGACACCATTTTATGCAAATAATCCAAATTAATTTCCTTTTTCTTTGTAATGATAAAACCGTAGCTTGTACTTGATCCAAACTAAGATATAATTAATCCTTATTAGAAGCAAAACCAGCCTGTTGGGTTTATTTCACGTTTACATGATGTTCTAATAGACTTAGGGTCTGGCCGCACGGGCAGATTCGGGGAGATTAGTCGCCAGACGACAAATTTCCTCTTCTTCGCGGCGACTAATCTCCACAATCTACCTTCCGCTGTAATGTAAATCGCCTGGGGGGCAAGCACACGGAGCGCTTCATTTCCAAAGTCGCCCGTAATTGCCTCACGAGGAAACTTCGGGCGACATGGGAAAATGAATCGATCTGTGTGCCTGCTGGAAAACCAAAGGGCCTGTAATATATACATTTACACTTCTTGTTGTCTGACTCTGATACTAAATAAGGATCATCTGTTGGTGAGAAAATATTATATACACATTTATTATTTTCTGTAACATTGCAAAGATTGCCTGATCACTGATCACAGTTCACCATTTTTCGTTGCTGCCACTGTTTCAGCTGTGCACCAGCAGAGGGGGAATGATTGTTATGTGTATTAGTTCCCTCTGCCATATACATACCTGTGGTGCTGCTGCTGGATCAAACGATTGTTTGAAATTCCCAAATTTAGAAATACATTAGCCTCTGCTCTAAATATAGAGTTGGTGACTAGGCCCACAGTTTTGAGATCTGTTCCTGTGAACAGTGCTGCAGTATGTACTTAGTTTAGCAATTGTCAAATACAAGAGTCCTCTGCACTCAACCCATTATCAATATATTTAAGACAGAGACATTTTGTGCATACTGCTACTGAAAAATGCCTTACCCTTTAAACAAAACAGGGATTGTTTGTCCATATATTGCAATATATTTAAGCTGGCCAACTACGTCAAAGTCATCCCATATCTGGCCAGTCCTATGCTCAATTTTATCTGATTCATTAAGAATTCTATTGCTTCATTATACATTTTACAAAGGGACTAGGTTTTACCTGCAACTTACTTGCTGCTTTCAAAGTAAACCCCCATACTTGGCTGCCCTTTTATTTAGGGATGCACCGAATCCACTTTTTTGGATTCGGCCGAACCCCCGAATCCTTCACGAAGGATTCGGCCGAATACCGAACCGAATCCGAACCCTAATTTGCATATGCAAATTAGGGGTGGGAAGGGGAAAACATTTTTTACTTCCTTGTTTTCTGACAAAAAGTCACGCAATTTCCCTCCCTGCCCCTAATTTGCATATGCAAATTAGGATTCGGATTCGGTTCGGCTGGGCAGAAGGATTCGGCCGAATCCGAATCCTGCTGAAAAAGGCCGAATCTTGGCCGAATCCCGAACCGAATCCTGGATTCGGTGCATCCCTACTTTTATTAGACACCAGTGGGATCACCTGACTATAGCTGGGAAGGGTGGGAGCTAAGGCATTTTTCAGTAGCAGTATGCACAAAATGCCTCTGTCTTAAATATATTGATAATGGGTTGAGTGCAGAGGACTCTTGTATTTGACTATATGTATTTTGTGGTCACACCCTCATTGCACCCCCGCCTAATGGTTTTAAAAAATAGTGGTGAGCACAACTTTCCCTTGTTTGTCTTAGTTTAGCAATTGCTCAAAGCAGTGCTTAGAGATGGCTTTAACTCTTTCATTCCCAGAGAAGCTGCATAACCCCTTTCCTAATATACAGTATTTAAAAAGGATAATTGCAGAAACCCAGTTCAGGCATACTGGAGTCTGGTTCTCCAGGATCTTCCGTTCATTTCTACTAGTGCTGCTCTGGTGCTTGCATCTGATTTTGATGTTTCTGGTTTCTCCTGGGGATGCACCGAATCCAGGATTCGTTTCAATATTCGGCCAGGATTCCGAACCGATTCCGAATCATTATATGCATATGCAAATTAGGGGTAGGAAGGGTAATCCCTTAACTTTTTATCACAAAACAAGAAAGTAAAAATATATTTTTTCCACTTTTTCCCTTCTTGTACAAAAGCGTGAACTAGGCCGAATCCCAAAGAGGGAACTAGGCCGAATCCCAAAGCGTGAACTAGGCCGAATCCCAAAGCGTGAACTAGGCCGAATCCCAAAGCGTGAACTAGGCCGAATCCCAAAGCGTGAACTGGGCCGAATCCCAAAGCGTGATTCGGCCTAGTTCACTTGGGCCGAATCTGTAGTTTGTCCACACACTTGTACCTCCAATTCTTTCCATCCTTAATGAACGCCTGCAATTTTTTTTTCTGTTAACATGTTAAGTAGAGTGAGGGAAAGCCTTGTGGTCACTTCTTGCATACACAATATATATGTGCACACCCTATAAATATATATATCGCTTTATTTTGAACATGTACCAAAAAATATATATTTTTAAAATGCATGCAGGGTGCTTATATTGTGGCAACTACATGTTTTGGCATTCTGAACATATTGGGTATTGGAAAACCCCTGGTATTTATAATTAGGATATTCTTATCTTTATATTAAAGGACATGTGGGAGAAAAGAGTTGAAGGTGGGGGTAAATTTGCATCTTGCTGGAAACCAAATTGAAGGAAAGCCAGAAGTCTGCCCCTTGCGATATAATCCTTAGAAAGTGCTTGTGTTTATTTATACTAGTGTCCGTTTAATAGACTTCTGTGCATGGAACATGTCCACATTTGAAGTAACTACTGAACTACAATGTGGAGACTCGTATACATCACATTTTGTGTTAGAAATATTTAAATGTGTGTGGTATCAATAGAAGGAAATGCAGTAGCAGGAAGAGCGGTTTGTGAGTAGTAGTCTATACAAAGGTGAAACTGCAGATCTGAGAGGCAGATAAGAAGCCGGAGCCTGCTCTGCTCTTTAACCGTTTTGGTCTCGAGTTTTTTTTTTTGCCAGTGCAGCTGCTTTAAGAGAGAATTCTGCAATTTCACGTTGATTCAGGTCATTTTCTTATTCGCTGGTCCCACGGGTTTGTTTCGGGGTCAGGCGATTACTACTGAGGTGTGATTTCAGTGGTTTAGTTACCTGTCTGCTGAAATGGAAATGACTCGGGTGAAAAAACACTGTAACTGTTCATGTGCCTTCAGATGAAGCCTTTTTTTTTTTTCTATCATGGATGCCAGTCTCAAGTCCAGAGAGTTAATTGTATAGTCCCTTCATATATTTATACATAGTAGGGATGCACCGAATACATTATTTTGGATTCAGCCGAACCCCGAATCCTTCGTGAAAGATTTGGCTGAATACCGAACTGAATCCTAATTTGCATATGCAAATTAGGGGTGGGAAGGGGAAAACATTTTTTACTTCCTTGTTTTGTGACAAAATATCACGTGATTTCCCTCCCCACCCCTAATTTGCATGTGCAAATTAGTATTCAGATTCGGTTTGGCGGGGCAGAAGGATTCGGCCGAATCCTGGATTCGGTGCATCCCTAATACATAGCGATCATATCCCTCTACTGAAGAAGTGTAAACAATCCCAACTTGGCCAGCCTGTCTTTCTAACTGACATTTTCCATGCTAAGTGACAATTGCTCTGCTTTGTGTGTTGCTTTTGTGTACTGGAGACCAGAACTAGACTGCACAGAAGTAGAGGATAAACTACTGCTTGTAAGTGCTAAATATTTTCTTTGAAATTGGTGATACAGTTTATTGTAACACAATGTTACCCTGAATGTGTATCATGCAGTATATTTCAGCCTTGCTATGCCTTTAACTTTTAATAGCCTGTGACTCCCCCCTTCATTTGCAAAATGAACGTGAGCTTTCCCATAAGGAATTTATTTTCCCTTTTTTGTTTTTTTATAGATCACATTGCTAATTTTATATCATTTGAAATGGCTTAAACACATCAGGGATCCAGCCTACATGCTTTTCATCTACAAAATAGAAAATTGAAAGCCATGCAATTAAAAGGCAGCGCAGAGATGTATCAGGCGTGACTTTATGCTTTTCTAAAGAATCCTTTTTTTTTTTGTGTGTGTGTGTAAGGCATATTTCTATCAGGAAATGGGTTCATCAAAAAAATGAAGCAATGGCTTTCTAAATGTTTGTGTATTTGTGTGATTATGGCAATGCTGGCCTGTATAGAGGTTTGTGACTTCAGTTGAGTGTTGGTTGCATAGGATTCCCTCTGCTTGTATTTGGGAGAACCCCAAAGGGTTAGGGCACACGCTCAGATTCGGGGAGATTAGTTGCCCGGTGACAAATCTCCTCTTCTTCGGGGCGACTAATCTACCTGAACTGCCGACGGGATGGCACTTGGAGCCCGAAATTTCCTCGTGAGGCAACTTCGGAAAACTAAGCGCCCCCGAGTGCCATCCCTTCGGAGATTTACATTCTAGCCAGCAGGAGGCAGTTTGGGGAGATTAGTCACCCTGAAGAAGAGGAGATTTGTCGCCAGGGGGCTAATCTCCCCGAATCGGAGAAATTGATACGTAAACAGGTATGAGACCCATTATCCAGAAAACTCCAAAATACGGGAAGGCCATTTCCATAGACTCCATTTTAATCAAATAATTAAAATGGAGAAATAAATTTCCTTTGTCTCTGTAATAATAAAACAGTACCTTGTACTTGATCCCAACTTGATCCTTACTGGAGGCAAAACAATCCTATTAATTCATGTTCAAATGATGGTGATCCAGATTACAGAAATATCCCTTAACCGGCAAACCCCAGGCCCTGGGCATTCTGGATAACAGTAGCAATACCTGTAGTCAGTCTTTAGGGCAGGGTTTCAGTGCTTACCAGATTGGTACAGGTAAATTTGCCTTTTCTCTGACACTCCTGAAACCATGAATAATAAATTTGCAGTACATTTTGCGTCTCCTTTATTAATGTAAGTCCTAAAAGCTCAGCAGCCAAAAAAAAAAAAAAAAAAAAAAATGAATGGCTAAGGTAGCAGCGATTTTAAAATAATAAATACCCTTTAAAAAAGGAGAAAATCACGTTCTTCATATTTTATAGGCATCTTCCAAACTAATTGTGTGTGACAGGCATATATTAATCTTTCAGAACAGCCTTTATTAATGAAATTGTGGGATAACTTCCCAGGCACATATGGGAGCAGATGGAGAGCATCAGTAGAGCATAGGAAAGTACTAATCTTAGCTGCTTGTTCCGTGCAGCACTGAGCACTAAACACCAGCAAGGGTTTGGCAACAGGACATGTTTGTGACTGTGACAGCCTTCAGCAGGGTGGTGATGCACCTTTATTTCCACTTTAGTGATGGTACAACTTGATGGACAAGTAGGAAATTTATTTATTTATTTTTAAAACATGTGGATTGTTTTTTTTTTTTTGGTTTTTTATTAAACATCCACTTCAGGGATATAACCCATGCATGGTGGTGTTTGAGAAATAAGCAAGGATATAGAATAAAGTTATTAATTCTCTAGTTGGAGGGGAAATACCCCTTAAAAATGTAGGGTTTATCACTGCAGAAAAAAAAAACATATATATATATATATATATATATATATATATATATATATATATATATATATATATATATATATATATATATATATATATATATATATATATATATTTGCCCATCTAGACTCCATTTTATCCAAAAATTCAAAATTTTTAAAAATGATTTCCTTTCTCTGTAATAATAAAACAGTAACTTGTACTTGATCCAAACTAAGATATAATTAATGCTTATTGGAAGAAAACCAGCCTATTGGGTCTATTTAACGTTTACAGGATTTTCTAGAAGACTTAAGGTAAGAAGATCTAAATTACGGAAAGATCTGTTATCTGGAAAACCCCAGATCCCAAACATTTCAGATAGCAGGTCCCATACCTGTGTGTATATGTATATACAGGTATGAGACCTGTTATCCAGAATGCTTGGGACCTGAGGTTTTCCTGATAATGGATCTTTCCGTACTTTGGATCTTCATACCAGTCTACTAGAAAAACATGTAAATATTAAATAAACCCAATAGGCTGGTTTTGCTTCCAATAAGGATTAATTATATCTTCGTTTGCATCAAGTACAAGCTACTGTTTTAATATTATGGAGAAAAAGGAAATCATTTTTAAAACTTTGGATAAAATTGAGTCTATGGGAGACGGCCTTTCCGTAATTCGGAGCTTTCTGGATAACGGTTTCCAAATGACTAATCCCTTACCTGTATATGTATGTACATATAGTGTGTGTGTGTGTGTGCACTGTTCTTGTTTATCAGACGCCCTATTTATTTAGCGTTGTTGACAGCCTTGATGATGTCAGTGTTGGTAATAAGTACCTTTGAAGAAGTTATCCCATTATAATTGGTGTTTTCAAGCACTGCTCATTCTGAATAGTGCAAATTCCCTAATGTAAACTTACTGCCAGGCAGGTGTTGGCAAGACACAGCCAGCACCTTGACATAAGTGTTTTTACTTTGCAATCCATATGTATGGCATGTCTTACAAATACTGAGCGATACTGTTTGGAAACTCAGGAACAGACATCAGTGTCCATTTTTAAGATGTTACAGGTATGGGATCCGTTATGTGGAAACCTGTTATGCAGAAAGCCATAGACTCCATTACAATCAAATAATTCAGATTTTTTTTAAAAAGATTTCATTTTTCTCTGTGATAATAAAACAGTAGCTTGTACTTGATCCAAACTTAAGATATAATTAATCCTTATCGGAGGCAACGCCAAGATTTAAGACATGATCATGCAAATTACGGAAAGACCCCTTATCCGGAAACCCCCAGGTTGCTACCATTCTGGATAACCAATCCCATACCTGTACTCTCACTCCCTAGACCAGTGATCCCCAACCAGTAGCTCGTGACCAACATGCTGCTCTCCAACCCCTTGGATGTTGCTCCCAGTGACCTCAAAGCAGGAGCTTATTTTTGAATTCCTGACTTGGAGGCAGGTTTTGGTTTTATAAAAAACAGATGTACTGCCAAACAGAGCCTCAATGTAGGTTGACAATCACATAGGGGCTACTAAATGGGCAATCACAGCACTTATATGGCACCCCAGGAACATTTTTCATGCTAGTGTTGCTCCCCAACTCCTTTTACTTCTGAATGTGGCTCACGGGTTGTAAAGGTTGGGGATCCCTGCCCTAGACCATGTGGTGAAAACCTTCAATAACCTTATTAATATCTCCCATAACAATATAGAAATGCAAAAATGGAATGGAATGGAAAATGCTGCCTTGAGTTGCTGTCAAATTGTCATCACCACAAATGTGTTTCAGTTCAGGGGTGCTCGACATAGCCCACTAATAATGAGTGATAATCTTAACTGCACACTCCAAGAATATTGGATTTTAACATGCCTGCAGCCTTGGCACGGTTCATGGCTGATAACGAATAGTCAGTGGGGCAAATTCCCTAAGCGGCGCAAATCTGCTAGCGATGGCTTTGCCCACTTCACAACACTTTGCCAGGCGTAAATTCCCAAGGACTGCGTAAATTCCCAAGGACTGCGCTAATTCCCTAAAATGCGAAGTTGCATCCGAACACTAGTGAAGTTGCGCTAGTGTTACTTCGCCAAGCAAAGTGAAGTTGCGCTATCATTGGCTAATTTGCATACAGCGGGAAGTGAAAGGTGAATGGACGTATATGTTGCAGCAAATCCGCATCTTTGTGAATTTGCGGCGTTACGTCCGATCAACAGCGAAAATTCGGCTGGTGTTAGAATGCAAAACAACGCTATATTCCATCTCCGCTAGCGAAGTGGCGTCTTTGCCCGTTCGGAATCGGCTTTGTTACTAAATTAAGTCACGCTGGTGAATTTTCGCTAGCCTTAGTCACTTCGCCCTGTAGGGAATCTGCCCCATATGTTTAACATACAAATCCAGTAGCAGCAACCTGAAATCATTTCACCCCCTCCTGTCAAGCATACAGGTGCCCCCATGTTGTTGAATGAACACGTCTCACCACATGTAGTTAGCATGATGTATTGTACAACACGATTGGGGGGGGGGGTGTTCAGCCATAATAGCCAGCAGTGAGATTCTCCATGTTTAAAATTAGTTTGGATACCTTGTAAGCTTGCTCCTAGCATGACTGCAGAGCACTGCAAAGCGTGTCTGAACGCTTCATTAACCAAAACTCGTTTTGTCCAGCAAATTCTTAAAATATTCCTGTTTAAACTGAACGAAGGATCAGCCTCTCGGAAGGCATTGTTCCCCACTGTGACACAAATGACTTCATGCCATGAATTTGTCTGTTCCAGGAATACATGATGACTTAAATTTAGATACTCCAGAAATACCTCTTGGGCATTTTATTTATTTATAAGCCGTCACTGGAGGGGGACGTGGCAAAGCCTTTAAAAGGGATGGCCACCTATTTGCCCAGACTTACCAAAGAGGAAAAATAGTTCCCTTGTAAGATATGGGCTTTACCCTTCAGCATCACTTAATCAATTGCTGAGATTGGCAGCGGCAATTAAAAATGGCTGTACGATGGCCATGGGACCTATTTGATCAATATCTGGCTGAAGATTGGGCAGATATCATCTGGGCGTCATCGTGTTGAAGCAGACGTATCCCAGCGGCATATATTTACCTACATTATGATCTGATCTGCAACAATAAGATCAGCCAGATATCGCACTGAGCTAAAAGTGGGTGCACCGACATAAGATCCGCTTGCCAAATGAGGTGTATGGCCAACTTAAACGCCTTGTGCATGCCCTGCCTCCTCCTTATTTCTTTGCATGTTATGAATGGTTTTGGCAGCCAAGAATAATACTATGCAAATGAATGCGGACAGCGAGAGCATGCAAAGTAGCAATGGAAGCCAATCTCTGCATTAGCATTGAATGGCAAGTACATAGTTCCACCCCTTTATACATGGAGCATTCCTTCAGAAAGCTTTCTACTGAGAATAATGTTGTTAGGACATTGCATAAAGGCAGCCGACCCCTTTAAGGCCTCCATATGAAACATGTAATTGTGAAATTATTCTTTCCTACAATGCAGCTGCTTTGTACATTCTTTTATAAAGTAGTATGTGTTGTATGATCCTCATAATCTCATCTGTCACAGTGCCTTTCATGAATTAAGGGTAGGACTGCACGGACGTTTTCGGCGCGTACCGACGCGCTGCGACAAAACGCATGCAACGGAACTTAGGTAAGAGATAGAAATGTCGGATGAAGTCGCAACATTGATCCAACTCAGATCAACGCTGCGACTTCATCCGTCATTTCTATCTCTTACCCTATTTCCGTCGCATACGTTTTGTCGGATCACGCCAAAAACGTCCATGTAGTCCTACCCTTATAGACGGCATTGTGTGCTCCATTCAGGGCTGTGGAGTCGGTACATAAATCCTTCGACTCCTCAGTTTATGGTACCTCCGACTCCTCTGTTTTTAAAGGAACAGTAACACCAAATATCAAAAGTGCATTAAAGTAGTTCAAATAAAATGTACTGTTGCTCTGCACTGGTTATTTGGAGTTATTTTAAGTTATTAAGTTATTATTTTAAGTTATTTTAAGTTATTATTTAAGTTATTAAGTTATTATTTTAAGTTATTAAGTTATTTTAAGTTAAGTTATTTGGAGTCAGTCGCTACATTTTTGGCGCGTGACTCTAGATACCCAAAATTGCTTCTGGTTTCATAACAGCCCACTAAGAGAGCGGACATTAAAGAGAAACTGTCATGGAAAACATGTTTTTTTTCCAAAACGCATCCGTTAATAGTGCTGCTCCAGCAGAATTCTGCATTGAAATCCATTTCTCAAAAGAGCAGACAGGTTTTTTTTATATTCAATTTTGAAATCTGACATGGGGCTAGACATTTTGTCAGTTTCCCAGCTGCCCCAGTCATGTTACTTTCCCATGACAGTATCCCTTTAAAGGCAGGTAGTATTTAAATTGCTTGCTATAACCATATTGCTACCCTAAATATGCTTTACATTTTACGATCCTTTTCTTTAAAAGCAGGGTGCACTTTTCAAAGTATTTCTCTTAAATACACAATGAAGTATAATGTCATAACTTTGTTTGCACTGCACATTCCCTTGTGTTTGTATTTAGGCATACCTTAGGTGGAATATGTACTTGCTTTGCTTGAGGTCTGCATATCTCCTTAGATAACAATAGAAACAGCACCTTGTTATAAGTGAATGTGAAAACTGCTGACCAACTAACCCTCCGCATAACAAACTGCTGCAAAAAATAAAAGGATGAAGGGAGGGGATAGTTTATACTACACTTCATGATTTGTAACTAAATGCTCCAATTTATTAAAAAAAGAAAAACTGAGGTTGACAAGGCTGGCTTTAGCCCAGACACATTTGTAAAGCCTTTTATTTTCCTGGTTCTGCTGCTTTATTTTTCCTTGACTGTATGATTCACAGGGGAATTGCTCCGAGCATTCCAATCTGCCTTAAGGAATTCTCCTGTTAACTCCAAGAACCTAGTAGCGAAGGTAAGAATGTGTCTCTGTCGCATTAAGTTCTTTCTTTCTGATCATAACAAACCATCTTTTTGGTGTCCGTGGCACTGCACATGCTCAGATTGCTAACAGGGAATGAAGCCTCATGGGGTTTCCACGTTAACAGATCATCCATTAAAATAAAAAAAAAAACACGACACCTTGAAATACCGCAAGGCCGGCTGGAGCAGCATTTACAAAGGCTGTGTGTGGTGTTTGTATCTTAAAGGGAAACTATCACGAAAATCAAAATTTATCAGCTTCAGCCTACTGAAATCAGAAACTTTCTAAATACAATCAAATAAAATTCTGTACTGTTTCTGTAATAATCAAGTTTATCTTCACTGTTTCTCTCTCGGCATCCGTTTCTTCTCGTTCTGCCTTCATTCAGGAGTCTGGTGTCCGATAATCAACAGTTAGATCCAATATATCTTGTAGGAAGGGCTTCTTTTGCCTAGAACAGGGGTCCCCAACCTTTTTCACCCGTGAGCCACATTCAAATGTAAAAAGGGTTGGGGAGCAACATAAGCATGAAAATAGTTTGTGAGGATGCCAATGAAGGGCTGTGATTGGCTATTTGGTGGCCTCTGACCGGCAGCCTACAGAAAGCTCTATTTGGCAACCAAAAGTTTCCTCCAAGCCTGGAATTCTATTACAAGCACCTGCTTTGAGGCCACTGGGAGCAACATCCAAGGGTTTGGGGAGCAACATGTTACTCACGAGCTACTGGTTGGGGAACACTGGCCTAGAAGAGGTATTATGATGTCTGATGATTTTAATACAGTGAGCTCTGTCTCTCTACATGCAGAATTTGTGCAAAAGACAATTATTTTGCTAGATTTTGTTTGTACTAGAATCAGTTATATGAGTGAGCTCTAACACATCTGCTAGGAAAGGAAGCCCCGATATAAGATATATTGGATCATTCAGCTGACTCCCAACTTCCGAATGAAGACAGAATGAAGAGAAACAGATGCTGAGTGAGAAATAGCGGACATAAACCTGATCATTTCAGAAACAATGCAGATTTTTTAATTGATTTAGAAAGTTTCTTTAGTATGAGGAAGCTTATATTAATTTTTCATTTTCGCAATAGTTCCCCTTTAAAGGCAGCCAATCAGGAAAAACAGCAAAGAAGCAGATTACCTGCTATTCAATCTTTATTGTGCAATGCACAATAAAGATTGAATAGCAGGTAATCTGCTTCTTTGCTGTTTTTCCTGATTGGCTACCCTAACATATTGAAGTTAACTTTGTGGGTGCCTGGGACGGAGCACCAGTGCAAATCAGGAACACCTTACCAAACGCTGGGTACATGTGTGTTACCTTTGAATGTCCCCTTTAAAGGCATTGTTTCCTATATGAAAATGTGTAGATCACATGACTCGCCCCATAGAAACCTTTTCCTCAGTTGCACATGTGGCCAAACATTAAGAGGCAAACCGAAATGCATCTTTTGGCCGATGATTTAATGGACTCCGACAGCAAGTCCATCATGTATAATATAATGGTATTATAATTATATAATGGTCCTTTCTTTCTTGCACTCCAGGAGCGAACCCAGGCAATCGTACTCAAGGTCCTGACGTCGTTCAAAAGCAACGAGATTGAGAAGGCAGTGAACACGCTGGACCCGAATGGGATTGACCTCCTCATGAAATACATCTACAAGGGGTTTGAAAAACCTACAGAGAACAGCAGCGCCATATTGCTACAGTGGCATGAAAAGGTGTGTGTTTGTGGACATACGTTTTTACCTATTCTATCTATGGTTTTTGTGACAAAATATGAAAATCCGTATTCTGCTTCCAAAGAGCAAAGCCAAACAAACCAGCATCAACTGTGAAGCCTCTGGATAGAAAGCTGCTCTGTATTGAAAGATCACAGGCTATAGGTGGGGAAAATAACAATTATGTTGAGCAGAAACCCTATTGTTGAAAAACTGGGTATGCTGTCCCTTTAAAGGAGAAGGAAAGCTACCAAAGCAGTTTTTTGCCAATAGATTAGCCACAATAGTGCAAGCTACAACACTATTTATTCTGCAGAATGCTTTACCATACCCGAGTCAACAGCTCTAGAAGCTCTGTTTGTTTAGGGTAGCAGCTGCCATATTAGCTTGGTGTGATATCACTTCCTGCCTGAGTCTCTCCCTGCTCACTCCTAGCTCTGGGCTCAGATTACACCAGGGAGGGGAGGAGGGGAAGTGAAAAGGGAGAGGGAGAGAGATGCAAACTGAGCATGCTCAAGCCCTAGCCCTGGAGGTTGTGACGTGTTTCTTTTGACAGAGGACTCAGAGCAGCATTGCTTTCAGGGTTTTCAATTGGTCTTAAGTTTTTTTTTTTTTTATAGTTTTTGAATTATTTGCCTTCATCTTCTGACTCTTTCCAGCTATCAAACAGGGGTCACTGACCCTGTCTAAAAAAGGCTACAAATGTATTATTGCTACTCCTCTTTCTTTTCAGGCCCTCTCCTATTCATATTCCAGTCTCTTTTTCAAATCAATGCAAGGTATATATATAATATAGATTGCTGAAATTGCAAACTGGAGAGTTGCTAAATACAGTAACTCATACACTACACATACTAAACAAATGAAAGCGAATTACAAATTGTCTCAGAATATCACTTTCCACATCGTACATATTTGCATCATCTTGCCTTAAAGGAGAACCAAACCCTTAATTATAAAAAAAAAACACCTACCCTTCATAGACCCTGCTCCCCCAGCCTAGGTGTTACCCCCGGTAAATGCCCCTACCTCTTTACTTACCCCTCGGTGCAGATTCTGTGCAGCGAAGTTCTCCCGAAGATTACCGATGAAAAGAAGATGGTGCCCGTGAACACTGCACAGAATCTGCACCGAGTGGTAAGTAAAGAGTTAGAGGCATTTACCATTGGTAACACCTAGGGTGAGAGGGAGTAGGGAGGGTGTTCTATGTAGGGTAGTGGTTTTTATAATTAAGGGGTTGTTTCTCCTTTAAGGTAGCTAAAAATCAGTAAAACATCACATAAACCAAATAGTATTATTATGACAGAGAAAAAGTAAATTATAATGGACTATGGTTATAACTGATTCTACGGGAGATAGCTTTCCTGAAAATTCGGAGCTTTCTAAATAACGGGGTTTCCGAATAACAGACGTGAGCACAACTGCTCGGTTGTATATTGGCTTGAATGGGTTTTCCGCACTTTTATAATGGTGTGCGAAAGTTCATTCCAATCAATAAGTTCTATTCAGAATGGGTACAAGACCCGTAAATGTTTAATTGCATGCAAATTAGTGGGTAGAAACTACTTGTATACCCGTCGCAACATTTGCGATTCGTATGCACTTTACATTTATATGAAGTCAAATTCATTTTTGGATATTTAGGAATTTGCTTAGTATTTAATATTATATTATTGTAACATCAATAGGGCCCAGCACACATCTGATTTACTGATCCATTTAGCCCACCCTTCCCTTCTGCACAACCTTGCACACAGTATTTCCATCCCTTGAGCCAGCCCTTATTGTGCTCTTCAAGATTTCATTGTTAAAGTTGGTGCCTTTGCATTTCATGCAGCACCGTTGGACCAAAGTTGTGCCATTTTATCTTCCATCCCAAACTCTGACCGTGGTTGAATGTTTGCTGCCCAATATCATGCCCAAATACAACAGTGGGAGGGAGTTTTAAAATTAAAAGAATAAAGAAAAGAGCCTTTGTGTGTGACTGTATAGATTTCTTGTATTTTTTTTTTTTTTTTTTTTAAACCTCAAGATTTATCTCATAAACCTATGATCAATCTTCAATCAATTGAACACATCTGAATCTTAAAGGGGAACTCCGGGTTCCAAACAAAAATTTGATAAAGAGGCCCACATAACACAGAAATCCCTAATATACCCATCACGGTTACCTGTTTCTTCAAAAAGTATGAATAAATGCCATTTTCTATGCTGTGAAATCCAGCTGTTTAAAGGAAAACTAAACCATAAAAATTTATGTGGCTAAAAATTGCATATTTTATATACTGAACTTATTGCACCATACTAAAGTTTCAGCTTGTCAATAGCAGCAATGATCCAGGACATGAAACTTGTCACATGGGGTCACCATCTTGGAAAGTGTCTGTGACACTCATGCTCAGTGGGCTCTGAGCAGCTGTTGAGAAGCTAAGCTTAGGGGTCGTCACTAATTATCCAGCAGAAAATGAGGTTTGTCTGTAATATAAGCTGATGCTACAGGGCTGATTATTAAATTCTGATGCTAGTTGCACTGGTTTCTGTGCTGCCATGTAGTAATTATCTGTATTAATTACTAATCAGTCTTATATTGTGACATTTCTATTCTATGTGTACTGTATATTGTGAGTGGGTCCCTAAGCTCAGCAAGTGACAGCAGCACAGAGCATGTTCAGTGAATCAGCAGAAAAGAAGATGGGGAGCTATTGGGGCATCTTTGGAGACACAGATCTTTACTGCTAAAGGGCTGTGGTTGCATTGGGCTGGTACAGAAGCACAAAACATCATGTACAACATTTCTAGCTACTTCGTTAGTTCTCCTTTAACATTTCTTCTCTTTCTTCATCATTTGAAATCCTGGCACAGAAGGAACTTCTCCACAGCTTACAGAAATGACATAACCCACAATGCATTGCACTGTGACGTTCCGTTCCTTATTGATATCACGTGTGCAGGGAATTGTGCAGTCTAAGGCCAGATGGCTGTTGATACAAAGTTACAGTAGTCAGCCAGCTCAGCAAAGTAGTCAGACAGATCAGCAGAAGAGCAGGGGGCTAGGCTTAGGGAACTGTCAGAAACCATTAAAAATCAGGAAAAGTCTGCACATTTTTTAATTGATGTATATTGCAAAGTTGCTTGAAATTATGTTTACTTTTCAAAAAGATTGTTTGTGTAGAGTTCCCCTTTAATCACCATTAATTTCTAACTTAATGAACTTCATACACACAGTTGGTCTCTTCACTTGATTGCTATAAAATTAAATGAATAACTTGATGAATTTTGTGCAAGAGGTGTTCAATTGGTTGATTGAAAATTGGCAATAGATATTGTCGTATCCGATATTTGAGCACTCACAAGTAGCTTTCTGTTTTCTCTCCTTGCAGGCATTCGTAATAGGAGGCCTTGGATCCATAGTCCGAGTTCTCACCTCACGAAAAACTGTGTAAAAGACTGTACTAGGTGAATCCAGAAGTTGTGTTCCAGGCTCCAGAGCTGTGAATGAAGAGTGAATACAGAGACCCACCTGTCTGCAGAGTGCTATCTATTCAACTGTTGGGAATGCTTCTTATTACTGACTATGGACGAAATATGAATGTATGTTTGTTTAATGGGCTATATTTTGTTCCAAGCACCAGTCCTCTTTAGCATGGTCATACTGTTAGTGCTTAAAATAAAGATTTACCGAAGGGTGGGGTGGGTCAAGGAACAAAGTTGTCTCCACCATAGATGTGCCGCTAATTCCACAGCTGCAGCCGTTCCTAAGCTATAAAACAATCCCAGCTCTGACTCCTCTGAAATACTATTCACAATAAAACGCTAGTTTAGCCGGAAGGATCTGCTAAAATGGATTGGGACTGGTGGCTTTTATTTTGTTAACTTGTACATACAGGATTTTAGAAGTTCCCTGATTTTGGTCTTACTTGAAAACGAAAATAATACATTTAAAAAAAAAAAAAACGGTTCAACCCCAATCACTGGCAGAGAGGCTGGCAACACAATGTCGTTCCCTCACTGGCAGGAGAAGGGTTGAGCCGTTAGTGGTGGGGGAATAAGATACATGTTTGTGGTGTTCAGCCTTTGTTTTGCAGTCTCACTGGGGCGTTTTGGTATATTGTCCTACCACTGGGTGGCGCTGCTCTGATACCTGTAAACTTTATTAAATTACAACTTCCATGAGTGAAGTGTTGAAAAAAAAAATCTGTTTTCATTTATTTCTTTAAATATTATTGTTTTTAAAGCAAAATAGCATGTTACTAAATATGAATCATACAATTGAAGTCCTAGGGCGAACAATAACATGTCACCTCCGAAAGGGATCTGCAGGGTAACGTACGTCTTTCACATTTGCTTACCCTGGCGGTATGGGAAGAGCAAAAAAATATGTATAAGCATAACAACTTCACAAGTAGAATAACGCAACTGATTAAATGGGTGGCCCAGGTGCTCCTGACCCAGGCCCTCGGCTCAAGGGAGTGGACAAAAACTTTGACTTCGATCATTCGCCATCTAAAACCTGCTGAAGTGCTGTTTTAGCCTATGGGGGACCTCTTAGAACCTGACCTATTTGGAGTCAATTGGTGGACTTTGAGAAATCTTAGTTTCTTGGGGGAAAAACTGTTCACCCAAAAAAAGTGACCACTTCAGTTGGTCTTTTGAAATTCGAAGTATTTTCAATTCGATATTCGACCCTTGATAAATATGCCTCTTAGTCATAGGCCTAGTATAGCCTATGACTGTGTCCTAGTGACACAAAACGCATTAGGCATGAGTTGTTTATACAAATAAAATATTTCTATTTGTACCTATTATTAGTCTGATCTATGTGTGACCTACTTGAGTGCCTTGCTCCAACATTGTTTTTCTAGGTATGGAAAGACCAATCAGGTAGTGATGTTGGCTTGAAGCTAATATGGCAGGTGGGTTTAGGCTGACACAACACACTTCATGTGGGTCGCAGGTCTAATGGTTTTTACTAGCCAGCTCTTTCTGGTGACATCTGGAGGGAGGTGCGTGTCTTTGGTATAAATAGTGCTGCCAATTGATGGGTGTGGGGTGAGTATTTGCAGGTTAGGGTCAGCGTGGGTTAAAGAATTTGTTACCCACACATTACTAGTACAGGTATGGAACCAGTTATCCAGAATACTCAGGTCCTGTGGTTTTCCGGATAACTGACCTTTACATAATTTGGATCTTCATACCTTAAGTCTACTAGAAAATCGTGCAACCAATAAATAAACCCAATAGGCTGGTTTTGCTTACATTAAGAATTAATTACAGGTATATCTTAGTTTTGATCAAGTACAAGCTACTGTTTTATTACAGAGAAAAATGAAATAATTTATATACAGAGCTTTCTGGATAACTGATCCCATACCTGTAACAGGTGGCCAAATATTTAAGTCACTTGCCATAATTTATAGCACAAATGTATATTTTCCTCATGCAATGAGATCAATGTAAGTATTCTTAACATGACTTATAATGTTAACCACATTTACATAAAGTGCCTCCCACATCAATAAATCACTTATTACAGTTTGTGCATGCAACATTAATTGGCCACCCCCATTTTAGCATCTAAGCACCGCTGCCATTTAGTAATGATAACATTTGAGACATTAACCCTACTGAACCCCTGTGGGATGGACTGTAACACTATTTGTCAGTGTGAATCAAGGCAAGCCCATGTATTCCCCCTTTATTATTATTATTATTAACATGTATTTATATAGCGCCAACATATTTCGCAGCGCTGTAAAGTAAATGTGTTTATACAACAATCACATGAATTGCATACGTAGAACATATGGAGTTACATACATCACAATCAATACCGGTACAAAAGGTGAGGAAGGCCCTGTGCAAAAAGAGCTTACAATCTAAAGGGAAGCGAATAAGACACAAGGTGGGTCATTTATCAACACTGGGCAAATTTGCCCATGGGCAGTAACTCATGGCAACCAATCAAATTGCTGCATTCATTGTTCTACTTGCAGCTGGCTTTAAAAAGCTACGAACTGAATGGTTGCTATAGGTAACTGCCCATGGGCAAATTTGCCCAGTGTTGATAAATGAGCTCCAGTGTGTCGGAGTGGGCAAGATCAGAATTAAGTGGGTAAGAGATGTGGTATTGCGTTTGGTAGTTAAGAGTGAGGGTAGGCTTCTCTAAAGAAGTGCGTTTTAAGAGATTTCTTGAAAGCAGAAAGGTTGGGAGAAAGTCGGACAGACCTTGGAAGAGAATTCCAGAGGAGGGGTGCAGCCCTTGCAAAGTTTTGAATGTTAGCAGTTAATGAGAGAAGAGTTGAGTAGCAGGTCAGTAGAGGAGTGTAGTAAGCAGTTGGGCGAGTATATAGAGATAAGTTCAGAGATGTAGGGAGGGAATTTGAATGTCAGGGTCATTCATTTGAATTTTATTCTGAAAGGTAGTGAAAGCCAGTGCAGGGATTGACAGAGTGGCATTGCAGAGGAGGAGCGGCTGCTGAGGTTTATGAGCTTCCCGGCCGTGTTCATTATGGACTGGAGAGGTGACAGTCTAATAGAGAGTTACAGTAGTCTAGACGTGATATGACGAGAGTGAATAATAATTTTGGCAGCAGTGTCATGATTTAATAAGTGACTGGATATGAGGATTGAAGGACAGGGCAGAATCTAGGATAACCCCAAGGACCCGGGGAGATGGTGTGATAGTGGAATTGTTAGCTATGATGGATAATTCCAGGATGTTACTGGTGTTAGTGGGAGGAAAGAGAACCATTTCCGTTTTAAAGAGGTGTAATTTAAGGTAGGGTTGCGACATCCAGGTAGAGATGATGGACAGGCAGTTTCAAGTCACATGTGACTGAGGAAAGTGATTTAATCAGTATTGCACAGAGAAGGAGATAAGCAAACTGCTATACAATGTACATTATTCAGACTATGTACAAATATGTAGGAAATTTCTGTGAAAATACTTTGCAGGAGCAGAATTTACACAGACAATAGGAAATAAATATGTTCATATACAGTACCGCATTTGTTTTCCAGAAGTTCAGTACATTAAAGTGTCTCCTATTGTTGATGAGAAGAAGTCATTACAAATCCTACCCTTGCTGTTCAAGTATACCCAAGTATCATTCGGGAATTTGTTTTCTCACATTTCTAGACAGCGAATGAACAACCTGCGTCCCACCTATAAAAATGGTTTTAAAATGATTTACTCTGGTTTATTATCCCAGTTTGATGACTCCAGACAAGCTGTCCAATCAGAATCCAACTGGTTTTGAGAAGGCAGGCCAGAGCCTGGCCAAGTTTCTGACTCTCAAGGCCATCACGACCTCCCCCCCTCTGCTTGCCGTCCCCCCCCCCCAACAAGTGGATGTAAAGGGCTGAAAAAAAGGCAGCAGAATGATGTGCCTATGGTCCTAGTGTCCCTCCATTGTTGCACCCTCAACATGTTCCTCTTGCCAACCCCTCCAGAACCAAGTCAGGAGCTTTCTGGCCTATACATATCTTAAAGGGGTTGGTCACTTTTGATGTAGAGAGTGATATTCGGAGACAATACGCAATTTGCAAAAAGGTTTTTTGAGTTAGATTTTTATTCAGCAGCTGTTCAATTTTCATCTTAAGAAATCTGGTAACTAGGGTCCAAATTACCCTAGCAACCATGCATTGATTTGAATAAGAGACTGGAATATGAATAGGGGAGGGCCTGAATAGAAGGATCAGTAATAAAAAACATTTATTCAGCAGCTGTTCAATTTTCATCTTAAGAAATCTGGTAACTAGGGTCCAAATTACCCTAGCAACCATGCATTGATTTGAATAAGAGACTGGAATATGAATAGGGGAGGGCCTGAATAGAAGGATCAGTAATAAAAAACATAACAATACATTTGTAGCCTTAAGGCAGAGTCACGCGGGGAGATTAGTCGCCCGGCGACAAATCGACTCTTCTTCAGGCGACTGATGGCATTCTGAGCGCTTTGTTTTCAGAAGTTGCCCGAAGTTTCCTCGTGAAGCATCTTCGGAAAACAAAGTGCTCCAGGTGCCATGGCACCGAGAATTTAGATTCTAGCCGGTGGGAAGGCAGTTCGGGGAGATTAGATTTGTCACCTGGTGACTAATCTCCCCAAATATCCCCGTGTGTCTCTGCCCTTAAAGAGCATTTGTTTTTTAGAAGGGAGTCAGTGACGCCCATTTGAAAGCTGCAAAGGGTCAGAAGAAAAAGGCAAATAACTATAAAAAATAAATAATGAAAACAAATTGAAAAGTTGCTTAGAATTGGCCATTCTGAAACATGATAAAAGTTACCTTAAAGGTGAACCACGCCTTTAAAGGAGAATTCTACCTGTAGTTTAAAAAAACTTCTGATTGATCTGATTGAGTTTGATCCCTAGGTTAATGACTGGATTATAATGAGGACCTATGGTGGTTTTCAAACCTGCTCAATTTTCAGGCGTGGTGGACCCTGTAAATAGGCCAATAAGCTGCTGACTTGATATTGAAGGACTGGCAAGTGCAGCTTTTGTAGGCCCACGTATAACCAGCTTTACATGATAAACCATAACTTTTATTTCAGTTAGGACCAGATATGGAACCGACATGGCAGATAAAAACAGGGCACTAACTATAGTTACTGTTAAGGAACAGTAACAGCAAAAAATGAAAGTGTTTAAAACTAATGAAAATATAATGTACTGTTGCCCTGCACTGGTAAGACCGATCTGTCTGCTTGGAACGACTACTATAGTTTATATAAACAAGCTGCTGTGTAGCAATGGCGGAAATTTAAAAAAGGCTATATGGCACAGGATAAATAGTGGATAACAGATTGCTCCATTGTGTTCTACAGAGCTTATCCATTATCTGCTAAGTAACCTGATCCTTTTCTCTTTGAATGGCTGCCTCCATTGCTGCACAGCAGCTTATTTATATAAACAATAGTGTTTCTGAAGCAAACACAGCTATTTTACCAGTGCAGGACAACCCTGTATTATATTTGTGTTACTTTAAATCACTTTCATTTTTTGATGTTACTGTTCCATTAAGTTTTTACAGGTTTTTACATTTACAGGTACTATCACCTGGGTGGGGGTGGGCAGGGAGGGTGGACTACGTAGGGTGGGGGGTGAATTCTCTTGTAAGAAATAAATTATAGTAAAAATCTACTTAACTGTCATTTTAGGACCAGCTTACGGAACTGAAGAGACTACGAGACTGGCATGGTAAAAAATATTGCAAATGGTATATGATCTGGTTTTGGTTTATTGTTACAGCTGTATAAAAGTGGAGTGCATTATTTATTGCAATGGTTGAACCTTCCCTCCCTGCACCTTTGTTATTTATAGGGAAGCTGGAGGTTCGAGTGCCCAGTCTAAAGACAAATACAGGAAGAATAAACAAATTCTGATTGGCTGTGTTTTCCTTTTAAAGGAGCAGGGCCAGCAGCAAATAGAAAATGTTGATATTGCAGGTTTGATTTGTACACTATACTGTTCTTTATTCTTCCACAATTTGCAATCACGCACTTTGATGCAGATAAAAACATAATGCTAAATAGATTAAGTTCTTGCTTAAGAAATAAATTATAGTACAAATCTACTTAAAGGACCAGTAAAAAATGTGTTAGTATACCACGAAAAACAACCACCAAGACTAATTAAACTTTAAAATCGCACTTACCGAAACGCCACTTGCCCTCCTCTTCAGAAAAGGCAGTCCATCATGTGGCACTCGATTTCTCCTACTTGCTTTCCTTATAGGAGATAGCCAGGGAGGAGCAATCGAGCACCACACGATGGATCGTCGCCATGTTGCCTTTTCTGAAGAGGAGCGCAAGCAGAGTTTCAGTAAGTTATTTCTAAATAAAAGCTGTGCAATTTTAAAGTTTAATTAGTCTTGGTTGGGTTTTTTTCGTGGTATACGAACAATTTTTTTTTCTGGTCCTTTAACCAGCATTTTAGGGATTATTAAACACAAGAATAATGTATTTAAAATGAAAAGAAAGTAAAAAGGGAGCATAGGACTACATCTCACGGCAGAGACTTAAAGTACTAGAAAACCCACTTACATAACCTAGACCCCCCCCCTCAAGAGGCCTTCCTCCTTCCTCTTGACCCCCGATTACAGCCCCATTTGCACTTGATGCTATTTTCCCACCTATTTAACTATTTATGGTCATGGCTGCCTACCCTGCATTTTATTAACAAGCACAGGACAGTATTGGCGGTCATCTGTCTTGTGTATGGAGGAGGCCTACACTATATTAATGGTTTTTCCTTGTTCTTTAAAGAACCACTGAGAAATACAAAACTATAAATGGGCTACGTACTGCAACTCCTGCCATCCTCAAGCTCTCAGCTAGCAGGCTACAGATTGCAGATCCCTGGTGTAGCATATTCATTGCAAAGACAAGGCATCTTCCATGCTGCATTGAAAGCCCGTTATGGGCTCAGGGAAGATGGGAAAAGAAGCCAGCAGAGATTAACATTTTACTTACTGTATTAATTTGCCGTTTATACTCTGTGTCAGAGATAAATATATAGGGAATCCAGTTCAATGTACAGATATCGTCTTATATCTGATATTCAAATATTTCTCTCTGGCTGTGTTTTATACCTGAAAAACATGTTCCGTTCATAACCTCCCTCACTTGCTTAAAATAATATTTACACTTGTCTATTTATATATGTACACAGCCTATTTAATGTGCTATGCATATTATTTAATACAAAGTTACTCCCGAGATACTCGGAGGCTGTAAATTCCCATAAGAAAACACTGCAAGGACAGTGAATCGAGTGCACCAGGAACTGCCAGTGGTTAGTGTTTCATAGAAAGTGCAGCTGCACAAGGGTTAGATTTCCTTCTGCTCAGGACCAGGGGGTTCTTGGTTTGGATATAGATGGGCGAATGGCACCTTTCGGAGCGGGCTTTGATCCAAACCAGGACATCTGGAAGGCAAAGAGAGTTAGTCTTTAGTTACTCAGTATTTTACTTGTTTTGCTAATGAGGCTTTTACACCTATAGGGTTAAGGTAAGGTCACACTGGTCACACTAATCGACTCTTCTTTGGGGCGAATAATCTCCCCGAACTGCTTCCCCGTCTTCCGCCTGCTAGAATGAATAATCGCCTGCGGCATAGCACTCACAGCGCTTAGTTTTCCGAAGTCGCCCAAAGTTTCCGATGAGGCAACTTCGGAAAACGAAGCACGTGGAAGAGAGGTGGAAGCAGTTTGGGGAGATTAGTCGCCCCAAAGAAGAGGCGATTAGTCACCCCAAAGAAGAGGCTATTAGTCGACGGGCGACTAAATCTCCCTGAATCTCCCAGTGTGACCTTACCCTTAGACAGAAACTTGTGCCCTGACTATATATTGCTAATCCTTATTATTATGATAATAATTCCCCAATGGGGCACCTGAAAGAGGTGTGAAATGAACATTGAGTGAACCAAAGTAGAGCAAATTATCTTAGAATTGACATATGGGGATGAGTTATACTGAGCTTTACTCGATTTTTTTTTTAAAATGTCTGGAGAAATGTTTAATGTTTAAAATGTAATTTTTGCACCATTTTTATGTCGTTTGAAAGATAAATTCATAAAAGTGTTGGTAAAAAATGTCATTAAAAAATGCAAAGTCTCGATTGAGTCGGAATTTAGGCCGATTTCTGTTTGTGAATATAGAGAAAGTATTTTACACCACTTTTACTCCAAAAATGGTCTCTCTCTGCTTTTCTGAATTCCCCCTTAGTCTCTCTTGTGGCTCTACAGAAAACCATGCTTTGTTGGCGAGTTCTCAGTGAGGTAATGGCACATCCATCTCAATTTGTAAAAAAAATAATAGTAATAAAGAGATTAGGTAGCCTACAGGAGAAAGAAAGGGTCACCTTGTATTCCAGAGTCTCTTTGAGCAGATTTTCTTCCTCCACAGAGAAGTTGAGTAACACGGATACAGCTTTGATAAGATGAAAAGCCTAGTGATAATAAAGAGTTATGATCAGTCTTTATGTATATAGCACCAGCCTACTATGCAGCACCATTCATTTGTCCAGTCCCTGCCCCCGTGGAGCTTACTCCTTACACTTAGGGGCAGATTTATCAAAATGGGAGATTAGAGTTCACCACAGAAAACTCACCCACTTTCTATTCATTTCTATGGGATTTTTAGAAGGGTGAACGCTAGAGTCCACCTTTTAATAAATACGCTTTTAGAAATCCCATACAAATGAATAGAAAGTGGGTGAATGTTTCTGCTATAAACTCTGCCCCTTAGGGGCCGAATTATTTAAATTCAGATTTCTATTATTTTCACAAATTATATTTTGTCTCTAAAAATGAGTGTTTCTTTTGTATTTCTATTTGAGATTTAAGTGTAAGAACCACAAAACAAACTCTATTAAAAAATGTCACCAAGAAAAAGCAGTCGAGGTCCCAAAGAAGTCAATGGGAGCTTCACTGATCCTATTGGACCTTTTTTACCATTCAGACTTTTTAAGGTTTTCAGATTATTTTCCTCTAGTAATTATCAGAAAACTAGGAAATTAGAAATATTCAAATTCTTTTTCAGATTGTTTTTTCCATTAGTACTTTTAATATTTATCTTTTAATAACATAAAAGTTATTTATAGAAATAGATTTTCTTTTTATTTTAATAGTGGTTTCAAATATCTCATGAAACTGCCACTAAAATTAAACCTTTAATAGATGGGCTCTTAGTGTCATGGTCAGATCCAAACTCAGACTACAGTGTTATCTTAAAAGGGACTTTAAATTCCTCAAACCGGCAGTTAAAGGGGTGGTTCACCAGTTTAAAGAGATACGGTCATGGGACAAAATGTTTCAGTTAATAGTGCTGCTCCAGCCGCATTATGCACTGAAATCTGTTTCTCAAAAGAGCAAAAAGATTTTTTTATATTTAATTTTGAAATCTGACATGGTGCTAGACATACTGTCAGTTCCTAGCTGCCCCCGGGCATGTGACTTGTACTTCAGTCACTCTTTACTGCAAGTTGGAGTGTTATCACCCCCCTCCCTTCACCCCCAGAGGCCTAACAACAGAACAATGGGAAGGTAACCAGATAGCAGCTCCCTAACACAAGATAACAGCTGCCTGGTAAATCTAAGAACAGCACTCAATAGTAAAATCCAGGTCCCACTGAGACACATTCAGTTACATTGAGTAGGAGAAAAAACAGCTTGCCAGAAAGCAGTTCCATCCTAAAGTGCTGGCTCTTTCTGAAAGCACATGACCAGGCAAAATGACCTAAGATGCACCTACACACCAATATTACAACTAAAAATACACTTGCTGGTAGAGTGAATTATTTGCAGTGTAAACAGTGTAATTTAGAAATAAAAACTACAGCATAAAAATCACAACCTTTAAGTTAACTTTTAATAAGTAATAATGTCCAATTCCTAGCGACTTTGCAATTGGTCTTCATTATTTTATATTTTTTGGGTTATTTGCCTTTTTCTTCTGACTCTTTACAGCTTTCAAACAACCCCTTTAATAAAACAGTTTACCACTAGTAGATTACTGCTTGATGGTAATGCCTCTCTAAAGATGGCAATCGATTCAAGTGCTTATCTATTAGGCAGGTTTGATTTGGCCCTTGCCTGATGGGTCCCTGTAGGCCAACAGGCCCAGGGGTCAACAATTGGATCTGCCTGATTTGGCCCCGCATATAGGAAAAAAAATAAAGGACCATCAAGTTAACCTCTTACACTTATATAGAGTTAAATTAACAAAATGTCACAAATATATCGATTTTTTTTATTGATTTGCCTCACCTCTGCTTCTGTGGCTGACATGAACTTCAGCACAACATGTTTTAAGTACTCAAAGTTGATCTCTCGGGAGTCATTCAAATCAGCATTGTTGGTTACAGTAAGTGCAGTGGGTGCTGGCTCTGGGTTTTTCTTCTCTGGGACATCGTTCACCTCGTGTTCTGGTTTGATTTTCTACAAGGAAAAATGTGTGTAAAGGTACAATACATGAAATACTTGATTTGTAAGCTTTAAATCAGAATATATAAAGGAAAGGTAATGCTTAAGACAGACCAATCATTTAAGAGACAAATGTATATCTATATTCCTGTTTTATGGTGGCTTTCTCTAGTTTTTCTAGGGGAAAAGGGTTACTAATTCTAGCTGGCGCTCTATAAGAAAAGCCACAAATGCCTCACACTCCCTAATTCTGCTTCCTGAATAGCAGTAGTCACAGTGAATTTGCACCTACTTGTAAAAAGAGGTATAGAGTTCCACAGTGTCTGTTTACCATTGGTCAGAACTATTGCTATCAAATTACAAGTTGAATGCCTCACGTCTCGTTATATAAATATATAAATGTCTTTATTGCAAATACTTAAAAACACACAATCCTGTTGAAGTCATAGAGGTAAAGTGAAGGGGGCAGGAGTTATTGTGGGGCACAATAGAAATGTAGGAACAGACTTGAATGGGGTTGAGTTACAAATGTAAAATACAGTGGAGATGGTGTATATATAGGCTACACAAAGTGTTTAACTAATGCCCACTTTGGGGTAAAACAGGCAAGCCGAAAAGAAGCCCTACACCAAAAGTAGGAGAGGCATAGGAGATTGCTTCATTTCAAAATGAATACCCACCCCTTTAAACTAATGGTGGTCCTATGTTTTTTTTTTAAAAAAAAAATAAAAATGGGTCTTAGTTTGGGCAAAAAATGGGCGTTGGTTCGTGCAGTCTCTCCACAGATGCTGTTGAGAAATAGATCAACTAAATGTTCCAAAGTTGTAACAGTTCAGAATCTGCATCTGAATGACTGAGCTGCCAGACTCAAACACCAGAGACAGGGACATTAAAGTTTGATTTTGAAAAAACTGTAAAAAAACAAAAACAAAAAAAATTAAAAAAATAGAAAGTAATTGAAAAAATTCTTTATTTCTACGGAACAATCTGAAAACAACTGAACTGAAAAAAGTGTTTGGAAGGTGAACAACCCCTTTAAGAAACACATTTTCCTATAAGTTAGCTACCGTATGTTATACTATACAGTGACCTGTTCTTAGCAATTCATGTCTAACCTTTTCAAGTGTTTTTTAATTATTTGCTTTTTTCTGCCTTCAGCTTTCTAATGGGTCACTGTCCCCTAAAAACAAAAACCTCTGCTCTGTGAGTCTTTTTTTTTTTTTTTTAATCACATTTTCTTTTTATTCAGGCATTCTCCTATTTATCTTACAATCTCTCAATCCAGTCCCTGGTTGCTAGGGTAACTTGAACCCTAGTAACAAGATATTAATTTGAAATTTCAAACGTGACTGGGGCAAGATAAGGATCCTCGCAGGTGCTGTTGAAGGGACACATTAAACCAATGTCAAAAGGAGGAAAAGTGGGCCAAAACATTTTTTTTACATAGGGGGCCCTAGAAATTTAAAGTTACAGTACTGTTCTGTATAGTTAATGTAATACTACTTCACTTACCCTGCAGAGAAATATCACAGAATGACTTACCAGTTCCTTTAGTAACGTCTTCTTCAGTTCTGCCATTCTCTGCTGGAGTTGCTTTATAGTCTGTAAATAAGGAGAACATCATTTTCTGATTATAAGACCAATGCACGGATCAAATATGAATGAAAATGATATATAGATTTTAAAGAAGCACTCATGTAAACAAATATTACCTGGGTTCAAGTCAATACAAGTGTTTGTGTGTGAGCAAATATTGAATTCTACAGATCTGGTGAAATGAAACTAATACATTCATGTAACATTTAAGTTTTACTGTTAAATATAATTAAGCCTGGGAATTGTATTAAAATGTTTATCTAAGTATAAATGCAAGCAGCTACTTTAGTCTCTCTATCTCACTATGCACCTTATTTTTCTCTGCTATATGCTGCTCCATTTCACGGTTCTCCTTCTGAAGCTGTGCGATGTCCGCTGCGGTTACATCTCCGTTGGGCTCTTGTGCAGGTGACCCATGAAGGCGCTGATGCAAGGCTGACACTTCATCTTGTAATGAGGAGACCTAAGGAAAGAGAAAGGAAAAGCTGAAATGTACTCACTGGAGTGACCCTTAGATGGAGGCGAGAGATTCCATAAGTTAAAGTTAATCTGGCCATACACAAAGAGAATTGCTCGTCATCACATCGCCAATGAGGGGATCTTTTTCCGATATCCCCACATACGGCAGGGCTATATAGGGGTAATCCGAATATTTGGCCCTAATATTGCCGAATTGGTCTAAAGGACCGATACCGATATCAGCAGCTTTATCTGCTCGTGTATGGTCACCTTAACACAGGGAAAAAGAAAAGTACTAGTGCATCACGGCTTGGCAACTTTATTTTAAGCTTTTCTATCTCCCCTGACAAATTAAATGGAATCAATAAAAAGACACCAGTTACTTTAGTGACATTACTAGGTTGTGGAAAGAATTCTCAGTGACTGCCTGGATAAAATACTGTTAAAAGGCTGCTTTCAGCACACAGCTATGACCACTGACAGACCCCATTTACACCACATTCTTCTGGCCACCCATCAAATAAGGGACAGTATTTAGAATAGGGATGCACCGAATCCACTTTTTTGGATTCGGCCGAACCCCCGAATCCTTCACAAAGGATTCAGCCGAATACCGAACCGAATCGAACCCTAATTTGCATATGCAAATTAGGGGTGGGAAGGGGAAAACATTTTTTACTTCCTTGTTTTCTGACAAAAAGTCACATAATTTCCCTCCTTGCCCCTAATTTGCATAGATGCAAATTAGGATTTGGATTCAGTTCGGCCGGGCAGAAGGATTCGGCCGAATCCGAATCCTGCTGAAAAAGGCCGAATCCTGGCCGAATCCCGAACCAAATCCTGGATTCGGTGCATCCCTAATTTAGAACCACATTTATCCTGCTAATAGTAGCACATTGCGGACCACACTACTTTATCGACTTTACACCCAGTTAGCCCAGGCCACCACCATCATCTCTGGGGACTCAATTAACAATGGACCAACTAAGACTGTTTTGCCTCCAGGCACACCCTATTCTCTTCTAGGAGCTCCCCAGAGAGGAACAGGTGGGTTGTGCCCTTAAGTGAGGTTGACATTTTTAGCCAAAAATATCCAGACTCTGCATCTAAAATGACATTGGTAGGAACACTCATTGTGGAGTTTTAAACTGTCTGCGAAAGCACAAGAACAATATGCAGGGAATGTGAAGTTTTTTTATGGGAGATCAGAGGCAGGCAAAACTATTATCACTACGTGCCATGCAAGGTGGTGTTAAGAGTTTCAGGAGTAGCGTTAAGGAAACCGCCCACTGGACTCTGGAGCAGTTGAAACTTTCTGGAGTTTCAATTAAATGTCATTTATCACTCTGGAGTGATAAATGAAATTAACCATGAGGCAAGTCTAACAGTAAAGTCAGGCTTTGGGTTAATGTTTATTATTATTTCTTTTACCATTTTTTAAGTCGAGAAGTTCTGTATCATCTTTTACTGTGTATGTACCTTTTACTGTGCATTACCTGCACTGGGACTGACAAACTGAATGACTTGAAATCCGTAATAAAAAAAACACACGCACACACACACACTATAGCTAAAGAATCTATTATGGCATGGAATGTTAGGTGGCTTAATTCTAAGTTCAAGAGGAGTTTAACAATTCTATCCTTCCCATTCCACCTTCTCATATTCAAGCTTCACTCCACTATGGAAGGTTCATAATCCTCCAAAGGCTTAATAGGCAACATACCCATTACCCTTGATTAACCAGGTTCATTACTTCCCCAAACCCGTAGACTATACCACTTTCCAACTTACCTCATAGCCTAGATTTCAGATAGGCTATGGCATCTGAGTCTCTGATTTAAAAATGACATAGTAGCCTTCCTGAATACCCAATCCTACAATGACTGCCGTCTCTCACAACATTGTCTTGCCTCACCAAAGCCTCTGTGGCAGTAATGTAGGGGGTCCCAACAACAGCAATTCCTCAAGTTAGGAACAAAACAGTAGAGCAAGTAAAAATAGCTAAAACCTCCTGTGGCAGTACACATCCAAAACCCCACTCCTACCAGCTATGCTAAACGTCTAGGGGCATGTGACTCCTTACACAAAACCTCCACATCCGTTACCAGGGAAGCCATACCAATATCGACTAATATTTTGATCAAGGTGACAAAAATAGTGAACTCTTTGTATTTTTAGCTAGACCACACCCTGCAGATCCCAAAACGTGTTTATATGTGCATTATAGGGTCACATTACGTAGCAATAATTAGCTGAAAAAAAGACAAATGCTACCAATTCATCCACTGAAATAATGTTGCCCATTTGGTAAGAACTGTCCTAAATACCCCTAAATACAGTAGTTTGTTGCTATTTCTCTTTATTAGCTTGTCAGGTTCAAGGGAACAAGCAAGAATGATTGCATTACTGTCACTGAAGGCCTTTAACCTAACTAAGAAGCCCTACCTGTAATTCACTTGTCACGAGAGCCTGTTTGTGTTCTTGCAGTTGCATCTTCATGGTTTTGAATTGCTTCTCTGCAGACTCTTCATTCAGTTCAACTTGTGTCTTGTACATGTCTAGCTGAGATTGATGTTGCTCTGCTTGCAACAAGATGGCTTCATAATCTAATGGAAAAAACAACTCATTCACTTGGGGGGCAGAGTTATAGTGACTACAATCACAGCATAATGTAGAGCTGTCTATGTGTCTATCGCTATACCAATGGAAGGCATGTCAAAACCCATGAAAAAGCAACCTCTCGCAGATGTTACAGAAGTATTATTAAACATTAGGAGAAGGATTATCCGAGTCAAAACACAGCACATGAGCCAAAAATGATCATAAAATAAATAAAGGGAAATATTAGTTAATTTAAGAATTAGATTCTTTAAACATCCACTACAAATTGGTGTATATTTGGATATGTAACCCTTGGACCTCAACTGCTGCCTACAACCTTATTTGTAGTCGCTGGAGGTTGATCAAATAGTGGACAGCAAAATGGGAGGCAACATCAAACTTATACCCTTATGTGCTAAATGTATCCTTACCAGCTCATTTGGAATGATCACCACACATGTGGACCTTTGCACTACGCAACCACCTATGTACTGGCTTATATCGGGCTGATCCACTTACATGGCCTTGAGCCAATGATCAGATCATAATGAAGATCAACAAAGCCGTCAGGAAAGGGCCACACGGGGGCAGAGAGCTGCTAAAACCCTCATGTACGGCCAGCTTAAGATCATACAGATTGACCATGAACCCAGCAGAATGACAGCATAGGTGATGTTTACATTTTTAAATTAAAACATACATAACTGTTATAAACATTTAAAGAAGATGTAAAGGCAAAAATAAAATCCCATTTTTACTTTCTTTAATGAAAAAGATCTCCAATATACTGTAATTAAAAAAATTGTGTACTGTTTTTATAGGAAACCTGACTGTATGCAGTGAAATTCCCCCTTCGTTTTACTTGCTCTGACTGCTGTGGATAGGAAACTTAAGACGGTCCCTAACTGCTCTGCAGGGAATGGATCATATTTTCAAACAGCAGGGGCAGCCCCTCCCCACCTTACTTCCCAGTCATGCAGAACTCAAGCAACATTGTTTGTTTCCCTGTAGAGCAGTCAGCAACTGTGTAGAGATTCGTATTGGATATTATTTTTGCCTTTACACCCCCTTTAATGTTTCCAACAGTGGCAGGGACAAAGATCATGGAACCAGATTTAAACAGATAAACTGGGATTCTATTTGGAGGATTATTTTGCTGCAGTCACTGGTTCTGCAGTTGGACAAAGTTTGTATTAAACAATACAAAAACTATAAAATCCACATTAGATTACATGACAACACAGGACCCAGTGCAGTCTGCATATTCTGATTATTAATCAGTCTTGCTGTATCTGCCTCTATGGCAGAAATTACATACATAGTACAGTCCGAGGTTGGAGCACCAAAGAGACAGAGCATAGTGAAAGGGTTACATAGTCACTAGTTGCAAAAATGGAGGAGGCTCATACACAACGACATGGATGAAACATATCAAAAACCACCTAGATCACATCAGAACCAGATCATCTAGTCTTGCATCAATCATGTACTGGGAGCCACATTACACTAGGGAGCAGCCGTGGGAGGTAGATCTACCCAGGAACCCCAGATCGCATTAAATTTATCTGGACACCCTCTGGCTAAATAGACTGCCTTGTGCAGTGGCAGGGTGTCGTTAATGACTTTTTTCCAACGGGCAAGCGTGGGGGGGCTGACGTCCTTCCAAGTAAGAAGGATAGTTTTTTTTGCACAGCAGCTGTAGGTAAAAAAGCCTCTGATAGGACTGCAACACTAGGGGGCCCATGGAGCCTAGCAAACACAACTCCGGGGATCTAATAAATGGAAGGGAAAAATTTGTCTCCAGGAACCGAAGGATTTGGACCCAGTATCTTTGAATAAGAGGACAGGACCAGAACACATGCATGAGGGTCCCTGCCTCCGCCCCACACTTGTAACAGGTGTCCGGGGTGCCCGGATAGATCCTCGCCAACCTTTGTGGGGTCAGATACACTCTATGGAGAAATTTCAACTGAATCCACCTATCTCTATTGGAGATAGTGAGATCCGGGACCTGGTCTAGAACGTCCTCCCACGCTTCCTCTGCTAGTTCAGGGATATCAACAGCCCATTTCAATCGAAGCCCGTTTAAGTGAGACTTATAGGAACTGCCCAGAATCGAGTATATCACAGTGACTGGTTTCAACAGGGTTGGTCTCCTGAGGTGGAGTTCTAGCTGGCTCTGTGAGATGTCTAGTGGCATGGAGGGGAACTGTGCCCGGAGGGCATGTCGGAGCTGAATGTAGCGGAACAGCATATGAGAGGGTAATTGGTGCAAATCGCGGAGTTCCTGAAAGGATTTGAGCTGCCCCCCCTCTATAACTTGGGCCAGGTATTTGATCCCCCTCTGGGCCCAAAGTTCAGCCTGCGAAAAATTACACAGATGTGGGAGGTTTCTGTTTCCCCAGAGCGGGGTACCCGGGGACCAGGTATTAGGATGAGGGTAAAGTCGCTTTAGGTAGATCCCAAAAACCCTGATGACTGACACCATGGAGGGAGTAGAAGGAAACAGAGAGCGTTCCCCCCTATATAAGTGATTCGCCAGGGCTTCTAATGAGGTGGCACTGGCTGCCTCTGCCAAAAGAGCAGGGTTAGACAGGTCTTGGGTCAGCCACCAATGCGCGTAGACCAGTTGGGAAGCATGATAGTATAGCAAAAAATTGGGGAGCGCCAGACCCCCTTTCGTTGTCGGGAGTTGAAGGGTTGTAAGACTAATACGGGGTTTCAACCCCGCCCAGAGAAAAGCAGTGGTGATTTTGTCAAGTTGTTTGAACCATGCTCGTGGGATATACACAGGGGAGTTATGTAGCTTATACAAAAACTTGGGCAAGTAAATCATTTTTATAAGGTTAGCCCTCCCCACCAAGGACAGCGGGAGAGTCGCCCAGACAGTCGTTTTTCTACGGTAGTCTTGCAACACTGGGGTAAGGTTGTCTGCCATAAAGTCCCTCAGCTCGGTGCGAACTTCTATACCTAGGTACTTAAAAGAGCGGACTCTTTGAAGTGGAAGAGGGGCTTGGGTTGGGCGGGGGGGAACGTCATCTATTGGGAGGATGACAGATTTGTCCCAATTCACCTTCAGGCCAGAGTACCCCCCAAACATATCTACTAGCTGCAACAAATTACGCAATGACTCATCCGGGTCCTCCAAGTAGATCAGCATGTCGTCTGCATATAGCGACACTTTTTCCTCCAGCTGCCCCGATTTTAGCCCTCTGATATTCACCGCCCCCCGGATCTGTATAGCCAAGGGCTCTTGCAAAGATGTTTAACTAAGTTACAAGATGACCAACTTCAAAAGCATAAATCGTTTTATTAGGCTTCTGGTGCAGTTCATGTTTATGTTTAGTATACAAAATACAGTATTTCTAGCATTATTCTATTTTAGACTTTAGTTAGGGTGTCAGGTGCCCTTTAAAAAGAACACAATTAAAATATGTGAGGTAAAATGAATATTAATCTATGGCTGCAGCAAACAGTAAAAACGTTTACATATTATGCTAAAGCAAGGCAAACATGCAATAGCTTATCAGGCAGTAACCTTTATTTCAGGGCAGGGGTCCCCAACCTTTTTACATGTGAGCCACATTCAAATTTAAATAAAAATGAGAGAGCAACATAAGCATGCAAAAAGTTTCTGGGAGTGCCAAATATGGGTTGTGATTTCTTATTAGGAGGTCCTATATGGACTGCCAGCCTAGGAGGTTCTGCTTGGCAGTACACATGGTTTTTACGCAACTAAAGCTTGCCTTCAAGCCAGGAATTCAAAAATAAGCACCTACTTCGAGACCACTGGGAGTAGCATCCAATGGGTTGGTGAGAAACATGTTTCTCGCCAGCCACTGGTTGGGGTTCACTATTTAAGGGGAACCGTTGTCCACAATGTTTACTATACCTTTCTTTAGAGAAGCAGATTCCTCTTCCTTTCGCTTTAGTGCCTCTGTTCTCTGTGCCAGCTCTTTTTCATTCTCAGTGATTAAAGTTGAGAGATTAGCCACCTGCAGGAAGAAGTCAAATCAGATCACGTAAATGAGATTGCAGAAACTGGATCAAGCACAGTAACAAACAAACTAGGTGAGAGATATTCATACAATATTACCTACAGAGTGCAACAGAAGCATTGTGGGTACCACACAAGTGGCAGAATAAGCAACAACTTGCAGTCTGCTGCAGGAACTAGAACACCAAATGCATTTTCATGTTGTATTCACAACTAAGCACCTTGCCTTCCTGCTAAAAAAGTAACGAATAAGGTACTTGCTCCTTTCTGCAGCGTTTCCTCCTCATAAACATGGCATGATGTTTTTAAAGATTCCTTTTTAAATCTTTAATAAAATATCCTTATTCTATTTATGTACAAACAACTCAATTATATTCTTTCATAGCACAATACATTCCATATTGCATGCATCAGATAAGACAATGCCCACATAATTCCCCATAATAGTGCTCTTAAGGCACTTGGTCATTAGAAGTCTAGAAGAGATTGCTCAAGAGACTTAAGTCATGTCACTTGCCAGTTACATACTGATGGTTTATATATGGTGAAATAATGTTATGTGCCCCCGAGTTACACTCCAATTCTTGAAGTATGAGATAAATTAAACAGAAGTTAACATTAAGGAACAAGCCAGCAAAGATGGAGTATTACCCCTTTAACATGTCTTATCTAGTAACCACTATCTTCGCTGGGCACTGACCCACACTGCTGGAAGGCTATCACTGTACCATATTTCCCCAATTAAGTCACCTGCTGCTGAAGTTCTTCCTTCTGCTTTCGAGTTTCCTCCAGGGCTTTGGCAATCTCCACACTTACAGTTTCTCTGCTGCTCAGTTCCTCCTGGGGAGAGATGGGAAAAAGATGTCCAAACTGGCTACCCAAATCATTCTGTTCTGCCAGGCACCAAGATTGCCAAATTGTCTGCCATAAGAAGGGACAGTGAATGGCCAACTAGAGACTGGACAACTGGTGAGTCAGGAAGGTTTAATATAATCTGTGGCTAGAGCAATGAAAGATGAGTGGTGGTTTATTAATAGGTTGAAGCGGATTGTGGAAAGCAGCAGAGAAATTTGAGATGATCATTAAAGTGAATATAGCAAGAGAACTTTGATGGGAGCTGGTAAAATCAGATCTAATATCTCCCTTGAATTACTCACCTTCATTTTCTCTTGCTCAGCTTCTTGGTGCCTTAGGGCCCTTTCCATCTCTCCATTCCTCTCTTTTAGCAACACATTATCTTGCTCCAATTGTCTCTGCAGGAAAAATAGTTAAATATACTGTTGCGCCTATAGACAATGAGCTAAGACAGGTGAATAACATGCAGATGAGCTTACTATCTGATGCTGAGTTGCTGACTTATCAAACTCCCAAGCCCCTTCAAGAGCAGACACCTGGGCGTCCAGTCGTTCCACCTTTTCAGCATACTGCTGTTTTACATTGTTCAGCTGCTGTGTCAGCCTGTTACACTCTGACTCCAGATCAGATTGCTGCAAGGACAGGTAAAACAGTGTTTAATGATATTTGGGATGAGCTCATCGGCTCACTTGTAACCCGCACCTCCATTAAAAACGTATCCTTTATTATTTGGCTATCATAAATATGGCATCAAAGACCGCATCATTGCCTAATCAGCTCTCTTGACCACACTAAATAAAACTGTCAGCTTATATTACAAACGGTCTCCTCTTCCCAAAACCATTAACCTCACCAGTGATTTTATTTGCTCTTCTCTCTTAGTCAACTCTTCCTCTCGTTTTTGCAGCCTCTCACGTGTTATTTCTAGCATTTGTTCTATTTCTTTCAGCTTGCAGGGAAATAAACACAAAAACATCAATAACATGCTTTAAGCAAAGTACACATGCAAGACAAGGTATCTTTTGTGCATAATATAAGCTGTAAACTTTACTATTAATGGACATACAACATGTACAAGTATCATAAAAATGCAGCCAACTTTATTTATCTGTAATACTTACTCTCATGGGCTACCAGCAGTGCAATTACTGTTAAGAAGATTGGACACTTTTCAGTTTAAAAAAATAGCTATCACTGTGTTTTACACATTTTTTGTGTAAATTTTGCTGATCAAAACACAAATGTGGATTAAACCTGTGAAACAATAGTTGGTTTATAATTTATGCACGTTTACAGTTTTCTTTTGTAGGAAAATATTATATTGTAACAGTGTATCATTGAGACGCACCCCAATGCTACTGCTACACAGGGCTAATACCAGGGGGTATATTTATCATAGAGCGAACTTATTACCGCCACAGTCCTCTAGAGTGAAATTCCGCCACTCTCCGTCATTTCTATGGGATTTTTAAAGGTGTATTTATCAAAGGATGAACTTTCACCCATTAATAAATACTCTTTTAAAAATCCCATAGAAATGAATGGAGAGTGGCGGAATTTCACTCTAGAGGACTGTGGCGGTAATAAGTTCGCTCTATGATAAATATACCCCCTGGTATTAGCCCTGTGTAGGACTGTGGCAATCTTTAACTTCACTTTTTGATAAATATACCCCTTGGCCTGCGTCTAGCTTATCCACCGGTATCCATGAGCTCCTGAGTCTGCAAAAAGAGGCATTTCGTTGAATTGGGTGCAGAAACGAACTTTTAGTGAAAATTACTTACTTACTTTTTAACCAAAATACTCTGTATGTATCCTCACCAGGGCCAATGTTGTGCCTATCAGTGCAGGCAAAGGAGCCAGGGGATTGGCTGATTCTTGGCCTAAGTTTATATGCAGGCCAAGAATCAGCTCTGTGTGGCTGTAGAACAGCACAAACATCTCTATTTGTTTCCCAACTCACACACTAAAAATCACTGTCCTAAATTTTGAACCAAGTACCAACATTGATGTCACTTATTCCTGAATGCATACATTTAAATCCTCACCTCAGATGCACTTTTCTGTTTGAAAAGAGTTAACTCTTCATTTTTCTGATGCAATACATTTTCCATTTCTTCTATTCTACTGTTAAGATTTTCTGCCTATGACACAAAAGAAAATTACATCAAACATTAAATAAACTTAAAGAAACCAAAAAATGCTTTCCCCCTAAACTGAATTATGAGATATTTTATGGGAAACCACTTCAGTATAACACAATGTTCCAAACAGAACTAAACTATGCAATCAGCTATTTCAGAACTCTTTTTTTTAGGGAGAAGTGTTAAGTAGTGTGTTTGTTTATGTCTCTTATAAGCCCATACAAGTTTTTCTGCAATTGTTATTTAATGCTACAAAGTCGATCTTATTGAAGTCAAAAGCCCCCCCCCTCTCGATGTGAAGAAGCTATTAATTAATACACTCTCAAGTGTCTCAGTGATCCCTTAGCTTCAGTGGGGCTCTGCTCCACCGTTTAGGCAGCCCCTAATCTTTCCGCTATCACATTTGTTGCCCTTCCCTATATACACTTTGCACTCTTCTTCTTTTTTCCGTTTGGCAGTTTCACTGCCACTTTGATTCGTTAGATATAATCTTTTGAGAACTTCAGCAAAGAAAATAGCCTAATTTCATTTAGAATAGATTATCACAAGGCAGTTTTTCCTCTTCCACAAGGCCTATTAGAAGATCTTTGAGCAGGCTCACCCGGTTTTCCAACTGGAAGATGGTATCTTTATGCAAAGCCTTGCCCTCCAGCAACTCTTGCCTGGTTTCATTTAACCGTACCTCCAGGTCATTCTTCTGCAAATGAAAAGAAAAAAAATACTGAATAATTGTTTCTAAACAGGAAAAACAACTATAAAGAGACTATAGATATCAAAGTGTTTTCTTTGTGAAGATGCTTAGCTGAAAAGTGCCCCTGTGGCCAGTGGCGAGTGCGTGTGGCAGTGTAGTTGGCGTTTCGGTATACAAAGTGTTCATATTTTACGAGCCATTTAATAGTTGTTTAATAGTCGGTAACTTGGGGCTGAAGTATTCAGGTGTGTAAGTGTTCAGGTGTGATCAGATGGATTTATAAGCTATACAAAACAACAGAGTGGCAGTTCATTATGAAGGGGGTTTAACCACCTTCTGCTTTTCCTAAGATTGCTCTGAAGAATAAGGAAAATTAAAATTCTTATTCTTTAGCAACAACACAAAATCACATTTACAAATCACAATACATTTCCACAAAACCTACAGGTCATTCATGCTGCACTGGTCATGCCAACCTGGTTATATTTGCCCCCTTTTTTTAGTATCCTGGCCAGCACCCTTTTAATGCATTTTCATCGTGTAAATTAATTCTGAGGCAATCATTCCAGTGCAAGTGTCTTCAGATTGACACTGAGCGTTCCTTCTTGTTTGTGAATTTCCTTCTGACTCTTCATGGACTTCTATTGTTTGATTCTGGCTTGACTGTGATTTATCGCATCCTGCTCCCTGCCTTCGGTCTCAGTCAAGAACGGTGTTATTTTGGCACCTCTGTTACTCTGGGCTCATTCCTGTTTCTAACCCACGTTCTGAGTTCCAGTGAAAGGCATAGGGGAGGCTATTATTCGTCTGACCCACAATAGAAATGTTATACTACTTTTATATGTGTTACAGTGCAAACGTACTGCCTAAGGCAGAGCTTCCTTAAGCTACTATCAAATGGGCATAATGAAACTTGTAGATCAATTAAACTGCTGGTTGTAATTTAATAAAGATCAAAACATTTTTTGATTTTATGTTTATTTTATTCAGTAAGTATAAAATAAATATGTATTTGTGGCTAGGTTATATAATATCAAACCTATAAAAAAAATCTCAGCTAATTCATTATCAAGGTTTCTAAAGAGAAACGTCCTAGGTGCTTTAATCGATAAAATGCAGAAATTCCTGTAATATTCCCAAAATGGCTGTGGCTACATATCTGCACCATGATATGTCCACAAGGTGTTGTCCAAGACAAGTTACTTACCCATTCCCAACAGCCCCAGAAAAAAATCTTGTAATACAAATATTACTTATACATGAATATATTTTGGTGCATACCTCCTTAATTAGTGATTGGATCCCTTCCTCTCCAGAGTAGGTTCCATCCAGTGTCTTCTCCAAAGAGCGGACTTTTTCCTGCAAGTGCATAATCAAGACCCCTTTTTCTTCAGCCTCTGTCGTCATCTGATATAGAGGAATTCATTATATTCCACACTTACATATTCAAAAAATAAAACAAGGGTAGCCCGTTATATATATAGCCTCCTTCTCAACTCCTGAACAAGGCCCAGGTTGGTGAAACAACCTCAACTAAGCTGCAGATACTTACCTTATCTTTGAGTTGACTGTGCTGCAGTGAGAGAACATCGTAATCAGCTTGGACAGAGTTTAGTCTCTTTTCACAACTAGAAGTAGCAGACTGAGCCTACAAAGACACAGCAAGTGGGTTTATTACATAGATTCTTAGAGACTGTTCTAAATCCACTTACACAGGTAATGCTCTTTGTAATAGATGTTTATACAGGTATCTGACCTGTTATCCAGTATGCTCGGGACCTGGGGCTTTCCAGATAAGGGGTCTTTATGTAAATCACCACAATCAAAACTACTAAAAATCACTTAAAAATTACATATACCCAATAGCATTGTTTTGCCTCCAATAAGGATTAAAGATATCTAAGTTAGAATCAAGGTATTATTTCATTATTAAAGACAAAAAGGAAATCATTTCAAAAAAGTTCAGAACTTTCTGGATAACGGATTTCCAGATAACGGATGCAATACCTGTATGTACAATTTGAGATATTAAATGATTTATCAGAATTAGGCTTCCTCAGCCTAACACTTTCTCGGCTGAAAACAAATTGGTCATTAATGTTAGCAGCTGAGGATTTCAAATAGCTGACTCATGCTGAAATCCATTTAAAACGAAGGTCCCCATCCTTTTTCTAATGTGAAAAGAGTTGGGGAGCCACTGGTTGGTCGATAACGGATTTAGAGAAACCATACAGTTACACAAGCTTCCTCAACCTCACCAGCTTCAGCTGGCACCACCAATTACTCCAAATTTGTCAGATGGACCTCTAAAATAGAAGATGGTGATGTAGGAGGGGTAAGGAGAAGATGTAAAGTGGCTGATTCCGGACTTTCAGGACAGAGAAAGTAGGACTGAGCAGATCAATGTTTTAATGAAAGGGTATTGAAAATTTACTGGCAATCACATTGCTGATGAATTTGTAATACTAGCTCCGGCCTTGGTTGGTCTCACAAAATGAAACCGTAGGTCTCTAATAAATCAAAGGCTCAAGGGAAAGTGAAATTATTCATTAGTTAATAGAAAAGGCAGCATCAGGCTTAGAAGACAATGCTAGGGAAAAGGTATGTTCACAACTGACCTTTTGTAAATCCAAAGAAAGCCTCTGGATAAAGTCCTGCAGTTCTGTTTGCCTGTTCTCAAGCTCCGTTATCTTTATCTCTGCTCCTTCTTGTGCTGCGACAAGATCAGACCTATGGGTGAAAGAATGCAATTATACAACTGTCCTTGTTTCAGTCACCAAGGATAACAAGTTTAATGCCGTCAGTAACATGTTAGGATTATGTCTTTATGCTGCAGCAACAAGCCAATGAACCCTTACCACAGCAGATTTCCCCACTGTACCACTGTTCCCAAATGAAGCTTGAGTTTTCCCCCCAGTATTACATACCTCTGCTGCGTAAGCTCAGTATTTTCCTCCTGCAACCTCTGTATATCTGTGCTGAGCTTGGCAGACAGGTGACTGGAGTCCCTCAGTTCAACCAGAGTAGCTTCTGCTTCTTCCCTTTGTAGTTTCAGGTCTTCCTCCATTTTCAGCAGCATTACTTCTTTTTGCAAAAGCTAACATTTTGGGACAATAAGCCATTTAAACACAATAAAAGCATGATAAAGACATGGCTTAAAACTATATCCAGCATCAGATAAACTTACAAGAAATCAGCAGAGCATGGTTGCAACACTGTACAGGCATGGGATCCATTACCCATTATCAGAAAGCTCAGAATTAAAGAATGGTCGTCTCCCATTGACTCAATTTTATCCAAATAATCCAAATTTTTTAAAACGATTTCCTTTTTCTCTGTAATATTAAAACAGTGCCTTGTACTTGATCCAAACTAAGATATAATTAATCCTCATTGGAAGCAAAACCAGCCTATTGGGTTTATTTAATGTTTAAATGATTTTCTAGTAGATTTCAGGTATGAAGATCCAATTACGGAAATATCCATTATCCAGAAAACCCCAGATGCCGAGCATTCTGGATAACAGGTTCCATACCTGTACAAAGAAATTCTCTAGAATCATACCTAGCATAGGTATTCCCCGGTAAGGGCAAATGCAAACAAGCTGCTTTGTCCCCACATGCTAATGAGTAGGCGAGAAAAAAAAAAACACAAACAAAAATGTTCTCATTGGCCTGCACTGTAATTGCTACATCCCTGCAGGTGGGCACACTTTGTTACTAAAAACATAACAACATAGTAACTTGGGTTGAAAAAAAAAGACACACATCCAGCAACATTTTTATGTCTAAATGAAACCTGCCTGACTGCTGGTTGATCCAGAGGAAAGCAATAGGAAAAAAACTTCTACAATTTGATTCAGAAATACCGTGCAGATTTTTGTCCAAAGAATATCAAAACGACAAAGGTTAGGAGAAGACATTGTGGAAAAATATAAAGATACTGGCAAAATAACAAAACACGAAAATATATAGAAGCTAGTGAAGCCTTATTAGTTAGTGATATTATAATTATACTTTCCTCTTTTAATATTTCAGTTAGCCAAATATAAAGAAAATGTGTGTTTAAAGTTTAGAGAAAAATCAAACAATGGTTTTAATCTGCAGATCACTAGGTATTCTGGAAATATTGTGACTGTATGCGACTATGTAAGCCCCATTCGCCTCTCGTTCTGTAACAGGAGATCTGGTTAGTGTGTTCAAATGATCAATCAAAATATATGAAAACAACTAGGTTATCATATCCTAGTACATATTAAACACACTTTTTTTGTCACTGGTTATTTAAGGCTTGCATTACTGCACTCACCATGTGCTTTATTTTTGCCAGCTCCTGCTGCTGATACCCTTCAAGCTCATCAAGATCTTCTTGCTTTTGGAAGAAGGACATATTCTGCTTTGTCGTGGAGATCAATTGATCTGACAGTTTCTTCTTTTCCTTTGGAGAACAAACAGCCAGCATAAGGAAATGTGACCTCAGTTAGCTGTAGTTAATAAACAAATTGCAATATACACAAGCTGCTGTTTCCTTTAAACCATTTTTATCTGCATTTAAACACAGCTGCTGAAACTGCCATCTTGCTTAAGTAGGAACAGTAAGCAAACTATAACGCTTCTCTGTCTTCAAATGTTAACTGGAAAACATTATTGCCTGCATTTCTCAGTCAAGAGGATGGTGAATGAGGGTAGCCTTTCACCCAGCTCAAATACATTGAGATTAAAAGCTCCCTGTGTGACATAACCACTAAAAACTTGTCTACATCCAAATCTTGCAAAGCCATTTTGCTGCATCTCTAGAAAGACTGAAAGAAAACATGAATATATGATCACTTTTATTTACATAGTTCAATATTTTTGGCACAGACAGCAGAAAAAAATCTTCCAAATGGATTACCTCTTCAAGATCAGCAATCTTCTCCTTCCATTCCTAAAAGAGAATTGAAACAAGAAAAAAAGGAAGTCAATAGAGAGGAACTAGGATTGAAGAGGAAGAATGGTCAAAAAGAGTACAAAGGGCTACAAAAGGAAGAAAACAAATATGAATGAAGGGCAGACATTTCAAAGTTAACGGAAAAGAAAGCCTCCACCTGATTGTGGCAACAAGGCACAGTCTTATAGTTTCCAAGTACAAAAGATCTAAACTAAATATGACACTGCTTGTATGAGTATCATACAATGCTGCATAGAGAATGGGAGAGTTGAAAGGGCAAACAGCGGATGCAAAAGGGGAAACACTGATGCAACAGATTTACAAAAATATGGCTAATAAATTTAGATGTAGTAGAGTGGGTGTATTAAGCTGGGGTGGACTATTCTTGACCTTTTAACTTTTAGTATGATGAAGAGAGGGATATTCTGAGACAATTTGCAATTGGTTTTAATTTTTTTTATTTGTACTTTTTTTGTTATTTAGCTTTTTATTCAGCAACTGTGCAGTTTTAAATTTTAGCAATGTTAGGGTCCAATTTACTCTACCAACCATGCGTTCATTTGATTGAGAGACTGGGATATGAATAAGAGTGGGCCTGAATATAAAGAGCAATTATAATAATAAAAAGTAGCAATTACAATACATTTGTAGCCTTACAGAGTAGTGATGTGCGGGTCAGGATTTCCCGACCCCCCTTGGCCAGCGTCCCGGCCCGCATCCGACTTCCGGGTTGCTTTTATAGACCCGCGCTGACCCGCCCGCTGATGATGTCACAAAAGGGGCGGGGTGAGCGGGCGCATCATCTATAAAAGACCAACCCGGAAGACGCCATTTGACGGTGGCGGGCGGGGAGAGCAAAAGAAAGGCTCAACCCGCACCCCCGAGGAAGATTACGAGGTTGGCCCGCACCTGCCCGAACCGTGGGTATAGGGCTGGCCCACACAGCACTATTACAGAGCATTTGTTTTCTAGATGGGGACAGCAACCCCCATATGAAATCTGGAAACAGTCAGACGAATAAGGCATATCATTTTTGAAAACTATAAAAAGAAAAAAATTAAGACCAATAGAGAAGTTGCTTAGAATAAGCCATTCTATAACATACTAAAAGTTAACTTTAGCATTATATCCGTTATAGCTTCTATGTAAGTATTACATCTGCTGACCTTACCTGATCTTTTTTTTCAAGAGCCAGAGCAAATCCTTCAGCCATCTTCGCACGGTTGGATTGGTACGCCTCGTTCTGCTCTTGGAATTTACGCATGGAGGCTACAAAGGAATGAGAATCATACCGCCTCAGAAGAATAAGGATTAGCAGCGCTGAGTAGGCAATAATGAGCAGTCTTGGGGCAGTTAAAAAGTTATTAATAGATATTGTTTTAACTTGTCAGTAAATCATCAGTTTGAGATTTGAGAGTGTATTAGTTAAAACACGTAAACTGGAAACTGCGTGAGAATATATAATAATGTTCTGTGCAGCCTTTGCACCTAAAGATGGCCATACACAGGCTGATAAAAGCTGCAGACGCTCCAGGCTTTGTCAGCAGAATATTCGCCTGTGTATGGAGGCATCCTGATGGCTCACCCAACTTATATCTGCCAGATATGTATTGGCCAGGTTCAGCCAAAGTCACACCTGGCGTATGGTCTGTTTCTCTCAACCTGTTTTGAAGGTAGGCGGAGAGAAGAAGCAGATCCATTAAGACACATTTAGATTAATTTTCCCTTAAAGAGGAAGGCCAGTAAAAAATTTTGCATTTGTCATTAAATAACATGATTCAAACATGTCATTAAAGGTAGAAGACAAAATGGCCAACTAAAGAGCTGCAGAACAATATACTGTACTTAAATTATTAAAAAGAAAAGAATGTAGGTTAACTAACAATAGCATTATCTATCTCAAACATTAATTAATGTGTTAACTTTAAACAGGCATAGATTATGGTGAGCATTTTTTTCCATGCAACAAGAAAAATTAGCATTAGGCAATTACCTTAGATAGCCGAGTTAAATGTTATTTTTTTACCAGAAAACCAAAGGGATGAAAATGAACAGATGTTAGTAACAGTATTACATGGAAGGTCGGATTTGGGGCATAGACAGGAAAAGTGACAACGGATTGGATATATACGTACAATCCTGGTGTTTTTCTAATGCAACCTCAAGCTTGTCTTTCATCTTCTGTAGATTTCGGACTTGTTCTGCGTATTCTTTGAGAGGAGACGGACAGAATAGCGAGATAAAGGACAAGGTGGGAAAAGCAACAAGAGGACAACACAGAACCAACACAGAAGGGAAAAAATAAACAAACCATGAGTGGGAAAAATGACAGGGGAAACCACATCTCCGGCATTACAAAATAGATAGTTACTAGGTGGCAAGTCTACTGGGGTGGACACTTCACAACAAGGAACATACATGGGTATGGATTTAAGGCTGCAAATGGATTCAGAACTAAACTTTTACTAAGCGATCTATGGGCTAATGTGAAAGTACACGGTTTGCCTTAGTACTAGTTAACTGATGGAAGCTGCAATTGTTGGTCTGCTGTGTAGTAATCGTCGGTTACAAGATCTTTTGCAGCTGTCATTACGTATTCTCCCTGACCATTTCTCTGTGTTTCCTTCCAAATAGGAGTAGGTTTCCAAGAAGGACTATTAGCTAAAGATTGCAATAATAATTTCAGTGGTCCATTTTGAGAAAATAATAGCTGATGACCAGAAAAACTATGATGTAGCCAGATTCAGCAGTTCTGCAATAGCTTCTCTGAAATCTGGTCTCTTAAGCTGTCCATTCACATGTCACAATTGGTTTTGAAAATTTCAGACGTGACACACCAAGCAGTATGTGGCTGCCTGCAAATCACTTAGAAAAGTTGCTTGGTACTCAACAATGATGCCCCAGGGAGCTTGTCTGCCAGCCTTACCCCTACCCAACCACAACACCCATTTATGAAATTCGGAATGAAAGGTGCGATTCCAATCCAAGTAGGGAGACAACAGTCCTTGCACAGAGGGATGCTCAGGGACAAATGACTCCCTTCATGCTAATGCAATGGATAATTTATAGGGATGCACCGAATCCACTTTTTTGGATTCGGCCGAACCCCCGAATCCTTCACAAAGGATTCGGCCGAATACCGAACCGAATCCGAACCCTAATTTGCATATGCAAATTAGGGGTGGGAAGGGGAAAACATTTTTTACGTCCTTGTTTTCTGACAAAAAGTCACACAATTTCCCTCCCTGCCCCTAATTTGCATATGCAATTAGGATTCGGTTCGGCCGGGCAGAAGGATTCGGCCGAATCCAAATCCTGCTGAAAAAGGCCGAATCCTGGCCGAATCCCGAACCGAATCCTGGATTCGGTGCATCCCTAATAATTTACCAAATAGTTGAGTGGCGATTTTTCCAGATATATTTGAATCAGTTTTATGCCCACTACTTAATGGCTGGACGTTATTAAATGCCAAATCTGTCTACCAATGGGCTTTCAGATATGATGCGGTCATAGTTATACTGAAAATTCTGTCACTGAAATCTGTGAAAGAAATCTGGCTGCATTGATACTGACATGACATAACAATAACCAGACCCATAGCTCCAACATCAGCTACTGTGTGCATTAAAGGGAATGCCAACCCCAAAAATATTTTTTTGCCTAATAAATGTAATTCTAAGCAAGCTTGTAATATACATTCAATACACATTTTTTATGTTTTTTAAGTTATTTGTATATGTATTTCTATTGAAGGCAGTATTTGTCCGTGCCTTTATATTCTCTGCCCTGGTGGCTCAGACTGTTGACACAACCTAAGACAAGGCAGCTGATTAACAGACATGTCTTTGCTGGGGAACGAAGACTTCTGCAATGTTGTTTAAAATGTAACAACCAGGAGTTAAGCAAATTCAGCATTCAATAGTAATTGTTCTTGCAAATAACTTTAAAAGCACTGATATTTTTTAATACATTTATATTGGAAAGTTGCTTAAATTACATTTTCTTTCATTAGGCAAATTTTTATTTTGACTTGCCCTTTAAATCAGTTCAATAGTGCCCTTTGGGATCAGGAACAGTGGAGGTAACCTTGAACCCAGCATCCTAAAACTTTCCTAAAAATTTCTCTCCGGATGCTGGATAATTTAATTTTCTAAGTCTGGTCCTTGGGTTGCTATAATCGGCTGCTGGTTTACGTACCCAGAGCCTGCACTGTATGTCAAATGCGGCTTTCCAAGGGCTTGCTGGCACACCCAAGTGACTGAAAGCACAACATCTTGTGCGTCCTCGCCAAACAAAACATGAAGCTCATGTAATATGTAAGAGGGTCCAATCCCAGACAATTACATCATTTGGGTGCATCAGTGATATCAATAACACACTGGTGTCTGGCAGGCAGTCTTTAATAGTCAATACAGGTTGCTTTGTATAATGGGGTCCATTTACTGAAGTGCGGTAAAAATATGCGCACAAAATATAGACAAATTTGTCTTACTAACCTGCGGTAAATATAAATTTGCAAATTTTCTTGCGCAGGAACATGTTTTTGCCAGTTATCGCATTTGTTACAGCGAAATGCACAAAAGACAAAATTAACGGCAGAATATTCACAAACTTTTACCGCCATCTATACAGTGGCGGTAATTTATTTTTTCGCCAGAAAATTCTCAAGGGGACAAGAAATATCCCATAACACCTTGTTTTACCCATCATTCTGTTCCTGTTGCCATTCCTGACAGGAGAATCAAACATGTTTTGGATTTTTCTTTTGTCTGCTGCTACAGCAGCTTTTTCAGATGAAAGACAATTTATTATGGCTAGGAGGGACCAAAGGCTTCATCAGCCTAGATTAAACTACATTTATATGATGCACACAGATTTATTGGTAAAACTGGTTTATAAATTTTATTTATATGATTCTATTGGCAGGGGGTAAGTATTGTGACTGGATGTATTAAAATGTGGATTTACATGATGCCTACATGTTTTATTGGGTGACATCTGTTTACTGTGTTGTTGATAAAGTTTAGCAGTTTTGAAGATACCTATCTGGCCATGAATCATGCCATAGTAAACGCCATAAAACAAGACTATTTTATAACATAAATATTCGCAAACTTAATTTGTTGCCAGCAACTCGCTAAAATTACCGCTAACGTAAGCTGGTTCGTTAACGTAGTTACCGCAAGTGAACGCAATGACTTCTGAGCACATCGCTGTTTAGTAAACGTAGTCGATGTGAATATTTGGACGGAAAAATATTTGCAGCGATAACATGCGGAAACTTAAAGTCAAATTTACCTAAAACTGACCCTTATGAACCAAAAACATGGAGTTCACGCCATCTTTGTGCAGTGTTGCCACAAAAACGACATTTCCCATAAAAATGTAATTAGTGCTGATTATCAGGTATTCTGATATCGACGATACACTGGTGCAAATAAAAATTATACATCAAGGTGGTCCAACCTGCCAATTTGCAGTTAAGATAGTTAGATATTATGTATTATAAATATTCCTTCATTTGAGGAAAAAAACATACAGCTGCATGAAAGAGTCTATACACCAAAGGACATTAGTATCCATTTAGATTCTGAACAATGCTTCTACTTGTTATGTAAAGAAACAAGTAGGAGAACTCAATAAATATGCTGATGAAGGGGAAATAAAAATGCTTCCCCACTCAGTGTTGCTGCACCCAACCAGTGTCATATTAGCAACATTTTTTACTGGTTAAATTCACTTTAACTATGTAACTAATTAACTTTAAATTTTACTTTAAGGGGCCCATTTACTTTGCTTGAGTGAAGGAATAGAATAAAAAAAACTTTGAATTTCGAATGTTTATTAGGCTACTTCGACCATCGACTTGGCTACTTCGAATCAAACGATTTTTCAATCAAACTATTTGCGGTAAATCCTTTGACTTCGATATGTAAATCTGCCCCTATGTATGTGTAAAACACAGACTGCTTTAAATTATATTTTACAAAACTATACTAGTGACAACTGATCATCTTGGGAAAAATTTATATCAGCGCTATATGGTTTGTATACATTTAATTTTTACTAATTATGGCTCCCAATTGTCCTTATTTAGGTGAGACAGTTATAAACACCAAAAAAGATGGGGATTACTAGAAAATGAGCTGGGTTCCAGGAAGATTTTGCTGAATGGTGGGCCACATCAGTATTTATAACAAACATATTCTAAATTTAGTATATGCGTCTATTTATTTTATGTCATTTTATTTCATATAGCTGCCTCCAAGAATGGTATGTTACAACATGGGCCGGTTTTTCTGCTCAAGTATTCAAAGTTCCTGGAGCTGCCTGAACAGTTCCGGGCAGGTTATACGAGTCAGCTCAGACTCCTTGCAGTTTGCCTTCTATTTAACCCTGTGTGTGCCAGAGCATCTGCTGGGAAGATCAAAAGGTGTCTACTGTTAGTGCTTCAGAAGCTGCAGGGTTAAGACTTTTTAAAAATAATTTTACATAGTTTGTACAATAAGCCCTTTTAATTTCAAAGACAATATCCCTTTACAAGGCAAGTGTGGGGGACAGGCAGACCACATAAACAAGTGTTTTTCATCAACACAAGGACCATTTGGCAGGAACACTATGAGCAGACAGGAGATAGCTCACCACAGAAAAACTCTATTCTATTCATTCCTATGGGATTTTTAGAAGCGTTATTTCTCAAATGTGAACTATAAGTTTCACCCATTAATAAATAAAACACATCCAAAAAATCCATATGAATAAATAGATAGTGGGTGAACTTTTTTATAGTGAGTTCTAACTTCCACATTTTGATAAATTTGCCCCTCAGTAACAGGTGTGGCACCCATTATTTCTCAACTAAAACACAAAATTAAATGTTAAGCAAGACAGTGCTTGAGTGTTACCCATTAGCTTGGCTTCAAGGCGGCGGATCTGCTCGTTCTTCCTGGAGATCTGCGAGGAGAGGTCTTCCCTGGAGCTGCTACCATCTGAGGCCTAGAAAACAAGAAGAACATATGTTTTTATTAACTGTAAAATGTAACTGTAAAAATGTTTCAATTTTTTTTTATGATGGATAATGAATAATATCCATTTAAAAAATGTCCAGATTTGCGGAATTAGAAGGCTCCAGACTCCTTTGGATAGCAATAATATGTTTGCTTACTTGACTTGAAACTAGGGATGCACCGAATCCAGGATTCGGTTAGGGATTCAGCCAGAATTCTGCCTTTTTCAGCAGCATTCTTCCCTTCCCTAATTTGCATATGCAAATTAGGATTCGGACTTAGTTTGGTGTTCGGCCGAATCTTTCACGGAGGATTCAGGGGCTCGGCCGAATCCAAAAGAGTGGATTCGGTGCAGCCCTACTTGAAACGGATGTGTGTAACTTTTAGATTTGTGTATTCTACATCTATACAGTACACTGACATGAGGCATCATCAGATCTAATTTTCAGCCCAGACAAATCAGAGGTGGTCTAAGGTGACCATACATCAGGATACAATAAGGGCAATAAGGTAAAAACCAACAGAGATGCCTAATAAAATCTGTACATTTAAAACCACCTTTAGTTTTCCAATTCATTAAGCAGCATGAAACATGTGGGCTTATCTTACAAAGAAGAATTCAAAATGGAACTCACAAAGTCATCTCCTGAATCGGCACCCACTGATGTGATGGACTCCTTGCTGATAGTACGGGGGATTCGAGCAGCCCCACCAGGCCGCGGAGATACGGCTGCCTCCTCTGCAATTTTTTTCTTCAGCTTGGTGAACATGGCTTCCACCACTTTGTTCCCTAAGACTTTGTTAAGCGAGCCTTGAAACAGCAGGTATTAATAATCCTTTCCAGAGAGTGAGGGTTCAAACAAAAAAAGTGCCAAAATGCTTCAGATCACCCCAGAATTCAAATTATATCCCATAATGCACCTGAAAAGGAATATATTGACATTTTATTAATCACGTAATCTAATCCAACGTGGAATGTAAAAGCAATACAGTTCATATGGTCAGTGGCCCTAAAACTAAAAGCAGAACAAATGAGTTGTTTGTATCACTCAACCTATTGAATGTATTGGGGACACCTGTTATGGGCTGGTGAAGCAGCAGCAGGTAAACCCCTGGGACAACATCATGGCTCTAGTGCTATCCTGTTTTAGCTCAATGTACTGGGCCACACATTAGGGCCATGGGAAGTGGATAGTGTGCATCAGTTGAAGGTTGAGCATGGACTGAAAGAACAAAAAACTTGGTTGATTGTCACACCACAGGAGGAGAGAAAAATAAAACAAATTAATAATGCATAGTCACTTGATTCTAGTGAGAAATGCAATGCTGAATGGTAGATTTAGACGAGTTCGGGTTCTGTTTAGGCAGTTGATGTGTAACCTGAGGGCTAGTGCTACACCACCATGGGCACAAAATTAAAAACTGAAACAAGAAGTAGAGCACAACAGATTCATGTTCTTGCCCTGAATGACATGCAAGTTGGTGATGTCTTTGTGCTACCAAGCAGAAAGAGACACAACTCTTTGCACAGAATGGTGCAAATTGAAAAATAAAAGTGTTTTGTAAATGAGGCCTTGTATTTGTAAGAAATACTTTACTTATTATTTAATTTCTAATTAACAACAGTGAGTGTCTTTTAGCCTGTATAGAACATTCATTCGCTGCATTCCACTTAGCTTGTCTAGAATTTACTATTCATCAACAGAAGAGCACAATCTGTTTTTCAGAAAGATCACCTTTATTAATAAATGCAAATGTGCAGGGAACCAATGTTCTGTACATAGGTTATTGAAGGAGACAAGTCTGCTTAGTAAGTGTTGGTTTGTGTTTATATGTAGGCTGAGAATGAGATGATCAGCTGGCCTCTGTTTACTCTCGGCCTGCTTTCACAGGCACTGCATCAGCCCGGGTGCAGTCACCTTCAAACAACTAGTTGTTTTCAGATACATCACCAGAAATTAGGGATGCACAGAATCCAGGATTCAGTTCGGGATTCGGCCTTTTTCAGCAGGATTCGGCCGAATCCTTCAGCGCCGGCAAAACCGGATCTGAATCCTAATTTGCATATTCAAATTACGGGCAGGGAGGGAAATTGCGTGACTTTTTGTCACAAAACAAAAAAATTAAAACATGTTTTCCCCTTCCCATCCTTACTTTACATCTGAAAATTAGGATTTGGATTTGGTATTCGCCCTGAGGATTCGGGGGTTCGGCTGAATCAAAAATAGTGGATACGGTACATCCCTACCAGAAATAATGACTTTTTCCAATGACTTTCTATATTCTGTCTGTGACTATTTTTCTAATAATAATAAGTGTAAAGTGTAATTTTTCACCTTCTGAAGCAGCTCTGAGAGGGAGAGGGTCGCCGACCCTGTAAACTGTTCTAAATTGATACATTTAGTTGATACATTTCTTATCTTTGTCTTTTTTTTCTACAGGTAGCGGTTTGTTTGAATTGATACAATAGTTGCTAATGCTCCTGATATACTGCTGAGAAATGCATCAACTAAATGTTGCAAAACTGTAACAGTTAGGAGAGCAACCACAGATATAATAAAGTCAAATGAAAGATCAACACAAATATGATTAACCTCTGTATAATAAATTATTTGTTCACCTGAAGGCAAGTCTTACATTAAAGGGACTGCTTGGAATTAAGAGAGTTACATATCAAGAACGGTTAAAGGAATCTCCCGTTGCAAGTCCACCACAAATCAGGAATGTGGGCAGTTTCTACTAGTTTACATTAGACATTTCACTATTGGACAGATGTTAAAGAACAAAAAAGTGTAAATCAGTGGGGGGTAAAGGGGCTGTTTACCGTTGAGTTAACTTTTAGTATGATGTAGAGAGTGATATTCTGAGACAATTTTCAGTTGGCTGTCATTTTCTATTATTTGTGGTTTTTAAGTTATTTAGCTTTTTATTCAGCAGCTCTCCAGTTTGCAATGTCTTCAATCTGGTTGTTAGGGCCCACATTATCCTACCAACCATGTATTGATTTTAATAAGAGACTGGAATATGAATAGGAGAGGCTTGAATAGAAAAATCAGTAATAAAAAGTAGAAATAGCAATACATTTATAGCCTTACAGAGCATTTGTTTTTTAGATGGGGTCAGTGACCTCCATTTGAAAGCTGGAAACAGTCAGAAGAGGAAGGCAAATAATTAAAAAACTATAGAAAATAAATAATGAAGACAGACAGAAGTTGTTTAAAATATAAAACATGCTCAGAATTGAATCACCCCTTTCAGCAACCCTCTGTGATTACAACTGCTAACCTTAGGTCCTAGCTGGTGCTCCGCTTCACTAAAAAAAACACAATGACCTCGGGTATAAATCCTGTGAACACGGCACTGACATTTTCTGTTAGTTTCCAAGTGGTCCCTTGGTGTTCCAGTTCCATACATAGAAGCAGTACGGTAACATTTACAACAGGTGTATTTCAAGAGTTGGAGGAAAAGTCTGGCATACCATTATTCAAGCTGGTGATGCCTGACGCACTGAGAATGAATAAGACATTTCTATGGTCAGAGCTGAAAATAGATATGAGCTGAGAATGAAGCCCATGCATCACTAAATTTCAGACCCTCACCTGACCCACCATGCTAGGCAGAATTACAAGCAATAAATACACTCACAAGGCAAGCAGTGTTCACAGAAGGATAATAAGCATTGCAGGGGCAACATGTACTATCGAACACTACAGAAACACAGAAACTGATTGTAAGAGAAACACGACTAATCTAATTCTCCACACAGTAGTAGGAGTTCAGATCCATTACATAAGGAAGCCTGACTGGCTCACAGGCTGCTATGACAAGTAGAAATGACACCTTTTCCTGCCAATAGAAACGACTTAATGAAATCATAATGGGGAATGCTGTCACTGTTTAAGCCAGACCAGCTGTTAGGGTTTCATAACACAAACTGTCTGACGGGACAGAAACAAATGCACATGCCACACACACATACAAATCACAAACTAGTTTTTAATAACATAAAAAGTCTTTCCATTCATGCCACCAGAACAGACAGCCATTCATTATTATACCACAACTACCAGCATCCATTGCTAGCCTTCTTTAAAAAAAAATACATTCTGGCTAACTCGCCTTATTGTGATCACTATGCAAAGCGGAGACCTGGATGTTACCCTGATGCTTAGGGTTCTCTAGATCAATACAGAGGTTCTGTCTTGTGTAAGAAACACTAAGAACTAGAAAATACATTTGCAACAACCTCTGTCTGCTCATCTAATTAACAATAGGTCCAGCCAATGGTAAAGTTTTTTTTCTTCATCCTTAAAAAAGTAACAACTAATCAGCTATTGCTCCTGTTTGATGAACTGGGGTAAAACTTGTGAAAGAAAAATTCGAATTGGTCGCTATGGCAAACTAACTCTGTAGTAAAATCACCAGCAGAGCCCGTCTGCCTCATTAATTAATTTACAATAAAAAGCCGCACACCTCCACTAGTTCAATCTGTAGCCTTGGGTGTCCCAAAAAAAACTGCTCCCTTGTCCATATAGCAATATTTCAGATGACAGCACTCTTATCAAAAGCTTTTAGTAGCAGTTTCTGGGCACAGCTATTAATAAACCTTTTAAATAGGAAGTTACCTGAAATATTTTCCTTTAACTTAGGCCAGCGGTTAGAGACATAAATACTTGACCCAAAAAGGCTTTAGCGGTCTATATGCCAGGTTTGCCATCACAAATACATAACAACCTAAAACTCTGGTACTTCTGCAGCCTTAGGGCACTAGCACTATTAGAAGCATACCTCCCAACTGTCCCGTTTTGATTGAGACAGTCCTGCTTTTGACAGCTCAAGTCCCGGATATGTACAGAGTTTCTCTTTGATCTGTGGCATTGAACTGCCAGAAAAAGATACAAAGTTTCTAACTTAGTTGGCTCTTGGCATACTTATACGTTTGTAACTGTTTTAAATAAGATAAGAACTTACACAACTTAAAGGGCAATTCACCTTCATTAGCAAAACTGTAATAACGCATAGTAACCACAGAAATGTGTTCAAACTTTCATAACCTGACAAATGGACACGGTAATTAGGGGGTGTGGTCACAACAATGGGCATGGTCAAAAAAAACTTGCATCGGACAATATTTTTGTCCCTCTTTCTGTTTCCAAAATGTTGGGAGGTATGCAGAAGCATGAAAATGGTCCAAAGTACCAGTGTATTATCCTGGATGTTAGCTAGGGGCTACAGCAAGGTCAGCGTATTAGTGTTTGAATCATACCTTTCAAAACTGAAAAATTCACAGTGCTGGAATCGCTGCAGGCCCACAATTCAGTTAGTCTCCCTCTTTAAAGCTGGCAATTCCTGTCCTGCTCAGCAGGCCTGTGATGTCATGCCAGCACCTGTCAGGTGAGGTGGATTCCAATTGGTGGTTGGCTACAGCTGATGACAGTGGTGGGCAACACACAGGAAGCAGCTGTGTAGAAATGTGAGGTCAAAGGTCATAGTCTGGGATGTACCACTTAGCACAGGGGAGTTTGCTGCACTTGTCTAACCTCACTGCAGTTCCTAGTAGCACCAAACACAGGCCACAGCACTGACCCCAAAGTGATACAAAATGGATACATACAAGAAACAGGGAATGTAAGACAAGGTCTCTGAACAAAGGGGAAGATAGAAGACAGAGCAACCGAGCAGAAGTGAAAGGGGCAGCCTTCTCTTACTCCTACACTCAGCTTGTTTTCTCTCACACTATCCCACTTGCTTTCATACAGGAGAAGGGGGCAGTCTACTGTATTACCCGTGCAGGCCCTCTTCCTCTAAATGTATAGAGCCCGAAAAGGGGGGGAAGGTTTTAAATCAAATTTTTACCTCTTTCAAATGTAAAAAAAACATCAGAGCCGCAGAGAAATCCTCTTTGCTCCGTGGCTAGGATGAAACGAGAGCTGGGCGTGTTCTTTCATTATTCCACAGGAAGTGGTCATGTCTGTGAGTGACACCTCAGCAGCACAAGCCACGCCCCCTGTCTCTCAGCCTGTTCAAGCTATAATCACATTGTTTCTAGTCATGGTGGTCAGTGGAGCTGCTGTAGCTTTCTCTAAACGCTATTATAGAGAGCCTTTATTCTCTTTTAGCTGTCATTCACAGCTGTTTTACCTTCCTCTCATGGAACATGACAACATCCATTAAAGCAGTAGCTCTTATAGTATGTTGTAATCACAATTCCCTTCAAATCACAGTTTGCTTCATCTAAGGTTGATCACAGCTGGAGGGCTGGCTGCCACCTATGTCTGGACTGAGAATCAAAATTCATTTCAGGTCTACAGAGGCACAAACACCCCTCACAGAGGCCCAAACAGCCCCCCACCAGCCCATTAAATATAGTGTCTGTCTATGACAACTTACAGCAGCCCCTCTGGCATTTGCCAGGACCCACAGATTGCCAGTCCGGGCCTGCCCACCCCCCATGTAATACTATAACAAGGTGACCCTTGTGATGTCCCGATCCATTCGATAACAGTGGGTCCAGCTTTTGGTATTGCCAGTCCTGCCACTTTGAGCCCCTGTTCTGGTGATGATTAGGTCACAATAATGGTAACCTGCACCTAGGGTTGCCGGTATTTTACCTGCCTGGCTGGTAAAAATGATGGTTGTTCCCAATGTTATTAATAGGGAAAAAAGGTAAATATATCGGAAGGCCAGAAAAGGTGGTAACCCTACCTGCACAACATAGATACTTCTAGCAGGATTTAACCTTGCTCGTTTATTTGCGGATGCAACGTGCCCATGTATGGGGTTTTCCAATGGGCCTGCATGACTGATATCTGGGCAAAATCAACCAGATATCGATCAGGCAGGGTTAATTTTCCCTTGCAATCGAGTCTTCTTCCCGTCTGGGCCCATTGCCATTGTTGTAATCCAATCGTTTGCCCTGCAAAGCCCTGTAATCCATTTGATAACCCCCAGCCCAGGCTTTTTTGGCAACCTCGCCAAACTAACGGATCTTATAATGTATGGCCACCTTAACTCTGAACTGAAACAAAACTTGCAGGTGGGGTAAGGGCCTGGCACTTACAAGTAGAGCTTGATGAAAGGTAACAAGCAGGAGCTTAAGGCGACAGGTGTGGCATTACTCCCAGCTGTCCCAATTTTTGTGGGACAATCCTGATTTAACAATTTACTCCGCCGTCCTGGATCCTTATTGAAATATACCGCATTGCAGTTTGATCTCCTTAAAAGCTGCACTGAACAAAAGCCTGAAAAAGTTTCACACACTTAATGAGATAAGGAGGCTTTTGGCCTCAGAATATGCAACACCTGCACTTAGATACATTTACATATTGTAACTTAATATGCAGCAAGTCTCTTGGGGGGGGGGGGTTTACCTTTATTAGCAAAACCATACTTACAAATACACCATGGCCCTAAGCAGGCCCGGACTGGCAATCTGTGGGTTCTGGCAAATGCCAGAGGGGCTGCTATAAGTTCCCATAGAAAGTCAGTATTTAGTGGGCTGGTGGAGGCTGTTTGGGCCTCTGTGGGGGCTAATTGGGCCTCTGTGTACCTGAAATGCAAGGGCTATTTTAATTCTCAGTGCGGACCTGGCCCTAAGACCCCCAGAAATGTGTTGAAACTTTCCATAACCTGTCAAAATAAATTTTGTAAAATGGCCAAAAATCAGCCAGATATTGATCGGGCAGGTTTGATTTTCCCGCATCAGCTAGTTGATGTGGTTCTCGTCCTCACCAAACCAACTAACTTAAAATGTATGGCCAACTGAAGCAAAACTAGCAGGTGGGGTAAGGGTCTGGCACTAGCATCACTAGCAAGTAGGACATAACCTGTCAAAAATCTAAATAAATTTTGTAAAATGGGTGTGGGGCACATCACTACTCTGCTCTTCTATCCAGCTGGGTTCAGTTAAGGTAAGGGTCCAAACCCGGAGGAAAGGTGCAGTAGCGTATCTTTCAGGGCCCAGGACCCCAAAAAAATTTCAGGCCCACCTCCTGCATGAAATTGTAGGTGACTCACAACACACGCAAGCTTCACAGGCACTTCTATTCCCCCTCATCCTTGCAGTTGTAGGGTCTGCCCTCTTTTTAGATAAACAAATGCTGCCTGTCCACATGGAGGAATATGTTTTCTTGTCATTATCCAAGAGCAAATATGAGAAGTTGGCCCTCTAGTTGTCATTCAACAAGAACTACCTCCATCCAAGGGTGAAGGCAGGTTAGACTGCTCAATGAGCAGCAATGAAACAAGGCAGGGTGGTACACAGTTAATGCATAGCATCTGATTTACCATCCTGACTGAAGATGGTGGCAAGGACAGGTTGAGTTGGTATATAGGGAGCAAGCTGACTCTCAGAGCACCTCAGTTTTCACTTGATCTAGTAAAGGGTGGCTGTGTTTTTAAGAGGGCAAGGTAACAGGGAGACCAGTTATCAGCGATGGATTTAGTGGGCAGGTGCCCGCCCGCATACTCCCCTCCAGTGCGAGCCCACATGCACCCCTGCATCGGAGCGCTGGGGAGCTGAGCTCCCCGGTAAGCGGCATGCCACCCCTATTATTCTGCCGCCCTTGGCCCGGGGCCTTTGTAGCCTCGCCACAAGGCCAGTTATTAGACAAGTAGTTAGGAAAATCCAATATAATTTTACAAACATGTTGTTCTGATACCTCTAACTAAAGTAAAGGGTTAGGTGGACTGCAACTATTGTTGGTAGCAGGTCACAGGCCATATTACAGAGACAGGTTGAATGAGAAGGCTGGGAATCCAGGGCTTTAGTGTCATAGTGGTACTGTACTGGTTTATACACCCCTATGACATAGGTACTACCCTTACAGAATGATGTTAAGTTGTAGTTGGATGTACCCTTTCATTTTCAAAGAAATATTTATTTTTGAACATGATTTCCCCTCAAACTGAAAATTCACTAAAAGAATAAATTCAGCAGAAAGGATTCTTAAACCAACAGCAGATCAGATACATCACTGGACAAAACCAAGTCTGGAAGGTGTACTTGTTGGCATAGTCATACGATTATTTTTAAAATCCAAAACTCTATAGGTTAGTGTAGTTATTATTTCTTCTATTATCACTGGAGTATAGTCACGCAGCAGTCACTGTGCAGTTCCCCATCTGTATCCATGCCTCCAAATATAAAACATAAATGTACAATTCCCTGTTCCAGTGTCTTGCTTGTTGCAGATGAACATTCATTTAAGTTACTTTCCTCTTTCGCTTTACAAGGAAGTTTTTCAGCATTATCTGTATTAGTCCTTGTTTTCCATGGAAGGAGACACATGGAATGATCCAACCTTGCAGGAGGACATGCAGAATCAAACTTCAACTGTTTCCACACAAGTGTTTCTAAAGGAAAATACAAGAAATAAAAACACTCAAAATGGCAAGCTACTTCAGTTGTAGGTATGGTTGCTCTGTAGACATGTTATCAGAAACATATCTGTATCAAAGACTGCCTGTCTGACCAATATTTGTCCCTTAATCAAACCCATTTAGTTGAGGACCCACATTGCCATGCTGATGATCACAGAAGTAAGAAAGTGTTTTAAAACCCACAAAAAAAACTTTGTAGCAAATGGATGCAATAAACTAAAGAGGAGCTGCTGTATGCTATACCCAAGTCTCCCCCCATGCCATTGGTAATACCAAAAGAAACCGTGCTATCTTCTCGCTTCCATCAGGGATTAAGGGTAAGTCTTAGGATATTTGGATGGGTCAGCACATATTGAGAGGCTTAAATTCAATAGATTTGCATGAAGCTGGCATAAAACAGATTTAAAAAAATAGTCTTTACTTCAGAATTAGACATACCTGTGTCATATCTGTACATAGAGTTTGTAGCCCCTGTGCTAGTCATGCCACCAAACATATAAATATAAGATTTCCAGGCCACAGAGGAATGAGCTGCACAAGCAGGAGGTAGATCCCCCTTTGTTTTCAAACGTTCCCACTTCATGGTATCTAAAAGAAAACAAGGATTAAACATGTTCCATGGGAACTGAAAAGAAAAAAAATAGCTAAAATATGAGATTTACCTGTATCTATGCAAAACATATCTTTGAAAAAAGTGCTTCCTGCCATGCCACCATGAACAAACAGTTTAGTACCTAATGCTGTAAGAACATGGCCATGGCGAGCCTGTGGTGGATCTCCTGATGTCACTGGCTGTGTCCATGTCATGGTAGCTAAAGAAAAAATAGCTCATTTTATTTTTAAATACTAAAAAGCACAAAATGCTTTTTTTTACATAAAGCATTTTAATAAATGGTATATGTATACAAAAAAACATGGCAACAACAGAATCAATATTATCCAAATATGCAATATATTACCTGTGTCATATATGTAAAGGTTGGTGTCTGCAACTGGTTCTGCTCCTTTTTCTCCTCCTCCAAACACGTAAAGCTTATCTTCAATGGCGGCTGAGGAGGTGTGGAAAGTCCTCGGAGAAGGGGGTGTTCCCATCACTTTTGGGCTTTTCCATGAAGCAGCCCCTTAAATTAAAACAAAACAATGTAGCAGAAACAATTATTTGTAATCCTGACTTTCCCAAGAAGTTATTTTGACTAATTACAACTGCTTTGAGAGGGAGAAAGAGAGGCCTGCTCAGGATAACATATGGCAGCATAAAACAGATGCTTTTTCACACTAGAGTATCTCAGCAGCTGACACACTGCATACATCTTAAGGGCAAGGGCACACGGGCAGATGTGGGGAGATATAGTCACCTAGCGAGTAATCGCCTCTTCTGCGGGGTGACAATCTCCCCGAATTGCCTTCCCCCTGCTATAATGAGAAAACGCCAGCGCAATGGCACTCTCAGTGCTTCGATTTCCAAAGTTGCCTGAAGTTGCCTCAAGAGGAAACTTCGGGCAGTTTTGGAAATCTAAGTGCCGCAAGTGCATTGCCGCAGGCTGTGTGCCCCTGCCCTTAAACTATTAGGAAGCATACTCAGGATTCTTCGTACTGTTGGTGGAAAAATAAATAAACCAGCACCATTTATAGCAATATAAAAGAACGTAACAATTGGAGCTGGGTGGAAATTGGTGACTTTGTTAACATAGTAAATACAAATACGCTGTACTCAACTCTAAGAAGCCTGATGAGTATCTGCTCCAGTACTAGAAAATCACAATTGGAACAACACTATCCGATGAAGACTATGAACAGACAGAGACTTGGTTCCGCTGCTCTGAGTCTGAGTTTTTCTTCAAACTGAGAGAAGCAAATGTGCTCTGTGCCCAGCTACATTAATTTGAACCGCTTATTCTTGTATCCAGCCACATGCAGCAGAGCAGAGGTCTACTTGAAAATGCCGGCTTTCTCGTGTTTGGCCCGACCACCAATGCGTATGCCTGCACACAAGCGGGTTTAATATAAATCAGTGGACATGGGGCACTGAGAGGTTCCTACTTCTCTCAGCCTGAAAAAAAAGCATAGGTTAAGAGCTGCGGGGCCAATGCTACATCTTCCCATAGCCTAACAGGCATACCACAGAATAATAACATAAAAGATTAAGTATTAGTTGAGAGCATGTAAAATCTGAATTTCTAGTTTAGAACACGAAGCAGAAGTACTTTCACACACATGGTGGCAGGCCTGGACTGGCAATCTGTGGGTTCTGGCAAATGCCAGAGGGGCTGCTATAAGGTGCCATAGAAAGTCAGTATTTAGTGGGCTGATTGGGCCTCTGTGTGGGCTGATTGGGCCTCTGTGTACCTGAAATGCCAGGGCCTATTTTAATTCTCAGTCCGGACCTGCATGGTGGTCACAGACTCTCAGTAGGTAAAATTGATGTCATCAGGCCCAGATTTGTGGCAAAGAGCCTAAATGTGCACACTCATGAAAGGTGATGAAGGGTGGGTGATCCCCCTCGAAACATTGAATGTTTATTTTAGCTTATTTTCACAATATTCATTGTTCTACATTTCTTTTTTTCTTTAACACCATGCCTTATACCAGCAGACAAAGTGCAAGCATGACTATCGGTAGGGCAGTAGTTCCTTAAAAAACAAATAGGAGATAAAGAGGACAGAGTCTTATCATTGTGTCATATTAACTAGTAAACGATTCTTTGAATTAGAATACAAGGCTGCATACCTGGGTTTAAGACCTGAACACAGTTTCTATTTTCTGCTTGCTCTGCTCCTGCAAATACCCATATGTTGCCTGGATTGCTGGCAGAAATGAAGCTTGCATGTTCATATCGAGGTAACAGGCCTTCTGAGTCTGGGTTGTCCCACTCGTGATTATCTATTGAAAATCGCAAAACCATAAGTAAGACAAAAACCACGAAGCAACATAACAGAATTAAAAAGAACTTTACAACACATAAGACATATGCAAAATCCCATGCAGTGTTCAGCCATTTCTTTTCCTGCTCTAGAGCCTTCATCCAAACAGATGTCTCATCATCTATTCTTTTCTGCACAGCCATGTCTATAACAAAAATTGCAATATAGCTTTGCTCTGTTGTAATTCAAGTTCAAAGAACATAAACGAGGAAATCAATATAAAGGGAAAGTTCACTTTATAATAAATTTGCTATGGTTTCTAGGCACTGACTAGGCATTTGCTTGAATGTCAAGATGAACAGGAGAAAGCCTTTGCAAGAAATAATTCACTGTCTTCTACAGTTACATTTAAGGTCCTTTTTTTAAATTCTCTGCTTATATTTAATGAACCACTAATTATTCACTTTTTCTTACCAAGATCTATGATGTGAGTATCAGAATAGCAGCCACTAGGATCAGCCCCACCAAGAATGAGAATTTTCCCCTTTGAAGAATCCTCACTGGAAGATACATACATGCATGTATGACCCACCCTTGCGCTGGGCCCTTCTCCACGGGGCACCAAAGCATACCTGAAAATATACAGCCAGTACCAGCTTTAAAATATGCAACTGCACATCCCATACCTGAGTAATGCTGGGAGAAAAAGTGGCACCTGATATATTTTTCATCTGCCTCACATAACTGGAATTTCTTTTAACATCATTAACATTATCACATTTTATTTGAAAGCATATCATACACCAGTGCAAAAAAATAGTATTTGTTATGAAGATGTATTCTGAACATTCTTTTAATAAAAAAAAACACATTTCCTTTTATTATAAAGAAATAATGCATATGATTTTTTTGTAAATTCTTTATTTTTAATGTATGCATTACAGCTCATGTAAATCAACAGGTCACAAACTGTACTTTCCATAAATCTGACCTTAAAGAGCACTATGCATAAAAAATGTCTCACAAAGCAACTTAAACAGGGCATAATAATTAAAGTGAGAATATAACAGACTAACCAATAAAATGAAGTATTACATGTTACAATGGTGGGCACATATCAATAAAGAGAAATTGTCTAACTCTTTTTAGCTAAATGAAAGTATGGGGCATCTTGGATTACTATAAAGGGTTTAATGCAGATGATTTTATTCATAATCCTTTCTACCTCCTCCTATAATAAGTGGATTTAATACAATGGGCTTTGCATAAACATCACCATCTCTGCCTGTTTCTCCGGTTTACAAATAAGGAGGAGTTCATTATAAAAATGGCTCAATTGTGAACTGGTCATTTGATGAACTAGGTTGGCCACTTTCCATGAAGTAAAGAGACAATAAAGTGTAAATAAAAACAGTTTTCAATGTGAATATTTTGCACTGGGCAAGACATAAATACATAGCTATGCTATATCAAAACACTAGGTGGCATACATGTACAACAGAAACCATATTCATTCAGCTCATCTTGGATACAGGAATCTATTGCTGTAAATGGTACCCCTTATTTAGAAAGATAAAATGTATACAGTACATGTGAAAGTTATAAGCAATAGCAACCCATCTACTAGAAAACAGTATAATCTATTAATACATATTCTGAATATTCTGGATTAGGATAACAATATCTAAATGTTTAAAAGTAACTCGAAATGGTAAAAACCAAAATAAGTATTTTAAAAAAGAAACCTGGTAGTGTTTAAACAACACTGCCATGACCAGAAATCCCAGGAAAACTCACCATGTTGACATCTTGGGTAGGTCTTCTGGGTCCAGTACTTCTAGAAGTCCCATGTTTCTAAAATGCAAACTATATCACAAACAAATGTGTCAAGGTTTTTTTTTAAGTATTTCATTTAAACAGATGTTATAAAGCCAAGTATGACTGAATGTAATGGTAAAACGCTGAAGGGGACATTTAGTACATACAGCTCCCTGCCCTGTACAAAAAAAATTAGCTGCACTCCATTCACCCAATAAATAAAATGCAGCATGCCTTCAGCAGCAGTTAGGGGAGGTGAGTAGACATCATCCCTTACTCCTCTTAACTTGGGTGACATTTTTTAAGGCAAAAAGCAGGGGCGTAACTATAGAGGAAGCAGACCCTGCGGCTGCAGGGGGGCCCAGGTCCTTTCTGCATAAGGCTTAGGCAATTGCCATACAGGTAATTTTCTCCAATGATCTGATGCCTTTCTCTTACTGAATATGTGTGTGCTGACAGGAGCGTGATCAGCCCATAAGCATACACACACAAGATTTTGGCACAAAGATGCATACTGATGACAAGCTGATCCCTCACTGTTGAGTGCAAATGCATAAGAGAAAGGCAGCAGAATGGGTTATCTTCACTGGCGTTTAGATGCCAGCACAGAAAACCACTGGTGTGCCATTGGCCTAAAAGGTAGAATCACTGGGGAGTATAACGTTGTTAGGCACACTGCAATGATTCTAGGCCCTTACTTTAGAATACAGGCTGGCAGATCATAATTCTCCTAAATTGCATCCGAGACTCCTCCCATTGCCCCAAAGATGGCGTCCCAACGCCGATTACTTCCATCTAATATCGCTATGCCCACAAATATACCACTTTTAGGAACAGGTCCTAGACTATATTCAGAATACAACATCCCTACCTAAAATACCACACCCAAGACATGCCTATTTGGCATTGTGGATGAGATCGTTTTTGATTCAGCAACACGTATTCTTTTCAGAACCCTATTGTTTTATGCCAAAAAGTGAATTCTTTCTCAATGGATGACGCTTACCAGTTGGCTCAACCTACTCAGAACCCTCCTCCCATTGATGCAACTTAAGCTGGCCATAGATGTTGAGATTTTTAAAAGATCAGATCCTCATCGTGAGACCACGATTTTCTCGGAACGATCATACGATCGTACGAATTGACCATCAACTAAAAAGACCAATTTGCCAGGAAAACAAAGGGGAGCAGCCTGCTTGGCCCTGCAAACATAGATAGATTGCACTGGGACCGACAAAGATTTTTTGACCTGGCCGATCAATTTCCTGACAGATGTCGGCCAAAAAAACGTAAGATGTACAACCGTTCAAATCCCCCTAACCGCACGATAATTTCGAAGGATTGGTCGGACTTAAAATCGGTCGTTCGGCAAGAAGAATTGCCGCGTCTATGGGGAGCTTTACCTATAGGGGAAGAGGGTGCCCTCAAAAGTATGACATGGTTTGGGGAAGATGGGTTGGAGCTAAAGATTTGGTCACCCCCTTAAAAAAGCCCTCTTCCAACAGATGTTTCAAGACCAACACAAGTAGGCTGCTACCGACTGATTAATACAAGTGTGTTGGAGGAACCTTAGCCATAGGAATGTTTGTAGAATCACTGTTGTCAATTCTAATGTTGCTTTAGGTTGTATATGCATACACACAAACCTTTAAAATGCACCGGCCCAAGGTACATTTCATACAGTCATACTCCTCCGGTTTCCCAGCATCCTTTGTGCCCCACTGAGCACATGTGCTGTACAGAATTTTCTTGCAGATTTCTATACTGTGCCTGAAGAAGCGCAGAGGATGCTTGGGCAACAGAAGACTGCATACAAATACTGACGGCATATGTCTCTCTATAGGGTGCCATAGAGAACAAGAGTCTCAGTAAGCTCCTCAGTGTGTAACAACTATACAGAAAACTCCTAGCAACCCCCCTGATGCTCTGAAAGTTGTGCTGCAGCAAACACTGAATATAAATTGATTACAAGTGACTTAGGGTATCTTCTTCTTCTCCTAGTACTCTGTGCCCCCCTCCCGTACATGTATAGTGCCACAGGAAATAAAAAAAATTATCAGAACAGAGTTTTTACCTCTTATAAACAGAATCGTACGAGAGCTGCAGAGAAATCCTCCCTGCTGAGTTGCTAGGCTGAAATGAATGGTGGGCGGGTACTTTCATTCTTCCACAGGAAGTGGTAATACCTGTGAGTGACAGAACTCTGCTTTAGCTGCACAAGCCCGCCCACTGCCTCTCTGCTGCCAGGGAGATCAACCTGTTTCATAGTCACTTTGTTATGCTTGTGTTGGCTACAGGGTTGCCAGGTTGGCTGTTTTCCAGCCAAATTGGCTGGTTTTGAAAGTACAAACTAGCCAAGGTACGGATTTGGGCTACTTTTTGGACCTTTGGCTGGTTTGTACTTTGTGCCAAGCCTGCGTCTCCCAATGCATGTTGGGTCATGTAATTTGCCAACTGCAAAGTTAATGTAATACTACAATACCCAGCATGCAATGGGACTGACTTGTGTAGAAGTCGAGAGTTACCAGATTTTGGGCTCTGTATAGGGTTGCCACCTTTTCCAGGAAAAAATACTGGCCTTCCTGTGAATTTATCTTTTTTCCCTATTAATAACATTAGGATTTACCTTCATTTTTACAGGCCAGGCCAGTAAAATAATGGCCAGATGGCAACGGTAGCTCTGTACCAGGGGCAGAATTACCGGGGGAGCAGGGGGTGCGAGCGGGCCAGGGCCCGCACCCCCTCAGTGCCCCCCGGCAGTCCGCGCGTATTTTCTGGTGACTATCCTCAATTTCAGACAAAAAATCTGCTAGCTACCAAAAGGTCTAGTGATTTAGCTGCTTTACCAATATTTATTGAAATTGGTTATGAATTAGGGCCCTATGGGGGCCCCTATACCTTCTGGGTCCTCTCTGTAGTTATTTTAAATTTGAAGAAGACGTATTTTCACATATATTCGTTTATTTTTTAGACTTTTTTCACTGCACATTTCACATGCTATTTTTGGGCTACTTTTGAAGTGCCTCTTGGCTAGTTTTGGGCCGGTTTTGTAGCTGACTTTGGCTGGTTTTGAATTCTAATGGCTATAACAGCCTCCCATGGGACAGCTACCTTTCAATAAAGCAGTGACTCCTTTAGTGTTCTATGGCCGTACTGCTGTCAGATAAATACCCACAATTCCCTTCAACCTGAAGCTGGCCATAGACCAGGGGTGTCCAACCTTTTGGCTTCTCTGGGCCACATTGGAAAAAGAAAAATTGTCTGGGGCCACACATGAAATACACAAACACTTTTGATGTGTAAAATTAAACAGAAAAGATACACAGAAAAGAACTACAATACCAGTTGGATAACCAGATGGAGCTATACACTGGAATATATTATATTATTATTACTAACTGGGCAATGGACAGAGTCCCCCATCCTCCATACTCCAGGTCAGCACATTGTTACAACCTGCCATAGTAAGCCGGTTCCTAACAAGATGACAGACTGAGGTGGATAATGTGTCTGGACTCACTCTCATTTTCACTGTATACATTTATTTCCTAATTTCTTTCTTTTTTTCTCTTCTCTTCCTTTTCTCTCTCCTTCAAGCTGGGCCTCATTCATATCCAACCTGGGCCACAGCTTGGACACCCCTGCCATAGACGAGTACAGGGTTGGACTGAGACTGCGGGACACTGGAAAAAAATCCCTGTGGGCCCTGGCTTTCGTCAAAACGCACGCGCGGGGACGTTCATGCTGAAGGTGGCTTCGGCCAGGGTTTGAAGGGGGAATTGCAGCAGGGTCGGGCTTTGAGGAGGGGGGGGCTTTAAGACGTCAGCCGTGGTGGGCCCACAAATAATAGTGACTATCTCCCACTGATAATAAATCAATATAAATCTTTTAACCTGTCCGATCGAAAGACCAATCGCCGTGGGATGAAAAATGTTGAGACAATCCACCCGGTCCAAAAATCAGTGTATCTTTGCATCTATGGTCAGCAGCTTTAGACTGAGCAAATTGTTAAATAGTTGTCAACTCCCCTATTTGTATATGCATGACGAGAATGTGCAGCTTCAGGCAAACATATACGCATTTGCAGTGGTCATTTCAGGCAACAGGTGAGCGCCAAAAAAACTTTTCCGGTGTGTGTCTAAGTCAGCCTCCCTCCAGGTTGACATCTCTGATGTTTTTACAGCTAGAGGGTTAGTTCTTTCTGTACAGTTGTAACTAGGTGGCCCTTCAGCTGACATAGATCAGATATTGCCTTCTGTCACAGCTATCATAAAATGCAGGGATAGGTACCACTGTATCGACCATGAAATGCTTAGGGCCACCACTGTGTTCTTCATAAAAAAACTTGGGGCCACTCTGTCATGAAATGCTTGGGTGCCACAATAGTCCACAATATGTAATGAAACATAAAGGCCATAGTGCATCTTTTGTTACGGCTGCGTAAAAGGTTTTTTTTGTTAACTTGATGTGTTATTTTAGGGATGTGACTACAAATTGGCAGTTTTTGCCCTACTTGATGTTGATATGCCACTACCTCTGGCCATGTTTCGGGCAGCTCTTGTTTTGTGTGAATTTGAGGGCCACCACCTGATAAGGGCATGCAAACAAAGCCAGAACTAGGGGTAGGCAGAAGAGGCACCTGCCTAGGGTGCAACAATGGGGGGGGGGCTGGGCAGGTACCTTTTGATGAGTCTTCTGCCAACCCTAGTCCTGACTATCTTACTCCCACTGCGGCACCCACCCGTTTGTCACCTCTTGTCACCGCGGAAATTCATGGTGATGGAGTGTGTGAGCCAAATAGGACTTTTAGATATGGTAAATCATAAAAGGCAACTGGAGATGGAGACAGTAACGTAAGTAACATACAAACTACAATACACACAAAACTGAAATGTGCATCATGTTCAGCCTACTGGCTAATTCCAAAAGATTTACTGTGGGTCCTGAGAACGGCAAGCAAATCCAGGTAAAAGTGACTCCAGCTCTATTTTATTCATTAAACAATAAGTTCTAGGAATACAAATTATTAGGCCCCTTGGTGTGTGTTATCCAGTGCCAAACATATACAAAATAGGGTCCATAGGGGTTGGCCCCTTCCACTTTACTAAACCTAGATAGGTGTCTTCCACAGGGTCCCACAAGCCACAAGGCCCCTGTGCAGCTGTAAAGATAGTGTTCCCATTTCTGATATTGTCACCTAGGGAGGGCAGCAAATAAATGCTAAATTTGCGCACCACAAAGTAAGGTTAGAATTCCAAAATAAAAAAACAGTTTAAAAAAAGTTTTACATTTTAAATGAGCTTTCTATAAAATGAAAATGAAGACGTAATCAGTTTTTGAGAAAGTTGTAGAATAAAGTTGGCCACAAGTACCCAGAAGGCATTAGGTAGCTTGGCCTGTTTTAACTAAACTGCAAGACCATCTGGTTAATCAGCATCACCTTGGTGTCATAATAAACAAATTGCTGTAGTAAAGGTAAATACATATGTCAATATTTTTGAAAAGCTTCCATTCAGCTTAACTAGTAATAGACCCAATGTCGGAATGGGACACCAGGGGCCCACCCAAAAACCTTAGACCAGGGGCCCACTCTCAGTACTATTATTCTTCCTCCCGTCACTCAACCTTTATTCTCCTAGTCTCTTTTCTTTACATACTATAATCTATTATTCCATCTATTCAGCCTCTTTGTTCTCATAGAAATAGGGAATGGCCATGAAATAGGCCAAATGTTTAGCAGCATGAGGACCCACTGGCACCTGGGCCCAATGGGATTTTTCCTGGTATCCCGGGGGGATAGTCTGACACGGTAAGTGAGATTGATCTACATAATTTCTAAACTGACAGTTTATTTATGGTATCTCTCTGTACAGACTATGAGCAAATTTAGGGGGCTGTTTCTGCTGAACTGTGCTTAGTACAGGGAAATACCTATGCTGCCATTGTTTATGGTATCTCTCTGTACAGGCTATGAGCAAACGTAGGGGGCTGTTCTTGCTGAATTGTGCTTAGTACAGGGGAATACCTATGCTGCCATTGTTTATGGTATCTCTCTGTACAGGCTATGAGCAAACTTAAGGGGCTATTCCTGCTGAATTGTGCTTAGTACAGGGGAATAGGTTATACTATCTCTTTGTACAGGCTATGAGCAAACTTAGGGGGCTGTTCCTGGTGAATTGTGCTTGACAAATACAAAATTGTATCTGCTGACCTTATGATATCAGGCTATTCCCCCCTTTTTGTTGTAGGGAAGTCCAAAAAAATTGCAAGCTGAGCAGGAAACACATAAGGCAAGGGGAGAAATCAGAAAACATTTCCCACTTACTATTTCCATTAGAAAAACTGATATTAAAAAGTGAATGTGAAAATCAGATTTTATTAAATGCGGCAGCAACTGGCATTCTGCAGAAGCCAATTTCAGTCCCTTTCGCAGAACATATTAAATAATCTTTTCGGTGCAACAAGCAAGTCCCGGTGGTTCCAGTCTGGGGCTGCACAGCCACATCCCTCCACAGTCACACAGGCCTCTGGGGCAGCTCCTTCACAATATTGCTTTAGGAGATTGTTACCTCAACAGCATCAGGAACAGAATGTCACCTGTCAGTCCTCTAAATTCATCCCAAACTCAGCATACAGCTCCTTGGTAGTGACTTCCCTCAAAACAGCTGCAAATACAAGTACATAACATGTTATCCAAGAGCCCAGTCCATGGTGGCCCAGACCCGCTCCCTGCAAAAATTTTCCTGCTGCCAACCTAAACAGTATGCGCATGCGCACAAGCACGGCCTGATGGTGTGGTGGGTAAACGAGGATGAAGAAGGGAAATTTTGGGGTAGTCTCCAGTCCATAAAAGATATACATAAGATACTTGAGTTAGCTAAAGATTGATCTGGGGAATACGTTTGGAGTTTGCCGAACTATATATGTTAATTTGGGTAAAACCACCATCTTACACACCCTGTCAGGGATAGGGGAGGCACTCTCTGTCATGGTATGGTGTTAATATTAAGCTCAGCGTATTTGTTCAAGTCTGTATGAATCCACATGCCCAAGTATTAAATGGTATGCACCCACGTTAACCCGTGGACTTGGTTAGGTGATTTTGTGAGATTTGAGTCTAGCAGGAATGTGACTGATCTGGTCCTATTTATTTTAGGCCAGAGAATGTTGTGTATTTATAATAGACAATGCAGATATCAGTGATTGGTTAGGAATAGTATGTATCAGCTGTGTATATAGAAATTAGTTCCACTGTGTTGCCCAGTTTAAATCCTTCCGCCACTTGTGATGATTTAATGCGGCATGCTAGGGGTTCCATTGCAGTTGCAAATAGGAGAGGATTTGGGGCACCAATCCCTTGTTCCGATTAAGAAAGAGGGAGACAGCTTAGACTTTGGCTACTGGGAGCGTGTAAGGTGCCTTGACGCAATTATTAAAGGTCAGAGGAACACCCAATCAATCCATGGTAGTCCATAGGTTCTCCCACTCTACTGTAATAAAGGATTTATTGTTTTTGAGAGAAATCCCTATTCTCTCTCTGGATTATCGTGCATGATGGATGTATTAGTGAAAAGCCTTCTAATGTTAGTGTCTGTTGATCTTAGGGGCATAAAGCCCATCTGATATTATAGCCTGTGAGTATTCTGCCAGCCTAGTTGCCAGTACCTTTGTCGTCATTTTTGTGTCATTGTTAATGAGTGAGATTGGCCTATACAAAGAACACTACAGCGGGTAATTATCTTAGCTTAGGGATAATAACTGTTAGGGGTCTATTTATCATACTGTGTAAAACATCGGAGAAAAACCAGTGATGTTGCCCACTGGAGACTGCCAATGTAGGAAGCTGAGTATCCCTTAAATATAAGCATATTTCACCTGCCCTGCTTCTTAGTTGCTCTCAAGTGCATGTAGTGCATCACCAGTGTTTTAGCTAGAAAGCGGTATGCACAAGTCCACCATCAGGGGGGCACAGTCGTCCCAGGGGATTTCAATTTAGAAAGGGTGCTCGGCAAAGAAGAATCTGCTGCTGTTACTGACACTGATGCCGGAGAAGAATACAGCCGCTGAACTTTAGAAGTAAGTTCCACTGAATTCCAATGTTACTTTTTTCCCCTGGCCCCCAATGTCATCATCTTTCAGTAGGTGCCCTGTTCACCAATGATCTTTATTTAGGTAGGGGTCCCTGGCCACCAATGTTTTTTTTTTACTTGAAGTAGCCCTAACTTGTCCACAGGGCCGCCATCAGGGGGGGACAGGGGGGACAAGCGTACCGGGCCCGGGCATGAAGGGGGGCCCGGCAGCGCTGCATTTTTTGAAGATCCGGGCCCCCCTTACGAGTGCCCGAGCCGTACGTCTTGCCTCTGTGCTGCCGAATGCGGAAGTGCCGAAAAGCCGAAGCCGATGCGCCGAAAAGACCCGAAGTCACGGAAAAAGCCGAAGTCACGAAGCGCCGAAAAGACCCGAAGTCACGAAAACAGCCGAAGCCGAAGTCCTGAAGCAGCGCAAAGACCCGAAGTCACGAAAACAGCCGAAGCCGAAGTCCTGAAGCAGTGAAAAGACCCGAAGTCACGAAAGGAGGTGAAGTTGAAGTACTGAAGCCGTGAGTTCAATTCTACTGAACACCAGTTTGTGTATTTTTTTTTTTTAATCTCCTGGCCACCAATGTATTATTTTAATATTCTATAGGCCCCTGCAACCAATCTTTTTTTTTTAAACATGTTTTTTTGGGGCCCCAATTTTTTTTTTAACTCGTAAGGGGCCCCTGACGCCAATGTTTTTTTTTTTTTTCAAAAAAATTTTTTTTTTTTTTAAATTTTTTTTGGGGCCCCAATTTGTTTTTAACTTGTAAGGGGGCCCCTGCCGCCAATGTTTTTTTTTTTTTTTCAAAAAAAATTTTTTTTTTTTTCATATTTTTTTTTGGGGCCCCAATTTGTTTTTAACTTATAAGGGGGCCCCTGACGCCAATGTTTTTTTTTTTTTCAAAAAAATTTTTTTTTTTTTCAAAAAAATTTTTTTTTTTTTTAATTTTTTTTTGGGGCCCCAATTTGTTTTTAACTTATAAGGGGGCCCCTGACGCCAATGTTTTTTTTTTTTTCAAAAAATTTTTTTTTTTTTTAATTTTTTTTTGGGGCCCCAATTTGTTTTTAACTTATAAGGGGGCCCCTGCCACCAATGTTTTTTTTAAAAAAAAAAAATTTTTAATTTTTTTTTTTTTGGGGCCCCAATTTTTTATAAGGGGGCCCTGACCATCAATAGCTTTTTACAACTTGTGTGGGGGGGGTTACTTTTTTAGCGCTGATGTCTGTGTGGTCTTTTAACTGCGATGTGGAGTGGGCGGGAAATGGGGTGGAGCTTGGTCGTCAGTGTGGGCGGGGCCCAGGGGGCCCCAAAAATTTTGTTGTACGGGGCCCCGTGATTTCTAATGGCGGCCCTGCTTGTCCACCAATAATCTGTGGCCCCTCATACGTATTTAACTTGAAAATGTACCTGAGCTGCCCGTCTATAGCTGCCTGTAGTCAGGGCAGGTAAAATCGTAACTAAGGTTTATTGCATAACATCATGCGGAGGTGAGATGCCTAGAGATGGAACACAAATGCTATGGGTAGTTTACAAGACACAGAATATATAGTGTTAGGTGCAGCAACCTAGTACATTAATACTACTTTTTATTAACATTTCTACATCTGGGGCTTTATATGTATCCACTAAAATCTCTGGGTATCCATAAAGATACCAGTCCACTTCTTTTTTCAGTTAAATCGAGCTCCGCCGCCATATACTGTGTCACAGTGGCCCAGAACTGTTGGATTTTCTGGGCATCCCAAGAACACATGAACATATGTTACTGTTGAGGTTCTGCAGTTTTGGTCACTCCCAACAGGTACTGGCACTCAGTTTATACAATACAGTACCTTAGAGCAGCCAATCAAAAATGAATATTGGTATAGAAGAATGAATACATAGTACTTAATTCATCTTTGCCTACCCCCCTGCTAAAGGAAACATTTAAGGAATAGCATATAAATATTATTGTAATCAATACTGTCCCCTACCATATACCCTGTTGCCCCCCCCCCAGCCAGGACATTTGAAGGGAAAGGACATGAGACTTACTAATAAATGTTATTCTGTAAAAGGAAAAAATATTTATTCCATTAAATTCATGTTAAGGTTGGTATATCAGAACAGGTTAGATACCCAGGGGCAGAGGGGCAAAACTGTAAGGAGCCTGTTAATACTGGTTATACAAATAAAGTATTTATGGTGAGGCACAGGGGTCCCCAAATGTTATCTGGCTTCCAAGTGGGAAAAAGTGAATATCTGCTGTCAGTCCTACATAACTGCCAAATCCTGGGTCTGTGTCTCCCAACCAGCACTAAGATTAAAGGCATCTCCAAAGCCCATTTTAGGGGAAACTTTTCTAAATTCACTACAATCAGTGAAAGGAACACAATCCGCTAGTCTGGGGGGGCATATCCCAACCATTTCCCCCCTTTTTTTTCACTAAAACAAGGGTTAGTTGGGCAAAATAATCTCTCACATTTACCACGTACCACTCCAACCAACAGGAGGGGGCCTAGATGCTAATGTAAGTAGGACCAATCATTTATAAAATATGATCGTTTGCCCAAGCCCTGTAACCAGTAGCAACCAGTGATGTATTTGTGACCCTTGTCTGTCCATATCCTGCCTTTTAAGTACCTTCAGATCTATAAACTGTTTTTGTCCTGTAACCCAAACATAGTTGCCTGTGATAACGTAATTAATCTCTCCAACTGTCTTGTGGGGGAATCATTGGTCGTCAAGGTTTTAGATTTTGGGGTGGCCAGGTAAGTGCAACTAATTTCAAACACCACCATAAATTACTTTATAAAGCAGTGGTTGTAAAACTTAAGGAATACAAGCCCCACCTGAAGGTCCATTCTCTGGCCACGTGTGTCTGCTGCTGCCCGCACTTCCGCCTGACCCCCAATCTGGATCTTTATGGGACAACTTCCTACAGCACCTCCAGTCGATCCCATGTTGCAGAGGATGGATCTGCTGCCTTCACACACACTTTTTTACACTATTACACACTTTTACACTTATACACACTCACATACATTTTTGGGAAATCAGGTTTCACACATTCACAACACTCACACATACTTGTGACTCAATATTTAGGGTGCTTTTTCTTTGTGTGTGATGATACATGGGCGATACAATGCTGAAAAGTTGAAGCTTTGAGGGAATTTTCAGGTATTTCACCAAAACTGCCACTTTTGGGAAATCTTGGTATGTAATCATACGTGGGTGATATGCTGCTGGAAAGGTGAAGATCTGAGACAATTTACAGGTGTTTCACCAAAACCGCCAATTTTGGGAAAGCCTTTCGGACTCAGTATTTTGGAGCAGAAAGGCATGGGTACCCATTTCAGATTCGGCAGAATATGTACTTTCTAAAAATATATGATTTTGGGGGTTAAACATATATTTCTGTTTTTTACCCCACAAAAATGCAGTCAATGTGTTGATTTTTCAGTAGCTGAAGTGCCTTACGGGACTATTTCTATGTACTTCATTTTGGGGCCTAAATGCCAGATATGTTGGTAAACCTATGCACAATGGGCATCAAACTGTTTGGTGGTCCCCTGGGAATCATATTTAGGGTGCTTTTTCTTAGTACGTAATGATACGTGGCCAATGAATATCGGATTATTTTTTGGCAGATATCAATTGGGGAAGCTTGGTAAGAGGGCCCCATACACTGCCCAATAAGCTGCCGACTTGGTCTGTAGGCAGCCTTTATCAGACCATGTATAGCCACCTTAATATTGTCATGTCTGTCCTGTATTCTACACAGATTATATAGTGAGAGCTTCTGGCACTACAGGCATAATATATAGTTGAATACAAATATTTCAGCTTTTATGTGCTTCCTTTACATTCCCTTTGCATACCAGATATTTTTTCTTTCTTAAACTATCCTTTGTCCATATATTACCCCCACACTCATATCTGCCTCTGGTTCATCCACCTTTTCTCACTTTATTGCTTTTGGTTTTATCTCCCTTTCTGTATCTCCCAATCTCTCCTGCTTTCATATTCTCAATGACATTCTCTCAGATGCTACTACTTCTACCCAACTCTTTCCTCTGTCATTTTTTTTCTCCTCTAACACCAGTCTCTGTTTTATTCCCACAATTTGTTCCTTGTATATTTCCCTTTTTTTTAACTATTACTTACTTTCCTTTTACTTTACTCTTCAACTATTTCTGCTTTGCCCTTGTGGGCTAAGTGGTAAACCAGACCAGTGTTTGAACTTGCCCGCCACCAATCCCAAGATTGTTTTAGTTACCAAATGCAATACCAAGATGCCTCTTCTGCCTACCCCTAGTTCCGGCCCTGTCTGTATGTTCTTGTATTTAATTTGGGTCGCCACCTGGCCGGTATTTTACTGGACTGGCCAGTGAAAATGATGCTTGATGCCAATGTTATTAATAGGAAAAAACGGCAAGAATATAGGAAGGCCGGTATTTTTCCCAGAAAAGATGGCAACCCTAACTCAGCGCTATGCTGGGACTTATTATCAAAAAAATATTAGTACAGCCAAGAACTCTTTGACCTACAACGTGTAATGTACAACAGGAGCCAAACTGAAGAGGTGTTAGGCCCTTAGTTGGGTAACTGAGTGAACTGGGAGTTCTACTGACCAAATGCCTTCTCTCAGGTCACAGAGTCTAATCACTGACAGGTATGTTACAATTCCTCTCCCATTAATATATGCACTATAACCATATATATTGTTTACTTTTATTAGGCAGCGTTATAACAACATATATTTCCTGCAATTACAAGGGGCAAGCTGACGACATTCTGACGAAATTAAAGGGAAACCAGACTCTTCCTTCTGGAAGGTACCGCGCAAGAAGGGAGGGCTCATTATCTGCCAGACAGCAGTGACAGCCAATCAATAACTAGCTTGGCGCCACTATCCGGCAGCTGATTGGTCCAGCGCTTTTTGACAAAAATTAGAGGAGGAGCGTGGAAACGTAAAAATCTGGGCGCGGTGTTTGCGTCACCTCGACGTGTGCGAATCCGCTGCGGACAGCTTATGAGCAAAGAGCCAATCGGCGCAGTCCAACGCGCGGCTCTGCAGCCAATCAGCATACTCCACGACTTTGGCCGGCCGGGAGAATATATAAAGAGAAACCGAGCGCGTGGTGCGTCAGTGACAGCCCCTGTGGAAGATATAGAAAAAAAATAAAATAAAAGAGGAGTTAGTGGACTTGATCTGAGGCACTGTTCTGGTGAGTAGGACGAAACATGGCGAGGCGTGGTCTTATAGAATGATTGTGCTGTCGGGGTTCCTTATAATGTAATGTCATAGCGATGTCATGGGATCTACAGTTCCCAGCATGCTCAGCCAACACTGGAGGATGATGGGAGTTGTTGAAGTATGTGTCTGCTATGCTCTGGTTATCTTTGTCTGTTATTCCATGTTGTCATATTCATTTGCTAAGTTTATCATCTATTATGATTTTTCCAATAATGATTTGTGTGATGTAATGATACTCTGTCTTTAATTCATAAAGATTTGGTTGTAAGGGGATGCTGGGAGTTGTAGTTTAAGGACATGGGGAATGCCCAGGTCCGAGCTGCTAAACAGGTACCCCTTTTCATTAGACCTTAACCTGTGTCCCCCAGCTACAGCTCTTTAATAGTCAGGTGTCCCTGCACATTGTATATAAACAGCTGGAGGACAATAGACTGTACCACTTTTTTTGGGGGGGGGGCTTTATGACTATCCTTTTTACCCTTGGGGTTTCTATGTCCGGATACATTATTATTATTCTTGGCACCTGAAATGAGATCATCTCACTGATTTAGAACCCCCTGGCAGGATAAGTTTTATCATTGGCTTTAGCATGGAAATAGCTGGTAACCGTCCAATTTAACTGTGACCTCCTGGGGGACCCTACAATTTGGCATTTGTTATAGTTGTGGATACTACACCTATCCAAGGCTTAGTAAACTTGAAAATATGTGTGTGTGTGTGTGAGGAGTTTCATGACCATGTAAAAACACGAGGCCGAACTCGGAGATAACTTCTAATATCCTCATATTTTACAAGAGGGGGTACTTTATTTATTTTAATACACAAATTTCAGTAAGTCATGTGAAAGAAATGACATCAGAACTCACCGTTTATAAATATATAAATATCTTTAACAAGATTGAGGAATAGTTTTGAGGTTTTTTTTTTTTTTTTTTTTTTTTTAAACCCTTAATGTTGGCACCTAAATGTGACCTGTATGTAGGGTTTGCCACCCGGCAACCAGCCTGGCCAGTAAAACTGATGTTGATCCCAATGTTATTATTAGGGAAAAAAGATAAATACATAGGAAGGCCGGTATTTTTTTTTTCCAGAAAAGGTGGCAACCGTACCTGTGAGATTATTTATGCTTAGAATATGGAACGATATAATTCAGGCCCGAACTGGCAATCTGAGGGTTCAGAGGGGCTGCTGTTAGATGCCATAGAAAGTGACTATTTAGTGGGTTGGTGGGGGCCTCTCTGTAATTGGAATGCCAGGGCCTATTTTGACGCCCAGTCTAGACCTGATATAATTGCTTGAATCCATTCTCTATTAGAGAAAACGGGGTGTTACTGTAGCTCAGAACAGGCAAAAGCTTTTTTTTTTTTTTAAATTTTTAAATTTTTTTTTTCCTTCTAGGCCATCTAAGGTTTTTGTTACTTGCCTATTCCTCTTTATACTAAAAAGCCCTATTGCATTAGTTGGAGGCAGATTTATTTTGTGTGCCTCTTAGGATATGCGGTAGCTTGTCTGCTGAATAAATGGCCTCTAGAATGTTCTTTCCCACCGCCCATATCTGAATCATTGTGTTGCCCCATTGGCTGCTGAGGGCTCTCTTTAAAGGCTCCTCCCATCCTTAGCTCAGCCTTCTATTATCAGCCATGTATCCTGCTAGATCCCGAGCTGTTAAATGTTTTACTGCCAGAGTGTTTCAATACCTTCGTTACTGTACTTAAAGACATTGGATCGATATTCTGAGACAATTTGCAATTGGGTTTCATTTTTTATGATGCGTGGTTTTTGAGTTATGTAGCAGCTCTCCAGTTTGCAATATTAGCAATCTGGTTGCTAGGGTTCAAATTACTCTAGGAACCACACAAATTTGAATAAGAGACTGGAATATAAATAGTAGGGATGCACTGAATCCAGAATTCGGCCTTTTTCAACAGGATTCGGCAGAATATTTCTGCCTTGCCGAAACAAATCCGAATCCTTATTTGCATATGCAAATTAGGGGCGGGAAGGGAAATTGCTTGACTTTTTGTAACAAAACCAAGGAAGTAAAAAATGTTTCCCCCTTCCCAACCCTAATTTGCATGTGCAAATTAGAATTTGGGTTCAGTATTCTGCTGAATCTTTCCAGAAGTATTCGGGGGTTCGGCCAAATCCAAAATATTGAATTCGGTGCATCCCTAATAAATAGGGGAGGATCTGAATGAAAATATCAGTAAGCGATAACAATAAAGGTGTAAACTTACAGAGCATTTGTTTTTAGATGGGGTCAGCGACCCCCATTTGAAAGCTGGAAAGGGTCAGAAGAAGAAAGCAAATAATTCAAACTATAAAAAATATATATATATATATATATATATATATATATATATATATATATATATATATATATATATAATGAAGACCGATTAAAAAGTTGCTTAGAATTGGGCATTCTATAATAAGTTAACTCAAAGGTGAACCACCCCTTTAATATCTTACACCACTGCTGGCGGTGTCTTTAGAAATATTCTTCATTAATAAGTTTTACTTGTTTATTTTTACAGTGTGGCGCTCGTTTCTTATCTAGTTGTTGTGACCAACAAATCTCATGGTGACCATGAAGCTGTTTGCCTTGGTGTTGCTGGTGTCTGCCAGCGTATTTGCCTCTGATGATGATGACAAAAAAGATGACGTTGGGACAGTGGTTGGAATTGATTTGGGCACAACATACTCTTGGTAAGTAATCCTCACAGAACCAAAATGGGTTTTTATTACTAAAACTGGGAAGCCTTTGTTGTGACCCATGAAAGGGGAATACTTTGTTCTTAAACACTAGCATAGACTTGTACATTGTGATGGATATTTGAAAATGTTATTCAGTGTATTATTTTGACCCATCAGGCAGTGTGTAGGATACAAAAATCTCTGGTCTCCAACTGCACAGCACTGCTTTATATTTTGATAACCACTTTTTTTTTTTTTTTAATCTGTGCAAGTATAATGTGGCTTTATGACATCTGTATGTGTAGCTTCATGTAGCAATGAACAGCATTATATAGTGAATAAAGTACCCCCTATTGTATAAGGATATTAAAAGTCCCAAAGGAGTTCCATGACATGGAATAGGTCATGGAACTCCAAGGTGACTTCTGATATTCTCATAATACACAAGTCTACCCCTTGTTGGAAAATAATACACAAGTTTTAGTGAGTCAGGTGACAAAAATGACATCACTACTCACCGTTTATAAGGATATAATTGGCAAGATATTCATGACTTTTGTGTATTATATAGTGAATAAAGTACCCCCTTTTGAGGGGGATACTATAAGTTATCAAGGAGTCTCATGACCATATAAAAACACAAGGTCGAAGGCCTTTATACAGGTCATGGAACTCAGAGGTAACGTCTAATATTCTCATATTTACAAAAGGGGGTACTTTATTATAATATAAAAAATGACATCGCTACTCACCGTTTATAACTGATGACATCACTAGTCACTGGTTATAAGGCTATCATTTACAAGATATTCTTGCCTTTTGTGTATTATATAGTGAATAAAGTACCCCCTCTTGAAAATCATAAGGATTATAAGTTACTGAGGAGTCTCATGACCATATAAAAACACAAGGTTACTTCCAATATCCTCATATTTTGCAACTGGGGGTACTTTATTTATTATAATACACAAATTTCAGTGAGTAATGTGACAGAAATTACATCACTACTTACCGTTTATAACTGATGGCATCAGAACTCACCATTTATAAGGATATAATTTACAAGATATTCATGACTTTTGTTTATTTTCTAATAATTCATTAATCGTACAAGGGACAGGCAAACAGACACCCTCAAATAGGTAAATATACTCTTACAAAGTTTTGGGGGCAGATTTATCAAAATGTTGAGTTTGGAGCGTAATCAATAAAAACTCTTCCACGTTTTATTCATTCCTATGGGATTTTTAGTGGAGAATTTATCAATGGGTGAAAGAAATATGGTTCTAAAAATCCCATAGGAATGAGTTTTTGATACATTAAGCTCTAAACTCACGTTTTGATAAATGGGATACAACAGGAAGTATGTTTTTGCCGAGTAGATCCGAGTAGGTGTGCAATCAGATACCCTAAGAGTATTTAACAAGATTACTACTATACTTTGTATATATGAAGATCTGTTCTATTGCTTATCTATTGCTTTTTTTTCCCCCCACCTAGTGTTGGAGTGTTTAAAAACGGACGTGTAGAAATTATTGCCAATGACCAGGGTAACCGTATCACACCCTCGTATGTGGCATTTACCCCAGAAGGTGAGCGTCTCATTGGAGATGCTGCAAAAAACCAGCTTACATCTAATCCAGAGAACACTGTGTTTGATGCCAAACGTCTGATTGGCCGCACATGGAATGACCCTTCTGTTCAGCAGGACATAAAGTACCTGCCATTTAAGGTAATTTGTCTAAATAGAGGTCTAATCGAGCCCTACTCAAAAAGCCTGACAAGTGATCTTTGTAATTTAATAGTCTGACAACTCTCTTGATAATATTGTATATCCTTTGCAGGTAATTGAGAAGAAAACTAAACCTTACATTGAAGTCGATATTGGAGATCAAATGAAAACTTTTGCCCCAGAAGAGATTTCTGCTATGGTGCTAGTGAAGATGAAGGAAACTGCAGAGGCTTACTTGGGCAGAAAGGTAGATATCCAATCAGCAAATCTTTGGATGACACTAAACCTAAAAATGGTCTGCTTGCAAATAATTTAGCTGGTTCAAGTTGATCCTAAACTTGTTCTTTCATTCTAGGTTACTCATGCTGTTGTCACTGTACCTGCTTATTTCAATGATGCACAGCGTCAAGCCACCAAGGATGCAGGAACTATTGCAGGGCTGAATGTAATGAGGATCATCAATGAACCGTAAGTATTTTAGTTTGACATCATGCAGATAAAAATGTACCAAGCATGTCTCCATATAATTCTTTGGCGATGGAAGAGAGACCCTAATCTTTATGTAGTTTGTGTTACACTTAGGCCAGAAGAAAAGATGTTTGAATCACTTCTCAGTGGGACAAACCATAGGCTCCTACCCAACTTAAACTACAATTTATTATAGTCTGCCAGCAGCCTGTGTACCTGACCTGGAGCATATATTTTCCTGGCAGAACTGTAGTGGCTTTTCCTTATGTTAATGTGGAATAAAGCAATGGGACATGCCCACTGCTCATATGTAACAGACACATAAGGGGACCTCTAACAACTCTTTTTCAGCTCAAGTTATAGTCTGACAACACCGCTCATTGCCTAGAATGTGAATTTTATTTATTAAACCCTTTATGTTCCCATTAGGCTTTTTGTGGGGTACGCAAAAAATAAAACTACAGGTTTTTTTTAAGCATTCACTACAATTTATTCTTTTTCTGTAGCACTGCTGCAGCCATTGCTTATGGTCTGGACAAGAAAGAAGGAGAGAAGAACATCCTTGTGTTTGACTTGGGTGGTGGTACTTTTGATGTTTCCCTACTTACCATCGATAATGGTGTCTTTGAAGTGGTGGCTACTAATGGAGATACCCATCTTGGTGGAGAAGACTTTGACCAGAGAGTAATGGAGCATTTCATCAAGCTCTACAAGAAGAAAACCGGCAAGGATGTTAGAGCGGATAAAAGAGCAGTACAGAAACTTCGCAGAGAGGTGGAGAAAGCAAAGAGGGCATTGTCGGCCCAGCATCAATCCAGAATTGAAATTGAATCTTTCTTTGAAGGGGAGGATTTCTCTGAAACTTTGACAAGAGCCAAGTTTGAGGAGTTGAATATGGTAAGTTTCATAAAGTGCCCTACCTAGGCATAGATTAATTGGCTGGATGCTGTCTTAGTTTGTTGTAAGCTATAAAACTTTTAAATTCTAAATGATTACTTTTATGCCTTTCCAGGACCTTTTCCGTTCCACTATGAAGCCAGTACAGAAAGTCCTTGATGACTCTGACCTAAAAAAGTCTGATATTGATGAAATTGTGCTTGTCGGGGGCTCTACTCGTATCCCAAAAATCCAGCAATTAGTTAAAGAATTCTTTAATGGCAAGGAGCCTTCCCGTGGTATCAATCCTGATGAGGCCGTTGCATATGGTGCAGCTGTTCAAGCTGGAGTGCTTTCTGGTGACCAAGATACTGGTGAGTAAAAATTTAAAATAGAAAATAATGGTTGTGCACATCTCACAGATCTAACACAATTTGGTTTATGCCAGTTCTTTTAACAATGGCCTGACTAGTACTTTTTATTGGCCAGGCTTGAAGAAACTGTATTGGATCAGTGGCCTGGGGCTGAATCTCTCTTTTTTTACTCTAATAAATTTGAAAATACTCCAAACTCGAACAAATATTACCGATTCGAAAACTCTAATTGAATTAGACTAAACTCAAATCGAGTCAGGATGCTATTATAACAGTTTCAAATGGACGTTTCCCATTGACTCAGCAGGTTTCAGGTGGCGAATAGTCAAATTTAAATTATTCCCAGGTTAAAGGTTTAATAAACCTCGAATTCAAATTCGAATCAAGTTTTGATTAATCCCAATTCGAAGAGTTTTGACCAATAAAAAAACAATTCAAAAATTTGAATTTTTAGTATTCAACCCTTGATAAATCTACCTCTTAATGTGGCAATGCTTAGGCATATCATAACTCACTGGGAAAAAAAATTGCAGTGCTTCTCCTTTTTATAAAGGGTGTCTATCAAAATAACTAAACTTTTCTGTTTTTATCTTCTTCATAGGTGATTTGGTTCTCCTTGATGTGTGCCCACTTACTCTTGGTATTGAGACTGTTGGAGGTGTTATGACAAAACTCATTCCCAGAAACACTGTTGTACCCACCAAAAAGTCACAGATCTTCTCTACAGCATCCGACAACCAGCCCACTGTCACTATCAAAGTTTATGAAGGTAAGATGTTTGTTTTTATATCCTGCTCTAGTGGTAGTTGATGTGAGTTACTTCACTTAATTTCTGCTTTTTTTTTTTTTTTTTGCTATTTAGTTGCTATAGTAAAGCTTTGCACCTTTTATTACATAAACTTCCATGAATTAAACGGGAAAACACGGTGTCCTAAAACATATATTATGTTGTTACAGGTGAGCGTCCACTGACAAAGGACAACCATCTCCTGGGCACTTTTGACTTGACCGGAATTCCTCCCGCACCCCGTGGAGTTCCCCAGATTGAAGTTACTTTTGAAATTGACGTGAACGGTATTCTGCGCGTTACTGCAGAGGACAAGGGCACTGGCAACAAGAACAAGATTACCATTACAAATGATCAGAACCGTCTGACACCTGAGGAAATTGAGAGGATGGTGACTGATGCAGAGAAATTTGCAGAAGAGGACAAAAAATTGAAGGAGCGCATTGATACTCGGAACGAATTAGAGAGCTATGCTTACTCATTAAAGAACCAGATCGGCGATAAGGAGAAACTTGGAGGAAAACTTTCTTCTGAAGATAAGGAGACCATTGAGAAGGCTGTAGAAGAGAAGATTGAGTGGTTAGAAAGCCATCAGGATGCTGATATAGAAGACTTCAAGGCCAAAAAGAAGGAATTGGAAGAAATCGTTCAACCAATTGTAGGCAAACTATATGGTGGAGCTGGTGCACCTCCTCCAGAAGGTGCAGAAGAGACTGAGAAGGATGAATTGTAGGCCACCCGTGTCCCTCTGGCTGCTGTAATATTGTAAATACTGGACTCAGAACATTTTTTTGTTGAGAGAAAATATTGCGGGGGAAAAAAACTTTAATATACATGTGGATTCTTCACCTCCTGGTGGAGACATGTTAAGCCGTAATGGCTCTACTGCTTTTTATTAGCAGTCTTCTCGCCCAGATCATTATTTTTGTTCAACTGTTTTCCAGGGGAGGGAGGTGGGTCTGGTATTACGGAAGGGTTCGGTCAAACTTTTGTTTCAGAGTTGCTCTAAGATGTCTTATTTATTTGCAAAATGGTCCTGCATTCTAAGTGGAACTTTTCTGCCATCATTGACCATAATAAATGTTTGATAATTAACTTATTGTGTAAAGCGAATATTTAATCTTTTCATCACACTGCAACAAAGTATTATATATTTATATATATATATATATATATATATAATTATATATTTTTTTTTTTTTTTTTTTTTTTTTTATGGGGCCTTCGTTGGGGAGCCGCTGAAGAAAAAGCCAAATTACTCAAATCACAAATAGTAACACATGAAAACCCATTGCAAATCTTGTTGTCTCAGAATATCACCCTCTACATCATATTAAAAACTGATTTTCAAGGTGACCAATCCCTTTAAAGGAATAGTTCAGTGTGAAATGAAAAACTTGATAAATAGATAGGTTGTGCAAAATAAAAAATGTTTCTAATATAGTTAGGCAAAAACGTAATGTATAAAGGCTGGAGTGAACAGATGTCTAATAAAACAGCCAGAATCCAACTTCCTGCTTTTCAGCTCTATAACTCTGAGTTAGTCAGCGACTTGAAGGGGAGCCACATGGTACATTTCTGTTCAGTGAGTTTGCAATTGATCCTCGGCATTCAGCTCAGATGCAAAAGCAACAGAAATGACCCATGTGGCCCCCCCCTCAAGTCTCTGATTGGTTACTGCCTGGTATCCAGGGTAACCAGTCAGTGTAACCCAAGAGAGCTGAAAAAGCAGAAAGTAGTGATCTGACTGACATAATATACATCAAATCACTCCAGCCTTTAAACATTACATTTTTGGCTAACTATCTATATTAGAAACATTTTTTATTTTGCACAGCCTATCTATTTACACAGTTTTTATTTTTATACTGAACAATTCCTTTAAAATCCCACAGATCAATGAATAAAGCTTACCCTGGAGAACCTTCAAACAATTGTTTTGTTTATTTCAATATACACAACATGTTTCGAGTCCAAGGACTCTTCATCAGGTGTTATTATAAGCACCTGATGAAGAGTCCTTGGACTCGAAACATGTTGTGTATATTGAAATAAACAAAACAATTGTTTGAAGGTTCTCCAGGGTAAGCTTTATTCATTGATCTGTGAGATTCCCTGACTTGGCGGAGTCAGGCACCCTGTTTGAGAGCTGATACACATTGATACAAACGCTGCAAGGATATCACCTAAAGCATTGTGATTCCTTTAAAATCCCTGTTTTCCAGTACCTTTATGCAGAACAGAAGCGACAAAATCTGAGAGATCACACTATGAAATGCATTAGAACTGCAAAATGTACAAATGTATTGTACTCCATAGCTTCTTAATATCCCTCTTCCTGGTGTCGCTAGTTATGCACGAGTTACCTGTACCCTGGGTTGCTGTGGGTTCTTAGCATACAGTTGAAGAAATATGAGCTTTAGCTCTTTTAACAGACAAATTCTCCCTTTTTCTCAATTCTGTTACCTTACCCTATAGTTTCTAACCAGTTAACATTTGGTAAATTTTGTTGAATTTGTCAGATAAATACCAGTAACTATCAATTGTGTTGGTGACACTCGAAAAAACCATGCTCAATAGAGGGGCATTTTCAGCAGATCATATTTCAGCATATTAACGAACGTGCCAAATTATGACAAATGAGTCCACAATCTAGCTTAGGTCTGTGATGTTAATTTTGAGCATTTTGTTGTCCAGATAGTTGTCAAAATACCTGAATTTGCACTTCCTTAACCCCTGCTGGTACACTTAAGGATCAGGCAATAATATAGATCAATAACCAGTCCATAAGCGTTTCCAACTGGTCCCTGACTAAAATCTATAAGAGACAAAGGTTAGTGTTCAACTGTAAACCACTTCTATTTTTATACTGTAGCTATTACTAAGCAGCTGCTGGCAAGCATTAGTGCAAAAAACAAATGTAAGATTTTCTATGTGCATCTGTATTGCACTATTTGGGGAATAGGCCTCTGAAAGTGATTGGCCCTTTAGTTCTTTGTGTGAGCATGAACTGCTTTTGCAACATATTCAACAAACGACCCTCTAGGGATCCCCAACCATTTGAATGCATGAGCAACATTCAGAAGTAAAAGGAGTTGGGGAGCAACACTAGCATTAAAAATATTCTTGGGGGGGGGGGCAATTAAGTGCTGTGATTGGCCATTTGCTAGCCCCTATATGGATTGTCAACCTGCATTGAGGCCCTGTTTGGCAGTGCACCTGGTTTTATACAATCAAAACTTGCCTGGAAGCCCGGAATTCAAAAATAAGCTCCTGCTTTGAGGCCACTGGGAGAAACATCCAAGGGGTTGGAGAGCAACATGTTGCTTACGTGTTACTGGTTGGGGACCACTGCACTAGGGCAACAATTAAACTGGAGGTATAAAAACAGGAAGCTCAGAACATATAAAGCATTAACTGTGAAGTTAAGAATTCTGATAATTAGCAATTGGACACCTACAGAGACACCTACATATCAGATGAGACTGCATTTATTGTCCAGAGTGTTTTTCTTTGTTTTTTTTAAATTTATCAATTTTCCAAATGCAGATTTAACTGATGCCTATCTCAAGGCTACATCTGGTGCCACGTATAAGTAGATCTGCAAAGCGCTATAAAGGTGACCAAACCAATCATCCCAGGTTTACTCCATAAGCTGCATAGAGTCATGGGAGGAGGGTGTTATGTTTCCACTGTACAGAGCACTGGTAAGGCCCCATATAGAATATGCTGTACAGTTTATACAGGTAGAAACAATAGAATTCTACCTGTATCCAACGATTCAGCCCTAACAATGGCCGATGTTTGGGTGCCATCAAAGGCACCTGATCAAAATTTTCCATCCAGCCCATTCGACAAGCCGATCGATGTCAAGTCTTCTGCCAATAATGGTCGACTTGTTTCCCACCGTACACGCACCAGATATCGTACGAAAATTTCGCTTTGTACAATATTATCTGTGCGTCTATGGTTACCTTTACCCCTGAATTCTTTTCCCTTTAAAACTAGCGACCGCAAATGCAGAGTGAGCGGAGCTCGCGAGCGCCATCTTCCGACACTTTGGTAAGCTTTGTTTCTTCTTTCAACCCCTTCGTCAATTTCCGTCTTTCATATGCGTAGTTGTCGTGAACCGGAAGATTGCTCCAACTGCAAATGCGCCTATTCGCCGTTCACTTCACGAAGATTACTGAAGAGAAGATGATGCCCGTGAGCTCCACTGCACTCAATGTGCATTTGCGGTCGCTATTTCTAGAGGGGCAAGAATTCAGGGGTAAGACTGTGCAGGGAGGGGGGCCAGTGGGAGCTTATCACAATGGGGGGTTTAGTTCTCCTTTAACGGGGATATGATAACTTTATAAATATATAAGCGGATCATATAATAATCTCTCTAATGCTTTATTTACCAGTAGTTCCTCCCAGCTGACAAGAGGGCACCCATTCCAATTAGAAGTAAGGAGGTTCCGTCTAAATATTCAGGAAGGGGTTTTTTACAGTGAGAGCTGTGAAGATGCGGAATTGTGTCCCTGAATCAGTGGTACAGGCTGATACGTTAGCTTTATGAAGGGGTTGGATGGTGTTTAGCAAGTGAAGGAATACAGGGTTATGGGAGATAGCTCATAGTACAAGTTGATCCAGGGACTGGTCTGATTGCCATCTTGGAGTCAGCTTTAAATAGAGCTCTTTGCCTTCCTCTGGATCAACTAGAAGTTGGAAGTGATTCTCAAATGCTCCCAATCCCAGATAAGTCTAGTATTTACGTGTTCAGAAGAAAACATTTAAGTTAATTTCTGAAACTGGAAAAGATCTGAATCCTGCATTCCCACCAGCACGGTAATCAGGGCCATATTTATCTTTCCGGTGCTCCTACGGTGTTTATCTTTCCGGTGCTGGCCACGGTGTTTCTGATCTGCGCCCCCCCATTTCCTTGTGCAGAAGCGTGCCCTCTTGCTCCTGTCCCTATCTGCACCGAGGACTTGCGTGCACCAGGTAAGAGACTAGGAAATTTGCCATGCACACAGTCCTCGGTGCTTCGGCAGGTGGTGCGGCATGCCGCCCCTGAAATCTTGCCGGCCTGGGCCTTTGTGGCCTTGCCACAAATCCAGGCCTGACGATAATGTTGTGTAATATAGTTGGTGGTGACCTGAGTAGATCCAATACATTACTGGAAAAAATTAATACTATAACTACATATTGTTATCTAATATGAGTTTATATTCTAATAACACTATTCTTTTGATGGGGATTTTGTATAGTGTAATTAGGTTGTTTAGAATATAACTGCCTACAACGAATGATATGCTGGTTTATTTATCAAAGAATGAACTTTCACCCATTGATAAATACTCTTAAAAATCCCACAGAAATTAATGGAGAGTAGCGGAATTTCACTCCGTGGCAATCTCATGCTTTGCACATATCGCTACACTTCACCATGCGAAAATTTGCTCAGACAATGCTAATTTAGTAAAATGCATCCAGGGCGCCAAACGCTGCTGAATTTCTCACTTGCGTTACTTCGGGAATCAAAGAGAAGATGCGCTAGCGTTGGCTAATTTGCATACGGCGGGAAATGATAAAGCTGAATGGATGTATATGTTGCAGCAAATACATTACATTACACAATTCCAGGGAACCTTAATAAAATAGAGTTGTTATATTGCCCTACACATGAGCCCAGTGTATAGTTTATGTTCCATATGTTAGAAAATGCATGGGGGAACCCGGTTACCCAAAAACAAATTTACGGCCTTTTGCGGCCTATCACTCTGAAAAACGGAAAAGACGCCAGCGTTTTATGGGACTTACAAAAATTTTCAACTAAAAATCGAGGAAGATCTATGCACTCCAATGCACTTCGCCTGGTCTGAGCTGGCGGAGGCAAGTCTGGCGAAAGCGGTAACGTTCAGTAAAATCTGCATCTTAGTGAATTTGCAGAATAACGTCCATTTGACAGAGCGAAAATTCACCTGGCGATAGAGTGCGAACGAGCGCTAGCATCTGTCTCTTTCGCTAGATGTGCCTGAAAGTGGTAACGCTGGCAAATTTTCGCCCGCTTAGTCACTTCGCCCTTTAGTGATTCTGCCCCATAGAGCCATCCTAACCTGTGTAGGTTAAAATATTTTAGCAACCAGAACCTGCCTGATGCTTATGTAAACCTCCAGCTCATGAGAATGTTGGACCAGGGCCGCCATCAGGGGGGGGACAGGGGGGACAAGCGTACCGGGCCCGGGCATGAAGGGGGGCCTGGCAGCGCTGCATTTTTTTAAGATCCGGGCCCCCCTTACGAGCGCCCGAGCCGTACGTCCTCCCTCTGCGTTGCCGAATGCGGAAGTGCCGAAAAGCCAAAGCCGATGCGCCGAAAAGACCCGAAGTCATGGAAAAAGCCGAAGTCCCAAAGCGCTGAAACGACCCGAAGTCACGAAGCATCGAAAAGACCCGAAGTCACGAAAACAGCCGAAGTCCTGAAGCGGCGCAAAGACCCGAAGTCACGAAAGGAGGCGAAGTTGAAGTACTGAAGCCATGAGTTCAATTCTACTGAACACCAGTTTGTGTCTTTTTTTTTTTAATCCCCTGGCCACCAATGTATTATTTTAATATTCTATAGGCCCCTGCCACCAATCTTTTTGTAAAACATTTTTTTTGGGGCCCCAATTTTTTTTAACTTGTAAGGGGACCACTTTTTTTTAAAAAATTTTTTTAAAATTTTTTATTGGGGCCCCAATTTGTTTTTAATTTATAAGGGGGCCCCTGCCACCAATGTTTTTTTTCATTCCAGTTTTTTTTTACATTTTGTTTTGTTGGGACCCCAAGTTTTTTTTAACTTATAAGGGGGCCCCTGCCACCAATGTTTTTTTAAAAAAACATTTTTTTTTTGGGGCCGCAATTTTTTTATAAGGGGGCCCTGACCATCAATAGCTTTTTATAACTTGTGTGGGGGGGTTACTTTTTTAGCGCTGATGTCTGTGTGGTCTTTTAACTGCTATGTGGAGTGGGCGGCATATGGGGTGGAGCTTGGTCGTCGGTGTGGGCGGGCCCAGGGGGCCCCAAAAATGTTGTTGTACGGGGCCCGGTGATTTCTGATGGCGGCCCTGTGTTGGACCAATGTATTACAGCATGATTATCACAAAATATGAACACAGTTAAGTTATTTGACCTTAATTTGCTCAATCTGTTTCTGCGCTCCATATTCTAGACGTGCAGTTCTGTCAAATAGTTGTATTAAACTACAGTTTTATAACCTGTTAAAGGGCAAGGCAAGCCCAAAATAAACGTTTGCCTAATAAAAGAAATTTTAAACAACTTTCCAATTCATCTTTTCCAATTCAGTTATTGAAAGCAGCATTTGAATTACTCACAGTTGCTTCCAGTAGCATTACATATACAAAAAAAAAACATTGAAATAAATGCAATTAATGTATATTGCAAAGTTGCTTAGAATGCTTAGGTTTTTTTTTCTTTTATTAGGCAAAAAAAAATATTTTATGGTTGACATTCCCATGTAATCCCTGCACTGATTTTTTTCATGCAAAGTATAGATTGGGCCAGTGCATCCCCATGAAAGTAAGCAAGTTGACAAAACAACCTAATTGTAGGCCTTGATTTTTCTTTACAATGGGACATGTCGTGTATATATATATATATATATATATATATATATATATATATATATATATATATATATATATATATATATATATATATATATATATATATATATATATATATATATATATATATATATATATCTATATCTATATCTATATATCTATATCTATATAGAATCCAAAAAGATAAGGTGCACACTGGGATCTTTTGTAGCTTTTAAAAAGTGAATTTTATTAAATACATGTTAAAAGGAGGTCAACGTTTTGGTCTGTTCCTAAGACCTTTATCAAGACCATTGGTCTTGATAAACTCCGGAATTCCGCTGTGCTGCTCTGAATTTTAGGCTCAGGTTTTCAACTAGGGGTGCCTTTCTGTGGGCTGATGGAAGTCACAAACACAGCCGAGATTTAAGTCCCAAAGCCGCGAAAAGACCCGAAGTCATGAAAACAGCCGAAATTGAAGTCCTGAAGTGGTGAAATGTCCTGAAGTCACGAACACAGCTGAGATTGAAGTCCTGAAGCCGCAAAAAGACCTGAGCTTACGAAAACAGCAGAAATTGAAGTCCTGAAGTGGCAAAATGACCCGAAGTCACGAACACAGCCGAAATTGAAGACCCGAAAAGACCTGAGCTTACGAAAACAGGCGAGATTGAAGTCCTGAAGTGGCAAAATGACCTGAAGTCACGAACACAGATCTAGATTTAAGTCCCGAAGCCGCGAAAAGACCTGAACTTACGAAAACAGACGAAATTGAAGTCCTGAAGTGGCGAAATGACCCGAAGTCACGAACACAGCCGAGATTGAAGTCCCGAAGCCGCGAAAATACCCGAAGTCACGAAAACAGCCGAAATTGAAGTCCTGAAGTGGTGAAATGTCCTGAAGTCACGAACACAGCTGAGATTGAAGTCCTGAAGCCGCAAAAAGACCTGAGTTACGAAAACAGCAGAAATTGAAGTCCTGAAGTGGCAAAATGACCCGAAGTCACGAACACAGCCGAAATTGAAGACCCGAAAAGACCTGAGCTTACGAAAACAGGCGAGATTGAAGTCCCGAAGCCGCGAAAAGACCTGAACTTACGAAAACAGACGAAATTGAAGTCCTGAAGTGGCGAAATGACCCGAAGTCACGAACACAGCCGAGATTGAAGTCCCGAAGCCGCGAAAATACCCGAAGTCACGAAAACAGCCTAAATTGAAGTTCTGTAGTGGCGAAATGTCCTGAAGTCACGAACACAGCCTCAGGGCCGTATTTGCATAGCTGGCGCCCCTAGGGCCCCCTGTCATGCGTCACACCCCCCCTTCCCTTTTATTCTCACAAATTTTCATCAGCGGGAACGGAGCAATTGGGATTGGTCACAGGAAATTTAAAAAACTATTGTATCTCCTGCGCATCCCCAGTGTTTCTGAACTAAAGTGGGTGTGGTTGGGCAGCCGTCCTAGGCCCGGGCCTTTTTGGTCTCTCCACAAATCCTGGCCTGCACAGCCGAAATTGAAGTCCCGAAGCCGCGAAAAGACCCAAAGTCACAAAAACAGTTGAAATGGAAGTCCCGAAGTGGTGAAATGACCCGAAGTCTTGAAAGGAGTACTGAAGCCACAAGATCAATTCTATTGAACACCAATGTGTGGGGTTTTTTTGTTGTGTTTTTTTAATCCTCTATAGGCCCCTGTCACCAATGTTTTTTCAAAAAAATATTCTCTGGGGCCCCAATTTTTTTTTTTTTTTACTTGTAAGGGAGGCCCTGGCACCAATGTTTTTTTAAAAAATATAGTCTCTGTGGCCCCAATTTGTTTTACTTGTAAAGGGGGCCCTGGTGCCAATGTTTTTTTTTTTTAAATTAATAAGGGGGGCCCTGACCTGGGCGGGGTCTATGGTGGGGCTTCGGGGCTGGGGTCCAGGGGCTTTGATTTCTAATGGCGGCCCTGGGTAGCGGTTACAGAAATGGCTGCAAAATGGGGTCACCCTCTATTTTCCCGCCTATGTATCTGTCACCAATACAGTGCTCTTCATTTTCCCTGCATTACTCGATCTCTGCCACACGGGGTCGCCTTCCTATCTCATTTTTTTAAATTTTTTTTTAATAACCAGTCAACCGAACCCCGAAGCGGAGGGCTGTCAGTGTTGAGCTGACCGGCGGCCACCTAGGCCAGTCAAAGCCCAAAGTCCTCCCTGAACTGACAAGTGCTGGCCAATGAGGCAGTGAGGGGGCGGGGCAGACGGGGGCTGCGGGTTTGGTTGCGGCGTGCAGCACAACACAGTGCTGGGCAGAGCGGGGCCGGTGGTACAAGGAAGAGGCCGGGAAGCGGCGAGCAGTGGGGACTGGGTGCTACTAACAGCACAGGCAAGTAAGTGTCAGCTCCTTTGCACGGGGAGCGGGGATGTCTCTGAGCACGGACTGTGCTGTCTGCCAGAAGGAGGAGGAGTCTGTCTGTCTGTAAGAGGAGCTGCACTCGGCTACATTCTATTGGGTGCAGTTGGGGAGTAATTGCTTTATTCTGCCACAGCATCTTCTCTGCGGGGGGCATTGATTTTCTTATCTTTGTCTACTTACATTGCCTTGTGTATAATATATATGTGTGTGTGTGTGTGTATGTATATCTGCACATACATGCCATTGTATGCTGCTGTGTGTATTGTCTGTAATATTATATATATATAAATATATACACACACACATAGATCCGGATATTAGGGCTCTCCGTAATTTGGATCACAATTCCCTAAAGTCTGCTGTATTAATGCATACATACATATTAAAAACAAAACAAATCTGGGAGGTCTGTGCTGTGTTCCAGATAAAGAAGCCACCTACAGTTCTGACAGCTCTAGTTCAGCAACACCTGGGGGAGGGGCTTCAGGTGATAGGTAATGTCCATATAGATCTGTTTTGACCCTGCTCCTATGTCCAGGCTCCCCCCCCTCCCATGGGGTAACTGTTGTATTATAGAAGCCAGTAGAGAGAAGAAAATGGTAGAATTCCGCACGCCGGACTGCTTGTTTAAGGGCAGAGACACCCGCGGCAATTCGGGGAGATTATCGTGTTTTTTCTTTAACATGGATTAAATAAAGACTTTTGGGCAGAGACACACGCGCCAATTCGGGGGGAGACTAGTCGCCCGCCGACAATTTTCCTCTTCTTAGGGGCGACTAATCTCCCCAACCTGCCTTCCCGCCGGCTAGAATGAAAATCATCGGCTGGATGGCACTTGGAGCTCTTCGTTTTCCGAAGACGCCCGAAGTTGCCTACGAGGAAACTTCAGATGACTTCGGAAAATGCCATCCCGCCGTCGATTTTCATTCTAGCAGGCAGGGAGATTAGTCACCCCAAAGAAGAGGAGAATTGTGACTAATCTCCCCCCGAAGTGCGCCCGTGTCTCTGCCCAAAAGTCTTTATTTAATCCATGTTAAAAAAAAAAAAAAAAAAAGCACGCTGCATGGCTAGCTTGATGCGTTTCGGGCACAGCACCCTTAATCGAAAGCAGCATTATAGAAGCCGCTGGGTGCACCTTCCATTACAGTAGGAGGTTGGACGCAGAACAAACCCATTCTAAGGAGGGTTGAATAAAGGACCCGATCTGCACCCAACTTCTGGGTAAGGCAATAGAGTGAGTTGCCCGTCCAACATCTGTGTGCGTGCAGCGATATGTCATGAACCCCTGGGACAGTTGTTGCTCTGTATGTTCTTGTGCATCCCATGGGGCTCAGTTGCACGGCTCTGCTTGGAATAATTGGACCTATTCAGCTGTAGGGCACTGTACCATGGGGATAGTGATGGAGGCGATGGCTGAATATAAATTATAATAGTATTCCAAATTCAGTATTTGTTTCTATTCCCAGTGTTGCAACCCATGTGTTTGACTTGGACCAATGACTTCACGTAGTGTCCCCAGTGTAACATTGAAATGTGCCCCCCTACAGAGCCTTATTTATTTATTTAATTAATTAATTGCAATAATAGATTATTCATACTGCTCCCAATGTACCTTAGCAATGCCACATTGAGATATCATATGATCACATGGCTATTTTATTGAAAGGGTAACTAAAACCTTGCATTCCTGCAAAATATTGTCACTGCCATAGCCTGCTCATCAAAAGAATCAGCCCGCCAATCACCTTGCTCCGTTCCCGGGTGATGCACAGCATACAAACCCCTGCTGGTAGAGGCAGCCCACTCATTTGCAGAGGGACAAATGGCAGTCAGTGTTTGCTTGGATATCACAGGCAAGTGCCATCATCCAGTATACTGAAGGACAGTGGCACTGGGAGTAGAGATTCTGTGAATATGGAAAGGCTGCTGTACATAGAGAATCGTGTTGCAATCTTTGGAGAAAAGGAAAAAACTGGGGCTGCTGATTGTATCATTTTGATTTTTGGACAATGGAAGCTCTCTGTCGGATTCTGTCATGATTTTTATGATGTTCTTACTTCTAAATTACACTGTTTACACTGAAAATAATTCACTCTACAATATATATTTAATTCCTGAACCAGCAAGTGTATTTTTTTTAGTTGTAATAATGGTGTGTAGGTGCCATCTCAGGTTATTTTGCCTGGTCATGTGCTTTCAGAAAGAGCCAGCACTTTAAATTGAACTGCATTCTGGCAGGCTGTTGTTTCTCCTACTCAATGTAACTGAATGTGTCGCAGTGGGACCTGGATTTTATTATTGAGTGTTGTTCTTAAATCTACCAGGCAGCTGTTATCTTGTGTTAGGGAGCTGTTATCTGGTTACCTTCCCATTGTTCTTTTGTTAGGCTGCTGGGGGGGGGGGGAGGATGGTGATATCATTCCAACTTGCAGTACAGCATTAAAGAGTGACTAAAGTTTATCAGAGCACAAGTCACATGACTGGGGGCAGCTGGGAAACTGACAATAGGTCTAGCCCCATGTCAGATTTCAAAACTGAATATAAAAAATATGTTTGCTCTTTTGAAGAATGGATTTCAGTGCAGAAATCTGCTGGAGCAGCACTATTAACTGATGCGTTTTGAAAAAAAAAAAAACCATGTTTTCCCATGACAGTATCCCTTTAAGCGTGAGTCTGTTTGATTACTGCTATTAAAGGTGGCCATACACAGGGAGATCCACTCGTTTGGCGATGTCACCAAACTAGCGGATCTCTCCCCAATGTACCCACATTGAGCTTGGCGATATCGGGCTGATCTGATTGTGGACCCTAGGGCCCAACGATCAGATCAGAACGGAGGCCAAATGGGCGGCCGGATTGCGGGGCCGCATCAACGAAAAGATGCGGCCGCGGTCCGACGGGATTTTCTAACTTGCCCCAACTTTCGGCCAGATATCGATTGAGAAAGCCCATCGGGGGGCTCTCCACACGGCCCAATAAGCTGCCTACTGGTCTGTCGGCAGCTTTTATCGGCTCGTGTATGGGGCCTTTAGAATAAATTATATGTCATACTTGGCAGTCAATTTATATGTATTTTATTTATCACTAGTCGTTTTATTTCTTTTTGAGGCAGCAGAAATAGGGGACGCCAGAATGTTTTATTGATCTCTGAAGGGCTGATGCGTTATTTAGGACTGTAGGGAAAGCCAGCTCTATTACATGTTCCATAAATGGCCATAATAGCTGATATATAGTGATGGGCAAAGTATGAAGGACACAGCAGACAAAGGCACTGTGATATAGAGCTCTTGCATGGTATGGCCAATTGTTTATATCGGATGTCCCATTGATTTCCCTCAGTAATCAGAGAATGATGCTGGAAGTTGTAGTTCATAACTGATGCAGGGCCTCAGTGCTGATATTTGTTTAAGGTACAGGAATGGGACCTGTTATCCAGAATGCTCGGGATCTAGGGGTTTCCGGATAATGGATCTTTCTGTAATTTGGATCTTTATACCTTTAAATCTGCTAGAATATAATGTAAACATTAAATAAACCCAATAGGCTGGTTTTGCTTCCAATTTTACTTAATTATATCTCAGTTTGGATCAAGTACAAGTACTGTTTTATTATAACAGAGAAAAAGGAAATCCTTTTTAAAAATTTGGATTATTTGGATAAAACGGAGTCTTTGTGAGACCGCCAGGTTTCCGGATAACAGGTTCCATACCTGTATCTGGAGGTTTTGTAAATATGTATACAGCGGTATTTTACATTTTTATTACTGACTGGGAATATAACAGGGAGATGCCTGTTAATGTATAGCAATATAATCATGGAGAAAATATATAGTGATTATATTATTTTATAATACATAAAAGCCATGAATATCGTGTAAGTTATATCCTTATAATACACAAAATCCATGAATATCTTGTAAATTATATCCTTATAAACGGTGAGTTCTGATGTCATCCGTTGTAAACGGTGAGTTCTGATGTCATTTCTGTTACATGACTCACTGAAATTTGTGTATTATAATAAATAAAGTAGCCCCAGTTGCAAAGTATGAGGATATTAGAAGTTACCTCGGAGTTCCATGACCAGTATAAAAACACTCGCCCTTCAGCCTCGTGTTTTTATATGGTCATGAAACTCCTCGGTAACTTATAATATCTTTATATTTTACAATAGGGGGTACTTTATTCACTACTCTGCACTGGGGAATAGCCTTATGGTTATTTAGTAGAGTTATGGTAGACATGCTTAATCTGTTGCCAAATATAGTTCCCAGCTTCCTCCAACAGTTATTAAAAGATATAGAATAATAATGGGTGCTGATGGAGCTGTCTCAGTAAGTATCTTTCTCATGTTTCCCCCTTGGTCAAGGGATCATACATTTATCAGCTTAAGAATTTTTGCAGCACTTTTATCAATTGGATTGACATGGAAAATGATTGTAAAGAAATACAATTCTGCTACTTCTGTTCTGATTTTCTACTAGAAATGCATACAGTCTGACACACTGTGCTGCAGTTTAATCTAAGTGTGAGCAGTTCCATATGTTTCAATGTGTTTGATTCATCTAACCTGTCAGACTGAAGGTTAAGGTTAAAAATATCTAAACTTCAGCCCTGTAGCCACAGCTCTGAGCTGATATGGCATTCCTGGAGTTGAAACATGTTGGACGTCATATTTATTATATCTGTGGATATTTCATTGTGAGGATCTAAATATGGGTTACCTCCAAAATCCTGGACAGTGTCTGTAAGTGTTTGTATGTTGTGTCTGTATGGGTTTCCTTCTGGTACTTTGGTTTCCTCCCACACTTCAAAAACATTTTAAAGGGGTTGTTCACTTTCCAAACTTTTTTTTCCCAGTTCATTTGTTTTCTGGTGTTTGAGTCTGGCTGCTCAGTAATTCAGGTGCTACATTAAGGGGCATATTTATCAATCGACTTTCGAATTGAAAAAACTTCGAAATTTAAATTCAAAAAGACCAACCGGAATTTAGTTGAAGTTTTCTTTTGGTCGAATAGGTCCATTTTCGATTGAATAGGTCCGTATAGGACCGAAATTCAAATCATACGGATCGGAGGAATAGTACATTCGATCGAAAAAAAACTTTCCACCAATTGACTCCAAATAGGCATCACCGTGTTGCACTTTGGGCGACTATTGAAAACGTATTGCCGCGTGTGCATTAGCGAAGGCGACTTTTCATTCTAGCCTATGGAGAAAAAACGCAGAGGCAGTTCGGGGAGATAGTCGCGCAAAAGACGAGGCGATTAGTCGCCAGGCGACAAAATCTCCCCGAATCTCCTCGTGTGGCTTTACCCTTAGAAAGGTGAACAATTACACTTTAAGATTAGAAAAACAGTCACACATAGCAAATAGAAAATAATTGGAAAAAGTATTTTTTTTCTGGTGAAATATGTGAAACCAACTGAACTAAAAAAAGTGCTGAAAGGCGAACAACTCCTTTAATTCACTACTGATCAATGTGACTCTAGTGTGTATATGGTTAAATACAGGGGTTGATGTGATTCATAAACAATCTCTATAAAGTAACATGCAACCTGGCACTATAGAAATAAACGATAACAGTACAGGCATGGGCTCAACAACTACGCTATGTGCAGCCACCAGTGCGGTTTGGCTGTGGAGCAATCATTTTAAATACAAGGATATGGGGTTTCATTTTACTTTTATGTAAAGTACTTTGTGGGCAACGACATTCTAAGACAATTTGCAAGTGATCTCCAGCTTTTATTTTTTGGATTCCCAGGCATAGGATTTTTACACACAGGCGGTTTTTCCTGCGCTCCCCTGCGTTGCACTTTCTTCCGTTCAGCCGCAGGGGAGCGCAGGATTAGACAAACTCAATTATTGTCAAGGGGGCTGTACTCGCACAGACGCATGTAAGCGCCAAACGCAAGTGGGATGCAGGATTTTGCATTTCACCTGCGTTCGGCGCTTACATGCATGTGAGTACAGCTCCCTTGACAATAATTGAGTGAGTCTACTCCTGCGGCGGGAGCACAGGAAAAAATTCCCGTGTGTAAAGCTGGCCATAGATGCAAAGATCCGATCGTACAAATCCTCGATTCGTATGTTTTTTTGATTGTGTGTGGAGTGTTCCAACATCTGTCGTGCCATGCCGGTCGGTCGTTCAGTCGATCGGTTAAAAGCTTTCTCTTGGCCACCGATAATATCTCTGCATGTACTGTATTACCGATCTGACAATCTTCAGCGGGAGACTACAATTGCTGTCAGGGGCAGAACATCGGCTGATCTGTTCTTTTACTACTTTATTTGATCTGAAAGGTTAGTGTCAGGTCTGGAGATGGGGAAGTCCTTTAAGTCCGATAGTTCGAGGATTCAAACGATCGGATCTTTACATCTATGGCCAGCTTAAGAGCCCTTAAGGTTTTTTACTGCTTTGTGGTTGCTTAATTACCCAAATAACTAGTCAGAAGTTTAGATGACAGAATGGGAAATGAATATTAGTGGGTCTGTATAGAAAGAATAATGATAAAAGTGAAGTTGATCTGTTTGTTATTTGGTTGCTGGAGTCTGTAACACTGACACACGAAAAGCATTTTTATTTGAAGGTTGGAATAAGGCAGGCTAACCAATCTAATAAAGAAAATAAAAATAAAGGCCAACCGGAACATTGCTTAGAATAGGTCCATCTATAAAATAAGAAGCATTTATTTAATATCAAATTCCCTTTTAAAAAAACAATTCTGTCGACCCATTTCATTTTTGTGGGTTTTAGTAAGACAACACCTTGTACTTGCTGGTAAATGAGCTTGGTTAAATGTTATCCAGAAAGCCGCGAATTACGGAAAGGCCATCTCCCATAGACTCCATTTTATCCAAATAATCCAAATTTTTAAAAATGATTTCCTTTTTATCTGTATTAATAAAATGTACCTTGTACTTGATCTCAACTAAGATATAATTAATCCTTATTGGAAGCAAAACCAGCCTATTGGGTTTATTTAATGTTTACATGATTTTCTAGTAGACTTCAGGTATTAAGATGCAAAACCCCAGGTAGCGAGCATTTTGGATAACAGGTCCCATACCTGTATCTCTAAAGCATGGCTCCCCAAATTGAAGGAAAATACCTTCTATGGAATTCTAGGGCCTAAACATTTCATATAATAGATGCCAGCAACTGCACAATAGAGGATCTATGGCTGCATTTCCTAATAGTGCCTGGCTGATTTGAGTTATATCTTACGGCATATATTGGTAGTCTAGCTGGCGTTTGCCAAGAGCAGAGATTGTGTTTTCTCTGCAGCAGCAGGGCCCGATTCCCGGTTTGTGTTCCTGTGAACTAGAGAGGAGTCTGCATTGCTCTGCTTCTTGTAATACAAAAACACACTTGGCGCGCTTGCTTCGAGGCTCTGGCCGCAGTTTCTCGGACCTGCCATGCATCTGTTGCCTGCTGGGTGATTACGGAAAGGAGCAGGCTTTGCCATTTCATTACCAGCAGGCCATTCAGCAGTGAGGAAATCCGATGTAATTTGAGTTTTGCTTAATCCACCCCCTTTTTATGCTTCCCACCTGCTGTTTTACCAGACTCTTATTCTGCCTCAGCTGTATGTATATACAATAGCTTGGATATAATGATCTACAATTTCCACTACCTGCGTAGTGCTTACTTGCAACCCATCACAAGGAAAGGTGGCCATACACGGGCTAATATAAGCCGCCGACAAGACTAAGTTGGCCTCTTATTGGGCAGTGTATGGGGTCCTGTAATGTCTCGAATGAAATCTGGCCAAAAAATAGCCAAGTTTAAAGATCCCGACGGATCAAGGACTTCATCAGTTTGTTGATGCTGTCCTTAGTCCGACCACCTGTATTCTCGTTGTTGTGAGCCTATCGTTGGACCCTAGGGCCCACATTCGACTCAACCCGATATCGCCCACCTCAATGGACATATCGGGGAGAGATGAGCCCATTTGGCAACCTCGCCAAATGAGTGGATCTCTGCATGTATGGCCACCTTTACTGATAAAGATAGTAAAGCTGGTCATACTCAGAAGGATATTAGGGATAATTTACTTTACCCCAGGCCTCCTACTGATGTCTGGTCAGGGTTGGGCTAGACTACTATTGGGTTAGTTTGAAAATCTTCAAATTGAGGACAGAATACATAGCACTCAAGTATCCTGCTATGAATGCTTTTCTCCGGCTTGCCAAACAATTGGATCTTTGGCTAGCTTAACCCTGTGTGCCAAACCTGCAGCCATTCACTAGTTAATAATATACAGCTTTTAGCACTCTTTAGGCGCCAAAGTGTGTGAGGGAAAGTTTGGCGAGTTGCAGTTCAGCACCACAGCTGAAAGGCACTAGATTTGATGTGTATCTCTTTAAATAATAGAATCCCAGCATATTGAGTAGTACATGGCTGTACTTATTTATTTATAACCTCATATTTCACTTATGGAAATATGTACTTTCTGAAGAATGTAGTCGGTAGATTATGTTTGTAACAGTCGGCTGGCAGCTTGTTTGGAACATCTAAGGCTATAGATTCCGGATGGTTTTTCATTTTTCATGTGAATGTTCCGTAAAACATATTATCATTGATTATTCTGCAGCGAAGACCTTATGACTTATATTGCATATATGAGTAAGTATTCTTTGCAGGCTAAGAGCATCGGAGCTTACAGTACATATTCCCTTGCCTTTTGCTCGAGTACTATGTATATTTAAACCCAAGGAAAGTATTTTCATGTAACTTGTAGTTTTTCTTCACCCCTTAAATGGGTTGTTCACCTTTCAGTTTACTTTTAGAATGATGTAGACAGTGATATTCTGAGACAATTTGCAATTGGTTTTCATTTTTTATTATTGGTGGTTTTTGACTTATTTATCTTTTTATTCAGCAGCTCCCCACTTTGCAATTTCAGCAAGGTGGTTGCTAGGGTTCAAATTACCCTAGAAATCGTGCATTGATTTGAATAGGAGAGGGTCTGAATAGAATGATGAGTAATAAAAAGTAGCAATAACAATACCTTTGCAGCTTTACAGAGCATTTGTTTTTTAGATGTGGTCAGTCACCCCTCTTTGAAAGTTGAAAAGAGTCAGAAGAAAAAGGCAAATAATTAAAAAACTACAAAAAAGAAATAATGAAGACCATTTGAAGAGTTGCTTAGAATTAGCCATACTATCACATACTAAAAGTTAACTTAAGGGTGGTTCACTTTGAAGTTAACTTTTATTATTCTATAGAATATCCTATACCTAGCAACTATTTATATTCTATTCTTTCCTAGTTAAGTTATTTTCCTTCCTTTTATGCCTCTTTCCAGCTTTCTAACAGCAGTCCCTGACATAAGCTACAATTTTTATGTCATTTGTTTCATTTATGGTTTATCTCCCCGATCAGCCCCTCTCCTATACATTAAAACCACGGTCTGGTCGCTACGGTGAATAAGACCATAGCAACAGAGAGCTGCTGCTATACTAAACTGGAGAGCACCTGAACAAAAAACAGAACATCAAAATAACAAATAATGAAGACCAACAGCAAATTCTCAATATATCAATATCTACATCATACTAAAAGTTAATTTGAAGCTGAGTTAGCCTTTATATGCAGAGCCACATAGCACTTATCATTGAGTTGACATACTGTAGGAAATTTAAAAAGCCTATTTCAAATCCTGTTCAAACAAACCCTGCTTTTTTAATAAATTAACTTAAAATATGCATTTGCTGTAAAACCATGTATAGTATCTTACACTATCTTACACTTTGTTGTGTTCATTCTTACAACCGCATTGCTGCCATGCTGGTTGCCACTTTTAAGCTGCATTTTTTGGGTGACAAGAACAGGGAGCTCCTCTCCATTTACACTGCTTACATACCTCCTAACATTTTGGAAATAAAATAAAAAGAGGGACAAAAAAGTTGCCACGTGTAGCGCGGCCATTTTTTTTTGATCATGCCCATTTCTGTGGCCACACCCCCTAATTACCATGTTAATTTTCCAAAATTTGGCAGGTTATGAAAGTTTGAACATATTTCTGTTTTTTTTTAGTTATTACAGTTTTGCTAATGAAGGTGAATTGCCCTTTAAGCTGCGAGTCTAACTTTTCCAAAGGGACCTGTTAGCTTATATTGTTACAATTACTTATTTGCATATCTTGAAATTGTTACAAAAATATCTTATCATCTGCTGTGGCTGTTCTGGGCTCTCTGGCAAAAGCTGATTAAGTTAGAAACTTTGTTTCTTTTTCTGGCTGTTCAGTGCAGAGAAAAATGTGAATTTCCAGTACAAACGACAGACTGCGGTTTGAGCTGTCAAAAGAGACTGTCCCTCTAAAAACCGGACAGTTGGGAGGTATGTGCTTATCCTAATTGATGTAAAGATCTCTCTCTGTCGATTTATGCTGTATGAGAAACTCTCCGCTCTTATGGTACCAAATACACCTCTTTACAATTACCTTAACAGTGGGAAACAAGCACCAGGTGAAGGGGCAATTGGATAAAAAAGATGTGAATCATGGGTATGTGCTGTGTGCATTGACGTAAACTAGGTGTTGCTTGGCCCCACAGCAAATAGATTTTAGGGCCCCAAAATATCCAGAGGTTGTCATGTTTTACCAATTTTTATAGAAATTGCTGGTTAATTAGGATCTCATTGGACCCAGTGGAGCAATGAAGTTGCGTCGGGCCCCCTGCAAAAAAACTTCAAAAGGGGCCTGGGTGCCTCACCTTTAACCTGACACTACAATCACCCGCCCACCGAGTCGCATCCCTGCTCCCCCAGACCTGCAGTCCAGGCCCCCCCTGGTACCGTGGGTTCTGCTTCCTCTATAGTTACGCCAGTGATTGGGCCCCTATACCTCCTGCACCCCTCTGCAGCCGCAGGGTCTGCTTCCTCTGTAGTTCAGCCTCTGGCTGTGTGACTTGTGCTGCAGAGGTACAAAGAAGCAGTTTTGGCAGACGACCCCTGACATCAGTCTACTCTGGACATTTATACCTGGTAGAAATAACATAGAACCTTAGTGCCCCTACACCAGTGGAAAAAAAAGAAGTCTCATGGTTTGTCTGCGTCACACACAACAGAGAAATCTTTATATTTGTGCCATCTCAATGGCACACTGAGTGTCACCGCATGATTCAGTGTCTGTACATTGGGATTAGTGCCCATCAGCTGCCCACGTGCCGCCTACACACCCCGGTCGGCAGTTAGTCATGGTCAGCTTTGAAGGAGCTGTTCACCTTTAAATTAACTTTTAGTCTGATGTAAAGAGTGATATTCTGAGACAATTTGCCATTGGTTTCCATTTTTTTATTATTATTTCGAGTTTTGATTTTTATTTAGCAGCTCCCCAATTTACATTTTCTTTTCTTTCAATATTTGTATTTCTTTTTCAAGTAACAGACATTAACAGTGTCAGATGTTTAACATATAAAATGACAATGATATGGCAATTAGGTGTACTTGACATGTCTTGTGAGATATTTGCCATAGATATTGACCTGTATTCCAACTACCGATCTTGTGATGGAATGAAGTTCAGTTCCAACATGTATATTCATAATGAAACAGTAATACATATGTTATAAAGTAAAATACCATTGTATACAAGCAAAAACATAATACAAAGAAAAATAATAATAAAAGAAAAATACCAAGATAAAGGTGAAAAGTAGAAAGTGGTTTTCCTCCCTCTGCAGCCACCTCTAGATCCCAGTCCCCGACTGAAAGCTCTCTATACCTTATCTGGGGGTTAAAGTGTCAGCAGATGGGAAAGGAGAGACCCTCCATACCAGTAATCTATCCAGGGTTGCCACACCTTCAAGAACATGGGAAATTTGTCTAATGCGATACTGGTGAATTTTTCATTTACAAATATCCATTTCAAAGCTGAAACGTATTTGGGGATGAAGGCAAATCATTAAAAACTATTAAAAATAATGAAGACCAATTGAAAAGCTGCTTAGCATTGGCCTTCTTTAACATACTAAAAGTTAACTGAAAGGTGAACCAACCTTTTGAAGTGAAGTAAAGTATGTGCTGGAACCCTAATAACCCAGATCCCACTGAAGAACTGTGATATGTTTTATAATGGGTTAAAAGCTTTTTAAACGTGCAAATATTTGCCTCTGTCTGCACATCGTCATTCGTTTCATTGGTATTTATGAGAGGTTGCATGTGCCCATATGTGAGCACTTGTATCCAAATGACATTGATATAAAACTCCAGATGGTGCACACCTGAAATGTGCTGACGGACACCATCTCTCAGTATGGATATGGTGTCAGCTCTGTAGATAGGTGTGTGTGTGGGCAGCATTATACTGTGCTCCATCTGGACCTGTGCCCTGGAAATATAGTATAGTTATTATGCTTCCATTTGCGGGTGAGCAAGGTCGGGAGCAAATTCTCCCATCACCCGCAACTCCCCCTGCACAAAATCACAGAGGGGGCCTGGAGATTTTTTTTGTGGAGGAACCCAGGCCCCAAAGTTACGCCCCTAGATATAACATGTCAGATGTTAAGCTGTTTGCAGTGTAGATCACTTGGAACTCCAAGTTTATTATTATCCAGTGCCAGTTTCAGGCAACATTTGGGTTAAATTGCAGCCTTAAATCAGTGGGGCTTATTTATAAACACTGGGCACATTTGCACCTGGGCAGTAACCCATAGCAACCGGTCAGAGATTAGCTTTTCTCATTAGCTACAGGTTGAACTCTGAAAGCAGTCATCTGATTGGTTGCTATGGGTTACTGCCCAGGTTCAAATTTGCCCAGTGCTTATAAATGACCCCCCACTGCTAAAGAAGCCCTCTGTGCCTGGTGCGTGTGTTATTTTCTGTCCTTCAATAAAGCCGTTTCTCGTGAGCACAATGAAGCACATTTCCAATTAGAATCTGTGTTGTTTATATACAGGTATAAGATCTATTATCCAGAATGCTTGAGATAAGGGATCTTTCCGTAAATTGGTTCACCATGCCTCTGTGCTACTAAAAAAAACATTAAGGGTCAGGCCACACAAGCAGATTCGGGGAGATTAGTCGCCCCATCGACAAATCACCTCTTTTTTGGGGCGACAAGCTCCCCAAACTGCCTGCCCTCCGCCGGCTAAAATGAAAATCGCCTACGGCAATTCACACGCGGCAATTTCATTTTCCGAAGTTTCCTCGTGAGGCAACTTCGGGCGACTTCGGAAAACGAATTGCTGCATGTGAATTGCAGCAGGAGATTTTCATTGGTGGCCAGGGTTTCCCCATACATTACTTACTTCATTAACAGCCCCCAGTGCTGTCAGGTAATTACAGGCTTCAGGTCACTGAAGTCTAAAGCTCCCCATAGACGCAAAGATTTCTCTTGCCGAACTACCGATTTTAGCAAAGTCCTACCAATCCTTCGAAAATTATTGTGGGATTCATACATCTTGAATGATCATACATCTTACCATTTTTCGGCCGACATCTGTCAGGAAATTGATCGGCCAGGTTAAAAAATCTTTGTCGGTCTCCATGCAATCTATCTATGTTTGCAGGGCCAAGCAGGCAGCTCCCCTTTGTTTTCCTGGCAAATTGGTCTTTTTAGTTGATGGACAATTCGTACGATCGTACAATCGTTCCAAGATAATCGTGGTCTCACGATGATGATCTATGGCCAGCTTAAGTCCCATTACAGCTGCACAGGGATTGTATGGGTCAAGTTTGAACTTCCCCTCCAGCCTATCCAATCCCCATGCAGCTTTCCCAGGACATAGACTTCAGTGACCAATCGGGCAGTAAAGAAAAGTTGCTATCTTGAAAATGAGGCCGGCGTGTTAGAAGGCCTAGAAAAGATAGGGATTGACCAGTGCACAAAGATATGTATATTGAACTGGGTAGGGATGCACTGGATCCAGTATTCAGTTTGGCCTTTTTCAGCAGGATTCGGATTCAGCTGAATCCTTCTGGCTGAACCGAATCCGGATCCTTATTTGCATATGCAAATTAGGGACGGGAGGGAAATTGCATGCCTTTTTGTCACAAAACAATGAAGTAAAAAATGTTTTTCCACCCCTAATTTGCATATGGTTCGTATTCGGCAGAATCTTTTGTGAAGGATTCAGGGGTTCAGTCAAATCCATAATAGTGGATTCAGTGCATCCCTAGGACTGGGAAAATGTACCAGAACATTTAATACACATAGCTGATTTACAGAAGAGCACACACAGCAGACCTCTGCACAAAAACGAATTACATTTTACATTAGGAGTCCAGCGGAATTTGTAAATTTAAATTATAAACCCTACTAGTACCACCCGGCAGGATATATTTTTGTGTGAGTGCTCCTCCTTTGGTACTTTACAAAACAAATATCAGTAGGGAAGCGCAAAATGGATACTATGGTGCAGTAACCTTAATTAATTGATAAAGTGCCATGATAATTTTGTAAAACTTGTTTAGAAAAGTGCCATGTTCTGTGGACCCTTAAGGCAAGTTATACCAAGGATGATATGTCAGCCACCCAATTGAAAAATGGCCTACCCACAAAACTATAAAAGTAAATACACATCAACCAAGTTTATGCCGAGTCCATGGTGAAAGGGAAAAATCATAAAATAGTACAGACATATTTATTTTAAAATAATGTGCCCCAAAACTGGGTATACTGTACTCGCAAAGTAAGTGGAAATTGAGAAAGTCATGAAACAGGAAGACTGTTCCTGATCTTTAACCTGCTTCACATGGAATGCCACGCTTCTTCTCTTTGGAACACACACACTCTTTTATGAACCGCTATCTGGCTGCTAACAAGCAGTCAGTAGGGATGGGCGAATTTTTTCGCCTTGTTTTGCCGCGGAAATGATGCCCATAGACTTGAATGGTGTCGCACGTCAAAAAAAAAAAAATGAGGCGCATCAAATAAATTTTGCCACCCATAGACTTTAATGGGCGTCGGCAATTTTTTAGGAAATCTAAACGGGTCAAACTCGTCCATTGAAATGCACTTCCCATTTAATCAAAATGTCCTTCTGCTTCCCCAATTTTTATTATGCACATTTAAGGCTTTAGCACACGATCAGATTCGGGGAGATTTAGTCGTCTGGTGACTAATCGTCTCTTCTTCGGGGGGGGGGACACTCTCCCCGAACTGTGCACCAATGCACTTGCGGGGCTTCGATTTCCTCGTGAGGCAACTTCGGAGATCGAAGCGCTGCAAGTGCATTGGCGCTGGCGTTTTCTCATTATAGCAGGCGGAAGGCAGTTCAGGGAGATTGTTGCCCCGCAGAAGTGGCGGTTAGTCGCCATGCGATTAAATCCCCCCGAATCTGCCCGTGTGCTAGCTCCCTTACTTATATTTACATTTTTTTTCTTTGCTACAAGTTTTCACTGCATGCTCCATCTAGTGGCAGAATGCACAATCTATTCATTGTTAGCTGGGATAAAAATATGAATAAATGTACCTCTACTCAGAGTAATTTTTAGTGCCTTAGTGGCTGTGCTTATAACTTTAATGTGTTCCACAGATTTAAACATGAACTGTACACCTTTTGTTCCCCTCTTCATAATGCTACTATATGTACTTCACCTGCTGTTAGTGTGTATCTGTTTTCCTTAAAGTATTTGGCCTTTAGTTCTAGTAATAAGGTGGGTGGTACATTGGTGGGTGAACTAAATTGCGCCCCTTCCTTAGTTAAATGTATTTCTCTGCAGTGTTATTAAAATATATGTGCATTAACAATTTGAAATGTTTTTTAATAGATTTGTATAATGTAATTGCATTTACATTCTGTGTGCTGCTGGTGTCGACACTCAAGCCAGAACCAGAAATGATCAATCCAGTTGCAAACCTAAGTTGCTTAAGCTGGCCATAGACGGAAAGATCCGATTGTACGAATCCTCGATTCGTACGTTTTTGTAACCCTGTGTGGAAGGTCCCGTAATTTTTCGTCCCATGGAGATCGATCGTTTGGACGATCAATTAAAAGATTACTGTCGGCTGGCAATAATATCTCTGCATGTATTGCCGATCTGACGATATCGCTGTAAGCTTCCCAGTAGAATTTGTCGGGCATAGTTTCGCACGATTGCTGTGACAGGCAGGACATTGGCTGGTTTGTTCTCTTTGCTGCTTTATTTTATAGGAATGTTTAGTGGCAGGTCGGAAGATGGCACCATCCAATATGAAGGTTAATCTGTCCTGGAGTGGGTCGGGTACCCGCGTGTTACAAGCAAAAACCTGCGGTACCCTGCAGGTTGCGGGTAGAAGTTCCGGGTGCGGGTATAGAGGCATGTCAGTGCTTTTGCTGGTCGGGCGGTTGGTCTTCTCAATATCAATTTTAACTCTTTTTTCTGATCACGTCTACTTCCAATGATGTCACTTCCGGTTTACAATGACAGCACTTCCTGATTCTTGATGGTCAGTAGGTCGCGGGTCTGGGTTGGGGATAAGGTACTTGCGGGTTGGGAAGTGGGTCCAAGCGGGTAAGAATGCGGGTCTCGGTTGGGGATTGCAGGTTGTGGGTACGGGTTGGGTACGGGTCAGGTATGGATTCCAAAAAATGGACCCGCGCAGGACTCTAATCTGCACCTCTATGGCCAGCTTAAGAATGGCGTAGACACAGGACACACCAGCACAACATGGATAACTCCAGCAGGTTATACCTTGCTCGTTTATTGCGGATGCAACGTTTCGGGGCGTGACCCCTTTCTCAAGTTTTTTCCTTTTTGCAGCTTAAGAATGGCATCATCTTATCTTATTATGCAAAAACACTGATTTTTATGTTGGTGACATAAAGAGGTACAAATTACTATGGGCCCTTATTTGAAAAGTAATTGATTAGTTTATGAGGAAATAGAAGGCAGTTTGACTGTTTAATGTTAAGAATGCCCTGCAGGTGGTGGGGGGCCTACATCCAGGTTTGTAATGCAAGCCAGTGGACCCTGAAATAAATTCCATTAGTTTACTTTTTATTTCAAGCTGAAGCCTACTTCTGCTCCCATTGATCATAGCCTGAAGGTCAGTGAGTAATGTCAACCCAAAGAAGCACACAAGCTAGGCCTAGCATCTCTTTAAAGCCAAATGATCTGATTATGTCCTCATTATTAGACTTCCTAGGCCTTGAATTTAATAGTGTGAGTATAAATCACTTTGTCTGGGAAAGAAGGCATTGGAATGCCAATATTAAAACACCGAGAATCATATCTACCTAGTGTGCAGTGTTTTCTTTTGTGCCCAATCACAACTCCCAACATTCTGGAAAGAAAAAGAGGGTCAAAAAAGTTGTCGCGAGCTTTGCAGCAAATTTTTTTGACCATGCCCATTTTTGTGTCCACACCCCCTAATTACCATGTTCATTTTACAAAATTTGGCAGGTTATCAAAGTTTGAAGATATTTCTGTGTTTTTTTCAGTTATTACAGTTTTGCTAATGAAGGTGAATTGCCCTTTAAGCCGAGTCTAACTTCTTCCAAGAGACCTGTTATCTTATATAGTTACAATTACTTGTTTGCTTATCTCGAAATTGTTACAAAGTATCTTATCTGCTGCTGTGGCTGTTCTGGGCTCTCTGCCAAAACCAATTAAGTTAGAAACATTGTTTCTTTTTCTGCCTGTTCAGTTCAACGGGACTTTACAGTACAAATGAGGGACTGCTGGTTGAGCTGTCAAAAAAGGGACTGTCCCTCTAAAAACTGGATAGTTGGGAGGTATGTCCAATGTCCCGCTCACTAGTAATGGGGGGAGCACTATTGCATACCTCCCAACATCTGGAAAATAGAAAAAATGACCACAACCATTTTATGGCTGCACCCCCTAAATACCACATCCATTTTACAAAATTTGGCAGGTTATGGAAAGTTTGATCACATTTCTGGGGATTTTAGGGTCAGATTTTATGTGTTAATACAGTTTTGCTAATGAAGGCGAATTGCCCGTTAAGCTGCAAGTCAGTTTTCCCAAGAGACCTGCTTATCTTATTTGTTACAAATGTTTCTTTGCTTATCTTAAGTTGTTACAAATGTATCTGAGTGCAGCTGCCACAGGACAGTTGGCAGGTATTTTATTGTGCTCTCTGCACTACGGATTCTGCCCCTGGGCCCCCTCCAGAGCAAGATAGATAAGCACTGCAGGGTGAGGGGGGGTGGCATAGCAGGGGGCTATGGAGGGGATCCAGATAGAGAATTGCTCCTGGCAAGGATCACACATAGTTTTATGTATGAGCTAAATGTATGAGAAAACCCACTCAACTTACCTCCAATTCAAAAGGTAAAATCTCTTAATTTTAGGCTGTGACCCCAATCTGCCAGAAAGCACACTCAATTTTTAACAAGTGCTACCCTTTGGGTATCTAGTATTTGGGTATGTACACTCTTCTGAGTTGGACCATGGGGTGGGTCTAACTGAGCTGAAGTTACAGGTACCAGATTTTTTGAAATCTGAAATTCCTAGGACCTGGACTTTTCCATAATTTGGATCACCAAACGTTAAAGGGGGTAGTTTACCTATAATATCCTATAGAATGCTCTATTAATTTTTTTATTCAAATAGTGGTCACTGACCCCATAAACAAATAAACCTTTGTAATGTAAGACCATTATTTTATTATTGATACTTGTTTTATTCAGAGGCCCTTTTCTTGTTTATCTTCCAGTCTGTCAATCAAATCATTGCATGGTGTCTATAATATGTTGTACCCTAGCAACTGCTGAAATTCCAAACTGGAGAGCTTCAGAACAAATTGATAAATACTTCTGAAGAAAATGAAGATAAATTGCAAATTGTCATCAATGAGCTTTTTTTTAACTGATGAAGTTAGAGTTCCAACAAAAGAAATGGGCTGGCATATTGCCTTTTGCTATATCAAGCTCAATAACGCATTTGTCTTATGGGTGAACTGATGACGACTACTTCTGGCTTTATTGGTTGGCTTCATGAGCTCGACTGGGGAATGTAAGCCCTCATAAACAAGTCAATTTAAAACCAGAGAGCTAAAGTTTTCTTGCTATGTGTGCACTTTTTTTTCTAGTTTTCAAGATACAGGTATGGGATCCATCATCCGGAAACCTCTTGTTCTGACACCTAGGTTGAGAATACAACATTTAAGAGCTCATAAGCAGGTACATTGGCTCCTAATGTACGTGTCTTGTGAATGCGATTACATTTTTATTTTCAGCTATTCCAGGGTAGGGAATTATAACCAGTTTCTGTAAAAGTCCTGCCTAATGTGTTATAAATAAAGGATAATAATAGCAAAACCAGAAGAAGCATTACTGGCAACCACTCTCACTACTCCATCCTTTCTTTAACCTTTTTTTTTTTTTTTTGTGTGCGAAAGATCCTTTACTATAAATTTAGAACATATTACAAGCAAACCTATGGCATTTTATTGGCATTAATAAATTATAGTCATAATGTTTTGTTTTTAATACCTCTATAAAAATAAAGGCCCATTTTTTTAGCACCAGGCAGCACTGCATGAATCTTTGTTTATTTGGCTATTTGTTCTGTGCTGGGAGGGAGGCTTGTGCAAGGAGAGCAGCCATAACGGCAGGCTTTTTCATATTTGGGGCAAAGTGGATTTTATCCTCCTTTGTAGAAACCCAGTTAGTTAACTGTCCCTTACCCTATTAAAGGGGTGGTTCACCTTTAAGTTAAAGGGATACTGTCATGGGAAAAAAACATTTTTCAAAATGAATCAGTTAATAGTGCTGCTCCAGCAGAATTCTGCACTGAAATCCATTTCTCAAAAGAGCAAACAGATCTTTTTTCATATTCAATTTTGAAATCTGATGGGGCTAGACATATTGTCAGTTACCCAGCAGCCCCAAGTCATGTGGCTTGTGCTCTGATAAACTTCAATCACTCTTTACTGCTGTACTGCAAGTGATATCACTCCCCTCCCTTTTTCCCCCCAGCAGCCAAACAAAAGAACAATGAGAAGGTAACCAGATAGCAGCCCCCTAACACAAGATAACAGCTGCCTGGCAGATCTAAGAACAGCACTCAATAGTAAAAACCAATGTCTCACTGAGACACATTCAGTTACATTGAGAAGGAAAAACAGGAGCCTGCCAGAAAGCATTTCTCTCCTAAAGTGCAGGCACAAGTCACATGACCAGGTGCAGCCGGGAAATTGACAAACTGTCTAGCCCCATGTAAGATTTCAAAATTGAATATGAAAAAAAATCTGTTTGCTCTTTTGAGAAATGAATTTCAGTGCAGAATTCTGCTGGAGTAGCACTATTAACTGATGCGTTATGAAAAAACCGGTGACCCTTTAACTTTTAGTATGTTATAGAATGGCTAATTCTAAGCACCTTTTAAAAGGAGAACTAAACCCTAAAGTTAAAAAATTAAGTAAGTAAAACAGGGGCATTTGCCCGGGGTAACACTTAGGCTGGGGGGGAGGAGGGAGGGGGGGCTATGTAGGGTAGAGGGGTAGGGGTTTTTTAACGTTAGGGTTGAGTTCTCTTTTAAAAGGGTTGTTCACCTTCCAACACTTTTTGCTGCTGAGAAATGTATCAACTAAATGTTGCAAAATTGTAAGAGTTTTAGGGGCAGATTTATCAAGGGAATTTTCAAAATAAAAAAATTCTAAATTCAAAGTAAGTTTTTGGATACTTCGACCATCGAATAGGATACTACGACTTTGATTCGAAGTAAAATCGTTCGAATATTCGACCATTCTATAATCAAAGTACTGTTTCTTTAAAATACTTCAATACTTCGCCAAAACATACGTTTTTTGAAGTCGAAGAAAAATCGTTCGATCGATGGATGAAATCCTTTTGAATCATTCGATTCAAAGGATTTCATCGCTTGATCGAATGATTTAACTTCGACCGCAAAACGGTCAAATTTGGTGAAGAAAACTTTGAAAACGATATTCAAAGTCGACGTAAAGCCATTCAATGGTCGAATTTCGAAGTATTTATCACTTTGAAATTCGACCCTTGATAAATCTGCCCCTTAGAGTCTGCACCTGAATTACTGAGCTGCCAGACTCAAACACCGGAGACAGAAACATTCAACTTTAAACTTTAAAACATCTGAAAACTACTGAACTGAAAAAAGTTTTGGAAGGTGAACAACTCCTTTAATTGATTGGTATTTTGTTTTATTGCCTTTTTTTATTTCTTTGATTTTTTTTTTTTACAGTTTTTGCATTATTTGCCCTTTTCTTCTGTTTCTCTCTTTCAAATGGGGGTCACTGACACCATCTATAAACAAATAATCTGTAATACATTTGTATTACTCATTTTCTATTCAGGCCCTCTCCTATTCATATTGCAGTCTCTTATTAATCAGCGCATGGTTGGACCCTAGCAAACAGATTGCTGAAATTGCAAACTAGGGAGCTGCTGAATAAAAAGCAAAATAACGCAAAAACCACAATTAATAAAAAAATAAAAACCGGTTTCAAATTGTCTCAGAATATCGCTCTCTAGATCATACTAAAAGTTAAGTCAAAGATGAACAACCCCTTTAAGGAGCACAGGTATGTGATCTCTTATCCAGGAACCCATTATCCAGAAAGGTCCGATTTACAGGAAGGCCAACCCCCGTAGAGCCAATTTAACCAAAGAATTGCAATTTTAACCATGTGCTCCCGACGGGTCCTCCCGATCGATATAAAAATCAGCCAGATATCGATCAGTCCAGTTTGATATTTTTTAATGATCCAGGACCGCATTGGTTAGTTGATGCGGCCCTGAGACCCGTCGGCGCCCATTCGTAGCATTTTAATCCGATCGTTCGGATTCACCCAATATCGCCCAGCCGTTAGTGGGCACATCGGGTTAAGATCCGCTTGTTTGGTGACCTTGCCAAACGAGCGGATTTTATAGTTTATGGCCACCTTTAGGTGAAGCCTAGGTCTGAAGCAAAAGTTTCACTTTTTGTCTATATCTATATGAAAAGATGTGTCTGTTTAATCCTGCAGAATTTTTGACATGCAGTTTCAGATTTGAGTCTAGTTTGGTGTCAGGCAGTGGAGGGGAAATCCCTTTTTTGTGTTTACCTAATAGCAGTATATATATATATATATTGTATGTGTATATTTATTAAATAGGTGTCGATTGCTGTGCTGCATAAATGTATTATTTCCTTATCTGATCTTTCCGATGCAATTTTTATGAAAATGTAACATATTGGCTGGCTGTTTATAGGTTCTGGCTGCATAGAGAGAGTTGGCTGTCACCTCCCCAGCAACAAGTTACACCACAGAAGCAGCTTCTGTTGTACATGTTTAGGAAAATTAGAGTGTGATTAACATTTTATGGAACAAAAAGCGGAAGGCAGGTCCAGATCCCGGGCAGACACAGCAGAATTCCTCCCGCGCTCCCAGCTGCCGCTGGCATATATACGCACTAAGAATATCTTTTCTTTTCCTAACATATTTTTTTCCTGATCATCTTGGCTCTAAAATAAAGGAGGCCCTCTCATATTTCCAGAGCAGTAGAGGAGAACAGAGACTGGAGCAACTGGCTCCTCTGGTTGCTTTAGTCCTGGATTAGGAATCTGTGGTTTCTTGCAAATTCCAGATGGGCAGCTGTAAGATGCCATAGAAAGTCACTATTTAGCAGGGGAGGGGGGCTTTTTGGGCCTCTGTGTACTTGAAATGCCAGGGCCTGTTATGTATCCCAGTCCAGACCTTGATGTGGCATTGATGTAATGCGATATAAAAAAGTGCTTAGGGTTACTGTGACGCTTCCCATGGCCAGAGTTGCGATAAATAAGATACAAACCTCCATACGGATTACTTTTAACTACCAGGTTCTGTCATTACAGCCCTTAATCATGTGCTTTTGGGGCTAGTGTATTCATGTGTACACCTCCCCACAAGTCTGGCTACTTAAGTGAAGGTGCATAGAAGAACTCAGCACATGAATACATTGCTTAAAAGAGAAGGAAAGCTACCAAAGCAGTTTATTGCCAATAGATTAGCCATAATAGTGCAAACGAGAGCATTATATTTATTCTGCAGAATGCTTTACTATATCTGAGCAAACAGCTCTAGAAGCTCTCTGTTGGTTTAGGGTAGCAGTTGCCATATTATCTTGGTGTGATATCACTTCCTGCCTGAGTCTCTTCCTGCTCACTCATTGCTCTGGGCTTAGATTACAGCAAGAAGGGGAGGAGGGAGGGGAAGAGGGAGAAAGGAGCAAACTGAGCATGCTCAGGCCCTAGCCCTAGAGTTTTATGCTGAAAACAGGAAGTCTGATACAGAAGCCCATGTATACACAATAGAAGGAAAGAAATGTGATGTTTCTTTTGACAGAGGACAGAGCAGCATTACTTTGAAGGTTTTTATAGTGTATTTATATGTTATATATATTCTGATAAATCTTACTTAATTTTAGTTCTCCTTTAATGCTTGCGGTTAACCCTAGATTTTGGGGTGGATGGCCACATTGGAGGAGCTGTGTAAGGTATGTGGTTTTTTTTAGCAGTACCTGTACATGGACCTTAGCTTATTTGGAAAGCGGAAACTGTTTGAAATGTAGCATTGATATTCATTAAGCACTAGTGTGCTCTTAGCCTTTAGGCAAGAGATTCTGGCAATTGCATTTCAGCTAAAAAGATATGGCCATCCCTGGAGTAGAGTGTAAAATATCAGTTGTAGGCACCGGCCCGGTTGTTTATATACAGATTCATGGGAGCAATATGAAAGAGAACAAACATAAAACAATAGCAGCAGATGGGAACATTGTACTTTTAGGCAGAATGAGTAATGTTTGTGGCTGCAGTATCATTCATCGCTCTTACGTTAATTGCAAACAAGTTACCTACAGAAAATGATTGCAAAAACAAAGATGATGGCCTCATCAATCTGCAAAAACTATATTTTAAATTATCTCTTAACTATCACTAATCTAATTATAAAAGGATAATGTTTGGGGTAAATTTAACAAAGAACTTGGAAAACTCCTTAGCGAGCTGTTTTTGTAACAAAATATACTTTATATGGAAATATTAATTTATTACCCAAATGTGTTGTCTCTGACTTTCTTATTATGACTCAAATGTTTATAGTTTAGGCTTCTGTTTTAATTTGCAGAGTACTAAAAATGGATTAAAAAGTAAAACATGTCTGATTATTCATTACCTTGTAGTAAACTAGCAAAGAATGTTGGAGTACCAATGTCTGTGCAGGTCTTTCATTTATCCCGAATCTAATTTTGAAATCTGACATGGGGCTAGACATATTTTCAGTTTCCCATGTGACCCCAGTCCTGTAATATGCTGTGATAAACTGTGACTTTTGCTCTGATAAACTTTGATAAAATGTATTTTATTTTTTATGAAGATCCAAATTACAGAATGATCCATTATCCAGAAAACCCCAGGTCCCGAGCATTGTGAAGAACAGGTCCCATACCTGTATTTAAAAAAAATTATGAAGCCCTCATAGATGCTGTACTACTTGCCATCTACATGCAGCTATACACCAATGGGTTCTGTTGTAATGGAGGAATGGCGGCCAGAGAGCAATGTTCTTCTATAATGCTGACTCATTACTTTTGTGTCCCTGAACCAATCATGTTGGTTTATGAAAGCCAAGAGGTTTTCAAATTCAGTCTCATGTTTACCATAAAATCGAGCAGCAATTTTATTTTTTTATTAAAGGGCTGACAATACCTGTGCCTGTACACCAACTTAAGGATTTTGGTGGTGTTGGATTTCCTTTTATTCAGGCACTAAGAAATCCCCAACCTTTGCATGTACAGTGAATAGAATGTACAGGTATGGGACCTGTTATCCAGAATGCTCGTGACCTGCGGTTTTCTGGATACGTCTACTAGAAAATCATGTAAACATTAGATCAAACCAGTCAGTGACTTAAGGATTTATTATATCTTAATAGATCATAAAGGGCTGACACATACCAGACCACACTCCGCAAATAGTTGTAGTAAAAATTTTAAGTAAATTATTTACTTGCACTAGCAAGTGCCCCTAAGGCACGAAACACGCTAGGCTTGCTGTGATGTTTTTTGCATAAATAAATTATTTTTAACTACATCTATTTGCAGAGTGTGGTCTGGTATGTGCCCATCCTTTATTATATATTTGCATATTTTGCCTCCCCGAGCTGAAGGTCTGGGGCTTGAGCACCTGGACCCAGTGTCGGACTGGCCCACCGGGAGTGGTGTCATTGGGCCCTCATGTTGCTAAACTTTTGGCCTATTTCATGGCCATTCCCTATTCTATGAAAACAATGAGGCTAAATGGATGGAATAATAGATTACAGTATGTAAAGAAAACAAACTAGGAGAATAGAGGTTGATAAGAGGAGATGAATAATATTTGTGGGACCCTGGTCTAAGGTTTTATGGTGGGCCCCTGGTCTAAGGTTTTTGTGTGGACCCCTGGTGTCCCAGTCTGACACTGCCTGGACCCCCCTTCTTTTTGGGTAAGTTAAACCTATCCTTTACTGCAATCGACGCTGAACGTCTCCTCTATATGCTCGTTTATTATATTTTAGTTTGGATCAAGTACAATGTACTGTTTTATTATTATAGAAAAAAAGGAAATAATTTTAAAAACTTTGATTATTTGGATAAAATGGAGTCTATGGGAGACTGCCTTTATGTAATTCAGAGTTTTCTGGATAATGGATCCCATACATAAGGTTAGTCATAAAGTCAGTTTTTTACAACAACAAAAACATTTTTACCCCATGCATGTACCAATAAGCTGCCAAGTCCTGTATATGAGCAACTTTAGCCTTTTAGCCTCTTTAGATGTATGCTGTTTTATTTTTCACAAATGGGAAAGTAGTAGCTCTGGCAAAGGTTTTGTGTCCTAAACATCTGATCCGTGACGCCATCTTTCACGACAGAGGCCTTGATAAATTAAACCTTACCGCCCGAGTTATATTATATTTAATTGGCGTTAATGTTTATTTGTTATTGAAATTTACCTGCTGTTTAATGAGAGCGCATAATGATCAAATTCTAGAGGAACATTACTAAATGTTACTTTTTAGATTTCAGATTGGTCTTGATGGGGATAAACCAGACCCCTGAATGTTAAATACAAATGTGTTTAATAATCTGTAATTGAAGGGTTTATTTCATTCAGTCATGTGATTTCCTCCCCCTTCAGTAAGTGAACAAAAAATCAATACGTGCATTAGTTTTCATGTTTCACTTCGTAATCTTTTTGCTGACCAACCTGAAAACACCCTGTCGAACAATATGTTTCTGGCCTTCCTTCAGTAAAGCAAAGCTGCTCAACACGCAGTTGAGAATGATACTTGTTCTGCTCTGCTGGTGCTGAGCGAGTTCCCTGACACTTCACCTCCACCCTCCGTACCTCAAAAAACTGCTTGCATCTGCTGTTTAGCCTTCTCCATGGATAAGAAAGCCTCCTCGAAAAAATCGGGAAAGAGCAGTTTACACTGATACATATTAATAAATCATGTAGCACCACTGATCACCCACTCCGCTCCATGAATAATGAATCTGCTCAGCCTTGAGCAGGGTTAGTTTCACACCAGAGAGACAGAATCTACTGTAGGAATTCCACTTACAAAAATCTCTGGACTATACTTGTGGGGGGAGTGATATTTTTAAAGGGTATTTATAATTTTTTTTTCGGATGTAGCCATTAAGGCGGTGCCTTTGTAAAAAAAAAATACTGTTAAAACCACTCATGTTCAACATGTATCAGGGTCTTCCCATTTATCAGCCGTAGGGCACGGGACTGACGTGTTCCTTCATACATCTAGCATTACAGGTGTGGGATATGTTATCTGGAAAGAAAATAACAGAAAGCTCAGAATTATGGGAAAGTTAATCTCCCATTGATTCCATGTAATCCAAATAATCCAATTTTTTTGAAATTATTTCCTTTTTCTCTGTAATAATAAAACAGTAGCTTGTACTTGATCCAAACTAAGATATAATTAACCCTTATTGAAAGCAAAACAGCCTACTGGGTTTATTTAATTTTTAAATGATTTTCCAGTGGACTTTAAGTAGGTACGAACCAAACTACGGAAAGATACATTATACAGAAAACCCCAGGTGCCAAGCATTCTGGATAACAGGTCCCATACCTGTACTATATAGTTTAATTTTTGGGTCTCAAATGTTACTATCGTTAGGAAAAGGTAGGGTAAGGGAATACAGTGACCCTTTATGAGTAGAGCTAGCCCTACCTTAACATCTTTTATCGACACCAGTGATAAGAATACCTGCAATTCAAACAAAGTCTAGTCTTATAATAAATCTGGACTGGCCAGTCTCTAGTTTGCTCTGCTTGTTTAGTGGTTTGCAGATTATTGCTGCAATGACCTCTGTTTGGAATTGGCCTGGTGCTACCCACCATTGAGCTTGATGCTCATCTTGTGCTGCCTGCTCCTATGAGCCTACAGCTCTCTGACAAAGCACAAAAGTGAAGAGACACTTCAATTATGCTATAATGTAACGATTTTGAATACCAAAACAAATCCAAACCCAAATTTGTATATTGAAAATTTGGTACAAGTGAAGGGACTGCATCATCTGTGAACAAAAATGTTGCCTTTATTGTCCATCACTCTAAACGGGAAAAAAACATAGAGCAACACGGTTTTTTGTTGCTGAGTAAATCTAGTTTTTTGGGGAGGAAAATATTAACAGAACAACCTGCAAAGCAGCTACAGGCTTATTTTATGGTGCGTACCCTGCTCTTACTTCACCAATTAACTTAGTATGGTGTAGCTAGAATGTAAATGCTTTGATAAAAGAAGAAAGAGTATCTTCCTAATTAGAGCTTTAATTACTACTAATGGTAATGAATTGTATTCTGCAAATGTTAATAGGCTGGCAGATGTAATTGCACTTATTAAGTTAGCGTCTCCAATGGCTCTAGGAACTTACATAGAAAGCATAAAAACTGGGTTAAACCTCTGCTGCAAAGTATAGGTTAAAGGGTTTGAGTACATATGATCCTACTTCCTATTGTTTTATGGCAGTGTCACATAATGCGAAAGCCTCAAAAACCATGGGTTTACTGAATTGGTCCTACATCAGGTCATGGGCAGGTGTCAGTATTGGATGTCCTTTTGTCTCAGCCCCTTCAGACAGTCCCCCATCTAGCCCAATGCCATCTGGTGATTGTCCAACACGGTGCAAAAGCCTCAAGAACCATGGGTTTACCGAATAGGTCCTACATTAGGTCATGGGCAGGTGTCAGTATTGGCTGTCCCCTTGACTCAGCCCCTTCACATAGTTCCCCATCCAGCCCAATGCCATCTGGCGATTGTCCAACACAGTGTGAAAGCCTCAAGAACCATGGGTTTACTGAATTGGTCCTACATCAGGTCATGGGCAAGTGTCAGTATTGGCTGTCCTTTTGGCTCAGCCCATTCAGACTGTCCCCCATCCAGCCCAATACCATCTGGTTATTGCCCACACAGTGCTCAAATGTATAAAGGCTGTTCCCCCTCCTGTGGCATCACAGATGAGCAGATCAGGCTTGGGTTTAAAAAACTCCATTAGGACTGCAACTAGACGTAGGAAGAAGAGACACATGCCCTGGGAAAGCATTCATCTAGGTTCTGCTGTAATCTAGATTGGTGCACCTAATCTAATGCTTGCTGATACAGCAGCGGGAATTTGGTGCATGAGTTATGACTATGGCTGTGGAATGCAAAGTGGGGGTTGAGTTTGGATCAGTTGGGGGTGGGAGTGGGTTTCTTAGGTGCCCTCCATTGTAGGCCTGGTAGTAATCACAGTACACCATTTGGTTCAGGTATTGAGAGTGCAGGTTCAGTATAGACAGCCATGCATCACTAATATATACTGCCCAAGCAAGAATTTAGTGAAACCAAGCAGGGACCATACCTGTGGTTCAGATTGATGGCAAGTTTCAACTCACTTTTTTTATACAAAGCTTGCTCTGTAGGGCTCCAACACAATCATGCAGCTTTGTCTATAGGGTTCACCTTGATCAAGCTTATTTTAATGATTTCTGATTAATCATTTAATAGAAGTCAAAAAATTACACGCACGCATTTTTCCCCCATGGTTTTTGTATTACTGTTTGTTGATTCATCTTTCATTCAAGCTCCAGTTGGAACAACACAATACGCCCTTGTGCTTGTCACTTGTGGGTCACTGCAGGCATGATCCATTTGTGGCCTTGTATACTGTGAAGGTCAGAGGCAGTTGCATGGATATCTAATAAAGCTGCGTTATTTGATATTGACAAACTGCACAATGTGACCTGCTAGCAATGACATTAAGAACACATTTGATCCTAGATGCTGGTTTCTTATCTTTGAATGCAGCGTAGTCTCTTTCAATTACGATTCAGAGTGCCCTTTAGTTATCACTCTGGTGGAAAAAAAGGCCTTTATTGGAAGCTGCTAGATGTTATGCTTTTACTTTATATCATGGCTTATTCCCAAGTATGCTGTGTATTAAAATGTATGGATTTTCGGAGTATAAAAAGAAATGCAGTTGTTTAATGGACATTATAGTGTGATTAAGTATGATTTCTGATGCATGATACAAATGTTATATTACAAAGTAGTAAAATTGACTTTGCACCCAATATGGAACCAATTCATTATGTGAAAGATAAATGTGGGGGATGTATGGTAAACACAGCAACAATACTGCATTTTGATGCATTTTGCATCATCCAAATGTGTTAGATTAAATTAGACTTCATTTTGAATTAGGCCAAATCCTTCTTTAAAAGATTTGGCAGGATTGCGAACCAAATCTCAGCTCTAATTTGCACATTTAAATCTGAGGAAAATAAAATATAGCATCAGTTGTAAACAAAAAAGCATTGTGTTCATTTTTTAAGAGCTTAAAAATAGGGTTCCTATTTGGTTCTGCTGAATCATGCAAACGTGCGGTTGAGTCCTGGATTTGATGCACCCCTAATTTATATCACTACTTTGACAACCTGACTATTATGTTTGCTGAATCCTGTGGCCAACACTAGGCTCTTGCTCTGCTGAATGCTTCTCTTTCTCAAGTAGATAAAGAAATAGTGGCCTTATAAAGAAGACAACAGGTCTGAGTATTTCAACCTCGAATACCCAGTTCCTTTGAAGGACAACAGAAAAATATCAAGAAAAATAAAGTCTGACTCCTACTTTATATTTTATTGCCCCAAATCAGCATAGATAACAGTAATTTGTCATATTAAAACCATAAATAAACTGGCTGGCAAGTTTAGATCAAGTTTAGATCTGGTATGGCCACGTTCTTGGATTCGCCCAAATCTGGAAAAAGACTTTGATTTGGCCAAATACCTCAATGAATCCAGGATTCAGTCCATCCCTACTTAAAAAGGATAACAATATGTGGAAGTGTTCACATTGGAGAAAAGGACAACATGAGGTCAAATGGCTGTAGGTTCAAGGCACTTGAAATTCTCTTGTTAAACAGTGGTTGAATTTAATGTTCCCAACCAGGTTCTAATCTATAGAGATTTCAGGACCATCAGCTGCTGTGAGACCACAGAATTTTGAAATGTGTGCAAAATAAGTAATGTAAACCATGGGTTAAATACCATGAGACTCTAATAAGCACTGTAATTTTTAGTCTACAGAAAAAACAGGAGGAGAAATGCTAATACCCAAGCAGGGGAGTCAAATTGGAGGAACCTCCGATCTGAAAAATCAAAGGCCAGCCTATTACAATTGTATTTCAGGGCAAAAATAGATTTTTAGTACCTGATGACCCATTGATGAGCAACAAGCAGGATGCCAGGGACCTAAGAAGGGAGACAAACGTTATATTAAATGGTGGTAGTAATGCAAAACAGAACCTTTTCAGAAAAGGAAGAAACCTTTTGAATGAAATGCATTACATTTTTGTTGATCTTTAATTCTCTAAATACTCCTTATGCGAGATGTACTTGACATAGTTGCGGCTGATGCAGTACAATCCATATACTTGCAGGTCAGAATTTTGCCAGTTCTGTCCCTGGGAATTAAAATGCAGTTGCAGGTATGCTGTCAGAACCCCGGCGCTACTGCCATTTTTATGTTTCCCCTATGTTAAATTCAGAACTGGAAGCAGGAAGAGTCCTGCACTGGTCCAGTCAGTCAAACCTGTGCACAACACGGACCCTCAACCTGACCAGCACCCACCACCGAGCTTTACCCCTTATCTGACCCGCACTGGGGACTCACGATACTGGAAATGGCATCACTATGGACCAGTGGTGGATTAACCAGGTAAAGGGATAAAACATGCTATATTGCTGGAGGGGGTGGCAGAGCCAAGACCCACAGCTGAGTTGGATACCCAGGCAGGTACCTGTGGACCACCCGCACTGTTGGTGAATCAGGAACTTGCTACCCAAATCCCCCGACCACTTAGCCGGTATTCTGTTCCCAACCCACTGTAGGTCTCTAGAGGCAACAATAGGATAGTGCACGGACAGCTTGGTTTTGGGCATAGATGCCTTTAATAAATGGGACAAATAAATCAAAAGTTGTGCAGCTGCATTTTCACTAGTACATTAGCCCTGAGACGAAAGCTTGAGAGATGCCCAATGCTTTGTTATATTTACTTTGTCCTTATTCACTTTCATTTCTAGATGAGCACACATGGGTATAATACTTCACATCTCAATGTACCATTCAGTCTGCCGAATAGTTAGTGTGTGTACTGAGAGGAAAAGCACAGGGCAGGAACAAGGGCAAGCTCTGTTTGTTTTCCCATATTCTCACCATAATAAAGCTCCGTTTCCATGATGTATTACTCATTTAAGCTAACAACCCTTTGTGCTCACACCAGCTTCGTCTCAGTGCCTCAGGCATTCTGAGTCCCTGTAAGGTCTACATCTCTGTTTGGTTAAATATAATTGCAGCTCCAGAGGAGGAAGAAATAGAATGAGCAAATTCCATGTTAAACTGTAAATTATATTTTTTCATTAAATATATTTTTTCATTAAACACATAACTGAGATAAAACATACATACTGTAATGTGCCTTATTGTTGCTTTTTTAAGTGCCAGTGGTTTTGGTGCCCTGGCTGGAGTCAGGTTAAGAAGTAGTGTGTGTTCCATTTCATTTGCCACACATACTGATGCACAGGAGGCAGCGATGAATGCTAGCCCTAACTTCTTAAAGTGGACCTGTGATTTTGTAAATATAAATGCAGACTTATTTTGGCACAACTTACAAATGCTACCCCAGTTTGCTGAAAAATGCCTATTCTATCTCTGGTTCTGTACTACCTCTACATATGCGGCCCCCCGACAGGGTCTACTGGCCAAGGGCTCTGGATCTGGGAGTGGTCCAGTAAATCCCCTTCTTGCTCTCCAAAAGAGGATATGGGCCACGGCACACCAACTAATTATCTTCCATTTGTTTCACCTACAGACCCATATTAATAGTAACTCAAGCTTCCCATCTATGAGCTGGGTACCACTTACCCAAATTTGGACTAAGCTCTGTGGGATAGGTAACATATGGGAATCTGGCAGTCTAGTACCATTTACGACCCTAAGAATTAGCACCAGTCTCCCTAGCTCATAATAGTTGACTTACAGCAGAGTCTGTTCAGCCCTTGCTAAGCAGAACAGGTCTCACAAGATTCTGATTGAATACTCATCACTAGCCAATGCTATAGCAGCTGATAAACATAAAGGGCAGATGTCCAGTCTGTATAAAATTATACTAAAGCATATGGCATAATTATAATAATAGGGCACAAACGATTTTAATTAAGTCTTGAGCTCAATGGAACTCAGACTTAACAAACCTCGCAGAAACTCAATGGTCTCAAGCACTCATCACCTCCTCCCTGGTATCTTTGAACTATAAGTTCAGAATGATTCAATAATATTTCATTCATGGGGCCTACTATACCAAGACCAGGCTGCACAAAATTGACCCTACTATTTCTCATCTTTGTAACCGCTGTAATCAGCAACAAGGTAGCCTCATCCATACCCTCTGGTCTTGCAAAAGGCTGGCGCTCTACTGTTTAAAGATTCTCGCTACCCTTTCTTTCCAAACGGGTCTCCCCATACCACAAGACCCTAAATTATGCATTCTTCACATCACTATTCCACCCCTGGTGCTCTCCCAACCACTTCAACTCTATTTACACAGAGTACTATGCTTAGGCAGGAAGTGGATAACCTACTACTGGAAATGCCCTGACCCTCCAACCTATGATCAGTGGTACAAATCTGTGAATGACTTGGGGCCAAACGATCGGATTACAATACTACGAATGGGCTCCGACGGGTTGCAGGACCGCATCAACTAGCCAATGAGGTCCTGGATCGTAGAAAAAATCTAACTTGACCGATTGATATCTGGCCAATTTTGGCATGATATCGTTTGGGAGGACCCGCTGGGAACCCCAACACATGGGCAGATAATCTGCCGAATCGGTCTAAATCCTGTGTATGGCCACCTTTACATGGCCAAACATAGCAACAACCGACCCTACTGTATAGCTCTGTATTTGGTTTACAGGTAGGGATTGGTAGCAATTTTTAGGAGTCTGGATGATTTGGTTGGGGGAGGCGATTGATGGCCCGTTCAGAGTAGCTGTGGCAACAAACCCTTGGCGGTTGTTAACTCATCTAGAAAAGGAACAAGCAATTGGCTTGCTGGCTGGCAGCCCAGTAGGGTTGAGATCAAATTCAGTTTACTTATAAGAATTTAGTGTATTTATGACAGTGCTAGTTTGAGATCATAATCTTTAGTAAGGTTTGTGTATCCATATGTTTTTTATGCATTTCAAATGCAGAACTACTCAAGGGCTTTTTCCATAAACAACAAGAACCAGCCTGGTTTTGATTTTGGAAAATGTTTAATTCCTGGGAGAAAATATGTTTCTTAAATTTTTCTCAGGATCTGTTCAAGAGGGGACTCATTATCCCTGTAAATAGGGTTAATTTAACAGGAAGATCCTTTTTTTTGTTAAGGTGTAGTGGTGGTGTCCACTTCTATATGCCTGTCTAAAATCAGTTCACAGCTTTGTGTTGCTGTGAAGTTTGCCACATAAAACTGCAGTGCGCTTCAAATGCAAGTTAAAATGCCTGTGGGTACAGCGCCTTTGTGAAATGGAAGCTGCTGTGTACAGACAAATGTGTGTACATTCAAGGTTACACCTCAGCTTTCAAGATTTTGGAATCCACAGGCTGCCATTGTGTTCCAGGTCCGTTTGATACCAATCTGTGTTGTTTCGCTTTCAGCCATCATTTTAATTTCTCTTAATTATCAACAAATTTCTTCACTGGGATACAACAAATCAGCATGTAGACACAACAGCAGGGTATTTCAATGGGAAGTAATTATTTGTCACCATGAGTGGGAAGATTTCTGCGTTAAATCAAGTTATTGCTCACTTGCTGCTATGAGCTGGCAGTCAGACTGTTAGTTTGTCGCCTACGGCTTGCTTTACATATTTCTATTTGATTACTCACATCTCATATTGATTGCTCTGGTGATGCGAAGAGTAGCATATTAACTGATTGGTGTCCTGAGGCTTCCAGGAGAATCCACTTTCGCATCCGTGGTTCTGTTCTGATAGCTTCCCATATACCCCAGGCCATGGAAATAGAAGCAGGATGCCGTGCAGTTTCTTTAAAGTGCGACATTGCCAGGCGAAGTTGCTCTCTGGCGAAGGGATGTAACTGCGCAAATTCTAAGATACGGATTTTACTGAACGTTACCTCTTGCACCAGGCTTGCCTTCGCCACCTCATACCAGGCAAGGGCAAAAGAGTAGATAGGACTTCCTCAAAATTTAGTTGAACATTTTTCTAAGTCCCAAAAAACGCTGGCGTCTTTTCCTTTTTTCAGGGTGATAGGCTGCAAAAGAGCGTAATTTTTTTTTGGGGGTAACCGGCTTCCCCCCTACATTTCCTAACATATGGCGCATAAACTAAACACTGGGCACATGTATAGGACAATATAACAACTCCATCCCTGGGCTTGTGAGGCGTAATGTATTTGCTGCAGCATATACGTCCGTTCAACATTCCATAACTTCCAGCCGTATGCAAATTAGCCAACGATAGCGCAACTTCACTTGCCGAATTAACGCTAGCGCAACTTTGCCAGTGTTCAGCGCCCTGGATGCAACTTCGCATGTTACTGAATTAGTGTTGTCTTAGCGAATCTCGGGACAGGCAGCCCCGATGGCGCTCTGCAATTTCTAATTTTAGCGTGGAAGTGGGTCTGGGGGGGGGGGGCAATTGCTATTGCGCTCGCTGCACTAGCAGAGCCAAATTTCCATTTTAAAGAGATGGAAATTTGGCTGTTTTTTGCTGCCCCTGGTAACTGGGTCACTCCATGCCACATGAGGCAAGGTTCTCACCTGTGTGTATATATATATATATGTGTGTGTGTGTATGTGTGTATATATATATATATAATATATAATAGCAATAATATAACAAAATGTGTCCAAGTGTTTCACACAAAACTGGGAATGTTCCTATATGTTACTACTTTTATCTGTTACATTAATACAATGTTTCATTACTAGATTACTCTCAAGGACACCATTTTCGTAAATTATATTGTTCATGTGAAAATCATTGAGTCTAAAACAACGATCTCTCCTTCCTTTGGGCTGTTAAACTTTCACTTGAAATGTTCCAGACTTGTGTGAAACACTTGGACACATTTTGTTATATTATTGCTATTATGGTGTTGTTGCTATTATGCTGCTAGGAGAGATGAATACAAACTGATATACTCTGTGTGTGTATATATATGTGTTTATATATGTATATGTATGGATTGGAGATATACCTAGTCAAATTTTTAATTAGCTTTTAATCATGTGACTAAGCTGTAGCTGGTGGTTTCCCGCCAGTGTGTGGTTAAAAGACATGTTCAGTATTGACTTTGGCACTTTGAGAAGGGCTGAAACGTCAGTCTGCTGCTATTTTATCTAATAAATTCTGTTTTATTTTTAAGACCTGAGTAGTGTGTGTGTGTGTGTGTGTGTGTATATATATGTGTGTGTGTATATGTATATATGTATGTAGATATGTATATATATATATATTTGTGTACATTGCTCTAACACATTGCTATCCAACGGTTTCCATATAATGGGCCAGTTAGTTACTGTGCCAAGTGATGTGGGGGTCAGAGCATAATAAAGCTATGATTTAGTCTGAAAAAGGCATTTCAAGTACACAGAGACCCAGAATTCCTCCCACTATCTCACTAAATAGGGACTGTCTATGGCATCTTGCAGCAGCCTTTTTGGCATTTGCCAGGATCCACAGATAGCCCGTCTAGCCTAGTGGAGCCTTTGAGCAGTCTGGGGTCCCTCAAAAAGTATTGAAGGGCCACATCCAATCCATGGGCTTTCATTTGGACAGACCTCAATTTTGTATCATTGGTATCAGAACCAGGGTGGCTGCACCCCCCCCTTCCTCCATTTTTTCGCTCCAGTTTCAAAACCACGTGCATGCAGCAGGGAGGTAAAAAAAAAAAAAAACTTGGCCGAAGCGATACTTACTGCCCCCTCCCAAAATGATCTAATGTGCTGCCTGCCCTTCCTCCATTGAAGGGATAGAATTCTGTTCTGTTACTGTTGTATCAACTGCACACAGTGTTTTTGTTGCCTCCCTCTGGATTAGTTTGCGCAGGGTTTTGGAATTGCACTTATGCCTTTTTTCCCCACAACCTAAATTACTGGATAACAGTCACTAATGTAACTTGGACATATAGGTTGTGCGTAGGATAATTAGTTGAGGAAAGTGATGATTACTTTCTGATATCTTATTTATTACTGTAAAATCTGGAAATATGTTGACTTTTTTAATGGACCTCTCAATCCTGCTGTTCCTATAGCAGCAGATATTTAATATGAATAAAGTCATATTTTAATGTTGAGCAGGAAAGAAGACAAACTAAAAAGAACAGAAGCTCGTAGAGATTGGGGTATGGTAGTGCAGGTTTTTTTTTTTGCTCGGGATGCTTTGATGTATCCTTTGTATCATTGAGTATGCTGCTGGCACTCACAGTGTCAGAAATTCACAGTTCTTATTAAAAAATACATTTCGTTGTATGTATATCTGCAATACTGGTCCCCTATCTGAATTTGGATATAGCTCTTCTTGTCTTTTACTTCTCGATAAGATACATTTCATCTGTAAATTCCCCAGTGAGTGAGCCACAATTCTGCTTGTGTTGAGGGTCATCTGTGATTTTGTACAGAAGGGACATTGAATGTTTTTAGGGGGGGGGGTCCTGAAGTTATACCCCTGATAGCAGTAAGTACTTCTAAATAGTTATAGCTAAAAAAAACATCATTAACTGTTTTAGATGTTAGAAAGGGGTGTTCACCTTTACATTAACTAATATGATGTAAAGATTGCTATTTTCAGATAATTTGCAGTTAGTCTTCATTTTTTATTATTTGTGCTTTATAAAGATTTTGCTTTTTTTCATCAGCTCTCCAGGTTGCATTTTAACAGCTATCTGGTTGCTTGTGTCCAACTCCAAATTAACGATTACACTAGCATCCAGGCAGTGATTTGAACGAGACGCTGAATTCTGAATAAGAGAGGGCCTGAATAGAAACATAAGTAATAAAACGTAATAAACAATAAAATAGTAATAGCCTTGCAGGGCAATTATTTTGGGCTGCTGGATTGGTGACCCCCACTTGAAAGCTGGGGAAAACATGAAGACCAAGTTGCTAAGTGGTGGCCTGTAAAAAAAAAAAAAAATGACCTGTAAAAAAAAACCTTTCCACCACCTAGACCCTGTGTCTGGCTTTGACATGCCTTCTGCAATGACTGCTGCACTGTGCATGGAGCTGTGACTTTGACTACCAGTCTGCTGGGTCTTTTAGCTGTTTAATCCATAAAAATCATTGGATTTGTATAAACATAACTTTTTTTAATATCACATTTTATTTTGGAGTCCAGGCACCATTTGCCATGAATGGGTTTTTTTTCTCCTTTTAAGGCAATCTTTATAAAATTGAAGCTAGGTAGGAGAAATTTGTAACTTCAGTGTTTTCCCCAGAAAATAAATAATTGGGTGGGCCCAAACCACCTGGCCCTTGTCTAATATCTCTCTCTTCAAGGCGTTGTCAATGCTAGGGTGAGTGTGACCTGGTTTGCCAAGGACAACAGAATACCTAGGCCCAACTCTGCTAATTCCCAACACTCTGGGGTTGATTCATCATCTTTCCCAAATCTTTTTTTTTTTTTTTTTATTTCCGCATGCACATTACTCTTATATTCTGTCTTTCTGGCACACTCTTCCCCTCTGTCTTTAACCGTTGATTCACTTGAATGGCAGAGCACAGGTACAGACAAATTACAGCAAAAAATTGCATGTTTTTGAACTGGCAAACCTGTACTGGAGTAATTGCTCAGGAACACTATCCATGTTTGCTATACAAACATATGCATTGTAGGACATTGAGCAGTGCTAGTGCCTCATCTTTGAGATGATGTATATGCAGCCACCAGGTATTTGTTAGGACAGGAAAATAAGCACATTGATTTGTAGGATGCATGAATGTAATTGAAAAACATGGCCTGCTCTATCTAGATTACAACCATTGCTTTCTTACACCCCAAACAGCTCTGATGAATATTCTACTTCTCCTCAAAGGAGTTATAGTAAAGGACTCCAGTAAATCCGCCTCCTCTTGGTTGTGTGAATCATTCATTAATTAGGATTGTATTCATTGCTAAGACAATATTGCTTCTAGTTTTGTGTGCAGGTTATTATATAATTAATATTGTAAAATATAAGGATCGCCAAGGAATTCTACAACCTTATAAAGGCCTAAGGTCGAGTGATTTTATACTGGTCATGTCATGGAATTTACTCTTTGGTGTATGTTCCCCCACACCACCATGGTACAGTAGAATAGGGTGTTCCATGGTGCTAACTTGAGATGTTCAAGGTTGCGGGCATAGCACTAGCCCATAAAAACTGATGAAACATAACCCTTGCAGTCTATATTTCCCACTAAATTGCTGCTGCCAAGGTATTACCTGCTTCAGGTATGATTACCATGCAATTAATCAAATGTAAAAAGATTGTTTTTCTTAACATCCGTTATTGGATTATTTTTGATGTCCGTTCTTGATACTGACCACTAACCCCAGCTTTTGCATTCCAGGGCAGAACACAGCACAAAGTGGCACAATGTCTGGTGCTAATGAAGATGACCTCCCACAGGGGGAGCGAAAGACAGTGACAGATTTCTGCTACTTGTTGGATAAATCTAAGCAGCTCTTCAATGGCCTGAGGTTAGTGCCATTCAACTGATTCTGAATCTCTGAATTAGATTCTCATTAGCAAATGGCATCAACATTCATTATTACCTTTACCTCCCACATATTTTTTTTAATTTCATTATAATACCCTTCCAATAAACTCGAAGGAGTGATATAGTCAGAGGCGATTGGCCTTATTTTGGACATGTGGTCTGCTGATCATGGCCATAAAGTCTTCTTTCCTTTGACAACATCCTCGGTATTATCATAGACTACCTTTTGGAGCACTAGAACATTAGTCTAGTCCTGGTACCCACTGGACACTGCCTTCAACCTGTGCACTTTTTGTGCCTGTATGTGAGCCAGCTACCCACTTAGATTGTAAGCTCTAAGGGGTAGGGACCTTTTTCCTACTGTGTCCTTATATAAGCTCTGTGCATTATGGATATTTATTGTCTAACTTGTTCTCCCTGTGTTTTATATATTGTACTTTTATTTATATTGCAAGTTTATGCATTGTATGGCACTGCGGCTCCTTAACAGTGCTTTACAAATAAAGTTATACATACATAGACCAGGGGTCCCCAACACTAGCGTGAAAAATGTTCCGGGGGGGGGGGAGGTACCAAATAGGGCTGTGATTGGCTATTTGTTAGTCCCTATATGAACTGGCATCCTACAAGAGCTCTGTTTGGTTTTTATTCAACCAAAATTTTTGAATAAAAAATAATTTAAAAATAAACACCTGCTTTGAGGCCACTGGGAGGAACATCCAATGTTGGTGAGCAACATATTGCTCGTGAGCCACAGATTGGGGACTGCTGTCATAGACTGTACCTAAGGCTGTGGCAGGTAGGGTACATTTGACTACTCTATAAGTAGCTATTATACAAACGCCCATTGGTATAATAACCCCTGAAAATGCAGCAGTAAATGATCATCGTTTTGCCAGGGAATGGACTGTGAGCTGTGTTTTTGGTATATAACTAGCTAGACCCACATTCTCACAACTAGTTAAGAATTCAGTTACTTAGTCAGGAATTTGTAAACAATCAGGCATCATTTGTATTCTATCAGTTATACCACACATTGTATCCCCCCTGTTGTAAAATACGATATTAGAAGTATTATGACTTTATTATGGAACGTGGCCCCTGGCTGAGTGCATTAGTTCAGGACTTTGAACCCAGAGGTTCTTAAATGACCAAGCTAAGAGGTTTTACACCATCATGGAACTAAAGGGCGTAACTACAGAGGAAGCGGACCCTGCTGCAGGCGGCCCCGGAGGTATAGGGGCCCCCATGAGGCAATGGCAACATATACTGGTAAAACATGACAACGGCTGGATAAGTTGGGGGCCCTAAAATTAATTTGCTGTGTGGCCCAGTAAGAACTAGTTACACACTGATGGAACTCTTATAAATCATGATATAACTAATCGTCTGTATTATATATAATACAGAAGAGACATGAAAAAGCTGTAAAGTAAATCTATGTGTAGTATAAGAAATAATGTATGGTACTCTTTAACATATGTGGATATTGGAAGAGTTCAGTAACCTGTATAAAAGCATTTGGCCTGGTGTTTCCTTGTACCACCTGCTGACCTTGTTTTACCTGTAGTTTGTGGATAAAAGTTAATCTAGTGCCCTAATGTAAATATACTCAGTATTAGTAAATTAGACCCAGCACCCTTCTTAACTTATCTCTTTCAGTGAAACTACTAATTATTTTTATTGTCTGTACTGCTATCCTGTGTGTGCCTGCATTTAAACATTTGGCATCTGGCTTACAAGTTAAAGTGTGCAATAAATTGCAGTGATTCATTCACTTCTAGGTTTTTAACTGCTTGCCCCATTTAATGGTTGCCTTGACGTCATTGGTAGTATTTCCCAGTCAGAAAAGAACGTATAGCTCAGTCTATACAAATAGCTCATGTCTGAGCAAGATCGATATATTGAGTGCAGATGCATCTCTGTTATGTTTCTCAAAGCTATTACAGCACAGTGCCAAAATATATGAGCAAAAGCAAAATATATTTTTAAGGGAGAGCTGAAGCTCAGATAAGTAGTTTAGGGTCCAGCTCACAATATACAGTGTATGTATATACAGTATAATATGTATATCTTGCAGAAGACACATAGTTTATTGTAGATAAAATAGTATTTTAAAGGAGAAGGAACGCTACCAAAGCAGTTTATTGCCAATAGATTAGCCACAATAGTGCAAGCTATAAGACTATATTTATTCTGTAGAATGCTTTACCATACCTGAGTAAATAGCTCTAGAAGCTCTTCGATTGCTTAGGATAGCAGCTGCCATATTGACTTGGTGTGACATCACTTCCTGCCTGAGTCTCTCCCTGCTCACTCATAGCTCTAGGCTCAGATTACAGCAGGGAGGGGAGGAGTGAGAGGGGGAGAGGAGCAAACTGAACATGCTCAAGCCCTAGCCCTGAGGTTTCTGCTGAAAACAGGAAGTCTGATACAGAAGTCCATGTGTACACAATAGAAGGAAAGAAATACTGTGTTTCTTTTGACAGAGGACTCAGAGCAGCATTACTTTGAGGTTTTACTGGTCTATTTATATAGACCTTTCTGATAAAGTTTACTTAATTTTAGCCTTTGCTTAATTTTAGCTGGCTGTTCGTACTATAATAAAAACATTATATTTTTTTGCTAGTCGTCACTGAAATATTTTGACAGTGCTTGGGTTGCTACCTGTCCAGTTTTGAACCTGACAGCCCAGTCTTCATTTGGTCTATCTGCTTCAAAACAGGCTGTCCAGATTCCAGAGCTCTGAAACCTAGACAAAACTCAGTGGCTATCCCTGCCTTCCACATCATTGCCCCTCCTAAAACGTCATTATCTTCTACGCCTTTGTTTGGTTTCTGAAACAGAGAGAGGTGGCAACCCTAGCCCTGTCATTTCTATGTTTCCATGTTTCACGTACATCTATGGAAGACAACATGCAATCCAGAAAGGTCAAAGTGGCCTGGCAAGGAATAGGTTAAATTGGGGTGCCTTTGTGATAGAGGTTTTGCAGTGGGAGGGACAAACTGCACATTCTCAGCATTTTGTCTAGCATTTTCTAGGAAGACAGGGAAAGACTGAGTCTTTTAAAGGTGTTGTTCACCTTTGAGTTAACTTTTAGTATGATGTAGAGCAGAGGTCCCCAACCTTTCTTACCCGTGAGCCACATTCAAATGTAAAAAGAGTTGGGGAGCAACACAAACATGAAAAAGTCCCTTGTGGTGCCAAATAAGGGCTGTGATTGGCCATTTGGTAGCCCCTATGTGGACTGGCAGCCTACAGGAGACTCTACTATTCAGTATAATTCGTTTTTATGCAATTAAAGCTTTCTTACAAGCCTGGAATTCAAAAATAAGCACATGCTTTGAGGCCACTGAGAGCAACATCCAATGGGTTGGAGAGCAACATGTTGCTCACGAGCTACTGGTTGGGGATCACTGATGTAGAGAGTGATATTCTGAGACAATTTGCAATTGGTTTTCATTTTTTTTATTTTTTGGGTTTTTGCTAGGGTTGAAAATTACCCTAGCAATCATGTATTAATATGAATAAGAGACTGGAATATGAATAGGAGTGGGCTTGAATAGAAAGATGAGTAATTAAAAGTAGTAGTAATAACAATACATTTATAGCCTTACAGAGTATTCGTTTTTAGATGGGATCATCTGACCCACATTTGAAGCTTGGAAAGAGTCCGAAAAAATGGCAAATAATTTGAAAACTAAAAAATCCGAAGACCACTTGAAAAGTTGCTTAGAATTAGCCATTCTATAACATACTAAAAGTTAACTTAAAGGTGAACCACCCCTTAAAGGCTAATGTGACTTTTGCAGCTGACAAAAAGTACCATTCACGCAATATTATGCAAATGTACGTGTGGGGTTAAAGGGTTAAATGACTGAGATGAAGTACCGTACTTGTCCATGTGTGTAATGCCAATTTGACATTTTCTTTCATTTTTTTTCTTTTTCATGAGCTAGGCAAAATAAGAAAACGGAAAAAAAAAAAGCCTCTGCGTGCTCTGGAAAATCGTGACTGTTAAGGTTTTCACTTTTAATTTTCAGCTTCAGTGCCTTTTTTCCTGCTTAGTGTAGTGATGTGCTCTGACTGCATAACCTCTGTGTAGAGTAAAGTGTAGAACCGGGGGCTGCCTCCCCCTCCCATTAGCTTTTTAGATGTTAAAGGGCCTTTATACCTCCATTCTTTATTTTCTCTTTTTGTTTACAAATATTAAGAATGAACTTGTGTTATAGCTGCCCCTCTTCCCTTAAAACAGGGGTTCCCAAATGTAGATCGGGGGTCTACAAGTAGACCTTTAGCTGGTGATCAGTAGATCACAAACAGCTTGTCTAAATCACCCTCCTGTTTCATGCAGGTATTTATTATATTATGGTTACATAAGGAATAGTTAATAACAAGAAATGATTATTATAATAATAATGCAATGATAATAATACTACATAATAACATTTTTAAATATAGTAATATAACTGTACCCATAAATCACTATAACATTTAAGCAATACAAAATGCTAACAATGCTATTATGGATGTAGATCATAATGGGACAACATCACTAAAAGTAGACCTTGCATTAGTAAAGTTTGGGCACTCCTGCCTTAAAATGTCTTGGAAGGTAACATTGATTTAGTTTGTAGATTTGGTCATGCTTAAGCTGAGGCTGACTCTTAACTTTTGCTAAAAATCTCCCCAAACAGTCATGAACCTTAAAATAAAATCTGTAACTGACTTCATTTCAAAGATTTAACTAAAGGTGGTCGGTCATACACAGGCAAATTTAAGCAGACCGATTCTGCAGCTTATCTGCATGTATATGGGGCCCTCCAACAGGCCTCCCTATTGATTTTCTGTCTGATCGTGGGCCGCATCTGATTTGATATTTTGTATCCCCTTCATTGTAATGCAATTGCTTTACCCTAATGTCGGCCACAGAAGGTGGGCTTGTCAGAGGGAAGATTCGCTCGTTTGGCTACCTAGCCATAACCAAACGGGCGAAACCTAGGGCCATACGACCACATTACCACGATATCGCTCACCCAAGGTAGGCCTGTCAGAGGGAAAATTCGCTTGTTTGGTGACCTAGCCAAACGAGCAAATTGTACAGTGCATGTATTTCCTTATATCCTCACCACCCAAAAATAAATAATTGTATTAAAAGCATAATATTTGCTTTTAAAGGAGAAGGAAAGGCTTGGTGCACTTGGGGGTGCCAAATAACCCCGGGCCGGTGCAGTTTTCTGCTGATAGGAGCACCGGCCCCAAGTGCACAAAGCCTTTCCTTCTCCTTTAAATTAAAGCAGACCTGTCACTTACACATAAAAAGCTGCATAATTAAAGTCCATAGCAAATTAAACATGAAACACAATTTTTTATTTTCATTCAAACATCCATACCTGTTATAATGGTGTTTAAATATCTGAGCTGTCAATCAAATATTATCTGCCTCAATTACTTTCACTTTCCATTCAGCACTTCCTACATGTCACTGCACTTCTCACATTGTGCCTTCCCTCCTCAGGCTCTATAATTATTTAGGGCACTGGGCATTAGGTTCCTCATTCTGGTGTATATACAAGATTTTTGGTCGATACACAATTTAGCTTAATGTCCACAACATGGCTCCTGCCTGCTTGCTGTGATGTGTGTTATTCCAAGACTGAAGGAAACAAAATTTAAATAATACATATAGTGTAAGTAAAGTTTATTTGACTCAACTAACATGATAGAAAAGAATTTGAAATTATTTCTTAGTGCGACAGGTCCCTTTTAACCTTGGGGAACATTTTTTAAATGCAACATCTAAATACTATTAGCTTAGTTCTGTTATTGTTATTTTGTGATGCTTATTATTATTATGCCATCTCCTAACCATCCATCATTGTGGCATTTAATAAGATGCCTGGTTGCTAGTGTACACAAGCCTAACAATCACTAATGTCTGCCCCATTGCAGACTGTTGTATTTATTCATCTCCTTTTCTGCCATTATGTCTGTACTCACAAAACACTTGATGTAAAAAGGAGCTTTCAATGCCTGAACTTTGATTGAATATGATTCTCTTTGTAAGTGCTTTGACACAGGTCTGCCATCAGAAATCTGGGGGTTTCATGCAACAAAATTATTGGATGCTCATGCCCAGGACCCAGATATTGCCTTGCCTGCCTGGAAACAAGGGAGTTCCAAATCCCCTAACAAACAGGGCTGCATTTATTCACTCCAACTCCCTCCTGCTTCTACCCCAAATAAAATGGCACTGCGAGGGCCAGAGATTTATAATACACACACATCTTTAATTGGGGCAGGATTCTTAATTAGCCTATATTATATATTATACATTTGAGCTATTTTGGATTCGGCCAAACCCCCAAATTCTTTGCAATAGATTCGACCCGAATACCGAACCAAAATTACCAAATCCTAATTTGTATATGCAAATTAGGGATTGGAAGGGGGAAAACATTTTGTACTTTCTTGTTTTGTGGCAAAAAGACACACAATTTCCCTCCCTGCTCCTAATTTGCACATGCAAATTAGGATTCGGTTCAGCCGGGCAAAAGAATTCAGCCGAATCCGAATCCTGCTGAAAAAGGCAGAATCCTGAACCGAATTTTGGATTCGTTCCATCCCTACTAATTAGACAATAAATATAAGCGCAACAGCTTCTTACTGGCCTTAAAATAAAAGTGGCTTCCTTCCACATCAGAGCAACGAGGCAGGTGATCTAGGTTTTTGGGTTCTTGTGCCATTGCGTCTCCATGGAAACCTGTCATTGCAGGTGGCTTTGCCGTGTGACAAGGGAAAGCTACAAGTGTCGGCATAGATAGAAGTGCAGTAACTTACAGAGAGTGCACTGCTGAGACTTAAGCCCCTTGTGAGAAAATGCACTTTAACTCCTCCTGTGCCTGCACAGCCTCTTTGACTACAATACACCAACTCCAATAAATACAGTGCAGCACAGCATACCTCACAACTGTCCCGTTTTTTGAGGGACAGTCCAATTTTTACAGCTCAACCTGCTGTCCCGGATTGTTACTCAAATGTCCCTGCTTTCTCTTTGATCTTCTGCGCTGAACAGCCAGAAAAAGATACAAAGCTGCTAAAACCTAATAGTCTTATGGCAGAGAGCCCAGAATATGTGCACTTTTGTAACAATTTAAGATAAGCAAAGAAACAATTGTAACAAATAAGATAAGCAGGGCTCTTGGGGAAACGGTGACTTGCAGGGCAATTCACAATCATTAGCAAAACTAATAACACATACAATCCACAGAAATGTGTTCAAACTTTCATAACCTGTAAAATAAACATGGTAATTAGGGGGCGTGGCAACAAAAATAGGCATTGTCAAAAAAAATGTCACCATGCTCCCCGCGGCAAATCTTTTTATCCCTCTTTCTATTTCCAAAATGTTGGGTGGTATGGCACAGCACCGTTGAGTAGGGTTAAAACAGCACATACAAGTGCCTTCCTCTGCTAAAGGCAAGGTTGTTTATCTAGGATAAGATCCTGTATCTCTTGTCCAGAATATCTCAGATCTGGGAACTGAACTAAATGGAAGTTGTTTATAGAGGCAATGGGGAAATTGCATAGATCAGCCTGTGCTTCTCAAGTTTTTAATCGGCTACAGCTCCCAATATCCCCAGCAGCTCTTGAAGCCTGACATTTTACATTTGCTAATGCTTTGACTCAAAGGTAGACGTACCTGTATGTGTTTTTTTCTCCCTAAGGGGCCCTTTGGCAAATGCTTCTTTACGTTACCCAAAAACCAGCTCTAAGTAGGATTGGGTGGATTATGTCTAGGGGTGGAAGGGTGATGTTAAAGATTGGGTGAGTGATGTCCGGGAACTGGGCAATACTGTGGTTCTCAGAGATTGGTGAGTTTGGTGAGATAATCAGAGTTTTGCTTCATTTTAAGGTCACCATACATACACACACACAGATTTTTCGTATGAAATTCAGTGCACTGACCCCTTTGTTGCATATGCAGTTTCTGCACAGTAAGGAACAATTACTAGCTAATGTTGTATTGGTCTTTGTAGGGATTTGCCCCAGTACGGACAGAAGCAGTGGCAGTCGTACTTTGGGAGGACGTTTGATGTCTACACAAAACTGTGGAAGTTTCAGCAGCAACACAGGTGAGTGTACAAGTTTGTCAATTGGGCAAAGTTGTACCAATCGTGGCCAATCATTCAATGTAGAAACTGCAGTTGTCCTTAGTTGTAGATGCAGCTTTTGCCTCCATTTTTTCTTCCCAGTGGCCTGTTGATTCATATTATTAATGTGCCCATTCTACGCATTATGGCGCCATACACACTGACATGGCAACCTTTGCATTGTTCAGTTTGTGAAGGCTAACCTCCCAAACAGCAGGGTTTGGCTTCTATTGATTGCCTTTTGGCTGAACACTGGAATACTTCTGTCAGACCCAATAGTCCCTAAATAACCAGGTTTACGGGGAAAGGAAAGCAAGCGCCTCAGCACGGAAAATATTTTTTAATGGACAAGGAAAGGCTAGGAAAGATTTAAACTCTATTAACAGGCATACTTATACGGGTTATTTACTAAACTCTGGTTGGACTTTTTGGGGAAAACTCACATTTTTTAGGGTTTCCTTTTCCGAGATTTATTAAAGCCCAACAGCCTGAATCCAAAAATCCGTCATCTCAGACCTGCCAAGCTTATGTATAAGTCAATTGGAGAGGTCCCTATCCAATATTGACGTTTCTGTGGTCTGCGCTGGAATTATCCTGAAAATACAACCAATTCAGGCAAAAAAATCTGAAAAAATCGTACAATACAGGTTTTCACTTGATTTTATAGAGTTTTAACCGATTGAATCAAGCTTTTTTAATAATAAATAAGGTCAAATCAGGTATTAGAGTTTGGTTGTGGGTTTTTTTTTACTTTAAAAAATGAGATAAATTCGGATTTTAGTAAATAACCCCCATAGTTTTGCCACTAGTCCTTTTCATTCTGCTTTAAATGAAGCCCCTTTTTTTTCAAACACTACAGTGCAGGCTAAACCATTCACTTCTGTGTAAAAGACTGTTGGTCATGCACAGAACATTCCCTCAATAGGTAGCGCATGCGCATAATAATCGGCAGAACGACTTGTACTTATTGAGAAGATGCACTTATCCCTTCATTCGGTGCACACCAATCGCAGAGACCTACGAAGGTTGCTACGGTAAGAAGCCAATTTATACACCGCCAAATGCACACCTATCAGCAAATTCTTATTACACAGTTCTCTTACACAGTGTGGACTTCCAGCCTTTCCTTGTTATTTAAATGTGCACAATTTTGTATGAAATATTTTACTGGTTTGCGATTTCTACTTTCCAGGCAAGTTCTTGACAACCGGTATGGTTTGAAACGGTGGCAAATTGGCGAAATAGCCTCAAAGATTGGACAGCTCTATTACCACTATTAGTAAGTATCTGCTCACAATTACAGAGTCTGGGCAGAATTAGGAAGCACATATTATCATTGTGGAATACAGATGATCTCTAAACAGCATAAAAGTCTTGGGGGCAAATTCACTAACTTCCGAAAATTCGCCAGCGACGGCTTTGCTCACAGCGCAACACTTCACCAATCGTAGATTCGTCAGGACAGCTTCTAATTCACTAAAATCCGAAGTTGCGTCCAGGGCGCCAAACGCTGGCGAAGTTGCACTAATGTTACTGCGCCAAATGAAGCGCAGTTGCGCTAGCGTTGCCTCATTAGCATACGGCGGGAAGTTAAAGTTGAATGGACATATATTTCGCAGCAAATACATTATACTACACAAGCCCAGGGAAACCTTAATGAAATAAAATAGAGTTGTTATATTGCCCTACAGATGTGCCCAGTATATCGTTTATGTGCCATATGTAAGGAAATGTAGGGGGAAGCCGGTTACCCCCCAAAAAATTACGCTCTTTTGCAGCCTATCACCCTGAAAAAAGGAAAAGACGCCAGCGTTTTTTGGGACTTAGAAAAATTTTCAACTATTTTTTGAGGAAGTCCTATCTACTCTATTGCACTTCACCTGGTCTGAGGTGGTGAAGGCAAGTCTGGCACAAGAGGTAACGTTCAGTAAAATCCGCATCTTAGTGAATTTGCCAAAGCGCAAATTTGCCTGACATTAGGGAGGAAAGTACCGGTATAGTCTATCTCCTTCACTAGCGAAGTTACACCGGCGACTGTTAGTAAATCGGTGAAGTTCCAAAACAACGTCATGCTGTTGAATTGACCGGCGTTAGTCACTTCACCCTTTAGTAAATTTGCCCCTTGGATCAATGTTTGATTAGATATATTTTTATGGTTTTTGAGGGGCATCTCATGATGTCCTTCTAGTGTTGCTTTTTTTAATATACATGAGCAGAAAGCAAATATTGAATGAATTCCATCTACATACAGTCGTGTTTATTTGTGAGTAAATGTTACCCAAATAATTTTATTTCCTTCAAAGCCTTCGCACTTCAGAGACCAGCTACCTTAATGAAGCCTTCTCCTTTTATTCTGCAATAAGACAACGCTCCTATTACTCTCAAGTCACCAAAGAGGACAGGTAAGCTGGGTTCAAGCTTAAGCTAAGAAAGCTTTCTGGTTCAGTTTGGTCTTTTTTTCTGTTAATTTAGGAAACTTCTCTGCATCAGAAAGACCAACTTTAGTCACAGTTTTTAACACATAGAAACATCTATATATAAGAGTTGGGTATGTTATTACTTTACCGAACACAATCCAACTATTGAAACATATATTACTGCTCTTGTACACAAATCAGTGGCGTTACTAAAGTGTAAGCTCTCTTATCTACCAGGTAGGTGCACACCAGGCCTCTCTGCGCCGTTGATACGCCACTGTGGAAATTTTGTATGTAAAAGTTTTACAGATCTCTAATGTATAGAATCTATAAAAATAAATATACTGTATTTATAAATACATGTTACATTTAAATCACCATCATCTATGTATTTACATAAATATTCCTTTCCTTTTCTGGGAAGTTTTGGAATAAAAGCGATGTTTCAGAGATGTTGCCATTCAGACGCATAATTTTGTTCAGCGTGACATGCTACAATTAAACTTTGTTGTTCAAGTAGACACACTGAGGTCCTGCTGTCTGCGGGCTGCTGGCAATGGTTGTCAACATGAATTACTGCAGGGGCTTTCATGAATGTGAGAATAACTGATAGGGACAGGTACAAACTACTCTGAAGCCAGCACGTCATCAGGCCCGGTGGCAATCTACGGGTACTGGCAAATTCCAGAGGGGCTGCTATAACATTCCATTGAAAATCAGTATTTAGTGGGCTGGTGGGGGCTGTTTGGGCCTCTGATTGGGCCTCTGTGTACCTGAAATGCCAGGGCCTATTTTAATTCTCAGTCCAGACCTGATCTCTCTCTCTCTCTCTCTCTCTCTCTCTATATATATATATATATATATATATATATATATAGAGAGAGAGAGAGAGAGAGAGAGAGAGAGAGAGAGAGAGAGAGAGAGAGAGAGAGAGAGAGAGAGAGAGAGAGAGAGAGAGAGAGAGAGATCAGGTCTGGACTGAGAATTAAAATATATATATATATATATTCCACCAAATGGCTGTATATGAGTGCTTCACATACAGTATATAACCCCAGTCATAGGGTGTATAATATTTAGTCATATAAATAGTTCTGTGAGCCCCTCAAAAAGTAGAAACTGTAAATGAAAAGTATTCATAAGCTCTGCCTATGAAGAATTATTTCTTTCTTTCCTGTGCATGCGCTTGGTCCTGGAGACCCACAAGGGACCACTGGGAAGAGACAGAATATGGTAGCATAGTACTCCTAGTTATATATCCTAAGTTGGAAATGGAAAGCGAAATGGAGCACCAATCTGGGGTCCTAAGTAAGCATTTACTGGAATGTCATTCAAACCAATCTCCTATACAAAATGGGGGAAAGGGAGTCCCGGAAATCCAAAGGGAGTCCTTCTCAGGAACTCAGAAAATGGAACTTAAAGTAACAGTAACACCACAAAATGAAAGTGTTTTAAAGTAATGAAAATATCTTGTACTGTTGCCCCCCACTTGTAAAACTGGTGTGTTTGCTTTAGAAACACTACTATAGTTCATATAATTAAGCTGCTGTGTAGCAATGGCGGACAATGAAAAAAACCTATATGGCACAGGATAAATAGTGGATAACAGATAACATTACGTTCTACAGAGCTTATCTGTTATCTGCTGTGTAACCTGAGCATTTTCTCCTTTGAATAGCTTCCCCCATTGCTACACAGCAGCTTATTTATATAAACTATAGTAGTGTTTCTGAAGCAGCAGCAGTTTTACCAGTGCAGGGCAACACTGCAATATATTTGTATTACAGGTATGGGACCTGTTATTCAGAATGCTCGAGACCTGGGGCTTTCAGGATAAGGGATCTTTCTGTAATTTGGATCTTAATACCTTAAGTGTACTCAAAAATCATGTAAACATTAAAAAAAACAATAGGCTGGTTTTGCTTCCGATAAGGATTAATTATCTTAGTTGTGATCAAGTACAAGGTACTGTTTTATTATTACAGAGAAAAACTAGTAATTTTTAAAAATGTGGATTATTTGGATAAAATGTGGTCTATGGGAGACGACCTTTCCATAACTCTGAGCTTTCTGGATATCGGGTTTCTGGATAAAGGATCCCATACCTTTATTTAAAACACAATTTTTTGATGTTATTGTTCCTTTAAGTGTGAAACCCCCAGCCCTATCAAGTGCAGTTGCTTCTGACTGGCAGGCTGTATGTGTCAAATTTATTTAAAGGTACAGTGTCCTGCAAATAAACATATCAACCCTATCTGTATGTGTATTATTGCAAATCAGAGAAGGGATATTACAGCATTGACCCTGGATGGAGGCATGCAAATTTGTCGTGTACATGCTCTGTGCTCTCCTTTATAGCAGAGACCCAGGACTCCTGTAGCGCCACAAATTGGAAATCGTTGCAGGATTTTCTTCAGTAGCCATCTGCACAGGGATGTCCACATCCCATCCACAAAACCACTGAACTAAAAAACTTAAAGGAGAAGGAAACCTAGTCGGCGCAAAAACCCACCCCCCCTCCCGTGTGTTGCCCACCCTCCCTCCTTCCCCCTGGCCTACCCGTCCCTCTGGGCAAATGCCCCTAACTTGTTACTTACCCTTCTGTGCAGGTCCAGTCTACGGAGTTCACTGACGCCATCTTCTTCCAAGCGATCGTCTTCCTGCTTTGACCGGCGCATGCGCAGTAGGAGCATTTCGCCGGTACGATCTACTGCGCATGCGCCAAAAGTCACGAAGGTTTCCGATTTCACTTCACTTGTCGCATGCGCAGTAGATCGTACTGGCGACAAGCGAAGTGAAATCGGAAACCTTTGTGACTTTTGGCGCATGCGCAGTAGATCCGTACCGGCGAAATGCTCCTACTGCGCATGCACCAAAACGCCGTTCAAAGCAGGAAGAAGATCACGTGGAAGAAGATGGTGCCTGTGAACTCCATGGACTGCATTTGCGCCGACTAGGTTTCCTTCTCCTTTAAGAGAGCTTGTGCAAATTATTTCTATGACAATAAATGACTCTAGGCTTTTGCCCATAAATTTCCCCTGTACTTTTTCTTTATTCACTATAACTAATAGTTCTAGCATTACCAGAGACTTTAACAAGAATAACTCTATGTAAGAGATTACTGCCCTGCCATCTGACTGTTTATAATCTAATTTATAGTGCCACTGGTCATGGTGCCACCTTATAGCAGTTTGGCGTGTATGGACAGTCAATTATAAAAGCAGGTCTAGTTACTGTGTAGTAATGCATAGAAGATGTTTGCACTCAACAAGTAGCCCAAGAAGTGCTACTGTTAATTGGTTGCTATGAGTCACTGGAACTAGAGCAAACATTACACTTATTATTATAATCAGTATTTACACCTGACTTGTTAACTGGTTTTGTTTGCCTTCCTTTTGGATCACTTTGGGGTTTTGAAGGATTTCTTAACAAACCACATTGCCAAAGGGGAGATATTTCATCAGATTGCTCTGCAGTGCCAACAGATCACAGTTAACATGTCTGGACAGAACCTTTTGGCCTGCCAGTGTACCCCCATCAGGGCATGTAGGGATCAAATCCCATCCTAAAATCTGCAACATCAACATTTTGGCCTGCCAGTGTATCCCATCAGGGCATGTAGGTGGAAAACCCATCGTAAAATCTGCAACAGCAATGTCTTACTTCTGTTGATTTCTGTCGTTCAGATCATGGGCTGAATTACTAGTTAACTGCTGTGTTCTGTATACACCGCAAATAACCATTCACTTATTAGTCTATAGCTAACTTCTAATTATTTGGCTTGTGGGGGTTTTTGGTCGTAGGATATTAAAATTAGCACCAGCATGGGGCATAAATGTAGGGTTATATGGCATGTGCTTTGGCAAATAACATAATCATGAAATAATTGGTGGAATGTAAATGTTTTCCGAAAATTATATGGATCGGTTAATTGAAAGCAGTGGGATGTGGTGTAGAGCAAGGGGCTTGCAGCTAGGGGTCTTATCTAATTCAGGGGCTTCACACAGCTTTGGGTAGTGTCTGCACCCAGTTTTGTGCAGTGTCTACAGATCACCACTATGAACAGTTTTTTCACATTAATTGGTGTGTGGGAATTGAAATGACAAAACCAATGTGGCTTCTGATTGATTTTACTTCACCAGCTGCCCTCCAGTTAATATTGCTGCTCTGACAACCCTGGCTTTTTTTGTGAAACTGTAGTTCAGTACAAGCCGGAGGGCTGCATTTTGGACATGAAATAGATAAGTACTGAGGGTGGTAGAGCTGTAGGGCTGTGCTGTGGTAGGGAGAAGTGAAAGGAACCAAAGGCTTTATTTTGCAGGAACAGTGGGTTTTGTACAGTCTAAATGCTGCCGAGAGCAGAGGCCTTGAGATTAGGAGAAAATGAATGCCATTAGTATGTGCTGTTACGGTAGAATGAGCTCGCTGAAAACCCTGACTGCAGAAGGCCTGCGAGCACTAGAATTACAGAAAGCTCCTCTTTCTTTTGAAAACCATCCTCCTGTCTGCATTTTCTTTTAGAGAAATGCATTGAATTAAACCCATATAAAAATTAACACGAAAAGGGCATTGTACCAACCATTAATTGAAATAGAAAACAATATATGGTTTGTAGAGATTTTCTGACTGGTAACCCAGAGTTCTACCAATTTGCCCAAAATTGAGGACTGCTATACCACTCATGTAATTAGACAAAATTAGCCTATGCCAAGACCAGCCTTTGGGGTTTTTTAGTTTTTTATTCAGCGACAATCCAGTTTGCAGTTTCAGAAATCCAGTTGCTAGAGTCCAAATGACCCTATCAGGTGGGTATTGTAAAAAAATTGGGCAAATACTTTTATAGCAAAATTATAAACAGCATGCAAAGAATGTTGATGCTACCTCGTACACCTTGCCTATTTTTTAAACAGTGCAGGTATACACCGACACTTAAATAAGAGTTAATATTAAAATACATGTATTTAGATATTTTAAACAGTCAACATATGAAATATCCCCTTTAAATTCTCATTAAATTTGCCTTTTTCCTTTGCTGTCAATGTCTGAATGGCTACACCATATCTAACCAGGCAACATATTGTTCAGCTAAGGAAAACTGTCATTGGGAATTATGTATTATCATCTTATGTATGATACTTGTGGCTCGTGAATTTTAATCTTTTTTTTTTTTTTTTCTTTTAGACCGGAATTGGTTGTAAAGAAGCTACGCTACTATGCCCGTTTCATAGTTGTCTGTCTCTTACTCAATAAAATGGATGTGGTGAAAGATCTAGTCAAGGTAATGGATTGGCTTTTGCCTGGTGGGATCTTCACTGGACATACATATAAATTGCTGTTGTTTAATGCTGCACATTGGTTTTGGCATATTTAACAAGTGGTCCTTTTTCAACATCAGGGTGTGAATTCACAAAACTGCAGTAGTAACCCATAGCAACAAACTTTATTTTCACTGGTATTGCTGCAGTTGACTAAGGAGCTTGCTGTGAGTTACACCTCTAGTGTAAAATTGTTCGGTTATATTCGATTTTTAACACAATTTATGTATTTTATTGGAATATCTTATAAAGCAGCAATTCTGCAATTTAGGATTGGTGATTATATTTCTACCTTATCCTATGGCCCCTTGCCGCATCTGACAGATTCTGTTCAGATGTCCAGAAAATAAAAATGGTTAAGTGTGATGTCACCTTGCTTTCTGGTTGGCTTTGACTGCAAAAAGAAGTCAGCATGGCTGTGACTGTCTCGTGTAGTTTGTGGCAGTGGAGGCTATAAATAAGGAAAGTTAGAGAGAAAAAAGACAATAATCCTTATTATAAAGTTGGAGCTGCTAAGGGATTCTTGCAGAAATCCTACACTTAAGAGAATTGATGAGACAACCCTTAAGGGCAATGGCACACCAGTTTCCTCTTGAGGCAACTTCAAGCCATTTTGGGAGACTGAAGCGATACATCGGTTTTACCACCAGCGATCACATTATTGCCAATGGGAAAACTTTTTAGAAGCAGAGATTTATTGCTAGTGATTAATCTTCTGGTGTCTCATTGAGATGAACAAGTGCTTTACTCTGGAGAGGCTATATAAAGCTGGCCATAGACTCAAAGATCCGCTCGTTTGGTGACATTGCCAAACGAGTGGATCTTTCCCCGATATGCCACTAACGGCATGGCCATATCGGGGGTAATCCGAACGTTCGGCCGTATGGTCGAATGATTGGATTATGATACGTCATGGGGCTCCGACAAGTCGGTCAGGTAGAAATCAAACCTTACCGATCTATATCGTGGCCAGATATCGATCGGGAAGACCCCATACGCGGGCAGATAAGCTGTCAAATTGGTCTAAACGACCGATATCGGCAGCTTTATCTGCCCGTGTATGGCCACCATTAGAGTATGTGCTTTCACGTGGTGTATGATGGTATAGTAGCGCTTTAAGTAAGAAAAGACTAGCTGCTATTGTTTGATACTCATCTCTTCCCCTTACTTTGTTTCTTGTTCGTGAGATGAACCAAACTTCTAAGTTCGGTAGATGGACTTTGCTTGATTTTGTGCACAGATTGTTGGCTGTGCAGTATAATTCAGAGTGGTAGTCAGTGAGTTATATCAAAATTAAGGAGCAATGCCCTCTAATGGAGAGAGAAAATAGTTTTGGTTGCATATAGCTTCTAACTAGTAAACTAGTACCATGAAACGTGTAGGAAAAGTTTAAACCAGAGGTTAGAGATTAAAGGGGTTGTTCACCTTTGAGATAACTTTTAGTATGATGTAGAGAGTGATATTCTGAGGCCATTTGCAATTGGTTCTCATTTTTTATTATTTGGGGTTTTTGAGTTATTTAGATTTTTATTCAGCAGCTCTCCAGTTTGCATCTAAAGCATTCTGTTAACTAAGGTCCAAATTACCCTAGCAACCATGCATTGATTTGAATAAGAGACTGGAATATGAATAGGAGTGGCCTGAATAGAAGGATCAGTAATATAAGGTAACAATTGGAAAGAGTCAGAAGAAAAAGGCAAATAACTATGAATCGATAAAAAATAATAATGAAAACCAATTGAAAAGTTGCTTAGAATTGGCCGTTCTATAACATAATAAAATTATGTTATACCTTAAAGGTGAACCACCCATTTAAGCTTAGTCACATCTTGTTGCCACCAGCCACTGAATTCACAAAACCAGTCCCCACGCAGATAAACCAGTGGCTGGATTTCACATATCTCCTGTTCAGAAATATTGCCTCATATAACTTGATGGTGGAATCTTCTAGTTTATTTTCAACTGTGAGCCAGACCCGCTCTGGTCACGTTCCACTAGTAGCAAAAGCCAAACGAACTGCAACCATAAATAATGCTATCCAAATGTAGATTCTCTTTGTGTGTGATTTATCTGTATTATGCCTTCATGTCTCTGCATTCAGGAGCTATCAGATGAAATTGAAGACTACACTCATCGCTTTAACACAGAGGACCAGTTAGAATGGAATCTTGTCCTCCAGGAAGTAGCAGCCTTTATTGAGGTATCTGACTGCCTTAGAATGTTTGGATAGAATGTTTGTTGAATGGAATCCATTTGGAACATTGGTTTAAACCGTTATTTAAATTTTGTACCTGGGCAATAAGCCATAGCATCTGATCACATTTTTGCTTTCATTGGTTGACCTGCGACTGGACAAAAAAAAAAAGAAAAGCCTCTGATTGGCTGCTTTGGTTTACTGCCCAGGTTCAGTTATGCCCAAAATTGATAAATGGCAAGTAAGTGTGAGTAAACACTGCTGTTTTTATGTAGGAAAAACATATAAGCAGACAGCTATAACTTCCTGGGGAGGATAACAGTTTTTAGAGGAACATAGTATCACTTAAAACTTCATGGTAGTAGTGCTAAAAATAATACCTTGCCTCCCACAGGCCCTTTTGTAACTTACTGGTGTCATCCACCAACAACTCCACTTGCTGCTAGGGATAGGAAAGACCTTGAATGGCTGGAGTACAATTTATATCAGTGCTCAAGTCTTTGCCCAATGCCCATTTCTCTCTAATGTTGGTCCATTAGATAATTAGTGTCTCTGGCTAACATAAGTAAGTAACAAGGGGGGCAAAGTGCTAATTTTAACATGTTTGATAAAGAGCAAAAAGATTCTTCTTCTTCTTCTTCTTACTACCGTTTACACTTTTATCATCTCCACCCCACCCTAGTGCTTTTTGTAAGCAGGAGAAGATAATATTCAAATGAATTAAACATCCTTGTATAAAAAAAAACCTCCTATTTGAAGCATAGATAACCATGAGAGGAGGGAGGATCTCATTATATCAAGCTCATTATCTCTCCTTATCCTATGAAGTGGAACATGGTAAGGGTAAGGGCACACCTGGCGATTCAGGGGGATTTCATTGCATGGCGACTAATCGCCTCTTCTTTGGGGGGCCTAATCTCCCCAAATGGCTTCCCCCTGTCTTGCGCCGACTATAATGAAAAGTCGACTGCGCATGGCACACGTGATGCTTCATTTTCTGAAGTTGCCCAAAGTTGCCTCATGAGGAAACGTTGCGCGTGCCATGCCACAGGTGACTTTTCATTATAGCCGACGTAAGACAGGGGGAAGCGGTTCGGGGAGATTAGTCACCTGAAGAAGAGGAGATTTGTCATTGGGTGACTAAATCTTCCCGAATCGCCAGGTGTACCCTTACCCTAAAAAACAAAAGTTCATGTCTATTGACAGTGATAGATATGACACCTGCCTGCTACTGTGTACTTTTGGACAGTATTAATGGTCAGGGCACAAAGACAGATTTGGGGAGATTAGTCGCCCAGCAACAAAACACCTCTGCCTCACAAGGAAACTTCAGGTGACTTTGGAAAACGAATTGCTCCGAGTGCCATCCCACTGTCGGTTTATATTTTAGCCGATGGTAAGGCAGTTTGGGGAGATAAGTCGCCCCGAAGAGGAGGTGATTTGTCCCCAAATCTGCCTGTGTGCCCTTATGTTTTCTCCACTGGAGTTTTTCTGCTAACAGTTTAGCAGTTTGACATTAGCCTTCCTGCAATGTATGAAGGATTTATAATGATGCTTTATTTACTGTGCAGTATAAAATGTCATCTATTCTTTGGAATCTTCTCCACTATAATTTGGTTGTTTTTTAGGACTCTCCGTGGAGTGCTACAGATTCATTATAGTTTTCCCTTAAATAATAAACTTAAATATTATATTTATGAATATGTTATGCCTATAAATTAAGAATAATAAGGTGACTAAAACATTACAAATCTTCTTCTGTTCTGGCTTCAAAGACTGTGGATAAATAAATAAAACGTGTGCATACCTCCTGAGACAATGCTTCCATCCTTGCATCTGATTTCCATTAAATCTAAATAATAAATCAGTAGCCAACAAGGTCTATGGAGCTGCTGGAAAGTTCAGCGACACCAAGAATATTCCCCTATCAGTGCGTCATAATTATTTTTATCATGAGGCCTTTGAATCTCGTCCCTTGAGCTTTTGTACTTGGTTTTGTTCCATGAGTAATGATTCTGCTTTAATGGTTCCTACGTAAGCTTTAGTGCTGATTGTCTTAACTTGTCTGCTGCCATAGAGTCCAACAATGTGGCTCTCTGAAATGCCTTATCCACAACTCCTGCAGTACTGCCTAATAATCTCTGCGTGGGTGTACGTTTCTAATACTAAATCTCTTCTTTGTTTTTGGTCAGGCTGACCCAGTTATGGTTCTAAATGATGACAATACCATTGTAATCATTTCCAATCGGCTGTCAGAGGGTTCTGGATCTGCGCTGGAGCAAGGCATGGTGGTGGGACAGTTAATGCTTGCCGATGCTTTAATTATTGGCAACTGCAATAACCAGGTAAGTGGAATTCTACTAGTTTAGAGCACAGAATGCTTTTGTGCTCTCCTACATACTCATGGAAGATCATCTTGAAAGTTAGTGTGAGATTAAATCTGCTGCCGATAAAGCCTTCATTCTTTTATGAGTAAAAGGACCTAGATTAAAATTTGGACCTGGGTAACCATTGCTCTAGAATTATCCCTGTGTACAACCATAAGTATGTTGTTTGTACATTAAGCGTGATGAGGCTAAAGCTGGCCATAGACGTGCAGATATAGCCTTAATATCGGAAGAGCGATTATTCGGCGCAATCTCCCGACCTACCACTAACCATTCAGATCAAATGAAGTAGTAAAAGAAACAAAGCAGGCGATGTTCTGTCATTGACCGCAATCGTAGAAAAGTTATGCCCGACAAATAGTAGCAACAGTCAACCATTGATATCGTCAGGCAATACAGGCAGAGATATTATCGTTAGCCGACAAAAAAATTCGAACCTGTCCTATCGACTAAACGACCAATAGCTATGGTACGAAAAATGTCTGGACACGGTCTGAAAATCGTACGACTGTATCTTTGCATCTATGGCCAGCTTTAAACCCACTAAATGCTGAAAGAAGAACTAAAGCCTAAAAATGCCATATTTTATATGATGACTTGCCACAGGGGGTCACCATCTTGGAAAGTGTCTGCGACTCTCAGTGGGCTCTGAGTAAGCTGTTGAGAAGGTAAGCTTTGTCACAAAATATCCAGCAGAAAATATCGTTGACAGGTTATATAAGCTGATTGTACAGGGCTGATTGTTAAATTCTGATGCTAGATGCACTGGTTTCTGTGCTGTCATGTAGTAATTATCTGTATTAATCTAATCAGCCTTATATTGAAACATTTATATTCTATGGGTACTGTCCCTAAGCTCAGTAACTGTCAACAGCACAAAGCATGTACAGTGAATCAGCAGAAAAGAAGATCGGGAGCTACTGGGGCATCTTCAGAGACACAGATGTTTACTGCTAAAGGGTTGTGGTTGCTTTGGGCTGGTACAGAAGCCCAAAACATAAAGTACAACATTTCTAGCTACTTCTTTAGTGAGGCTTTATTTCTCCTTTTAAGAAGACGTGAGCAGTACAATGCTTAGTTTAGAAACAGAAATGAGGTATGTGGCAAGGTTTGGGTAATTGCCAAGGTGTTTGTAAATATCTTACCTGCCACAATGGTATATGACATGCCAGTTTGTAGCGTAATACCAATTTACAATATTTATTGCTAAAAGTATCCAGACAACCCTTCCAAAATCATGACTTCAGTTGTCACACTCACTCCTTAGTACTAAACTTTACCTTAAGGGTAAGGGCAAACGCTAAGATTCGGGGAGATTTAGTTGCCCGGCCTGGCAACAAATCGTCTCGTTTTGGGGTGACTAATCTCACCGAAAAGCCTTCCCACTGGCTATAATCTATATCTCCGGCAGGATGGCACTCGGATCGTTTCGTTTTCCGAACTGCCGTATTTAGATTCTAGCTGGCGGGAAGGCTTTTTGGGCAGATTAGTTGCCGTAAGAAGTGGCAATTTGTCGCCGGGCGACTAAATCTCCCTGAATCTTAGCGTGTGCCCTTAAGCTGGCCATAGACGCAAAGATCTGGTCGTACGAATCGCGGATTCGTACGGTTTTCGGAACGTGAGTGGAGAGTCCCGACATTTTTCGTCTGGCGGAGATCGGTCGTTTGGTCGATCGGACAGGTTAGAAAATTTCTGTCGGCTGCCGATAATATCTCTGCGTGTATTGCCAATCGTACGATTTTCAGTGGGAGACTGTCACTAGCTTTGGTTGGACATAGATATCGTATGATTGCTGTCAGGGGCAGAACATTGCTGATCTGTTTTTTTACTAATCTGACTGGTAAGACTTTGATCTGAATGGTTAGTGGCGGGTCGGGAGATGGGAAAGTCTGATCATACGATGATTCGTATGATCGGATCTTTGCATCTATGGCCAGCTTTACCCTTAGAAGCAACATCAGGGAAATTACCATTCACCAGTAACATAACAGCCACACTCAAACCTAAGCCGTAGGCATGGAATATTGGCACTATTGGTAATGTTGCCCTGCTCTCTCCCACAACATAACAGTACTTGATAACCATTGAGTTGATTATTGTGTTAAATGCGAAATGGTGGATTACACAAATCTTTCCTTGGGTGCTCATGTTGAATGAAATCTTTGCACTTGAGGAAGGATTTTTTTTAATGTGAACATTGTTGTGCACATGTTTCTTCAATAAATGTGAATTCAAAGCATTTGGATTTGGAGTTTTGAAGTGCTACCCAGTTTAAGCAAATGCCATCATACATGGCATGATGTGAACAATTGCCATCATACATCCATTGTTTTAATCAATGCTATATACTTGCCAAGTTGTGCAACCACCCCACTGCCCTTTGTTGTTTCTCATCACACATGCCAGAGTTTGGCCAAACCTCATCCTATGTGACAAGTAGAGTTGCCACTTGGCCGGTATTTTACCGGCCTGGCCGGTTCATCCCAATGTTATTAATAGGGAAAAATTATAACTATATAGGAAGGCCGGTGACAAGGTTTGCGTACAAGGCAACATTTGGATAAATACTGTTTTATGTGCCATTATACAGGTATGTTACCTGTTATCCAGAATGCTCGGGACCTAGGGTTTTCTAGATAACGGATCTTTCCGTAATTTAGATCTTCATACCTTAAGTCTACTAGAAAATAATGTAAGCCTTAAATGAACCCAATAAAAATTAATTATATCTTAGTTGGGATCAAGTACAAGCTATTGTTTTATTATTACAAAGAAAAAGGATCCCATGCCTGTATATGCAAAGATTTGGTTAAATAAAATACTTTTTGCCAATGTTAAATACCATTGGACTGTTTGTGATGTGTTTTTCCACATTCAGGTTAAGTTCAGTGAGCTCACAATAGACATGTTCAGGATGTTACAAGCTCTAGAGAGGGAACCCATGAACCTCACTTCTCAGATGAATAAACCAGGATTGCAGGTAAGTTCAGACAAGAATAATTTGTCATTACATGACTTTTACTATAGAAGAAATAGCTGAGCATACTACCCCTTATGTCAAAGGGACAGTCATTTTTAAAACAAATTGTTTTCATCTACACAGGTTTTTTTTTTTACGTCAGTGTTGAATAATACACTTTTGCAGAGCTTCTGTATATAATTTCCTTTAGCATGTAACCATATAGTTACAAATATTTTAAGCCCAGCTTCCCAGTTTAGTCTTCATGTAGCCATATTTCACCCAGTATAATATATTCCATTTGTTAATGTGAATATTCACAATGGCAGGTGAGAGTTGGAGCTGCTCTATTGTGAACCTTGTAAGGAGCATTTATAATAGACATCAGTTCCCTTAGTGCTTATAAACTGTACTGCTACATATATAGTAGCTGAAGTAATAAAAGACACATTTAACACGTTCAAACCTTTGCTTAGATCATTTCTACATACCAATATGCAGCACACCTTGTAATGGAAGTAATTTTTGGTGCACTTCACAGGACCCAGCTGAGAAACCAATGAAGAGAGAAAACCCCCATAAATATCTACTGTACAAGCCAACTTTCAGCCAACTTTACACATTCCTGGCTGCATCATTTAAGGTCAGCGCTGTGTCCTTTTATTGATGTCCACAAAAATTATCTTTCTTAATTGTGGGCAGAAAGGTGGGTTGGTGCAAATAAGTAGTAAATTATGTGTCACGCAAAATTCTTTTTGCACACCACACTTTATTATTAGAGGGAACATTGCTCAGTAAAAATATGTAAGAAAGAAGAAGGCAATGTTCATGTTTTTAGGCTAAGACCAAATGGTAGACTTTCTCATAGCTTTAAAGGAGAAGGAAAGCTACTGAAGAATATTTATTCTGCAGAATGCTTTACCATACCTGAGTAAACAGTTCTAGAAGCTCTCTCTGTTTGTATTGGATAGCAGCTGCCATATTAGCTTGGTGTGACATCACTTCCGGCCTGAGTCTCTCCCTGCTCACTCATAGCTCTGGGCTCAGATTACAGCAGGGAGGGAGAGAGGAGCAAACTGAGCATGCTCAAGCTCTAGCCCTGGAGGTTTAAGCTAAAAACAGGAAGTCTGATATAGAAGCCCATGTATACACAATAGAAGGACAGAAATGGGTTTACTGGTGTATTTATATAGACCTTTCTAATAAAGCTTACTTCATTTTAACAACACTTGATTGGCAGTTAGTTATTACTAGAGGTGGCCATAGACAAAAAGATCCGCTTGTTTGGCGACATTGCCAAACGAGCCGATCTTTCCCCGATATGCTACTAATGGGCATGGCTATATCGGGGGTAATCTGAACGTTCGGCTCTGTCTAATCGACCAAATGACCGATCTCTGCCGGACGAAAAATGTCGGGACTCTCCCCACACGGTCCGAAAATCATACGAATCCTCGATTTGGTATGATAGGATCTTTGCGTCTATGGCCACCTTAAGCGGCTGATGATGAGAGTTGGACAACCTGTAACCTGCCTCGGTTTGGAGGTTAGTCATGTATTTAGTGGCTAACCTTCTTATGTAAGGCACTAAGTTCGCCCATGTGCAGTAAAAGAACCAGTAAAATTATTATTTTATTGCTCAGTCCCTGAGAAAACAAGACCAAACACCTAATGCTTCTTTCTGCAGAAATCTTAAATGTTTAACTTTAAGCCCTGTTCCTTTGGGTTCCACAGACATTATGATCACACCATTGTCTTTTCTTATTTAGGAGCTGCCTGCAAACAGCGCCCTTCTGATTTACCTGTCTGCTACAGGCGTCTTTCCTACAGGTCGATCTGACTATGAAGGTACGATAAAGGAATGCTCCCTGTCGTGCACAGGGCTTCACTTCTCTTTATTCCATGCTGTGTGATGAGCACCTCACTGCCGGAGCGGCCTGCTCTGCATGTCCCAGGCTTAATTAGCATGTTGCTCTGTAACGCTGGCCCTCCAGCAGTGCAGGGACTAATAAAGCCTTCAAAATCGCACAATGCTCACATCTTCATCTAACCCATCACTTTGTGTAGATTCAAAGCTTACAATACAAAGAAAGCATAAAAAGTCTGAAAGAGCAGTTTCCAAGCCTGCTTCTAATCATTATTTCTCTCTAGCTTTAGGTTTAAAGGGTTCAATGGCTTGTAACCAGGAGTTTCCTCTTAGTACACACTGACTAATGACTACAGTTACTTTTTTTTTTTTAAAAGGTTTTTATTTTCATTTTGCAATAAACAAGAAAGAAAGGAAAGGAAGAAAGAGGGAAAGAAAGAAGGAGAGAGAATGCACAGTGTTTAACATAGTACATATAAAGAGGTAGCTGCTCTATAAACGAATGCTCATCTTGTTACAAACAGAGTAGAGATGGCTAGTCGTAATACAAATGAGAGTAATCGCAGAAGCATCACTATTCTTCAACTAAGTGAATATCAAGCCAGGGGGCCCACACCTTCTGAAATTTCGCAGGGGAGCCTCGAGATTCATAAGTTATTCTAATCGAGGGGAGCACTGAATTAACAAGGTTGATCCAACGATCCAGGGTGAGATGCTTGTCACCCATCCATGTCATCACAATCACTTTTTTGGCATAAAAGAGTAAAGTTCTGGCCAGAGATCTAGATTTATTCAGCGAGAGGAGGTCATCTATAAGACTCAATAAGCACACTTCCGGATTGCGTACATTTGGGAACTCTAGATTGCCCACCATATAGTCAATCACCTCTATCCAGTATTGTTGGATCGGTGGACAATCCCATAGGATATGCAAGAAGGAGGCGTCCGAAGCGTGGCATTTAGGGCAGTTTGCATCAGGACGAAGACCCATTTTCATTAATTTCACTGGAGTACTGTACAGTTGGTGTATCAGTTTGAACTGAATCGTTCTGTCTTTGATGGAGATCAGGTCACGATATAGCGAGTCGGTGGCATCCTCCCATTGGTCGACAGTTACTTTTTTTAATGTTAAAAGCACCCATGCTGTTTAGAGGCCTGCGTGGCCAGGCCAACACTGCCTAGAGCAGGGATCCCCAACCTTTAGAACCCCTGAGCAACATTCAGATGTAAAAGGAGATGGGGAGCGACAATAGCATGAAAACGGTTCCTGGGGTGCCAAATAAGGGCTGTGATTGGTCATTTAGTAGCCCCATGTGGATTGTCAACCTACATTGAGGCTCTGTTTGGCAGTACACCTGGTTTTTATACAACCAAAACTTGTCTCCAAGCCTGGAATTCAAAAATAAGCTCCTTCTTTGAGGCCACTGGGAGCAACATCCAAGTGGTTGGTTGCGAGCTACTGGTTGGGGATCACTTGCCTATGATTCACAGATTCTACTTCATACCAGGAGATAAATCCGATTGGATAAAAAATTCCATTTAGTGTAAAGGGGTCCTAAATGTTTAAGCAGGCTTTAGATTTCATTTGTATTTATTGTAAATCCTTTAATAGAGAGAATAGTTTGTATATGAAGCTTATTAGTCAATCCATAACGCTAAGAGATGCAAATAAGGCAAGCGCAAAGATGTGCCAGCCAACAGGCATGATTCTGTCAACCTCATTGAACTCCTGTTAGATTGTTCTTGTGATCAGTCACCAGTATCGATTCTGGTTAAATGGCTAGTAAACTCCCTCACTGAGTAACGGCAAGTAGTTTGCTCAGAAGTCCTCTTCTTTTCTACTAGCTTTATTTAATTAGTGTTGCACATTTACAGATAATAGGAGTTGCTGCATTTGTACAGCAGCAGTCAAAATGGATCACTAACTTCATTAAAAAAAATAATGGTTCTGAGCTTTTGTTTTAGCACTCTTTGTCAAAAAATAGCAAAACACATTATAAGGGTCAGGCAGATTCGGGGAGATTAGTCGCCCCGTGACAAATCTCCTCTTCTTCGGGGCAACTAATCTACCCTGCCTTCCCGTCCGTAATGTAAATCCCCAGTGGGAAGGCACTTGGATCAATTCGTTTTCCGAAGTTTCCTCACAATTTCGGGCGACTTCGGAAAACAAAACGCTCCGAATCTGCCTGTGTGCCCTGACCCTTAAAAGAGTAAAAATCATAGAAACTTCATTCCCACTGAAGAGTTTCCTGTAATGCTTGGTTTCCCAGTCAAAGCAAAGGTAGCAAAAATTCTAACATTAATAATGAATTCAGGCACTAAGAGTAAAGGCATACACTTACAGAAATTGTACATCGCTACACGTATGGCCAACTTCAGATTGCTGAACTACTGTATGACTTCACTTATGGGCAAGTGTTTCAGATCGGGTTAGCAGGCTGATAATAATAATCTTATCTTAAAGGGGAAGTTCACAAAAATTGTCTGCTTTTAGTGTCTTGTTTACAGTAGTAATTTAGGTAAGTTTTTAACTGTTCAGTTATTATTATGGTGAGATGAGTTAAAAAAAAAAAAAAACATAGTTGTAGAAAAACAGAAACATAATTCACAAGCCTTAAGCCAATGCTGTCAGCACCATGTGTTGCCCTTTAAACCATAACCATGTAGGGACCATCACTATAATTTTTCATAGGATAGATTTCAGATGCCACATTCATGTCACTGTCCATCAAAGCTGGATTAAACATGCATTCCTTTATCTAACGCATGAAATCCTTTGCCAGTCTTTGTGTGCATGGCTTTAGCATAAAGTGTGGCTAATACTGAGCAGAGTTGGAGCTTGCAGCTTGCTGTGGTAGTGCAGGTGTACAGCAGCCATCTCATGGAAGCACTTACACCCTACTACAGGATCATTATGTATGTCTTGTCCTGCCATTTATGTTCTTAGCACATCCATGTTTGCTTTTGTTTCATAGTACATAGTCTCTTTCTATACGCATGTGCCATACACCTGCCCTTTATTTTGTGTTTATCTTGCACTTTATTTATAAACTTTTCAAGGCCTGTAGCAGGCTACCTGAGACTTCAGTGGCTAACTAGAAGAACTGGTTTGTAAGCATCTTTTTCCATGTTTTATCACCTATAAGAAAAAATACAAAAAAGCGATCAGTTAAGTGCAGGTTTTGTGCATTTCCAAATCATCGACACTGTTTGAAAGCTATAAATAGTTAAGGCTAAATGGGTGTTTTTCAGCTTGGATGACGGATAACAAAATGTTCGGAACTGCCCTCCATTCCTTCCAGTGGAAATAGCTTGCACCTATGGGTGCACCATTGAATGCACAAATTATCACTGGAAAATATGTGAGCCAGTGTTTTCACATGATAATTCTCTGTGCACTCCTAGCCATAGGATATTTCAATAAGAATGAATTGTGGGCAATTTAGGAAATGTTTTTTTTTTTTTTTTTAAATGAATCTGCTGCACAGGAGCCTTTTAATTATCGCTGTCACTGCATATTCCATTCTTACAAGAAAAAGACAGTTCCTTAAGGAAGAAGTGAAGGTTAAAACTAACTAAGCTTTATCAGAAAGGTCCACCTGAATTTACCAGTAAACCCTCAAAGTAGTGCTGCTTTGAGTCCTCTGGCAAAAGAAACACAGCATTTCTTTCCTTCTATTTTGTGTACACATGGGCTTCTGTATCAGACTTCCTGCCTTCACATTAAACCTACTTGCCCCGGGCGTGAGCATGCTCAGTTTGCTCCTCTTACCCCCCTCCCCCCCCTGCTGTAATCTGAGCCCAGAGCCATAAGTGAGCAGGGAGAGACTCAGGCAGGAAGTGATGTCACACCAAGCTAATACTACAGCTGCTATATATATATATATATATATATCCTTGATAAAGGCCCAAATGGGGGCCAAAACGTTGGAAATGCATCTAAGAATAAAATAACACTGTTTTATTCACTGAAAAATGGTTTGCTAGTAATGAAGGCAGCAGCTAACCGCATACAGCAGTGGTTCCAGAAATGTCGTGATTTAGCTATGTAGGCCTAGCCTGAAGCCTGTTTGGGTACAATATAGAGAGAAATCCTATCCTCACCAGAAAATACAGGTTAGTGTTTTTGTGTGTTTATTAATATTACACTTACAACGAGACTAACCTTTCCATTAGAAAAAAACACAGAAAAACGACTGCTCCAAGGGCAAATAAACCTTTACATAAAAGCAGCTCCCAAGGCCAGGTTCTCCGTTCCATTAGAAAAGTTTTGCCCTTCTAGAATGGAGGTCAGACTAGACTACAGAAGAAGCCAGACTTTTGAGTTACTGCGCTGCTTGCAATAGCATTAAAGGGCCTTCCAGCGAAGAAAATAACCGGAAGTAAATGGAAAATCTCCTTATTAAGTAATAAATGTATACTTTTTATTATCCCTATGAAAACGTAGTTGTGTACAATCCAGTTCTTCACCAAGAAGTCCCAGAGATCTCAGGCCTAGGGTGCAATAATGTTTATCTCTACAAAGCTGCCTCTGTAATTACAGTATATGTATTTGATGATATGTCTGTGTCTTTATCCATTGTTCATGAACAAATATATTAATAGTAACCCTGATCTTTACCTGTTAAATACTATTTCCCAAATCCTTAATACAAGTTTAAATTTAGCTCCATATAGTATACATCAATGTGTATGTTTATTGCTATAGATTGTAATGAATGTATGACAAGAAATTCACTCATCACAACTATAGTGTATGTAAGTGATATTCAGAGAATAGTTTTTTATATAGATAGTGTGCAAACAGTGACTGCTCGGTACACGTGTGCAAAAGCCCAAATTTAGGGCTTGTTCACGGTGATGTTTTAATCTAAAGATTGTGAACATTTTGCAGAATCCAAACTCCCCATGTGCATTCAACATCAAATTCATCAGGGGCAAATTGGGAATTGTATTTTGTGCAACAGCTGGGTCAGAAATATATTTCCATTGTAGTAATCATAGTAAAAGAAATTAAGGTTGAAAAATTACAAAGATCCATCAAGTTAAACCTTCAGGTCTAAGTGAAACCTGCCTAACTGCTAGTTGATCCAGAGGAAGGCAAGTAATACCCCACCTGAAGCCTGTGCAATTTGCTTCAGAGGGGTAAAAAAAGTCCCTTCCCAAATCCTAAAAATACAGTCGGACCGGTCTGTGGGTCAACTTTGTTGTAAAAGCCATCTTACCCCATCTTGATCCTATCTCATTTATCTGCCAGCTAACCGCCAATTCAGGGAGATAATTCCACAACTTTACTATATTACACTTTTTATAATATTATGATGGTTCTTTCTCCTAATCTAAATGTTTGTGTATGCAGGAAGGACCTACTGTTGAATAAAGTATCAGAGTTTATTATATAGTTATATACATAGCTATCATATCTCCCCTTAAGCGCCTCTTCTCCAGCGTAAACATCCCCAACTTTCCCAGGCTTTATTAATAACCGAGACTTTCCGTATGCTTTACCATCTTAGTTATCCCCTTTTGAACTCTCACTAATTCAGTAATATCCCTTTTGAGCACTGGAGTCTAAAACTGCACGACAAAAACTGCCCTGTGATTCTATTCCCCTTTTAATAAAGCTTAAAACCTTATTTGTTCTTTCTGCTGTTGACTGGCATTGTTTGCTACAGCCAAGTTAATTATCCACGGGTTCCTGTAGGTCCTTCTTCATTATGGATTTGGCTAGTGCAGTCCCATTAAGGGCATAAGTGACTGCATATTTTTACATTCTAGGTGCATAATCTCATCATCATCTGCCACTTAACCTCCCAAATTAGCTAGTTAACTAGATCCTGTTGTGAAGGTGCCACATCATGGTAGGAAATGCCATGTCATCTGCAAACAATGAACCCTACACTACTTAAAATTATTATGACTTTCTTCCCAAAATATTATTTTTATATTCATGCACATATTCACCAGTCTGTCGCTAGCAGTTTGCACCTTTCCCTGAGATGACTAGCTGCTCAGGCTGTAATCTCATCCACAAACCCCATACACAGTAGCCAGGTTGCACACTGAAGCTCCCTTGTTGCTACTTCACTGCAGGTCCCTACGATTTTGGAGGGGTCCTGACCAACAGTAATCGGGATGTTGTAAACGGGGACGCAGTGCACAAGAGGAACCAGTCTAATAAAGAGATGCACTGGTGAGAGGAGACTTTTGTATGTGTATTGTTGTGCACAACACTGACAGAATGATATACATGTATTGGAAGCATTTTGGTGAGAGCAATGTACATGCATGTTTATCTTTGTCTTTAGTAATATTGTTGCTTGTTAACCAACATTACATGTTTTAATGCTACCACTTGGACAAGGTAATAGTCACATTTTGTTTAATATATATTGTGTGCCCATGCAAATAATGCACAAGGAGATTGCCGAGGCATTTTGGAGCACATTGTTTGAAAGCTGGTCTCCATTGCAGATCACTGGCCTTCCAAGGTAAATTACACTTGTAAAAGTGCTGCAATTTGTAAAAGTATTACAATCTTGCCTTAGTGACACAGGGCTGTTTGTTTTCAAGTAATATGCTGTTTTCACTAGGTGCATTGAAATGCCTTGGTAATTTCCTGGTATTATGATGCCATGCAATACCCTTTAAGGGGTTGTTCACTATTAAAATCATATTCCATTAATAATATAAAGTAGCAATAAAAAATATTTTTGTGGCCTTATATAGCATTTGTTTTTTAAGATGAGGTCAGTGACCCCCATTTGAAAGCTGGAAAGAGTAAGAAAAAGAAGGCAAATAATTAAAAAAAATGAAGGCCTTATACTTACATCAGGGATGTGCAAAGTAAGGCCCTGCAACTGCTGTTGAATTAAAACTCCCATAACCCTTACCTGGCCACTGGTTGGCTGAGAGTAGATGTGTAAAATGTCTTGTTTTCAACTATATGGATAAAAATCAGGACTTTGCACTGAAAGCCAGGCTGCAGTCCTGATTTGTTGCTCAAGAAAAGCCTGGCTTTGGTGTCCCTTGTCATAATCTGAGTTGATTTGTTTCTGATGTACATATAACACACAGTGACCATTTGTTTTGCAGCCTTCATCCAGGCGATCTCTACCCTTTCACTAGGAAACCATTATTTATCATTGTGGACTCTTCAAACAGTGTGGCTTACAAGGTATTGACACTTATTTCTAATAGAAGTGTAAAGTAAATTGAGAAAGTTCATATTTAAAGCTTTGTATTGAAATCTTATAATACCTTCTCATCCAAAAAAAAGTTTGTGCTGGAAAACCATCTATGTCCATCAGGTTTATACTTTAGTAAAGTACAGTGGAATACCAATAGGGGGAGCAGACCTCATGGCTGGGGATCTAGTAAGGATCCTTGATCTTCCTATACGTGGAGGGGTATTGAAGGTAGGTTAGGGAGGGTGTAGAGCAGATCAGAGTTTAGCATTATGTCTTCTAAACAGTTCAATACAGTATTAGGCTAGTATTCTTGTAGCTCAATATTATTTGGGTCATGCTCTTTTTTTATCCTTGGTGATATCCCCAGTGAGGAAGGGTGGAATTCTGAGATGAACATGGCAAACTGGGCCTGTTAGAAGGGTATCTATAGGTACAGAGATTTTGGAATGTCTATTATCCTGAAGGAAAGGCCAGCGTTGCAGCTTTCAGCTGGATGCTGAGAGTTGTAGTTTTAAACTATTTAGAGTTGCTGGTTGCAATCTTGTGTCCCTGTGTTTTGCTTTTATTGACACCACAAAAGCATTTGCTTCATGATTTGTTATTTGTAACAATCACCTTCTGGTGAACCTAGTTCAGAATTCCTTCTGTGTTCTAGCCTCTCTGGCATTGCATTGAATTATGCAGCAGGGTCAGATGTGTAAGATGTATATACATAAAGTGCTGCTGAATAGGTCAGTTCTGTATAAACAAAGTATAATATCAAGCTTTGCGATTCTACGCATTTTTTGAGGGCACATTTGCTCAGTATTCCAATCCAAGTTTCTTTCTTTTGCAGAATTTCACCAATTTATTTGGTCAACCTTTGGTGTGTCTCCTATCACCTACAGCATATCCCAAGGCCTTGCAAGGTAAAGCCAGGTCTATAACCATCAATCTGTAGCACTTCTGTTTCCTGGCCATACAAAAAATTACTTTGTTAGTGACTTGTTTTTCCTCCCTACACATTGCTGACCAGGGTGATCGTAAGAATGTCCTGCTTGGGCAAGACCAGCCTAAAGTAAAATATTAATTTTTAAAATCATGGTTTGTTTGGATCCCTCAGAGATTTTCGGCAGTCACATATGCTGCACATGCTTAGCTTTCTATCTTCATAAAGCTCTTATTATTTATGATTTTATACTGACAAATCCAATTACAAGAAACCAGCATGGGAGTATTAGCTAGAAGACAAGTGAAGTAGTGATGTAAAGGTTGGGGCAACACCAGCACTTTCTTTTGCCGGTCACAGGCGAGTTCAGGTTGAGCTCTTCTTCCTGCTCTCTCCATCCGTGACCTTACACTGCCGGCTTTCTGCTTCCAGCTTCTATTTTTATAGGCATGGGCCTATAAATAGAGGGGAGGAGGTAGGTGCGGCTGGACCCCAGTGCAGGTCCTGAAAAACCCAACCCGACACATCTGAATATGGGTTGGCATTGACCAGGGAAATCAGACCTTCATAGTGAATTTTATCTTGAATCTGTACATGAACTTGGTGCAAGGCTGGAAGTGAGACCCCCAGTTTAGTATGTTTATTCAGACTTATGATATGAGATAGGAGGTGCACATAAAAAACAGCATACCCATCCAAGAGGTGTTTATTTTAATAAAAGCATTATTATGGTGTTAGTTTATCTAGTGAAGCCCTCAGGCAAAGGTCCTGAAACAGTCCCCCTGTACTTAAAGTTTGAGTGAAAGCACATATCACCGTTGTATGAGATACAGAACATTAAAACAAATATACATGGCCAGATCGGCCCCTGAAGTCGCCAAAAGAGCAAGTCTTGGCCCAATTTGGCCACATGCAGGGCAAAATCAGGCTGCTCTAGTTCCCTAAGGCCAAGGATAAAATTTTTGAGTGTGGCCTTCATAAACCTGTCAGACCAGATTGGATTGATGCACCAAAGTACTCTTTATGCATCAGGACTTTCAGACCTATCTTATTGATACTGTACCTGCCCCATATTCACCAGATAAATGTCATGCAGGCAGGTTGGTGAGCCACTGAATTGCTGACTAAGCAGCGATTATTGTTGCATGTATGGTCACCTTTATTGTTATGTTATATTAAGCCACTAACTGTGCATTCTAATTGTTCTCATAGATCACTCTCAGCGTGGAAGCCTATTTACCCTCTTCCTTAATAATCCACTCATGGCATTCCTCTTCATCTCTGGTCTCTCCAGCATGCGCAAAGGATTATGGGAAAAATGTCAGGATCATGTCCGAAAAATCAACAGGGATATTGCTCAGCTATTGACACACTCTCGCTCTATAGGTAGGTGACGGCAAGTTGGATTATGTATGGAGCACACGTTCAATAGCAAAATCTGTTTGTTTAAAAATTAAGCGGAAAATGGCATGTGATGTTGATCTGTGAAGTAAACCATGCTGAATAGTAATCTGTCTCTGCGAAGAGAAAAAGCAAAGGGTATGAATCTTCTGTTTTTATTATGGGCATGATAATTTGCGTCAATACACTACAACTCCTTTCCTCTCGCCTTCAGATCAAGCTTTTCTTCAGTTCTTTGGAGATGAATTCTTGCGTTTACTTCTCACGAGATTTATATTTTGTTCTACAGTTTTAAGAATGCACAAAAGTTTCCGGGTAAGCAATCTGCACTGTTTGTTGTAGCTTGGTAGATCGGCAAAGTAGAGAAATAGAATAATTTTCTATGCAGATAGTTTGAGTTTGTATTTGTATAGAATAAATTAATTACACAAGGGTTACAGAATGAAATAGGATCAAAGGGCACTGCTTATAGTAAGGGTCAGGGAAAACAGAGCAACTAATCTCCCCGAACTGCATCCCCTTCATTCCCGCTGGCTAGTATGTAAACCACCGGCGGGATGGCACTTGGACGTTTACCAAAGTCGCCCAAAATTGCCTCACGAGTAAACTTCAGGCAACTTCGGAAAAACGAATCACTCCGAGTGCCATTCCGCCAGTGATTTTCATTTTAGCCGATGGGAAGGCAGTGGAGGCAGTTCGGGGAGATTAGTCGCCCTGAAGAAGAGGAGATTTGTCTCCCCGAATCCGCCTGTGTGCCCTGACTCTAAAGGGACACATAGTTGGCACATAAGGTGAAATGTATCCTTTTTTGTTCCATGAGAGAGACAGTAGTGAAGGGGATTAGATTGAGTTAGATGTGGGTGAGATAATATGGGTAGTAGTGTTTGAAAATTAGAAACTTTGAGGTTAGTTAGTAATAGGTTGCAGAGAGGATAAGGCCAGGTACAGTAGTTGTTTTAGCAGTAGATTCAATTTTCCAGAAAAATAAATTGTATGCCTTGTTCAGGTGGGCTGGACATGTTGGGGAGGGTTCTAATGTAACACCTAGGCACTTGCCTTGAGAGACTGGAAGTAAAGTGACATTGATAAATAGAGTTTTTCAGTTTTTCACATGATACAGAGGAAGGTGAAAAGATCACCATTTGAAAGGATGGTGGAGGGGATTCCTTTTTGAGCCCTACCAAAAATAAGGATAAGATCAGTGCACGAGAGGTGGATCTGTGTGTCGCGGCGCTTCGTATCCCGAAGTCGCCCGAAGTTTCCTCGTGAGGCAACTTTGGAATATGAATCCGGCGCAAGACAGAGGGAAAGCGTTTGGGGAGATTGGTCGTCGAAAAGACAACGATTAGTCGCCAGGCGACTAAATCTCCCTGAATCGCCCAGTGTGCCCCTACCCTAAAGTTGGTGGAAGAAACCAAATGTTGTTATGAGGTCACAGAGAGAATAGAACATAGTACAGAGCCATGGGTCACATCAGCAGAGTTTTACAGCAGAACAGCAACAGTTACACTGAAGGAATGTTTGATGGGATAGGAAGATACTCTCATATAGCAAAGCCATTGATATCCAGCATTTGGATGTAATTTCAAAGGAAAGATTGGTCAGCAAAGTTGTGAAGAATTATGGCAAAGTCCTTGGGAGCATGGGTGCCTTTTATAATATTTATTTAATGGTTTTTTAGATGTGACCTAAACACAAACCTAATCTAAAGGGATTCCCGAAGACAGTAAGTATCCAGAAAGGTCTTTGAGCCGTTATAAACAATCCATTGTAGATACTTTTTCAGAAGGGCAAGGATAAAGTTGGGTCTGATGCTGCTTTCTCATGTTAAACACATTCAAATATTCCTATTTATTGTCATTAACTACCCGCTTTGCATCCAATAGGAAACCAGAAATTACCCAGAAACCTACCCGCCCCTTCCACGGGATGAGTTGTTGGAGAATCTTCACCTTCAAAAACAGATTTTGGAGCTGGCCTCAATACTTGATGTCCGGAACCTGTACCTAGAGAGCACCGTGGATGAATACTAGAGATAAAGCCCACGTTTATGTAAACTTTTGTGCTTTCAAAGCCACAGAATCTGAAAGGTGCATTTTTTTCTAAGGCAGCCCCCACCATACAGAGTACTTGTTATTTTTACTTTGTGGATTCCAAGCCTTGGCAACGGAGCAAGAGCCTCTGAAAGGGGGGTTTCAGAGGAAACATGGTGCACCTGCACTTACCCCAACCATGTTATGGTCAGTAGTGTCACACTTAGTGCTTGTGTTTCTGCTTTTAGGGCCGTGCCTTTAGCTACCTGCGCATGATGTTTTATGTGTTTTGCTCTGGAACTGAGAAATCCCCAGCATGGAAATTCCCAGTGCGACGAAACCGGAGCCATGTGAAGTGATTTGATGCAATGGAATAGTGTGTGCTTTAGGAACTGGTGTGCATCCATTTCTGCATACGCCACCTACAGGGCTGCTATAGGCGTTACACTGCAGCAGCTTTGTTTTCTCACTTGTTCTTTGGATAGTTCAAATAATTCTTAAAATGATAACTGATGATGGTACTTGGCAGGCCTCACAAGCCGTGCGGTGAAGGAACGAGGCAAGCTCTAAAAGGTGTTGTATTTTCTTTAATCAGTATATTTATTTGTTTTGTTTTTTTTTACCTTGTAATGTTTGGTTACTTTGCCAAAGCCACTGAATTGTGGGTTAAAACGACCTGATTTTGCAGAAACTGTACACTGCGTGGGTTTACTAACACCCTAGCCACTTCATTAAGGCAGTGACTGATACAGAGAGTTTAGTAAATGTATTTTCTCCTGTCAGTCCTGCAGTGTATGTAATTGCCTGGGCTTGGTGTATTGTGGGTAGCTGGTCCCTGCGGCCTTTAATCATTTTAAACCAAAATTGAATTTTATGACAGTAAGATGTTTAGCTCAGATTTTGTTTGTTCTTTTTACAGTCCAGGCTGAAAGCATCTCTCTTGGAACAGAATCTTGATGTTATTAGGCTTAAGGTGGCCATACACGGGCCGATAAAAGCTGCCGACAGACCGTGTCGGCAGCTTATTGGCCCGTGTATGGGGCCCCCCGACGGGCTTCACCGATCGAGATCTGGCCGAAAGTCGGCCAGATCTCGATCGGATGGGATAGAAAATCCCGTCGGATCGCGGCCGCATCTATTCGTTGATGCGGTCCCGCGATCCGACCGCCCGTTAAGGCCTCGTTAGGATCCGATCGTTGGGCCCTAGGGCCCAAGATCGGATCGGCCCGATATTGCCCACCTCAAGGTGGGCATATCGGAGGGAGATCCGCTCGTTTGGCGACATTGCCAAACGAGCGGATCTCTCAGTGTATGGCCACCTTTAGCCAATATAAACCTGACAGCTGTGGCTGCATTGGCAGTTTAAGGTGTAGAAAACTGTAGAATCAGTCTGTGCAGTCAGTTTTATATATAATTCAGATGCTTTTGGTCCCTTTCTACAAGCCACATTATGGTGTATTTAATTTCAGAGACTAAGCTCTGGTGCATCAGCAGACAAGGAGGAAGAGAGTTGGCCATACCGTGTCTGCCCAATAAATAGTGACTGTTTATGGCATCTTACAGCAGCCCCTCTGGAATTTGCCAGAACAGTCAAGGCCTGATAGAGGGCCGATCGTTTTCAGTCCACGCCATTCGTCATGTGTATGGTCCCCTAAGGGTCAGGGCACACACTCCGATTCGGGAAGATTAGTTGCCAGGCGACAAATCTCCTCTTCTTCAGGGCGACTAATCTCCCCCCGGACTGCCTACAGCTGGCTAGAATGTAAATCGCCGGCAGGATGGCACTCGGAGAGCTTCGTTTTCCGAAGTCGCCCAGAGTTTCCTTGTGAGGCAACTTTGAGCGACTTCGAAAAACAAAGTGCACCGATTGCCATCCCGCTGGCAATTTACATTCTAGCCGGCGGGAGGCAGTTCGGGGAGATTAGTCACCCAAAGAAGAGGAGATTTGTCAACGGGCAACTAATCTCCCCGAATCTAAACATGTGCCCTGACCCTAAATGGTACAGGAAAATCCCAGTAGGAATTGGCAGCTTTAGAAGTGCTAGGACCTGCATTGCCTTTGATCAGCAAGTATAGCTTATTACTTTAAGGTAAAATCCTGTGCTTCTTGTGATCATAACGACTTTACATGTTATGTATCATATGAAGTAAATGTTATTTCTGCTGCGTCGGAAAGAAAAGAGTACAAACCATACAGCCTTTTTGCTCTTGTCCCATGAGGAGATAAATAATCTCCATTATCCCTGTGTTTGCTAGTGATTTCTAGTGAATGTGACCTGGTAATATATTGTTGTAATATTATAGTGGTACCTATTATTATTCTCTTTCTTTTGTTGAATTAGCAAAAACACCCAGCGATTAGTCTCAATGGCAGCTAGGGTCAAAAAGGGACTACCACAGCTGTGCTTCTTTAAAGTAAGGGTGACCCATTCTGTGAACCTGTGCCTGAGAACTCTGCTGTTCTCTGCTGATTCAATCGTGGTCACCGTTTGCCACAGGGTGGTTTGCCCAGCATTGTATTCCCTTAAATATTCATTTGTCATTTCAGAAGAACTCTGGTTTTAATACTGTTAAATATGTAGTTTTTTTGTTTTCTTCTGTTTCAAATATCTCTCTCCCTCACTTCCAGTTAATTCCAAAGTTTAGTATTCAGAATATAAACAATAGAAGAAGCTTGTCTGCTTGCCCTGAACCCCTTATTAGGGCCCATCCCAAAAACACAACAGGGTTAATAGTTACCAGGAAATTGGCGTTTTCTTCCAAACAATCATTTTTAAAACTGATCACTTTATTCCCTAATTCTCTTGGGTGTATCGGAGTTCGAGTTCAGATCCAAGATACACAAGTGATGGCAGAAACCAATGTTGTAGGACGTGCAAGTTATGATCCACGGAACACATATTCTGTATGCTTTACAGGCATGGGCAGAACTGTATCGTATGTTTACATGCATGCATAACTAAAGACAATACCGCTCGTTATAGAGCTTGGGGGCAAGTTGTGCCACTAACAATGCACTAGTATAATGTAGGCTCATGACTTACACAAAGCTGCCTTCATGGTAAGTTCTGTTGTGCCCGTGAAGCTGTCAGTTTGCGATGATCAACAAATGATTGCTTACCTAATTGCTTGTTTAATCCTGGCCTTTCCAAAAAGGCCCATTTTCACAGACGTTGTATCACTTCCGTCCCATCTATTCTGCTTTGCATCTTGCACCAGCAGCTTCTTCCTTCAAAATACCATTTTCTAGAAAAAGAGAGCCATTATCTGTGTTATCTGTTACTTCCTTGTCTCATATGTTTCTTTTTTAGTCTTTCATTCAAACTGCCATAATAAAAATTCAGCAAACTAAAACCTCACTGTTTGCTGTAGTTGACCTATAAACATTAAAATAACGCTATTTACTTACATAAAACTCTTCTGTTTGTTTAGGGAGTATATTTCCTGGAAACAGTAGAACCAACTTGTTCCTAGCATTGTGCCTAGCATTCTAGATATTGACTTAATCTCAAGCAACTCATTGGAAAGCTCAGTAACTTTATATCTGATTGGCTTGTTAGCATTACATCACCAATACTAAGAACCATAAACAAACCTGCCTACGAAAGGGTCAGTATTGGGAGGCACAATTGTGAGGCTTAAGCTGGCCATAGACGCAAAGATCCGATCGAACGATTCAACGTACAATCGGACTTTCCCATCTCCCGACCCGCCAATCAGATCAAAGTCTTACCATTCCGATCAAATAAAGTAGTACAAGAACAGATCAGCCAATGTTCTACCTCTGACAGCAATCGTACGATAGTTATATGTCTGACAAAGCTAGTGACAGTCTCCCACTGAAAATCGTATGATCGGCAATACACGCAGAGATATTATCGGCAGCCGACAGAATTGCTGATTGGTTGCTGTGGGTTACTCGATAGTGGTTTACGCTGGTCAAACTCGGGCAGATTTATTAAGTCAGCAGCTTCTCTGCACGTCTATGTGGCCTTTCCAATGACCACCCATACAGATATCAGTCTTAAAATCCACCGATCCTATCTGCAGCTTTGAAAATTCCGTTGGGCGAAGACCACATAGGGCCCTGCGGATCTTTTATGTAGAGGCCCAACTTTACTTTATCCATGTCAATATTAAGGCTGGGGCCACATCATAAGGATCTCAGCCTGCGTTTCTCCTCCGTCTGAGGTCCCTAGGTTGTGGCCCTAGCTTTAAGCCTCTCTTTTACAATAGAACATCCCTTTTATAACACCGTGCTACAATCGACTCACCATCAGGATTGCTAGGTTATATTTTTTTGATGGGATTTGTGAGAAATCTTCTGTTGCACTTCCCAGTGCTATTGTTTCTCTTTTTACTGGACAAGAGGAACAATTCGGAAAACATTTAAAGGCATCATTAGGCAAATTATACTATCTATAACTATATCTATAGCTATCTTTACATTTATGAATATTTTTTTAGTCTGTTTCAGTTTATAAAATCCATTATGCCTTTCCACAGAAAGGATCCATTTGTCCTTTCCACAGAATCCATAGGATTTCTATAGAAATGTTTAGAAATGTTTGTTTTCATGTTCACAAAGCTAAACTTACCAGCGGTATTTAAAGGGCAAAGCCAGATTTGTCCGTAGCTTGTATCCTTTGACGTGACCATTGGGATCGGTGATTTATATTTTAAGAGAAATGGGTTGCTGTACTTCTAGGCATATATAGCAGGCAAATTATTAAGGAACAAGCTATAGGCAAAGGGTTTTAACTGCACTTTAAATGGAGAAGGAATTTGTTTAAGAAGTCAGCATTGTGCCAAGACTACACATAGTCTATACTATGATGGCTGGAATCTTTAACATTACTTCTCATCATATTTCAATAATTAGTGCACTCTTGATCATATTCTCATTACACCCTGGCCACACACCTCCTTGTGGTGCTATAAGTAGACTGTCAGAAAGTGTGCACCACTGGGCAATATTTTGGAAAACTCTGGAGAAGTTTGTTCTATACAGACTCTAAGGGGCTATGTAGTTATACAAGTGTGTCTTAGCCCAGTAACCGATGAAGACCAAATAGATATTTGTGTATATCTTTCTAACTGCACTACACCGGGTCAACGGCTGCTGTGGTTTTGTTGTACAGGGCAAATCTTTGAGTTCTGTGCAAGGGAATGAGAACAATGCAATACTATAGAGACTGGAAAGGCTAGCTTTGGTTACACCAAATGTGTACAGACATGGAGGAACAAAGGAAACCTGATAAGCACAAAGTGTAATAGTTGTGAGCTCGAGTCCTTCCCTATTTATTATTGTCGTTCATGTTGTGTAGTTGGAAGAGAGTGTATGGCATATAGCAGGGTGATATTGGATTAGCACAGTTTACATTGTGTAAACATTTCAAATGTTATATAGCAGATTAGACAATTTAGCATACAACTACGGAAATTCACTTTAAATCTTTATAATGAAATGATGTGAGTGAGTCACTTTACAGGTTTGGTGTTTTTTTTTTTTTTTAGTAGTCTTTCTCAATGAATGGGATATTTTATTCCATATGCTCTTTAATTTCCATTAACAAACAAACCTACAAAGCCTTGACAAAAGCCTCATGATTTTATTTTGTGTGTTGTGTGTAAAGTATTTTGTTTCTTTTTAGTGTCACTAAATGATCCATGCCTTTCTTGCAATAAAGGGGCAGTTACTGTAGATAGATGTGTTTGTTTCATGGATACCAATAAAGCTCATGTGTTTAAGCCAAGTCCTAAGAAAGGTGTTTGCTCTGTATCGTTCAACAGTTATAGATGGGTTTGGAGCTTTTCATCCTTTTTGTTATGGCACTCATAGTCCTGTGGGGTTTCTGTGCCACGGGACGGCACAGACTGGATGAACTGAACCCCACCTGAGCATTTGTACATTATATACACAAGTTGTTGCTTGGGTCATGCTGTAAATGTTGTTCTCCCTGGAATTACAAAGCGTGAGATACAAAATAAAAGAAACTGTTCTTTGGTCATATCCTTTGGTGTCTGTGGCATTTGTTAGCCTGTTCCTTCAGATTGCATTCTCATCAGCGGAGATGTGATGGGCAGGCAAATAACAATGGGAATTCTGAATGAGATCTTGAACCCACCTATGGAGAGGTGGAGGAAGGACAAAATAAATCAAAAGCTGGCCATACATAGGTAGATCTGCTCATTTGGCGAGGTTACAAAACAAGCAGATCTCTCCCCAATGTTCCCAACTTTAAGTGGGCAATATCAGGCTGATCCGATCGTTGTGCCCTAAGGCCCAACGATCTGATCACAAAGAGAAGAATAAAAGTGGTCGGATCGAGGGCCGCATTAACGAACCAATGCGATCTGACGGTATGTTTAAACCCACCCAATTGACATCTGCCCATCTTTTGGAAGCTTTACATTATCCCTACATAGTGCAATACATTCCTTAAACGAAGCTTGGTCTGGTTCTTTGGTTTCTTTAAAATGGATTTGCATTGTATTTAATATAGTTATTTTATAATCATAATGTGCACACATTAATGTTACTGTGTAAAGAAAATTAAAGAGGTTGTTCATTTTCAAAACACTTTTTTTCAGTTCCATTGTTTTCAGATTGTTCACCAGAAATAAAGACTTTTTTCATTTACTTTCCATTTTTTATTTTTTTCCGTTCATCCAAAAACTATGATTAATTTAGAATGTTCCAGTCTCTGTCTCCGTCTGTATGTTATCATTAAAGTGGTTGTTCACCTTCCAAATAGTCTGGCAGCTAGGGTTGCCACCTGGCCGGTAAAAATGATGCTTGATGCCAATGTTATTAATAGGAAAAAATGGCAAGAATAGAGGAAGGCCGGTGTTTTTTTTTACAGAAAAGGTGGCGACCCTACTGGCATCTCAGTAATTCAGGTGCAGACTCTAAACTGTAACAGGTTAATTTTGCAACATTTAGTGGCTACATTTCTCACCAGCATCTCTGGAGTATTAGTAATTATTGTATCAATTCTAACAGCTGTCTGTAATGAAACTCAGGGATTCTGCTCAGCAGGGACAAAACTAACAAATGTATCAACTAAATGTATCAACTTAGAACAGTTTATAGCAGGGGTGTCCAAACTACTGCCTGCGGGCCAATTAAAAATGGATCGCAGGCTGCATTTGGTAGTGACGAGCTGCTCCTGGATGAGGAGGGGCTGCCCAAGAACCCAGATCTCCGCATCGCGCAGCTCAAATTCCCGAGCACCGTTGGGATGTGCTGCTCCGCACTGAGCTCATGGAGGCAGTGACTGTGAACAGTGAGCAGTGCGGGGGTCAGGCAGTGGGTCTGGGGAAGCAGTGGGGTCAGGGAGGGATGGGGGAGCGAGGGGCCGGGCCTGCGAGAGATCTGCACTGTCATTGGGTCTGATGTTGCTGGGGAGCTCCACTGCTCTCTGGATGATTATAACACGAGGCATTGGGCTCCAGGCAGGGGGTGCTGGGAGTTGTAGTGTCTGATCTCAGCTGCTGCAGAAACTCTTCTCTGATGGGAATGATGTATAATCTCTGTGCAGTGCTGGGGAATATATCAGAGCTATAGAAACAAAGTATAATAATACAGTAGAAATGTCATGTGACTTCAATAGATCTTCAATAGATCGCTAGTTAGCTACCTCTGAAGGGATATTGGTGTCAAGCTGAAAGTCAAGCTGAATGGTCGGCCCACGCACATTTTCACCTCACCAAATCTGACCCTCGTTGCAAAAAGTTTTGGACACCCCTGGTTTATAGGGTCGACTGAACTATCTGAAACCAACTGAAAAAGGTGTTGGAAGGTGAACAACTGCTTTAAAAGACTTCTACCCCTGAAACCCCAGAATAATTTCAAAACAACATCTTTAGGGTTAATCTGAGAAAATCATAGCTTTATTGATAAGGAAAATGATAGGTCCATAAATGGGGTTTCCTTTCCTACCAGTAGCAGCTCCTAACATTGGCGAAACTAGATGTTACTGGGCCCGACAGCTAATTATCTTTCCAAAAATGTCTAGAGGTTGACTGGTTTTACAAATTTATTGAAATTTTATATTAATTAGGGCAACCGCATGGTCTGCTTCCTCTGTAGTTATGCCACTGGAGCCTCCCAAATAGATTCCTGATAGCAATGTCAGCCTAAAGGTAAAACTTGGAGTAGGAAATGGCCCTTCCTCAAAGCAGCAGATGGGTAGTGAGTGCTGTCTATGGACTCTCACTTGGCATTTTATCTTGAGAACTGAGAAACTTGGGACAAAGCTGTAATCTTGTAAGTCACTTTGCCCACTGTACCCAAGCCTATAACTTGGATTTTATATTATAGAATTAAAGCTCTTTCCCTATAGTATCACCCTAAAAAAAAACACTTAAAAATTAAGATTCCCTGAAAGTGTCAGTGCTGACGCCTGCCCTGCCTGAAAACATACAGTTAGCATTTCAGATAAGAGAGCAAAAGGGAAAATTGTGCTCACAACTAAAAGCGGGTACAATAAGGGTGTGACAATATTCATACAGGGAAAAACAAGACATTCTCTGCACCCATACCTATATATGAAAGGGGACCTGTCACCCTAAGTGTAAATTCCAAATTATTTTCTATCATTTTAGTTGTGCAAAATAAACTTTACTTTAAACTTTACAGCACACAGGCAGGATCCATTTTGTTAACACTGCTATTAGGACAAATTGGTTTCATCCCAAAATCTTGTGTATGCCAACATCTAGAACTTGCTTTCCAAGGTCAAAAATGGTTTTATTGGACACTACAGAGATTATTTTGTATATGAAGCTACTAAAAATGCCCTCGTATTTAAACAAAACAGGGATTGATTGTCCTTATATTACAATATATGCAAGCTGACAGAAAATCCAAATCATTCCATGTTTGATGTTATGTGCTTCATGAGTAAATAATGCGGTGGGCAGTACATCTGAAATTTCCATGTTTTCTATTCATATTATTTATATGAAATTTGGAGCATTATCCATGGACTGCTTCTCACTGATATTAAAGGAAAACTCCAGGAGTGATTATTTCCCCAAAACATGAATGTGGTGACAAAGGGTCTATCAAAAAGCCCAATGTGCCATTATCTTCTAGATGTGGTCTAAATTATGACCACTAGATGTCACTAAATGAAAAAATATATTGGGGCATGTTTAGCAAAGGATAAAAAAGAGCCCTGCCATAATCTGCCAGAGGGAAATCTCACATGCCTGGAAACAGAAGTAAGATGGTGGAGCTTCCTTGGAAAGATCCCTAGGCCAGTGCAACATGGACCTGCAGGGGTCTGCACAATGGGATGCTATATATGTATAAGGTGGATTTGTGAGCTAGTCATCTGGGGTATTAATTACAAAGCTGTGCAATTCCTAGGGTCTTGAAATAAATATGTATATAGTATAGCACTCTTTAGTTTTAACAGGGCCCACGTTCTGCATGTAAAGGAAGACCCAAAAGGGACAGGCATGCTATCTTCAGGACCACCATCACAGCCACTTGGCCCCTTACAGCATGGACATTTAGGGTCCTTTAACAAAATGTTTAGAAAACCTGACATTATTATTCTAGCAGGCTGGAATCTAGTGGAAGGACTGCTGGCACTAGATTCTTCCATAAAGAACTGATCCCAGTCTTCACTTATACCCTTTTGGTACCCTGGAACTTTCTGCTGCGGTTTTAGCTGAGACACAGACAAAGTTGTGGTCAAAACAGGCAAGGTGTCAAAACAGGCAGAAAGTATCATAAAATCAGGCTTGGGTCAAAATACCAGAAAAATCCCACTGCAAAAGCTTGAGTACAACCAGAATGAATGAATGATAAGGGAATTTAAATGAAGGTTGGATGACAAAATACTGTGAAATGATAGCCAAGAGCAGATGACAATCCCACGCACTAAAGTGACAATTTGGCTTCGGGCTGTGTATATTCCAATGTCACCAAGTGCGTCATAAAGATGGCGATAATGGGAGATGCAGGAACATCCACATGGAAAAGAGCACAGATGCCGGCCAGCTAAAGGTAAGGAAATGAACCAGACTGGTGGTGAGTCCCACAATTATTTTGCCAGATTGCAGAAATAAACTGGTTCTGGAACAGGACTGGGACTCCTATCTGTAATATGCCACAATCACAATTTATCAGGACTGTTTGGGCCTCTATGTACTTCAAATTTAACCCACGGGGGTCATATGTAAACACTGGTCAAATTTGCACCTGGGCAGTAACTTACAGCAACCAATCAGTGATTAGCTTTTGTCAGTCAGTTGCAGGTTGAACACTGAAAGCAATCATCTGATGGGTTACTGCTCAGGAGCAAATTTGCCCAGTGTTTATAAATGAGTCCCATTTCCCTCCCTCGTGTTGTCCCTGAACTGTGAAAAATCATGCCCTAGTTTGCACATAAAACACTTCGGACTGTATCATACCAGAAAAAAAAAATAGCCTAAGCACATGCTCACTTTGGTAAATTTCACCCACTGTGAAACTTATGTGTGGAAAAGCCTAAAAACACATGATTATCAGGTCACTGGTCTTATCTTAGAAATCTGTCCCTACTGGACTGGAACTGAACATTACTTTTGGTCAATTTCCCCCAGGCTTCTCCTACATTATCCTTCTATTTTTGGTTCCCTGGGGCAACGCAAAGTTTTGAGCAGAAAAATAAATTGTCCTTCTGGTTAATCATTTGAAATGGAGGCTCTGGGGGCAATGGGTATTGTGGGAATGGTTGCCAGGTCTAATTTTCAAAACCAGTCAAAGTCAGCTAGAAATCCAGCCCAAAACTAGCAAAGAGGCACATCAAAAGTAGCCCAAACATAGTACAATATGTGCAGTGAAAAAAAAAGTCTAAAAAATTAATTAATATATGTGAAAATTTCACTTATACACAGTTTCGCAAGTTTTTCCATGAAGCAAAATGGAACAGATTTGCGCGTCACCAGGGGATTAACTACAGAGGGGGGCCTAGGAGGCATAATAATTGTAATAAATATTGGTAAAACAGTTCAACCTCATTTGGTGGCCAGCAGATTTTTGCCCCAAAATTGTATGAAATTGAGGAAAGTCACAGGAAAATGCAAGAATGCTTTTAGTACAGAACAGAGTCCAAAGTCTGGTAACTCCCGGCTTCTACACAAGTCAGTCCCATGGCATGCTGGGTATTGTAGTCTTACAATAAACGGGGCAGTTGGCAAATTGATAAACAAAAACTACATTAGCCAAAATGCATTGGGAAACGCAGGCTTGGCATATTAGGGCAAGAAAAAAATGTTGGCTGGTTTCCAAAGTACAAACAAGGCTCAAAAAGTAGCCCAAATCCGTACTTTTACTAGTTTGTAATTTCAAAACCTTTACCTCCCAACTATCCTGTTTTCAGTGGGACAGTCCCTCTTTTGACAGCTCAACCTGCAGTCCCTCATTTGTACTGGAAAGTCCCGTTTTTCTCTGCACTAAACAGCCAGAAAAAGAAACGAAGTTTCTAACTTAATTGGATTTTGGCAGAGAGCCCAGAACAGCCACAGCTGCAGATAAGATACTTTTGTAACAATTTCGAAATAAGCAAAAGAAGTTAGACCGCTTAAAGGGCAATTCTCCTTCATTAGCAAAACCGTAATAACTGGGGAAAAAAACTACAGAAATATGTTCACACTTTAATATCCTGGCAAGTTTTGTAAAATGAACATGGTAATAAGGGGGCGTGACCACCAAAATGGGCGTGGTCAACGTTTATCCCTCTTTTTATTTCCAAAATGTTGGGAGGTATAGAAACCCGCCTGGGCTTTAAATTAGTAGCCCAATTTGGCTGGCAACCCTGAATTTGTGGGGAATAACCAAGAGCATTTGTCAGTAGGGGTCTTAGTGAGCAGTTCCAATACATTTAAATGTTGAAACTCTGGTGGCAGAGGGTTTGGCAGACAATCATCACAATAACACCATATTTGTTTGAGTCTTTGTTCACTGACAGAAGTGGCAGCAGAAAAAGAAAATAGTCTGAGGAGACAAGTAGATCATCCCCTGTTGCTAGTAGCAACCTGCACCTTCTGCAAACGTGACTACGTCACCTCGCACACGTTCCGCAAGCGTAACTTCACGCTGTCATCTCGCGAGATTGTGACGAAACCCCTGGGCGATCCGGGATTGCGGGGTGTGTTATGAAAAATCGGCACCGTCCCGCGAAGAGCGGGGTTGTTGGGTGGTATGTACTGCGCTACAGCTATGTTTTACTATTGCCCAGTGGGCTACACGCTTCTCTGTATAATAAGCAGTATAAACATGCGGTAGTGGGCACAGTAGCAGTCCCAGGCTCTGTTTGCCTTTGCTGAGGCGCCGCAGTGTCAGAGTGTTACACAAAATGTCGTATATATAAAAAAACTAGTCCAGAGGCAACATCCTGCCTGTAACCCTTTAGCTGCTGTCACTGTCTAACTCATCATCCAGCAGCTGTGTGAGAAGCAGCAGGGCTTGTGGCTTTTTGTGAGTTACAGTTCAGGGACACCTTGAGCGGTGCTATAAAAGCTCAAATAGTTCTCTGTCAGGGGTTCTCTATAGAGATGTGTCTTAAAGGGGAACATGCAATCTAATGAAGTAAGAAACTTTCTAAATACAATATATGAAATATTCTGCATTGTTTCTGGAATAATTATGTATATGTTCACTATCCCGCGCTCAGCATCTGTTTCTCTTCATTCTCTCTCCGTTAGGGATCCACTATATGGGATTCGGCCGAATCCTTGGTGAAAGATCCGGCCGAATACCAAACCGAATCCTAATTTGCATATGCAAATTAGGGCCAGGAAAGGAAAAGTGGAAAAAATTCTTCTTTTGTGACGAAAAGTCACGGTATTTCCCTACCTGCCGTGATTAGCCCCTATGTGAATTGTCAACCTACATTGAGGCTCTGTTTGGCAGTGCACATATTCTTTATACAACAACTTGCCTCCAAGCCAGGAATTCAAAAATAAGCTCCCGCTTTGAGGCCACTGGGAGCAACATGTTACTGGTTGGGGATCACTGGCCTAGAAGATGTATTAGAGCTCACTCTATAAAAATCACCAGACATCATGTCTCTCTACATGCAGAATTTCTGCATAAGGCAGTTATTTTATTGGTTTGGTTTGTACAGGAATCTGTTATTTGAGTGCGCTCTAACACATCTGCTAGGAAAGGGAGCCCTCCCTATAAGATATATTGGATCGTTCATCTGACACCCAATGCCTGCATGAAGACAGAATGAAGAGCAACAGATGATGAGACAGGAATAGTGAAAATAAACGTGATTATTTCAGAAACAACGCAGAATGTTTCATTGATTGTATTTAGAAAGTTTCTCATTTCAGTTTGAGCAAGCTTATATTAAAATTTAATTTTCACGATAGTTCCCCTTTATGAACCCACTGGCTGTCTTGTTATAGTGCTATGAGATAAATTCTAATTGTACCAACACACTGAGGGGCATGTTTACTAACATTGGAGATAAATATCTGGAGAGATTTCTGGAGATGTTGCCCATGGCAACCAATCAGCAATTAGATTTAAACAGCCACAGCCAAGTTAGAAAACAAAAGCAAAGATCTGATTGATTGCTATGGGAAACATCTCCAGAAATCTCTCCAGATATTTATCTCCAATGTTAGTAAACATGCCCCTGAGTACTTTATATTCACTCACTCAGGCCCAGACTGGCACTCTGTGGGTTCTGGCAAATGCCAGAGGAGCTGCTATAAGGTCCCATAGAAAGTCAGTAATTAGTGGGCTGGTGTGGGGGCTGTTTGGGCCTCGGTGTGGGCTGATTGGGCCTCGGTGTGGGCTGATTGGGCCTCGATGTGGACTGATTGGGCCTCGATGTACCTGAAATGCCAGAGCCTATTTTGATTCTCAGTCCAGACCTGCTCTCACTGTCCTTCCCCCAGCTTTGTGTGTGTTTCATTTACAAAAATATTATACATTGGTGTCTTGTCTCCCTCAAATTGAATTTAGTAAGAACAGCAGTTAGAATGTAAGCCCTTCAAGAGATGCTATTAAAGGGGTGGTTCACCTTTAAGTTAACTTTTGTGTTACAGAATGGCTAATTCTAAGCAGCGTTTCAATTGGTCTTTTTTTTATAGTTCTTTTATTATTTGCCATCTTTCCAGCTTTCAAATGGGGGTCACTGACAGATACTCTGTAAGGCTGCACATTTATTGTTGTTTCTGCTTTTTATTACTCATCTTTCTATTCAGGTCCTCTCCTGTCCATATTCCAGTCTCTTATTCAAATCAGTGCATGGTTGCTAGGGTATTTTGGACCCTAGCAACCAGATTGCTGACATTTCAAACTGGAGAGCCGCTGACGAAACAGCTAAATAACTCAAAAACCACAAATAATAAAAAAAGAAAACCAATTGCGAATGGTCTCAGAATATCACGCTCTACATCATACTAAAATAGGGTGATAATAATGACTGAGCCTCTAAATCTGACATACCGCTATGTATGCAAATAAGGAAGTATAAAAGGGTCCTTTAATAATGTATTTAGCTAATTTTATATTCATTATGGGTATTGTAGGCCCAGCACCTTCCAGGCACTGGGCACAAGTTTACAATAATTAAATTAGCTGCAGTACCTTGATAATTTCTGTGTTCGGCAGGTGATACCTCAGTAGTATTGGCTTACCCTTTACTAAACCCACCAACACAATTCGCAGATCACTATTTTGGAAACGAAACTTCCAATTCTAAAAAAAGCACTAGTCAAGCAATTGAAAAGGGAACTTGAAAAGAAATAGAAGTTTGTTACTTAGAAATGGCAGGACAGGTGGCATTTTTATTGTATTAAAGACTGGTTGATTTGATAAACATTTGGCTATAATCATTGCCACGCTCACTGGCCTGGGTTAACAAAAATGCATTTGTCGCTTACTATGGAGAGGGTTGAAAATGGCAGTTACCCATTAATAGTTTGTAGTTATTTAAACACTCCATGAAGTCTATTGAAATTGGTCTGAGCAGTTGCCATACATATATAAAAACAATTTAGTGAGAATTGGTAACAATGTGTATAATCAAAATATATGTGCAGTCTATAGCACTTGATAAATATAACACTATTTCTTAAGACTGACCACATAATACATTGCAATAAATGTCACGTTAGACACAAATTAACTTGCTGAAACCTGCAAGCCCATAAATCTGATCAAGTGGAACTTGTTCTACATGTAACTACAATTTGCTGCAGTGCTTCCACACCTTTCTCCATATATTATGTATCTAATGTTTAAGTTTACATGCCTCTGATATACGGTGGTGCTTGTGAACCCTTTTGAATTAAAAACTTTGGCCTAAAAACTGTTTCTAATAAAACTAAATATTGAGAACTTGGTTACATACAAGCTAGAAACATAATGCTCATTCATTTATTAAGGGAAATAATCCAAATGTGGATAATTTTGAATTATTTAGCGGTCTGGTTGCTAGTGTTTACTGTACCCTCGCTACCAGATTTAAATGACCGTGAAAGATGAAGAAGGATAGAAATATAAGTAGTAAAATGTAAGAATAACAGTGAAATTGTAGTCTCGAAGAACATTTGTGTTTTGTTTGCTGGGGTCAGTGACCCCTATTTGAAAGCTGGAACATGGCAGAAGAGGAAGGAAATAATAATTAAAAAACAAAAGGGAAGGCCAGTAGAAAAGTTGCTAAGAATAGGATATTCTATAACATGCAAAAAAGTTAGCTTAAAGGTTCACCTTAAAGTTAACTTTTAGTATGGTCAGTGTTAAGAAACTTTACAATTTGTCTTCATTATTTATTTTTTATAATTTTCTACTTATTTGACTTTTTCTTCTGACTCTTTCCAGCTTTCAAATGTGGGTCACTGACCCCACCTAAAACAAATGCTCTGTAAGGCTACATATTTATAGTTATTGCTCCTTTTTATTACTCCTCTTTCTATAAAGGCCTCTCCTATTCATAGTCCACCCTCTTATTCAAATCAGTGCATGGTTGCTAGGGTCATTTGGACCATAGCAACCAGATTGTTGAAATTGCAAACTGGAGAGCTGCTAAATAACTCAAAAACCACAAATAATCATAAATGAAAACAAATTGCAAATAGTCTCAGAATATCTCTCATATAATTCAAAGGTAAACAACCCCTTTAAAGAGGTTCACCTTCAAACACTTTTTTCAGTTCAGTTGGTTTCAGATAGTTCACCAGAAATAAAGACTTTTTCCAGTTACTTTCTGTTTTCTAGTTGTGACAGTTTTTGTAATATTGAAGTGTAAAGTTTCAATTTTAATCTTCTAATGCAGATCTGGGAGGGGGGGTCGCCGACTCGTTAACTGTTCTAAATGAATACATTTAGTTGATACATTTGTTATCTTTGTCCCTGCTGAGCAGAATCCATATGTTTCATGAAAGACAACTGTTAGAATTGATACAATAGTTGCTACTATTCCACAGATGCTGCTGAGAAGTGTATCAACTAGTTGTATAAATTCGTAATGTAGCAAACTAACAGTTCTGAATCTGCACCTGGGTCACTGAGCTGCCAGACTGAGACACGAACATTAAACTTTAGGGAAAACGGTAAAAAATAAAAGGAGTTGAAAAAAGTCTTTGTTTATGGTGAATAAGCTGAAAACAACTGAAGTGAAAAAAGGTATTTGGAAGTTGAACAACCCCTTTAATAATAACTTACAGAAGGTTAACATAATGGCAAACTACACCTTTAAGCACAAGTGGTCCATTTTTTGGAACCCTTACCAGCAACCTGCAATCCGTAACCTGCATTCTTACCCGCTTGGACCCGCTACCCGACCCTCTGACCATCAAGAATCAGGAAGTGCTGTCATTGTAAACTGGAAGAGACATCATCGGAACTAGGAATGATCAGAAAAAAGGAGTAAAAATCTCTATTGAGAAGATCCGCAGCCCGACGTGCAAACCCGCGGACCCACGTCTATACCCGTGCCCGAAACTATTACCCGCAATCCGCAGGGTACCGAAGGTTTTTGCGGGTAACCCGCGGGTCCCCGAGTGGAGCTTACGATCTAATTGCCTTATCGGGGACTAATAACAAATGATCATACTCTCTTCAGAAAAAGTTTCACCCACCAGTTTACGTTCTCAACTAGGGAGGAAACTGGAGAAATGAGTGGAAAGCCATTTAATTACTATGAGAATATTCTGGCTCCATGTATATTTTGCCTTGATTCATACAGAACCAAGGGTTTCGATAATATATTTTTTTTTCAGCTTTGTCTTATTGGCATTAATATTCTAGAGAGAGGTTGATGCTAGTGCTGTCATCTCTCTTTTATGCACATGGCATGGTCTGAGTTAGTAGCTGCAAAGTAGAAAGCAAAATGTTTCTTTCCTTTTCTTTCTTCCCCTTCAAGCAAGGGAAACTTTAGGTCTAGACTTATACAGAATATTTGGGGCCTGGGGTTTCCTGTGTATCTCCATAATCTGTTTAAATTCATTTAATTTTTAAATTAATTGTTTTGCCACCAATATGGATTTGTGCAGTTACTATCAAGTTAAAGGTTCTGTTGTATTAGTAAAGAGAAGAAAAGCAATAAAACTAAAGCTGGCCATAGATGCAAAGATCCGATCGTACAAATCATTGTATGATCGGACTTTCCCATCTCCCGACCCGCCACTAACCATTCAGATCAAAGTCTTACCAGTCAGATTAGTTAAAGAACAGATCAGCAATGTTCTGCCCCTGACAGCAATCGTACGATATCTATGTCCAACCAAAGCTAGTGACAGTCTCCCACTGAAAATCCTACGATCGGCAATATACGCAGAGATATTATCAGCAGCCGACAGAAATTTTCTAACCTGTCCGATCGACCAAGCGATCTCCGGCCGGACGAAAAATGTCGGGACTCTACACACACGGTCCGAAAATCGTACGAATCCTCGATTTGTACGATCAGATCTTTGCGTCTATGGCCAGCTTAAATTTGACTGCATGTGAAATGGCCTTTCTGTGAATCGCCATTTATTGTATACCGGGTTTCTACATACCATGCCTGTTATTTTTCTTTTCTCCACTAGATGCAGGCTGAGTAACAATATCAATTTCTGTATTCATTTCCCCAAGAAAATATCAAGGAAAACTTTTACTCTCATCCTTCTTGAAACCTTTCTCTTCCTCTCTTTATTATTAACACATCTTATAAGACTAGTGAAAAGGGCTTCAGTTTTCTACATAATTAAATATAATTTACTGTACTTGAAAAGCTTTAATCGAATTAAGCTCATTAGTAGTTATTTGCTCTTTGGCTAGTGACACACAGAGCTGTTCATTAGATTTCAAAGCAGTCAGCGAAAAGCCGATGCGCTTCCATATTTTGAACTGCATCGCAATTAGTGCTGTGACATAAGTCACGAATCTCAGGCTGCCGTTATTCTCGTTGCTGTGAATAGTTCGTATTCTTATCTTTTCATATTTTATAACTGGAAATATCATACAGTTTTATACTCGCCAGATCTTAAAAATTTAATTTTAGTGTTCAGGTCTATAAAGTGACTTGAGTAAGTTCACTATCATGGGAACTACTTTTACGTCTGTGTAAGTGAGAAAGAGTCACAAAGTCTACAGAGTAACCTGCTATTAGCTGGGGCTTTAATATATTTACATTCCATTGGGGCTGAACTCCAACATAAATGACAGCTATGTGTAGTTCTTTAACCCATTTCTATAGATACCGTCCTTTGTTTTTGTTCAACAGAGTCTTCAAAGGAACCTGTGAACATGGAAAAGAGTAATTTGACTTTTTTTCACCATACATTTCTCAATTCATACTTGGTTTCTATTTATTTACAACATATTGTACAACATGTGCATTTTGAGTTCATGTACATGTGGGGGCCCGGGGAGACATCCAATTCAAAAGGACACATTTTTTGGCATAGAAAAGTAAGGTATGGAAAAGTATTCTCATGGCCGCCCTTGGTGTGACCTTGTCTGCTATTCCAAGAAGGCATACCTTGGGGTTAGTAGTTAAGGTAGCGTTGTTTCGTCCTGGATGTAGGTGAGGACTTGGGATCAGTAGGCTTGGATTTGAGGATGATAAGGTGTAGGTAAGGTGCCTCTTTGGCCCTATACGTGGGGCACTGTGTCATGTTTGTTCATATAGAACAGTCTAGTCTATGTAGGATTTTGAATTGGATCAATCTATCTCTGGTTGCGACCAGGTAGTCATAAGCCCTATCAGTTGCCTCTTCCCAGTTATCGTCCTCCAACTCTGGATGTCCCTGCTCCAGGCTATACCCCCTGCATTAAATAGAGGTTTTATGGTACCTAAAAGAAGTGAGTATAGCTTTTTGACAAGATTCTTGTTGGAGATGGCTCTTAGTTTGTAATACCATTCACAAAAGCCCTTGCCCGTAGGTGATACCCTGCCGGCAATACCCCGTGGCTCCTCCTCTTTTTGCATCACAGCCTGCCAGCTCTGCCCCTTTTTGCATTACAGTCCGCCCCTTAATTCCCGCCCCCACCACTGCCCGGTAATTTTTTTTTTTTTTTTAAAGGTGGCAACCCTAGCTGCCATCCATGCTTTGTAGGGGGTGAATGTTTATAACTGGGTGTGTTGTGTGTGTTGATGAGTTTGCGAAATGGGATATACGTGAGTGATTCTGTTGAGCTTGAAGTTCGGATTGAGCCACCATTGAATATAGTAGATCTGGGCTGCCAGTGAGTAAAACAACCAATGTGGGAGGCCCAGTCCCCCTTCACTGACTGGGGCCTGCAGTTTTGCCCGAGCAAACCAGGGGCCTTGTTTGCCCAGAGGAAAGCTGTTTGGGCATTATCAGAGGAGGTGAAAAAGGTGCGTGGGACGAGGACGGGAGAATTGTGGAAGATATAGAGGAATTTAGGGAGAAATTTTCTATCTAATAGATTGATTCAGCCCCAGATTAAAATGGGCAGGTTGGCCCACACTTTCAGTTTGTCTTTTATAGTGGAGAGAATCGGCTCCAGATTAGAGGGTATGAAAGAGTCTAAATTTCTGTGTACCACAATGCCAAGGTATCATGGCGTCACTACTGCAGATGATGTCTCCACCAGGTTTGGAATGAATTAAAATAAGTGTTAGTAATGAGCAGTATTTTATGGCACTGCAGTATGTTGGTTATCAGCAGTTAAAGGGGTGGTTCACCTTTAAGTTCACTTTTAGTATGTTATAGAAGGCCTCTTATTAGCAACTGGTCTTCATTATTTCATTACTTCATTATTTATTCTATATACACTTTTTGAATTATTTGCATTCTTCTTCTGACTCTTTCCAGCTTTCAAATGGGGCTCACTGACTCCATATAAAAACGAATGCTCTGTAAGGCTACAAATTACTCATCTTTCTTTCAGGCCCTCTCCTATTCATATTCCAGTCTCTTATTCAAATCAATGCCTGGCTGCTGGCGTCATTTGGACCCTAGCAACCAGATTGCTGAAATTTCAAACTGGAGAGCTGCTGAATTAAAAGCTAAATAACTCAAAAACCACAAATAATAAAAATTGAAAACCATTTGCATATTGTCTCAGAAAATCACTCTCTACATCATACTAAAAGAGAATTTAAAGATGAACAGTCCCTTTAATAAAATGTATCCAGTGTTCTATTCCCTGGAAACTGTTTCAGTATGATGCACACAGTTATATTGCAAAAGTTCATTTGTAGGTGAATTTCTCCATTAACATGGTTAGGCTGGGGGTGGCTCTTTTCCGCCTCCTGGATACTTTTGAGTCCATATGCAACATGGTGAAACTATGGAGTTGACTTAATTTATTCCAACATTATGTAGTGTGCAAGAGCTGTGTCTGTGCAGAGATGTCTGTATACTACCCAACGTGTTACAGCATGCATCGGCAAAGACACATAGTAGTAATTTTCCAGGGCACTTCTGGCCTCGGGACTTTTAAAGGTTACACCAAAAAATTAAAGTGTTTTAAAATAATGAAAATATCATGTACTGTTTTGCTGCATTGGTAAAACTGTTATGTTTGCTTCAGAAACACTACTATCGTTTATATTAACAAGCTTCTGTATAGCCATTCAAAGCTAAAAAAGGAGAAAAGGCACAGGATACACAGTAGATAACACATACGCTCTGTAAAGTACAATGGGGTTCTTCCGAATGTATGTTATCTATTGTTTATCCTGTGTTTGAATGGCTGCCCCCATGACTACAGAACAGCTTGTTTATATAAACTATAGTAGTAGTTATCGGTTATCTACTGTGTATCCTGTGTTTGAATGGCTGCCCCCATGGCTACAGAACAGCTTGTTTATATAAACTATAGTAATGGTCCCTGCCAGAAGCACAGCAGGAGGGGGCTAGCCAATCACAGCCCTGCAGTCACACTGGCAAAGACAGGCTTCAGTTCCCCACTAGGTCAGCCTAGCTGCTGATTGGTTCCAATCCTTCAGTGCATTGTAGCCACTGACTCCCCTGCACAGCCTGGGAAATTAGGCAGCAGGAAGTGAAACGGATGGGCGGGCCTATTACGGTTTTTGCAGATCTTAATAATGGCATTTGGTTACTTCCGCTCAACGCTGTCCCTTCAGAGATTCAAATCCCACTATTTGGAAATGGTGAGCAAGGAGGTCATGCATTAACACTGGGCAATCTGCAGCTGGGCAGAAACCCATGGCAACCAATCAGATGTTTGTTTTCTTTGTTCTATCTGCAGCTTGCGGAAAAAAGCTAACCGGTGATTGGTTGCTACGGATTACTGCAAGTCCGAGGTCTCCATTGAAGTGAGTTTCAAAGGTGTTCCACCATCAATGCTGATTTACTCACTTTACTTTAAGTGCCTCAATGGTTAAAAGAAAATCCACTACAAAACTTGCAAAAATAGAGAAGGATGCAGATCTATGAAAGTGACGTTTTTCTCAGCCCCGAGTGAAGTTTCATTTTTTTCAAGCTGACCAACTTAATGAGGAACACTAACAAAAAGGTATTGTATGCGTGCAGATGTATGAAGGTGAAACAAGAACTTACTAAAATATATACTAAGTATCGCTTTTGGATTTGTTCCAAGGGCCCTGTAAGCAGCTGTAGGAGGGTGACCCTCGGGTCTGTCTGTATTGTAATTAAAAAAGCGCTTTTAAATGCATAGATTTGAGGAATTGGATGCCAGGAGGATTTTTTTTGATTTTTTTATTTGGGCAAAAAATCCGGGATAACCCATAAAACCTTTCTGTAAGTATTAGGTGGTTTGTAGAAAGAAAGAATGTTTTTGTCTATGTGCGTTGTTTTTGGAATTGTTTTCCCGGTGTAGTATTCTATTTCTTAAGAACTAAAATACCAAGCCTTCCCCAAAACTGGTAGCCCAGTCATATCCTCTATGTATCCCAAAAAAAATCTCGATCACAGCAGCAGCCAGGAGGTTAATATCTGTGGCTCCCCCTCTTGTTGGAATTTGCGGAAGAGGAATACTAATGCTTGTTTTTGCTTAGCACAGAGCCTTCTTTGTCATAGGCATTGAAGGGTTTATGCTAAAGCATGTCATCTCGCACATTGCAAGGATTTCGTAGGAAGATTGCTTCATGAAGACTAACACTACTTTCAGGCCATTGTATGTGCTGTGCTCATATATATATATATATATATATATATATATATATATATATATATATATATATATATATATATATATATATATATATTTAGTGCACTTTCGAAGTACAGTAATAAAGCAGGGAAACTGGCTTCTCTTAACATTCAGTTCTAGGTGTGTGTGTTTAATGTAAAAGTTATTGCTGATGTTGTAGGATTGCATGTGTACATTACAATCGCTTGCAAGTGCTTTTTACTCCTTGCCTTCCAGGTTTGACGGTTCTCCTCCAGTCCCAAGATGGTGAAGCCAGATATCCATACTCTTGCTCGCCATCTGAAGCAAGAGCGGCTCTACGTCAACTCAGAGAAGCAGCTCATCCAGAGGCTGAATGCTGATGTGCTGAAGACAGCAGAGAGGCTCTACCGAACATCATGGATAGCCAAGCAGCAAAGGATTAACCTGGACAGACTCATTCTTACAAGGTAGGCCACAAGCATGACTGTGTTTCTTCACATGTAAAACAAAGATGTATCGGGGCAAATTCACTAACCTCCGACAATTTGCCAGCGACGGCTTCACTCACATTGCAACACTGCGCCAGACACAGATTCGCCAGGACAATACTAATTCACTGAAATCCGAAGACGCGTCCAGGGTGCCGACCGATGGCGAAGTAGCACTAGCGTTACTGCGGCAAGCGAAGTTTCGTTAGCGTTGCAAAATTTGCATACAATGGGAAGTTAAAGTTGAATGAACGTATATGTTGCAGCCCGGGAAACCTTAACAAAACAAAATAGAGTTGTTATATTGCCCTACACAGTGTATAGTTTATGTGCCATATGTTAGGAAATGTAGGGGGAAGCCGTGTACCCCAGAAAATTTTTTAGATCTTCTGCAGCCTATCACCCTGAAAAATGAAAAGTCGCCAGCTTTTTTTGGGACTTAGAAATTTTTTTTGATGAAGTCCTATCTACTCTATTGCACTTGCCAGAAGGCAAGTCTGGCGCAAGAGGTAACGTTCAGTAAAATCCACATCTTAGTGAATTTCCGTACTTCTGTCCATTTGCCAGAGCGCAACTTCGCCAGGCGTAAGGGAGCGAAGTACCGATAGTCTATCCCCTTCACTAGCGAAGTTACGAAAGTCAGCGAAGTAAGGAAATTACGTCACGCTGGCGAATTTTTGCAAACTTTTGTCACTTCGCCCTTTAGTAAATCTTCTCCATAGTTGGGTAGTCTATTCCCTTTATCACATACCATTTCAGGAGACAAGTGCATGCTCTGCTGCTACTGTTCCATTTAGATGAGTGGAAGTATATATGCCTCAGTCTTATAAGCATTTCCCAACTGTACATAACTCACCCACTTTTATAATTTTTCCAGTTTATTTCCATTCCTTTTATCAATTGTACTGTCTTTTGTCTATTTAGTGCTGAAGCATCCCCAGCTGAGTGTTGCCAACATGCAAAGGTCCTAGAGGATACTCAGTTTGTGGATGGTTACAAGCAGCTGGGCTTTCAGGAGACTGCATATGGGGAGTTTCTCAATCACCTGCGTGAGAATCCGCGCCTAATTGCATCTTGCCTTGTGGCAGGAGAAAAACTCAACCAGGAGAATGCCCAGAGCGTCATACACACTGTCTTCACCTCTCTGTATGGCAACTGTATAATGCAGGAGGATGAGAGCTACTTGTTACAGGTTCTGCGTTACTTAATTGAGTTTGAACTGAAGGAGAATGATAACCCACGAAGGCTGCTTAGGAAAGGCACATGTGCATTCAGCATTATCTTCAAACTCTTCTCTGAAGGCCTTTTCTCCCCCAAGCTCTTTCTAACAGCAACCCTACACGAGCCGATCATGCAGTTGCTGGTGGAGGATGAGGACCATCTGGAAACCGACCCCGCAAAACTGATCGAGAGGTTTTCTCCAGCCCAGCAGGAAAAGTTATTTGGGGAGAAAGGCAGTGAAGCTTTTCGCCTAAGGGTGCAGGAAATGGTGGCATCAAATGAAGCTAAGCTTGTGACGCTTGTCAATAAATTCATAGGATACTTGAAGCAGAACACATACTGCTTCCCACACAGTCTGAGATGGATCGTCTCACAAATGTTCAAAACTTTGTCCTGTGTAGAGGGGCTGGAGGTTAGTGAGGTGAGATCTATGTGCACTGACCTGCTACTGACTTGTTTCATTTGCCCGGCAATTGTGAACCCGGAACAGTACGGGATAATATCAGACGCTCCCATCAATGAAGTAGCAAGGTTCAACCTAATGCAGGTATGGAGACTTAATATGATGAAAATGTATTTATTAATCCTAGTGTGAATGTCAGTGGAGTAACCACAAACAAAACGTTGGTCACCCGCAATTTTCTGCATGTCATGGGTCGCATGTTCCCATGTCAGGGATGGTGTACGGAGGTGCGGATAAAAATTTGTGGGGTGGACTGGCCCCCCAAAGTAAAACAACTGGCATGGTTTTGGGACTTATCATGAGTAACATGCAATATACTCTATTTTCCAATTGAATTCAACAAATAGGGCTTGTGCTGAATATGTGTTTTTCCTGTTTTTTAATCACAAATAATCTATGATTCATTCATCAATCTATGTTCATTATTTCTTCAGCTAAACAGGAAAATTTATGCTACTCCATCTTAGGGCCTTGCAAGGTATAGATTACAAATTCACAGATTTTTTCCCTCTACATAAGGAATTGTATAGTTAAAGAATTTGATTTAAACAATAGGCAAATAGTATGTTAAGCACAAGCCTTATTCACTGAATAAGACATTAAACTGCCGCTTTCCTTTCCTTACTGTATAAGTCTGGCCACCTCTACACCATAACACATTATTTTCATCCAATGAGGCTGAACTATCCGTTTTTCAAATAGCTGCACTGTGCAGAGTTGAGTGCCCCCGTGTAACTGCTCTTTCGTTGTGCTCAATAACACTGTAGATGTTTTGTTAACATCTTGATTTAGCAGATGTAAAAACACAGCAAATTAAGCCATTTCTGAATTTACCTTAAAAAAAAACAATAATCCGAACCACTATAAGAGCGATGAGAAAGTAGTATGCCAGCTTGGGTCAGAATAAGATTTGACTACTATTTAAAGTAACAATCACCATTGGACACTGTGGGGTTTTAATATTATTCCTCGCATTTTTCATCTTTGGTAAATGTAGTCTGTAAAGGAACTATAAGGGCTTGTTTGCAACCACAGTAGTCATGCATAAATGGGCACAATCGTTGTTCAGACTGATGACATTCATTGATGACGTGTGCGTCCAAAGCCATTCCCTGCACTTCTGCATGGTTTTGTGGAGTTCAAGGGTTATCCAAACCACCTTCTATTAGGAATTGTGCTCATTAATGAAGGGGAGTCCTTGCAATCTTCAAGCTGGTTGGTAGCTTCATGGTTCTTACAGTGGCTAGTGTAAATACATGCAGCATACTTTCCCCTAAGGCGCTGATATTATTTAGATGTTTTGAAACATCATTTTTGAAATGATAGCATTCTGAATCAAAACACAAAGGCTAATACCTCTGTTATCACACATCACCTACCATTGAGTCACATGCAACTTCCAAGCACACACAATTATGCTGAAATTATAGAAAAAAACAATGGCAAATTGCATTTGACATTGCATTTTGCAATTGTAAATGACCTCTTTTGAAATTTTTCTGAAATGTTCCTATGTTAGTGGCCAGCCTGGCCACTAAGGTTAGCAATTGTATTCACTGAGTAGGGGTTGCCTAATTAATTGTCACAGCAATGTGAACTTTTTCCTGTGCTTTAATTCGCAAAAAAATTGTTAATTTAGAATGTCCACACCTCTAGGATTAGCTAGCCTTTAAAAAAGTGTTTTCAATTAGCCCAACACACTTAGTTCTGTCTGTGGCACTCCATTGTGTTTATAGTGTAAAGGCCCCATGCACAGGCCGATAAAGCTGCTGACAGACCAAGTCGGCAGCTTATTGGCTCGTGTGTGGGGGCATCCGACGAGCTTCCCCGATCTCGATCGGCTGCATCTATGCGTGTATGCGGTCCCGCGATCAGACTGCCCGTATCAGATCCATTATGATCTGATTGTTGTTCCCTAGGGCCCACAATCGGATTAGCCCGATATCGTTAAATGAGCGGATCTCTACGTCTATGGCCACCTTAAAGGGCACCTATCACAGCCAAAATCAAACACATATTAACAATCTGACCAGTACAAGCTAAACACGTTTAATCAAACTACATATATAGTTTTTTAAAAAATCCCTTACTTTGTCAAATGGGTTCTTTCACTGAGGGAGGCCATACAGAGACTATAACAGAGACTATAAAATGCAAATGTCAGGAGCATGCTCAGATTGTAGCATTGCCTTGAGTATTCTACCCAGAATGCCGTGTTTCAGTAAACTCCTCCACTAGAAGTATCACAAGATTTCCCTATCTTGTCCCCTGCTGGTGATGTTATTATGCAAATGAAGGGCACACACTAACTTCCAGAAGGTGGCAGCACTACTGAACAGCAGCTAACACAGAGGTTTGGCTGATTTAAAAATAGCTTTGAAGGGTTGATAAGCAGCCAAGGAATTTCAACTGAGTATGTGCGAGATTTCAGAGCTGCAGTTGGCTGGGAAGATATAGGTAGGAGGAGACCGTGAAATCCATGATGCCTGCCTCAGCTAGAACTGCAGTGGAGAAGGTATAGTGAGCTGATGATTTACATTATACAAACAATTCTAACTGTTTTAAAAATCGGATTTCTTAAACTTTCACATAGTGTATTAATTTAGTAAATGATTTTAGTTATGATTGGTGCCCTTTAAAAGAATCCCAGCAACAGTAACCTTTGTGTTAGGTGGTGGTCTTTATTCATGAACACATATAGGGTTAATTCATCTGCAGGAATTATCCTGCATTGAGTGTGCGCTTGTACAGTCTGCCTTGCTTCTAGCCATGTGCCTCAAGGAAGACTGGCTATATTGTAAATTACCTGTTGTGTAGACACCGTTTATAATACAAATGAATGAATTTGTTTTTATTAAATATAATTGCAATCAAAAATAAAGCCTTTTTTTTTTGTAATCTGTCTGATTATCTCACTGTTTACCTTTCCTTCAGGTGGGCCGCCTCTTACAGCAACTGGCACTAAGTGGATTTGAAGAGGGAGATTCACGGAACAAGAGTAACCTCAGTAAATTTGACAAAGTAAGTGAAGTGGTCTGAAATACAGAAATTACTCAAAACTATCTATCTATCTATCTGTCTATCTATCTATTTATAATAATAATAATATATGATATGATCTATATATAATATATGATATGAATCTTAATATTAGGCTTTGGTTAATTTGCCTGAAACTTATGGATTCCCATAGGGAACCTAAGATGTACAATATTCCCACACCTTCTCATACTCCTCATTTGATTGCAAATTCTTTTGGGCAGATCCCACTTAACCACCTGAATTGAATTGTATGTAATCTGTATGCTCGGTATATACACCTATTTCTTGTACAAAGCTACAGATTATGTTGGTTTAGATGAGAATAATTATAATAATAATATATCATTTTTGACCTAGTGTTAAACAAAAGTGACAGTTGCAACTGGACAGCTGCTGAATAAAAAGCTAAATAATTCAAAAACACAAATAATAAAGGAGGAAAACCAACTGCAAATTGTCCTATACATACAACCCCTTTAAGGGTTAGTCCACACGAGGAGATTCGGGGAGATTTAGTTGCCTGGCGTGTCTTCCCATCTGCTATAATGGAAAGTCGCCTGCACTAAAGCACACACAGTGCTTCGTTTTCCAATGTCCCCGAATCTCCTCGTGTGGACTAATCCCAATGTGATACAATCCCTTTAATGTGAGTATGTGTGCTGTCACTGCAGAAACTGATCAGTTTTAGGTAAAGTGACCAATGATAACCATAGCAACTGTTAATTGTTATCACTGCAGTCACACAGGCTTTGTATGTATAGGAAAAGAATGAACTCTGCTTAGTGGGACAATATACACCTAAAAACACTTTTGCTTAAAAAAAAAAAGTGCAAATAGAGAAATAGGACGTGGGAAGTGTGTTGAAAATGCATTGTCTTTTCTTTTAATTTATAAAAGAGAATCTTTATTTTTCCTAATTTGCCGTTCACTGAACATCCTCCCCCATTATAAACAAGGCTTTTTTTTTTCAGAGTTCCTAATTTGCCTTTGAACAAAGAAACTCTTTCCTTCTCTAAGGGTCAGTCCACACGAGCACATTCGGGGAGATTAGTCGCCCCAGCAACAAATCACCTTTTCTTCGGGGCAACAATCTTCCCGAACTGCCTTCCCCCTGCCCTCCGCCAGCTAAAATGAAAATCGCTTTGTTTCCGAAGTCGCCTGAAGTTTCCTCGTGAGGCGACTTTGGAAAACGAAAAAACTAAGCGCCTCGTGTGAATTGCCGTAGGCGATTTTCATTTTAGCCAGAGGAGGGCAGGGGGAAGGCAGTTTGGGGAGATTGTCGCCCCGAAGAAGGTGCAATTTGTCGCTGGGGTGACTAATCTCTCCGAATCTGCTCGTTTGGACTGACCCTAAACTGCAGCCTGAGCAGCTCATTATCAGAGTGCTTCTCAGTAGACTAGCCCACAGGAAGTGCTAAAGGGAAACTGGTTTAATTTTTTTTCATTAGTGCCAGAAATAGCAAAAACCATAGAATAATAAATAACAATATCTCGCCTAACAGCGCTATTATCTGCTGGTTAAAGATAATGTGGCATTTACCTCAAAACAGAAAAGCAAGCAACTGATATGTGATCCTGTATATTGGGTAAACTTTACAATTCTCTACGCAGACCTGTGTGGCTGCTTTCCTGGATGTGGTTATCAGTGGTCATGCAGTTGAAACACCTCCCCTTTCATCTGTGAATCTCTTGGAAGGATTAAGTCGAACAGTTGTATACATGACGTACACCCAACTTATGAGTCTGGTAAGAGTATGCCATGTGCGGTACTGGGAAGGGCAATTTTAGTAATGTTGCAGAATGTCCTGTTCTTAGCACTTTTCCATTTCCAAAAACTTTCCCCTTTAAAACAGATAAGTAAATAGTTGTGATTGTGCTTTTGTTTCAGTTTTAGAATATATTTAGCATTGCCCTCAAAGCAACTAGAAATAATGAAGCAGCTCAAAAATGTAGTGGTCGTAGGACAGAAAAGCCAGTTCCAGTTCACTTTTATTTGCTGTTGAAAATAATTGACACAAAACCCAGACAAAACCTTTATTTTTTTTTTGCAAATTCTAATCAGATGCATAATGTAATAGTGACTCTGCTTTACAGTTGGGGTTCTTGCGTACTGTCATCTCCAGTGACCAATTGCGGGAAGAGGACAGGATGGCATTGGAAAACCTCCTAGCTACGGTACCCCAGACCAAGCCAGGGAAGAGTAACAATGATACAACACCTTACAGCACTCCTCAGCTCTCCCCAGCCACCACACCAGCCTGCAAGAAGAATAGGCTACCTATTGGTAAGAGCAGTAGTCTTTGAAGGGTAGTTAATATTCCTATAAAACCAAAAGAACGGATAAGTTAAATGGAGGTTTATCAATAGTAGAGTTGATCAGGTTTAGATAAAGGTGCGCAATATTTTGCAAAATTCCCACTTTTCCTCACCCATCTCAGCTGATGGAGGAATGATTAGAATGATAGATCTACAAAATCTGGGAAAGCCTAACAGTTAGGTTGATAAAAAGCATTTAGATTAGCTCCGAAGAAGATTGCGCACACATGTTTAACTAGGCAAACTCGCCCTACCAGGATGCATTTGGGATGTCTCTGGTCATCATATGAATAAGTTGTTATAATCTGATTTCTTTGGCCAATATGCCATTTTTAGCTCTGCAAGCATCTGTGTATTGATTATAATAGCAATAGTGACCCATGACCTGCAGTGGCAGAACACGGTTCTTCCTGTAGTTTGTATTTCTTTATCGTTGTTTCCCCCCCTACCTTGTACATTTGTTATCCCTTTAATGCTAATTTCTTTTTCTCCAATACTCTTCCCTTCTCTCCCATCCAATCGTCTTCTGTTGTCCTTCTCTTACCTTTTACTTATTTCAGTGCTACCTAATTATCTTCTCCTTGGTTCTCCCATTTCTCGTGTTTTTCCTTTCTCCTCATCTCAAGTAAAATAACTTATTTCAGAATTCACTGTTGGCTCCACAGTAGGTTTTAAGGAGCTTTGTACCCATTCTGTCTTCTAATCGAAAAAAACTCAACACCATAAAGCCAGATTGCTCTGTTAGGTTTATGATCTGTTTTAATAAACCAAACTGGTACATGTTTAGTCCTCTGAATAAATGTCACTTAGAATTAAAGCATCTAGAAACTGCTCCTCCAACTGAGTAGTGCAACTACTTCAGGGGCTGACGGAAGTGATTACACCCATATCCAACCTGCCGACTACCACGGAACTGCTGTAAACCACGACATGTGGCTTTATGTGGGCAGATTCACATACAGGTGTAGGGGGCAGGGCTAAAATTTTGCACACAGGTCTGTAGGGGTTTGGTTACGTTACTGCTCCCTCTCCAGTTGTAGGTTGGTTGAACCGTCACTAACGCTAGCTGGTAAAATGATACAACAATAATCTTCCTCATGATTAGTGATTTATACGTCATATCTGGATAAAGATTATTGGTAAAAGTAAAACATGAAATACCCTTCTCTGTGTAAATAGACTGACCTTGCTCTCTTTCTCTGCTTATGTGTGCTAACAAAATCCACAGGTCAGCAGCTGGCAGCCATGACAGTGTGGGAAACCTCTGCCTCGAATCTCACCGCTCACATTAACCTGGTGACCCCGTTTGGTGGGTAACAGGATGTCCCGGGGGCGGTCTGACTCCATTTTTGGTGAATTAAGCTTGGTAGAAAATCCTAGGCAAATTTAATTTAACACTGCAAAGGCAGTTCACATAGATTGATTCCAACTAGGATTTTTTTTTTTTTTTTTTAAAAGCTGCTTGTTGACGTTTTTCTGTTGCTGCCAATAATTGCTTTCTCAGCAGTGATAGACCTTGAGGTCAGTTCTCTCGCTGAATTGGCAACAATTTTCAGATGTGCACATGTTAAAATAACCATTATAGACAGATTAAAAGTAGCTATACTTATAAAAATGAAGTGAGTCAAATCTGGGATTTTTCTAAAAATAGTGTAAAATCAATGTAATGGGATTGAGTCTCTTATCAGTATGGACAGCTAAAGAAGGATAATTGTGGATAAGCAATACATTTTGGTTCATATCTTGACCTCACACCTTCTGGTTATTGCCATGTGACTTTATTTTATGCAGTCCCCATAAACTAGGTTACCAGGGGCTCAAAAGTCATTAAAACAAGTGGTTAAAGTGTACATTCTGAGTAGTAGTACTATAAAAGACTATCTGGATATCATAATATCCATATTTGGAACCAAATGTGACCGGATTGTCCTGCATTTGGCAGTTTTTCAAAGTAAATATTGTACACAACTATTATTTGTACAAGGAAGCAAAGAGAATGGAGTAATAAGCACCTTCCACCTATCAGCAAAACACAATTGGTGTGCAGGGTCAAATAATATATAGTGAACAATTAATAGAGAGTAAAGAATGACCCCTAAATTGCACCTTCCCATTTATTATTCCATAAATCCCATGAACACAAGGTAAAACTTAACCTTTATTGGTATATTGTTAAAATAGCACCAAGGGTGAAGAATCAAAAAAGATTAAAATTACAACCAGGAGGAGCACATTGTAGCTGAATTATGCAGTGAGTCCTAGATGCTTGAAAAACGATCGTATTCAATACTGAAAGGATCCCATGAGAAGCATCACATTAAGGATTCACTGCATTCAGTCTTGTGAATCCAAAAAGGAAGCCCATAGTGATTACCAAAGGGGTTAATTGACTGAGGGGCACAAAGAGCCCCTCAGTTAAATAGAATTGGAATGCGGATACCAAATAAATCAGCCCAGATCCTTACAAAAAATATACCTGACAGAACGGACCATATAAGGTTAAAGAGCCTGTCTAAGCGAATGAGATGGTCGGCGTTATATTCTTCCACTGTTAGCAGATATGGTGCTATTGAGTCAGACACCTTAACCGCACCCCCAGAGATACTATGTTTCCAACGGAAGGATCCGTTACAGAACAATTTACTGAATTAGCAGCACGAGTAACTCCCTGCCTGGTTGAGCTAAAAAAGTAACAAGCGCCTGACGCGCGTTTCGCTCGCTCAGCGAGCTTTACCAAAGGCAATCTGCGGCGCACAGAGAAGTGCGTATATTTATAGACACGCAAAGTCCGTTACTATTTGAATGGGCCAATGAGCAGGAGTATATAGAAATGTGGGGCGGAGCTATCAAGTCAGATGCTTAGATCCCACACTCGTAATTCTTGATTGGTTGGTAGACTAGGTATCTAATTGTGCAAAGACAAGTATTAGAGGGAAACGAATAAGCTACATGATATCCACTCTGCATAAGTAACATGGAATCTATTTTGTCTCATTAAGTAAATTCAGTTGTGATGTAGCCACTAATGGGAAAAATGGCTACATACTTTGATTCATAGCCATATATAGCTGATGTTGATCTACACCCATGTACAAGTCAGTTTTAATCATATTACTGAAAAATCATATCTACATTGTAAGCTAAATCCAAAGAGTCACAAATGAGAACTATCAAAATTGAAAATAAAGGTTGTGATTCACTAGGACCCCCATACTTCAAATAAAGATATTCATTGTGATACTTTCGTTCAGACCATCGGGGCCCATGGCGTTCATATTAAAAATCCATTCACTTTCTTTAGCAAGAAGGGATGACTCAAGGTCCCCACCTCTAATCCCCATGGAAATTCTAGATAATCCAGTTACCAGGAGACCTCTGCTGATATGATTATGTTGTTCCAAAAAGTGTTGACTCACTGGTGGTAGTTTTCTTCCTGATTTAATCCATTCAAGAGCATTGTCAATACTAGACACATGTTCTAGAACTCTTTTCTTAAGAGCCCGATTAGTTTTGCCAATATATATTTTGCCGCATGGTCAGGTCAACATGTAGACTACACACTCTGTATTGCAATAAAAAGCTTGGGTAATCTTATGTCGCTTACCAAATCTGTCCAAAACTAGGGGTTTATTGTGCATGTATCGGCAAGCTCTGCATTTGCCACACGGGAATGTACCAGTCCTTGCCATTCCAATATCTTGTTTCACGAAATGGCTTTTGACCAATCGGTCCCGTAGGTTAGGTGCTCTACGACAACTTGTGAGTGGCCGGGGTCCCAGTACATTCGATAAGACTGGATCAGTCAATAAGATGTGCCCTTTTAGTTGATACTGAATGATGACTCTGAAAGTGTAAAATAGAATTAGTGGCCGTAGCTTTACGGAACAGGTCAGTGGAAATCGTGCCATCATCATTTATTGTGAGAGTGATGTCCAAAAAAATCAATGCTACGATTACTGATGGTATGTGTTAACCTGACATTCAGATTGTTGTCATTAAGTTTCACCAAAAATTCACTGAGTAATTCCTGGTTTCCCGTCCATAGGAACACCAGGTCATCAATGTAACGATACCAGAATGATATTAAGGGTGTATACCGTGACATCCTATCACCAAAGACCCAAAAGGTCTCCCACCAGCCCATAAAGAGGTTAGCGTAGGTGGGTGCAAATGCAGCCCCCATCGCCACCCCTCTTACTTGTAAGTAAAATTTCTCATGGAAAACAAAGAAATTGTGATTAAGGCAAAAACTAATTAGGTCAGCCATAAAATCAATATATTGGCTGTCCCATTCACTTTCTGTTTCCATGAAGAATCTCGCTGCACATAGGCCGTTTTTGTGTGAAATAGAAGAATACAATGATTCCACATCACAGCTCACCAGGAGTGTACCTGTGTCTGCTTTGACATAGTGTAGTTTATGTAACAGATCCCCTGTATCTTTAATGTAAGAGGGGAGATTCACAACAAATCTCCTCATTTTGGAATCAATGTATTGGCTAGCCCTTTCACACAAATTCCCATTACCCAATACAATGGGGCGACCTGGTGGTTTGGAAATGTTTTTGTGCAATTTCGGCAGCATATAAAATGTAGGGGTGGTTGAGACTACGTTAGATAGAGCTTTATGTTCACTTTTGCTAATCAAACCAGTCTGATAGCCATCAGTAACCCTCTAAATTCGACAGTTGGGTCCCGGTGTAATTTTTGATAGCATTGGGTATCATTCAATTGTTTCAAAGCCTCAGTTAAGAACATAATTCTTGGCCAAATGACAATATTCCCTCCTTTGTCTGAGGGTTTGATAACTACATCATCCCAGTCCCTAATCTGTTGTATAGCTGCACGTTCAGCTTGAGTCAGATTGTCATGACCGGATTTGGGTAACTTCATGAAGTCTCTCATAACCAATTCACCAAAAATATTGACCGCTGGGCAGATGTTTCTAGGTGGCATGAACCGGCTTTTAGGTTTTATGATTGGCACTGACTCACTTTGTTCAGAGAGAAGGTCTTCCAAATCCAGGATTGCCAGACTGAATATTTCATGTTCACTATCTGAATAGGACGATGGATTGGTCAGATCGTATGGATTTATTGGATCAGAATTAGAGGATAGTGGATTCAGTGCTGTTTTACACTGTATACTATCCTCTTTACTAAAGTACTTCTTGAGTAAAAGTTTTCTACAGAAGAGAAACAGATCTTTATAAAGGGAGAAGGAGCTGATATCGAAACTCGGGGAGAATGATAAACCCTTAGATAAAATTCGATTCTGGGTATCAGTAAGAACATGGTCGCTCAAATTGATGACATTCAATGTCTCTGAGCTCTGTATCTCCTGTTCTGTCCCCTTTCCCAATGGTTCTGTCTCGGATAGGCCCATTTGTCTCAATTCCTTAGCTCTCTTCCCCCCTCTCCTGATTATCTTCTGTTGCCTAATCCTAAAAAAGGTTCATCAATCCTATTGCTGTTGGTAGGATTAGTATGCTCATCAGCTGACTTTTCAGAAGCTGTGAGATCACTCTGTGCAAACAAACTTATGCTTATTCGTTTCCCTCTAATACTTGTCTTTGCACAATTAGATACCTAGTCTACCAACCAATCAAGAGTTACGAGTGTGGGATCTAAGCATCTGACTTAATAGCTCCGCCCCACATTTCTATATACTCCTGCTCATTGGCCCATTCAAATAGTAACGGACTTTGCGTGTCTATAAATATACGCACTTCTCTGCGCGCCGCAGATTGCCTTTGATAAAGCTCGCTGAGCGAGCGAAACGCGCGTCAGGCGCTTGTTACTTTTTTAGCTCAACCAGGCAGGGAGTTACTCGTGCTGCTAATTCAGTAAATTGTTCTGTAACGGATCCTTCCGTTGGAAACATAGTATCTCTGGGGGTGCGGTTAAGGTGTCTGACTCAATAGCACCATATCTGCTAACAGTGGAAGAATATAACGCCGACCATCTCATTCGCTTAGACAGGCTCTTTAACCTTATATGGTCCGTTCTGTCAGGCATATTTTTTGTAAGGATCTGGGCTGATTTATTTGGTATCCGCATTCCAATTCTATTTAACTGTTGCAAACTGCAGATCTTTGTGCCCCTCAGTCAATTAACCCCTTGGGTAATCACTATGGGCTTCCTTTTTGGATTCACTGAATGCAGCGAATCCTTAATGTGATGCTTCTCATGGGATCCTTTCAGTATTGAATACGATCGTTTTTCAAGCATCTAGGACACACTGCATAATTCAGCTACAATGTGCTCCTCCTGGTTGTAATTTTAATCTTTTTTGATTCTTCACCCTTGGTGCTATTTTAACAATATACCAATAAAGGTTAAGTTTTACCTTGTGTTCATGGGATTTATGGAATAATAAATGGGAAGGTGCAATTTAGGGGTCATTCTTTACTCTCTATTAATTGTTCACTATTATTTGTACAATAAACCAGCTTATTGGCTCAGAACAGGAACAAACACTGTCCTGTATTTCAGTGTGACCGCCTGTGCTTCCTAAACCTTTCCTTTCCTAAACCTTTCCATTTTGGTTTCTTTTATCTGGCTGTGATTTGCCTGTTCAGTTTGTACTGTATAACACCTTCCTAAAGAGCACAAGTGAGTGGGTGTAGCTGTTGGTCTGTTTTTTTAAGAACACGTCTATGTAATTAAAATAGGTGTGCCTTGCCTCAACTTTTTAATTAGTTATTACACCTGGTTTTTATAATACTTCTTTCTACAGGGAGCGATATAAAATGATTTCTTTCAAACAACAACTTTAGTCTAAATGCTATTTAGTCCGAATACAATACTATCAAGCTTAATTTATGCTTTAAATCTGCACATTGCTGTTCCATTGGTGATCTTCATGGTGGAGTCAGATAAACATCCATTTTGCATGTATTTTTTGTTCTGTAAGGCTGGAGTTTTTTTCTCATTTATAGTGTGGGTATTGGTGTGTGTGTGTATGCTTTGGTGAAATATGAAGATGATTTTAATTTTAGCATGTGTTTAAATTTGTCATGTAGGTATACATGGGCAGCCCTAGGCCCGGACCCTAGGGTGCCTATATGGTAAACATATCCATGTGCCAGCCTCAAGGTTATATCTAAGTTGAGGCATAACCACTGTGTGTAGACCTGCTTGCAAGATTGTGGCGCTATTATGTGTTATTTATTGCATTTGTTGTTTCATTCCATCCATCAGGGTTTGCCCTTTCCAATTGGCAGTAATGTAAACCTACAAATTGCTTTAATATACAAAAACTCATTGTAGCACCCAGTGAATATCTATATCTTAAAAACATGATTGCATTTGCTGTCTTAATGGAAGGAAAAACCTAAAAAAAATGGGCATATCATGGATAATTTGCATGCTATTTTTTTCATGAGTGTATTGTATTTTCATATTCAAATCTTTAAGAATGGCAAATTGGCACAATTATTGTGTTTATTTTCTTCTGTGTCAGTTACTCGCAGTAGAAGCAAAACAAGCCTGATGGAGGCAGAGAATGAGGGGTCGCCACAGGAAGTCGACCCCGGTCAGCCTGAAGAGGTCCTGGTCATTTCTCTAGGGACTGGTCCTCAGCTCACACCAGGAATGATGTCTGAAAATGAGGTATATTCAGAAATGTGATCTGGAAGATAATGCAAATGACACATTCTGTAGTAAATGTACTATTTATTTTTCATTAAAGGGGTGTAAATTCATCTCATTAAGTTAAGGTATTCTGTTACAATCAGGGATGCACCGAATGCAGTTTTTGTGATTCAGCCGAATCCCTCATGAAAGATTCGACCAAATCTGAATCCTAATTTTAATATGCAAATTAGGGGAGGGAAAGAAAAATGTGGGGGAAATGTTTTTTTTTTCCTTGTTTTGTGACAAAAAGTCAAGTGATTTCCCTTCCCACACCTAATTTACAAATGCAAATTCGGATTTTGTTCGGCCAAGCACAGGTATTCGGCCGAATCCGAATACTGCTGAAAAAGGTAGACTCCTGCCCGAATCCTGGATTCAGTGCATCCCTAGTTAAAGTCCCCAAAACAAGCACACGCCATTATAAATGCATACTGTAAACAAACAATCCAGCTTCCACCACTCTTAACAGGCATCCTCAACCTACCCTACCTAAGCTCTTCCAAAAACGTAGGCTGTATTGTTCTTTCAGTGCAACTGGACCCCATTTGAACAGAGAATATACATCCAACAATGAGCATTCTTGCTTCTGTTTTGCCCCGAAACTTGTTTTAGATTAGTGAATAAACATTTTAAACTTGTTTTAGTGAATGTGTTACCTGGCATGCTTGGGACCTGGGGTTTTCCATATAATAGATCTCGTAGATCTCTAATTTGAATCACCATACCCTAAGTCTGCTAAAGAATGATTTAAACATGCTGTTTAATTAGTACCGAAAATACGAATTAAATCAACTCTAAAAACGTAAATTTTTCTCTAACTGGGTTTTTGGATAGACAATCCCTTACCTGTATTTGACACTGTGAGATGCACTATAACATTAATCCTATTTACTTAATGGGTATATGTGCTAGTGCCACATGGGGGGCCAAATCTACCTGCTGAAAAACGCCGGCCGATTTCAGCCCCTACAAAGGCAATAGCCTCCTATTCCTTTCACAGAATCATTGTGTTGGTTCCAGCACAAACCAATTTGGCTGATTTTGGCTCAAGATGCAAAGTCTTTGCCAAAATCATCTTGAGTGTGTTCACACAGGCGCAGAAGTAATTTTGGCATATGTGAAAGGAAGAAGTGGCTACTGCCGTTAAGGGCTGTAATTGGTCAGCGTATTTGCCCCCCCCCAGTGTGGTAATAGCCGTAGGCTGTGGGCACACAGGCTGAAAGCCCCAGCCGTGCTCTCAGCCTGCATATTTTGCGGATCTGCTCGGTGCCCCCGTTCAATTGATTTGAATCCACATGCAGACACGACGCAGAGGTTTGCCCAAATACGCGAAAGGCAGCATCTCCAGGTTGACCTCTGCTTTGCTCTGCTGTGTTTGTGTGCACGCAAGCTGATCAGATTCAATTCTGTTCAATGGAACAGGGGAAGGGAACAGATCAACTTCTCTCAGCCTGCTAAAATACTGAGAGCGAGTGGAGCCTTCATCCTGTGTGCCCACAGCCTTAAAAAAAAAGGTAATATCTTATTTCTCAGAACTCCTGAAAGTTAAGTGCAGCTCATGGAATAAGTATGGGCCCTGAAAAACTGATAACATTTGGTATTCAAAACAGTGATTACAATAATAGTAAATCTGTCTTTTTACAGGTTTTGAACATGCAGCTCGTAGATGGGGGTCAGGCGGACGTGCCTGTAGATGAATCTAAACTTCATGGGAAGCCAGACAAGACCCTGCGTTTCTCCCTCTGCAGTGACAACCTAGAAGGCATTTCAGAAGGTGAATGTTTGGGTTTAAGAATAGTTGACATTCCAGGTAACGTTTCATTATAAGAAACAATGGACCATTTAATAAGAGCCAAGGCTATTTTAGCTTTCTGGAATTCTGGTTCAGTTCCTGACATAAACTTCAGTTTAACATATGCCATTGAATTCAACTCTGAAAAAATGCTGTTCTCCATATTTGGAAACAATCTCTATGATTTGGTTGCAGTGATGGTTTTTCAGATAATAATAGATGATAAAGAAATCTCAAAGGCCTAAACTGGTTCTGTGACACCAAGTCTTGGAGGTACACAAGTACAGTGTATGAAACAGGTGCTGAGCAATTGTATATCTGATCTCTAACGCATATGTTTTTGTTGTATTCAGGACCTGTTTATTGAACTCGTTTGCAGATTCATTTTAAGTAGGGATGTACCAAAGTCAGGATTCTGTGTGATATTTAGCCAAATCTCAGCACTTTTTACAGGTTTCATATTCCGATGAATCATTTGTGCTTGGTTGAACTTGAATAAAGCATTGTATAAAGCATTGTATCCACCGAATCCACTATTTTGGATTTGGCCAACCCCCCCGAATCCTTTGCGAAAGATTCGGCCGAATACCAAACCGAATCCGAATTTGCATATGCAAATTAGGGGTGGGGAAACATTTTTTACTTCCTTGTTTTGTGACAAAAAGACATGCGATTTCCCTCCCCGGATTTGGTTCAGCCGGGCAGAAGAATTCGGCCGAATCCTGCTGAAAAAGGCTGAATCCCGAACCGAATCCTGGATTCGGTGCATCCCTAATAATTGATGATGATATTTTTTCCTGGTGATGAAATTTATTTGTGCTCTGCTCAAATCTGAATATGCAGATCAGGATGAAGCTGCTAATGACTTAGCTTTTTTGACCTGTAGCGCAACAGTGTCAAGTCAACACCACCTCCAGGTGGACACTTTAAGACTATTAAAGCTATTTAAGCAAACCCAATATGATTGATTCACCATAAACATAGATTAAAGGAATAGTTCAGTGTGAAAATAAAAACTGGATAAATAAATAGGCTGTGCAAAATAAAAAATGTTTCTAATATAGTTAGTTAGCAAAAAATGTAATGTATAAAGACTGGAGTGATTTTATGTGTAACATATCAGTCAGACACTACTCACTTCTGCTTTTCAGCTCTCTTTGTTTACACTGACTGGTTACCCTGGCTACCAGACAGTAACCAATCAGAGACTTGAGGGGGGGCCACATGGGTCATTTCTGTTGCTTTTGAATCTGAGCTGAATGCTGAGGATCAATTACAAACTCACTGAACAGAAATGTACCATGTGGCCCCCCTTCAAGTCGCTGACTAACTCAGAGTTATAGAGCTGAAAAGCAGGAAGTTGGATTCTGGCTGTTTTATTACACATTTGTTCACTCCAGCCCTCATACATTACATTTTTGGCTAACTAACTATATTAGAAACATTTTTTATTTTGCACAGACTATCTATTTACCCAGATTTTATTTTCACACTGAACTATTCCTTTAAGGCTAGCTTTAATTACTATTAGGTGCAAGGTACTGTCTTATTACAGAGAGCATATCGATCAAATGAAAGAATTAGTTCTATGAATAGGGGACTGATAAATGACACTGACATACAGTAACGAAACTATCACTGCCGGGCAGAGCTGCCTGGAGACCCCCTCCGGACCCTAGATGCAATCCCCTGGTAGTTCCTCCTCTGCTGACATGTTTTCATGGCTCCTGATATTCTTATACCTGTACAGAGTTTCTTATAGCACAGCTGTCACTTTAAAAGCACAAACTTTGCTTGCAATGCTCTGAAAGAAAAATATAACATCCTAAATTTTCCCATAAATTAGAGAATACGAGTTGGTCAAAGGTCTGAATACTTTTTCAAGGCATTGTGTATATGCAGTGCTACAGGAAAGAAAGTTCCATTTCAACATATTTATCTTGTAGAAAGCTTGAAAGTGGCTTCAATCAGATTGTACTGAATTGTTATATTAATTATTTCGCTTTCAACCAACTTGTTGTCATTCTAGAAGGCTTTATTGCCTTGGAAAGAATGCACATTGCCACACAGTTATGTTATTTGTTCCTCCATCTGTTCATTTGCAGAATTGCATATAAATAGCGCTGTATTTTGGTACTTGTATAACTCTCAAGTGTTTATCTAACCATAAAATTATTCTGAAGTGCAGGTGAAATATGCACTGTTGGATTTATTATGAGGAATGAGTCATATTATTATGTTTTATGTATTCTATATGCATTAATTAAAAGAATCACAATATTAGAAACTGGTTAATTGTTTTCTTAGTGGTTTTATCCTGCAATTATTTTTTTTAGTGGAAGGTTCCCAATAGAAAATAACATTAAAAAACATTTTAAAAGCTATTGTAAAAGCTTTATAGGTTCCCATTGATAACATTTCTCCCATTCCCTATATTTCATGTCTTTTGTTAAGTTGATGCAAACAACTGTGTAACTACAGTGCTTAGTGCTTGTTTATATCATGAAGACATTATTTGAATGTAAAAAATACATTTTTAGATTTATGTTGTTTTCCGAACAACATTTATAAAATTAAACATGCAGTACCCCCTATGACACATAACTATGGATGGGCGAATTTGACACGTTTAGCTTCTCCAAAAATTCGCCACTGGCGAATATTCTTTAAAATGCATTAAAGTCTATGGCAACAATTTTTTTTTGACATGCAACATTTCTTTCTCCCATTGAAGTCTATGGGCATCATTTGTGCGGCGAAACGCGATGAAAAAATTCACTCATCCCTACACATAACTGTTGGTGTATAACTTCCTGGTTTTGTGCATTCATTGTTGTGATAAATACAATGTTTTGTGTGATTTGGCTGCAAATATCAATTAAGCAGAAGAGGAAAATCCGTGTTCAACAGGTCCTTCAAATCGTTCCAATTCTGTTTCGTCTCTGGATCTGGAAGGAGAGTCTGTATCTGAGCTAGGAGGGGGGCCATCCGGAAGCAATGGAGTAGAGGCTTTGCAGTTACTGGAACATGAACAAGGTAAGACAAAGCACCACACTGCACCTTAAAAGGTCCTACGTTCCGGGAGAATAACATGAAGCATTCAGAAAATAAATTAAATGTCCCTCCTGCAGCAACCACACAGGATAATCTAGATGACAAACTGCGCAAATTTGAAATCCGTGACATGATGGGATTGACGGATGACAGAGATATCTCTGAGACAGTCAGTGAGACATGGAGCACAGATGTGCTTGGAAGTGATTTTGACCCCAACATTGATGAAGATCGACTGCAAGAAATTGCAGGTGAGGTGAACAAAACTAAGGTGACCTGTTGTATTTTGCCTTCAAGATAATAACAGCAAAGTTCCAATAAATGACATTCATTTATTTGAACTTTGCTGTTATTATCTTGAAGGCAAAATACAACAGGTCACTTTAGTTTTGTAGATGTAAAGGGTTCTTTAATATAAGTAAAATATGGATTATATAGCTGTTTAGTTTGGATTTAAAAGTAGAATAGGTTGGTTAAGATATTTTGGTTTAAAAAATAAAACTGATCCATCTTTGAGAAATCTAGAAGTTATTTTCCCCTCTCCTAGAGAACGTATGTGAAACATGTATACCGCAAACGAACTATAGTCTGCCAGTGGGTGCAAGGGTTGCAATTTTATAGTCAAAAGATGGCCTTATAGAATTTTTTCCCCATATAGAATATTGTAAATAGGGTTTTAGTGTATAGGTTATCTTGTATATACAGTACAAGTATAAGGCCTGTTATTCAGAATGCTCGGGACCTGGGGTTTTCCGGATAATGGATCTTTCCATAATTTGGGTCTTCATGCCTTAAGTCTACTAGAAATCATTTAAACATTCAATAAACCCAATATGCTGGTTTTGGTTCCAATAAGGATTAATTATATCTTTGTTTGGCTCAAGTACAAGCTACTATTTTATTTTTACAGAGAAAAAGGTTATCATTTTTATAAATTTGGATTATTTGGATAAAATGGAGTCTGAGCTATCTGGATATCGGGCTTCCAAATAAGGGATCCTATACCTGTATTTGGTAATTGACTAGACCAAACATTATTATTTTGGTGTATGGGATGAAGTACTTTGTCACCAAAGGGTTTTAATACAAGTAAGTATATAGTCATTTAGCTACATTAAAGGGGTTGTTCTATAGAGAGTGATAATCTTAGACAATTTGTAACTTTTTTTTTATTTATGGTTTTTGAGTTATTTAGCTTTTAATTCAGAATCTCTCCAGTTTGTAATTACAGCAGTCTGGTTGCTAGTGTCCCAATTACCCTAGCAACATGCAATGATTTTATATGAGTATTAGAGGGCATAAATAGAAAGACGAGTAATAAAAATAGCACTAACAATACATTTGTACCCCCTCCATATGAAAGCTGGAAAGAATAAGAAGAAAACATGAAATAATTATAAATCTATTTAAAAAAATGAAGGCCGGTTGAAAAATTGCTTAGAACTAGCCATTCTATAGCATACCAAATGGTAACTTCAGTTATTTAGTCTACATTTAATATCACTACGCTAAGTGGTTAGTTTTATACATTGCTTTACAAATTCTATTTCTCCTTTCTTACCACTATCTTTTTATTGTTGTATTATATGTAGGTGCAGCAGCTGAGAACATGCTGGGAAGCCTACTGTGCCTTCCAGGCTCTGGCTCGTTACTGCTCGATCCCTGCACTGGATCCACTATATCTGAGACTACCAGTGAAGCATGGAGTATTGAGGTGCTACCTAGTGATTCTGGTGAGTTAGTCCTTACTAAAATGTAGCCAGACCGAATGTTTTGGATGTCATCACGTTTTAACATGCCAGTCTGTGTTTAACTCTGAGGTATTTTGCTTTAGAAGCACCAGATCTGAAGCAAGAGGAGCGGCTGCAGGAACTGGAGAGCTGTTCAGGTTTGGGGAGTACATCCGATGATACTGAAGTCAGAGAGGTCAGCTCCCGACCCAGCACTCCAGGACTCAGTGTGGTTTCAGGTGACTTTTCATTTCCCAAACCTTTCTTTTCATTGCTTCATGTGTGGGTTTAGTCTTAACGGTATTTTAGAGGATTACTGAGACTGTTCTTTCCACATATATTGCGTTTTCTTTTTTTTAATCCAGCAAATTGTGTTCGATTCAGGTGTTGCTTTTTCAGGTATCAGTGCAACCTCAGAGGACATCCCTAACAAGATAGAAGACCTACGCTCTGAGTGCAGCTCTGATTTTGGAGGAAAGGATTCTGTTACAAGTCCTGAAGTAGAAGAGTCTGTTCATGGTAAGTAACATAGTGGCAATTTATTCAGCATCCATAACAACACATTAACTTGTTTGTTTATATTTACTTTTAAATGTTCTAGCCTTCACCAGAAAGTATAGTTGTTTGATTTATAATTGCACTGATCTCCCATTCGAATTTTCTTCGTAAATGAACAAAACATTATTTGCACATGTATTCACAGGACCTCACCATATAACTACACCTTCAACCCAGACTGAGTCATTGTTGGCCATGTTTGACCCACTGGCTCCAGCATCTAATGAAGGTAATTTTTTTAAATGCCCATCTCAAGCTGGTCTGTTATAAGGTTCAAGGTTACTTCTGAAACGGTTAGTGTTTCTGCTGTTGTTATAGCTAGACATTTTATAGCACTAGAAGCGGGATATGGGAGGAAATATTGGAAACAGATTGGAGTCATGCATTTTCAGCATTACATAAAGTCCAATTTATAAGTCTGTATCGTCTTCAAATATGCTACTAAAACCAATCCAAGCTGTCAATAATTATGTATTCGCCTATACAAATTTATCTGTTTGTTCAAATATATTCTCTAATTTAGAGATTATCATCTTTTTTCCTGTCCGCATACGTACAAGAATAGTTATTTCAGCTATTGCTTAAAGGACAATTTAACCCTACACTTAAAGAAAAACCCTACCCTACATATACCCCCCCCTCCCTCATCCCCCCTCCCCCCAGCCTAAGTGTTACCCCGGGCAAATGCCCCTCACGTTTCACTTACCCCTCGGTGCAGTTTTAGGCTTTTGGAGTTCACAGGCGCCATCTTCTTCTCTTCGGAAATTTTCAGAATGAGACCAGCATGTAGGTACGTGCGCAGTTGGAGCAATTTTCTCTTATACAACAACTGCACATGCGCCTAAACTCACAAAAATTGCAGATGCACCGGTCTCTTTATGATGACTACCAAAGCGGCTGAAGATGGCGCCTGAATCTGCTCCGAAGGGTAAGTAAAACGTTAGGGGCATTTGCCTGGGGTAACACTTAGACTGTGGGGAGGAGGGAGGGGGTCTATGTGGGGTAGGGGTTTTTTACGTTTAGGGTTGAATTCTCTAAAGGAGAAGGAAAGGTTAAATCTCTGGGGGAGGCTGTTAGGCACCCCAGAGATAATATAGTGAATAAAGTACCCCCTCTTGTAAAATATAAGGATATTATAAGCTACCGAGGGGTTTCATGACCATATAAAAACACGAGGCCGAAGGCCGAGAACTCACCGTTTATAACTGATGACATCAGAACTCACCGTTTATAACTGATGACATCAGAACTCACCATTTATAAGGATATAATTTACAAGATATTCATGGCTTTTGTGTATTATAATTGCTTACCTGACACCCCAGGCAGGTGCTTCTGTTAGCGGAAGACTACACTAGCCCATGGTACTTTTCAGCGAGCACCATGAAGTGATCCTCTTCCTGTTTATTCTGTCTTTGCACTAGGTGCACATTCAGAGTAGAATGAAGAGCTGAACTTTAAGCTAAACACCAGCATTTTCATTCTAAAAAATATTGTTCCGTGGTGCTCACCCAGAAGTACCACAAACCAATGCACTGGCCAAAGTATCAGTAAAGAGATTATAATCACTAACCCTAGTGATTTATTCTTGTATTTGCCCAGTATATGGCACTGAAGAAAGAAATGGCACTGTGCTCTCACTTGATGTTTGGGAATTCAGAACTCCTATAATTCCATTGAAATTACATTTAAGGGAGCAGTTCAGGGTGTGCACAAAGTACAATGTGCAGCATTTCTACCTAAAAAGATTCATATGTTTGTTTTGGTTTATTCGTAGAGTTTGAGCAATGCCCTACATTTAGACTACATACGTGGAAATGTTCTGTTGCACATATGTAATTCATATAATGTGCCAAAAACAGGCCCTAACCTGAAGTTTGCATTTGCAATGCTCCTGCCTTCAATCCACCTTCTCAATATAGGCCCTATGTCAAAGGTGCATTTCAGATTTTTTTGCTCATTGTTTTAATTAGATAAGCTGATCCTGCTTGATAGTCAGTCCAAGTGGAAGAATGGCAAAGATTGCAAAAAAAGCCAATATCACAAATGCTGATAAAATCTACTGATTATACAAGGACTGGATGGCCTCCGGGTTCAGACCTTGAGGGGGACCAGAAAACACCTTGTTACTTTCCACCTAAACGTGCATATACTTCTGCAATCAGTCATTGTGGTAACTTGATTGGCAATGCACCTGAATGTTACTAATGGTTTATTTTTCATTTTCAAGTGGTTCGGCCTAAAGTACACTATGCGAGACCCTCACACCCACCTCCTGATCCACCTTTACTGGAAGGGGCAAGTGGAGGAAATGAAGCTCGTCTTCCTATGTTCGGCTTTGTTCCCACGGACTCTGAAGCTTACAGGCAGAGGCACTCATGTCCTGAAAGACTGGTGCGCAGCCGCAGCTCTGACATCGCTTCTTCCATACGAAGGCCAATGAGTGACCCTGGCTGGGTGCGGCGGGGGATGACTGAAGATCGTGAGCTGCCAACAGGAACTGCAATGAATGCATTAATTAATCTCCCTCAGTCTTCATCCTCTTCGCCCAGCAAGGACTCTTCCAGGGGAGAGGTAAGACTGCAGTCTACTATGATTGACTGGGCATAATAATTCAAAACATAGCTCTTTTATCCAAAAGAACTAATGGATTCAGTTCTTTTGACTGCTGTACCCGTCTCTGGGCCAGTCTCTTGTGGCTCGCAAGCATGGTATTATTGTCTTAAAACGTAATCTAAAAAAATGTAACACACACTATGGGGTTGTTGCTGTGTTAGGCTGTGAAGGGACTGCACAGCTCAGTCCAGTTTTCTTGCTGTGGTGGAGATACAGTAACAGTTAGATCTGCATTAATAACATGAGAATACATTTTATGACTTTTTCTAAGGCTAATTGCATGACATGCTTTTTCTCTGCAGAGAGAGAATCTCTGAAGCTTTCTGTGGCACCTGATGTTGCCTTGAATGGAAACAAAAGTTTGCAGTTCAGCATTTTTGAACTGCAATACTCATTTGTTATGTATTTTTTGTATGGGATGTGAAGCATCGCCTTGCTGGAGCTCGGAATATTACAGTGATATATGGGAATACCATCTGTGGTGTACAAAAACAAATGATTTTTATCTTCTTGCAGCCAGAAGAGAAAAAAGACAGTGATGATGAGCGATCAGATAGGAATAGGCCTTGGTGGAAGAAGCGGTTTGTGTCTGCAATTCCCAAAGGTAAACCATCATATTACAGAAATCTAGGCACTGGGGATAAGCATGAGTGTTTTTATTTACTTAACTTTAGTTTTTTTTGTTACAGCTCCTATCCCATTTAGGAAGAAGGAAAAACAGGAGAAAGAAAGAGAAGACTTGGTACAAGACAGGTTTTCAATAGCAGGTGACTCATTTCCTTTAAACAAAATATGTAAATGAGTGTAAAGGGTTATTTCACCTTTAAGTTGGCTTTGTGTATAGAATGTACTGTTATCAATTTTCCATCTTTTTATAGTTTTTAAATTACTTCCCTTCCACATTACAAATTGAAGCTACAATTTTATTGCAGTTGTTATATTTAATATTATTCCGAAAAACACCAGTAATGGTCCTGTCTGGAATTGTCTTCTCAAATGAACAGGAGACAGCAGGGTCAACTAGAACACTTTTACCTGGATGACAAGGCATGCGTTTTCACCATTAGACTATATATAAATTCCCCATGCTCTAGAAGAGGAAACAAATTAATTAACCTTTTTTAGATGTTCAGTGGGCAAGCAAGTGCATTTCACAGCAGAGTAATTGTGCAACTCAGCCCTATGATGTGTATTTTTGCATGTAGTAAAAGTTCATGATGTAGTAGTATACTACAGACTATACTAACATATTTCATTATGTTGTCATTGCAATATATATCCATTTCTCAGGTTTAGATATAATATATATATATACAATCTTGTATGTTTCAAGCAGAGATTTGGATCATTACTGTTACAGGGCTCCTGAACCTCTGGGCTGGTACTGCAAGTTTTGTATATAAAATATACACACTTTAAATTATCTTTTTTGTTAGGTTTTTAAGATTTACAGAGCATAAGAATGCAGAAGTACATGCAGCATAACGCAAGAAGATATGGGGTATTAAAATGAAATCTGCACATAGAAAGTATTCGTTTTTAGGAAAGTGTACAAAGTAAAGGGCAGTCACAAGCAATGTGATTCTGCAGAAACTACATAATGGGTATTCAATCAAATTACTAGCTATTAATTAGCGATGGTGGAGGGATATAGGTAAGGAATTCGCAAAAGGGGAATAGGGGCGTAAAGCCGGGGTGGAAGGGAAGAGAGAGAGTGAAAAATATGGAATTTTCATCCACGTTTTTCCTTAGGATGTAGATCTCCTTTAAGCTGAAGCTACTGTGTTCAGTTGAAAAGGCAAACATATATGTATAATATGGAAAGAGTGGTAATATATTAAAGCCCCTCTGAGCACGCAGAGCCTGCAGGGAGTGACCTACATTCTAGATGACAGAAATAGGACCCAAGTGCACATATATACCTATTTATACTGGGAAGTATTTCTGAAGCATGTCTTCACTCCCAGTTTCCATAGCTATGTTCGAAGGCATTTGTAGTCCTTGGCTGGGTATGATCACTCCAAAATTGTGGATGGTGTTTATTCCTAGCCATACTGATAGATTCCTATCAATTTTCATAGGAACATTTCAGTATGACTTTAAACTTTTGGTGTGACTAGTTTTCTCAGAATTTGGATCTCTAAAATCTTCTAAATCTTCTAATAACACAATTTAATACTAACCACTAGTATTTTGATTACAGATGATGCTACTTCCCAGCTAGGTCCACATTCCCAGGCAGCAGAAGACATCCTGGCTAAGTACAGAAATGCTATCAAAAGGACAATCCCCAATGAAGGTTCCTCTGTGCCCTATGAAGGAGCAGGTATGGTCCTCTGGAAAGGCAACCATGAAAGTGATAATGCAAATTAAAGACATGTGCCATAATTAAAGCTACAGTGTCACTATGTGAAGACAATCTTGTTCAGGACTGAATTGTGGTATAACATCAAAAATACTATTTTGGAATAGTAATAATCATTTAGCCTATGTGTCTAACTTAAATAAGTAGCAGAGCAACAATTTTAATGTGACCAGGGATATTAGTCATTTTTCTTCTTCAAGCAATGTCCATATGTTGTTTTTCCTATGCATAGTTTTGCATTATATCGTTGAGGTGATTTGGAAGGAATACAGGGGGACATGAATGTATCAACTATGTGGGAGATCTAAGCAAATTATTGTTACATTCAATTCAGCACAAGCCTTATTCCTTAATTGTACCTGCAGATCCTGTTGGAGATGGAGAAAGCCTTCATGGGTCTGCTCGTGATGAAGCTTTGCAGAACATGGCCTCAGATGATCTGCTTGATTCTGCCAGCCAAGTAGCCCACCCTCAGGAGTCTGCATTTTCCTATAGGCATGTTTAATTTTTCATGTTGATTTTAGGTAGTTTAGATTAGGTGTTACAGAAGTTATGTAGTTGTATTCAGATAACCATAAAATTTACAGGAAAGTACAAACAAGCTAATCAAAAGATTGTTTCATTTAGTATATATCAGGCATCAGCAGGGTCCTAGAAGTTTAAATGTATTTTTATGTGTAACTAAGCATTGAAGCTGTGAAATAAGGGGAAATGCAAGTAAAATAATAAGATGCATGTTGTTTGTAGCAGAGAATGGAATGGAATAACTGAATTATGTAAATCATTAATCCCCTGGTTTCTGTATGGAAACAAATTGGCAAACAAGCCCCCAGGATGTTATTGTATAGATCCCCAGAAGGCTGCACTGCAAGTAAAGATGCTAATTATTATCAAGCTATTATTTAAATCCAGGTTCCACCGTGTTTGTTTATTGATATTTTGGTTTTGCAGAGATGCTAAGAAAAAGTTACGCCTGGCCCTGTGCTCCGCAGATTCTGTAGCATTCCCTATGTTGTCTCATTCTACACGGAATGGCTTGCCAGATCACACAGACCCAGAAGGTAAATTATTTATTTTATTTTTATTATTTTATTATGACAATGTAGTATATTTTAGCCCAGATTCAAGAACGTGTCTAATATTTTTTGTTGTGGGACACACTTGGAAAACACCTTTACAATGAATACTGTTGGGGTGATATAATAAAAACTTGGTGCAGTAACTTGTATCTTGTTGCAACCTTTCATATGTTTGCTTTTAAACCATTCTATTGTGTGCTGATCGGTTTACATGTGCATCAAGAACTGGAGCAAACTTGCATTAATAACATGTTGCAATTTGGTATATTTAATTCACTCAAACCGTTGAGCACTGTAATCAACTGAAATAACTCCATGAACACCAATGCATTTTAAAAGGAATCACTTTTCAGGGAAGGTATTTTTTTTTTAAAAAAGTTTTTATTTAAAGTTTTAAATATAACACAGTTAAGAACATTAAAGAAACAGAAAAGAGAGAAGTAGAGAGAGTGGAGTGCTCTGACCTTGCGTGATGAGTCCCTTAGGACCAGGTGCTTAGGTGCTTGAACAGTGTTAGATCCACGGGTCACAAATTCAATGTAATAGTCCAATATACTGCAGCACACTGTAGACTAAATGATTGTTTAGATAAGTGAATTTATTGGCTCATAATTTTGAGCAGACAACAAAATGGCAATGTTTCAGGCCTCGCAGGACCCTTTATCAACCCTTTAAAAAAAATTGAGGGCATAGCAAATACTTTGTGCTTTGGAAATTTCATCTTTCCACATTATATTAATACAGATGAGTGAATGTTGCAATGTTATTATATTTGGTAGGGGCAATTTCTATAGACTGTATTGCAATCGTTTTCTTGAACTGACTGCACTATTCTGACTATATAGAAATGTATTTGCTAGCAAGCAATCTCAGTTATATTTAGCTCATGGGTAAATAGAACACCTTGTTTAGTGACCATACAGGAGAACTTGCATTAATAACATTTTGCAATTTGGTATATTTAATTCACTCAAACCGTTGAGCACTGTAATCAACTGAAATAACTCCATGAACACCAATGCATTTTAAAAGGAATCACTTTTCAGGGAAGGTATTTTTTTTTTTAAAAAAAAGTTTTTATTTAAAGTTTTAAATATAACACAGTTAAGAACATTAAAGAGACAGAAAAGAGAGAAGTTGAGAGAGAGAGAGAGAGAGAGAGGGGGGAGGGGGGGTAAGGCACAACAAGATACATCCAATAAATTAGTGTATAGGCAGTTAACCAGCTTGTACATTCAACCAAGTACCCCATATCGCTTCAAATTTCGTGGGGCATCCTCTCGAGAGATAGGTCAGTTTCTGATTCGAGAGAGAATCATTTACCAGATTTTTCCAATATTGTATCGTGGGAGGATTGAGCAATTTCCAGTGCATTAATATGGCTTTCTTAGCATAATACAGGAGCTGTAAGTAACATAGTCTAGTACACGGGTGCAGCTGCAAATCCCCTATGATCCCCAACAGACAGGTTTCTGGCGAACGAATGCTGGGCAGTGCAAGCTTTTCATTCAAGTATTGGAGGACTGCACTCCAAAAATTCTGAATTATTGGACAGGACCAAAACACATGAAACAAAGTACCCGGTTCCACTCTGCACTTAGGGCACAGGTCTGACACCGTAGCATATATTTTGGCCAGGCGGTAGGGGGTTAAGTAAACTCTATTTAAAAATTTAATTTGTATAAGCCTGTCCCTCATGGATATTGATATTGCTGTTACAAGCTGTAGTGCGTCCTTCCATTTTTCATCATCCAGGTCAGGAATGTCCGCTTGCCATTTGCCCTTAACTCTCTCAAGGAGAGAGGGACCAGCGGTAGATAGTATCGTATATAACCAGGATAGGGGTTTTGGTAGGTCTAACCTGTGCAGGTAGGTCTCAAGGGACGATACCTTTAAACCCACAGGCTTTATTGGGAATTGCACGTTGAAAGCATGGCGTAATTGGAAATAACGAAACAACATATCCGGGTGGGGGTGGAATTCCTGTTGGATTGTGGCAAAGCTCTTACAGTCACCCCCCGAGACAATATCACCAAGAGTTTTAATCCCAATCTGTGCCCACCGGGCGATGTCTGGGAGTGAGCGTAAATGCGGGAGGTGATTATTACCCCACAGCGGGGTATGGGGGGACCAGGCAGAGGAGGTACCTCGAACCAGTTCTTGGGATTTCTGAAATGCTTTCACCACTGTTTGCATAGGGGTAGTGGTCACGTGAAATGGGGAGACACCGCGGTAAGGGAGTTTGGCAAGGGCCTCAAAGGAGCCTAATACCGCTGCTTCTAACACCACCGCTGAGTTGCTTCTATCAGGGACAATCCACCAGTGGGCATAATCAGGGAAGGTATTTAAGGTGGCCAATTGCAAGTTGTGCTTCTGTTTGACTCTCTGAAGAGTGACAGCATGGGATCTTCAAAGCAACTCTCAAAAGATCTGAAAACAAAGATTGTTCAGTATCATGGTTATGGGGAAGGCTACAAAAAGCTCAGAGGTTTAACTGTAAGGAATGTAATCCGGAAATGGAAGGCCACAGGCACAGTTGCTGTAAAACCCATGTCTGGCAGGCCAAGAAAAATACAGGAGCGATATATGCAGAGGATTGTGAGAATGGTTACAGACAACCCAAAGATCACCTCCAAAGACCTGCAAGAACATCTTGCTGCAGATGGTGTATCTGTACATTGTTCTACAATTCAGTGCACAAAGAACATCTGTATGGCAGGGTGATGAGGAAGAAGCCACACAAACAGAGTCACTTGTTGTATGCAAAAGCTCATTTAGACAAGCCACAATCATTTTGGTTCAAAGTGCTTTGGACTGATGAGACAAAAATTTAGTTATTTGGTCATAACAAAAAGCAATTCTAAGAAAAACACCTGCTACCTCTACTGTCAAATTTGGTGGAGGTTCCATCATGCTGTGGGGCTGTGTGGCTAGATCAGGGACTGGGGCCCTTGTTAAAGTTGAGGGTCAGATGAATTCAACCCAATATCAACAAATTCTTCACGATAATGTTTAAGCATAAAGCATCAGTCACAAAGTTCAAGTCACGCACGGTTTTGGATTCTCCAATTAGACAACGACCCTTAAAGAGATACTGACACCTGAAATTAAACTTTTTTTTTACATCTATTATAATATTGGCTTTGCAAGCTACTTCTAACTTTGCCATAAAGTATTTGCATGATGCTTTTACATTACCTGTCTGATCCCCCATGTTCCTGTATGAGGGGGCTGCCATATTTGTGCAGCAGGAGTCCGTTAGCATTAGAAACTGTAACTAACAGGCTGAGATGGCACAGTCTGGTTGGCAAAGTCAGAGTGTCAGAGAGTCAGGCTTAGGAACTTCAACTAACAATTATATACAAAAACAAACCTCTCAGCAAAAAATGATCAAGATGACCTATAGGTAACATTTAATGTACATTCATATGTTAAAATTCATTTTTTAGTGTCAGTATCAATTTAACACACCTGGAAATCTACAAAGGCATTTATGCAGAGGGAGAAGTACAATATTCTGGAATGGCCGTCATAGTCCCCTGACATGAATATCATCAAAAATCTATAGGATGATTTGAAGCAGGCTGTCCATGCTCAGAAGCCATCACATTTAACTAAACTGGAGAGATTTTGTATGTACGAATGGTCAAAAATACCGCCATCCAGAATCCAGACTCTAATCAAAGGCTATAGGAGGCGTCTAGAGGCTGTTACATTTGCAAAAGGAGGCTCAACTAAGTATTGATGTAATATCTCTGTTGGGATGCCTAAATGTATGCACCTGTCTAATTTTGTTATGATGCATATTGCATGTTAATATAATAAACTTTGTCACTGCTGAAATACTACTGTTTCCATAAGGCATGTTATATTTTAAAAGGAAGTTGCTGATTTGAAAACTCAGCCAATGATAAACAAAACTTTTAAAGAAGAGGGGTTCCCAAACTTTTTCATATGATTGTATAAACTAAGTAGCATACAGAGTCATCCATTCATAAAATCAGTGTTGCCCATTTGTGCAGAAGTGTCTGAGTTGCAATTAATTTTACACAATTTCCATTAAATTATTTTTGTACCCCACAATTTTTGTGTGATGGGATCATAAGTTGTGTTCATATGCAGAAGCACACAGCTTAGCGGGAACATATCGTATGATTACCATCAATTGATCTGGGCTGATTGAAGGTGTGATGGAAAGACAACATCATCCAAGGCAACTATGACTGAAATTGCAAACTGTGATATCTATTAGGCATGCAATAGAAAAAATATGTATAATGACAAAGCTCTGGAATGTTCACCTGGCAGCGTTTTCAGCTGGGTAGTTGCAGGGCTCAACTCTGCCTTGAAACTTTAGCGTTAAAGTTTGATTTTAAAAGAACACCACCATTTGAAATATGTGCTGTGAGGTTTAAAAAAAAAAAAAATCAGTCTAGGGCATGAACTGAGAGCCCATTGCCAACTTTATTGGGAGGCAATTGGGATGAAATAGATTAAGTAGGGATGCACCGAATCCAGGATTCTGCCTTTTTCAGCAGGATCCGGATTCAGCTGAATCCTAATTTGCATATGCAAATTATGGGCAGGGAGGGAAATAGCTTGACTTTTTGTCACAAAACGAGGAAGTAAAAATGTTTTCCCCTTCCCACCCCTAATTTGCATATGGGAATTAGGATTTGGTTCGGTATTCAGAAGAAGCTTTTGCAAAAGATTCGGGGGTTTTGCCGAATACAAAATAGTGGATTCATGCATCCCTAAGATTAAGTCATTAACATGTCTCTGTTGCTGTAGTTATATATGATCTGTTTCTTCCATTCTGCAGAAAATGAGATTGTGTGCTTCCTTAAAGTCCAACTTGCAGAGGCCATAAACCTGCAGGACAAAAACCTGATGGCTCAGATTCAGGAAACTATGCGCTGTGTGAGCCGATTTGACAGCCGTTCCTGCAGCAAGATCTTGGCCTCAATTGCAGAAGATTACAGGTAAGATTGAAATGTTTCTGCTGCATTCATTTCACTTAAAAAAAATTGAGTCCACACAATAATGGAGTGCTCTGACCTTGCGTGATGAGTCCCTTAGGACCAGGTGCTTAGGTGCTTGAACAGTGTTAGATCCACGGGTCACAAATTAAATGTAATAGTCCAATACACTGTAGACTAAATGATTGTTTAGATAAGTGAATTTATTGGCTCATAATTTTGAGCAGACAACAAAATGGCAATGTTTCAGGCCTCGCAGGACCCTTTATCAACCCTTTAAAAAAAATTGAGGGCATAGCAAATACTTTGTGCTTTGGAAATTTCATCTTTCCACATTATATTAATACAGATGAGTGAATGTTGCAATGTTATTATATTTGGTAGGGGCAATTTCTATAGACTGTATTGCAATCGTTTTCTTGAACTGACTGCACTATTCTGACTATATAGAAATGTATTTGCTAGCAAGCAATCTCAGTTATATTTAGCTCATGGGTAAATAGAACACCTTGTTTAGTGACCATACAGGAGCCTAGTAGCAGTGCACATATTAAAGATGCCAAACAAAATCTGCAATAATCCAGACTAATTTATGAAGCATTACATCAACTGACAAAACTTAGATACATATGGATGATAATTGTTCCTCGCAGGAAGAGGGCCTCGTATATTGCATATTTAACAAGATGCCGACAGGGACTACAGAGCACCCAGGCTCATCTTGAGCGCCTCCTGCAAAGAGTGCTACGAGATAAGGAAGTCTCCACACGCTACTTCACCACTGTCTGTGTGCGGCTTCTACTGGAGAGCAAGGAGAAGGAAACCCATGAATTTATACAAGGTGAGTGCAGCATGTACATTGTTTGTAAAATATTAAATTGTTTTCTCCAGGTCATCTTGGGGGACACAGGGACAGTGGGGTATAGCTGCTATCACTAGGAGGCAGGACACAACCTTAAAGGAACAGTAACACTAAAATTTTTTTTATTAAAATATCCATTTCCTCCCCACTAATAATAGATCTACCCTGCATAAAGTTTATTAATATCAATGCTTTATTAAAAAAATACTGTTTGAAAACACTGGTTCCTGTCTACTGCAAAACGGCGATATGGCGACTCACTCTGCAGATATGCGCTCCACACCATCCCCCTAACCCGACGTCTGCCTAAACCGGAAGCTAGGCAGGAAGACTACTTCCAACTGAAAATGTTCAGCAGCACTAAGGGCAGAAAACACATTCTGTTTCCACCAATTTACAAGCTTTCTCTATGTAGCCCATTCTTACACAGCATACAAGCCTTATTTTGCGGGAAGTGGCAGAGATCCACTCTTTTCCCCAGATTACCCCGTAGTGGCAGGACTGCGGGAACACTGAGCGCTGCCCCAGTGCTCTTTCCTATGGTAGCAGGCAGCTGATGAAAAGTCCGTGGTACCGGTTCCGCTTTTTTCTGGAACAAAGTCACTGACGTGCCGACCTTTTTTTCCTCAGGTACCACGGACTTGTCATCAGCTGCCTGATGGCCGGCCATCAGTCATCAGCTGCCTGATGGCCGGCTCCGGTTCCGCTTTTTTCTGGAACAAAGTCACTGACGTGCCGACCTTTTTTTCCTCAGGTACCACGGACTTGTCATCAGCTGCCTGATGGCCGGCCATCAGTCATCAGCTGCCTGATGGCCGGCTCCGGAACCGGAGCCGGCCATTGTCCCACAACCTGCAGCCACTGTTCGAAACACTTCAACATCCTCAGTGGCCAAACATGCTGGAACAAAGTCACTCACGAGGCAGGTGAGTAAAATAGAGGCAGACTGCACATGGAGGCTGGATCGCGGCTGTGAGTCTCTGCATTCTCTCTCGCCGGGTCCGGTTCCGCTTTTTTCTTCTGAGCCGTGTGGCTGGATTCTGGCAATTGGAAGGCTGCGGACCGGCGTTCTCTGTTTAGCGACGACTCCCGGCTCTGTTGGTCTCTGCTGCCAGGGGCTTTGAGAGGCTCTTGTCTGGGCTCGGGTGCGGTGCTGACCTTTTTTTCCTCAGGTACCACGGACTTGTCATCAGCTGCCTGCTACCATAGGAAAGAGCACTGGGGCAGCGCTCAGTGTTCCCGCAGTCCTGCCACTACGGGGTAAGCTGGGGAAAAGAGGGGATCTCTGCCACTTCCCGCAAAATAAGGCTTGTATGCTGTGTAAGAATGGGCTACATAGAGAAAGCTTGTAAATTGGTGGAAACAGAATGTGTTTTCTGCCCTTAGTGCTGCTGAACATTTTCAGTTGGAAGTAGTCTTCCTGCCTAGCTTCCGCTTTAGGCAGACGTCGGGTTAGGGGGAAGGTGTGGAGCGCAGATCTGCAGAGTGAGTCGCCATATCGCCGTTTTGCAGTAGACAGGAACCAGTGTTTTCAAACAGTATTTTTTTAATAAAGCATTGATATTAATAAACTTTATGCAGGGTAGATCTATTATTAGTGGGGAGGAAATGGATATTTTAATAAAAAATTTTTTAGTGTTACTGTTCCTTTAAGAAAACAACTGACTTCTCCTTCACTGGCTATACCCCCAGCAGGCGGAGCTTAGGTCAGTTTTAGTTGTGTCCTCAGGAGGTTAGGATGTGAATTATTCTCAGTCAGTTTTTTTGCTGACACCTTGGGGTTGTTTTGTACTTTTACATTGAGCAAAAGTCCTCACTGACACCCTCCAACGTGGGACCTGTCTCCGGGGTTTCCGTGCTTGCACACACCACCCAGCTCCTAAACATGTCCTTCCTCTACAGGAGGAGTACACGCTGGCCGGAGACAGAGAGTGAGAGAGAGAAGATCAGCTCCCAGGTAAGCTTATTGGGCGACTCTCCCTATTGCTGCCTTCTCCTTCCCTCTCCTGCCAAACAGCCTGAGTGAGGCAAGCTTCTTCACTGAAGCCCTGCAAAGGGGAGCGAGAGTTGGGATACAGGTTTTTCTCTCTCCCCCAACCATGTGCCGTCCTTTATACTTATGGCAGCACTTTTTATTCAGTAGCGGATCGTCAAACCTCCCTGTTTGGCGCCTCTTCTCTGCCTTGCGGTCCATTTATTCAAGGAGTCTAGTCGCAAAGTAACGGCCGCCATTTTCTAAGGCCGCATGTCTGTCACCGCCTTTACTAACCATTTTCTACAGCGCGCCTCACGCAGACTACTGCTCCAGGCAGCCCTCGGGACACGGGTTTTATCACAGGCTGCTGACACGCTCAGCCTATACAGCGCTCCTTCAGGAGCAGGGAGGATCACACAAGCTTACTTAAAGAGCTACTCCTCCTTCCCTGACTGTCTCTAAAGGTTAGTGCACAGTTTTGTAACAGGGATTTTTTTTTTCATCCCCCAAACACCAAATTACCTCTGGCAATTATCCCACTGGTACCATGTCTGAAGGGACCAGTGACGGTCCTTTTTCCAGGGCAGCACCTGTAGCTTCTGTCAAGTATTTGGCATGTGCCAAATGCTGCAAACGTTTGACTTCGGGTCACAAGGAACCATTTTGTGCAAAATGCAAACCACACCAACCAGGTGCAGAACCCCCAGTACCTACACCACCCCAGGTGAACCAGGCTACTCAGGCAGAGCCCCTAATCTCCAGCAGGGAATCCTCTCCTCACAGAAGGCCTTCCACCCCTGAGTGGGCAACTCATTTGGCCACCGGAATTCCCAAGTTGGCTCAATCACAGCAGGAATGGGACAAACCTGAGAGACGGTTCCAAACCAATCGCCGTTTCTTAAAGCTCTACCCATTCTTGTCTGAGCTTACTGAAAAATGGTCGTCTCCTCCATCAGTAGACGCACCTGTATCCCGACTCTCCAAGAATACAGCCTTACCGGTCCCTGATGCTTCTTCCTTCAAGGACTCTATGGACAAAAAGTTAGAAAGCCTGCTACGCTCTTATTTTTTCAGCTTCTGGCTAATCCATTTGTCCAGTTCTAGCTACAGCATGGGTCAGCCGAGCAAACCAATCCTGGACTGGCTCCCTCATCAACGCCATTGCTGAAGGAGCACCACGTCACGAACTTTCACAATGGGTTTCCCAAATCAAGGAAGCGAATGACTACATTTGCGAAGCTTCTCTGGATGCAACTCAGGTGATCAGTAGGTCTTCAGCCCTGGCGGTGGCAGCCCGCAGGTCCCTATGGATGAAATTATGGTCAGCTGACTTTTCCTCTAAAAAGTCTCTAACTGCCATTCCCTTTAAAGGGAAGCTCCTCTTTGGCCCCGACCTAGGCAAGATCATAAGTCAGGCTACAGGAGGTAAGAGCACCCTACTACCTCAGCCTAAAGCATGGTCTTCCTTTCGTAGGGGAAAGTTTTTTCGTGGCTCTCAAACCAAAAATTCGAGATATTCTCCCCCGAGACAGTCATTTTCAAGCAGAGGGCGCTTTACAAACCTCCCTGGCAGACTCGGAAGCAAACTTCAAAGACCACAGACAAGAATACCACTGCATGACGCCGCCTTCCCAGGTCCAACGTCAATAGGGGGGAGATTAAAACTTTTTGCCGACGTCTGGATCAGGCTTACCCAAGACTCCTGGGTCCACGAAGTCGTATCTCAAGGATACCACCTGGAGTTTTAATCTCCTCCCCCTCGCAGATTTTTCATGTCAAAAAAGGAGTCGAGCAAACGCACAGCCTTCCAAGAAGTCATCTCCAATCTCATTCTTGCAGAAGTGATTGTTCCCGTACCCCAGAGCGAGCTATTCAAGGGTTACTACTCAAATCTATTTGTAGTTCCCAAGAAGGATGGATCTGTCCGCCCCATCTTAGAATTGAAAGAACTGAACAAGTTTATTTGACCGCGGAAGTTCAAAATGGAATCCCTGAGATCAGTCATAGGGGCGATGTCATCGGGCCAATTCCTTATGTCCCTCGACATAAAGGACGCCTATCTGCACGTCCCCATTTTCCCTCCGCATCAGAAATACTTGCGATTTGCTTTCCACAACCACCATTTCCAGTTCACAAGTCTCCCATTCGGCCTCACCTCGGCCCCTCTGGTCTTTACAAAAATCATGGCGACAGCCACAGCGGTGATTGGCAACAAAGGAATCTCCATCACTCCCTACCTGGACGACCTATTAATCAAGGCACCGTCCCTCCAGGAGGCCCAAATGTCGCTACAGAGATCCATGGACAGACTACAAGATCTAGGTTGGGTTCTGAACCTCAACAAGTCCTCTCTGGTGCCCAGCCAATCCATGATCTTCCTAGGCATGAGATTCAACACACAGACACAGAGGATATCCCTCCCTCAGGAGAAGATAATCCACCTTCAAGCGCTAGTAAAAGCACTGCTTCAGAAGCCATGTCACACAGCAAGATTCTGCATGAAAGTACTGGGAGTCATGGTCTCTACCATAGAAGCAGTACCATTTGCCCAATTCCACCTCAGGGAACTACAGTGGAACATTCTCAACACTTGGAAACGAAAATCCTTACTACAGGAGATTCAGCTGTCCAGACAAATGCGGACTTCCCTCCTTTGGTGGTTGCAAACTCCCCATCTCACCATAGGAAGAAATCTAGGGGACCCCTGTTGGCGCATTCTGACGACAGATGCAAGTCTCTTCGGCTGGGGAGCAGTTCTTGAGGGAAGATCAGCCCAGGGAAAATGGAGCCTAGTCGAGAAACAGTTACAGATCAACCTGCTCGAGATCCGGGCAATCCGACTGGGATTACTCCACTGGCAACAAGACCTAGATTTCCAAGTTGTAAAGATACACTCGGACAATTCTACAGCGGTGGCTTACATCAACCACCAGGGCGCAGAGCAGCACTCCACGAGATAAAACTCATATTTCAGTGGGCCGAGACACACCATGTCCAGCTGTCTGCCATCTACATTCCAGGGTTGTTAAACTGGGAAGCAGACTTCCTAAGCCGACAGTCCCTGGACCCAGGCGAGTGGTCGCTCAACGTGGAGATCTTCCAGGAGATTACAAGAAGATGGGGGCTACCAGAGGTATACCTGATGGCAACCAGGCACAACAGACAGGTTCCAGCTTTCTTGGCACGGTACAGAGATCCTCTGGCCATAAATGCAGACGCTCTGACTGCTGACTGGCCCTTCAGTCTGGCCTACACCTTCCCACCTCTGCCTCTCATACCACGAACCATCAGAAAGTTACAACGAGAACGGATCACCCTCATTCTGATAGCTCCAAGGTGGCCTCGACGAGTGTGGTTCACAGATCAAATAAACCTCTCAGTGGAAGAGCCATGGATCTTGCCTCCACTTCCAGACCTTCTCACTCAGGGTCCCATCAGGCATCCGAATCCAACATATCTACATTTGACGGCATGGCTCTTGAGACCGAAATTCTAACCCAGAAGGGGTTTTCCAAAAATGTTGCACGCACAATGTGTGCAGCTCAGAAGCCGTTTTCCGCTAGGGCTTACCACAGAGTCTGGTCCACATACCGTCAGTGGTGCGCTAGAAATAACATGAAGTTCAGACTGCTATCCATTCCAAACATTCTAGAGTTCCTGCAAGAAGGCCTCTCCATGGGCCTGTCCTTGGGCTCTCTCAAGTCGCAACTGTCAGCTCTTTCAGTGCTCTTCCAGAAACGACTAGCATTGCTTCCTGATATCAAGACATTCATGCAGGGAGTAGCTCATGTAGCTCCTCCCATACGAGCTCCAGTCCCCCTCTGGGATCTCACCTTAGAGCCTTACAAAACCCGCCTTTTGAACCACTTGGCTCAGTGTCTCTTCAGTGGCTTAACTGGAAAACTGTTTTTCTCATGGCTATTGCTTCAGCAAGATGTGTCTCGAAGCTCAGTGCTCTTTCCTGCAAAGTGCCCTACCTCGTTATCCACCACGACAGGGCTGTCCTTCGCACCATCCCATCTTTTCTGCCGAAGGTAGTCTCGGATTTCCACCTGAATCAGGAAATAGTTCTTCCCTCCTTCTGCCCCGCACCGGCTAACCAGAAAGAGAAGGCACTGCATACCCTGGATCCTGTGAGGGCTCTGAAGTTTTACTTACACAGAATTCAAGACATCCGCAAGTCTGATTCGCTATTCATCATTCCGTCAGGGTCACGTCAAGGCGCTCCAGCGTCCAAATAGACTATATCCCGTTGGATTAAACAAGCTATTCAAAGAGCATACACAGCAAGGGGCCAGACTCCTCCAAGCAGAGTCACAGCCCACTCCACCAGGGATGTGAGTACGTGCTGGGCGTTCAGAAACCAAGCTTCAGCTGAACAGCTGTGCAAAGCAGTGACGTGGACCTCAGTCCACTCGTTTTCCAAATTTTACCATTTTGATACCTTTGCGGTCTCTGATTTGGCAGAAAGGTGCTTCAGGCCGCGTGGTTAGCTCTACATAGGCCTCTTTTTTCCCACCCGGTTCTTCTTAGGGGACAGCTTTGGTATGTCCCCACTGTCCCTGTGTCCCCCAAGATGACCTGGAGAAAAGGAGATTTTGTGTACTCACCGTTAAATCTCTTTCTCTTCAGTCTCTTGGGGGACACAGGGCTTCCCTCCCTGGATTGAGGCCCTCACTTCCGTCAGACATAATACGGTTGTTTGTTCTATTATGGTTAAAAGTTATTGTTATCTTATGTCCTGTTGACTTTGGTACAAACTGACCTAAGCTCCGCTTGCTGGGGGTATAGCCAGTGAAGGAGGAGTCAGTTGTTTTCTTAAGGTTGTGTCCTGCCTCCTAGTGATAGCAGCTATACCCACTGTCCCTGTGTCCCCCAAGAGACTGAAGAGAAAGAGATTTAACGGTGAGTACACAAAATCTCCTTTTTCTTTACAGGTTTCAACAGTGGACATATTGATTGTTCCACTAAGTATTTTAGACAATTGGCACAGGTACAATCGCAGGTCCCCGATAATTTACAAACAAGGGTGTGCTCCAAAACCAATGTTTACAATATTATCAGGTTTAAAATACAAGGGTCATCCCCCTTAATTTAAATGTACCATCCATGTAATTAGCTTACTGGCTATATTACACTCTATCACAAAGCGTCTTAACACACTTTTAAACAATGACCTATTGCACAAGAATGCAGACACCGCATTCTCAACACTTCTCAGGTGTTCAAATGAGTCCTTCTCTGTGCCTTTATATAGTTTATATATAAGTTATATACAAGTTCCTGCAATACGGGGATACTCCAGTTGTGCTTTTGCATGGTTCTTTTGGAATAATGGCTTCTTTTGTGCCAACTTCCCATGCAGAGTATTATTTGCAGTATTATTCAGAGCTTTTGATACGGGTATCCCCTAACCTTCAGTTAAATATGATGGTGGCAAAATTGTACTATGGAGCTGCTTTTTATCAGCAGGGACTGGGTGTTGGTGAATGTTCTCCAATGTTCTCGGAAACTAGCCCATTCCTTGTTGTTATAGTGTTTCTAGAGGCCGCTCCTCCCTCTCTCTTGTGCAATACGCTACACGGTATGCAAATTTAAAAAAACCTAGAAGTACTTACTTTTATTTTCTTTACTTTTTCTTTTTCAATGTTTTATCTCCCAACATAGTTTAGACTTATAAGGGTATTCGATTAGCATTGTTCAGTACAGCTGTACAGAGATTCTTTAAGCAAACAGTCTCTTTCACTCTTTCTCCTTAGATTTTCAAATGCTAACCGCAGCTGATGATAAAACAGCGCAAGTTGAAGAGTTCTTGCAATCACTTTACGGGGCAATGGCACAAGATGTGATCTGGCAAAATGCCAGCGAGGAGCAGCTGCAAGATGCACAGATTGCCATTGAGCGAAGCATTATGAACCGCATCTTTAAGCTGGCCTTCAATCCCAATCAAGATGCAGACATTCTGCGAGATCAGTGAGTTTAAGTAAAGAATATATAGAGAGGACAACGTTGTATGAGTGTTCTAAGGGGAATACAAGCACACTGTGACAGGAAGAAACCTGCATGGCAGGTGTAGATATAATAAAGCAGTAGTCATGAAAAGTAAGGATTTTACTTTGAGATTTTCAGTTTCTGTATGTTTCCTTACTTTTTCCTCCCTTCCCCTGCAGGGTCCTGCATGAACACATCAAAAGGTTGTCCAAAGTGGTGACTGCCAATCACAGAGCACTGCTGATACCTGAGGTGACCTTTAAAGCCAGATAAACGCTATAACAGGAATGCTTAGCTGTCCATCATCAACATATTTGTAGAAAAACTTCTCATCCAAAATAAAGCTAACGGATCTGTTATTCGTTATCCAGAAAGCTCTGGATTACAGGAACGCCATCTCCCATAGACTCCATTTTAGCCAAATAATCCAATTTTTTAAACATTATTTACCTTTTCTCTGTAATATTATTATTTATTTATTATTTATTAACATGTATTTATATAGCGCCAACATATTGCGTAGCACTGTAAAGTAAATGTGATTATACAACTACATCACACGAATTACATATATAGAATATATGGAGTAACAAACATCACAATCAATACAGGTACAAAAGGTGAGGAAGGCCCTATACATAGGCATACAGTCTAAAGGGAAGGGAGTAATACACAAGGTGTGGGAGTGGGCAAGATCGAAGTAAGTGGGTGCGAAGTGTGGTACTGTATGTGGTGTTGCGTTTGGTAGTTAAGCAGAGTGAGGGTAGACTTCTCGAAAGAAGTGCGTTTTCAGAGATTTTTTGAAAGCAGAAAGGTTGGGAGAAAGTCGGACAGACCGTGGGAGAGCGTTCCAGAGGAGGGGTATAGCCCTTGCAAAGTCTTGAATGCGAGCATGTGAGGAGGTAATAAGAGAAGAGTTGAGTAGCAGGTCAGTAGAGGAGCGTAGTAAGCGAGTGGGTGAGTATATAGAGATGAGTTCAGAGATGTAGGGTGGAGCAGAGTTGTGAAGTGCTTTGAAAGTCAGTGTCATTAATTTGAATTTGATTCTGAAAGGTAACGGAATAATAATAAAATGTAATAATAAAACCGTACCATGTACTTGATCCCAACTATTATATAATTAATCCTTTTTGGGGTAAAACCATCCTATTGGTTTTATTTAACGTTTGAATGGTTTTCTAGTAGACTTAAGTTATGAAAATGACGGAAAGATCTGTTATCTGTAAAACCACCAGGTCTCGAGCATTCTGGATAACAGGTCTCGTAATTATATACATTAATAATAACAATCTGTTGGTTAGTTCTCTTACGGAGAACTACAGCAATCAAAATACCTGAAACCACTAGAGAGGACTTTCATTCTGCTTAATGGGAAATGGTACCCCAGTTGCCCACCATGCGATTGTAGCTTAAGCACATGTTGATTTTTTTGACACCTCTTTTTGGCACAACGGTTACCTTCAGGTAGAATGGAAGTAGCTGCCAGCAATTTTAAGAGTTTTGATTTTCATACTTAATGTTGCCCTACAAACTGTGGTGGGGTGCTCTTAGTGGTGACAAAACTTATTTAAAAAAAAAAAAAAATTGAAACTGCATTATCTAGAATGGCTATTAGGATTAACATATTACAGTAATATTTTCAGGGCCATATGTACCATATAGGCACATATGAGGCCATTCCAATGGTGGCAGTGGCCTACAGGTGCCTTCATGATAAACTTAAGGCCTCAAGCCTGCCATCTGATACATGCCGATAAAATTCGGCAGCAAAGCTGAGGGGGAGGTGGTGGGGCTTACCTTCCTCTCCAATTGGACATGAGCCTTTTGTGCATGCTCCTATATCTGGTAGAAGGGGTTGAGCCGAGGTCCCTTGAATATACTGCAGTAATTGGACACTGGACCACTATAGAGTTCCAGCTGTGCACAAGTAAGTCGCTACATTTAACAGCAGGCTGTACCTTATAGGAATGCAGTAGTTAAAAAGGTTGCACATCCCTTTGCCATAGTGTTTTATGCAAAATGCCACTAAATTCCCATTCATAGTGTAGCTTTTGAGTATGAGTTTAATTAGTATGGTTTTTTTATACATGTATGCTGCAAGGTAACATCCAATACTGAATGCTGGATTAAAGATTTTTTTTTTTTTTTTTTTTTTTTTTTGTATCATACCTGAACATAAATTCATACAGTTCTTGCTTTGCTGTCCTTCTATACCAGGTGTATCTGAGGGAGGCTCCTTGGCCATCTGCTCAAACTGAAATCCGTACCATCAGTGCATACAAGACACCCAGGGACAAAGTACAATGCATATTGCGCATGTGCTCAACAATCATGAACCTTTTAAGCCTGGCCAATGAGTACTCTGTCCCAGGAGCAGACGATTTTGTTCCTGTGCTGGTGTTTGTCCTTATTAAGGTAAGAGATATGTCAAAAACACATCTTTGCTTTACGACAAGTTAATTTATGTAATAACTTGCAAACTTCCACTTTTCCAGGCTAATCCCCCCTGCCTGCTGTCAACGGTGCAATATATCAGCAATTTCTATTCAAATCGACTCACCGGTGAAGAGTCCTACTGGTGGATGCAATTCACAGCTGCCGTTGAGTTCATAAAAACCATTGATGATCGCAAGTAAATCTCAGACCAAGCTGTAAAAATGAAGTGGCCGCTCTTTCCCAGGTTTTGGCGTCACAGCCCCACGCCTTGTATCATAACTGTACAGACAAAGGGGGTAGTAGTTTTGGTCTTTTACTCTGGGAGGGCCTACAATTTATTGCTCACTAGTAGCTTGCAGACCTTTCTGATTGCAAAAGCAGTCACGTCCCCATTAGAAATATTTGTCCCCACCAATGCAAAGCCAACTTATAACCCTTCCCTCTTATAATGCTGCTTCATTTTAAATGATACCTTTACTAAACAGAAAATTACATTTAACTTGCTGACGTGGATGTTTTGTTTAATTTAACTTGATATATATATATTTTTTTTCTTCTTCTTAGGATTAGGTAAGGAATGAAAAAGGGACCATGTATTAACTATTCTTAGCAAAAGAGAAAAAACATTGCATATATTGCCGGATTAGCACTGTAGTTAAATTGTTCCCTAGGGATCATAGGCAATAATGCTGCGTAGTTGACAATTTCACGGGAGGGGTTGAAGTGTTACGCTGCTCAATCACATTTGCTACTTCTTTTAAATGGACACCAAATACCCTGTTTTATAAATTCTAAATATTTATCCCCAGAAAAGTCCATTCTGCGTTGGTTGTGGGTGCTGATAAGTTTTAACAAAGTTACATAACTAATGTCACTATTGACCTGTGTCCATATCTTTTGCAGAGCGACTCTTTAGGGCAGATTCGTGGGAGATTTAGTCACCTGGCAGTTCGTCGCCCCGAAGAAGAGGCGATTAGTTGCCAGGCGACTAAATCTCCCCGAATCTGCCCGTGTGCCCCAGCCATTAGGCATCAGCAAAAGTTCAACGACGGGATTTGGATCTAAGGGTATAAAGCAAGCTTTGAGCACAACTATTTTGTATGTCTTGTCTGAACCACTGACTAAATTAATAATTTGATTCCATTTTGAAAGGAATCATTCTTTCCAATACGAAATAAGATGTAAAGGTTTGTTAAGCACAGGATTTAATGAACTTATAAATTGCCATCACCTTGCAAACCGGAGTGGTAAACTATAGATACGTTATTCGCAATAATGGAGATTTTTAAAATGGAGGTGTCTTCATTTATTAAATAAACATTTTTCTCAGACTGTGTCAACAATTCCTCCTATTAGTGGAAGGTTGTTTTGGTCATGACACAGTAAAATTAGCTTTATTATTGGCTTTTCGTTAGTTTTAGACCAGGTTAAATGCCCAAAACAGAGATGTTTTGGTATGCTTTATATTACTTGTATCCCTTCTAATTGCTGGCCGACTAGAACTTGTTCCGCCACCAGAGGGTGCAAAATTCTTTTCAAGAGGCTTTGCCAAAAAAAAAAAAAGACTAGAATGCAACAATCAGTACTCTTAGGTTATCCATATTAATTGTCCTTATAAAGCATATGCATCAGGCAGGGGACTCCTGTTTGTGGTCAGGCTGAAAGTTTACAATTCATGGGAATAGTAGTTTTAAGCTTACCCTAACAATTGTAGTCACAAAGCCACCCTTGATGTAAGGTTGCATTTGAGTATTAACACTTACACTGCTGTCATAAATAGTGTGGATGGAGACTTAATACTCCTAACGTGCACCATGCTACAGACCTTTTATTTATTGAAATTATTGCTGCAACCTGGCTAAAAAAAATTTGATTTTGTTTTTTTTTGTTTTTTTTTAACAAGCCAATTAGATGGGTGCAAATAAGATTTTGTTTTAAATTATATTTAAATGAACAGGCTTATTGAAAAGGAAGGCTCCATTTTCAACAGTACACTGATTTTATTTTCCAAAAGAGCAATTGTTTCCTGCCGAAGCACTTTCTGGATGGAGCTAGTCAGGGCTTTAATCCTTCAACTATACTTTAAACAGGACTTAGGGCAATGGAACATGGAGTGATTGGTTGCACTTTGCCGTGGAAGGTGGCAAAATGCTCATAATTGCCCCTCCATTGACTTAGTAAATAGTAATTGGCTGCATCCTCCCATGGATCGATTATCACTCGATCCATGTGCTGTCGATATAATAAGTGCACAGCTGACAAGCATTCAGAAGTCTGTTATTAGTCTATTGGGCAGCAGTTTACAGATTTTAATATAACCGTTTATAGTAAACGTAAAGGTGTTTTTTTTTTTTTGTTTTAAATTTTTAGTTTTCTTCTGATAACCATCCAGGGCCTGTTGATCACCCTGCTGTTGCCAGTTTTTATTACCCATGCAATAGCATACTGTAAGAGTCAATATATGGAGAGTGGAGCTCTTCAGAAACAAAAGGTCATCCGTTAATAACACAAAATCCATGCAGTAGGTTTGCTTTTCTGCTGTAAAATATATTCTTTTTAACTATTCATAATGAAATAAAAACTGACGGGGGAACACGTTGTGACTTTGTTTGTGTCATTTCACGTTGATGACTCTTGTTTTCTTTGCAGTTAAAAAAAAAACAAAAAAAAAAAACCTCATCTTCTACAGTTAGCATAGACTGGAGGCACGGTGCTTGGAAAAAGAGAACAAAACTGCTGCAGTCCATCTTTCATAAATGGCCAGAAAATGCTTCATAATGTATTTTGAACTTGCTTTTGAGGAGTACTTGTATATATCAGTGTTTCTATGATGGCCACAGATTTACATAGGAACATAGTAAGTTAGGTTGAAAAAAGACACACGTCCATCAAGTTCAACCTTTTAAGTCAGTATATAACCTGCCTAAAAAAAAACATTTGAAGCCTCTCCAATTTGCCTCAGAGAGGGAAAAAAATCAGACCAGTCCCTGGATCAACTTGTACTATGAGCTATCTTCCATAACCCTGTATTCCCTCACTTGCTAAACACTATCCAACCCCTTCTTAAAGCTATCTAATGTATCAGCCTGTACCACTGATTCAGGGAGACAATTCCACATCTTCACAGCGCTCACTGTAAAAAAAACCCTTCCGAATATTTAGGCGGAACCTCCTTTCTACTAATCGGAATGGGTGCCCTCTTGTCAGCTGGAAAGACCCCTATATATATATATATATATATATAGTTATCATATCACCCCATAAGATTTAATTCAGGAGTTGGCTTTGTGACCCACAAATTAATTATGCAACTCATTTCAATTACTATTTTCCTTTGTAGAAAGAAAAGTCACTGTATTAATGGGGATCATGGAGACCCACCTCCAAACAACATGGAGTACTCCCTCCAGACTGAGTTGGCAGTTTACTGGCTGGTGTATGGGGCCCACCAACAGGCCTGTCCGACCAATATTTGGCTGAAAATTGCCTGGATATCTTTTAGGCAGGTTAAAAATTACTGGCACAGTTGCGCATTGGCACGCAGATGTGGTCCTTAACTGGCTGGTCTTTGTAGGTCTCCTGTATGATCCAAATCAGCCAATTTAATGTCGTCAAACCTTTTGCTTGTTCTGAGTTTCAGATCTTGTTCAATAAACAGGGATGACATGCCAGACAGTAAATACAATAAATATACACAGTACACAGAGCTCATTTAAGGACACAGAGCTTAAGTGCTATATGGTAAAATACACAGTAGGAAGGAAGTCCCTGCTTACAGTCTAAGTGGGTGGGTGGCTAACATACAGGCACACATTGAAGGTGGAAAAGTGCACAAGGTAAGGGGCATTCTCCAGTAGGTACCAGGGCTAGCCTAATGTTCTAGGTAACCAATAAGTTTCCTGTGTTGAAATTGGCCTTGTACAGGAAACACTGACATCCTTGTATTCCTCATTGTGAAATGTTCAATTAATTCTATTTAGCAAAAGTACTTAGCAGGCCCTAGACTTATATCTGCATCACGTGATCAGGTTGTTAATCTGTTTTCATCGAAGCCCTGTACCACACGTATACAAGTGTTTATTTGCTTTGTGTACTTTGTGCGTTGCGTGATATCTAACAAGGAATCTTTTCCTGTTTCGTAGCAGAAATTATATTCCAATTAGGTGAGCAAGTTTAGATTTGAAATATTTGTAGCCAAATTGGATCACAGCAAAGAATGATGGGTGCTGAAGTGATTTAAAAGTAAGTAGCTTGGCTTTCTTATAATATTCACTTGGGGACACTACTGTTTTTAGCTCTATTATGCATTTATAAAGGGCCATTTTTACTTATGTAATATTAGGAACATTTTAGTACCCAGAGGAAAATCCTCCCTCTTACTTCAGTTGCGGCCAAAAATATTGGAATAAATAAACACAAATGACTCTAAGATAAACTGATTTACTGCAAAATAAACTTGAAGTTTACAAAACCATGTACCTTATGTTTCCCTATTAAAATTACAGAGATTTGTTACTCCATTTAGAGCCTAACATATCCATGCTGAAAATCTAATTGTCAAATTTATTGACACAAGTTTTTTTTTGCATTTCAATTTTAAGGAAAACGAAGCGCTACGTGTGCCTGCCCCCAGGCGATTTTCATTTTAGCTGGCGGAAGGCAGATTGGGTAGATTAGTCGCTGCGAAGAAGAGATTTGTGACCTGGCGACTAATCTCCCCGAATCTGCCCGTGTGGCCAGACCATAAAGTTCCAGCAGTTGATTTAGTATCCTTCAATATAAGTGATGCAAATAATCATTTTTTTTTCTCTTGCATCAACTTCAGTGGATTTTGGCCACAGTACCACGGGCCTGTACATGGAAATACAGGAAGGGTCAACCAAAAGTGTCTAGTTACCCAACCCCTTAGGGCAGTGGCATAAAATTCAATATCATCAATATCAGGTAGCCTGATCACACCACATTAGCTTCTATGGCAATAGCATAGAAAGCAGCCCTAGTAGCAAACCTAGTTTTTTGTTTCCAAGTGAAAAGTACCTGACAAACACTTTTTCTTCTATTTCTTTCAAATGATTGCCGTAGGAGTGGAATTTAATATGATGCTGCCCCTTGCCAGGGAAGAATGTTATTTCACAGACAATGGCTAAGGATATTTGCAGTTAAAGGGCATATCGAACATGTTTATAATTGATCTTCAAACCCTAGTGCCTGAGATTCTATTAGTCACACAGTAGGGTAAAATTCATTCTTTGGAAAACCCTTTTAACCTCTCACCTGCTGATTGGACAAGGGTGGGTTAATGGAAGAGTTGATGAAAGGAGCAGATGAAAGCCTGACAGGTGATTATAATAATGATGGCCCCACAGGAGGGCCTTTTTCAGCTGAAAGCCGCACGCAGGAAGCAAGATAAAGATAAATGAAGATCACAATTAAAGAGCTACAGGTTCTGGAAGGACCCAGCTTCTATACTCTGCACCATATGCAGAAAAATCATCATCATCATCATCGCAGCCAGCAGCTGCCCTTCGTTAGCAGCATGCACATTGAACCGAGAAGGCCCATTAAACTTAACTACCTATAATTAAAATCACCACGTCTTATGCTACGCTAATGAAGCAAGATCTACTATGTGAAAGTTATAAAATCATTTGACTATCGGTCCATCAGAGATTTGTTTGTTGATTAAAACACAAACTATTCAATAAAGGGACTTAGCAGTTATTTTATCTATACCAATAAAAGCTTCCTGGCCGTTCTGTAACATGGTGAAACAGAAGTTTACTTATTGAAATGGGCCAGTTTTCAAACATAATGCTGAATTGTGCAGAATTGATTTTGGAGTCTACTACAAGTTGCAAAAGAAAAGGGAAGACCTGTTTAGTTGCTGTTGGCAACCACCCTTATGCATTTTATCAACATTGCCCTGTCATTCCAAAGCTGCTATGTTTTACTACTATTGTATATACAGTGAGGCTTATTTACCAAGCCAGCATTGATCTCTATATACTGTAGTGCCTTCTTGGTTCTTAATGTTTCTTCAAAGGTATTATAACTGGTGCAGCAGAACATATGGATTGGAGGAACCCTACAAAGGCTTGAAGCTGGTTACAGGATATCAAGTGCAAAATTAATAAAATAAAAGGAAAGGCAAATTCTCTAGGGGGTCTAAGCTAAGGATGCCTGTTAAAAGTAAGATGGAAGAACGGTTCTGGAAAAAAGCTTAGCACCTGGATTCACTGGGAGTGCCTGCCTTTGTTTCCTTGCTATATTTCTATAATGTCCCCTTAGTTATTTGTGAATTATCCTTTTAAAAGCTCTTTGTCTTCAGATAAAACAGCCTTATTTTATGATAATCCTCCTTAATAGTTTATTGGATCCATCCCTTTTAACAATTTAATGGCAGCTCACTCGTTTCCTTTCCAAGGACTAGTACCCAAAACTGCACTGCATATCCAAGTTGAGACCTCACCATGGATTTTTAAAGAGGCAAAATTATGTTTTCATCCCTCAGATCAATTTTTTTTTTTATATACAAAATATGCAGCCTCAGAGGCCCTCCACACCATCCCCCCAGCCGCAAAGTCCCCTCTGCACCCCCCCCTCCGGAGTGTGAGCACATGCGTAACTGTTTCCAGTGCAGGGAGCAGGTCTGGGCCGGCGGCAACCAAAAGAGCCTGGGCCCACAGGGTTTTTTCCCATTGTCCCGCTGGCCCAGTCCGACCCTGTGTAGGAATAGAATAGGAATAGGACAATGAGGAAGCATTACCAGTATGGAGCTTGGAGAGCATATAACTAATAGAGAACTAGTAATATTACTACATGATATATATGAAAACTCCACCCAGAGAATTTTAAAACATTTTATTTTTAAATTCTAAGCAATTTCATTTACAAAAAAAAAATTATTTGTGAATGTAGTTACTCCTGAAAGCTGCTCCTGTATTTTACAATTTTTACAAAGAATTTTAAAACATTTTATTTTTAAATTCTAAGCAATTTCATTTACAAAAAAAAAATTATTTGTGAATGTAGTTACTCCTGAAAGCTGCTCCTGTATTTTACAATTTTCACCACTTCTTTTCCTGACTGCATTGGTAGTCAGCGCTCCTCCAGCCAAAACTTCATTTCCCACAGTGCTTTGCATGTTCTATAGAAGTAAAATTACAGAAAAGTGCTTGGTATTGTGGGAATTAGAGACTTGGCAGGAGAAGAGCTGACTTCTGATACTTTGTTTCTGTAGTCAGACAAAATGAGAACAAAGTTAATTAATTTACAAAAATCAAAATTAATGTATATTGGAAAATTGATCAGACATATATTTTCTTTCATTATTTGAAAATAATTATTAAACTGTGATGCAATATATGATTGCCTTTTGTGTGTTATTTGTCTCAATCTTTTGCTCGTGTTATGCATAATACAAACTAGTTCAACTCTAACATTGGTGGATTTCATTTTATTTTTCTCACATAGATGTTGCCTTAAGCTGGCCATACACTGTCAGATCTGCATGTTTGGTTGAGGTTGTTCGGCCCAATTTGGTGACTCAGATGCTGGACCAGATTGGACTGATCAGATCATTGGCTCAGGGGTCAATGACTGAAACATACAAAGGAGCCTGAAGTTCCATCAGGTGAAGGCCACATCAACACCTCAATGTGGTTCTCATCAGGTGGGAAAATCAAACCTGCCCCATACACAGGCCATAAGCTGCAGACTAAGTCTACTAAGGCCAAGTTGCAGCTTTTATCAACCCATGTTCAGCCACATTTAGACACTGACAACTTAGGAAAAACACAGTCGAATGCATTTAGGTATTTTGCAGTGTTTTATAGCGTCCTAGGGACGTGTTCCTTAAATATGATAATAGTATTTTTAGTTAGACATCTGTTTATAAACACCAGATTCCCTCAATATTGTCTCTAATGTTGTGCCTATGATTATAATTGTTTAATAGTTTTTATGAAAAATATCTGGTCATTTGCATGGATACCCACTAAATAAAGTGCCTTCTGAAAGAACAAGATCACTGTCTCAAATTGCTTAGTCCCATTGGACCTCAAACGTACTTCAAAAGTCATCTGCTAAAGATAATACCCCAGAGGTCTTCCGATCCCATGGTACTCTTTAACGCCTAAAATGTATCTGAAACCTTGAGCTACACCCAATGAGCCATGCAACCAATTCCCTGATATAGCCCATTAGATAAATACTTGATTGATGCAGTTAGGTTGCAGACAGAGGTGTCTTGGTCCATTAACTGGTACTGTAAACCATCAGGGCTCATGATTTAGGTTTACCTTGCAAAGTACTTTTTTTTTTTTTTGTTAATAAAGTCAAAAAAGCCATTGTCTTTCTTAAAAATGTGAAATAAGTTGAGACTTTTGTACCTTGTAATACTTATATAAACTGAACTTAAACTGTTTTTCTAAGCTGCCAGTATGGTTTTATAATTTTGCTCAATGCTTCTTTCCCTTGCTAGTATCTGCAAACCTACATTATGATGGACCTCTTATTCAACCTACAACTTAAGTAATTGTGGCAGATGATTGGTCATGGTAAGAAGAGATAATCTGTTTCTTTTTTTCATTATTTTGCAGATGGAATTCAATAATAAGATACAGTGTGTGTGTGTGTGAATATGGGACTTTGATGTCATGCAGAAATATCTGTACAGTTGGCCAATTCTCATTAGTGATAAGGACCAGTTATTAAATTGTCAGTGAGGTTAATGAGAGTGGCTCATCATCAACCCTCCCTCCTGTGTTTGGATAGTCTTAATCCTCCCTCTATGTTTTATAAGTGGATGATTAGTAGGCAAGTGTATTACTTTAAGTAGCACCTAATGATGAGGAAACCAAACAGTATAAAGAATGGATAATATACAGCTATTTACACATTATCATCATCATGAGATCTTGTAATATTGAAGTTAGATCTGTCATCGTTTTTATTTTAGTATAGTATGATCATCCAGTCAGGTTCCCCAGAAATGATAGATGGACAAGAGCCACCTGGACTAGAGAAGGAAGATTTTACCCCTTACTTCTAAATAAATAATGATATTTACTGGACCATAATTTAGAGGCATTTTTACTTCTATACTACACAAGTAGACAAACAGTGTAAACCTGTTGTTTACTTTGAAAAATTAACCAGCTAGAGCATTTTGTACATTGCCCCTGATTATAATTTAAATTTTAGGCCTTGCACTAACTGCACAATGTGGTAGTTGGCCAGTGTCAGACTTAAGACCCTTGGACCCACCAGGGTACCAGATCTCCAAGGCTTTAACAGCTACCCCCCCCATGCCACCAACCATCCTTCAACCTCCCACTGCTGCCGACCAAAATACTGCTGCAAGCCCAATATGCTCACACCCACCGCTCTATGGGGGAAATTTACTAAAGGCCGAAGTGGCTAACGCTGGTGAAAATTTGCTGGCGTAATTTTGCCAAAGAGATAGACTCTGGCACAATTTCGCACTCTAATGCCAGGCGAATTTTTGCTCTAGAGAAAGAACGTTACTACGTTGATTCTACTGACCGTTACTTCTATCGCCAGACTTGCCTTCGCCACCTCAGACCAGGTGAAGTGTAATAGAGTAGGTAAGAGTTCCTCAAAAAAAAGTTGAACATTTTTCTAAGTCCCAAAAACAGCTGGCTTCTTTTCCTTTTTACAGGGTGATAGGCTGAAAAAGATGGAAATTTTTGTGGTACCCTCCTTCCCCCCCTACATTTGATAACATATGGCACCTAAACTGTGGGCACATGTGTAGGGCAATATAACAACTCTATATCTTATTAAGGTTCCCTGGCCTTGTGCAGTGTAATGTATTTGCTGCAGCATATACGGCCATTGTACTTTAACAAATGCAATTATTATGCAAATTAGCCAACGCTAGCGTAACTTCGAACTGCTGAGCATATTTTCACTAGCGCAACTGCACCAGCGTTCGTTACCCTGTGTGCAACTTCAGGTCTTGGTGAATTAGCGTTGTCCAGGCAAATTTATGCCTGGCGAAGTGCTGCGATGTGTGCAAAGCGAGCGCTGGCGAATTTTCGCCAGTTAGTGAATTTGCACCTATGGATCAGGGGTGGCAGGGCGCACTGAAAACTCTCCCTGTACCACAGTGGGCCAGTCCATCACTGTAGTGCGCTTTGAGTAGTTGAACACCATTCCGTTCTATTGGGTGTTAGAGCTCAGCAGAAATGCCGTAACTGGTCATAATAATGTCTATATAACAAGTCAGTGGTTTCTCTACTGTAGGCTGTTTTTCTATCTTGGCCTGCTCCTTTAGTCTCTGACTTGATGGCATCTTGTGTGGACTGCAGTACCTAAGGAAGTATGCCTGTTGATTAAAATATCATAGAGGGAAAACTGAGCTGGTAATTCCACTTCCATATTGGAAAACACCTTGGAGCAAACAGTGCTTCAAAACAAAGAAAATCATGTTCACGCCAGAGAAAAAATTTTGGAAATCTGACAGTAGCGTGTATGCCAACATTTATCTTAAAGGGATGGTTCACCTTTAAGGTAACTTTTATTATGTTATAGAACGACCAATTCTAAAGGTGGCCGATAAAAGCTGCAACAGACCGAGTCAGCAGCTTATCCCGTGTATGGGGCCCCCCGAGGGGCTTCCCCCATCGAGATGTCGCTGAAAGTCGGCCAGATCTCGATCGGATGGGACTAAAAATCCTGTTGGATGGCGGCCGCATCTGTTCGTTGATGCGGTCCCGTGATCCGACCGCCCGTTCCCATTCGTTAGGATCAGCCTGATATTGCCCATCTCAAGGTGTCGCCAAACATGCAGATCTCTCCGTGTATGGCCATATTGTTATTGTTACTTTTTATTACTGAACCTTCTATTCAGGCCTCTCCTATTCATATTCCAGTCTCTTATTCAAATCAATGCATGGTTGCTAGGGGAATTTGGACCCTAGTTACCAGATTGGCTAAGACGCAAATTGAAGAGCTGCTGAATAAAAAGCTAATTAAACCACAAATAATAATGTGGAACTATCTGCACAATGCTGAACAATGTATTTTGTGCTGAAAGTTGAATTAGTCTGTCTATAGGGGTCATTTACAAATACACAAGGGGGCTCTAAAATGGACCAATGAAGAGCACATATTTAGACAACTCATTGAGGTACTTGCCTTTAAACATGCTCCTGCACTTCCACCAGGGGTGCTGTGCCAATTAGGCAAGTTGAGAAACTCACCTCAGGTGGCAGTGTTCCACTGGTTACCGTGGGTGGCAAAAATGCAGCTTCTGGTAACTTTAAGGGTAGAACTCCACAAGGTTTTTTCGTCGGATCGATTGACGCCCGACTACAAAACGCAAGCGACAAGTCAGATGGAGTCGCAGCACGTGAAGATATAAAGACTGTTGCACACGTGAAGATATAACGACTCTCGTGTCGCATTGGATGTACTGTAGTTTTTACTTGCGACTTTTTATTTAGTCCAAATATATCTTGACGTGTGCGACTCCATCCGACTTGTCTCTTGAGTTTTGTCGTCGGGCCACGATCCGACGAAAAACGCCTGCATCTCCATCCGACTTGTCACATTTCTTTCGTCGCCAGCTGCCGATCCGACAAAAAAAGATCGTAGAGTTCAACCATTAGAGCCAAATTCTCGGTTTTCAAATACCTTAAGTCTACTAGAAAATCATGTAAATATTAAATAAACCCAATAGGCTGATGTTGCTTCCAATAAGGATTCATTATATCTTAGTTTGGTTTGGACGCCTGCTCTACATCCGACTTGTCACGTTTGTTTCGTCGTTGGCCGTCAATACGACAAAAAACGCTCATGGAGTTCAACCATTAGAGACGAATTTCCGGTTTTCAAATACCTTAAGTCTACTAGAAGATCATATGAATATTAAATAACCCCAATAGGCTGGTTTTGCTTCCAATAAGGATTAATTATATCTTAGTTTGGATCAAGTACAAGCTACAGTTTTATTATTACAGAGAAAAAATTAATTATTTTTATAAATTTTAATTAATCAAATAAAATGGAGTCTATGCGAGTCGGCCTTTCCATAATTTGGAACTTTCTGGATAACAGATTTCCAGGTTACAGATCCCATACCTGTACTTCAATTTAATTAAGTTGATGGGGTTTTGTAATCCAAATAGTCATTCTCAATTATTCCACCTGAATGTCAGTATTTTTCATTAAGCGATATTTACCCATCGAATAAATTGTAATGGTTACTTGATTATTGTTGAATGTTTTAATTTATATTATTTCTTTAATAAGGCATAGCCATGTTTTTCCTAGTCTAGCTTACTCTGTAGCATAAAACAGGCATGATCAGTATTCCTTAACCTAATCACTAATTATTGCTTTAAAAACTTGCAGCCTGGGGTTATTAGTAAGCATAAAGGGATGCTGTCATAATATGCAATTATATTTGCATTCATGTTTAATATTGCATACATAATGAAACCGCGATGTGAAGTTTCTGCTATTCAAGTGATTCATTTTTCACAAAAGGTATTTAGTTGACAAGTTCTGTGGATTTGGTTGCATATATTCTCTTATCTTTTCTTCCATAGTTCAGCTTCTGCACTCCACTTAACTCGATTAACACCGGTGCTCTCCAATCTCTGGCTTCTGCACTCCAACATAAACCACGAACAAAGGGAGAAGCAATGTGGAATCCTTAGAAAGCTATGATCCTACTGAATTTATTGCAAAGCAGAAAACAAAGACTCAAGTATTTGGGGTCAACCCCCTTCCTCAGATGTAGAATCACCTAATGAAGGTAGTCGCGTCAGAAAATCTCGTGCTTTCAATTTATTCTTCCATTGTTCTTGGCTTAGCACTTCTCTGCTTTTGTTTTACAGTCAACAAAGTGCTTAACCAGGGGTATAACTTAAGGTGGCCATAGACGTTACAATTACGATATTTCCTGGAAAAGATCTTTCCAGGAAAGATTGTTTGTTTCAATACATACAGTATGTGTAGAGCTGAATTGTCAGATAAACAGATGAAAACAATAGAATAATGCCGTATCTAACGATTCAGCACTAACAATGGCCTAAGGAGTGCCTTTAAAGGGATACTGTCAAGGGAAAACCTTTTTTTTTTCAAAATGAATCAGTTAATAGTGCTGCTCCAGCAGAATTCTGCACTGAAATCCATTTCTCAAAAGAGCAAACAGATTTTTTTATATTCAATTTTGAAATCTGACATGGGGCTAGACATATTATCAATTTCCCAGCTGCCCCAAGTCATGTGACTTGTGCTCTGATAAACTTCAATCACTCTTTACTGCTGCACTGCAAGTTAAGGTGGCCATACATGGGCCGATAAAAGCTGCCGACAGACCGTGTCGGCAGCTTATTGGCCCATGTATGGGGGCCCCGACGGGCTTCCCCGATCGAGATCTGGCCGAAAGTCGGCCAGATCTCGATCGGATGGGGTTAAAAATCCCGTCGGATCGCGGCCGCATCTGTTCGTTGATGCGGTCCCGCGATCCGACCGCCCGTTTGTGAGAGCTAGGATCCGATCGTTGGGCCCTAGGGCCCACGATCAGATCTGCCCGATATTGCCCACCTTCAAGGTGGGCATATCGGAGGGAGATCCGCTCGTTTGGCGACATCGCCAAACGAGCGGATCTATCCGTGTATGGCCACCTTTAGAGTGATATCACCCCCTCCCTTTTCCCCCGAGCAGCCAAACAAAAGAACAATGGGAAGGTAACCAGATAACAGCTCACTAACACTAGATAACAGCTGCCTGGTAGATCTAAGAACAAAACTCAATAGTAAAAACCCATGTCCCACAGAGACACATCCAGTTACATTGAGAAGGAAAAACAGCAGCCTGCCAGAAAGTATTTCTCTCCTGAAGTGCAGGCACAAGTCACATGACCAGGGGCAGCTGGGAAATTGACAAAATGTCTAGCCCCATGTCAGATTTCAAAATTGGATATAGAAAAATCTGTTTGCTCTTTTGAGAAATGTATTTCAGTGCAGAATTCTGCTGGAGCAGCACTATTAACTGATTAATTTTGAAAAAAATATTTTTTCCCATGACAGTATCCCTTTAAAGTAGGGAAGCACCGAATCCAGGATTCGGTTTGGGATTCAGCTCTTTTCAGCAGGATTTGGATTCGGCCGAATCCTTCTGTCCGGCCAAACCAAATCCGCATATGCAAATTAAGGAAGGGGAAAACATTTTTTACTTCCTTGTTTTGTGACAAAAAGTCACGAATATGCACATTCGGATTCAGTTTGGTATTTGGCCAAATCTTTTGCAAAGGATTCGGGGGTTCGGCCGAATCCAAAATAGTGGATTTGGTGCATCCCTACTTTAAAGGCGCAGATCGACGAGCCAACCGATATGCAAATATTCCGTTGATATTGGTTGGCTAGTCTCCCATGATGCACGCAACAATTATAGTACAAATATTAGTTTTGTTCGATAATAACGGTTCATATATGGGACCACCTTAATAAAGGCCTGGCCTCTGCTGCTGACTTGGGAAAGCTACGGGACAACATATAGAAGAGCATCCAGCATTTAGATTCACAAGCTTACTTCTTAGGTGTGCATGCTAATTGATGTGTTCACCTTCACATCCATGTAGCCATTTCCAAGATAGATAGCAGCACTCCCATATAGCATAAAAACGCCTTTATTCCAAAATATTCATCGGGCACAGCTGTGTCCGATGAATATTTTGGAATAAAGGCGTTTTTATGCTATATGGGAGTGCTGCTATCTATCTTGGAAAAAGCTACGGGACAACCAAGGGACTAGGGCATCCTGTAGTACTTTAAAGCAATGGAGAAATACTTCCCTCCCACCAGTGGTTTAACTAGACCGGGCACCCCTGCAAAAAAATCTTCAGGGGATCGGGCGTGCATATTTGGTTCTTTACAACTCCATTCCCCACTCAGCCGTTTGCAGTGGGTGTTAGAATTTATGTCACAGGAGTAGCTGGGGACTACAGCAGACCCCATGGTCAAGCTAATCCCACCCCAAGTGAAGATAAATTGCACTTCTCTTGTGGCAGATGACATTTTCTAGCCTACCTTCTTACTAAACCAAACAATATCTATAGTATATGGTCGGGAGACATACCATGAAAATTAGTTATGTGCAATGTTATTGGGCAGTTTTATAGACTACAGAGTGATGTAAGAAAATAGGACTTCATACCAATGACAGTTTGAGAAACTGGCACATGTTGGCCAAGCGCTAAAAAGAAAACATATATAATAGTATTGTATCATATAGACTCCACTCATTTATAAATTAATTTACTGCCATTAATGGAAAAATGGAGTCGGTTATAGCAAAGCATAGATATGAGTGGCAATCCATACTGGCTACTTACCTAACAGACTGTAAATAATATCAGCCTTGGCATTGTCCCTCTGTGAGCCTAAACTCTGAATGGGGAAATCATTCTCTATTTCACTACTTCTCAGTCTCTGTACTCCCTCTTCTCCAAATTCTCTCTCTCTCTCTCTCTCTCAGTATTGTCCCTGCTGAGGCAGTGACCTTGATTCTATCTCATTTACATGGAGCATTTTTCATCCTGTGGAAATATTTCGTTTCGGGACCTTTCCATCATTAACTGAATTTACAGCAATTTCCTCATGTGTTTTCTCTAAGGGATTCTGCTTTGAGATGCACATTAAATCTCCATTAATACCTCATTATCCCGCTGATACGATTACCATGATAATGAGGCAGAAATTCTAATTGTCCCTGGTTCTTATTGTACAGTTCATATACCTGGCAACGCAGCAGCAAATGGAAAAAAAAAAAAAATAAGTAACTGTCAACTGTGTCTGACACAATCAAGTTATATTTCTGCTGAAACAGAAACCTGTGGTTTATTAGGCCCTAATAAGGAATTTGCCATTTAAAAAATTCTGCACTATATCCCGGAATGCTTTGGCGTCTTTGAGAATCTTGAAAAGGTGAGATTACCAATAGAAGAAATTTGTGTGTTAAAGGTTGACGTTAATTTGAATTGTTTGCTTTTTTTTAAGTAATGCATGGCTAGGGATTGGAGATGTGAAATTCTGAAGGTATGGTTGGTGATATAGGTTAGTAAGAGAAGAAAATAATAAGTGGAGAGGAGCAAGAATTATTTTGTGGTCATCCGTTTTTTTTGCTCATAGTTTGCCTAGGTTTTGTAACCAGCCACAAATCAAATTTTGTATTTATAAATATATTTTATATATCATAAGAGCTGAGAAGTGAATGCTACCTGTTGAATTGTTGCTATGAGTTACTAGACCAGTTTCAACTGTGCAGCTTTTATGACATTGTCCTCTTTATAGAACAAAGATCTGTGACCTTCAGCTGTGCCTGGCTCACAAGCTCTCGTTAAACTGATGCTTGAGACTAGTTTTGTTTTGGTTGGGGTCTTTTGATGGTTGTTCTTTTATTGAGTTTCTTTGGTTATTAGCTACAATATGTTGTCCTTCACCTATTGCTGTTGCATTCAAAGGGGTTGTTCACCCTCGAGTTAACTTTGGATATGATCTAGAGAGTGATATTCTGATTCAATTTTGAAATTGGTTTTGATTCATGTATATTTATATAAATAAGTATTTATATTTTTTGAGTTATATAGCTTTTTATTCAGTTGCTCTCCAGTTTACAGTCTCAGCAATCTGGTCGCTAGGGTCCAAATTACACTAGAAACATTGAATTGAATAAGAGACTGGAATATAGACTTGATTAGAAAGATGAGTAATTAAAAGTAGCAATTATAAAAACAATAATAAGGGGCATATTTATCAAAAATTCAAAAAGACCAAACGAAATTAAGTCGAAGTTTGTTTTGGGTCGAATAGGTCAGTTTTCGATCGAATAGGTCTGTATTCGGCCGAATACGAATCGAAGGAATAGTGCATTTGATTCAAAGTTTTTCCCATTTTTCAAAGTTCACTAATTGACTCCAAATCGGTTCTAGGAGGTCCCCCATAGGCTAAAACAGCAATTCGGCAGGTTTTAGATGGCAATTGGTCTAAGTCGATAAATGATAAATTGATAAATGATAAATTTCAATATTCAAATTTTTTTCAAATTCAAATCGAATTTGGACTATTTCCTAGTCGAACTACACAAAAAATAGCTTGAAATTCAAATTGTTTTCATCCGAAAATTCACCTCGACCTTTGATACATCTGCCCCTAAATGTGTAGATTTGCAGAGCATTTGTTTTTAGATGTGGACCATTTGAAAGCTGGAAAGAGTCAGAAGAAGAAGGCAAATAATTGTATGTATATTTTTATTTGTATAGCGTTCCTTGAGAGCAAAGCATTGTACAGCAAAACAATAAATTCGTAGTAACAAACAAGGGTTCATGGCTTTAATAAGTTAAGGATGGAGGACCCTACCCCGTGAAGCTTATAGTGTAAATGGGAGGGTAACTTACAGACACAATTCAGATGGGTATTAAAGTGCTGTAGGTTCAGCGAGTGATACTGTTATATAATTAAAAACTATACAATATAAATGAGGAAGACCTATTGAAAAGTTGCTACAATTAGGCCATTCTATAACATACTAAAAGTTAACTTGAAATGATCCTATAAACAGAATAAGAAATGAAGGAACTGCACTTCCAAGTATAGAACAGCAGCACAAGAGATCTAGAAAGGGGTCTAAATCTAAAGAGCAAGCCTTAAAGGGGTTGTTCACCTTTGTGTTATTTGTTGTATGATGTAGAGAATGCTATCCTGAGACAATTTGCAATTGGTTTTAATTCATCATTTGTAGTTTTTGAGTTATTTAGCTTTTTATTCAACAGCTGATCAGTTTGAAATTTCTATCTGGTTCCTAGGGTCCAAATTACCCTAACAACTGTGCATTGATCTGAATAAGAGACTGGAATATAAGAGATCCGAATAGAAATTTGAGTAATAAAAATAGCAATAACAATACATTTTGTAGTCTTACAGAGCATTTGTTTTTAGATGGGGGTCAGTGGCCCTGATTTGAAAGCTGGAAAGTATCAGAAGGAAAAAGCAAGTACTTTAAAAAAAAATGTACTAAACTAAATAAATAATGAAGACCAAATAAAAAGTTGTCATTCTATAACATAATAAAAGTTAAAGGAGAATGAAAGCTACCGAAGCAGTTTATTGGCAATAGATTAACCACAATAGTGCACGCTATAACAGTATATTTATTCTGCAGAATGCTTTACCATACCTGAGTAAACAGCTCTAGAAGCTCTCTGTTTGTTTAGGATATCAACTGCCATATTAGCTTCACTTCCTGCCTAATTCTCTTCCTGTTCACTCATAGCTCTGGGCTCACATTACAGGAGGGAGGGAGAGAAGCAAACTGAGCATGCTCAAGCTCTAGCCCTGGAGGTTTAAGCTGAAAAACAGGAAGTCTGATACAGAAGCCCATGTTTACACAATAGAAGGGAAGAAATACTGTGTTTCTTTTGACAGAGGATTCAGAGCAACGTTACTTTGAGGGTTTACTGGTGTATTTGTATAGACATTTCTGATAAAGCTTACTTAGTTTTAACCTTTCCTTCTTCTTTAAATTGGAGGTGAACCACCCCTATAAGGTCTGTGCATGCTGAAAGGCCCCAGTAAAATGCATGGAATCAAGCTGCCATAGCCAATAAATCAACCAAGAAAATGTTCATTCCCACATACATTTCTATCGCTGAAACCAACTTATCCAAACACCTATTATTTTTGAGCCAGACCTGAGTCAGATTGTCAGTATGTCGTCGGCCCTCTGTGATCCCCTTCTAAGAACTATGACATAGTAGGGACAGAAAAAAAGAGACAGGGATACCAACCCACAGCTTACATAACATGGTAATACTTGGATCTACTTTATCTCAGATGCATGCTGCTACACAGTGGAAATACGTTAATCCTGCGTATCTACTGCACATTTTCCTATATGGGACATGTTTACATTACAGGCACTGGAATCATATCCCATACTTCTAATGTACTGGACTGTCTCATCCTCAAATGGGGACTGATATTGCTTGGTAAAGACCCCCATCCCATAAATGAGCTTGCCTCAATGTAGGGGTCCTAGGTCCAGGCTCACATATCTTAGGGACATAACCCACAGCAAAACCAATTTAATAATAAAGTATGTAGAGTAAAACATATAGTCGATTTTAAGGGTACCTGTCACCCAGACACACACAGCTGTATAATAAAGGTCCTTTTAAAATTAAACATGAAATCCAATTTCTATTTTTTATTAAAGCATTCATAGCTGTTGTAAGCTCATTTAAAAATCTCAGCTGTCAATCAAATATTGTCTGCCCCTCCTCTATGCCTTAGGCATAGAGGCGGGGCAGACAATTACTTTCATTTTCCATTCAGCACTTCCTAGATGTCACTGCTCTCCACACATTCCCCCGTTCTCTGCACCGTTTAATTGTGTAGCCAGGGCATGGGGATGGACATCAGGTCCCCCATTCTAGTGCACGAACAAGATTCTGAGATGATGCAAGGCTTGCCTTAATAACAGTGTCCACAAAATGGCTCCTGCCTGCTTGATATAATTATGAGTTCCCAGACTGAAGGAAACAAGATTCAAATAATTGATATAGTGTAATTAAGGTTCATTGTGCTTGACTAATATTATAAAATAGGATTTTGAATAATTTTTTTGGGCGACGGGTCCCCTTTAAGGCTCACCTATGATAGAATGTAGTAGGCACTGACAATTTAAATTTTAGCCCCTTTCACTCTATCAAATTAAAACAGACCCCGGCCATCAAATAATTTAGTCCCTCAGCATACACAAAATGTGACAACTTTCACCTTGGTATGATGCCTAACATTTTAATTCAATGTTTTTTTATATACACGATTAGCACATTACAAGGCACCAAGTAATGAACATTTACCCTGTAAGTGTTTGAATTTAATGAAAAAGAACAAAGAAGAATATTCAACATGTATGAGAAATTCTATGCAAGGATATTTCATATGCTTAAAATGTATCAGCTGTCAAATCAGCCACTCGGATTATTTGGATGGTGGGATGGAACTGAGCAGAGATCAGTAGTGACTTTCTGGGCTAATAGTATTCTGAATGGATTTCATTCCAACACAATCTGCCTTCCAGCTCCATTCAGAGCAACTGGATTGCTTATTTGACAGCTGACACCTTGACGATTCTGGAAATGTTACAATTTCAAGTTATTTTTCAGCACACAATGATTTGTCTCCTGCAGAAGTGTATGATGGGTAAATAAGGGCTGTTTGTCCATGTAAGGGTATAAGGACATTTACAAGATCTTATGGGGCCATGAATCTGAGCAAAAAGTAATTTGTAATGTTAAAATTTGATTCTGCAACCAACAGGTTTTAGTATTTTGCCAAATCTTTTGTAGAAGATACTGTATGTTATTTAGGTAAATACTAAGGGGGTTACTTATTAAAGATTGAGTTGATTTGTACCCGAAAAAATGCAAGATTTTTTTAAACACTTTTTTTAAAAAAATTTAAAAACTTGAATTTGAGATCAAATATACAACTGGAGTTGGAACATAGCTCACAGATAGTCAGCGTGCTTGTCCTATAACTCCCAGCAACCCAGTTCAAACCACCAATTCATGTGAAATCATTGCACTCTGATCCCGCACAATTCCTTAAAATATAACTTTTAATGGGGATAATAGTAAAAATCTAAGATGCACCATATGTGAACAATTCACCCCAAGCCGACAAACCCACTGCGTTCATTAGCGCAGTGCTGGACCATGTCCATAAAAAACATGAACTAAAACCTGGTGGTCTTTAAGGAATTGTGTGGGATCAGAGTGCAATGATTTCACATGAATTGATGGTCTGAGCTGAGTTGCTGGGAGTTATAGGGCAAACACTCAGACTACAATCTGCCCCTTACCCTGACACACATATTAAAATATGGTAGAGTGACTCTCGCTTTCTCCACAACCAAAAGTGTATTACTTTCATCTTAAACAGTGGCTAAACAAATCGCCACTCAGCTTTGTTGACCTTGGGAAATACCAGAATAAATACACCAGTGTGACCATTTATAATCCTCTCCTCTCTACATAATATCACCAGATAAGTAACTAATAGGGATGTGCGGATTGGGCTTTTCCTGACCCGCACCCGCCCGCCACCTCCCCCCACCTGCGGCTTCCCGAGCCTGACTTCCGTGTTCCTTTTATAGACCTGCGCCGCCCCACTGATGACGCCACAAAAGGGGCAGGGCGAGAGGCGCACATCTATAAAAGTTCAACCTGGAACAGGCCATTTGGAAGGGGAGTATGAGATCAGACTGGGGTGCCCAAAGCCCACCGGGACTACTGTCCAGGGTCTCCCTCTAGACCCCCTGGCCTCCATACTCAACACGGCACGCTTCAGTGCACTGAGCCACGCGATGCGCATGCGCGCACGGAGCCCAAAATCGCTGTGCAGCTTGGCAAATTGCAGGAGATCTGGAGAGGGGGTCTGGCTCGGTGGGGGCCCATGAGGGCCCGGGCCCACCGGGTTTTTTCCCAGTGTCCCGCCAGGCAAGTCTGACCCTGGGCCCGAACCAGCACGACCCTCGAGTATCGGGCCAGCCCGCACATCATTAGTAACAGCTCTAAGATCCTGATTATTATACCTTTACATATACCTGTTAACCAGCTTATATAGATCACAGCTAAGCAAAATAATATATAAGAACCCTCCTGTGAATGTAAAAGTTGTAGAGGCTGGGCAGTAAAAATGGTGAGTTAGGGATATGTGACACATAACCAACAGCTTGATATAGTGTGGCAAGAGCTCCAATACATGATCTGGTTGGGTTGTGGACTTGACTTCACCCAAGGCTCTCCATGTCACCAAAACCATGACACTTTGTTAAAGTTAGGAGAAGGGAACGATCTGTGCCTCAAACTAGACAACACCCCCATAACCACGGGCACGGTCTTATTATTCAATAACAGTCATAACAATGTATTTCCCTTATAAACTTTATATATATATATATATATATATATATATATATATATATATATATATATATCTTTCTATTTTTTGGGGATGAATGGACACATCCCCCCCCATATCACTAAAATTACATTGCAGGTGTAGTTTTAAGATGCAGGGCCCAGGAGAGTTCTGGCCTCTCCGTAACCATAAATTGTGTCTGGTTTCTGTCACTTTCCCCCACCATACTCCCTTTCTGCATCAGAAGCAGATTAGAAAGAGGTTATGGGTAATAAATGTGTTACAGTTTGGTAGAAATGCTCTGAATCTAAATTGCTTTGGCTGCTGCCTCTTTATGGGATATACTGATGCAGGTCACAGTAGCCAAATATCCTATTTTACAAGTTTCTGGCTAAAGAACTGTTTGTTGGCACACACAGATGGGGATTATAAAATTCTCGCTGATTGCTCTGAGAACCGAACATGTTATCCTCGTGTTTTGGCAGCCTGAAAAAAAAACTCTCTAGTTCTGTTTAATGTTCTGCTCTTGGCAAATTCCAGAACACTAACACAAAAAGCTAAACTTGTTTTATTGCAGCAGAAATGGACAAGGTGTTTGGGAATGTATGTGAATGATGGAAATTCACTTGCAGACAATACATTCTGCATTTACTGCTAAACAAATACTCTGCTGCTTTCTGTATTGTAAATGGAGGAACATGAACAGTGGGGGATGAATAGGAAGAGGTGTAGAGAAAGGTCAAGTAAAGGTATAGATTAGAAGGTGTTATATAGGGAGATTGATGTATTATAACAGATGGATATTTATAGTTTGGTATTAATGATACCTGCTATGTTTCATGGCCACCTGCAATGCATGCTGTGGCCTGACACCCAATACTCCCTTTTTAACATAGGCAATTTCATTGCATCCCTTTAAAGGAAAAGAAATGCAGTAACCAACAAGGAATGTCAACTTGTTAGGCAGCCAACAGTGATTATAATTATTTATCTCAGACCTGGGCCGTTAATTCTCATTGCTAAAAATTGCACTGGCTCAGGAGTAGTATTCTGTTGAGCCCCAAATTTCCATCTTCTTTCTTTTCACAGGGATCCATTGGGTCTGCCCTGGGCTATGTGCATGCACAGTAGAGAAAAAAAGATCATATTTTACTCTACTTGTTTAGGTTTTACTTTACTGTGCCTGCACATGGTCCAGGGCAGCACTAAATCCCCAAGGCAAGAGAGAGAAGAAGGCGGCATAGTGCTTAGTAGAATAGTACACCAGGCTGGTGCAGTTTTGAGTAAACTGTTGCTCTCAGTGGCCTCAAAGAATGTGATGATTTTATTGATTTCCTGGCTAGGAAACTTTTTTTGGTTGCATAAAAACCTGGTGTATTGCCAAACAGAGCATCCTGTAGACTGCCAGTCCACATAGGGGTTACCAAATACCCTTTCACGTATTATTTGGCACCCCAGGGACCTTTTTAATGCTTGTGTTGCTCCCCATCTCTTTTTACATTTGAATGTGGCTCATGGGTAAAAAAGTTGGGGACCCCTGTCCTAGAGCCTTTACTGCAACATTGTATGTAATATAAGGCTCAACATTGGTCTACTACAATGTGTAGTAACCCACAGCACCCAACAAGACGTAAACAGGTGACCAGTAAATGCTACCTGCTGATTGGTTGCTATATATGACTAGACCTGTAATAAACTGTGCACCTCTTATTATATACCCCTTACGATTAATAAAATCTAATCTACAAGTTGATCCAATATATTGTACAATGTATTTAAAAAAGTGCAACAGTCTACAGAAGCATGCTTGGAACCTGAGGTTTTCCATATAAGGGGTCTTTGGATCACCATACACCATGGCTGCTAAAAGTCATTTAAACATGGAATAAGCTCAGTAGGATTGTTTTGTCACCAACATGGGGTGATCAAATGCAAGCTACGGTTCATTATAGAGAAAAAGTAAATTTTTTTTCCAAATTAGAATTATTTGCTTAAAGGGGTTGTTCACTTTTGAGTTAACTTTTAGGGGCCGATTCACTAACTTCGAGTGAAGGATTCGAATTAAAAAAACTTTGAATTGCGAAGTGTTTTTTGGGCTACTTCGACCTTCGACTACGACTTTGAATCGAACTAAAAATCGTTCGCCCATTCGATAGTCGAAGTACTGTCTCTTTAAGAAAAAACTTTGACCCCCTAGTTCACCATCTAAAAGCTACCGAACTCAATGTTAGCCTATTGGGAAGGTCCCCATAGGCTTGGCTAACTTTTTTTGATCGAAGGATATTTCTTCGATCGTTGGATTAAAATCCTTCATAACGTTCGTTTCGAAGGATTTTATCGTTCGATCGAAGGAATAATCCTTTGATCGTTCGATGGCACTATTTGCGCTAAAATCCTTCGACTTCGATATTCGAAGTCGAAGGATTTTAATTCCCAGTCGAATATCGTGGGTTAATTAACCCTCGATATTCGACCCTTTGTGAATCGGCCCCTTAGTGTGATGAGAGTGATATTCTGAGACAATTTGCAGTTGGTTTAAATTTTTTGTTAAGTTTTTGAGTTATTTAGCTTTATTCAGCTGCTCTCCAGTTTGCAATTTCAGCAATCTGGTTGCTAGGGTCCAAATTACCCTAGCAACAATACACTGATTTGAATAAGAGACTGCAATATGAATAGGAGAGGCCTGAATAGAAAGATGAGTAATAAAAAGTAGCAGTAACAATACATGTGTGTACAGAGCATATGTTTTTAAGATGGCAAATAATTCAAAACCTATCACTTTTAGAGTGGACTTCATGGGAAATGGCATTCCTGTAATTCAGAGCTTTCTGGATAACAGAAACAGAACTTGAATAAGGGATTCCATATCTATTCAATGCATATCCCCTGACTGACCTTCAGGCTGCTCCTGTCCCCTTCTTCAATCCCCCACTCGACGGGCCAGCCCAATAGCTTGGAAATGAATAAAAGAAATAGGAAGTGTCACTGATTGAATTGTATAGCAATATAGTTTCATTGATTGATTAGAGTGGTTAGATGAATATACATGGATCTGAGGCCATAAAGAGAAAGAATGATGGGACATTTTCATATTTATTTTCTGCTGTTTCTGATTAGAGACAACTCTGGCAGCCTTTGTACCGGCTTCTCTGTTTCCAACGGGTTAAGCTCCTACAAGCTGAAATCCATATAATCAACATTCACTCCCGTTTCCAAGTTTAAATTGAGCAATTGTTTAATTACGCGTAAGCAGCAATACATCCAGCACGTTATCTAAATCACCGCTTTAATTCCTGGACTTCCCAATCCAAATTGTTTTTTTTTTCTTTTCTTTTTTTTTTTTCTCCCTCTTTCTCGTTCCATCCCTCCGCATCATTAACGCCGGAGAGTTAATGAATATAAAAAGGGAAGAGGCTAATTATGCTTTAATTTACAATGATGGTGCCATCCTGGGACTGAGCAAAATCTGTTTTCAAAACAATTATAAAAAGCATTAGGCTCTGGTAAATAGAATCATTTTGTGCATCTGAGTAAATGTATGTGCTTTGTATATATCTGTGTATATATATATCTATATATATATATATATATATATCTATATATATATATATATATATATATATATATATATATATATATATATATATATCTATATATATATATATATATACACATCAACAAAAATGAAAAAGAAAAGGGTAAATTGTATGACTTTATTTTTATTTTTGGTACTTCTATTTTTTATTTATATATATATATATATATATATATATATATATATATATATATAGTTATAGTTATTTTTAGTTGTATTCATTTCAGGTTTAACTTGGTGGAAAACATATTGCCCTATCTTCTTGTACAGACCCAGCAAGCTTATAAGCTTTTTTAGGCCAAATGGAATAGAATTTGTCATACTTGGGAAGTTGGCCTTAAAATTCTAAATTTGCTAAGCAAATACTAAATGGCATATTTATTTATGGGAAGACACAGACTATTTCTCCAAAAGCAGAACCTTGAAGCAGGTCCGGACTGAGAATTAAAATAGGCCCTGGCATTTCAGATACACAGAAGCCCAATCAGCCCACATAGAGGCCCAAACAGCCCCCACCAGCCCACTAAATACTGACTTTCTATGGGACCTTATAGCAGCCTGTCTGGCATTTGCCAGAACCCACAGATTGCCAGTCCGGGCCTGCCTTGAAGTATTCTGCTCCAATTATTCAATTTCTTATTTTAGGCCTCGTGCTTGCCTTTCATAACTCTGCCCTCAAGATCATCCCTCCAGTGCCAGTTCAAGTTGTATTTTGCTTTGGTCTAACAGATTGTCCAGTAGGTTAATAGACCCTAAAATGTTTGGGTGAGCAGGCTCTTATCCAGATTCAGTATCAGTTGCTACCACCCCAATTTTGCAGAACTGCAGCTTTTAAGCTTCTGATATAATTCAGCATATCAAATAGCGTATCAACAGCGGTAAATAGCCTGCTAGAAAGCAATGGGATGGAAGATTGACCCTGTGGTCACGAAGAATCTTTTATTTAATGAAGTACCAGTGAACCAATGCACATAATACAGGGTTTGAAGGATATGGTAGTGGGACATTAGGTTAGAATTGGCACATGGTGACAAAGGAGAAATTAAAGAATGACAGATGAGCAAACTGAGGAAAGGAAGAAAGCAGTCTACATGAGAAGTTGGAGGTATTGGCACACTTACCATAGAATGAGAAAATGGCACACTAGAAAAGGAAGAGATATTGGCATATAGAGAGGAGTAAGAGGAGCAAAATGACAGGTAGGAGAGTAAGAAGCCAGAGTGAGAAACTGACAAGCAAAAAGTGGAGAAGAAAAAGATTTAAATACGGAGAAGAAAATGTAAAAGGAAAGCCTAAAAGGTTAACAGAAACAAAAAATTGCTCATAGATTTTTATAAAGCAAGGCAAGTTGTACCTAGGCCTGGTACATTATCCATTTACAATATACAAGTTAGTGTATTAGAAAAGGTTAAGTAACTAAATCCACCAAATTCTCTTAATTGAGAAGCAACTTTTGTTCTGAGCTAGTATCATTCCATCATGCAAATGGCTGTGCTCCATTATTAATGCATTTTGTTGCACCAATGATTTGCCCAGGGACATATTGGCCCACCCAGACACCAGGAGAAATCCTCAGTGGGCCTCGATGCTTCTGGCCTGTGTGTCACAGGTATGTGCATGTTGGGTGGGGGTAGTGGTCGTTTCCAGTCCAATACTACTATAATATGAGGGTTTTGCTTCCATTAGGAGAGCAGTGGTAGCTAGAACTTGCACATTATTGCTATCATCTCATCAAGCATATGTATAGCAAAAGTATAGAGCCTAAAATCTTAATGTAACAAACTGGTCCTTGTCTTTCTGTTTCTGAGCTCTAGGTGGCACAAAAAGCTAACTTTGCCGTGTGAAGGACTTTGAAGACAAAAGGACAGTTAATGTTATCCAATGGAGGAGTTGCTTTTGATTTCGTTATGGCTACAGTTGAGCTTTGTAGCTGTGACTTGGTTGATGCCAAAGACGTTAATTTTTGCTTTTTGTTTTATGTATTTGCTTTATTTTATGTATGCAAGATGTGTTACAAAAATGGCGCCATCACCCAAAAACTGTTTTTGTGTGCAGTGAAATAGATGTAACTTCTTTCAAATATGCATTTATTTAACATTCTCAATAGTTTTGCATCACTTTAAGATCTAATTGCAATTACAAGCACGTTTACGTGTTTACGGCTTTCTGGTTCTGACTCTTAAGGGTGGTGACACATAGGGTTGCCACCTGGCCGGTATTTTACCGGCATGGCCAGTAAAAATTATGGTTGATCACAATGTGATTAATAGGGAAAAAAGATAAATATACAGGACGGCCAGTATTTTTTTCCAGAAAAGGTGGCAACCCTAGTGACACATGCTAAGATTCGGGGAGATTAGTCGCCCTGCAGCAAATCGTCTCTTCTTTGGGCGACTAATCTCGCCTAAATGGCTTCTCATTGACTAGAATGTAAATCGATGGTGGGATGGCACTTGGAACACTTTGTTTTCAGAAGTTACCCGAAGTTTCCTCATGAGGCAACTTCGGAAGACTTCTAAGCGATCCAAGTGCCATCCCGCCGGCGATTTACATTCTGGCCGGCGGGAAAGCTTTTCGGGGAGTTTGGTCGCCCGAAGAAGAGGAGATTTTTCACTGGGAGACTAATCTCCCTGGAATCTTACTGTGTGTCACCACCCTAAAACAATGTAGCAGATTATACTCCAGGTCTGTTATTTGTCTGTTTGCTGCTACTTTGATACAGCAGTCAAAACCAGCAGTACAGAGAATAAATGTGATTTATGTATAATGGAAAGTTGCTAAGAATTACATTTTCTTTTATTATGCTAAAAACTGTTTTTGAATATACACACCCTTTGAGCAGTACTGTATTAGGAATCGTCTGACTGTGGAGGTTTGAATTACTTTTGGCCTGGGCTCAGGGCTGCCATCACTAATTATAAGGCCACATACTTTTAAATGAGCAGAGCCTTCCTTCCCCTGCGGGGCACTAGTCCCAATAGCCAACTAGCCTACTAATCTCCTGGGCCTCCAGGGGGTGCTGCCTTGCCAACAAGTAAAATGGGGTCCCAATAAAAAAAGCCCCTTGCTGCATGCATAAATGGTCTGTATTACACAAGGCCGGCCAGATCCGCACACTGCTAGTTATTGAGCTCATTTAACCAGGTGCTGCTTCAAGGAAAATGTATAAAAATGCAGAACAGGACAGCGCACTCCTGGGCTTTTTCAAAATGTCATAATTTATTCCATGTTTATTAAGAATCAACGTTTCGGCTCGTGTCTTGAGCCTTTGTCAAGATTAAATCTGTATTATATATTACTATATAATACACAACAGACATGAACATTCCGTAAAAAAATTTCGATTTGTGTATTATAACTAATGTACCCCCTGTTGCAAAATAAAAGGATAGTAAAGGGGTGGATCACCTTCAAGTTAACTTTTAGTATATTATAGAATAGCTAATTCGAAGCAACTATTCAATCGGTCTTCATTTTTTGTTTTTATAGTTTTTGAACTATTTTCCAGCTCGTTCCAGCTTTCAAATGGGGGTCACTGACCCCATCTAAAAAACAAATGCTCAGTAAGGCTACAAATGTATTGTAATTGCTACTTTTTGTTATTCAACTTTCTGTTCAGGCCACTCCTATTCATATTCCAGTCTCTTTTTTTCCAAAACAATGCATGGTTGCTAGGGTAAATTGGACCCCAGCAACCACATTGCTGAAACTGCAAACTGTGGAGCTGCTGAATAAAAAGCTAGATAACTCAAAATCCACAAATAATAAAAAATGAAAACCAATAGCAAACTGTCCCAGAATATCACTCTCTACATCATACTAAAAGTTAATTTAAAGGTGAACAACCACCTCTGTAGTTAAGCCCCGGCCGACAATATTGCAGGTTGGTGCAAAGTCACAGCTTATTAGCACTAGTATTGCACAGTAATAAATGGATTTATGGAGCAAGGTGAATGTTCATGTCCCTTAGTGCTAATTTAAAAAGTACTTTCATCCAGGGTCTGGCTGCGCTCCTTCTCTTACAACATTTCTTTCATTAGGTAAAAGTTGTTTTCTAGGTTTGCAGCCCATGTAATGTTTATTATTTAGAGTATTGGCGAAGGGCATGAAGAAAGTGATATTGTTATGTGATACAGAACTGTTATAGTGAGAGGCAGTTACATGTGCATGGAGTGCATATGCTAATAACAGAGTTATGTTAAGAATATCACTACAGCAAAGGCAATATATGCTTGGGATAATTGGAGGGGTTTGAGGCAAGTGTTATATAAAGTATTGCTCTGGTGATACTCTACCTAAACAAACCTGTGACTTTATTCGGTGCCTGAGTTCTCCCCCCACCCTCGGGACTCACTCCCAATTGGCCGGGCTCAGCACATTCAGATACGCCAAAGACAATAGGAAGACACAGTGAGTACTGTCTGTGGGGACGGGTAAAATGCTGAATGTTACAAAAAATAGAAATAAGATGCTCTCGGAGCAGATGTTTCCTCAGACACCTGGGAAGCCGAGGGAGATCACATTCTTACTTGAAAGCACTTGGCCATGTAACGCTGTCTTTAACCCCTTTTGCTGCCAGGTATACGTCCCTCGTAGCCTAACACTATGTGCTTGATTCATTCATATGTAGCACAAACGTGCCCCATGTTTACATGTCACATCTTCTGGTGACTTATCTGCTGCTGGTTCATACTGACAGGGTTACCATTTTGTGTCTCCCGGGACACAGCTGAGAGAAGTCCTCCATTTTCCCCTCAGGTTCTAAAGCTGTATTCAGTGCTGAGATGTATCTGGCGCCCATGGGATTTAAACTGCTGTTTGGCTACTGTGAAAAATGACTGTTGTTTTTCTATGAAGACTCAATGAATTCTTTTGAAGCAGCCAATAAGATACCTTTAAAATGACTTGGCTAGCAGAAAACAACAAACCTGGCCTTTTTGGCAAAAACAAAGCCTATCAGGTTAGAAATAACCTTACTAGAGACATTATTTGCTTAATAAACATTTCAGTCTCATTGCTATACTTTTCTAACTTATGTTATACAGGTATGGGACCTGTTAACCAGAATGCTCGGGACCTAGAGTCTTCCACATAACAGATCTTTGTAATTTGGATCTTCGTACCTTAAGGGTAGATACACACGCTGCTATTTCGGGAGATTAGTCGACCAGTGACAAATCTCTTCTTCGGGCTATTAATCTTCCTGCCGCTAGAACGTAGAACGGCTTCGCTTTGGCTTTCCGAAGACGCGCGAAGTTTCCTCATGAGGCGACTTCGGAAAACGAAGTGCTCCGAGTGCCATCCCGGTGATTTAGATTCTAGCCGGCAGGAAGGCTTAAGGGAAATTAGTCACCCGAAGAAGAGGCGAATCTTAGCGTGTGCCCTTACCTTTAGTCTACTAGAAAATGATGTAAACATTAAATAAACCCAATAGGCTGGTTTTGCTTCCAATAAGGATTAATTATATCTTAGTTGGGATCAAGTACAAGCTACTGTTTTATTATTTCAGAGCAAAATAAATATTTTTTTAAAAATCTGATTATTTGGATAATATGGAGTCTATGGGAGACGGCCTTTCCGTAATTCGGAGCTTTCTGGATAACGGGTTTCCGGATATTGGATCCCATACCTGTACTTTTAAAATCAGCCGATCCCCTGGCATCTAACGATAACAGGAGTCAATACATGGTATGGCCACAGGATGTGCAGGTCCTCTTCACTTGTTCATCTGGTGATGCTGCATGCCTCTTTAACCAAGGATCTTAAAGTAATTACAGCTCAATAGCACATAAACAAAAATAACTACAACATATTCAATTCTTTTAATTAGGGCATCCGTTACATTTCATGGTGAAACTGCTTTCTGCCTTGGGCAAATCATGACTGGGAAAGCAGTGAAAGTGTTACTACAAATACTAAATAATGAATAACGAACCCCCTCTTGTTAAATATAAGGATATTACAAGTTACCAAGGCGTTCAATGACCATATAAAAGTACAAGGCCGACGGTCAAGTGCTTTTATACAAGTAATGGTACTCCAAGGCTATTACAGGATATTCATGGCTCTTGTTTATTATATATATGTACATATATATGTAATGCTCACAACTTGTAGAGCGATGTAATGCTGCTTCAGTGTGGATCATATGGGCTAAATGCCCCCAAGTGTACAGTTCCCCTTTTATTCCATTTGACTTTAAAGGAAAATTCAACCCTAAACTAAAAAAAAACCCTACCCTACACTCGGCCTGCCTACATGAGGGCGCTGCTCTGTGCGCCTGCATGAAAACTTTTTTGTTTGTACAATCTGATCTGGAGAGGGGTCTGGCCCGGCAGAGCCCAAGGTTTTTTCCCGGTATCCCGCCGGGCCAGTCCCACACCGGGTGCAGATTCAGGAATCGCAGTTCACGGCAGCCTTTTTTCGGGTCTCTGGTAATCTGAGACCGGCGAAGTGGCACATGCGCAGTTGGGAGCAACTTCCTGCTTTGCGACAACTGCGCATGTACCGAAATAGACGAAAATCGCCGAATTGCCGGAAGAAGACACAAAGACCTGGAAGATGGCTGCCGTGAACTCCAATCCCTGAATCTACACGGAGGGGTAAGTAAAAAGTTAGGGGCATTTTCCCAGGGGGAGCAGCTAGGCTGGAGGGAGGAGGGTCTAAGTTGGGTAGGGGGGTAGGTTTTTTTTAGTTAAGGGTTGAATTCTTTAAAGGGAAACTAGTAGCACATAATCTGCCTTTGAGAGGGTGTCCAACTGGAGGCCAGGTCTGGACTGAGAATCAAAATAGGCCCTGGCATTTCAGGTATAGAGAGGCCCAAACAGCCCCCACCAGCCCACTAAATATTGACAGTCTATGGCATCTTACGGCAGTCCCTCTGGCATTTGCCAGAGCCCACAGATTGCCAGTCCAGGCCTGCTGGAGGGGCAACTCCCAGCAGAGCAAAGAAGGTGTTACATGCGACTAGAATGGTGGAGGAAGTGTGCTGTAGTTAAACTATACCTCTCAAGTAGTACATAGGCAACTAACTAGTTATTTATACAACATCCCAATTCAAAACGGTTATGCGGTTACCATTTATGAAGCTAATTGTGTAATTTCAGTAGAAGAAGTAATATAATGACTCCTCCTCAGTGGGAAAAGATAGTGCCTTTCCATTGTGGTCCCTACACTAGACAAGTACCGTGTGGGAACGGGATTGAGCTGCCCTCACTCACTGATCCTGATCTATACCGAATGATATCCCTACACACATACAGTATAGGAGTCCACTGAACCCTAATCTTGCACTAATCTCTTTGAATTGTGGTACAGAGAAAAGCAGCATTCTGCATATTCACTTACATTTGCAATCTCAAGTCATTCGGATACTGAGGAAGAAGAGAGCAGGAATTAAAAACAGAATGGAACCAGTGCTTCTCATGCAGGAATGTTTGCAAACTAAATTCTCACCTGTCCTGTAACTCTCGGAGAAAAGTTGTAGAGAATATCTTGGAATCAGAGTGACATGACAGAGTAGATGAGAATTGCTGTAATAGTCCCCGTGTCTGTCGGAAAATGTCACTTATGCAGAGAGGCAGCATTCTCCCTGGATGTGTGACAGTGACAGAGAACTTCTCCATTTGTCAGGAAATCTCCTGTATTTAAACTTTTCCCTTTATTCATATTGCTGTGGCCTCTTTCTTATTGTGAAAGGGCGGCAGAGATGCTCTGGCACATTTTAATAAATTCATGCAGTTTAGTTACCATAAAGTACAAGGTACTGTTTTTATTATAAGGGACCTAGTAGGTAAAATTGGGTTACTGTAATGTCCTACTGTAAAAAAATAGCTATATATATATATATATATATATATATATATATATATATATATATATATATATATGATTTGTTTGTGCCTTTGTGACCTTTTGGTTAAAGGAGAAGGAAAGGTTAAAACGAATTAAGCCTTATCAGAAAGGTCCACCTACATATACTGTATCAGACTTCATATCTTCAGCGTAAACCTCCTTGCCCCAGGCGTGAGCATGCTCAGTTTGCTCCTCTCCCCCCCCCTTCTCTGCTGTAATCTGAGCCCAGAGCTATAAGTGAACAGGGAGAGACTCAGCTAGGAAGTGATGTCACACAAGCTAATACTGCAGCTGCTATCCTAAACAGACAGAGAACTTCTATAGCTTTTTACTAAGGTATGGTAAAACATTCTACAGAATAAATATAGCATTCTATCTTGCAATATTGCAGCTAATCTATTGGCAATAAAAAGTCCCCGTAGCTTTCCTTCTCCTTTAAGGTAAAGCATAGTTTTTGTTTTTTAATTGGCTTAAATATTTTATACTTACTTCCTAGATATTGCCAGAATTACCATTCACTTATCACATCTATACATGCACAGTTAATTGGAAGATCCTCATTTATATGTCTGTTTATATTTATGAATAAGCTGACACACCGCCTACTCTTGCTCATGTCATGGAACGTGTTAAATTGTGGTTTTGGCTTTCTGCATCAATACATTTTCATTGTAGCATCCCTGTATTAGAAAGAAGAAACATCATACAAAAAATTACTGTTTCTAATAAATCACTTTAATGTACCTTTACCTCATAGGTTCCCAAATTGTGCAGGCCTATATTAGTGGTTAGTGGCCCAAACCTAAAAGGCCAATTAGACTGAGCGTTAGAAGAAATGCTCATTTACTGGCCAAGATATTCCTGGAACTATAGCAATGACTGATATGGCTATGTGGGTAAATCCAATTAAATGAGAGCTCTACCCAAAAAAGTGTTATTTGCATAATGAAAGTAAATGTAATTCTAAGCAACTATCCTATATACATTCATTACTCATTTTTAATGGTTTTATAAGTATGTGTTAATGTTATTGCCTTTAAAAGGAGTGTTTGTCTGGCTGTTTATATTCTCTTCACTATTGGCTCTGACTCTTTAAACAATGTAGCAGAAATCAGTTCTCCTCCAGGCCACCTGGGTTCAGCTGTATTGTTTTAGAAGTCAGAACCGACATTGCGTTATGAATAGTGATGGACGAATTTATTTGGCAGGCATGGATTTGTGGCGAATTTCCACGTTTCACCGCCCACTAATGTTTTCGCGAAACTGCGGCAAAAAATCAGAGCAACAAAAAATAAATTGCCGTGGTGGCAAAATTGTCGGGCATCAAAATTATTCGGCTGCCCATTGACTTTACTGCATTTGGACAAAATAGTCGCATGTATAAAAATTGACACTCGCATCAAAATTATTTTACATTGACTTCAATGCATTTCGAATATTTTCATCACTAATTATGAATACCTGAAACAATTAAAATATTAATGGACGTTAGAAAGTTGTTGGAGAAGAATGTCTCCTTAAAGGGTAGGACTACAAAACGCCGGCAACAAATCGCATGCGACGGAAATAATGTAAGTGAATGCAGTGTCGGATGAAGTCGCAGTGTTGATCTTATGTGACACGGCTGTCGGATGCAGACGCTGCGTCTGCATCCGACAGTCGTGTCGCATCGGATTAACCAATCAATCAATAAGATGCTTACTTTCAAGCAGCAGACCAGTGACTGCTACATGCTAATCACTTCCTATGGTTTACTATAATTTTAAGACACTTTACAACTCTTAGGGTAGGACTACACGGACGTTTTCAGCGCAATCCAACATGCTGCAAAAAAATCGGATGAAGTCGCATCGTTGATCCAACTCGACACAACTGTCGGATGTAGACGCTGCACCTTATTCCGTCGCATGCAATTTGTCACTGGCGTTTTGTCGCAGCACATCGGATCGCACCAAAAACGTCAGTGTAGTCCTACCCTAAGTTAGAAAGTGTATTAAAGTTCTAGTAAAACATAGGAAGTGATGAGCATGTAGCAGTCACTGGTCTGCTGCTCGAAAATAAGCATCTTATTTGTTGATTGATTGATTGCTATGGGTTGCCAAAGCAAAGCTGGAGCAAACCAAACAAATATTACATATATATATATATATATATATATATATATATATATATATATATATATATAGATATATATATATAGATATATATATATAGATATATATAGATATATATATATATATATATATATATATATATATATATACACCACAGGTCTATTGCACACCCATTGCTTTAATCAGAGCTGGATGATGTTGCAGTGCCAAACAAACATCAATCTGTGTGATATGTTTTAAACTTTGTAAATAAAGAATTGAAGTTTTAAGTCCAGTGTGTATACCTAAGAAATTATATATGTTTGTGTGTGATATGCATGCCTGAGTAAGTAAGTAAGTTTTATGTTCTTTAACTCTGATTTGGCATTTAACTGCATTTGTGTTGCTAGAGTCAGTGACCCAAGAAAGAAGGCAGTGGCCAAATGACTGAAAGATGGTCAGAAAGGTACAAAAGAAACATATGTAATGTGTAGAATGAACCTAGTGAATATTGTCTATTATAAATGAACTTTTAGTGTGTTGTACAGAGTAATATTATGGGACTATTTGCAACTGGTTTTCATTTTTTGTTATTTGTGGGTTTAAGCAGCTCTCCAGTTTGCAGTTTGAGCAATTTAGCTGCTAGGGCCCAAATTACCTTAGCAACCATTTGAATGAGAGATAGGAGATGGCCTGAGTAATAAGTAATAAAAACTAGCAATAACAAAAAAAGGCTTACAGAGCATTTATTTCTTACATTGGGTCAGTGAATCCTATCTGAAGGATTGAAAGAGTCCACAAAACAAATTATAAAATGATAATAATTATTGTACGATGTAGAAACTATTGTTGGAAATAATTTGACACGGAATAAAAAATTTATTGAAACAGAAAACGATAATAAAAAATGAAGACCAATTGAAAAGTTGCTTGCTATTCTATAACATATTACATACTAGTCCTCTGGTCTGTATAGTTGGATGAGGGTGAAATCTTCTCATATTTGGCTTCAAGACAATACTATAAGGTAGATTTATTAAGGTTCAAGTTGTTCATTTCCATGAAAATTCGAGTATTCAAGTTGTAAAATTCACATTTTCAAGGTTAAAAAAAAAAAAACCTGAATCGAGTTTTTATTAAAAAAACTTGCATATTTGAGATTTATTATACTCCGAACCTGGAAATAGCTTGAATCCGAAAATACACCACCTAAAACCTGTGGAGGTTCTGCAGAAGTCAGTGACAGAGGTCTCTTGAAACATTTAAAGAGGTTAACAGCCTGCTCAATGTCCACAATTTTTTTTAAGAGGGTTTTTGTCCGCCAGGTTGCAGAACTCGAACTCGCAAAATCTGGTTTTTCACGTTGGATTTCTTTCTTAAAGGAGTTAGCTTTTAGTATGATGTAGAGAGTTATATTCCAAGACAATTTGCAATTGATTTTCATTTTTTATTATTTGTGGTTTTTGCTTTTTATTCAGCTGCTCTTCAGTTTGCAGTTTCAGCAAACTGGTTGCTAGGGTCCAAATTATCCTAGCAACTGTGCATTGATTTGAAGAAGAGACTGGTATATGAATAGGAGATAGAAAGATGAGTAATAAAAAGTACCAATAATAAAAACTTTGTAGCTTTACAGAGCATTTGTTTTTAGAAGGGGTCAGTGACTCCCATTTGAAAGCTGGAAGGGTCAGGAAAAAAAGGCAAAGAATTTTAAAAAACTATAAAAAATAAACAATGAAGACCAATCAAAAAGTTGCTTAGAAATAGCCATTCTATAACATATTAAAAGTTAACTTTAAGGTGAACCACCTCTTTACGTGATATACCATTCAAATTTAAGTTAATTAGATGGAAAAAAAACCCTAACACTTGATCTTTGATAAACCAGCCCCTATTTGTGTAGCATGAAGCCAGTGAACCTTCTGTTTTAAAAGGCAATAAACCCAAATATAAAATGAAAGCATTTCAGCTCTAAGCAACTCTCTAATATAGATTATTTCAATGATGTTGTTTGTGGGAATGGAAGAGATCTGACTCAGGCTGTATTGTTTCAATGGTGCGGGGAGTCAATTAATGCAGAAGATAGAAAAAAAAATGATGAATACTGCTTTCAAGTGCTGCTGAATGTACATATAACTTTAAAATTATTGAAAGTGTTTCATGTATTTGAGAAAGTTGCATCATATTACATTTGCTTTCCATTTGCAAAATCTTAAATATCTATTTACTTCCCCTTTATATAGGCTTTTGTTGCATATGGGAACGTGTTTTACCGTAACAGCCCCTCACACGCATAAATAAAATACATGTTGCTGTTCTTACCCACATGCAAAACCCCAGTGGACAAAGTGACATTAAATGACAGGCCCTTTTAATATGTAAAATTATGGTAATATATTTTGAGCGGAAAAATTCATCACCATAACTTGTAAATATAAAATGCCCTGGGAAACAAGAAAGTGCAAGTTCAGGCTATTGCAAATCAGTGACCTACATTAAAATCATTAAAAGTATTTGCTACTAAGTCAGGGAAAATTATTTATTGCGTTTTGATGGTTTTGCAGATGTGTGTGTGTGGCAGTTACCTTATGTACTGTGCTCATTTATTACCTTGTACATAAAATAGGGATAAATTATGTAGAAATACACAAGTACTAAGAGGTGCAAGAGTGTGCCCCTTTCTGCTCATACAGAGAACCTCCAACCCCGGGGCCTGGCTGCGCTCTGCATAGGACAGGCAGTAAACAGGCACGTTTCAGGGGCTGCTGCCGCCTGAGGCAGCAGCCCCAATGCCGCCCCTCCTCCTGCTCCGCTCTTCTAACTAACAGCGTCGGAGCGGGTGGAGGAGGGGCCGCATCGCTAGAGCAGTGAGCACTATTGCGCTCGCTGCCCTAGAAGAGCCGAATTTCCATTTTAAAAAACGGAAATTCGGCTCTTAAAGTTACCAGAGGCGGCTTTTTGCCGCCCCTGGTAACTGGCTGCTCCGTGCCGCCTGAGGCAAGATTCTCACCTTGCCTCATGGCCGGAGCGGCCCTGGCAGTAAATACATAGTCTATTGAGATCTGTGTCTGAATGATGCACAAGTTAGGGGGTGCCTCATACTTCCAATGAATACAGCACTGCCAAATACAGACAGTGACTTATTCATGGGAGTGGCTGAAGGTCTCTGTGCAGGGGTGTAACTAAAGAGGAAGCAGACCCTGTGGCTGCAGGAGGGTAAAGGGGCCCTGAGGCCCTAATTCATATACAATTTCAATAAATATTGGTAAAACAGGTCAATCTCTAGACATTTGTAAGGAGCACCCACCGACAAGATGGCGCGCCCAGTGGATGCACGTGGCACGTTGAGACGTTTTGACTCCTGCGTGTCAAAACGTGCATGGCATCATGAAGCCTGTGTATCAAAATATGCTGCGTCAATGTACAACGTCAGTGTGTGACATCATCACACTTGTTTTGGCGTGAAAATTGGCCTTAAAGGAAAACTATACCCCCCAAACAATGTAGGTCTTTATTAAAAGATACTGAGTAAAACAGCTCATGAGTAAACCCCTGCTTCATGTAAATGAACCATTATCATAATAATATACTTTTTTAGTAGTATGTGCCATTGGGTAATCATAAATAGAAAATTGCCATTTTAAAAACCACATGTAAGGTCACATGAGCCAATTAACAGACAGAGTTCTGCCTTTTGCTTCAACACTTCTTCCTGTTACAGTTAGAGTTGTAGTATTTCTGGTCAGGTGATCTCTGAGGCAGCACAGATAGAGTCACGAAATGGTGGTTCAAGGCAAGAGATGTAAAAGGGCAATATTTATGTAAATATATATTCCAGTTTGGTAAGATTCTTTAATATGTCATTCAATTTGATATAAACTATCTGTTGCTTAAGTTTTCATTTTGGGGGTATAGTTTTCCTTTAATTAGAAGCCAGAGCCCTGCAGCCATTACCCGATTATAGATTCTACCTAGTGTGTTCCTGGGTGCGCTAAATGACTATTTCTAACAGAGATCTCCCACATTTACAGGATCTGCCGGATATCAGCTGCTGGGCCACTCGAGGGGTTAAAACCTTGAATGACATTGTGGTGAATGGGGAACTGCAGCAGTTCCAAAGCCTACGGGGCACTTACCACTTGCCACACTCCATGTTTTTCCGATATCTCCAGCTCAGGCATGCCTTTAACACCCAATTCCCTAATAGACCCATTACACTGGTTGAGACTACTTTAGAAGTTTACCTGAGGAAGGCGGACCTACGGAAACCTACTTCCCGATTTTATGTCATACTGGAACAGGCTGGCCCAGACCCTCTCACAAAGGTTAGGGATAAGTGGGCTGGGGATATTCCAGGCCTGGAGGATGAGATGTGGACTGATGCGCTGAAACAGGTCCCAGATATCACCATATCGGTTAGAGATAGGTATATCCAAACCAAATTTCTAAACAGAGTATACCTTACCCCGTATAGACTGGCGAAAATATATCCCACGGTCTCGGACCAATGTATTAAATGTAGCCAGGGGGTAGGCACTGTTATGCATGTTTTCTGGGATTGTCCGAGGATTCAGGGATTCTGGGAAGGGGTTCTGCAGCACATCTCTCTAGTCCTGGATGTCCCGAGTTTTAGGACCCCCTTAGTCTGTCTTCTGGGTGTTATGGATGATCTGGGTTTGAGGGCTGTAGTCAAGTTGTGTTACCTACAGCTCTTATTTTATGCTAAAAAGTCTATTCTCCTACACTGGAAATCAGTGGACCCCCCGACCGTTAACTTCTGGAGGAGACAAGTTAACAATATCCTCCCTTATCAGAAATTGGTGTATGTTGCAAGGGGTTGCCCTGCGAAGTTCATGGGCATATGGGGAGCTTGGTTGGAGTATGAGGAGACGCACTAGGATTGTAATGCATTTGAGATGATATTCTGACTGCTGGTTCTACTTCCACTATCTATGTCGTTTTATTATTTTTGTGTCTATGTATGTATGTTTGTTTCAAAAATTGCAAAAATAAAAACTTTAAAAAATGACTATTTCTACTGATTCCTGATCTTGACCTGGGCCTGTTTCACCATTTATTGAATCCTTGCTAACTGAACTGACCTTTTGCTTCGACTTGACTACTTTGAACTTCTTAAATCCTTGGATACCTCCAACTGTATTTGATGCCTGCTACTTCCTCCGTGGTCCGTAATTCCCATCCGGAGCCTTTGGGCCCTGACATTGAGGACCTAATATATAATTTGCTGTGGGGCTCCGTAACATAGTAAGCAAGTTAGGTTGAAAAAAAACGCACGTCCATCAAGTTCAACCTTTTAAGTCTCTATATGTATAACCTGCCTAACTGCTAATAATATCTAGTTATGCCACTGTCTCTGTGCTCTGAAATAGATCACAGAGACCCGTAGCAGTCCAATTAGAGTGGAACAAAAGTTAAATATAGGGACTGCACACTCAAATTTAAAAGGCAAAAATTTATTACATTTACAAAAAATACACTCACATGTTTAGCTATGGCCCAGTATTGGCTAGGGCCATCCCACCGGTGATTCGTGTTCTTTCCAACGGGATGGCATACAAATCTCTTTGGATTTCCGAAGTCGCCCGAAGTTTCCTTGAGAGGCAACTTCGGAAATGTATGCCATCCTGCCAGCAATTCGTATTCTTGCCGGCGGGAAGGCATTTGGGAAGATTAGTCGCCCGAAATAGGGGAGATTTGTCGATGGGCGAATTATCTCCCCATCTGCCAACACCCTAAATCTACTAAAAAGATTAAACCCAATAGGATTGTTTTAGTGATGTGTGGGCCGGCCGACTTCGCACCCCCTTACACTTCCGGCTTCCGTTTTAATAGCCACATGCCTTCTCGCATGAGATCATTGGCAGGGTGGGTCGGGTCTATAAAAGGAACCCAGAAGTTGGGCGCGGGTGGAGGGAGGGCGGATTTGAGTCGGGTGCGGGTCGGGATTGTTTTGCCTCCAGTAAGGATTAATTATATTTTGGTTGGGATCAAGTACAAGGTACTTTATTATTACAGAGAAAAAAGGAAAACATTTCTAAAAATTAGAATTATAGAATTAGGAATTAGGAAGTCTATGGGAGATGACTTTCCCTTAATTCAGAGCTTACTGGATAACGGATCCCATACCTTTATATCTTATTCTTTACATGTGTCATGACTCCAAGGTGCCACATAATACACAAGTCGTGACTATTCATGAATCTTGTGTGTTATAATGCAGAGATGCTTCCTGCTGTTTGTAATAGATATACTGCACATATCCTGCTCTGTGTATAATGTATGTATGCATAATACACATTCATTCTTTATATTAAGGCAAAGAAACAACTTGCTGCTCTTCATATAACACAGACACCAGCTCACTGCATTATATAGATATTCACCCTGATATGTTTGAGATACAGACATACCCACTGTTCTGCCTATTTGATACAAATACATGTCAGTGGCCTGTTGGCACATTACAGCTTGTCTATATATCAAATGAAAGATTGTTGGGCCTAGAGCTCGGTAACATTTCAAGAGTTAACTGCAAGTTTCACTATACGGACATGTAAAATCCGGTATGTTATTTTTCTTCTGACGGAGGCAGACAGATCAGCAAAGCATGAATTGTAACTCTCCATAGAGCCATCTGCTTACAATTCATTACACTGTCTTGTTCCATGGGAGAGGATTTCAAACCCACAGCGGGGCATTTGTCCACAGCCGAAATGCGAGGGAGAGTTCAAAGTTTGACAGACTGGCGATAGACACAAAAATACTGCTAAACTTTAGAATTTTTATTGGAGACATGCAATATGTACTTGCCTCCAATCTGTTATGTGCACACACTATACAGGAGGAATTATGTACTTCTTTTCTATATATTTAAATGCAGCCTGTCTCTGGACCTCTTAGATCTTACTTTTATTTGTCTCTGTTGTATTAAGCCAGTGAAAATGTTTATAAGAAACTGAAATATATATCATAGTCTATTAAAAAAGATATACAGTACCCAATTTTTTTTAACTTTTGTCCTTTATACTATTTAAAGTTACTTTAATCCTATAAATTACTAGGGATGCACCAAATCCACTATTTTGGATTCAGCCAAACCCCCAAATCCTTCGCAAAAGATTTGGCCGAATACTGAACCGAATCCGGGTCCTAATTTGCAAATCAGGGGTGGGAAAGAGAAAATATTTTTTTACAAAAAGTCACGCAATTTGCCATCCTGGCCCTAATTTGCGTATGCAAATTCGGATTCAGTTTGGCCGGGCAGAAGCATTCGCCTGAATACAAATCCTGCTGAAAAAGGCAGAATCCTGGATTCGGTGCATCCCTATAAATTAAACATTTTTAATAACAGGTTCTGCATTCTACCACTAGATAGAGCATGCATGAAAAACTGACAATTGGCATTGCTGCAAAGGCTCTGGAAATACTTCTCAGAAGTCTTGTAATATCCCATTTAGATAGATAATAATTCCATGGAGGAGAAGAGAATTCAGATGATTGGCATCTAGTTGATCTATTACAGACAGCCAAGCTACTTCCTCCCTCAAGATAAAACTATAATGATTTTTGATTGGAATGAGTTCACAGGTGTGTGTGTGTGTGTATATACATATATACAGGTATAGCACCTGTTATCCAGAATGCTCAGGACATGGAGTTTTCCAGATAATGGATCTATACATAAATTGGATCTTCATACCTTAAGGCTACTAGAAAATCATCCAAACATTAAATAAACCCAATAGGTTGGTTTTGCTTCCAATAAGGATTAATTATATCTTAATAAGGATGAAAAACAAGGTACTGTTTTATGATCATAGAGAAAAAGGAAACCATTTTTAAAAATGTGGATTAAAAGGCAGTCTATTGGAGACAAACCTTCCGTAATTCAGAGCTTTCTGCATAATGGGTTTCCAACCTTTAAAATAAGTGAATGTAAAATTGATGAGAGTGCTATTCTAAGCACTTTGTGATTTACATTCATTATTTATTTTCTGTTTATTCCAAGATATTAAGGGATACATGTACTGTTAATATGAATGAATTTTGTTCCAACAGCAGCAGCTGCTGGTCAGTTTCTGACCAGTCTGACCACCAAGTAGTCAATGAAGTTGTCAGGAGAAAGAAAGAGGCTGCTCTGATGTTCTGCTGCTTAGGAAAGATATGAGAAAGGTGTTTTTTTTTTCTTAAGCAGAAGAACATCAGAGCAGCCTCTTTCTTTCTCCTGACAACTTCCTTGACTACCTTGAAACTGACCAGCAGGTGGTGCTGCTGGACCAAAATTCATTGATGTTAACAGTACATGTATCCCTTAATATCTTGGAATAAAAAGAAAATAAACAAGGAATGAAAATGACAAATGTGCTTAGAATAGCACTCTCATCAATTTTACATTCACTTATTTTAAAGGTTTACTTATCCTTTAAGGCAGTTTAATATCCACCACCAGGGACAGAGGGGGGAGATTTTTGTTTTGGGTGTCTATTTAAGGAGGCTAAATCATCATTATTTTCCACCTATAGCCTCCATGTGCATAGAGTATTTATGTTAAATGCTGCTGTGTGCTCCTTCAACTCGTTTTCTATGCTGCTATACCCACCTCTAAACTATTTCTTCTCTATGAAGAGAATAACATTTTTTCAGCTTGTTCTGATTTTTCCCCCCAAGAATTTAGTCATTGTGACCTTCACACCATAAAACAGCTGCTGCAAATTCCTCTTTTATACCCTTCTCCAAAACTTTTTATGGCAGATGTTTGAGCTGGAGATGTGGGTATATATTTGTATTAAAAGGAACATTAAAATGTGCAGATGCTTCCTTCTCTTATCTGATGTCCACGCTCTGTGATTTAACGTCGGCTTTCAAAACTGGAAATATAAATGGAGAATGAATTCTTTTTCGGCATTTCCCGTAGCTCAGCTTTTAAAAAGCATCTTTGGGATTTTTCTTTATGAACCATGGTATTGCTCCCGACCTTGAAGCCTGCTCTCTATCTCCTGATATGGTATCAAAAGCACAATTTCTCTTGTCAACATCAAGGACGTATGAAAGTCACTCTGTACAGAGAGCACAGCAAAAACTAAAGCTCAACTTGTTGTCAGAAGGGATTTTAACCTCTTAGCATAGTGAGTGGTTTAAGTGCAAAAAATGGTCCAGAATGCTTGGGACCTGGGGTTTTCCAGTTAACTGATCTTCCGTAATTTAATTCTTGATAAAAAATAAAAAAATTATTTAAACATTAAATAAACCAAATAGGCTGGTTTTGCTTCCAATAACGATTAATTATATCTTAGTTTAGAACAAGTTCAAGCTACTATTTTATTATTACATAGGAAATCAATTTTAAAAATGTGAATTATTTGTATAAAATGGAGCAAAGCTAGACAGACTTTCCATAATTCACAGCTTTCTGGATAACGGGTTTCCAGATAATGGATCTCATACCTGTACAGGTATGGGGCCAGTTATCTAGAATGATCAGTACCTGTGGCTTTCTGGATAACAGATCTTTCCATAATATGGATCTTCATACCTTAGGTCTTAAAGAAAAACCTGTAAACATTAAATAAACCCAATAGGCTGGTTTTGCTTCCAATAAGGATTCATTATATCTTAGTTTTGATAACGTACAAGCTACTATTTTATTATTACAGAGAAAAGGGAAATCATTTTTAAAAATTTGGATAAAATGGAGGCTATGGTAGACATCCTTTCCATAATTTGGAGCTTTCTGAATAACGGACCTGTATTTGAAAGAAGAGTTGAAACATATTAGGATTTATATACCTGACACAATTATAGAACACAGGAATTTTACTAATAAAATTAATAAAAGTAATAAGGACCTTCCTGGAGCAATAAAATTTAGAAAGAGCTCTTAGTAAAAGTCCAAAGTCTACATTTAAGATTCTTGCACTTTGAGTGACTGTTCTCATAATTACAAAGCAAGTAACAGCAAACGTATTTCTCTGAAAAATGGCCCAGTTTCTTTCATTTTGTAGGATTATAAAGTAAAGCAGCATCTTATTGGCCCATGTGTTTGGCCATCCGACAGGCTTCCCCGATTGATATCTGGCCAAAAGTCGGGCAGATCTCAATCGGGCAGGTTAAAAAATCCAGTCGGATTGCGGCTGCATCTGTGCAAGTATGCGGTCCCGCAATCTGCCTGTATCGGATCCATTATGATCTGATCGTTGGGCTCTAGGCCCCATGATCGGATCAGCCCTATATTGCCCACTTTTCAATGTGGGCATATCGGGGAGAGATCTGCTCGTTTGGCAACATCGCAAAACGGGCGGATTTCTACGTCATGGTAACATAAATGTCCTTAAAAAACACAATAGATAACGAATGGGTGCGTTGGTATGTGTTAATCATTTTCTTTTGTTACCATTCAAAGTACTAGACACTTTTGGCTGCTTTGCACTCCATACATTGGTACCCCATTGACTTAATTGGCAAATGTGTGCACAAACTTTTGCAGGCAATTACTATGCAATTCAATGGAGGCGATGCTGATCAAAACTTCCCTGAACCCTCTGGTATTATTAGAGTGCAAAGCCTTTTCTGTGCCCAGTGCTCTGATTGACCATCTGTTGTTTTCCTTGTACTTAGTTGTCATATTATGCCAGTGATTAAGGGGGTTGCTCACCTTTAAATTAGCTTTTAGTATGATGTGGATGGTTATATTCAGAGATAATTTGCATTTGCTTTTCAATTGTTTATTAATTGGGGTTTTTGAGTTATTTAACTTTTTATTCAACAGCTCTCCAGTTAATTACCCTAGAAACTATACACTGATTTGAATAAAAGACTGGAATATGAATAGGAGAGGCCTGAATAGAAAGATGAGTAATAAAAAAAATAACAGCCTTACAAAGCATTTGTTTTTAGATGGGGGCAGTAACCCCATTTGAAAGCTGGAAAGAGTCACAAGAAGAAGGCAAATAATTCGAAAACTATAAGGATCAGTCCACATGAGCAGATTCGGGGAGAATAGTCGCCCCATCGACAAATTGCCTTTTCTTTGGGGCGACAATCTCCCAGAGCTGCCATCCCCCTGCCCCCCACTGGCTAAAATGAAAATCAAAGCTGTCCCAAGTTTCCTCGTGAGGCAACCTTGGAGCAACTTCTGAAAATGAAGCACCGTGTGTGCATTGACGCTGCAAAGAAGAGGAAATTTGACGCTGGGGTGACTAATCTCCCCGAATCTGCTCGTGTGGACCGACCCTAAAAAAGACAAAATGAAGATCAATTGAAAAGTTGCTTAGAATCAGCCTTTCTATAGCATACTAAAAGTTAACATAAAGGTCAACCAACCCTTTAAGCTGACTATAAAATGGCAAGCAATGATATGATATGCCATATGCCTACCTTGAGGCTGATCTGATTGTTTTACCCTAGGATCAAAAGATCAGGGTAAGAACCGCATTAATGAGCAGTCATCTCCCCTACGAGATTTTGAATCCAGTCCGATTGATGTCTGCCTGATTTTTTACCAGAAATTGGTCAGCTAGGCCTGTTGAAATGCCCCATACATTGGCAAATAAGCTGCTTACTTGGACTGAATAATCTGAATTGGCAGCTAAAATTTTGGTGTAAGGCCACCTTCATTCGCAAAAAAGAGACCATTGCTTTTGGCCAGTTTATGCAAGGTTCTAAACATGCTAGAGTCAGGAACACTGATAGGGTTAACATAAGCAGAGAAGGCTTGTTAAGGCCCCCTCTGATTTTCTCTCCAACTGTTTGCCTCTAGCTAATAGCACCATCTTGCTTATCCCTTCTCTTGTTCTTCCTTCCAGACGGCAAATGCTCGTATTAAGAGCTCCACGTTGGATTTTGAGATGCTCAATGTCTGTGGCGATTGACAGGTCACTGCAGACTGCACAGAGAGATGAGTACACACCAGCTGGAGTCTGCAGATAGATTTGCCGTCTTACACGGTGTTTGGGGAAGGCCCAATCTAAAACAGATCAAAGTGAGTTAACCCCTTTTGGGCTACACTTTTAATTGACGGTTAAGGCAACATTCACAAAGTAGTATTTGATGTTTTGTTGCAAGAGTTTCTTTTAAAAAGTAAGGGCTGAAACACACGGGCAGATCCAACGCAATGAGAGGAAGAGGATGCACCAAATATAATGTAAGTAATCAGAATATCGGACCTACAAACTGCATGCATCGACACGACTGTCAGGTGAAGACACAACGTGCGGTGTTAGCATCATGTCATGTCGGATGATTGTAGGTCCAACATTCCTATTACTTACATTATATTCGGCGCATCCGTCTCGTCGCATCCACGTCCTCTCATCGTGTCGGATCTGAACAAGCTACACCGTGGAGTTCAGCCCTAAGAGTTTTCTCTAAAAGCAGGATATATAGTAGAAAGGGTTGCTTTTGAGAGAATATATGGTTCCTGGCATTTGTATATACAGGGAATTATTAATCCATAATCGAAAATTTCTCATAATTTTCGGAAAAATACTCCAACTAAATGTGCACAGATTTCCCCCCCCTTATTTATCAATACATTTTACTGAAAATTTCCTGTGCAGGAAAAAAACCCAAAAAATCATGGAAAAAAAATGTAATCGTATGAATTCTTTTTATTTGACACCTGAAAACCTACTATTTTTTTTTTTGGATTATTACCCGAAAATTACTAAATCTACAGATTATTGCATGAAACCCAGAGCAGATCAGGACATCTGCAGGACTTCTCCCATTGACTTCTAGATGAATTTAGCATGTCTGAGTTGGAGTACTTTTTTATTCTGACTTTTAACACCCTCAGTTTTTAATAAATTGCAGAAAAACAAATTCCAGTAGAATTCGGATTTTATGGTTAAAAAAAAAAATAGAATTTTTCGAGTTTTTGGCATTCGGAGTTTGCAATGTTGGAGTCTGGAAGGTAATGTTGGAGTCTGGAAGGTAATGTGTAAACATCAGGTATAGGATGCGTTATCCTGAAACCCGTTATCCAGAAAGCGCAGGATTCTGTACCATCAAATATTACAAGCTATCAGGATTAGGATTTGATCTATCTATTCATCCATCCATCCATCCATCTATCCCTCTATCTATCATCTATATCCATCCACCCATGTTTGTCTGTCTGTCCTAGAAGCAGTGGATGAAAATCTAATTATATCTTATTCTAAATGCTGTTTTCTATTTATATAAGCACACCTGTCATTTTTAATGTCTGCTTAGTCAGGATTTATAGGTGCCATTTACATTCACCCATTAGTCTGCTTGACAAGAGTATGAATTAGTCAGTAAAAGCATTGCAGGCCTTGTGACAAATGTTATTAATTCATTAATGGATACACTTGAGCTTTATTGGGATTTCTACTAACAGTTGAAGCAGAAATTCCTTTCCACCGAGGATTAATATGTGGAATGCAGGTGTTTGTGATGCATTGACCCAAAAAGTGCAGTGATTCACTCTGTAACCCCTTAGAGGGCTACTATACGCACACGTTTTTTATGCTGAATTTTCTTTAGTGCAGTGGAATACTTCCAATGCTTAATTCTTCCATGGTTGAGCCTTTCATTGTCCTTCAATAATAAGAAGGCAAAAAATGGCAAGGTTTTAAAATGGTAGCTTTAACTTAACTGTTAGTTATTTATAGAATGGCCAATTCTAAGGAATTTAATAGTTAGTCTTCATTATTTATTTTTTATATATTTTATTTGTCTTCTTACTCTTTCCAGCTTTATCTGTAATTGCATTGTTATTGCTCCTTTTTATCACTCATCTTTCAATTCAGGTCTCTCCTATTCATATTTTAATCTCTTATTTAAATCAATGTATGATTGCTAGGGTAATTTGAACCCTAGCAACTAGTTTGCTGAAATTGCAAAGCAGTTTCAAATTGTCTCAGAACATCACTCTCAACATCATAAAGGCGAACAGACCCTTTAAAGTTAATTGTAAATAATTGCCATTGTTAGCACTATTTTCTGCTCTCTGATGGTGACTCTTGAAATGCGTAAAAGGCAGTCTTTTTACAGGTTAACTTATTTTTTCTACATTGTTTCAGCAGTCACACGAAAAAAATTTGCTGAAACATTGTTTGCTGCCAAAATGCAGTTGCTACTTGGGCTCCTCTACTTTCTCTTTTTGTGCCTAAGTGGGGTTTTCATGGAAACATGTCTTAATTACATTTATACAACACAAAGAGCTCCGCAATAAACCTGTAATATTGCCCCAAACTTTTAGATTTGTTTGTCCAAGTCATCAGATAAATAAGATACAGTGTTAACAATTATGTGTATATCATCAATAATAGTGCTGTGGTCTTCATGAGAATGGAAAAAAATCTTTTTATAAAACAGGGCTATTCTGGGGTTCAACAGTTACAGTTGAACCTTATCCCAGGAACTAACAGAAAAGAACCCCATTGACACAAGGGATCATTTACAACTCCAAGTGCAGTTCCGCCCCTGCAAATTTCCCTTCAGTCAGTTCATTGATTAAAAGTAGCTGCATCCAAATAAGCTCGACTTCACTTATTCCATTTCCATCTCTTGCTCTGAATCAATTGTTGCTGCACTTATTGATGTAGAATAGTGATCCCCAACCAGTGGCTTTTAGGCAACATGTTACTTACCAACCCTCAAACCGGCCTCAAAGCCGGTGCATATTTTTGAATTCCAGGAGGCAAGTTTTGTACTGCCAAATAAAGCCTCCTATAGGCTGTCAGTCCACATAGGGGCTACCAAATAACCAATCACAGCCCATATTTGACACTCCCAGGAACTTTTTGTATGCTTGTGTTTCTTTTTTCATTTCAATGTGGCTCACATGTAAAAAAAAAAAAAGGTTGGGGACCACGATGTAGAGGAACAGTGAAGCTACCGCCACTCCTGGAACAGGCTGTAGCTCCAGGGTTCCCTTGATGTCCTACATCAATAAGCGCAGAGCACTTGCACCTAAAGAATTGGGACCACACATCAGGCTCGGAGCTAGGGCCCCTGTGACAGTGCTTGTTCATCTGTGTACTTTTTTGTTCATGCTCCGCAAATCAAGGGAGCATCCGTGAACGAGTACAGTGGCTTTATGAGTAAAAAAGTGGTGATTTTGCTCGAAATTGCACTTTGCTCATTGCACTTGCGGTCATTGTCAGACTGGGGGGCCCAGGGCCCACCGGACCTGCAGCCCCCCCCAGCCACAACCTTTTTTGTGCCACAATACCTCCTGCACCCCTCAGCGTGCATGCGCTCGCTCTTAACTTTTGCCAGCGCTGCAGGAGTGCAGGAGCGGGTCTGGGCTGGCCCTGGTGATTGTGCCTGCTGCAGCCGGCTTAACAGAGACTTAAGAGGCTTAACACCTCTACTGATGCAGATTTGCTGGGGAAGATGCAGTTGCGGAGCATTATGGACACACACAGGCACGTAGCATACACAGGCAGGCCAGCCATCAGCGTCAAGGTGACGTGTCCCACATCTACACCGGCACCTCTCTGCTCCTTCAATGAATACAGTCAGGCTGGACGGATACTGCCCTGTTCCAGCTTCCTACACTACTTGAGCGATGTGGTGTTGGTGGGTCAACTGCCCAAATCAGCGCTCGCTTGTACTAATAAATTTAGAGGTCCTGGGGTTCCACCAAAGCCGGAGCCCCACCTGGTTTTTATTGAGACGGGACCAGGGAATGTGCATTAAAACTAGCACTTCCATTATACTTAAATATACTATTACTTAGCCTTTAGAGTGCTTCCACGCCCCTATTTTGTACGTTGTTATTGACCCCTAAAGAATTAGATCTCTTGCTAAGGGGAACAGTCAGTAGGAGTTTTGAATATAAAACCTGAGTTATTGGTGGATAAGACTAATAAACTGTATTAATAGGGGGCATAGGTAGTTATAGCAATAAATAGGAAGAATATTGCCCCAGGCATTATGGGCCTTTAGGTTCTCTCCTGATTAATTGTTCAAGAGTTTCAAAACTGCGAAGAGGTTAATTTAGTGAGAGAATATTTGCAACTTCAGAACTGTGGCAGATAAATTGCCCTGGATTTAATCACAGAACAATGACCCATTCAGATAGCTTTTCTTTTACAGATCCAGTATTGCCATTTTTTTGTCATTTTTTTGAAGCTCATATTCTCTACTTTTTTTTTTTTTTTTTGTGGCTTGGTTAAATTACCAGGCTGTGTGCTCCTTGAGATAAGGAAAGGTTATTGCAAGTTGGCTGGAAGTTTGATAGATTTATGAAATACTGTAGAGGTGGAAGTTAATACAGTAAGGGGATATAAAAAATTCTCTGAGTAGACATTTGTGACTCTGTTAATAAGACCTGTGTCCACTATTGGCTGCTCCAGGGTACAAAATAGCTTAAAATGGACTCATTAAAGCTACCTGGGGCCCATGTAATTGAAGGAGTCAAACACAGATTAAAAGGAAACCATAACGAACGCTAACAATGTTGGCAAATGGTTCATACGAGCCAGGCATACACTGTCATGGTTTCCCTTACATGTTGGTTAAAAAAAAGTCCATCAAATTCAACCCCCCCAAAAGCGCCTCAGGGCACATATACTGTATATGTATACCGTACCTCCCACATTTATGAGGACTTTAGGGTCAGGTTTTATGTGTTATTACAGCTTTGCTAATGAAGGTGAATTGCCATTTAAGCTGCAAGTCACAGTTTCCCGAACAGACCTGCTTATCCTTAAGAGTTACAATTGTATCTTTGCTTATCTTAAATAGTTACAAATATATCTAAGTGCAGCTGCTGAGTATTCTGGGCTCTCTGCCAAAAACCTTTATTTACATTACAGAAACTTTGTATCTTATGTATCTGGCTGTTCAGTGCAGGAGATCAAAGAGAAACTCGGGACATTTGAGTAACTATCCGGGACTGTGGTTTGAGTCGTCAAAATCAGGACTGTCCCACGTATATACTTATATACATACTGTACATATATATACTAATTATGTTTATTGAGTTTATGCCCTTTTTTATGCAAGACAGAACTTTATTTGCTTTGATAGCCACAGAATGACAATTCCTACAATTAGACAACTTGATTGCTTCAATCTAAGGAATCCGGTATGTCATTTAATATATATATATATATATAGGAACAGAAAGTAGCCAGCACATCACGTAACAAAGTGAACGGTGCCTGGGTGCTAACAGCAGGATACGTGGTAGATAGTCCAAAATTAGGCGAGCACACACAGGTCTTAAGATTCAAAGAAGTTGTGCTTTTATTATGAAAAAATCCTAACGTTTCGGCTAGCAATCTAGCCTTTCTCAAAGTGCAGGGAAAGTGAAGCAACCAAACATTTAAACACTCAAATGGCGGGAAGGGTAGGGGGGAGTGACGTCATGATACGTCAACGTGGAAAACAGGGTAATATAACAACAAAAAAACTTATAACATAAAGAATAGTGTACAAAGTGAGAAAGTACAGAAATTAGGAAACACATCCAACAAACTGAAACAGGAGGTGTGACAAGGAAATAATAAATAATATCGATTATACTAGGAGCGATCCGACAGGAGAAAGTGTAGATTCAATCTGAGCGAAAAGTGTTAATGCCTTTCAACTTGATACAATGTAATGGCGAAGTAAAAATTACAATATAGTATCCGATTATTTTGTTGCCAACTGTTTTACTATCTATAACATACCTTTGTGACTTAATCGCTCAGTATCTGTGACGGGCGAAAATCCCGTTTTTAAACTTTGTAGAAATGTAGCTTAGCAAATTTTGGAAGCTTAAATACTTATCAGTAAAAGTAGGCGTTACAGGGCTGAACTCCGCCGGTCATCGGTGCGGGAGCTGCTTTACTAGTATGTGCGAAGCGCACCTCAGTGCGTCTGCTGGGCTGTCAGGCTGGAGCGGATACGTGTCTATGCGCTGTTGTTAGACACTATGCGCATAGTAACAAATTTACATATTGTGTCACCGAACGGTCTACGAAACAAAGGTTAGAGTCGGAAACTGCAGGTATAAAGAAAGAGTTAAGGTGGGAGGAGAAAATAAAAGGTGTAAGTCAAAGTTAAAGAATGGACAGTAAAAATCAACAATATAAAGAAGAGAACTAAATAAAAAGTATGGAAATAGAAGTTGGACATGAAGAGATTAAAATGATTATGGGACAATAATACTATGAGCTCGAGTTTGGTTGCCCTTCGTGGGTCTGAATGGCATAGTTGGTCCAGCTGCGGTGTGACAGATGCCTGTTTATCAGTTGTATTATAGATTAATATGGCAGATGTCGTTAGATTATTACTCAGTTGGTAAGCGACTGTTACGGGGTACACTAGGGTTGTGGGTACGGTAAGTCACCGGTTACAGTTGGGGCGATACTACACGTGCCCACCCAAAATGTGTGTAACCCAGGAGAAATGTGCCTTGAAATTAAGTTAATACTCAGGCTCTTTGGTGGGGTACACTGGGTAGTAGGTCCGGTAAAACACCAGGCTCTTTGGTGGGGTACACTGGGTAGTAGGTCCGGTAAAACACCAGACATGAGCTGGGTCATATATACACGTACCCTCCCAAAAGTAAGTGTACACGCCTATGTAGTAGGAGTCTGGGACCCCTGTGCTGCTACCCCTTAACTAAGGGGTTCATTTGGTAGATATTTTCGTTTAACATTCGGGGCCCCTGGACGTGAGGGGCCGTCCCAGACTCCTACTACATAGGCGTGTACACTTACTTTTGGGAGGGTACGTGTATATATGACCCAGCTCATGTCTGGTGTTTTACCGGACCTACTACCCAGTGTACCCCACCAAAGAGCCTGGTGTTTTACCGGACCTACTACCCAGTGTACCCCACCAAAGAGCCTGAGTATTAACTTAATTTCAAGGCACATTTCTCCTGGGTTACACACATTTTGGGTGGGCACGTGTAGTATCGCCCCAACTGTAACCGGTGACTTACCGTACCCACAACCCTAGTGTACCCCGTAACAGTCGCTTACCAACTGAGTAATAATCTAACGACATCTGCCATATTAATCTATAATACAACTGATAAACAGGCATCTGTCACACCGCAGCTGGACCAACTATGCCATTCAGACCCACGAAGGGCAACCAAACTCGAGCTCATAGTATTATTGTCCCATAATCATTTTAATCTCTTCATGTCCAACTTCTATTTCCATACTTTTTATTTAGTTCTCTTCTTTATATTGTTGATTTTTACTGTCCATTCTTTAACTTTGACTTACACCTTTTATTTTCTCCTCCCACCTTAACTCTTTCTTTATACCTGCAGTTTCCGACTCTAACCTTTGTTTCGTAGACCGTTCGGTGACACAATATGTAAATTTGTTACTATGCGCATAGTGTCTAACAACAGCGCATAGACACGTATCCGCTCCAGCCTGACAGCCCAGCAGACGCACTGAGGTGCGCTTCGCACATACTAGTAAAGCAGCTCCCGCACCGATGACCGGCGGAGTTCAGCCCTGTAACGCCTACTTTTACTGATAAGTATTTAAGCTTCCAAAATTTGCTAAGCTACATTTCTACAAAGTTTAAAAACGGGATTTTCGCCCGTCACAGATACTGAGCGATTAAGTCACAAAGGTATGTTATAGATAGTAAAACAGTTGGCAACAAAATAATCGGATACTATATTGTAATTTTTACTTCGCCATTACATTGTATCAAGTTGAAAGGCATTAACACTTTTCGCTCAGATTGAATCTACACTTTCTCCTGTCGGATCGCTCCTAGTATAATCGATATTATTTATTATTTCCTTGTCACACCTCCTGTTTCAGTTTGTTGGATGTGTTTCCTAATTTCTGTACTTTCTCACTTTGTACACTATTCTTTATGTTATAAGTTTTTTTGTTGTTATATTACCCTGTTTTCCACGTTGACGTATCATGACGTCACTCCCCCCTACCCTTCCCGCCATTTGAGTGTTTAAATGTTTGGTTGCTTCACTTTCCCTGCACTTTGAGAAAGGCTAGATTGCTAGCCGAAACGTTAGGATTTTTTCATAATAAAAGCACAACTTCTTTGAATCTTAAGACCTGTGTGTGCTCGCCTAATTTTGGACTATATATATATATATATATATATATATATATATATATATATATATATATATATATATATTTTTTTTTTTTTTTTGAGTCCTAATCAGGGGTGTTTCAAACCCCTGTGCCACCCTGAGGTGGCCAAGTTGATGCCACATCCCCCCTCGTGCTTAAACTTTTCATGTCGGAGCTGGTAGAGAGGAGGGGGTGCAGAGTTACCAGTAGAGGCTTTTTGCCGCCCCTGGTAACTTTCAGGTTTTCCTAGAATATACCCCCTCTCCCACACACGCACATCCAAATGCTGAGCCCTAAGTTAAACTCATCCAATGTCGGACTGGCCCACTGGGATACCAGGCCCACTGGGATACCAGGCCCACTGGGATACCAGGTCCAGGTGTCAGTTCTTTATGGTAAAAAAGAGGCTTAATAATGGAAGAATAGTAAAGTATAGTAAGTAGATATAAAAGACTAGGAGAATAAACAGGCTGACTGAGGAGAGGAGGAATATTGTAATAGTCGGAAAGTGAGCCCACGGTCTAAGGTTTTCCAGTAGGCCACTGGCATCCCAGTCCAACACTGAACTCATCATATTAGACAATCCAGTTAAATTCCGTTCTAGCACCTAACTGTTATTAGCTCTGTTCCCCTTAGCATGGGTTGCTATCTCTTATGGTCCCACCACACTATTACATTGCTGGTAAATCAAAATAATAAAGGAAGGGGACTTCCAGCGGAAAATTTTTGCAGAGATTTGCTTTCTTTATTATTTTGATTTACTGGCACAGTGGAGTTGTTGGCACATAGCAACTTAATTGGAAGCAGAACATTCAATTCCACTTCAGCTGTACAGACCACCAACAACCCTTTACCTTGGACACTATTACATTGGTCCGTAGGAATATTTGGTGAACACAGACTGGATACTGTACATGGACACATACATAATATGGCCTCTTTTCTACTGTTCCACTGAAACTCCTCTTCTTTCTCATCTGCCTGTACACTATAAACCTGCAGGGTGGACAAATGCATCCTAAATGAAAATCTGTGCATCTGATCATGAAAAGCACTGTATGTAGGCCTATCAGATATGTGATTAGTCTTACTGTATGTCAGGAATCCAAATGCTGCCCTTAGATTCATTTTTAGAAGGTTATTTGTTGGTTATACTACATCAGCGTGGGGTAGGAAAATGCTGGTGTCAGTTAGGTTTTGGGTCAAATCTTTTGCAGCGGATTTAGTATTTGGTGCACCCCTTTTAAGAAGGAAATTTCTGTCTGCCATAACCCTTTTCTTTCCCTCTCCCCAATGTTCTCTGCTTACTACCCGGTTTCATTGTCTTCTCCTTTTCCCCAAACTCCCTAGACATGAACTTCTCTTGTGATTTCTTCAAGATTGTATTGTATTGTAATGTAGATTTTATTCTACATTACAGCAATATAAGAAATGCTTGTATCTATATATTTAAAGGTCACAATATGGTGTTTCCAATCCAGTTATATATTAGGGTGTTGCTCTCTCTATTATGCACAACTAATGCCTTCTCTATCCAAAAGTGAGAAATTAGAAGTGTAATTCTGATCTTCCTACACGCAAAATCTCGGGCTTTGTCTTTGTCAGAGAGGAAATCCTTTTAATAACCACATGCACGCTGTCAAGAGCTTTGAAACATATCGCTCACTGGCGATCAATGTTTTGTATTATTTGCCAAGACTGAAAGTCAGTACCGTTTTAATCTCCCAGGATTCCAGCTCCCTACATTATAAATTTCATATTATGGTTAATAATTGTCAGCCGAGACTGGAAATATGTGAGCTGATCAATATCGCACTTTGGAATTAATCGTTGGAAAAAAGGCTGAGCAGCTCTGCAGTGAATGATGGATTTTATTTAAATGGGATTCATTTTCCAAACACCTATTTTTGATTAGACTTGGGATCAGCATTGGTGATGAACCTTCTGAAATTATTCTCATGCTGATGCCCAGGCAGGTATTTCAATAATAATCCTTAAAAGTCTCTATGCGTTTGTTCTTGGAAAAAAATTATAAAAGGTACACAAAAATTGAAATTCTAATTTATTTTTGGTATGAAGACTTTGGCAAACGTGTGCTTTGTACTTGAACGGCACATTTTACTGAAGTAAGAATATTATAAGGCCATTGTTATGTTTGTGAAATGCTTTGCTTATATGTTATTGCTCGCTAAAGCATGCATTTTGATAGCTTGATAACTGGGGAAAATAACATTTTTAATTATAATGGTTATGCTCACCCTTTAACGTAAGACATAGTCTTACAGGCATCAAATTGCCACCCACAATATAAATTAAATGTGCTCCCCATGTAGCAAGTGTACAGGGCCCACATTAAGCAAATGGACAGTTTTGTCTGTCTGCAAAACAACTCACCAGTAAACTTTCGGGCGACTTCGGAAAACTGAAGTGATCCGAGTGCTATCCCACCAGCAATTCACATTCTAGCCGGCGAGAAGGCATTTTGGGACATAGTCGCCCGAAGAAAAGGAGATTTGTTGTGGGGCCCTGTTTAGGTAGTTACGCCAGTGGATCAAGGTTACTTTCACGATCCATATCTGATCTAGTGTCTGATATCAAAGGGGCCAGGCTGAAATAGTTTTGGCCAAGGGTCACAGCGGGCCTGGACATAGTCACATCTGACCACTCCGCTCCCCCAGCTGTGATCGGGTCATTTGTCAGGGGCCAAACATGTGGATCAGCCAGATGTGGCTCACTATTTAGATGCAAGATCCACAAGCCAAAATATTGAAAATGTTGGGAAAAATGTATATAGCTTAATTTGGCTAAAGTCTGTATATATTTTTCGCAGCACAAAAAGGACAATTTTTTACTGTATATACAACACCTGCTGCATCACAACAAATCCGGTAAACTATAATATGCCAAAATATGTATTATGTGAATTTGTTGTCCTTACAACATTTTTAATTTGTCGACCGACACTTTAAGAACTGTGTACTTACTACCACTTTTGTGCATTCCCCCCCCCCATAGAATCTGCACTATGCAACCACTGGAATATTCCTAGGTCATTATCTACAGAAGAAGCCCTGAATTAAGTGTGCCAGATTCTTGGAAGACCCATCCTTAGGGTGAGTAAACCGCTCATCTAAGGTGGCCATGGACGCACAGATAATATCGTACAAAACAAATTTTAGTACGATATTCGATGCGTGTATGGTGGGAAAAAAGCCGACTGATATTGGCAGAAGACCTGGCTATCGGTTGGCTCGCTGATTGGGCTGGACGGAAAATTTTGATTGGCTATTGTTGCTGAATCGTCAGATACAGGTAGAATTCTATTTCTTGATGGTAACAACGTCCCTTTTTTTTCAATACCAGCAGAGCTAGTTGTAAGATTCTTCAAGCAGTGAAGGGGTTAAAACTTTCTTGGGTCATTTTCTTGGCCCCCTGATAATATGTGAAGGCATTTCACAGAGGAGCCTGGGCAGCAGATGCTGAAACCTTCAGGCAGTCTGTTGACCTGCTTCATACCCAAATACTTGCAGCAGCTGGTTAGCAGAGAGAGATGGTTATTGCAGCTCTATGGGGAGCTGAGCACCTGCTCTCATTCCTGTGCTTCCTATGTACATTATAATCACAAGTCCCCTATTGCTCTGACTCATTCCCAGCTCTCTCCCAACTGCAACCCTAGCTAACCCATTTCACTTCTACTTTCATTGCTTTGCTCAACAGAGACTGCTAAGAGTAATGTGGATATATTCTGACATACATGCGTTTTTGTGAAGTTACATACACTAGTATTCCCCCAAAGGAATTTTTATAGCCAGTAGCCTACCCGAAGGATCCCTGTAATATGTCTATGTTAATGAATGGTGCGCTGGACAATGAAAAGGGTAATGAACTCCATTTAATACTAAAAGAAAAGCATGTTGAATGTATCCATTAATATATGTATCCCATCTTAATGTATCCATTAAGCTGGGATATTTCTGTTGCAGTAGATGGAAACAAGTGTATGCCACCAACGCCTTTTACAGGTGCCGGATTTGTACATAGGGTCACCCCTAGGCCTGGACTACTCGTTGCCCCTTTCGACCTTCCGCCTTTCCCCTTCATATGCACACGCAAAGTCTTATCTCGTTGGGTCCAGAGCATATAGGGATTGGTGCACAGGAGATTTGAAGAGCTGTGTTCTCATGTCCCCAGCTTCTGAACCCATTGTGATGTGGCTGGGTGACAGGCCACCTCTAAATTCTGCAGCCCTAGGCCTGGGCCTTTGTTGCCTTTCCACAAATACAGACCTTTTATCCACCAGGGGTTTGTGTTTACCCTGCAACATTTCACTACTTGGTGTGATGATATAATCTGCTACACATTGACTGAAATAAGCAGGACATGTTGTTCTTGGATAACATGATAAATAATAATCAATATTTAAGTAGAAAAATGTGGATAATGCTGACCTATCTGTATTATTTAAAACAAATTAGGGATGCACCGAATCCACTATTTTGGATTCGGCCGAACTCCCGAATCTTTTGTGAAAGATTCGGCCGAATACCAAACCAAATCCGGATGGGAAGGGGGGAAAAAATTTTACTTCCTTGTTTTGTGACGAAAAGTCATATGATTTCCCTCCAGAACCCTAATTTGCATATGCAAATTCGGATTCAGATTCGGTTCGGCCGGGCAGAAGGATTCAAAGCAAATCCTGGATTCGGTGCATCCCTAAAACAAATAGTGTTCTCACTTTTCCGTTGCATCTCCGTAATTGCTTCGTCCATCTGATGGAAATCTACATTGCAGTTAGGGATGCTTTGCACATGTGGATTCATGTAGCACAGCCAGAAAATTCCATTTCTGATACAAAATGGGTTCTGAGGGCTTGGACAATACAGTACATGGAGTAGGGTGAGCATTGACTAGTGAGCGAATGAAAGAAGCAGGAAGGGTCGGCATTGACCCATTCAACACTAGCATTTGGAAAGCATTCCCCTTTATATGATATATTTATATTTAAGTATATTGAGTCATTCTGCTTCTTTTGAAGTTTCGCTTATCTCCCATTGTAAGAGATCGTGGTAATAGCTTATGTGAGAAAAAAGATGGAACTCTTTAGGGCCCATCCAGGAAGCACTTGCACCTCTACCATTGCTGGAATAAAGATATAGCACAGAGATGTCAGCTGCAAGGGAGCAAACCATAGGCAGACCATTCATACAGGGACCCCTACCAATTTATGAGCCCATGGTGTTTCCTAGCTTGCACGGATAAATGATGCACAGCTATGGAAGTCCAAGAGATGGATAGCTACCACACTCTTTGTATGCAGCTCCAAGGGACAACATGCAAAGTTCAAAAGCCTGGAAACTGTGAGCCTAGTTTTACATTTTGCTCCTTATCATTTTCACTGTAAATGAGGCTCACAGAGAGATTAATAGAGGGAAAGGATTCCAATAAAAAATCACATTGCATGGACTGGTTTTTGACAAGCCTGGGTGTATTGTTACTTTTATACTTCCTTTAGGTAAAAGCTTTGAGTCTGTTGTGTGAGATACAGAAGGTAAATGCCCCACGATTCTTTGATGTCTAGCATGGTGCTGAGAGATTGCAAGCTCATGAAAAAAAAATGCTTTAAAACACTGCATCATTTTTAAATTTATATATACCTTAAAGTGGGAGCAGAACTCAGGTAACTGCTCTTCTGTAACCAGTAGATGCTTTACTTACGGGTCAGTCTGTGTATTTGTGCAGTTGGTTTTAGCATGGTACATACAAACAGATTAGAGATATATATATATATATATATATATATATATATATATATATATATATATATATATATATATATATATATATATATATATATATATAGATGCAGTATGTGTGTTGTGAGATTCCGGTAGCGAAATCCAAGGCCCCGGCACAGATTTCAGCACAGAAACGGACACGGACACAGCCTTTTATGGTTAAATTGCAGCTTTGCTGTCTTTTATTTGCAACAGAACAGAACTTTTCAGCCCACTGGCTTCACATGGGGCATTCACATAACATAAACAGTCCCACTTTACACTCCCAATGGTGTTCTCTTCACTCACGTTTGAGTTTGGCCCTCACTGACCTTCAGCAGACCACAAGTCCCAGAATACTCTCTGGGCACACTTGAGACTCTTGTCTCCTGGGAGTGGTTTCTCTGGTCCTCTCCCAGACCTTTGGAGCTCTCTCCAACTCAGGGGAATCACCCTCTGGTTCCCTGGTGTTCACCAGCACTCCTTCTGTGGCCCCTCACCCTCCTCCACTCCAGGATGTCTCTAGGGGAAGTATCAGCAGCAGCCCTGAGGTGTTGCTCCACACCTCCTTTTAACTATCCTTAATTAACTAATTACTTAGCTAGCTACCTAGTTTAGCCAGTTGCAAAACCTTACATAGAGCAAGGGATGGAAGCCCACCCTGCTCTCTTCCATCCACTCCAGGGACCCATAATCCAGCTTTTACTGAGCCGGTTCACACTTTAGACAGCTTAACTAGCTGGTTCACACTTTAGACAGCTTTACTAGCTGCAGCAATACAGTTTTCCCTGGAGTTTTGATTTCACCAGCTTAATGCTGGTGAAATACACACAATATAGTGCCCTTTAGACAGCCATATCTTACAGTGTGCACATAGTTTCATTATACACACTAGGGATGCCCAACTGTGTCCCTTCAGTTGTTTACAAACTGCACCAACAACAAGCTTCCCAATGACAGTAAAGACCTCTTGATTTTTATCCAAGTCAGCGGTTTGCAACTCGGATTCAACAGACTCAGATTGCAATCACATTGAATAATGTTCAATGACAAGCGCACAGACGGACCAAATCTGATGTATCTGCCGTTGAATGTTATTAGATGCGATTCTGATCTGAGTCAGTGAGATCTGAGCAGAATCCCACTAACTTCTGTCAACACTAAGCCAAAATGCAGCTGTACATTAAGGGGGTTATTTATCAAAGATCAAGTTTGTAAGTTTTTTTTTCTAACTTGAATAAACTCACAACTTGAATGTTTGCTTATTTATGAAAATAAACCTGAAGGTAAAAAACTTGATTGAATGCCAAAAAAACTCGAATACATGTACAAGACCTGTTATCCAAAATGCTGGTGTTTTCCGGATAAAGCATCTTTCTGTAATTTCGATCTTCGTTCCTTAAGTCTAGAAAATCATGTAAACATTAATTAAATCCAATAGGCTGGTTTTGTTTGTTTGGATCAAGTACAAGCTACTGTTTTATTATTACAGAGAAAAAGGAAATCATTTTACATTTTTTTTAATTATTTAGATAAAATGGAGACTATGGGAGATGGCCTTTCTGTAATTCGGAGCTTTCAGGATAATGGGTTTCCAGATAAGATCCCATACCCGTACTTCAAAGTTTATAGGCTAAAACACCTCGAATACCTCAAAGTTATCGAGTTTTCGAGCGCAAACCACTGTAAATAAACAGAAAATCATGAAGGCAAAAAAATCTTCACATGGGAACTCTGCCATTAACTTCTACATGACCTCGACAGGTTTTAGCTGGAGTATTTTCAGATTCGGGCATTTAACAGCTTCAGGCATAATAAATCTAGAAAATTTTGAGGTATTTTGTTATCCCGAAAAATTTGAATTTTTAGTGAAACTACCCTCAAAAAACTCAATTTTTTTTGGCAAAACACAACTCAAACTTTGATAAAAAAAACCCCTAAGTTTTAAAGGGCATAGTTACCTTTCTAAAAGTGCTTTCCCAAACCTCAGCTCTTTAGGCACCCCCCCTGGCAAGGGGTTAATTTGCTTGTCATTGATCTAATAGGGGGTTTCAATTTACATTGTAACTTAAGTCTTGAACAAAGGCTTATATTGGTTCATCTCAAATGTTTGCAAAATCCAGGAGTCCTGTGCATTGAAGTGTAGCCGGGAAAATTTTATTTTAGAATACTAATACATGAAAAATCCGAATCTGAAAATCTGGCATCTCAAGCAATGGGAGAAGTCCCAATGATTTTTTGATGTGCGCTGGGTTTCGGGCAATACCCCGAAGTTTTCGGTGGAAAATTATGAAAAATTCAGGAAAATCAGATTTTTTCCCCCACAAAGCAAGTTTTTGGGAAAATGTAATAATAAATAAGTTTAAAAAAACCAGAGCGGATTTGATGGGAGTTTGTAGCAGAAAATATCCAAGTGCACCTGACACGTATTCTGGGCTCTCTGCCAAAAGCCAAGTACGTTTCGGAAACTTTGTATCTTTTTCTGGCTGTTCAGTGCAGGGGATCAAAGAGAAAGTCAGGACATTTCAGTAACGGGGACTGAGGGTTGAGCTGTCAAGATCAGGACTGTCCTGAAAAATGGGATAGTTGGGAGGTGTGATGTTGAAGTCACTGTTTGCGGTTCACTGTTGTAGACCATGGGCAAACGAGTGGGTTGGTGAGTAATTTAATAAGGCCTTGGTATGTAACCAGTCCTAGTGAATTTGAGCGCTATGCTATACTTTCTGTGTATACAGCGGCACTGTCCAACAACAACAAAGTAATAATTATATTTCAGCAAATTCAGAGTCTTTCTGTACACCTAATGATCTTTTTTTTTTCACTACCGCCTCCCTTTACCTCAATAATTCCTCTTTCTTCGATTCTCAATCTGAACTGACGGAGAACTCAGAGAGAGTGAGACAAAAAAAATGACTTTATAGCTGACAAGCATGAATTAAATTTGCCCCGCAAAATTACAGACAAACCCACAGTCATTTTGAAAAAAGGTTTCACCTTTCTGGACAGAAAGTCATTTTCTCACATTACTTCTCACATTACAGGCTTCGTTTTTTTTTTTATTTATTTTTCAATTTGCCGCTTTTAGACAAATCCTTTGCCATCGAACACAAGGCAAATGAATCGGTTAAAGCACTCAACTGTCTGAGAAATATTGAAAATTTAATGTATGTTAAAAGGGTATTACGTTTCCAAGCAAAATTTACATGGAAATATGACATTAAAATATTTTTAGCTCGCAGAAACCCAGGGGCTTAAATATTATAATATAGACAAATTTTATCATTTTAAAATGAATTAGCATTGCAATATTTCTTATGTATGCACATTGAGTTAATGCATAAAGATGTAAAAATTGCTGGAGGCAGTTATTCCGGTGACATTGAAATCACAAGCTGGAAAGCCACATCACTTAGAAATGCGTGAACTCTGCAAACGACCAGTCTTAATGCAATGGCCTAAATGGCTTTTAAACAAAATATATAGTATGTTGGTATGCATTAAAATATCCCTTGATTGTTGTCTGTGGACTGCCCTTCGCTTAAAAGGTGAATTATACATTTTTTTAGACAGCTTAGTAAGTAGCCTTTTAAAAGGCCTATAATATTAAAAGTATAATTTCTTTGTGTAGGTTGCACACAAAAGTTCTTTTCAGCTTGCTGTTGTTACAGTTTTGTCTTGGTTCCGGAAATACAAATATTTTGTTTTGCAGAAATAACTTTTATAGCTAAAGATGACTGACCACCAATATAGTCTAGCTTCTTCCATCAGGGCTTTCAGTGGGTGTAGACCCTCATACAGTCTTGCTTATTCATAAGAGCTATCAGTAGACCCTCAGTACAGTCTAGCTTCTTCCATCAGGGCTTTCAGTGGGAGTAGACCCTCAGTACAGCATAGCTTCTTCCATCAGGGCTTTCAGTGGGAGTAGATCCTCAGTGTAGCATAGCTTCTTCCATCAGGACTTTCAGTGGGAGTAGATCCTCAAGATAGTCTAGCTTCTTCCATCAGGGTTTTCAGTGGAAGTAGATCCTCAATATAGCCTAACTTCTTCCATTAGGGCTTAAAGTGGATGTACACTCATCCACGTATTGCCTTAAAAACTCTTTGTGCTCCAGCAACGGGGGACGGACTAGCCTTACCTGACCTCAAACTCTACTTTCTGGCTAGCCAGTTGGTATTTGCTCATTGGTGGATAAATCCCAAACTAGATAATCAAGCGGTGGTCCTGTAGGCTGCAGCAGTCGACTCCTTCGAAGCTCTAGCCCGATCCTTGTATAGAGGCCCGTCTCGGTCCCAGGCCACCGTAATACCTATGGGGACGGTAATACAAACCTTTCAAAAGGCCCTATCTATGGTGCTGGGTACCCCTTCAGTATGGTCTGTATGGACTCCCTTATGGGGTAATAATAATCTGCCCCAATTTCAATTTATCCCTGAGGTTAGCTGTTGGGCAATACATGGTGTTAAAGTGCTGAAGGATGTTGTGGACAGTGGGAACCTTAAACAGTTTCCAAGTTTAAAACAAGAATTTAATCTCCCGCCCAACATGATATTCTGCTATCTTCAGTTAAAACATGCTATTTTGGTACAATTCCCTACTCGTCCACTACAACTGAAAGAATCTACTCTAGAAAAATATCTACTTAAGGCAGACCTGTGAAAGCCACTCTCATGGTGCTATACAATTTTGCTGCAGGCATGCCCTAACCCATTGGAAAAAAAACAGAAATGGTGTAGGGATATTCCTGAATCAGATGTCGAAATGTGGAACGATGCACTACAGCAAGTACCTGGGATAACGATTTCAATGCGAGATAGGTTTATACAACTTAAATTTCTCAATAGAGTATACTACACCCCATATAGATTAGCCAGATTGTATCCTAAGGTTTTGGACTGAAGCATGGGGCCCAATGACAATAGGGTGCTAAGACCTTAAGACACCCCCCTGTTGTCTTCTCTAATTCCAATACTGATGAGGAAGCACTAGATAATCTATGAAACCAAATATATTGACTTCAGTTGTCCAACCAGTTGTAGCATTATGAAAAGAGATAGAAATACCTTAACAGCTGTGAGCTTGACCTAAGGTATTATAAAGGAGCCCAAACTAGGTTGACAGAACCACCATTAATCCTGTACTTGCTCTAAATATAGAACTGGCACATGGGAGCAACATCCTTCCTTCATACAATATATAACCCAATAGTATTAACAATATTATTCACATCATATGCCATATTTATATATATATATATATATATATATATATATATATATATATATATATATATATATATATATATATATATATATATATATATATATATATATATTAGTAAAACTGGTTAACTTCTGGAAGTTTTGTGGGGGCAGTAAAATCATTCCTAGTAAGTGCTTTTTGGTTATAATGTCTTTATTCACAAAGGAATCACTGATACTTGTTACATAAATTGATATTTGTGATTCAATTATTTTATTAAACTCACTTTATAAAAAAAAAACCTTTGTAGATTAACCGCAGGAGAGTAGCCTAAATGTATTAAAAGAATTAGCTGTGAAGTACATGCTGGAATCACTTGTGACATAAATTCCCTGTTTAAAAAAATGCATTATTGGCAGACAATGCAATAATAAAATGTTTCAGCTGTATTTAATACAGAGCATTTCTTAGCACAGCCAGCTGCACGCAGATCTGACGACAAATGGAGAGAGAGAGATGGCGAGACAGATAAATAGTCTTGTACTAAAAAAAATTGACAGATATATAGAGAGATATATAAAGTGGGAATTCTAACCTGATTGAGAACGATAGAAATATAGATAGCTCAGGGACGGCAGCAAAGTAATAGGATGAAAGATGAAGTAAAACATGTAGACGGGATAGATAGACAGACGGATAACTATGGTAGACAGATACCAATGATAGTTACTGTAGACTCATACTATAAATAGATACTGTAACTACTGTGGAGAGCTATATCCATAGACTACTACAGAGTAAAAGAGAGAGGGAAACACATCATTTTTAACTTGTAATATCTGTAGATAGTTACTGTCAGGGCTGCGATCAGAATTTGCTGGGCCCTGTATGACAATTTTTTCTGGGGCCCCGCTACAAGTAAAAAAAAAAATTGGTGGTTAGGCCCCCCTACAAGTTAAAAGAAACCACTGGTGGCCAGCCCCCCTACAAGTTAAAGAAACCCCCCATTGGTGGCCAGGGTCCTCTACAAGTAAAGAAACCCCACAGGTGGCTAGGCCCCCCCCTAGTTTAAAAACAATTAATGGCCATGACCCCCAACAAATTAAACGAAAAAACATCAGTGTCCCCCCTACAAGTTAAAAAAAATTGGTGACCAGGCCCCCCCCAATAACAGTTTTTTTAAAAAAAAATACATTGGTATCCAGGGTTCCCACATAAAACTAAAAAAAATAGTGCCACGGGCTTTGAAAAACAAAAAACAAATAAAAACATTGGTGTTCACTGGAAGTTACCTTTCTTCTTCTGCAGCTCCTTTAATCGGCAGCGCGGCTCCTACTTCGGTGACTCAAGGGGGGCCCACCTAATTCAGGAAAAGCAGCACGGACGGGCCCCCCTTAACATATAGAAGCCACTGGCCCAGGATTATTATCCCCCCAGTACCCCCTGATGGTAGTCCTGGTTACTGTATAGATAGATACTCTAGAGAGAGGATAAGAAATATTATAGATCTTGTGGACTGACTTTGGAGATGATTAGACTGTAGAAGACTAGGTCCAGCAACTGGTTCTTTTTCTCTTTTTCTGGACTGGTCACTCCCCAACTAATCCAGAAATAGTAAAAAAAAGAGAATTCAGTTATACAGACTAGACCCCACTCTGAATTGAATTCCTAACTAGAACTGGAGTTCAATAGCCTTGCTTGTTAACATTGTTGGTATTTCAAGTTGGCTAAAGATACGATTTTTAATGCGCTTAGTTGGTTGAGTTATTTTATAACCTTTCTCCAGAGATCAAGGAAATAGTGGTTACTAGCATCAGCTTATAACCTCTACCATGGTATGGGCTGACTATCTGCTTTGCTACTGGTTCACTGGGCAGATACTATAAATATAATGTCATTCATAACAGTCAAAACAAACATTTGTCATTTTGGGACCATAAATACCACTTTCAATGATACATCTGGGCCTCTGGTTCTGGAGCAGATAACTGGTTCTAAGATACTGTATCCATCACACAAAGGGCAGATTAATGAACACGAGTGCTAAATTGCACTTCAGTAACCCATAGTAATGGATGAGATGTTTGCTTTGTAGACTGTTGAAAATTGCTGATTGGTTAGAAATGTAGCACCTATATTAGTAATGGACCCTACATTTTACTACTCATTCTAATGAGCAAAGGCCATTTTACCTCTTGTATTGGTCAGTATTAGTATGTTATCTGTATGTCGTCACTCTTCTATATGTTCTGTGGTCACCCTTCTGTTGTACAATAATGCAAAATATTTACTTATATAGTTTAGACACATCTGTGTGTCCCCGTCCTGGTGGAGCTTACAGTCTAAGGTCCCTATCAATACACAAAGGCAGGGCTGCCATCAGGGGGGCATTGGGGGGACAACTGTCCTGGGCCCGATGGCTTCTATATGTTAAGGGGGCCTGGCCGTGCTGTATTTCCTGGATAAGCCAGGCCCCCTTCAACTGCTGAAGTAGGATCTGAGTTGCTCCAGAGTAGGAGTCGAGTTGCACCAAAGAAGGAGCTGAGCCATGCTGAACACCATTTTTTTTTTTTAAAACCTTTGGCCACTAAATTTTTTTTAACTTGGGGGGCCCTGGCCTCTAATGTTTTTTTTTTTAACTTGGGGGGCCTTGGCAGCTGATGTTTTTTTATTAACTTGGGGGGGCCTGGCCACTGATGTTTTTTTTTCCACTTAGGGTGGCACCGGACGTTTTTTTTTTTTTTTCAATTGGCCACCAAGGTTTTTTTTACTTGTTTCGGTCCCTGGCCACCAATTTTTTTTTAACTTTTAGGGGGCAACGCCACTAATGTTTTTTTTACTTGTAGAGGGGCCCAGAATATGTTGTTGTAAAGGGCCCTACGAATTCTGATGGTGGGCCTGCACACAAGTTAATTTGAGTAGACACAGGCAGAAGATCCTTGCAGATGGCTGACCCTAGTGCATCAAGCCATAAATGCTAACCACTGAACCACTTTGCTGCCTGTATAGTAGTAATACATACTGACTGGCTCTTAAGCACAGCTCTAAACCATGCAAGAGAACAAAGGCTTTTATGGAAAAAATATACCTGCCAAATCTACTGTCTGGGAAGTATTACGATGGTTATACTGAGACTTCGTGTTCCAAGGAACAGTAACAGTTTTATAGAAAGGGACAACAATAAATCAGCTCAGTACGGCAAGGCAACTAACAACTGGCCCCTTATTACGTCAATTGTTGTGCAACATTCCTTCCTAGTGCTCTGCCATTCACACTGCCTTTAAACACGAAGAACAGAGCACACATGTTGTTCATAAGCTAAAATACCTTCACTGTCTAACCTATGGCCCTCAAGCTTTATTTTTAACTTCAGTTTCCAGCTTTAGATTAATCTGCAATTCAATGACAGCTGGAGGACCACAGCTTGGAAACACCTGTTCCAAATGGCAGAACCAGGTCACACAATGCCTAGCATATGCCCATGAAGGCTACACCTCAAAGAACCACATGCAGAAGGAAGTTATATATATAATTATTCAGTCTTCACAAGGGAGTGTCTGCAGGACAAGATAATGGTAACCCAAGGGGCCACTTGTTATTTGAGTAGTCGAGTTGATCTGTTCCGCTTGACATTATTTTCTCTCAGGCATTCTGTGCCTAGGAACAGAATGGAAACTGCAGCATTGTTTTATATTACTGTATTAATATTACTACTACTACTACTATTACTACTACTACTACTAATAATAATTATAATAATAATAAACAAGTGTCAATAAGGTGCCAACATAATCCACAGCTTTATATAATAAAATAAATTACATACAAAAACTGACCGATACTAATTTATCATGAGTGAGTATTGTATCTGTTTACTACTAGAAAGGAATGTTCCTGTATCCAGACATATTTCTCAATTCCAACTGATCCCTCAGACACCAGAATGGTCCATCTTGGCTTTATTATTAAAAAAAATACAGAAAAATACTCCCATTTAATGTGTGCAGGGGCAAAACTGATTGGAGCCCATACATTTAGCTACAGTACTTGCACACCAGCCAATGATTGGTGCTTCTGCATTCTGCACCTTGATGAACTGATATTTAAAAGGTAGACTGTATTTAGCACCAGGCAGATTGGTAAGTACAGGGCTATTTGCATCCTGAATTATTAAAAAAGTAGGGGTTATTCATGGGGCACCCATGTTTGGCTAAAAATATATCCCTCCGTAATGCTAAGCTGTTGGGTGCAGATAGTGATCATAGGTGCAGGCAGCTGTAATAACCCTGCTGTATCTTGTAGCTCAATGCTACTTCTTGTCCCTTGTATTACATTCTTCATTCTTCAATAGTGGCATATTGAATGTATACAGTAGCCTACACGGTGCGCTTAACATTTCTTACCCTAAATAATTGGATTTACATGCATGGTTATGTATTGGCAGTTGTTTTTGTTTTTTGTTTTTTTGTATGTAAACCTGTATATTCAATGTACACACTTATTTACTGCACAGTGCAATATGTTGCTTTATAAATAGGTGTTATTAATAATAATAATTCTCTTCCTCATCTGAAGTGTTGGGGATAGAGCAGGACCGTCTTTTTATTACAGTGTGAGTGAAAAAAATGCATTATTGCTGCTCCAATAAATACTGTGTATTCTCTTAACACACCAGCAGTATGATCTATTTATGAACGCTAGAAGGGTTTTTTTTTGTGCCCGTAGGGGATTTTGACAAAAATTGAACTCAGTCAAGGCAGTTGTTATGGTAAGTTGTCCCTGTTTATAAATACACTTATGAGGAAACAGAATCTACTAGACGCACTACAGACAGTACTTTCAGATATTGTTGTCTGCTTGTTATCACCATCAGAAACCTACATGGGCCCCTGGAGCCAATATAAGGAAAAGCTTGATAAAGGCCACATGTCCTGAAACTTTGCTGTAATGGCCTAAGAGAGTGCAATAAAGGCATTTTAATTTTAAACCATCCCGTGGTGCTGTTCAACCCTGTCTGTCAATATAAGAAAAAACATCCAACGTTCGATATGGAATAGCCCAAAATATTGGTTCCCAGGGCACCAGCAATACCTATGGTCCTGATATCTACCAAAATGACTGCCCTGACCCTTGCTAAACCTGCAGCAGCTACCCTGTAGTTAGTATTGTAAAGAGGGAATACTATACATAGTTGTATTTTCCTATATCACATAATTTGTATTCACTGCAAGCAGATCTGCACTCTCAGGACTTAAAAAGGGCCTCACTTTGAGAAAGGCCTTGGGGAGCCGAAACCCTTAGTCCCATGCAATAAATTATTTTTTATCTATAATTCCTGAGAGTGCAGATCTTCTTGCAGTGAATATAGATAATTTATTGACTATGCACCCAGGCACATTCATCAACTTAAGAGTGCTGGCAACCCTTGGAACTGTTAGATATCTATCTATCTATCTATCTATCTATCTATCTATCTATATATCTATATATATATATCTATATATATAGATAGATAGATAGATAGATAGATATCACTCCCTTTAAAAAACTTGGTAATTTTATTGTTGCATAGTATCAAATACCTTAGGGTATTTGATACTATGCAAATACCTGCTGGTCTGAAGATAATTGATACATACGCAATTACCGTGCACCCCGCCATTAACAGCAGCTTTGGAGTGCGGATACTCATTGGAAAGTATATATATATATATATATATATATATATAAATATATAGATGCAGGTTTCTGCATACTAATGGTTGTGCATTCCATTCTGTCCGACGGAATACAAAAGTGATGCCAACTGCATTTTTCCCTACAGGCTATAATGATACAATCTAATGATACAAATGAAAAACAACACATACAAGTGGTATATTGTTCCTTTACATTGAAAACCTGCTGACTTTGTAAGGTTACGTAGCTAGTGTAGAATCTGGCCTATTTGAGGAATCCGTATGTCCCAGATGTGTAAAGATTAGTGACTAGTACATATGTCACTGCAACATTTGCATGTCTTCTTCATTGTGTTTCTATTCTTTCATTGCACATTATACATAAGTCCCCCTTAAAGTGACAGCGAAACTTTTTAGTACAAAAACACTGCTGCATGGCAACAGTGGTATGAATTGAAATCAAGAAGATGAAAAAAGGAATCATTTTTATTTGTAAATTATAAACTGTCAGCCAGCAATCCAAGACAAAAAAGAAGCTAACAGTCTACGGGGACAGTTTGTGACAGTATCCTACAGGTTCATAAGGGAATGCTACACACACTTATAAACTGTGCTCCCTACGGTTTTGGCAAGCATAGATAGACCAAAAGAAGACAAAGCTCATCAAAATACAGGGTGCAATTACGGTGAATACACAGTTAAAAAGGAATCGCTGGTTCCAGTTTCAAACTGTAGATGGCAGTCAAGGTCTGTTGAGCCATAAGTGTTCATGAGTCTGTTTGTAGAACAATAGCACATTAGCTGAAACTGGCCTTAAGCAAGAAAATTCCTTCATGACTGCCTTTGAAAGAAAAACACATCAGGTTTCCTTTGTGGAAACTTCGATTTCTGAACACCATGTAAAAATCAACCGTTATTGCAGGGTGAACCTAACCTGCAAATTTAAACACTTTGCCTAATTTGCACCACTCTTTTTATAACCTGTTGGTAGGGTTGCCACCTTGCCGGTAAAAGTGATGACTGATCCCAATGTTCTTAATAGGGAAGAAAGATAAATATATAAGAAGGCCGGTATTTCTTTCCAGAAAACTTGGCAGCCCTACCTGTTGGCGGTGCCTCGTTTGTTGGATTCAAATAGAGACAGTCCTGGAATGAGAAGGGCTGCGACTTTAATATAGAGGCAGAATAATGAACGAAAGTCTCGGAAAGACTCTTTTTGTGGCTGCTGAAAACCACAGATGGTTGGTGTGGCTTTGTTTCTTCAGCACCCTTGTCTGCTGGATGAGATGCATTTTCAGATTTTATTGTTTAATAAAGCCATGAAAATGCTAGTCATAATAATTTATGGCTGATATTTCATTTTCAAAGAGAGAGCAAACAGGATGGCAGCACCCTCTGCTATTAAAAAAATCATTGTTGACCTGTGTATAGATGGGGCTTTCTGTAATGGATAAAATCTACTTGATATTTCTGGAAAAAAATAAAATCAACTTGAACCCTTCTTTATAAAGTGCTATATTTTTCCGTTAAGAGATAATGGGCTCAAACTGATTCTGAATTAATTATGTGATGGCAGCGGGGCACCAACGTGAAATTAGCAGCACAGATTTGGGAATTTTTGGCAACTGTTAACTCTGAAAAGCCTAAACTGCTTCCACCCAAGGCATTGCTCAGAAACAGCAGACCTTCTAAGATTCTTGTTTCTCAGGTCATGCAGATTTTCATTATTTTTATTTACTGATTATTAAATATAGCATCAACCTGTCCCTATCGCATTCACTTGTCACGATCGATGTCTTCAGGAGCTGAGTGCAGAACTGAACCTAAGGGCCCTTACTCACGGGCGTTTGAAGCTGCGCTCCCCTGAGTTCCGGTTTTATGCTGCAGGGGAGCGCAGGAATAGATGTGCTGAATTCTTTGCATTGCGGCTGTAGTCACACAAACGCATGTAAGCACCGAAGGTAGGAAAAATGCAACTTGCTGCGTTCGGCGCTTACATTCGTCTGTGTGAGTATAGCCGCAATGAAAAGAATTCAGCGCGCCTACTCCTGCGCTCCCCTGCGTTCCGGCGATTGCATGTGTCTGTGTGAGTACAGCCGCAATGAACAGAATCGTCTCTTGCTCAGGCTCGCCCCTCTTCTGCGCATGTGCACTCACGCTTCCTCCTTCTGCGCACTCACGCTCCCTTTTTCTGCACATGCGCGAGGGGGCGACATAATTGGCTGGGTTGCCTAGGGCAACTGCCTGCGGCTGAACACATAAAACCGGAACGCAGCTTCAGACGCCCGTGAGTAAGGACCCTTAGGTTCAGTTCTGCACTCGCCTCCTAAAGACTTTGATCGCGTCAAGTGAATGCGATGCTAAATTTAAAAATAAATAAATAAAAATAATTAAAATGTATATGGACAAATATGACATTTACAGACGAAATGTTAAGATGTGTCTGAACTTACATCATGAAAGTACACAAGAGACATTAACAGCCTGTGAAATAAATACTTGCAAGGGGTGCTTAGTGATACCATATGATTAATTATATGAAAGAAGTTTCCCCCCCCCAGATGGAGTTTTAGATTCTATACAAGAAGAGTGTTGGCTGCAGCGCCAGGCTTTTCTATGGTTGTGGAATTCCTTTTGTGACTTTTAAATATATTTACATTGTATAACAAAGACTACTTTGTTCCTTATATTACCCTTAATGGCGTCATTAATATAATCGGTGCTTAGTAATGTCACCTGATTCATTTTATTCAATAATGAACGCCCCCCACCTAGAGTTGCATGATTTGTAGAAAATGTTTGGCATGCAGCCTCGGGCTTTTATATGGTTCCGGAATCCCTTTCTTTTAAACATCCTTACATTTTACAACAGAAGTTGCATTGTTTCCTATATTAGCCTTAGTGACATCATCTGTTTAAGAAGTACTTAGTGATGTCATGATGTCACTGTGTTTCATGCAAATCACTGTACTTGCAGTTAAAGGAACAGTAACACCAAAAAATGAAAATGTTTTAAAGTATTTAAAAAATAATGCAGTGTTCCTCTGCACTGGTAAAACTGGTGTGTTTGCTTCAGAAACACTATTATTGTTTATATAAACAAGCTGCTGTGTAGTCATGGGGGCAGCCACTCAAAGCTGGAAAAGGAGAAAAGGCACAGGTTGCACAGCAGATAACGTATAAACTCTTTACTATACAATGGAATTCTTCAGAACTTATCTGTTATCTACTGTGTGTCCTGTGCTTGAATGGCTGCCCCCATGGCTACACAGCAGTTTGTTTATATAAACTATAGTAGTACTTATCTGTTATCTACTGTGTATCCTGTGCTTAAATGGCTGCCCCCATGTCTACACAGCAGCTTGTTTATATAAACTACAGTAGTACTTATCTGTTATCTACTGTGTATCCTGTGCTTAAATGGCTGTCCCAAATGGCTACACAGCAGTTTGTATAAACTATAGTAGTACTTATCTGTTATCTACTGTGTATCCTGTGCTTGAATGGCTGCCCCCATGTCTACACAGCAGTTTGTATATATAAACTATAGTGGTTTTTCTGAAGCAAACACACCAGATTTACCAGTGCAGGGCAACAGTACATTATATTGTCGTTCATTTTAAACACTTTCACTTTTTGGTGTTGCTGTTCCTTTAATGATATAACAGAATCACATGATTTCTATAAAATGATCAACCTGCACATGGTCATGGAATTCCTCGGTGACTCCGGGATATCCTGACATTGTTCTCTACATTACCCAACCCTGTGTCTCCTGCTTGTAAGATTTATTAGAGGAAGCAAAGGGACAGACTCCTCTTTTTCGCCCTTTTGATTGACACACACATTTATGCTTCACTTGCTATTAGCTCCTGCGCTGTTGCACTGTATTTTGGGTATAAGATATATATAATACATGACCACAAAAGACTTGGCTAATTGCATAACGAAAAGATAAAAGTATTTAATTGACCCCAATGTGTTTGTAAAAATTGAAGGCCCTACACCTAAACGTCCATAGTGTTCATCCCCTACGGCTGCACGTGTCGTGAAGCTCCGCCGGTCCTTAAGATGATGGATTTGGGGGCTGAAATGTCCTTCGTAGTACAAAAGATTGCTTGAGGATTGTCATATAACTAGCTGACCTTCTCACTGTGGAGAAAGAAGTACGATCCTGCGCGATACTTCTCAGTGAAGGACGCATATAGACATGACATTACGAGATACATTAAACTCTCTGCCACACTGTATATCAACACACTCACGGAACATATTGCTCCGGCTTCCTCTCTCCCTAAGAAATAAAAAGGAACGTTGTGACATTTGTATCACTGTGCCAGGAAAGACAGAAGGAATACACCCCAGATGGATCACACAGGTTTATCAATTTAGCAGTAGGCAGGTGTTTCATTCTGCTGGGTAATATATTTGAATCACTGCGTGAAAATATAAATGATTATTATGCTCTACTAGAAATCTGCACAGTATTTAAAATACGGATATTGCAACTTCCCTGGCATATTAAATCTGCATCTAATTTATAGATCGTGGCACTGGATTTGCAAAGTGGATTTTTTTATTTTTTTTGTCGAGATTTAAAGGGAAACCATTGCTGATGGCATACGCTGCTCTTAGGAGAATGGGAACGTTGTTATTTTTCATCGCCTTGCAGCACAGCAGGTATCGGGAATTCACATCTCATTCCCTGGGTCTTTTATTCCTTTAACTTATATTGTCAATGTGTGCCCTGCCACTTTTTCTTCTCTGCAGTGAAGGTTCTGACTTTTGAAACAATGTAGCAGAAGCAATAATAAATCTGTAGTTTAGGGTCTGCAAGTAGAAATTGATAACGCACCACACTAGGGATGAGGCCCAGGTGCACCACCCTGAGCCCTCAGCACGGGAAGTGGACAAACTGAAAAAATTTTTTGGAGCAGGCACTCCGTGAAGGAAATCTTCCACCAGGCAGATACATTTCAAAGTGAAAAGTTTATTGTGTCCATAGTAGTGATGTACGGGTCAGGGTTTTCCACCCGACCCTAACCCACCCTGCTCCAGCCTGCGCCCGCCCACACCCAAGCTTCCGGGATCACAATGACGTCACAAAAGGGGCGGGGCGAGCAGACGCAAGACTATAAAACCGGAACCCGGAAGCCGGAATTTGAAGGTGGCGGATGGGGAGAGCAGGAGAAGAGCTCAACCTGCACCCGCCCACCACCTGCGAGGAGCACTGCGAGGTCAACCTGAACCCGCCCAACCCGCTGGTATCGTGTCGGCTCGCACATCACTAGTCCACAGCCTTCTGCGTTTCATGATAAACACTTAATCATAGGCAGAAATGTAGCAGAAGCGAGCAGACCTGTGAAGAAGCGCGCTCGGATGACTTCTGCTACATTTCAGGAGGCAGAATCATCAGGCCACAATCATCTGTACAGGTATGGGATCCCTTTTCTGGAAACCCATTATCCAGAAATCTCCGAATTATGGAAAGGCCGTTTCGCATAGACCCCATTTTGTCCAAATAATCCAAATTATTAAAAATAATTTCCTTTTTCTCTGTAATAATAAAACAGTAGTTGTACTTGATCCCAACTAAGATATAATTAATCCTTATTGCAAGCCAAACCAGCCTATTGGGGTTATTTATCAAAAGGTCGAGTTTTTATACCTCGAATGAACTTGAATGGTATCTTATTTAAGAAAAAACTTGAATGAGAAAAACCTGATACTGCGAGTTCGAGTCCGGAAACCCAATAACTCACGTTAATCAAGTTTTTCTGAGAAAAAAAAATAGTTTTCTGGGCAAAACCGTCATGCAGGCTGTTAACATCTTCAAATGGTTCAAGGACCTCTGCCATTGACTCTTACATGACTTTGACAGGTTTTAGATTTGTATTTTTGGATTCAAGCTATTTCCAGGGTCAGGGTATAATAGATTTCGAAAAAATGTTGGATTTCAAACCCGAAAATGTGAGTTTTGAATAAGAACTACAACTCGAAAACTCAAATTTTCGTGGAAAACAGAACGAACCTTAATAAATTCAGCCCGTATTGTTTACATGATTTTATAGTAGACTTAAGTTATGAAGATCCAAATTACAGAAAAATCCATTATCCCTTATCTGGAAAACCCCAGAACATTCTGGATAAAAGGTACCATACCTTACCAAACTCAAATAACTGTAAAACCAATGAAAATTGGAATTGCTTAGAACATTTTTTGTCCTTTTAGACAAATAATATTTTGGGTTTATATCCCCTTTATGAAAGGAAATTTGGATCCTTCTTATGAACAGCAAGCACAATTTAAAATACAACAGATCATTTATAAAAAAAAATGCCTATATCTGGCAAGGCTACAAAATCCTCTCTTACATCATTTTGTAAATGTTGAGAAGGACACATTGCGACCAAATTCAACTATTTGTTGTTGGAACAGCCAATAGGGAAGCAGATATATTGTATAATCACATAATGTGATGAATGGGTTGCATTAGCAACATATGGGCTACTACTGGTATTAAATACTCGTAATACAGTTTAGTAAAAATCTGTACCTCTCTGAATAAACGCTGACAGCACCAAGTCCAAGTGTTATGTCTGTCCATCTGAGTAAAGCAAGGCAGCAGCATCCCATACCTTTGAGTTAACTTTTAGTATGACGTAGAGAGAGATATTCTGAGACGATTTGCAATTGGTTTTCATTTTTTTATTATTTGTGGTTTTAGAGTTTTTTAGATTTTTATTCAACAGCCCTACAGTTTGCAATTTCAGCAACCTGGTTGCTAGGGTCCAAATTACCCTAGCAACCATGCACTGATTTGAATAAGAGACTGTAATATAACCAGTAGAAGACCTGAATAAAACGATGACAATAAATAAAATAAAAATGAATAAAAAGTCAAAATAACAATACATATTTCTCCTTACAAAAATTTACATTTTTTAGATGGGGTCAGTGACCTCCATTTGAAAGCTGGAAAGGGTCAGAATAAGAAGGAATATAATTTAAAAACTAAAAAAAAACAAAAAAAACCCCAAAAAAATTAATAATGAAGACCAATTAAAAAGTTGCCTTAGAATTAGCCATTCTAAAACTCCCTTCTTTAAGTAGGCTAGGATATTAGGTTTATACTCATCCTTAACAATTTTTTCATACATATCGCCAATATTTTGTTCCATTTACTTTTTAACAGCAAATCCTTTGCAAAGAGGAAGGATTGCTTTAATTTTCTGGGAACAGCTACAGCTTTCGCTTCGCCAAAAAAACGTGTGAAATGCGAAACGGCAAAAAATTTCCGAAGCTCAAAAATAGATGCCCGCGTCAATTTTGATGCCTGCGTTGATTTTGACACCAGCGTTAAAGTCAATGGGCATATGAATAGTATTGACGTGCAACGGTTTTGACGCAAGCGGCTTTTCCAATGCGCGACCAAAATTCCCGAAAGTTTTGCGAATGTATTTGCTGGAGGTGAAACACGGAAATTCACTGCGAATTCGCGCCTGCCGAATTTATTCGCCCATAACTACTTTTTAATTCCTCCTGATCTTGTGCAGCATGATTTGATTTGGACACATAATGAAACCGGACATGATTGTCTAGCCCTCCCTCAGGACCTTTATGCCATAAGCCCCATTAGTTACTCACAGGGCCACAATCTTAAATCATGGGGCCCCAACACAAATTATTTGTCAGACATTCCCCTCAGGGGGCCCAAAGTATTAGCTCACTTCTCATCCTTGGATGTAAGTCTTGCCAATTGAGTAGAATAGAGACCTCAATTTGGGAAAATGTCTTAACAGGCCATGTCTCTGATCCACCCTGGCTACACTCAACCCTGTTGAACTGGCGATTGCATCTATTAGGGCCCCAGTCTAGGACCAGGTCCTTGTCAAGATTTTTCAATGTCACCTCATAATCGCAACCTATATGCTGGGTTTTACAGATTTGTTGTTACAGAGCTGGAAGCAGCTGTTAATGACTTGTACTACAGGTATGGGACCTGTTATCCAGAATGCACGGGGACCTGGGTATTTCCGGATAACGGATCTTTCTGTAGATTGGCTCTTCATTGCTTAAATCAACTAGAAAATCATGTAAACATTAAACAACCCCAAAAAGATGGCTTTGCCTCCAATATGGATTCATTATGTCTTAGTTTGGATCAAGCACAAGCTACTGTTTTATTATTACAGCGAAAAAATTTGGATTATTTGCATAAAATGGAGCCTATTGAAGATGGCCTTCCCATAATTTGGAGCTTTCTAGATAACGGATCCCTTTTCTGTACCATTTGTATATATATTTTTTTCTTGTCTCTCGTAACAATGAAACTGGAATTTGGATAAAGCCTTATAGTTTTTGGTACGGCAGCAGTCTTGTGGAAGTACAACTTTTGGACTCACGGCTGAAAAGTCGCTCGCGTCAATTTTGACGCTGGCGTTATACTCAATGGGCGTCCAAATAGTGTTGACGTGCGACGATTTTTAAGCGAGAAACTTTTCGGATACGTCCAAAAATATTTGACCCCGGCAAATTCTCGCCAGCAGCGAAACTAGAAAATTTGCCGCAAATATGTGCCAGGCAAATTTATTCACCCATCACTACTTCCTTGTCATTGCTGTACAGTCTACAATCTACAGCACTAGACAAAGCCCTGTGGTCTGTTGTGTTCAATGGAGCCTTTTTCATGTGCTGTCCCCATAAATACAATGTCATGCTTTCTACAAACGGAACAGGAATAGTTAACCTGCAAACCTGCTATCCAGAAAGCCCTGATTTATGGAAAGGCCATCTCCCATAGATTCCATTGTAACCAAAACTTTAAAATTTTATAAAATGATTTCCTTTTTCTTTGTAATAATAAAACTACAGTTATGGGATCTGGTATCCAGAATGCTCTGGATAATGGATCTTTCTGTAATTTGGATCTTCATCCCCTAAATCTAGTAGAAAATCATGAAAATGTTAAATAAACCCAATAGTCTGGTTTTGCTTCCAATAAGGATTAATTATATCTTAGTTGGGATCAAGTACAAAGTACTGTTTTATTATTACAGAGAAAAAGGAAATCATTTTTAAAAATTCGGATCAATTGATTATAATGGAGTCTATGGGAGATTGCCTTTCTGGATAACGGGTTGCCGGATAACGGATTCCATACCTGTATCTTGAACCTGATCCAAACAGAGATATAATTTATCCTTATTATAAGCAAAACCAGCCTTGGGGCTTTATTCAATGTTTAAGTGATTTTTTTTAGTATACTTAAGGTATAGAGATCCAAACTACGGAAAGATCCCTTATGCAGAAAACCCCAGGTCCCAAGCATTCTGGATATTAGGTCCAATACATGTACTGAGAATAGCAGTCTGTGTGAACTTCATGTGTTAAGTGCTTTTTCATTAAACAAAGCAATACCCGATTCAAACAGGAAGCCTCCTCTGTTTGTTTTCTATTAAATGGCTCAATATGACAGTAGAACTTATTGAATATGCAGCACTTCTCTGCTTATAAACATTTATAAATATCCATGGCAACTGCCATATTGCTTGCTTTGGATTAGAAAGTCTCTATAGATTTCAGCAGAACAGTACAATCTATTTAGGTACACGAGATGTGCTGTTTCGCTGGAGTCTGATGGGAGCACCTCAGCCAAAACAAAGACGATTGCAGCTATTCTATTTACTAATACAAATACAAATGGTAGCCTGGGAATATTTGATGCACGCAGTCAGCTACAACATTATACATCACTTTTCTTTTTTAGAGAGAATACATGGAATCGCTATTTATATAGTAGATTTATATAGTAGATAAGAAATGAAAGGGGAATGAAACCCTCCAGAAATAAATGTTTCCAAACACACTCCTTGCACTTCTGTATAATTGCACCATACACCATTATGTATATCCTGTTTTTTTCTACCGAATCAGCTGCAAGTGTGCCCATTGGTGCTGGTTAAACCTGAAGATACTGCCTTCCTTGAAAGTGATTGTAATTCCAGGGTTCCTACAGGGTGTTGCATCTATAGGTGCATCAGTCTTACCCCAAAAGGATCCCATGCTACTGTCATTTACTGTCACATGCCAGAGCTCATGATTCAAGGTAACAGCAGCAAAATTGTTTGTTTTAAAGGAGTGCCAAAAGTTAGGCACCCGCAATTGATCGCACTTACTTACCTGACCCCCGGGGCAGATGCATGCGCAGTAGAACGAAATAGCTGACATTTTCATTAAAGTTCAGCTTTTTGCTCTACTGTAGAAAGAAGAAGCCGGAAGACAATCGCTCCATGGTGCTCGTTGGAACAATCCCGGGTCGGTGAAATTTTCTGCTGATAGGAGCACCGGCCTGGGATGTCAGGTAGTAAATAGAATCACTTGGGGGTGCCTAACTTTTTGCACCTCCAAGTATAACAAGACTTTCCTTCTCCTTTAACAAGTGCTCTAACTACCCCGGCAGCCACAATTATGCTGAAATTGTGGGCGGGAAACTGCAGTGTGGGTAAAAGCATGCCGATTTGCATCTAAAAATTGCAGTTTGCACACTTATTCAAGGTTAATAATTCAATTACCATTATACAACTCCTCTTCACACTTCGGGCAGATTCACTAAAGGGCGAATTGTCGCCATTGCGACTGCTTCGCACACATCGCGCCACTTCGCCAGGCGCAAATTTGCTACAAATACGCTAATTCACTAATATCAGAAGTTGCATCCTGGGTGGCTTTTTGCTAGTGTTACTTCTGCTGTGCGAGCATTTCATAGCGAAGAAGCGCTAGCGTCGTTTGTGCCTAGTGAAAATTTGCTAGTGCTCATGCCCTTAGGTCAATTTTCATACAGTGGGTAATTTAAAGTTGTATGGAGGTCTTTATTATAAATGTTGGTGCAAATGCTTGAAGTTACCACTTTTTCTTACAAATGTCCAGGGAACCTTAATAAAGACAAGAGAGTTAATATAATGCCCTACACATGAGCCCACTGTAAAATGAATGTTCCATATGTTATAAAATGTCTGGAGAAAACCGGTTACCCAAAAAACGTCAGGACTTTTGCAGGCAATTCCACTTCAAAAAAGGAAAAGTCGCCAGCATTTTTGGAACTTTAATGCATTTTCGGCACACAGGATATGATGTAAATGACAGAAGACTAGCTTCTTTAAAGCACTTCACCTGGTCTGAGGTGGCAAAGTCAAATCTGGCAATCGTTCAGTAAAATCCACACTTTAGTGAATTTTCAGAGTAGCGCCTGTTCGCTAGAGTGAAAAGTCACCTGGCAATAGAGTGCGAATGAACATGAGTGACTGTCCCATTCGCTAGTGAATTGGCGCTTGTAAGTGAATTGATGTCCCTGCAACGCTGGTGAAGAGTCGCTAGCGAAGGCCTTTTAGTAAATCTCCCCCTTTGTTGTGACTATTTTGACTAATATACAGGCCCGGATTTGCGGCAAGGCCGCATAGGCCCGGGCCTAGGGCGGCAAAAGAATAGGGGCGGCATGCCGCCCAGCCGCACTATGGGGACGCGTGCGTCCCCATTCAATTACAGCAGCTGCGCCGGCGAAAAAACGCCGGCGCGCTGGGAAGGGGAGGTGAGGTGGGCGCTAGGACCGCGCGGCCGCCTGGTCGGACCGCGCGGCCTAGGGGCGCCGCACACGGAAATCCGGCGCTGCTAATATATATTATAAGTCCATTATGCAGGAGGATTAAATATGCATTAAAAATTTAATTATTTACTTACCTTGCAAGGGCCAAACATGGCTTTGCTTCAGTTCCCCTGTTTTGTCCAAGGAACAAGATTAAATTATAGGCAAAAAGCATGTTCAGCACAATCCCTATTGATTAAACACATGTTGAATGAGGGGTATACTACCTTTAAGGTCTTGTTTGCTTCAGGCATAGTGAAGACCTTTGCTTGAGACAGCAGTTAATCATTAATGGTATCATCTCAAGTTTCACAAGCTATTACACTAATTGAAAATATGCTTCCCTCTTGGAACTATGCTAAAGCTGACACTGAGAAATCCTTCCTCTGAATCACAAAACTCTATAATTCTCTTAGTTTGGGAAGGGAGCAAACAGATCATTTGATGTTCAGCAAGGAGCCTGTTTGAAGCTCAGAAGTACAAGAGTAATATTAATAAATGATAAGCCCTTGGATATTATACAAAGTTCAGTATTTGAGCCAGCGCACACCGGGAGTTAAGCAAAGCAGTGAGCCTTTACTGTGCTGAGTTTTAATCGTTTTGTTCTTTATTTCAAGGAGATAATTTGCACTCTCCTTTCTTTTGCTAAGAAAGTCACCTCATTATAACTTGAAAAATATCAGGATTAATTAGGCAGAATGGGAGCGCTAATGAGATCGTCAACAAGTCACCTCCGAGAGATGCGGATTGCTCTGTACCACAGAGACAGTTTAGTGTAGAGTCAGCTTAGTCTGATGAGACAATACACTCTATTCCATGGAAGTGCACAGAGCACAGAACATTCCTACAGGGATGGAAGAAGGATTCAGTCATTGCTTCTAATGTTTGGGGGTTTGCTGCAGATTGTTATGGCTGGGTACACATTACCGTCAGGTTGTTAGAGACTGATTATCAAAACAGAATTACATAGAACTGAGTTTTATGTTTAATGTTGGGTGACTTTTCTCAAAGCTGAATTATGCTAAGGTTTGACTCTAAAGTCCCCATCAGGTTTAGTGGACTAGATTCAACACAGCAGCATAGGAAGCGCCTGCAGCTTAAGCTGGCCACAGACACACAGATCCTAATCGAGGATTTGTACGATTTTCAGATAGTGTGTGGAGTGTGCCGACATCTTTCGTCCGGCGGAGATCGTTGTTTGGTAGGTCGGTCAGGGTTGATTTTGACCCGACCGATCCCGCCGGAGCCCATTGTGCATCGTAATCGGATCGTTCGCCCATACGGCCGAACAATCAGATTACCCCCGTATAGCCATGCTCGTTAATGGCATATCGGACAAAGATCCACTCGTTTGGCGATGTTGCCAAACGAGCGGATCTTTGTGTCTATGGCCACCTTTATGGCTCATCGGCATCAGTCTTTGGCTGTTTGGTAAATTCTTCAGTTATATTTGATCAACTTATGGGCCACAGCCTTGGCATCAATAATACAGTATAAGGCATTGCCATCCTGTACTTTTGTTGCCATCTAGCTGTCCATTAGTCTCCCTTCCTACAATTGTTGCCCAGTAAGGCACCACTAAGGGGCAGATTCACTAACTTCGAGTGAAGGATTCGAATGAAAAAAACTTCGAATTTCGAATTTTTTTTTGGGTACTTCGACCATCGAATTGGTTAAATTCGTTCGAATTCGATCGAAATCGAACGAAATCGAACGATTCGAAGTAAAAATCGTTCGACTATTCGACCATTCGATAGTCGAAGTACTTTCCCTTTAAAAAAAACTTCGACCCCTACTTCGGCAGCTAAAAGCTACCGAAGTCAATGTTAGCCTATGGGGAAGGTCCCCATAGGCTTGCTAAGCTTTTTTTGATCGAAGGATATTCATTCGATCGTTTGATTAAAATCCTTCGAATCGTTCGATTCGAAGGATTTAATCGTTCGATCGAACGAAAAATCCTTCGATCGTTCGATCGAACGTTTAGCGCTAAATCCTTCGACTTCGATATTCGAAGTCGAAGGATTTCAATTCGAGGGTCGAATTTCGAAGTATTTTTAACTTCGAAATTCGACCCTTAGTGAATCTGCCCCTAAGTGTGCGAAGTAAGCCATTATGGAACCACTAGACACAGCTCTTCATCTGGCTTATGGCTTTGGGAAAGAGACTTTAGTGGCAGTGACACACTCTGAATAACAATGGTTTTGTCTAAAACACCCTCTGCCTTTAGTGAAAATGGCAAGAGTTGCAATTTACCTGCATCTATAACTATAAGGAATGTAGTTATTTTGACAACATACTGGCTCTAGTGAGTCTCTTATTTAACCAAGATAGTGGGTATAGTTGTGGCCCCTGCTACATATGGGCAGCTTTAGACTGGGAATGCATATATTAATAATGGATAGCTTTGGTTTCTGTGCCTCTTGGATTGATGTAGCTTTGTTATGGGGGTCAGTATTTTTTTGGGCATGGCTGCCTGGATCTCTTGTAGATCTGGTTGTGTAGTAGAAGATACAGCATTTCACACTTGTGACTCCTTGATCTTATCTATAGAAGCACCATGGACCAATTTGTTGGTTGCACCTCCTTTGATGTATAAGTATGGTTGCCAACTTTTGAAATTGTGGCGTCCTTGTGGGAGAATGGTCAATTACATCAGGAGACAGGTCAGGGCAATGAGGTGACATCAGTGATATCAGGAGGCTGACGATTGGTGATTGGCTGGATTGGTGATTGGCCCCATTTACTCCAGAGTCCTGGATTTCCTTATTTATTACCCAGACAGCCCTTTGGGGAATTGAAGTGCAGATAAATATACTTCTAGGTTGGGATGTCTGGTTGCCACCCTGTGGGCCTGCTGCCCCTGGACAGGGCTGGAACTAGGGGTAGGCAGAGTAGGCACGTGCCTAGGGCGCAAAGCTGGGGGGGGCACAAGGCACGTACCTGCTCTGTCGCCTACTCCATGTCCGGTCCCGTCTTTTTCTGGCCGCTGCTGGAATTTCTGTGTGGAAATGCGCTTCTGCGCATTCACTTACGGGCGCAGTTTCTGTGTCTCCCCGACCGCTGCTGGTATGTCTTGAGTAAATTTGTTTCTGCGCATGCACGCACGAGCGTAGTTGTGCGCATGCGCAATTGAACGTGATATCAGCTGGTGCCGTGCCCGGGCAGGTTGCCTAGGGCGCCTGGCCGGGTTGGCCCGGCTATGGTCATGGAGGCCCCCACTGGTGCAAATAACCCCACCAAACCCCTCCTCAAAACTAGGGATGCACCGAACCCCCGAATCCTTTGCAAGAGATTTGGCCGAATACCGAATCGGGAAGGGGAAAACATTTTTTAGTCACACGATTTCCCTCCCCGCCCTAATTTGCATATGCAAATTAGGATTCGGTTAAGCTGGGCAGAAGGATTCGGCCGAATCCTGCTGAAAAAGGCCGAATCCTGGATTCGGTGCATCCCTACTCAAACCATACCTCCGAGTTGTGCCATGTATTCGCCTCTTGCTTGTTGCTGCCTGCATCATTCCTGGGGTGGCGGGGCCACTGGGGTTTCTCCAGGTGTCCCGCTGGTCCAATCTGAGTCTGCATGTTCAGTGTAGCTGCATCTTGTACCCATTAGCCACAATATCCATATGTTGAGCATATGGATTGAGCATATATTGGCAGAACTGTGCTGGAAATTTGGGAAAGAATTATGTGATGTTGCCCAAAATTATGGTAAATTGTGGCAATGTTTTACACTCCTTCTTTTTCTGCAACCAAAAAATGGAAAGCCATAGTTGGAGGGGGCCAATGCAGAATGGAAAAAAGAGGTGTCGCTTGGTATGTGGTACATTGATGGTTGTTTTAGCAGCATCAGCATTCAGAGGCAACAATGTGAGATTGGGCCTAGACAATAGTTTGTATGGGCACCTATGGTCCTCCAATCGTTGCACTGTGTGGGGTACATATACTGTATATATATGTGTGTGTGTGTATGTATGTACGTATATATATATATATATATATATATATATATATATATATATATATAATCCAGTAAATGGACCCACACTCGTTCATATTTAGTGAAATAAATGTGTCTTTATTCACAGGTTCATTTCCTTAGTGAAATTTATTTCACTAAATATGAACGAGTGCGGGTCCAATTACTGGATTGTATTATCATACTTTGACCAACGCACCACCATCGACTGAATTATATCCGGAAGGAGTGCGTTCACTGAACCGACATAATATATATATATATATATATATATATATACACATCATACATACTGAGGACGGTCACTAGTGGATCGAAACGCGTTGATGTCCAAATTTGCTATAATGCAGAAAAGCATAATATTTGCTTCTATTAGATTGTTGCTGTTACTGCTTTCTTTTTCTATGTTACATATACCGCAGTCACATCATCACCAACTAGACAAAAGCCTATGTGCTTATTGTTTATTAAAACACCCCAGAGAATTTACACAGAAAGAGAAATTGTGACGTCCTTGCTGTTAATTAAGGCTGTAGAGAAGATTTTAAGCTGAGGCGCTGTCTCACCTCGCTGCTGCATCTATTAAACCAGATGGATACACACAGCACTCTCGCACATTTGTAAAGCTTTTAGCTTCTCCGCCATGTGAAAGCAAAGGCCCCAGCGACAGATATAATAGCAATAATGAAAGGTGGATGTGATTATTAATGCTAAGATGGCTGCATTAGCATAAAGGGTGAAGAACGTTTATCTCCTGCTCCTGCGGTCTTTGTTAGCCATGCAATATAACATGTTGATTGCAAGCCCTTAATGGCAGGGACTTGCTCTTAATTGTCTGACATTCATTGTGGCGCTACAAAACTTTGCCTGATTGTTCTTCCACGCTATTAACATTCTAGAAACCATAATAATAAAAACACACAGAAATTGTACTTTGATAATATATCTCCTTACACGGACCTATTGACACGTACTTCTTGGCCTTTTTGTGAACAAAATGTATTGTATCTATTTGTAAATCTATTTATTCCTCTATCTAGTTAACTGGCTAATATGCCTATATATTCTGTCTCTCTGCTCTCTCTATACATATATATATATATATATATATATATAATTAAAACAGGGGGGTTGTAGGAGCACTATAAAGGCTTTAAAGTACATATATAAGTATAATAAATGCTATTGCATATGTACCCAAAACAGGGGTTATTTTGTTACAAAGTTATGATCATAAAATTGATATCTATCTGTCTGTCTGTCTGTCTGTCTGTCTGTCTGTCTGTCTATAAATCACCTATCTAGATCTATCTATTTATTCCTTTATCTAGTTAACTGGCTAACATGCCTATATTTGTCTAAAGACTTCTGTCTCTCTGCTTATCTATGTATCTATTTGTCTGTCTGTCTATCTACTGTCTATCTATCTATCTATCTATCTATCTATCTATCTATCTATCTATCTATCTATCTAGTGCTACATACACAATATCAATTTCTGTGTGTTATTTGCTCCACGTAGAGTCAGCATTTTTACAGCTGTTGCCTTTAAGCCCAGACACTTTTAGGGGCCTGATAAACATATCAATCGTTCCTTTAACTAGAAGATATCCTCATATTGGGCCTCCTGGTCTGTGTAAGGATTGGATACTAGGTATCATTTTTATGGTCCCCTCAATACCATAATATGCAGTCAGTACGATGTGTTTCATTGATTAACTTTAAATAGATGGAGTGATAATGGGCTGAAACTGAATTTGTAGCAAATGATATATAGCAACTTTTCAAATGGCCTTCATTTTTTCCAGCTTTTTTTTTTTGTATATTTTTAGCTTTCAAATAGAGGTGCCTGACCCCATCTAAAAAAATGCAAAGGCTGCAAATTTAAAAATAACTACTACTTTTTATTACTCATCTTTCTATTCAGGGCCTCTCCTATTCATATTCCAGTAACTTATTCCACTCCACATTGCTTTGCAGTAGCCGATAGTCCATCGATTGTGCTAATCTTTACAAATAAAAAATTAAAATTTTGATACAATCGTTAAATACCCAGCTAACCTCGAGGAGAACCATGGAAATAATGTCAGAACCAGAAAGGAGAAACAAAATCATAAATATTTGGGAGCCTTGGTCTTCCCAACAGATTTCGATATCCACCCATATAGCTCCAGCTACGCAGCAAAATAAGTAATACAGGTGAGATTATAATAAAATGCACTTTTATCTCAATTGGTCATAAATGATTGATAATTTTGGTAGGAAACTGGGAATAGTAAAATTCATATTCTGTCATGTATAACTGGAAAGATGTGAAAATGTCCTCGCATTTATTTCAATAAAAGCAACGTTTAATTTTAAAAAATTTAAATTTTGCTGCATGCAAAGTAACTTATAACAGCCAATAGGCAGATACTATTAACTGGTGTGCTCTTTGAAATCAAGCGTGTGACTGGTTGTTACTCCATCTCTGTGTGTTAATGGACATGGTTCAATTGGGTTATAAGTCACTTTCTGGCTCAGGGATAACCTACAAATTTATCAAGAATCATCAGTTAGGCAGGTTATAAACAGACTTGAAAGGTTGAACTTGATGGAATTGTGTCTTTTTTCAATCTAACTAACTATGTTACTATGTTTTTACCTAAAAAGAAATCTGGGCCACATATTTCTAGGAACTTAGTAATAAAAAAAGATGAAATTAAATGAAATAATAAACAAAATAATGCTATATTTGGAGTAAAGAGAGCAGCAGAAGTATTGTTTAGCTGCAAGATACCCGAACAGAAGGCAGATCATTCTAAAGAAATGTATTAATAGCCCCATCTTCCAGGAGGTGTATGTTCCTTTAAAAATGTCAGGTATACGTTCTTTTATAATAGAATATATTAATATTTTGCTCTGAAATATGTGCTTCTTAGGGGGGCACTTTGATTGCCTTAAATGGATCAAATCAGAGAATAATTTAGATGTCAGTGAATCAATGTCTAAACCACAAACTAAGCAAAGGTCAAGCCACATTAAGAAGTGGTGTAGGACTGGCTGGGTATTAATATACTATATGGCTGGGATGTGAAAGCTATAGCCTTCTGGCTGTCGCTGAACAAACAAGAGTTGTTGGTAAGAGTGATACCCCAACAACAGCCTTATGACTAGTTTAGTGAAAACATCTCAGGAAATACAGTACTGGTTAAGAAACAAAACAGGTTAGGGAGAATGTGGTAAAGCATGTATATTGGTCAAAACAGGCAGAATCTAAGTAACATATTGGGGCTCATTTATCGACATTGGGCACATTTGCCCATGCGCAGTTAACCATAGCAACCAATCAGTAATTGGCTTTTTAAAGCCAGCTACAGGTCGAAAAATAATGCAACAATTTAATTGGTTGCCATGGGTTACTGCCCATTTTGGAAATAAAAAGAGGGACAAAAAAGTTGCTATGCGAAATTTTTTTGACCATGCCCATTTTTGTGGCCGCACCCCCTAATTACCATGTTCAATTTACAAAACGTGACAAGTTATGAAAGTTTGAATGTATTTCTGTGTTTTTTTCCCCAGTTATTACAGTTTTGATAATGAAGGTGAATTGCCCTTTAAGCTGTGAGTCTAACTTCTCCCAAGGGATCTGTTATCTTATATTGTTACAATTACTTATTTGCTTATCTCAAAATTGTTACAAAAGTATCTTATTTGCTGCTTTGGCTGTTCTGGGCTCTCTGCCAAAAGCCAATTAAGTTAGAAACCGTTTCTTTTTCTGGCTGTTCAGTGCAGAGACAAACGAGGGACTGCAGGTTGAGCTGTCAAAAGTTGGGAAGTATGATAATGATATCATTCACTGGAGAAAGGAGATTTCACCTTCATTTCAGGAAGGGTCCCTTACTGTCATGAGATGGAATTCCATACCAAGACTGGAGGTAATGGTTTATTTATCGGAGGCATTTTAAAACAGATGAGTTTTCTAACTGAAAAAGGGCTATATGTGTGTGGGTAGGTACTACAAATTGGAATTTCTTTTTCATGTGACCTGGTATAGAGGCATTTAGCACACACTTCAATAATACTGTTTATTTATACATGCTGCTTTTCAGTTGAAGACTATTGAGAATGTTAATTTTGGTTCAAAGCAATATAGTAGCTTCCGGTAAATTGCAAAAAATCTAAATATGCACAATGTGTGTTTTTATAATGTATACGTGGATGATAAAATCTGCCTTACTAGGATACACTTGTCTTTTGCTTCTGTGTCCCACCAAATGGCCTCACATGCTCCTTTAGGGTTAAGCTAAAATGACTGCTCATTCATATCAATATGCCAGGTAATATTACACCCGTCAAACCCAGACACACTGTCCCATCTGTGTTTTTTCTTCTTTAATGATGTCTGTGCTTAATTGGCATTTTGATAGCTCCAAGATACAAGCCAATTAACATATTTATGAGTGCCATTTACTATACCCTGGAATGGATTTCATTTATTTTTCATAGTCTAAAATTGCTGTTTCTAATGTTTCCATTCAGTTATAAGCGTTAGCTGTAAAGGCAAGATACAGTTTTACTTAAGCAATAAGTTTATTTTGAGATTCTAGTTACCCACCTGATTACATGTCGCTATGCTTTGAAATAGGTTCATGTGATAGTGGGCGTCCTGGGTAAATGCAGCCCTTCAGTTCAGCGTGCCACTGCCGTGACCTAGTTGCATTACATTAAGTCATATTAGTCTGGCATGCTTAAACCTTAGGCCACATTCTGATCTTCCTGAATACCATTCAAATCCCAATAAACTATGCCTCCTTTGGGGGTTGCACTTTAGGACTGTCCCACCTAATTTGAGGAATTTTGAGGTTTTGGGAAAAGGGATAGTGACTATAATTTATCATTAAAGGAGAAGGAATGATATAATCATTGGAGAGGCACCAAAATGTTAGGCAGTCTCTGTACTTATAATTGCTGCCTAAAACCTGCCTCAGTTTTCACTGAACAGGAACATTTGTCTGAGGCAGAGCCGGGCCAGGCCGACCAGGCGCCCTAGGCAACCTGGCTGGTCTCTGCACCAACTGAACGCACATATGCATGAATTGTCACTCACGATCACGTGCGAATCAGCGCACGTGCGCGGAGGCGCAAATAGACAGGGAAATACAGCAGACAGTCGGGGAGAGAGGAGACCAGACATGGGGTAGTCAACAGAAAAGGTGCTTTCTGCCCAAGGCAAGTGCCTACTTTGCCTACCCTAGTTCCGGCCCTGGTCTGAGGTACTTCTGTATGAGAACCATATTGAAATCTTATTCCGCTTCTTTGTTCTCTGGAGCCCTGGTCTGGGTGGACATGTTCAGTAGGTTTTTTAGCAGGCTTTTTGCTTCTGCTTTCCACTCAATTTTGGGTGCTCACCTAGAGCTGAACTTAGAGAAGATCCTGAAAGAAGAAAAGAAGAAGACAATGGCATGGTGCTCTGTGCAAACCCCAGGCTGGCCAGGCACCCTAGGCAACCTTGCTGGTCGTGTCACCTCCCATTCTCTGATGCATGCGCATGAATAGAGGGAACAGCTGTTCATGAGAGTGGAGGGAGGACACTTGACTAAGGGTAGGAGGCAGAGAAGATATGTGCCTGGCGTCCCCCCAGCTTTGCACCCTAGGCACATGTCTTCTCTGCCTACTCCTAGTTCTGGCCCTGATGGTGCTCCTAACCTAGTCATGTGGGCTGGTGCAGTTTTAAGTGAACAGGAGCACAGGCTCTGGTTCTCAGGTAAGCAGTTATAATCACTGGGCGGTACCTAACAATTTGGAACCCCTTCAAGAACGTTGAGGTAACAGAGATTGCATAGAGGCACTACAGGGTGATTTCTTTGGTGCAGCAATTTTCTAAAATACAGCCCTCCTTAAAATACTGATCTACAACCCCCAGGATCCTATCAACAGCTGAAGATTTGTAGTACAAAGTTTGCTCTTTCAGCAGGAGAGGTACGGCCTTTTAAGGCCTGCGTGGCCAGATGCCACTGCTGATGAGATTGCATGGCTGCCTGTGCAAATGAATTTTAAGAAGAGTATAGATTCAAAAATGGTTGTAGTGTAATGTTGGTGTAGGATAGGATGTCTTTATACAGAATAAATTATTCGGCATGTTTACCCATCTTTCTTTGCCCTTTGCTATTATAAGTTCGGTAACAGAGGAGCAGAGGAGTAAGGTGACAAGCTGAGGTGGCGATTCCAGATTCAGAATTTAGAGTCTGAACATCACCCAAGTGGGTTGTGAAGCTGTTCATATATATTCATGAATGCTGCTCCATGCATTGTAACAGAGTCAATGGATCTTTAATAATGCTCCCCTACAATGCATGCTGGGGTTTGTCAAGCAAGACACATAACGGGTTATAAATGACTCCCTTCTTTAACATATGTGATGTAATGGTAGTTTCCCTTTAAACTGTCTTTCAGAAGGTCAGATCCAGTGTGCTCAACTATAAAAAAAAAACACATTTTTTGTGTTCAAGCAAACAACTTCCATCTCTCCAGCTATTTTATTTAAAAGATAAATATAGGCTGAATGATGGTCTACTGGAATGTCAAGTTAGAATCAATCAGCTCAAAAGCTACTACAGGTATGACATCCGCTATCTGGAAACCCGTTATCCCGAATGCTCAAAATTACGGAAAGTCCATCTTCCATAGATTCCATTTTATCCAAATAATTCAAATTTTAAAAAATGATTTCCTTTATCTTTCTGTTACTAAAACAGTACCTTGTATTTTGATCCAAACTAAGATACAATTAGGGGCAGATTTATCAAGGGTCGAATGTTGAAGTGTAAAAAACGTTAATATAGAGGGAGATTTCTTGGTTATTTTCTAGCTCATAGAGCTGCTATAATAAGGCATAATATTTTATAGGAGTTGGCCCATATACAGTACTAAGTTCCATTATTGGTTTTCCAGAGAAGTGATCTTTCTGTAATTTCTATATCTAAAATATGCTAAATGTTACATAAAACCAATATGCTTGTAATATCGATTCATACAGTACAGCTTAGTTGTCATCAAGTACTATATTATTATTATTATTACAGAGAGGGAAATAAATGTTGAAAATTAGCATTTTTTACTTAAAATGGAGATAGCCTTCCTATAATTCTGATCTTTCTGTATATAGGATCCCCTAACTGTACAAGTAGTTTGTTTAATAAAATGTGCCTCTTGTACAAAAATGTAATTTGCATTGAGTAAAGAGGATTGTTTATAGGGTCAATTGCGGTTTACAAATAATGTTATATTATTGCCATTTTTATTATTTGAGGTTCTTTTAGAAAAGCATTTGATGGTCCCAAATAAAAAAAAAAATATTGTCTACTGACAGGAGTGTAACTATAGAGGAAGCAGACCCTGCGGCTGCTGGGGGGCCCAGGAGGTTTAGCGGTGCCATGAGGCGCTAATTCATATAGAATTTCAATAAATATTGGTAAAACCGGTCAATCTCTATACATTTTGGGGGACTGAAAAATATTTTGCTGTAGGGCCCAGTAAGATCTAGTTACACCATTGTCTACTGACATGCAAACACCAGGCAAAGAAAGGGTAACAAATTTAAAATTAATATAAAGCACTGTCAACTATAATAAAAAAATATTGGTTATTCTACAGAACCATGGGAATATCCTGAATGTAGAGTCTGCATTTTTGTGTAAAGTTTGATGGTTATGGTGAGCGGGTGGTATTGTTTTGGCAATAAATTCATGGTTGTTTTTTTTCCTGGTCAGTTCCTGAAAATATTGGGCATTATGTATATGTGCCCATATGTTTCACTATGCACTTGCTATGCGAATATGAAGCAATGCGTGTGCAAACTAGCAAGTATGCAGCCATGAGCAATGGCGTAACTAGAGTGCGCTAGGCCCCCCTGCAAAAAAATCTTCAGAGGGTCCCTGCGCACTGTGATCCCCATCCACCTGTCCACTTCCTGCCCCGCCCACATCCACAAGACAGCGGCTGGGAAGAGAGGGATTTTTATTAGCTATAGGCCCCCTATGACTGCGGGGTCTGCTTCCTCTAAAGTTACACCACTGGCCATGAGCTACCACTACATAGTGGTTAGCTGTGGAAGTTCTGGAATTTATTAAAGCCAGATGCTGTAAAAAGTCAGAATCCGAAAATCCACCATTTCAGACCTGACGAGGTTGTATATAAGTCAATGAGAGCGGTCCCTATCCAAGTTTCTACGATCGTACGATTCGGGAAAAAACGAAGAAAAAATCATACAAATAGGGCTTTTCCCGATCCGATTAAATCAAGCTTTTTTTAATAATAAATAAGGTCAAATCCTAGATCCTAGTTTGGTCTGACTTTTTTAAAATAAAATATCAGAAAATTTCAGATTTTGAAAAATAACCCCTAAGAGTCAAAATTTAATTATTTAAAACATAATTCTGAGCTTCCAATGCACTGAACACAATTTTGCTATCTGCACTAGTGATGTGAGGATGAGGTTGGCAGCATCGGGAAAGCTTACAGGCGGCCTTGGGTGCAGAATTTCCCCTGTATACCTAGGTAATTTTTAGATTCTACCTAAAATAACTTGAGGAATGGGAGTTGTTTGACAAATGGCACAATCCAGTGTCCAAGGCAGATTGTGTCTGGACACCCCTCATCTGTAACCTATTGAAAGACAAATTAAGATACTAATTGCTCTGTGTTAAGAACTGGGCCATTTCAAATCCATTAGGCATTGCAGAGGAGCATTACTAAAGGTACAAGAACTATATGTTACAATGCAGGTAGCAGCTTTATTTACAGGTTACAGCCTCAGAGCTCACAACACTGCTCAAACTTTATATCTTAGCTTTTTTTTTGGATCACCTTATACCTTTCCCCTCAGACAAGCCATATAAATGGGTGAGGAACCATTATGTATAATAATGCTGATTACAACTCTATGTAAAGATGGCCACACTTGCACCAATATAAGTCTATATGGCTGAAATAGTTCCTGTGGTGCTCCAGTCTTCTGCTGCGCCACATCAAAGTTGGAGGCACCCATAGCCGCCACGTGAATAGTGGCGCCGGCTCTTAATGCTGGCATGATGATGTTGTTCGTCTGGTGTGAAAATTTGATATAAAGAGATGCCGAGGTAACGGGTTCAATGCCCGATCATAAGTCATGCTCATAGTGTATCTGGGTGTTCCTTAATTCATGATATATTGATCCTTGGACTTCTGACCCCTTGCTTTGACCCTGACCTCAATCCTTGCTGCCTGCCTACTGAATTCCTGCCTGAAACCTGACTATGCTACTTCTTGATCCTTTGACTACCACTAATCGGATTTAACCCTTGGGCTTCCTCCTTGGTCCAGACTCCTCCGCTACTGGAGCCACAAGGCCCCTGACACTATTGTACAACCATCCCTGCATCCGTGGAATTTTTATTAGGAAAGTTTGGGTGAGAAGTCCTGTAATCTCATCATCATCACAAATCTGGCAACCCCTGCCTCTTCAGCTGGTGAAAATTCCTGCATAGAGGATTATGCCATGGAATGCCAGAACCCCTTTTAAAGTTAAAATGTTCCAATGCCTAATTTATGGTAAATAAAATATGTAGTCCGTAGTACTGGTTAATTTAATCCTTTGGGTGTCATACAGTATAATGGATATTTATTTAATACAGTACAGGTATGGGACCCGTTATCCAGAATGCCTGGGACCTGGGGCTTTCCAGATAACGGATCTTTCCGTAATTTGGATCTTTGTACCTTAGTCTACTAAAAAATCATGTAAACATTAAATAAACCCAATAGGCTGATTTTGCTTCCAGCAAGGGTTAATTATATCTTAGTTGGGATCATGTACAAGGTACTGTTTTATTATTACAGAGAGTCTATTGGAGATGGCCTTTCCGTAATGCGGAGCTTTCTGGATAATGGGTTTCTGGATAACGGACCCTAAACCTGTAGTAAAGAATCTGTGTTTTAATACCTGAAGATAAGGGGTTCTTATCTAGTTGAGATCTCTTCCAAAATAAAGTGTCCCTTTTTAATAGTAAACACTTTTGTTGTACAGGATGGGAAGTATGGCGACCGTTATCTTGAAACCCTTTATTCAGAAAGCTCCAAATTACAGGATGGCCATTTCCCATAGACTCCATTTTAAACAAATGTTTTGAAAATGATTTATTTTTTCTCTGTAATAATAGTATAAAATTGATAAAGAGCAAGAGCTCGAAACTTGTCGTGTTCGTGAATAAAGGCACCGTTTGCAGCAGATTCGCCTGCGTTTGTATCCACACCTACATTTGAATTTCTTAGTAATAAAACAAAACCTTATACTGTACTTCATCATAACAAATATATAATGAATCCTAACTGGAGACTCAATAAACCCAGTAAGATTGTTTTATGTTTAAATTATTTTAAATAGACTTAAAATATGGTGATCTAAATTACATAAAGATCCCTTATCTGGAACAACCAAGGTCGTGAGAATAGATTCTATACCTGGCCTGTGTAAGGGGCATGTGTTTTGACTATTGTGTATTGTTTTTGGTTTATATAATATATTAAAATAATGTATCTGTTTGATGCGCTACATATGTATAGTCCAATTTTGCAACAAAAAGGAAATCAAAACAGGGTAATTCCCAAAAAAATATGGGGGCTGACAGCTCTGGAACTGGGAACAATTACCTCTTACCTGTGGCTAGGGTTGTCACCTTTTCTTGAAAAAAATACCGGCCTTCATATATATTTATCTTTTTTCCCTATTAATAACATTGGGATCAGCCATAATTTTTACCGGCAAGGCCGGTAAAATACCAGCCAGGTGGCAACCCTACCTGTGGCATAGGTGGTATGTGGCGATGGGTCCGCCAGGAAGGTAAGAATTAGAGCTGGGACCTTTGTTTAACTTTGTTTCCCTCCGACCCCTTCTAAATTTCTTTTAGATCAGGCATTAGTGGTTGCTGGACAAGCCATCCAGAAACCCTCTGAGTAACACTGAGGTGAAAAATAACAATGCAAATACAGCAAAAAGTGATTGGCTATATGTCACAATTAGGGTTGCCACCCGGCCGGTAGAACAACACCTGCCAAGGCCGGGCCGGTATTACAAATTTACCGGCAATGTAGCTGCCGGTAAATTTGTAATACCCTTCAAAAAGAGCCCTCGGCCTGCCCCTAATCCCCTGTAATTTACCTTTTCTCCTCAGTCTATGGTTCCCGCCCCTTTTGATGTCACGGACCCGCCCCCCCCACCAGCCGGTAAAAAACATAAGAAAAGGTGGCAACCCTAGTCACAATTAGGGTTGCCACCTGGCCGGTATTTTACCGGCCTGGCCGGTAAAAATGATGGTTGATCCCAATGTTATTAATAAGGAAAAAAGATATATAGGGAGGCTGGTATTTTTTTCCAGAAAAGGTGGCAACCCTAGTCACAATTGTACAGTTGGGCAGGGCGATGCTCATCATGGTTAGGGTTGCCACCTTTTCTCATACCTCCCAAATGTCCCTTTTTCGGAGGGACAGTCCCTCTTTTGACAGCTCAACCTGCAGTCCCTTTGTACTGGAAAGTCCCTATTTTCTCTGCACTGAACAGCCAGACAAAGATACAAAGTTTCTCACTTAAGTTGCTTTTAGCAGAGAGCACAAAACAGCTAACAGTCGCAAATAAGGTGCTTTGTAACAATTTTGAGACACAAAAAACTATTTAGATAAGGAGAAAAATGTTCGATCTTTCATAACTTGCCAAATTTTGTAAAATGAACATGGTAATTAGGGGGTGTGGCCACAGAAAGTGGCATGGTCAAAAAATTTGCTGTTCTACGTGCGAAAAAAAAGTCATTTTACTTCAAAAATGTTGGGAGGTATGTTTTGTGGAAAGAAAAACCGGCCTTCGTATATATTTATCTTTTTTCCCTATTAATAACATTTGGCTCAACCATCGTTTTTACCCACCGGCCAGGCCAGGTGGCAACCCTTATTTGTGGGTTTCCCTTTGGGGGGTCACAGAGGATCCTTGCAGCCTCTGGGTGGATACTACTAGTTTCAGTTGCTACTTGATGTTGTAAGTGGCATTCACTGGCCAATGAACCTTCATCTTTGTAAATAAAATAGAAAACTTTTCATGGTAAATGCCCTGTATGGACTTTCAAACATAGTTTGCAGCCATTATGTTAGGGATGTTCCTATTCAGCACAACTAAGGTCTTTCTTGTTTCACTCCACACTCTCTCAATACTGTGTCTAGTATAGATTAAGTGCTTTCTTCTTGCAGTGTGATTTACTGAGGTGTACAGTACACTCCAAAACGCTTTCCTTCTGTGCGTCGCGTCACTGCGCTCATATACGTGCCGTCATTACGTCACAGTCTCGCAAGACGAGACCTGTGACGCCTGGAAGTCTTAGCCGGCTGTAGAACAGGAGCGGGACATTAACGGTGTTGCAGGAGATTTAAACAGCGAGTCGGGACTGCAGGCGGCGTTAAGGAGATCGACATTGTCCCGCGTAGAGCGGGCAGTGTTTGGGCGTGAGGCAGCGGCAGCAGCAGACATATGGCACGCTGGTCACGTGATGTTTTGGTTTCACAGTGACAGAAGCACGGTCTGTGTGTGTAGATTTTTTTTGTCCCTACTAATAATGTGTCTTGTACAACATGTATGAAATGACTGTTTTACTCCACACTGGTATACTCTTTTGCCATTACTAGTAATTTGTCTTGTGCTGTGTTAACTATTCATTCTGTCCTTTTCTTTCTGTAGAAACTAGGGAAAAGCCTAAATAAGTCAAAGATTTGATTAGTGACATTATCCTTTATCCTTGTATATTATTTTCCTCAGAATGTCCTGTTAGGTGCTGAGCTGTGTTCATGTATCAAGTGCTTCCAGGAAGTGGTGCTTGTAATGAAAAGTATGACAGCTCCTCCAGTTTCTTATAGTATAGTATTCTGAACTGAGGCCAGCATAGCCAGAGATTGTAACTGTGTGTGTTGGAGTGGAGGCATAGTTAAATGAACTAACATCAAACAAAGTTGGAGCAGCCATTCAAGCACAGGATACACAGTAGATACCAGATAAGAACTACTATAGTTTATATAAACCAGTTGTTGTGTAGCCATGGGGGCAGCCATTCAAGCACAAGATACACAGTAGATAACAGATAAGTACTACTATAGTTTATATAAACAAGGTGCTGTGTAGCCATGGGGACAGCCATTCCAGCACAGGATACATGGTACATAACATATAAGTACTACTATAGTTTATATAAACAAGCTGCTGTGTAGCCATGGGGGCAGCCATTCAAGCACAGGATACACAGTAGATAACAGATAAATACTACTATAGTTTATATAAACAAGCTGCTGTGTAGTCATTGGGGCAGCCATTCAAGCACAGAATACACAGTAGATAACAGATAAGTACTACTATAGTTTATATAAACAAGCTGCTGTGTAGCCATGGGGGCAGCCATTCAAACACAGGATACACAGTAGATAACAGATAAGTTCTGAAGAATCCCATTGTATACTACAGAGCTTATGTTATCTGCTGTGTATCCTGTCTGGGCCTTTCCTCCCTTTTCAGCTTTGAATGGCTGCCCCCATGGCTATACAGAAGTGTGTTTATATAAACTATAGTTGTGTTTCTGAAGCAAATACCCCAGTCTTACCAGTTTAGGGCAACACTGTATTATATTGTCATTCCTTTAAGACACTTTAATTTTTTGGTGTTACTGTTCCTTCAACAACTTGTATCCACCAGCACCCCTGATCCTTTTCTAAAATATATAAAACCCGGTGCATGACCCTCTCAGAAGATGATTTTACCCCCCCCCCAATAGTAACATGTTCAGCAGTGTTTCAGGGCAGAGTCCCTTCACGAGAATGGGCACTCCCCCCAAAATTTTGTTGATCTTCTATATGACATAATAAACATGGGCCAGTCTCTGGTTTGCGACTGCCGTTTAAATGCTCGTACCTTGCTTTATCTATGGAGTCACAATTCAACGACATATAGAGGGCAACAACAATGTCAGCGGAGCCCTTAGAGCAATGGCACATGGGACATATTGGAACAAGGTGAAGCAGAGCACACTCTGGTATCTTTCATAAAGAACGCCTGGTGCACAGCACAGAGAGTACGGCAACCCCCTATGTGAAATAATTTCCTCCTTGCCTTTTTAAATGTTTTTAAATAGACTTACAGTATGATGTTCTAAATTACAGAAAGATCTTTATCCTAAAAACCAAGGCCTTCTGGGTAGCAGGTCCCCAAGCATTCTGGGTAGCAGGTCCCCAAGCATTCTGGGTAGCAGGTCCCAAGCATTCTGGGTAGCCGGTCCCAAGCATTCTGTGTAGCCGGTCCCAAGCATTCTGGGTAGCCGGTCCCTAGCATTCCGCGTAGCAGGTTCCTAGCATTCCGCGTAGCAGGTCCCTAGCATGCCGCGTAGCAGGTCCCTAGCATGCCGCGTAGCAGGTCCCTAGCATTCCGCGTAGCAGGTCCCTAGCATTCCGCGTAGCAGGTCCCTAGCATTCTGGGTAACAGGTCCCATACCCGTATTACTTTCATATGCAAAATTTTAGCGGATTTTGTAACCATGCCATGATCAAAATCCTGGGGATTATATGCATGTGCAGGATTTCAGTGTTTTGTGGATATATGCATGTTTGCACGATTGCTTAAGATTTTATTTTTGTAAAACTGCTGAGAATTATGCATCTGCTGGTTTAGTAAAGGAGAACTTAATCTTGTTTAATAAATTGCCCCCTCCTCATAAACTGCACAAAAGAGGGAAAAGTAGCACAGTGCAGGTCCTCTGCAATCTTCTAAAGGAGCATGTGTAGTGGAAACCGATTAAAAATGGCTCCATTTGTACATGCTCTGTTAAAGAGAGGGGTCAAGGTATTATGCAGACTTTAGTTCTCCTTTAATAGGGTTGTTCACCTTTAAATTAGCTTTTAGTGTGACGTAGAGAGTGATATTTTGAGACAATTTGTAGTTGGTTTTCATTTTTTATTATTTGTGGGTTTTGAGTTATTTAGCTTTTTATTTAGCAGGTCTACACTTTGCAGGTTCAGCAATTTGGTTGCTAGGGTCCAAATTACCCTAGCAGCTATGCAGCGATTTTAAGAAAAGACAGGAATAGGAGAGGACCTTAACAGAAAGATGGTTAATAAAAAGTAGCAATAACAATAAATGTGTAGCCTTACAGAGCATTTGTTTTTTAGATGGGCGAATATGGGCAATATTTTCCAGATTTTTGTCTGTGTCTACTGTTCCCAGAATGCAGGTTGTCCATAATTATGTCATGGCTTAGGCATGTAGGATTATTTTCTGTACTTTGACCCTTCTGTGATCCAATCACAGAAGCCTTTAAACTTTTGACAGCATTATTTTTGAGCGTGCACTTCCTGTGGACAGACTCCAATTTGATAGAATTAGCACAACTTCTACCCAAAGGCAGCATTTTGGGCAAAAATAGCAGGTGCCAATAATCATACAATTTAGTGTGTGTGTTTTCTTGTAACTAGGGATGCACCGAATCCAGCAGGATTCGGATTCGGCCTAATCCTTCTGTCCGGCCGAACCGAATTCAAATTTGCATATGCAAATTAGGGGCGGGGAGGAAAATCACGTGACTTTCTCACAAAACAAGGAATTAAAAAATTTTCCCCTTCCAACCCCTAAATTGCATATGCAAATTACGAATTGGATTTGGTTCGGTATTCGTCCGAATCTTTCGCAAAGTATTCGGGGGTCGGCCGAATCCAAAATTGTGGATTTGGTGCATCCCTACTTGTAACTTAAATTCATTGGGGGGGGTTGCCAAATCTTAGACTGGCCCAGGGTACAGTTCTTGCTGCTCATCGTCGCCACTGTGCCAGTGATCCTCTTGGGGGTCCAAGACCTTGCACATGTGCAGTTGAGTAAAGACCAGGACTTTAACTTTAAAGTCACAAATTGTACTCTGCTGTGCATGTATTCAATTAAGACAATGCCCAAGATCTATGGACCAGTGCACTTCTTACAGGAGCCACAGGAGTGCCGGCCCAGGCTCTAAGGGTAGTGAACATATTTAGTATTGTGTGCCTAAAACATAGGCGCTAAGATAAGGTCGAACAAATCTTCTTTTCATACGATTTTTGGACCATGTGTATGTTGTCATAACATTTTTCGTACCATATTGATCGTTTAGTCAATTGGACTGGTTAGAAGACTTTTGTCGGCTAACAATAATATCCCTGGATGATCTCAGTGGATGACTGTCGCTGCTATTTGTCGGGCATAACTTTTGTACCATTGCGTTCTTTCAATTCATGGTCAGAACATTGTCTTTTTACTACTTTATTTAATCCGAACGGTTAGTTGTAAATTGAAAGACAACATGAAGAAATAATCTGCATTTCTATGGCCACCTTTACACATTGGCATCCCCAGTAAATATAATTTTACTTGTATTTTAAAACAGCAGCTGAATAGTTTTCATGTACCGCTGTAGAGCTTTCTAAAGGTGGCCATACACTCTTCCACTAATTTAGATTCAGCCGAACCTCCGAATCCTAAGTGAAAGATTCGAGCAAATACCAAAACTGAATCCTAATTTGCATATGCAAATTAGGGGTGGGAAGGAGAACATTTTTTTACTTCCTTGTTTTGTGACAAGAAGTCACTCGATTTCCATCCCTGCCCCTAATTTGCATATACAGATTCGGTTCAGCCAGGCAGAAGGAATCGGCTGAATCTGACTCCTACTGATAAAGGCCAAATCCTGGATTCGGTGCATCTCTGCTTATTGACCAGATATCCTTTGGGCATTTTAGAAAATGTATTTGATTGAGGCGATGGATGAGATTTTCTACCAGTTGGTCTCCATATGCCTGCAATATGGTCCAATCTTTGGTTAGGGACCAAACCGTCAGGTAGACCCAATTTGGTCTAACATATGAGTGGCTAAATCAAGCATTGATTGGAAATGTATTTCTAATTTTCTTTTTTTGGAGAAATGGTTTCATTTTTGACCCAGAATTCTCCTTATTTTCTTACAATATCCTTGAACTAGTTAAGTAAATTATGATTGGGCCATAAAGATCTCTGTGTTGTGGTGCAAAATATCTGGTTCTTGGAGAGGGACAAAGCAGGGGAAATTAGCCCCACTATGATCACAGAAATTCTTAGCTTCGATGAAGGAAGCTGATTGTGTTGCTTTATGTGTTCTAAAATAAATACAGGTATGGGACCCAGGTCTGGACTGAGAATTTAAATAGGCCCTGGCATTTCAGGTAAACAGAGGCCCAATCAGCCCACAAAGAGGCCCAAACAGTCCCCCCCCAGCCCACTAAATACTGACTTTCTATGGGACCTTATAGCAGCCCCTCTGGCATTTGCCAGAACCCACAGATTGCTAGTCCGGGCCTGATGGGACCTGATATCCAGAATGCTCTGGATTTTCCAGATAATGGATCTTTCCATAATTTGGATCTTCATACCTTAAGTCTACTAGAAAATTATGTAAAAATTAAATAAACCCAGTAGGCTGGATTTGCTTCCGATAAGGATTATTTATATTGTAGTTTGGATCGAGTACGAGCTATTGTTTTATTTTTACAGAAAAAAAGGAAATCAGTTTCAAAAACATTTTGTATTATTTGAATAAAATGGAGTCTATGGAAGACAGACTTTCCGTAATTTGGAGCTTTCTGGAAAATGGGTTTCTAGATAATGGATCCCATGCCTGTACTAGTAATCGCAGTAAGGAATCCTGCCAGAAGCATTCAGCCATGGGCACCCGATCATACCTGTTTCTAAATGAAGACCTGAATTTCATGATAGAACGGCCACTTGCCTTCTGATCTCATTGCTACCATACCGTATAAATTTGAAAATCATTTTCTCCTTTCCGTTTGTATCAGATGCTGACAGAGCAGCTCCATTGCTTTTTAAGAAAATGGATTTGACAAGCTAATCAATTCTCTCTCCAGGAAGAAAGGCAGATGTCTTTCTGACCTCACCTTCTTTTAATATGAAAAATGCACTTTATCCTCCCTGATGCTGCCTTCGAAAATTCTGCCTATCAGTCATTGGAAATCTATGGTGTGTTTCTGGAGCCTGAAATATGGGCTGCCTGTATGGATTCAAGCCTCTCGTAGATGAATGATTTAAACAAAACCATAACTGACTGAAAAACGATACATTTCTTCCATCCTTCTCTGCGGCTGTGGATCTGGTGTTATGATCTGCCTTTTACTGTAATTGTGTCAAATTTTGAGCCTTTAATGTTTACATCCTGCTGTAGTTGTTCTTTTGTGTGTGTTTGTAAAATGGGATCAACATTCTGCAGAAATATTACAAGTATACCTAAAAGGTAACGGGGCACTTGATATTATTCATATTTTATAGCAGTGGTCTCCAACCAGTGGCATGTGAGCAACATGTTACTCTCCAACCCCTTGGATGTTGCTCCCAGTGGCCTCAAAGCAGGTGCTTATTTTTGAATTCCATGTTTGGAGGTAAGGTTTGGTTGCCAAATTATGGCCAAACAGAGCCTCCTGTAGGCTGCCAGTCCACGTAGGGCTACTAAATAGCCAATTATATCCTTTATTTGGCATCCCCAGCAACTTTCTTCATGCTTGTGTTGCTCCCTCACTCTTATTACATTTGAATGTGGCTCACGGGGAAAAAAAAAAAGGTTGGGGATCTCTGATGTAGAGAGTGATATTCTGAAAAAAATTTGCAATGGTTTTAATTTTTTTTTTTATTTGTGGTTTTAGAGTTATATAGCTTTTTATTCAGCAGCTCTCCAGTTTGCTTTTTCATCAGTCTGGTGGCTAGGGTCCAAATGACCTTAGCAACCATGCATTGATTTGAATAAGAGACTGGAATATGAATAGAAAGACCAGTAATAAAAAGAAGCCTTACAGAGCATTTGCTTTTAGATAGGATCAGTAACCCCTATTTGAAAGTTGGAAACGATCAGAAAAAGAAGGCAAATCATTCAAAAACGATAAAAAAGGAAAAATAAATGGCAATTAAAAAGTTGCTTATAATTATGCATAATAAAAGTTGAGACTTAAACACTGCACACTCTTTTTTAACCAGTAGAACACCCTCCTTCCCCTCCATACAGGAGAATATCTCCATCACTGGCCATATGTAAAGATCCAGGTGAATCTTTTTATCAGTTCTCTCAGTTGCAGGGTTGGCAGTCTTTGCTTATGTCTCTCTCCCAGGCAGGCATATTCAGTCAGGAGAATGTGCAGTAAAAGCCAGAACTAGATTGGCTTCCATTACGCATGCTCCTGCTTTGCTGTGGCTACTAGACACCTGACATGATGCAGCTTAAAGATGATGGGCACCAAAGAAAAGCCTGTATTCGGTACTACCAAAATTTTGCACAAAGCTGGCAATTTGGTTGAGGACAGTGTGTGTGGGGTGTATTGGTTAAAGCAGAGATCCCCAACCAGTAGCTCGTGAGCAACATGTTACTCTCCAACCCCTTGGATGTTGCTCCCAGTGGCCTCAAAGCTGGAGCCTATTTTTAAATTCCTGGCTTGGAGGCAAGTTTTGGTTGTAAAAAAAAACAGGTGCACTGCCAAACAGAGCCTCAATGTAGGTTGACAATCCATATAGGGGCTACCAAAAGGCCAATAACAACACTTATTTGGCACCCCAAAAAAAAATTTTAAGCTAGTGTTGCTCCCCAACTCATTTTACTTCTGAATGTTGCTCACAGGTTTAAACGGTTGGTGATATCTGGGTTAAAGGAACACCAAAAAATAAGTGTTTTAAAGTAAATAAAATATCATGTACTGTTGCCGTGCATTGGTAAAAGTTATGTGTTTGCTTTAAAATCACTACTATAGTTTATATAAACAAGCTGCTGTGTAGCCATGGGGGCAGCCATTCAAGTTGAGAAAGGAGAAAAGGTACAGGTTACATAGAAGATAACAGATAAGCTGTGTCATAGAATACAATGGAATACTATACTAGTATAGTCTATACTATACTAGCAACATTTAAATGTACATAATAAGCTGTACCCATGTGTACCGTGAAAGGGAAACTATGTTGCCACCCCGAGCCATAAGTATAAATATGAAAAGAGATGGCATGTTAAAGGGGATGTTCACATTCCGAACACTGTTTTCAATTCAGTTGTTTTTAGTTTGTTCCCCAGAAATAACGACTTTTATCAATTACTTTCCATTATTTATTTTTTACTGTTTTTCCAAAATTCAAGTTTTGTCTCTGGTGCTTGAGTCTGGCAGCTCAGTAATTCAGGTGCAGACTCTGTTAAAATTTTGCAACATTTAGTTGGTACATTTCTCAGCAGCATCTCTGTAGTATTAGTAACTATTGTATCAATTATCAATGCAATTAATGAAACTCTGGGATTCTGCTCAGTAGGTAGGAAGATAAGAAATGTATCAACTAAATGTATCCATTTAGCACAGTTTACTGGGTCGGCGACTCCCCTTCTCAGGGCTGCTTCAGAAGGTGAAAAATGACACTTTACACGTCACACATAGAAAATAGAAAGTCATTGAAAAAAGGCTTTCTTTATGGTCATCTATATTAAAACAACTAGTTGTTTGAAGGCGAACCACCCCTTTAAATGCAACCCAGTAAATTATACCCACTCACAGTACCATAAACATGTACAGGTAAAGGACCTGTTATCCAGAATGCTTGGGACCTGGAGTTTTCCAGATAATGGATCTTTACATAATTTCATACCTTTGGGTAAGAACACACTGTGAGATTTGGGGAGATTTAGTTACCCGGCAACTAATTGCCTCTTCTTAGGGGCGACTAATCTCCCCGAACTGCTTCCCTGTGTCTTCCTCCTTCTTCAATGAAAAAACGCCTGCGGCATGACACTCACGGCACTTTGTTTTCCCAAGTCGCCCGAAGTTTCCTCAGTCAACTTTGGAAACGAAACGCCGCAAGTGCCAAGCCTCAGGAGTTTTTTCATTGTAGCAGGCAGAAGACACGGGGAAGGAGTTCGGGAAGATTAGTCGCAACTAAATCTCCCCGAATCTCCAGGTGTGACATTACTCTTAAGTCTACTAGAAAATCTAGTGCACATTTAATAAATCCAATAGGCTCGTTTTGATTCCCATAAGGATTAAGTATATCTTAGTTTGGATCAAGTGCAAGGTACTGTTTTATTATTACAGAGAAAAAGGAAATCATTTTTAAAATTCTGATTATTTGGATGAAAATGGGGTCTATGGGTGACAGCCTAATTCCCTAATTCGGAGCTTTCTGGATAAGGGGTTTCTGGATAATGGATCCCATTCCTGAGATAGACCGTCATACAGAGAGGAGAGAGTCTGTTCACACAATAGCCTACACCTGCACATTGTAATGTATATACATGCAGCTGGGTGGGAGGACACCCCCTCCCAAATGTTAAAATACAAAGATCCGATGAGATGAAGTGCAAGCTGCCTGTCATAATTAATCAGTATCCAGTTGTACTTCTACAGCAGTCCATGGCCACAGGTTGAACACCCCATCCCTACAGGATAATATTGTTATCAGAGGCAGCTACCTGTTAGAACGATGCATAATCATTTCACTACTTCAAAGAAGAGTCCGTTCATGATAGTACCATTTGTTATTAGATTAATGACTGCAGTCTGCAGAGAGAGATGCTGGAAACACCTGAGATCTTGCCAGAATAATACAGTGTTCTATGGGAGACGGCAGGATGACACAAACTGTCACAGCAAAAAAACATGTAATTAGTGACCTGCCGTAGAGTTTGTAGATGTTCTGAGACCCATCGGATTTTCAGACCGTATTGTAATTACCACTGACACTCTTTGGAAGGACCAGAGTATACACCATCTGGACCAATCTGTTTGGCTAACTAGGTCAGTTGCCCCTGCTCTAATCAGTGGTTATAGCTCTAAAATACTGTAGGTTCCTAATAAAGTCACAGTGCAACCCAATCTTGCTTGCACCTTAAAACAAGGTCTAATCTTGAGTAATCCGTTTTAAGAAAGATTTTGTTTTTGATGCACAAGTGATGATTGAATAAAAATTCACATATTTAAGGAAATTGGTCAGCTCTGACTAATTATATATATATATATATATATATATATATATATATATATATATATATATATATATATATGTGTGTGTGTGAGTGTGTACGCTTGTCGAGGGGGGGTCATCTGAAACGTTCAAGCTTAATGGACTTTTCTTTTTTTTTAAGCAAAATTAAAGGGATGGTTCACCATTAAGTTAACTTTTAGTATGTTATTCTAAGCAACTTTTCAATTGGTCTTCATTATTTATTTTTTATAGCTTTTAAATTATTTCCCTTCTTCTGCTTTCAAATGGGGGTCTTTGACCCCATGTAAAAAACAAATGCTCTGTAAGACTACAAATTTATTGTAATTGCTACTTTATATTACTCATCTTTCTATTCAGGTTCTCCCCCTTTTCATATTCCAGCCTCTTATACATATCAATGCAAGGTTGCTAGGGTAAGTTGCACCCTAGCAACAAGACAGAAGAAATTGCAAACTGGAGAGCTGCTGCCTAAAAAGGTAAATAAGTCAAAAACCACAAATAATAAAATATGAAAGCCAATTGCAAATTGTCTCAGACTATCACTCTCTACATCATGCAAAAAGTTAACTCCAAAGATGAACCAACCCTTAAACTATGTTTTTGGGATACTTAAAAAAACAGTTCTCTGTGTTATGGCAATAGGGCCCATTGCAGCAATCAAAGGCTCCTCCTTCCTGGGGATTGCTTCTTTTACACATGAATGAAAAGTACTGTAGATTGGGTGTGACCATGATTAGTATTTAAAGGGATACTGTCATGATTTTTATGATGTATTTTTTATCTCTGAATTACACTGTTTACACTGCAAATAATTCAGCAAGTGTATTTTTTTTAGTTGTAATATTGGTGTGTAGGCGCCATCTCAGGTCATTTTTCCCTGGTCATGTGTTTTCAGAAAGAGCCAGCACTTTAGGGTTGAACTGCTTTCTGACAGGCTGTTGTTTCTCTTACTCACTGTAACTGAATGTGTCACAGTGGGACCTGGATTTTACTATTGAGTGCTGTTCTTAGAGCTATCGGGCAGTTGTTATCTTGTGTTCGGGAGCTGCTATCTGGTTATCTTCCCATTTTTCTGTTGTTAGGCTGCTGGGGGGAAAGGGAGGAGGTAATATCACTCCAACTTGCAGTACAGCAGTAAAGAATGACTGAAGTTTATCAGCGCACAAGTCAAATGACTGGGGGCTTCTGGGAAACTGACAATATATCTAGCCCCATGTCAGATTTCAAAATTAAGTATAAAAAAATCTGTTTACTCTTTTGATAAACATATTTTAGTGCAGAATTCTGCTGCAGCAGCACTATTAACTGATGCGTTTTGAAAAAAAAAAAAAAAAAACATTTTTTTTTTAATCTTTTTAAGTGTGTCATACCTGTACTGGAAATACATGGCACCCTCCTTTGATGGGGATGGAAAGCACTATGGCTCTAAAGTTTCCTTTTTTTCTCCATTGTTTTGTCGATTTTTGCTGCATTTTGTGATTTGTAGTGCAGATAAAATCCTTGGCAGGAATAGGGTTAAGTAAGAAACTAGGTACAATAAGTTTTGAAATTCTGAGAAAAGTCATACGACTCTTGTAGAAAAGAATGCCTTCATACCTTCAAAGAATTCATATTTTAGGTTTTCAAGGAACCCTGACTTTCTAACCCATTTCAAGGCTTCTGCTCAAGTGATGTTTACATCAGCATGTGTTACCAATTTTCGTTCACCTGATCATCATGTAAATGTTTTGGCATCAAAGCAGAAAAAATACCTGGCTAATTCCATACAGCTAAACATTTCCCTCTTTTTCCCATGCTCATGATTAGGGCTTTTTGAAAAAGCAAATCAAATCACTCCCAAATGGTACAGAATGGCCTGGTTTACAGACCCGCAAAGTTATTACTTCCATCGCCATGTCGCTTGGAGTAGATGTTTGTTCTGTTCGAAACTTTCCCTGATGCTCAGCCGTAGATTTTCAGGTGATCATGCTGTTGAGTAATTGGCACTAAGAGTCAAGCTATCATTTACGGTAATGAAAGGGATATTTAGGGATTTTATACTGTTGGTCTTGTCAGGATTTTAATGGTCCTTATGATCTTAAAGGGATACAGTCATGGGAAAAAAATGCATCAGTTAATAGTGCTGCTCCGGCAGAATTCTGCACTGAAATCCATTTCTCAAAAGAGCAAACTGATTACATTATCCAGAAAACACCAGGTCCTGAGCATTCTGTGTAACCGGTCCCATACCTGTACATGGATAATGGTCGGGGTTGGCTGCTTACTATACCTGTATTGGAAATTGTTCGTATGGCCAGCTACAGTAATAATCAGTCTCTAAATAATGAATATTTTATGTAACTAAAAGTAGGGATGCACCGAATTCAGGATTCGGTTCGGGATTCAGCCTTTTTCAGCAGGATTCTGATTCGGGTGAATCCTTCTGCCCGGCCGAAGCAAATCCGAATCCTAATTTACATATGCAAATTAGGGAAGGGTAGGGAAATCGTGACTTTTTGTCACAAAACAAGGATGTAAAAAATGTTTGCTTATGCAAATTAGGATTCGGTTTGGTATTCAGCTGGGCAGAAGATTTGCCCAAATCCTAATCCTTTTTCTCAATAGGATTCGGGGGTTCGGCCGAATCCAAAATAGTGGATTCGGTGCATCCCTAACTAAAACTAAACCAAGATTGTGGCCAGCCAAGGTTGAAGTTCAATTGCCTGCTGGGCTTAGTTCCCCTTTTATAGCTGTTTATGCATAACCGTACAGATTTGGGAGGAGCATACATTCACTTTATGAATCTTTGAAGTGCTAATTTCACTGATCAAAATATGCATACATTTTCAAACAGAACCTGCATTTGCCTTGTTGTAGTTCTGCAGCATTGACAATTGTTCTGTTACTGATCTATTTATGTAAGCAAAAAAACAATTGGGAATACTTTGCAGTTCAGACTTGCAGTGCATGGGTTAACCTTTTGGTGCCTGCTTTGCTCAGTCACGTTCCAGCCTGCGAAATGCCAAGGTCTTTTTTGACATCTGCTCTTGGATTGATACCGCAGGCTTTGTGGGTAACAGCTGAAAAGGCCCCACAGGTGCCATATAAAGAGGTGACCATGTTGTCATATTTCATTGCCGCATCCTTCTGCAACGCCATAATTACCTAATTAGGTTGTTAATTAGGAAATTAGCATTTTGCCGTATTGATAGAAGGCGGCATGCAAGCTGGGCACGTTTGTCTACTTTAATTTAAGATTTGTGAGTCTATCCTATTTCTGCAGCAACCTGAGCAGTGGGAAAGGTGCCACCATGTTGACTGGGCTGTGAATGGCAGGCGTGTGTACTTACCCACCCTCAGCCTGACCGCCTGTCATATCAACGTTACGTTTAGAGGTACATTAAATATAGCACACGGGGTGCCCAAATGGTAAGATTATATTGCTACTTGTTTAGTACGGCAGGCTCTTTTGTTCCATTATTATTTAAATAGATAACTATGTGGCCTGAGCTTGATGGCAAAAAAAATGTCTTTACTCCTTACGAGTAGGAGTGTCACCTTTTGCTTTGAAAGCTGCCTGTGGGCACACAGATGGAGCTGTCCTGAATCTGGCACACTTTTACAGGCTCTTTTAGCCATTTTTTTACCCACATTGCAGTTTTTTCCCCAGAATTCCAGCATGCTTTTGTTAAAGGGGTTGTTCACCTTCCAACACTTTTTTCAGTTCAGTTGATTTCAGATTCAGTTCACCAGAAATAGACTTTTTCCAATTACTTTCTATTTTCTATGTGACAGTTTTTCTAATATTGAAGTGTAAAGCTGGCCATAGATGTGCAGATTTACCTACAATATCGGATAAACGATCGGACGTCCCCATCTCCCAACCTGCCAGTAACCTTCAGTTTAAATAAAGTAGTAAAAGTACAGACCAGCCGATGTTCTGCCCCTGACAGCAATCGTATGAAAGTTTATGTCCGACAAAGCTGGTGATAGTCTCCCACTGAAAATCAGCAGATCAGCAATACATGCAGAGATATTATCGGTAGCCAACAGAAATCTTCTAACCTGTCCGATTGACTGAGTGGCCGAACATCATACGAATCGAGTATTTGTACGATCGCATACCTCCAAAATGTTGGGAGGTATGTGATCGGATCTTTGCATCTATGGCCAGCTTAAATCTAATTGTTCACCTTTCTGAAGCAGCTCCGGGAGGGGAGTTGCCGACTCTCTAAACTGTTCTGAATTGGAAAATTTAGTTGATACATTTCTTATCTTTGTTCCTGCTGAACAGAATCCCTGGGTTTTTTTTAGGGTGACACACTGGGAGATTAGTTGCACAGCAACAACTCTTCTCTGCTGCGGGCGACTTATCTCCCCGAAATGCCTTCCCGCTGCAAAAAATATGAATCGCCGGCGTGATGGCATACGAATCGCTTTGGATTTCCGAAGCCGCCCCAAGTTGCCTCACAAGGAAACTTCAGGCGACTTCGGAAATCCGAAGCGATCTGACAATTCAGCTCTTAACGTTAAGAGTGGATGAAAGATCTTTCGTACGACCAATGGTCGCAGAAAGATCATATTTGTAGCGTGTATTGCCACCTTTAGACAAGTATCCTATGCTATTTTAAGCAGGTTCAATAAACATGGCTCAGTAATTAAAAGGAATAATCTCGTCATAGAAGTTTTATGTGAGCCTGAAATCAATATATAATCATGGTTAACATACAGTAGTGGCAGAAAAATATGATATGCACTTGGAACAAGTTATAGTCTGTGCTTCCTTCAGGCTGTGTTCTAACTAGGGATGCACCGAATCCAGGATTCGGTTCGGGATTCGGCCAGGATTCGGCCTTTTTCAGCAGGATTCGGATTCAGCCGAATCCTTCTGCCCGGCCGAACCGAATCCGAATCCTAATTTGCATATGCAAATTAGGGGCAGGGAGGGAAATTGCGCGACTCTTTGTCAGAAAACAAGGAAGTAAAAAATGTTTTCCCCTTCCCACCCCTAATTTGCATATGCAAATTAGGGTTCGGATTCGGTTCGGTATTCGGCCGAATCCTTCGTGAAGGATTCGGGGGTTCGGCCGAATCCAAAAAAGTGGATTCGGTGCATCCCTAGTTCTAACACAAGTGTGACACTAGCAAGCAAAACAAATTGTAGTGTTTGACTTTCTGGGCATAATGTTCTTAATATTTAATAACAGTATAGCAGGCAATTGGACTCCAATGTGATGAAGGGATATGTCCCAGCAGCTTGGGTATAAAGGGGCCTGAGTGTATCTGTAACTGTGCAATAATATTTACAATATTTCTTTTAGTTACTATAATGGTGTAGAGAAGCTCAGTTTCTTCCTTATATTTGTTGTGTACTCTTGGCATGAGATGATCATCCTACGTTTCATTATTTTTGCCTTTTAGGACATCGGGCCTCTGCTCTACATGGATCCGCGGCTTTTGTAGTAAATATCCCGTGGCCCACGGGACCAGAAAATGGCCTTTCTGGACAATCCCTTAATTATCCTGGCCCACATTCGCCAGTCCCATGTCACGAGTGATGACACAGGCATGTGCGAGATGGTTCTCATTGACCATGACATAGACTTGGAAAAACTTTACCAGTCATCTGTGCCTGGAGAAAATTCCACGCAAATGCAGAGCAATGGAGGGGAGACACAAGGCTATGTGTATTCTCAGTCAGTAGACATCACTTCCAGCTGGGATTTTGGAATACGAAGGCGATCCAACACAGGTAACACTGTTATCTTTGACTGTTGTTATTCGTATGAATTGGGTTGCAATTTCATGTAATGCCATATATCCTCTCCTTCAAAATGAAGTTATGCTGTGCGTCTGAAGAATAAGCATGGCAGGTTATGTGGCAGCTCCCACATATGTTTGTTTAAAATGTAACATTATTTGTTTAGAAGGGGATTTGGATTCGGCCGAATCCCCAAATCCTTCGTGAAAGATTTGGCCAAATACCGTACCGAATCCGAATCTTTATTTGCTCAAGCAAATTAGGGGTGGGAAGGGGAAAACATTTTTTTACTTACTTGTTTTGTGACAAAAAGTCAATTTCCCTCCCTGCCATTAATTTGCATATGCAAATTAGGATTCGGATTCAGTTCAGCCGGGCATAAGGATTCACCCGAATCCTACTGAAAAAGGCCTAATCCTGCCTGAAACCCGAATCGAATCCTGGATTCGGTACATCCCTATTTAGAATGGGCTAATATGTAATAATTCCTTTATGAACAATGTTATACAAGGTCTCCATTGCTTGTAGTAGTGGTCAATAAACAGTCTACTCGTAACTTGCTTCTCGTTGACATCATGGACAATCGTGGGTCACCCCTAGCATATTGTTATTGGGGGATTAGAGCGTTATCAGTGGGTCAATCCTCCAACTGATATAAATGGGGAGCAAATCAGAGTGACTTGCATAGATTTAACTTGCCATTGAAAGCTGTGGCATTTTGATTCTATGAAAACCAGACTATTTCCGCAGATATCCAAGTTGTAAGTTGTTTGCAGGGGATTTGGAAAAATGTCATTGGATTTTTTTCATAAATACACAACATTTATCTGTCTACAAGAATCAGGAAAAGAAGTGGCAATTCCTTCTGCTTCCCTAAATTGCTAGAAATAGGGTCACAAATTGGCACTTGCAGCTTTAGTACAGTGTCTTTAAGAAAATAAATGGCAACTAGGTATGGGATCCATTATTCAGAAACCCGCTATCCAGAAATCTCTGAATTCTGTTAGTTTGTACTCATTGGGGTGCAGGCAAGCACCGAATGCAGGTGGAATGCAACTTTGCTAAGTTGTTTCAAATATCAGAACCAGCAGTGCAGAGAAAATCATGGGGCTGATTAGTAATGCTTTACCTTGCACTTACATTTATAAATAGCTTCAAACCACTAAAAATTTATAATTGTACATTTTAAAGTTTCTCGGAATTATGGTTTCCTTTTATTTGTGGGTTAAATCTCAGCCTTTACCTACCGCCAGATAGAGGAAATTGTTGCTCTCCCATACAGTCAGCTAAAGACTGCCTCCTATATGAAGTGCTGAGTCCCCCGCTATGTGATTTTCAATGTTAGCATGCATCTTTAAGAACACTGTGTAAAATAAAAAATATCTTCCTTCACATGCCGTTGCCTTACACATTTGAATAATGTTGCCGCTGATACAAATCACCTCCTTTATTACCTATAAACTGATCTATCTCGCCACTGGAGAAAGCCGCTAATTTATATGGCCTTGACATTTTATAATTTTTCCTGATTCCAGATAAAGGATTTTACATTTTAAAACTTTAATAGTTGAGCCCCGAGTTCATTTATCTTTAATTTTTGAAATGGGGGCACGTAATTCATATCAGTAATTTTATGCACGCCGTGTAACATTCGCGGGACTTCATTTGTACATTAAAATTCCTTTAAGACCGTTATTAATGATTTATATAACGAACTGTCCTATTAATCACCCAAGTTTTCACGTTTTATGATTCCCTTCTATGTTAATACTATCTTTATGGTCTGTATTAATGTTTTATGTCCCCTAATTTCAATTATAAATCAAGAACATTTTTCTGTTTTTGTTAGTATTTTCTGAACTTCGTGTCAGCTTTAAACATTTTATGTCTTCCCTCTTCTCCCCCCCCCTATGAATGTTCCGCTCCCCCCCGACCCCCATTTCCATCTTTTAATATACACAGTATGAAATATTCATGAAATTGGAATTAATTGCAATCTTCAGTCAGAGAAACTTTCACTGACAAATGAATGTGATCTTTCTTCTTTGCTTTGTTCTTTTCCAGCCCAGAAACTAGAACGTCTTCGGAAAGAGAGACAGAACCAGATAAAGTGCAAAAACGTGCAATGGAAGGACCGCAACACAAGCCACTCAGGTGAATATGGGGAGCAGATTTTCTTTCAGAACCAAAAGTCGTGTGGTTACATTTTCTGCTAGTAGGAGCTCACCAAAAATCCCAGTCCTCATGCAAAAAAATCTGTGCTAGCACCCATAACATTTGGGCAATTACTGTGAATTAGTTTTAAGGTCTCGGGCATATTGTAAATAAACTGAAAAGCAGCCATACAGATTGCTCCATCTAGGCATATTGAAATTCGGACAAATATTCTGGATGTATGAGTATAGCGGAGCTCACCATTAGCTGTGCAGTCTCTCCATGTGGATCGCAGCTCTCGCGGGACCCGGCCACTTCCGTCCGGTATACCTGTATTGAGATGAAACCCGCTATCCGGCGCTGATCCAAGTATCATGGAGAATCGCTTTCTTAAAAATGTGGCTTAACTCAAAAACACAGTGCGAGGTACATGGCAGTGGGTATGTGCAGAAACTAACGCGTTTCGTGCGTGCGTCAGAACTCTGAGGAAGTGCCACATGGGCACGAAACGCGTTAGTTTCTGCACATACCCACTGCGATGTACCTCGCACTGTTTTTTGAATAAAGCCACATTTTTCAAAAAGCGATTCTCCATGATACTTGGATCAGTGCTGGATAGCGGATTTCATCTCAATATTGAAATTCGGTCTATTAGCCAAAATTCTTAGGACCTGGGGTTTTCAGGATAAGGGATCTTTCTGTAATGTGTATTCCCGTACCTTAAGGCTGCTAATAATCAGTCAGACATAATAAGAAATTAAAGGAAATTATTTTTAAAAATTATAGAGTTCTATGTTTAAAATGGACTCTATGGGAGAAGACCCTGCCCTAATTCGTAACGTTCCACATCCCATTCCTGTACAAGTTATTTCAATTGTATGTTTACCCATAGACACTTTTTTATTTTTGTCAGATTCATGACCAATGCCAGCATCTTTCCAGTGTGTATCCACCGCATGTAATGCATGAGTTCTAAAGTCTAGGTTCAGCTGGCAGCAGGTCTGGACTGAGAATTAAAATAGGCCCTGGCATTTTAGGTACACAGAGGCCCTATCAGCCCACAAGGAGGCCCAAACAGCCCCCATCAGCCCACTAAATACTGACTTTCTATTGCACCTAATAGCAGCCCCTCTGGCATTTGCCAGAACACACAGATTACCAGTCCGGGCCTGGCTGGCAGCCCCAGTCCACTATAACTTGTGACTGAGCAGTAAAAACACTTCACCATTACTGCTGTTATATAGAAAGGGCTTTATTTAATTCTCAAGGGATAATTCTAGGGGGGTGGCTGGGGGAGGAGAATTAGTCCTTGGTAAATCCAAATTTTTAACACCAGATGGCATCATTTCATTATATATTTATTCTGAAAGAGTCTCATCTGAGCAATCATGGCTGCTGTCAGGGCACAAAGGCAGATTCGGGGAGATTAGTCGCCCGGCGAAAAATGTCCTCTTCTTCGGGAGACTATTCTCCCCGAAATGCCTTCCCGTCGGCTAAAATGTGAATCGCCGACAGGGTGGCGATCATATGCGATTCGTTTTCTGAAGTCAGCCGAAGCTTACATTTTAGTCGCCCCGAAGAAGAGGAGCTCTGTCGCCAGGCGACTAATCTCCCCGAATCTGCCTGTGTGCCATGACCCTTAAGGTGGCCATACACCGGCAGCTAAAGCTATCAATATCGGTCCTTTAGACCAATTTGGCAGCTGATCTGCCCATGTATGGGGACTTCTGACTGGTCTTCCCGATGCATATATGGCCACAATATCGATTGTGAAGGTTTAATTTTTCCGGCGACCGACCCGTCGGAGCCCATTGCTCCTCGTTGTAATCCGATCATTCGGCCCTAGGGCTGAATGTTTGGATTACCCTGATATAGCCCTGCCGTTGGTGGGCATATTGGGAAAAGATCTGCTCGTTTGGAGATGTCACCAGACGAGAGGATCTCTTCGTGTATGGCGAGCTTTACTCATATGAATGTATCGCAAATATGCAGATAAACAAGGTTCCCTGTCTGCCATCTGTTTTTTTTAATGGAATCTGGAATGGAGATTGAATGCAAACTGTACTTCTAAATTAAGTCGTTTTCTTTCCCCTTCGATCTGGTACTGGCACTTCTAAACTCATATTAAAATGTGTAAGGATATGATAATTTCATTAAAGGCGGCTATTATAATTGATACAATAGTTGCCAATATTCTAAATATACTGCTGAGGAATGTATCAACTAATGTAGCATCTAAATGTAGCAAATTGTAACATTTCCGAATCTGTACCTGGATTACTGAGCTGCCAGACTGAAACAATAGAGGAACATTGAACTTTATCATTTTTATACAATTTTCCAGAATCAACGTATAGAAGGAAATCTATTGAAAAAAGTCTGTATTTCTGGTGGACAACTATTGGAAGGTGAACAACCCCTTTTTAAGGACTTTTTAAGGGAAAAGTTGTTCTGTAGCTCAAACGGCAAGTTGACCCCAAAATAAAAACTTGCCTAATACAATAAAACCTGATTCTAAGCAACTTTCCAATAAACCTGTATTAAAAGTTTTCAATACTTTTAAACTTATTTGTAAAAACAATTGTTATTGAAAGCAGCATTTGCTTAACGCCTGGTTGTTGCTTTTTAAACAACGTTGCAAAAGTCTTAGTTCCCTAGGAAAGGCAGATCTGTTAATCAGCTGTCTCGTCTTACATTGTATCAACAGTCTGAGCCATCAGGGCAGAGAATAGAAAGGGACAGTCAAACACTGCTTTCAATAGCAATGCATATATCAATAACTTAAAAACCATAGAAAATGTGTAATGAATGTTTATTAATAAGTTGCTTAGCTTTATGTTTTCTTTAATTAAGCAAGTTTTTAATTTTGGAGTTGACTTGCCCTTTAAATCTAGCGGGTCATGTAGAAATCTTGCTCAGATTCCATTTGTCTTCACTGCAGCTGAGGAGCTCGGCTCACTGTTTGAAAGGAAGAACTTCAAGGAAAGAGATCAGAACCACGGCAAACAGTCCATCCTGTCTGTTCGACTGGAACAGTGCCCTCTACAGCTAAATAATCCCTTCAATGAATATTCCAAATTTGATGGCAAGGTGAGTCTTCCGTCATGTTCCATGCTCTATTTTTACAGGCAGTTATTTTAACTTTGGATAGTGGAGCAGTGCAAATGTCTGGTGTGAATTAGGGAAAACAAATGAAAAGTTACCCCTATCTGTTTCTACCCTAGATCCTTTCCTTGCTTCAGAACCAGCTTTGTTTTAGTTTCTTTCTCTCCTCTTTATCTCTGTGTCTCCAAACTGTCTGCTCTTACCTAAGATAAAGTATTATGGCACTCAGGACTGTAATTGCAACCACCCCTTTTGATTCTTTGTGCCATATTCATTCTTGTTTCCTCCTAAAGCTGGCCACGTGAGCAGAAAAATATGAGCCTGGTTTGAAAATTTCTATCAATTCTGGGCTGACATTCTCACAGCTTTGAGTCAACAAAGCCTATATTCTGGCTGGAAGTTGTTTGGAACATAATTCTGAAATACTGTTTCTGTATATTTAATCATTTATATTGCTCCCAGTGAGCCTGCCAGACAGTCCTATGGTCTAATTTACCAGCAACATTTCTTTTTAAAAACTCCCATAAATTCGAACAATCGATATTTATTGAATAAAAAAAAAATAATAATAATTTAAAACTCTGATAAATCTCAAATCGAATTTGATTTGAATTTCTCTGAAATATCTTGAATGCCAGGAAGGCTGCAAACAACTCAGAATTGATCCCTGGACCTCTCACATTGACGTAAAAAGTAATTCTGCAGGTTTTAGGTGACAAATAGTTGAATTGAATTTGAGTTCTTAAAGGGCCATAGTATTATACATCTCAAAAATCTAATTTGATTTTTTTTTTAAAAACTCAAATCTAATTTGAATAACTTTCTAGTCGAATTTGACAGCTTTAACCATAAAAAAACGTGAAAATTACATTTTCAATTCGACCCTTGATAAATCTGCCCTGCAGTGTGCATACTGCAAAAACAAGCCATAGTCAGCCATCTTTTTGCACACCGCACGGTGCATTGTATAGGTAGCTGCAGGCCTCTGTGCTACTCTTTGGAATGCAGAGACCTGCGTCAGGCCTGTGTATAGATCGCTGTCTGCGTTAGATAGCATCAGGAGGTGTTGCATGCATCAGAGCCCTGTTGGCAATTCCTCATATTTTACATAAAGAACAAACCTCCTTTTATATTTGCATTCAAATATATTGTAGCTGATTTATTACTTATATTTCAGCAGAACAGTACAATCTGTTGATGACAAAGGTTCTGTTTTACAGTCTATACAACAAGCAACATGACAACGAGTTACAAGTATAACTGCAGATATGAAGCAAAAGCATGAGCTGCTGTAAAAAAAAAAAAAAAAAAAAAATAGGGGCAAAACAATGTTAGTCTGTGGAAGTAGCAGCAGATGCTCTGTTACATTTTCTAGCAAAGACAGGCACAAATGTACTTTTAAACTCCTTACTACTGCAAATTTTGCACTTTTTATGGATTTATATTGGGCTGCATACAGGCAAAAAAATAAACAGCCGTAGCCTCTTATTTAAAAAAGTAAAATGTGAGTGGGGGGTTAATGATGTCCCATCTTCAGGGGACACCTCTCTGTCCCAGCCGCTTCATCAGTTCATTCGTCCCTATGTCTGCAAGCGTGGGCTATGGCATAATTCATGAGCACTAATTACTCAGCTGTTAATTTTCATAAGTGTTGATTGTAGCAGTTCCTTAAATTAAGACTCCTTTTAAAGCGTACCTTGGGAAATATTTTATCAGGGCCCGGAGTGCAAATGAATATGAATATGGCTCCAATTAACACTCGCTGGTTAATGGATTTTAGCAGCATTTAGGGATGTGCAGTCTTTAAATACCATTTTTTGCCTGCTGCTCTTGCGTGGAGCACGATTCCGATAATTAGAAGTACGCAGAGCCATTTACTAGGATCCTGAACAAGACATTGCTATTAACACTGTGGTCCCAGCGCTCTGTGCAACTCACATCCCAACACACTGCTCGGCTAAATTTATAACAATGAACAAGGGAAACTTAGCAGTTGAATTGTTGCAGTATAAAACAACACAAAGTGTAATTTTTATCCCCTCTGCGTCTGGCCTGGATTTTACTGCGGAAAGGTTATGTCAGATGCTCATTGCAATGGAACTTCCTAACGTCAGCTGTTCTATTAAGATAGAGCTTTGTGTTTAAAGCGCTATTGTCATCATAAATAATCATCATTCATTAACATAGTGCCAGCTATTTAGGCAGCTTTGGTAGCCCTAGACAACAGTAAGTTAACTAACAATAACTAATGTAGCCATGCACCTTGCTCTGTAGAATTAAGTAATGTTCCGTTTAATTTTTTTCTACGTCTTATTTCTGTGGCTCTCAAGTGGTTAAAGCAGAAGCCACATTTTATAGGAGCTGGAAAGTGAAACAAGTGCTTCCTTTGCTGTCATGCAAGGCTTTAAACTTAGCCTCATTCAAGTATACATTTCCACCCCACTGCACACAGGAGAGAGTTGTACTGTGTTAGCCATAGTTCAGAAAAAATGAGGAAGAAAAGAGAATTTTCTGTGATGGGAATATATCTCTTACCTGCTAAATCGTGAAACTGGCTATGTTTTGTCAGGAAAGAGATTTGCTCATGAAAAACCCCTACAGGTACAGGACTTGTTATCCAAAATGCTACGGACCTGGGGTTTTTCGGATAACGGATCTTGAAAAACATGAAATAAACCCAATAGGCTGGTTTTACTTCAAATAAAGAATAATTATATCTTAGTTTGGAACAAGGAACTGTTTTTTTATTACAGAGAAAAGGGAAATTTGGATTATTTAGATAAAATGGAGTCTATCGAAGACAGCCATTCCATAATCCGAAGCTTTCTGCAAAATGGGTTTCAGGATGAGGTATCCCATACCTGTACTGCCTTGTTGGTGCTGTGATTTTATTCCTTTTAGGGAGAAGGTGAATTTCAGAAGGAATATGTGTAAACCGCTTCTGATTTGTTTTAGTGGTAAACTATTCTAAATGCTTTCAGTAAATCCCTGCCTTCAGACCATATTAACAAGTTCAGTTTGTTTTCAGCTGCAAAAGGGCATCAGGTAAATAAAAGCTTATTCCAAGGAAATACTGCACCCCCTAAGATGTGAACAAATATGCCGTTTCAGATGCTCGTGTTATGGTGGCCATACACGGACTAATAAAAGCTGCCAACAGACCGAGCAGCTTATTGGCCCGCGTATGGGGCTCTCTGACGGGGATACCCGATCTATATCTGACCAAAAGTCAGTCAGATGTCCAACGGCCAGGGCTAATAATCCCGTCAGATCGCTGACTTCATATGTTCGTTGATGCGGTCCTGCGATCCGATCGCCCATATTCCTTTCATTATTGTCCTTTCAGCTCGATATCGCCCACCTCAAGGTGGGCATATCGGGGAGAGATCCGCTTGCTCCGCCAAACGAGCAGATCTCTCTGTGTATGGCCACCTTTCGAGATTTTAAAGTAGCAAATTGCGATACAGATCAATTGACAATCTTCGAAAGATCCTCATTCTCACTGAATAGGATCTAACTGGGACAAGTAGTTCTAAGAAGAGCTGGAGGATTGTAAGGCAATTACTTGGCTAGAAAGCCTAGTGTGTGGAAGAAAAAAAGGGAGGCGGAATGTGAGTCTGTGTAGATTGTTTGAGGAAGAGGGAGTGTGGACTCAGGAATGGCAGGCAGTACCTTTGCCATTGGCAGTAACCCATAGCACACAGGAAATGTTATTTCATAATTGTAACTACAATGAGCAAATCTGTGAAAATGGCGACTTTTTTGGTGCCCTATGCATTAGAGGAGTCTATGGCTTTTTTTTTTTTTTTTTTTTTTTTTTTTTTGCTTAGCGAGTGTTATTTTTTTATTGCAGGGGTGCAAATTTGCAAATGCTATTAAACAAACCCTAATGTCCCTCTGTTGGCTGTTTGTGAATTTTTGGCATTGAAGCTTTATTTAAAAGGAAAAACAGGGAAATCTGTTCCTTTAATAGACTATTGCATATGAATCCCACATAAATCCAGCTGAAATCATAATTTTCTTTTCTTTTTTTTCAAATTTTTATTCGGGGGTTAATAGCAAGCAATCCCACTGTTATTGAATGCAAATCATTTAAAATGCTGTCCGTTAAAGCACTTGCTTTAAATAATAGTGATGTTACATGCTTAAATCTCTACCCACAACAGCCCGTGTATATCCTTTTTTTAAATGGTTATTTTATGATTTGTATGCAGTTGTTTGTTTGAATGAAGGAAGGAAGGTGAAGTATGTCCACAATTATGGAGATCACTGACCATTAATAAAAAACAATTAAAAATATTTTTGCTCAAAAATATTCTGTGCATCCCGATAAACTGGTAACATTTATATAAACTGCTGCATTTTCCCCTTTCCTGAAATCAGGAAGGTCCTGGCCCTGCTGTTGGAAATAAATTTGTACAATCTTAAAGCCAGTACTATCAATCAACCCTCTGCTTTTTAATTTGACAGACAAGGCGAGAAATGGCAAAAAAATGTCATTTTTGATTGTGGAGCGCAGTAATGCGGAACCAGGCAGGATATTATCTCTTTAAACGAGACAGCAGTAATGGGTCTGTTGACCATGAATAATTTTTTTTGTTGTTGTCATTATTGCTACCTTGGCATATCCTTCATTAAATGTTCAGCCCTAAATTAAAATTGAACTGGTTTCCAATAGTAATTAACTGGAGTATATCGGGGAGGCTATTATTCACATTAAAGTAACCTTTTAATAGCTCAGTCTTTAACATCTCTGTAGGTAATGGTTTTAAAAAGCTCTTATAACAAGAGGCATTATAATGAGCTATAACAGAGCAGGACAATAGAAAAATTGAGTATTATTCTGTTTCACCCCCAACCCGCATAAAAATATACTAATAAAATATGCCTAAGGTGTTACTTGATGTTGTATTAATGCAGCTAATGATTCTTTATTGCACTTCGACGTGGTGCCGATGGATGTAGAGGGATAGTACGGCTGGAGAATAAACATACCTTGTCAAATTGACAAGCAGCGTAAATGTGCAAGCATTTTCTCGGAAACAGGGAACCCCTGTTGGAAACGGGGATTTGGAAACGTTTATAATTGGCATAGAAGAATTCTAAAAGAAATGTAAATTTATCAATTATAACTCGACAGTCGGGTCTTCAACATTGCTTACCTTGCCAAAGAGATTCTCTATAGACATAACTAGAGAAGTTCGATGTGTTTAGTGCCACCAGAGTTTCTGTTCTGTTCTTTGCCAGCAGCATAACATTTGAGATTTGAGAGGAGTTCTTTCAAAAGCTTTTTTAAAAATATCACCACCGCTACCCCCCCAATCATGGAATGACGTTGCCTAATAATATAAATATATATATATATATATATATATATATATATATATATATATATATATATATATATATATATATATATATATATATACTATATATTTTACATGTAATAGGCAGTAAAATATGTCTAAATGGAGCTTTTGAGCAGATGTTGGGGCTATAAAAAAAAAAAAAACACCTTGGTGGTCCACATGAGCATTCAAGGAAGTAGTCCTGGTTGCAGGACTGAGGTGAGATAATGTGGAAGTTTATTTATTAGTAAAGGGGAGTACATAATACTTACTAACCATGTTTTTGTGTATTTGGAACAGCTTGATAAGGTAAGATGGGTCTAACCGAATGTTGGACCAGAAATGTGTTCTTGAACTCTGATACAAAGTTACCCATGTAAATGTTCCTTTAAGCCTGCCAAAGCAAAAAGTAAGTTTATGAACAGCTAAATACTAAACAAGCTTGTTATTTCTGAACTGTAATGGTATATGTATACAGCTATTTCCATAGGAAAGAATAGCTGGGATTATCATAAACCCTGTTTGCTAATGCACTCACGTCTCCCTAAATATATACTTCATTTATCAGATGTTGTGGGGCAATAGCATTGGTTTTAACCCCCCCCCTCCAAAAAATATATATTATTTTAGTATTTTATTTAGAAACAGGAAAAGTACAATGCTGATTCTCTAATATTCCTCCTAAGCGCCAAAAAAAGGTCAACAGCATTTCTGTTGGGCTCAGCACCCTACCTGCTTTAAGATAAATCCTTATTTAAAAAATAAAAAAAAATGGCCGCAAAACATTTTATGATTGCAAATATTCTTAATGAATGCAGTATCCAAATGTCTCATGATCAGAAGGTGCAGAGCCCTTTGAAAAATGCATCTTTTGTTCCCAAGATCTCTATTTTCCACATTACAGTATTTGTGGCATGTTATGCTAATGTCAAGCTATTTACCACTCTTATTTCTACACTACTCACTAATTAAGTTGACAGCAAAATTGTGATTTTTACCGTGTTGGGGTTTTTTTTTTTTTTGTAAGTTTCCAAGGGTTAAGAGCTGCCTTTAAAATAGAAGAGAAAAACCCTGCATTCTTTTTTTTTTTCTGTCGAGATAAACCCCGTTTCAGCCGATTACACTCAGCCTGCTTCACAAAGGAGCCGTTTCTGTAAACCTCTCATCAGTGGAGCTTGGCAGTAATTGTAACTACAGAAACTTGTAATTTTCCTGAAGGATCTGACACAGTCAGAATTAAAAATCAAGGCGCCCTCCTGAATGCCAGTTCATTACAAATTAACAGCAGTCCCTAGGAAAGCAGCAGGCTGGGGCGTGCCAAAAAGGAACGATTAGGATAAAGAAACCATGCATTTGAATCTGTCATCGCTCCACAGCAAGCTCAGCCCACGAACAAATTAATGACACATTGTCAAGGCAGAGGGAAAAAAGTTACATCAAATTAACACATCGGATCCCAGCATATTAATGCACAAGGCCTCACCTGATTGTTAGGGCAAGTCTAGGCCCCACTGCAAATGGAAAGCTGCAATTAAACCTCTCCACAGAGAGCTGAATTCTCTCTAGCTGAACAGAGCCAAAAATGTAGTGCTGTTTACCAAAATGAGGGAACGAAAAACAAAAGCAATTTGCTTTCAATTAAGCTCCACTGCTGGTTCTTAAAAACTGGGACTCGTGGCATCTCACTTAAAACTCCTCAAATGACTATGCATTACTCTTAGAGAAGGAGAGCTGCAGGAATCAATATGCGCCCCCCTCCTAAGTTCTGGCTTCAGTTTTTGGACGCCACGCATTCTAGCCACCTAAAATTAGTGTGGGTAATGAGCGACATTGTTTCAGGTAAACAAGCGCACACAAGTTTTACAGAAGCGAATACATTTGATTGTGATGATAGCGTCACTGTCGCCAGTTAATCTTAGAAGTACACTCTCTTTAAGGAGCCATAAGTTTAAAATGGTTACCTGTAAAATTATCAAATATTTGAAATTCATGTGCTATAAAAAAAATTTTCATGATCATTTTTTTTCATTTGTATCATAGAAGCATTGGATTGGAATTAGAACAAAAGTATATATTGCCGTTGATATACTAAAAAAAAAAAACTAAAGCCAGGTTTGGTTTTGTGTATTTTCTCTTTATTAATCTTGTATTCTAGCAGTGTTGTTTTCAGCAGAGTTTTACAAAGATTATACATCATTCATACCAGGCCCTGTGAAGTGTACAATCTACGATCCCTCTCACGGTATGGTCCGTTTTATCAGGTGTAACTTAACTATTGTGGCAGGAAACCACCCAGAAGACATCCTGCAGACACGTATATAGTGCCCTGAATGGAATCAAACGTAGGACTCCACAATTTCAAGACAGCAATGCTAATTATTGCACCACCATGGTGGCTAAATGCTTGAGCCAGACTGAAGAAAATCTCCAAAACCACTTGACACATTCCCACTTTGGTTCCAATGCAGGAGAAGAATAAGAGGCCCTTTTATCAAAGTCCGAATTTATCTCCTTTTTTTCTAAAAATAATCTGACCGAATCCGAAATGGGGTTTTTCCCCCAACTTATCATTACATTTTCCGGACAGTTTCCTTTGTGGGAAAAAAACCCGAAACGCCGATTTTTTTTTTTTGTATTCAGATTTTTGCCCAAAACCACAAAATCTTCGGCGAAATTTAGCTCAGATGAAGATATATTCGGGACTTCTCCCATTGACTTATATGCAAACTCGGCAGTTCTGAGATGCCGGATTTTCAGATTCAGACTTTTTCCATCCTCGGGGTATAATAAATGCAGAAAAATTAGGGTTTTTTTTTTCCACTAAAATTCATATTTTATATTAAAAAAACACGAAATTTAGAGTTAGAGCAGCAGAGCTCACGGGTGCCATCTTCACGTCTTTGTTCTTCTTCGGGAACTGATCGGCGCATGCACAGTTGGAGCAGTTTTTCGGTTTGTGGCAACTGAGCATGCACCGTAAGTGACTGAAATTGCCAAAGGGAAGGAAGAAGACCCAAAGAAGAACGAATTGCCAAAGAAGAACGACCCAAAGAAGAACAAAGACGGCAACCGTGAGCTCCGATGCTCTGACTCTGCAAGGACAGTTCTGTAAAGAATTAGGGGCTGTAACCGTTTGAGGTAACAGGGTCGTCGTCTCCTGGGGGTAGACGGGTGCACAGCACTATTGGAGTCCACGCAAAAGAACACAAAACTGGCTGGTAATGTGCAACTGGCCGCAACCAGTTTTATTTGTCTGGTTGGCAGGAAGACATGAATCAAAACAAACTAAGTAAACAATTAGCTCCTAACTAACTAGGTGAGGATCTAACATCCAGCACTTAACAGAAAAGAGTATTTGTGGCACAGCACGTACTCACATGAATCTGGCTCTCTAACAGGCCTGCACTGCCTGCTCTTTTTTTCCCAGGATTGAGCGAGAGAGACACACACAATCCCTTCCCTACTTAAGGAGAGAAAACACCTGTTCCTTTCTCAGGTGTTGGGCAAACCCGGACCGTCCATCTGGAATTGGATCCAGCCCAACACTCAACACTCTCATAAACTGGGTCCTTTTTCCGGCTATTACAGCTAGCCACAGACCAGTGAAAAAATTTACATTTACCTGGTTGCTTAAAATCAGTATGACAGAAATCTGGATGATACATACACCCCTTCAACCAATTTCCCAGCATTTCTGTTACAAGGCGTTTACAGGAGATAACACCTAGGCGGGGGGGAGCAGAGAGGGGGGCTATGTAGGGTAGGGGGTAGCGATTTTTAATAGCAGAAGCCAGGTAGAATGTAAATAGCAGGCGGGATGGCACTTGGAGCCCTTCGTTGCCTCACAAGGAAACTTCATGCGACTTTGCAAAATGAAGTGCTCCGGGTGCCATCCCGCTGCCGATCTACATTCTATCCAACAGGAAACAGTTTGGGGAGATTAGTTGCCCTGAAGAAGAGATTTGTCGCTGGACGACTAATCTCCCTGAATCTGTGCGTGTGCCCTGACCCTAACTGGGGACTAAGTGGGAGATTTTGACAGTTGTTTGAAACTCCCGCCCGCCCAGTCCCCAGTGATGGAGTCTGCAACAGGGGAGAAGGCGTTGGGCAAGTGCGAGTTTGGGGGGGTGATGGTTGATTGCAGGCAGGTTGGCTCTGCTAGGGTATGTGAACGGGGGGCTAATGTGGCAAGGGTGGACGTCGATTGGTGCTGGTGACCTAGGGGCATGGGATTTTTAAAATCGGCCCTGGTCAGCTGAGATGCCCTGCCACCAGCACTGCAGTATTCCACTTGCCCCAAGGTCAGTCAGTCCATTGCAGACTCTGGGGCCATGTGGACACTGACCCAACTAATTAAAAAGCCAAATTGCACTAGTATGACATGAAGTTACTGATACATTTATACTAGGACACATAGACAATGGATATGCTGATACATATGTTCTGAAGGATTGAGAGGCTATATATGCTGTTCTACTTTTCACTTACCAGATTTGAACTTTTTCACATAAAAATGGGGTTTGGGTAGTGGGTATGGCCTAATGCATCTGCATCAGGGAGGGCCCGCTCATGTTGTTGCATAAGTGATCGTGGCCTTTGTAATATTGTACTTATTGTAGTTATAGTATATGCAAGTAATACTGTACACGGGAACATTAGGAGTTTGTTTGAACTCTTTATCCTGCGTTTACCCTTTTTAAGGTGCTACTAGAAGGTAGCAGCAAATCTAGAGGGGACCTCGCTGCATTTCTTTTAGGTTTAGCCATTGGCTAAACAATAAATCATTGTAGATTAGACCTTTTCTAATGACTTCTTTGTAGCCGAATTTGATATTCTCACTTTTCACTTTTGGTGCACTTAACTTTTTCCCTGCTGGTGTTGCCGATTCCACTGACACTGGAAAGACTGAGCTGGGAAAACCCTGGTTCTTTTCTTGAAACATAATTAACTTCTACATACAACAGGAGCGGCTGGAATAAAACATGAGCGTTAGTTCAGCCCTGGAGCTGATGTTGTAGTGATGATTGCAATGGAGATAAAGTATTTCTCATGGCATATTCTGCCTAGCGGAGCCTTAAACCATCTGGCCCTATAATTAAATAATAGCTGTGGTGCTGAGCAATACTGCCCCCCCTTCCTTCCCACAGTCACTTTAGAATGCAGTTTTCTAATTGATAACAAATGATTTGATCTGCCTGGAAATCTCCCATCTTTGATCAGCCTTTGCTGAGCCTTCCAGTAACCAATGCAGACTTTATGTGTCACCTTTGCCACCAGAGGGAGGAATTTTGGCTGGTTTGTTTCTTCATTCTATGCCTATAGCAGTATTTTGTGACATTCTTTCTAACCATCATTTTAAAATAGATATTTATCTAAATAGCTGTTTATAGAGGAGCGGGTTTCCTTTGCAGTTGTCTTTTCCTGTATTGTGGGAATGGAGACTGGGATTTCACTTAAAGGGGTACTGTCATGGAAACATTTTTTTTCCAAAACACATCAGTTAATAGTGCTGCTACAGCAGAATTTTGCACTGAAATCATTTTCTCAAAAGAGCAAACAGATTTTTTTATATTCAATTTTGAAATCTGACATGGGGCTAGACATCAGTCAGTTTCCCAGCTGCCCCAGCCATGTGACTTGTGCCTGCACTTTAGGATGGAATTACTTTCTGGCAGGCTGTTATTTCTCCTACTTAATGTAACTGAATCAGCAGAAATGGAACTAGAGGGGGGCGGGCCCTGGCGCAGGATGCGCAGCTGGGCCCCCGCCCCCCCTCCGTACACGCGGAACTGGCCCGGGAATATGCGCCACGAAGCGGCGCGCGGACTGCCGGGGGACCCTGGCCTGCTCGCTCCCCCGGTAGTTCCGCCCCTGTGAATCAGTCTCAGTGGGACTTGGCTTTTACTATTATGTGCTGTTCTTAGATCTTCCAGGGAGCTGTTATCTCGTTACCTTCCCAGTGGGGGGGGGGGTGATATCACTTCAACTTGCAGTACAGCAGTAAATTGAAGTTTTATCAGAGCACAAGTCACATGACTGGAGGCAGCTTGGAAATTGACAATGTGTCTAGCCCCATGTCAGATTTCAAAATTGAATATAACAAAATCTGTTTGCTCTTTTGAAAAATGGATTTCAGTGCAGAATTCTGCTGGAGCAGCACTATTAACTGATGCATTTTGAAAAATACCATGTTTTCCCATGACAGTATCCCTTTAACAATTATTCTTGGGGAGTAGGGGGAATTCGTTTTTTTAAAGGTTGCCTGAAAAATCAGCAGAGATGCTAGGTATAAATTTGTTTATTACAGTTGACCACACCAGGGAGGAGATTGTCTGCCCAGTCAGTTCAACTACATTGGTCATCAAACTGCTAGTCAAAGGATACACATTCATATCCTCCGTCAATTATTCCTGTTGAATATGGTATTGATGGTAGCCACTGGCCACTGTAAATATACGTGAAAGAATAGGAAATGGCAAATTCGTTAACTGCTTTTTATGTCCAATGATATCAAGGTGTTTGTTCTGTTGGTTGATTAGTTGAATCAGCATTATGGTTTGAATGGTCACCCTGATTTGCCTATAAGGACTGGACTCCTAGTTTGCCGTACATATGCTTGTGTGTGAAGCATGTTTATGTGCATTAATGTGATGGTTAGGGGTAAACTTGTTCATTAAGGAACACTGGAACACCGGATCTAATTTGTGGCATTGATGGCTGACACTGAAATGTTCAGGCTGAAGTAGTAGTCCACTTCTACCCTTAAATGGGTACTATGACTGTTTTGGTTGTGTATGTGTGCTGGAAGACTAGCTATTCCCATTATGTGTACCTAGAACAGATTCATGACCAATGCAGTCATTTTACTTTCCTGGAAAAAAATACTTCTGCAAAATGTCATTTTCTTTAAAGGAGAACTAAAGCCAAACTAAAGCCTAACTAAAGAAGCATGCTAGAAATGTTGTACATTATGTTTTTGGGCTTCTGTACCAGTCCAAGGCCCCCACAGCAGGAAATATCTGTGCCCCCAAAGATGCCCTAGTAGCTCCCCATCTTTTCTACTGATTCACTATAACATGCTCTGTGCTGCTGTCACTTACACAGCTTAGGGACCCACTCAAAATATACAGTACACATAGAATAGAAATGTCACAATAGAAGGCTTCAGTTTAGGGTAGTGATTTTCAGATTTTGAGGTGCAAAATTGCTGAATTAGTCATCTTGCTACAGTTCCATTGAAATCTATCATAGCTCTTTCATGTTCAGTCCAAATACTGCCCTAGTTTGTCTTTGGATTGTCCTAAGAATACCTATGATGCTAAATAAGCATCCCCCACCCAATTCCACCCAAGATGGCCTTCAATCTGTATATACTATCCACTCCAGCCCCACGCTTCTCTGTTCTTAGCGATTCTTTGTGGCTTTACTTTTTCATGAGAATTTTGGCACAACGTTATTATGTTAAAAATCCCAAAATCAAAACTTTAAAGGGATTTCACTTAACTTTTTGTATGATGTAGAGAGTGATATTCTGAGACAATTTGGGTTTTTGAGTTATCAAACTCTTTATTCAGCAGCTCTCCAGTTTGCAGTTTCAGCTATCTGGTTGCTATGGTCCAAATTACCATAAAAACCATGCATTGATTTCAATAAAAGACTGGAATATGAATAGTAGAGGGCCTAAATAGAAAGACCAGTTATAAAAGCTACCCTTACAAAACATTTGTTTTTTAGATGGGTAAGTGACCCCCATTCGAAAGCTGGAAAGAGTCAAGAAAAAGGCAAATAATTCTTAAACTATATAAAAAAAATAAACATTTAAGACCAATTGAAAAGTTGGTTAGAATAAGCCATTCTATAACATACTAAAAGTTAAAGGGGACAAGTCAACTAAAATAATTATTCAAAATCCTATTTTATCACATGTAGTCAAGCAAAATTAACTTTAATTACACTATATAAATTATTGGAATCTTGTTTCCTTCAGCCTGGGAACTTATAATTATAACAAGCAGGCAGGAGCCATTTTGTGGACACTGTAATTAAGGCAAGCCTTGCATCACTTCAGAATCTTGTTTGTGCACCAGAAGGGGGGGGACCTGATGTCCATCCCCATGCCCTGGCTACACAATTAAATGGTGAAGAGAATGGGGGAATGTGTGGAGAGCAGTGACATCTAGGAAGTGCTGAATGGAAAGTGAAAGTAATTGACTGCCCCGCCTCTATGCCTAAGGCATAGAGGAGGGGCAGACAATATTTGATTGACAGCTGAGATTTTTAATTGAGCTTACAGCGGCTATGAATGCTTTATATGCTTTTTATAAAAAATAGAAATTGGATTTCATGTTTAATTTGTAAAAGGAATTTTATTATGCAGATTTTTGTGTCTGGGTGACAGGTCCACTTTAACTAATAGGTGAACCACCCTTTTAAAGTTCTACTCCACTGGCATTCACTCATGATGCTTGCTGTTGGTGCCAGTTTTGGTCTCCATTCTCTCTTTATCGCCTGTAAATTGGTAGAGGCTGACCTGACTGAACATCATAGGGTGAAGGGCAACTGCATGGACCTTAATGCAGCATTTATGCAGGAGCATCTCTTTCAAAAGTGATTGGACCAAGAGCTTAAATTGGCTACAGTCCCATCAGTACACCACCTTCTTCACCCCCCATTATTTTATATATACAGTGGTGTGCAAAACTATTTGCCCCCTTCCTGATTTCTTATTCTTTTGCATGTTTGTCACACTTAAATGTTTCTGCTCATCAAAAACCGTTAACTATTAGTCAAAGATAACATAACTGAACACAAAATGCAGTTTTTAAATGAAGGTTTACGTTATTAAGAGAGAAAAAAAACTCCAAATCTACATGGGCCTGTGTGAAAAAGTCATTGCCCCCCTTGTTAAAAAATAACTTAACTGTGATTTATCACACCTGAGTTCAATTTCAAAGGTTATAAAGCCATTTCTAAAGCTTTGGGACTCCAGCGAACCACAGTGAGAGCCATTATCCACAAATGGCAAAAACATGGAACAGTGGTGAACCTTCCCAGGAGTGGCCGGCCGACCAAAATTACCCCAAGAGAGCAGAGACAACTCATCCGAGAGGCCACAAAAGACCCCAGGACAACATCTAAAGAACTGCAGGCCTCACTTGCCTCAATTAAGGTCAGTGTTCACGACTCCACCATAAGAAAGAGACTGGGCAAAAACGGCCTGCATGGCAGATTTCCAAGGCGCAAACCATTTTTAAGCAAAAAGAACATTAAGGCTCGTCTCAATTTTGCTAAAAAACATCTCAATGATTGCCAAGGAAAATTTTTGGGAAAATACCTTGTGGACCGACGAGACAAAAGTTGAACTTTTTGGAAGGTGCGCGTCCCGTTACATCTGGCGTAAAAGTAACACAGCATTTCAGATTTCAGAAAAAGAACATCATACCAACAGTAAAATATGGTGGTGGTAGTGTGATGGTCTGGGGTTGTTTTGCTGCTTCAGGACCTGGAAGACTTGCTGTCATAGATGGAACCATGAATTCTACTGTCTACCAAAAAATCATATATATATATATATATATATATATATATATATATATATATATATATATATATATATATATATATATATAACTTTCCAATGAGTATCCGCACTCCAAGGCTGATTTAGATAGGAGGGGTGCACGGTAATCTTGTATACACCAATAGTTTCCAGACCAGCACTCCCTGCAACTTACTAACTATTGGTGTGTGTATGTATGTGTGTGTATATATATATATATATATATATATATATATATATATATATATATATATATATATATATATATATGTGTGTGTGTGTGTATATATATATATATATATATATATATATATATATATATGTATATATATATATATATGTATATGTGTATATATATATATATATATATATATATATATATATACAGTGGTGTGCAAAACTATTTGCCCCCTTCCTGATTTCTTATTATTTTGCATGTTTGTCACACAAAATGTTTCTGATCATCAAACACATTTAACTATTAGTCAAAGATAACACAAGTAAACACAAAATGCAGTTTTTAAATGAGGGTTTTTATTATTTAGGGAGAAAAGAAATCCAAATCTATATTTTCATGTGTGAAAAAGTAATTGCCCCTGAACCTAATAACTGGTTGGGCCACCCTTCGCAGCAATAACTGCAATCAAGCGTTTGCGATAACTTGCAACGAGTCTTTTACAGCGCTCTGGAGGAATTTTGGCCCACTCATCTTTGCAGAATTGTTGTAATTCAGCTTTATTTGTGGGTTTTCTAGCATGAACCGCCTTTTTAAGGTCATGCCACAACATCTCAATAGGATTCAGGTCAGGACTTTGACTAGGCCACTCCAAAGTCTTCATTTTGTTTTTCTTCAGCCATTCAGAGGTGGATTTGCTGGTGTGTTTTGGGTCATTGTCCCGCTGCAGCACCCAAGATCGCTTCAGCTTGAGTTGACGAACAGATGGCCGGACATTCTCCTTCAGGATTTTTTGGTAGACAGTAGAATTCATGGTTCCATCTATCACAGCAAGTCTTCCAGGTCCTGAAGCAGCAAAACAACCCCAGACCATCACACTACCACCACCATATTTTACTTTTGGTATGATGTTCTTTTTCTGAAATGCTGTGTTACTTTTACGCCAGATGTAACGGTACGCACACCTTCCAAAAAGTTAAACTTTTGTCTCGTCTGTCCACAAGATATTTTCCCAAAAGTCTTGGCAATCATTGAGATGTTTTTTAGCAAAATTGAGACGAGCCAATTGAGACGAGCCTTAATGTTCTTTTTGCTTAAAAGTGGTTTGCGCCTTTGAAATCTGCCATGCAGGCCGTTTTTGCCCAGTCTCTTTCTTATGGTGGAGTCGTGAACACTGACCTTAATTGAAGTAAGTGAGGCCTGCAGTTCTTTAGATGTTGTCCTGGTGTCTTTTGTGGCCTCTCGGATGAGTTGTCTCTACGCTCTTGGGGTAATTTTGGTCGGCCGGCCACTCCTGGGAAGGTTCACCACTGTTCCATGTTTTTGCCATTTGTGGAAAATGGCTCTCACTGTGGTTCGCTGGAGTCCCAAAGCTTTAGAAATGGCTTTATAACCTTTGAAATTGAACTCAGGTGTGATAAACCACAGTTAAGTTATTTTTTAACAAGGGGGGCAATCACTTTTTCACACAGGCCCATGTAGATTTGGAGTTTTTTTTCTCCCTTAATAACGTAAACCTTCATTTAAAAACTGCATTTTGTGTTCAATTATGTTATCTTTGACTAATAGTTAACGGTTTTTGATGAGCAGAAACATTTAAGTGACAAACATGAAAAAGAATAAGAAATCAGGAAGGGGGCAAATAGTTTTGCACACCACTGTGTGTATATATATATATATATATATATATATATATATATATATATATATATATATGTAGATATATATATATGTAGATAGATAGATAGATATGATAGCATTTAAGAAATATAAACTGCTTTTTTATCTTACACCACTTAACCAACATAAAAGCAGATTTTCTTTTTTGCGAGATAAAATAGAAACGAAAGGAAAATATGCATTATTTTAAATTAAGCCTCAGCGCCTTTGTGACGCCTTCTATAGTGCTGTGTCCTAGCAGCGAGTGCTGTCTTGAATTACCAGAATTCTTTCTCAGCAAGGCTAGCATTAAATTGTCTTAGAGGTCATTTCAAGATCGCTCCAAATTTGCCGTATAATTTAGGAGCAAGTTAATGACTACACCGTAACCTTTAAGCTAGACCCATCAGCCAGTAATGGAGAAGAGGAACACATTCCCCAGCGGGCTTACATTAAATCCTGCCTCGCACCATGGATGAAAAGGAGGGGGTTGAAAATTTAGCTTAGGGATGTCACATTCACACCCCTCCAACTACATCTCTATGCATAATCCAAACATAGATGATTTAGGAGATGATGGGTTTTGAAGTTCTCAAAACACAGGCAGACTTCATTTCTTTTCCCTCCACCTCCATTATCCATGTCACCAGTTATTCTCATATTATGGCTCAAGCATGCTGTTTCACAAATTGCAGATCTCTCCAAATGTCTCGCTCTAATGAGTGAAAGCAAGTTGGATTTTTTTTTAGCAATAATTTTTGATAGCTGTCTAATAACTTACTACCTTTGCATATTTTTCTATAGTTCTTGTACAGAACTTTTAAGAAACCTCATAATGAATGTCTTGCAGAGCCAACTGCAACACCGCTTATAAATCATAGGAAGTCCTTCATTGTTGTATTTCCTTATACCGATGCACCAGAAACTAGAAGTTACAAAGTTGTGGTTCAGTAGCAGGCCCTTATGCCAAATGGGACCCCAAAATGATTCATGTTCTTGAGATCTTCTTTACGAGTATATTTTTGCTATTTTTTTGTAATGCAAGATGGCCTCCAAAAATGTAGCCCATTAATAAATCAGTCCAATATGCGGTAAAAGCACTATTGTAATATATTCTCCAAGCCTACTAATCATTGTTTCCCATTTAAAGGAAAACTATACCCCCCAAACAATGTAGGTCTCTATTAAAAGATACTGAGTAAAACAGCTCATGTGTAAAACCCTGCTTCATGTAAATGAACCATTATAATAATAATATACTTTTTTAGTAGTATGTGCCATTGGGTAATCATAAATAGAAAATTGCCATTTTAAAAAATAAGGGCCGCCCCCTGAGATCGTAGGATTCACTGTACTCACATACAAACCACATGTAAGGTCACATGAGCCAATTAACAAACAGAGTTCTGCCTTTTGCTTCCTCACTTCTTCCTGTTACAGTTAGTGTTGTAGTATTTCTGGTCAGGTGATCTCTGAGGCAGCACAGATAGAGTCACGAAATGGTGGTTCAAGGCAAGAGATGTAAAAGGGCAATATTTATGTAAATATATATTCCAGTTTGGTAAGATTCTTTAATTTGTCATTCAATTTGATATAAACTATCTGTTGCTTAAGTATTCATTTTGGGGGTATAGCTTTCCTTTAAGTGTAGGCATTTGCAATTAAAACCATTTATAAAAACCAAATCCAGAAAGAGATCTTTAGATAAGGAACATGAATTTTTTTTTTTTGCTTTTGTGCAATTGATATCTGTTAAAGGGGGTGGTTCACTGTTAACTTTTAGTACATTATAGAATGACCAGTTCTAAGCAACTTTACAATTGGTCTTCATTATTTATTTGTTATAGTTTTATTTTAAAAATTATGCTTCTGACTCATTCCAGCTTTCAAGGTTTAAGCACACGTGCAGATTCGGGGAGATTTAGTCACCTGGCGAATAATTGCCTCTTCTGCGGGGCTTAGATTTCCGGATTCGCCCGAAGTTGCCTCACGAGGAAACTTCGGGCGACTTCGGAAATCGAAGCGCCGCAAGTGCATTGGCGCTGGCGTTTTGTCATTATAGCAGGCAGGGGGAAGGCAGTTCGGGTAGTCACCCCGCAGAAGAGCCGATTAGTCGCCAGGCGACTAAATCTCCCCGAATCTGCCTGTGTGCTTAAACCCTCAAATGGCGGTCACTGACCCATCTAAAACAAATGCTCTGTAAGGTTACAAACTAATAGTTAAACACAGATATTAGTTTGTGATCACTTACCTGATGCCCTGGTGCCCCTTTTAGCACAAAACCACACCCGCATGGGGTACCAAGCATTATGTTACAACCTTCTTCCAGCTTCTAAGTGGTTTTGCATGCCAAGTAGTGTGAAAAGCTGAAATAATTGAAGCAAAACGCTGGCCTTTTCACTCTACTGTGCATGTGCCGACCCGGACATGAAAAATGAGAAGCATAAGAAGATGACTCCGTAGTGCTCCTGAAGAAATATCTTTCTTCAGTAAGTGATTATAATCAATGTGGAGTGCCTTACATTTGGAAAACCCAGTGATGTCACCTTTCCTTATCCTTTAAACCTTTTTGTTTTTTTTTGTCCCGCCCACTTCTTACAAAGCCAGGCCTGGTCTGCAGCAGCAGCAGCAGCAGCTCTGGTTTTTATGGTGGTCAGTGACAGGCCTGGACTGGCAATCTGTGGGTTCTGGGCTGGTGGGGGCTGTTTGGGCCTCTGGGTACCTGCAATGCCAGGGCCTATTTGGATTCTCAGTCCAGACCTGGTCAGTGGGTAGCGAATTGGGTTGCAGGTAGGGTTGCCACCTTTTTTCTTGCCTGTTACTGGCCTTCGGGTTGGGACTGGCCTTGCTGACAGTTGTGGCTGCGGTTCTATGGGACTATGACATATGGGTAAACAGACAGGTTGGAAGAAGTAAAGGTATATGGGGCTGGAAAAACATGAGGGAAAATGGGCAGACTGGGCAGGGAAATAGGCAAGCCTTTGGTTAGAAGAGGTATTCCGCAGAGGAGATGGGAAGGGCAAGCTATGATTGTAGGGCATGTCAAATTTACTGGCAATGTAATTTCCAGCTAGACCGATCAAATACCAGCCAGGTGGCAACCCTAGTTGAAGGTTAGGCAGCAACAGGGCCATGTACTTACCACCTGCCCATTGGCAAGAATGGCCTTTCCTTTGCGTCCTTTATCTGAATGCTGTAATTCAGAGGCCTGAACTGGGCCGCCGAACAATTAACGTGGTGCGCAGAATTGGACGCCGGCGCACCAAATTGGAGGCTGACCGCTTCTGACCCCAACCAAAACCCCCTCCCTCCCGGTCCTTGGAAAAAAAAGGCTCTTTTTTGGTCCCCGGGCCAAAAAAGGTTGAGGACCCTAGCAGTATAATTCATTGTAGATTGTGTAAAATGCCATACTGCTGAAGCTTAATTGGTGTTCCATAGTTTAAAATAGCAATCATATAATGCAGGAAAGGCTTACCATTTTAAAACAAGATTTGCAGGTATGATATCACTTAAGGGTTTAAGCACACGGGAAGGCAGTTCGGGTAGATTGTCGGCCCGCAAAAAATCTGCGACTAAATTTCCCCGAAACTGCCCGTGTGCTTGAACCCTAATAGTGCAAGAGTGGCATGGCAGTCACAGGAGACCATCAGAGTGTCCGTGACAGGGGAAACATCTAGGGCTTCAGATTGGCTTTTAATGCCACCAAAGACTAGATACAAAACAAATACTTGTTTATGTGAAAAGTAATCCTTTTCACATTACATTCATGGAAAAGCCTATGAGTAGGCGAGACTATTGTTATAATAGGGGTGACAAAATGCTATCCTGCATTGATTCAAAATTGAGTAACTGGCCTCCAAGGTATCACTCGAATATTCTCCCCCATAATTAAGAAACTAAAGGGATTTAGGTAAATACATTTAAGACACTTTTTAAGGGCTAGAAGAAAACCCCCATTGCTGGCCCCTCATGCAAACCAAGAGTTAATCTCCTTCACTTTGTTTGACTCCATGTATAAGCAAGAAATCATGTTTTATACGGCTGTTTTCCTTTGGTTTAATGTCCAGATCCCTAATGAATCTGCTTACTCCCGATGCAAGTTTATTTACAAGCCCGTTAAAGTAAAGAGGGGGGAAAAAAAAGAGCCGCGCACTTTATTTCACTGTGTGATATCATCTTAGCACATAAATAACGGCAAGAAACAAAGGCAGCAAGCATAAACCTTCCATATGGGCAGATCCCAATCAGCCCAACACAGTCTCTTTAGTTATATCTTAAAAATAAAGCCTGTACTGCCCAACTGTAGCAATGGGATTAACATGTTTGGGGGATAACTCCTTTTGTATTATTTATACAGACTAACTGCTGGGCCCTCATTGGACAAATAGGCTAGGCTGTCTTTCAGGGTTTGTAGCTTGCAGCTGTCTTAATACATTCTAATATCTACTGATGAAATGATAATTCCTGTTCTGCCCACTTGAACAGAAGCAGACCAGAGGGAGTGTCTAATGAATATTTCATTTGACATGACTTTCCAGATTTCACACTTGATCTGTCTGTCTGTATTTTATCATAGCAGATCTACCCGCAAACTTCAAAATGTTCTTTTTTGTTTACAGGGCCATGTGGGTACCACAGCCACCAAGAAAATTGATGTTTACCTCTCCATGCAAACTAGCCAAGATAAACTGCTGCCCATGACTGTGGTTACCATCGCCAATGCTAAAGTTCATGACTTAATTGGACTGATTTGCTGGCAGTATACAACTGAGAGCCGGGAACCCAAACTCAAGTAAATATTCATTATAACACTTAACTGGTAATACAGGTAGGGAACCTGTTATCCAGAATGCTCGGGACCTGGGGTCTTCCGGATAAAGGATCTTTCCATAATTTAGATCTTCGTACCTTAAAATCCTTTTGGCAGTTTTTGCTTTCAATAGGGATTAATTATATCTTAAATTGGATCAAGTACAAGCTACTTTTTTATTACCACAGAGAAAAGGAAAATATTTTTTATAATGGAGTCTATGGGAGACAGCCATTCTGTAATATTGAGCTTTCTGAATAACGGGTTTCTGGATAACGGATCCCATACCTGTACTCTAAAAACATTTGTTTTTTTTACTGAATGAGTAATTCCACACCATAAGACTTGTCTTGATTAGTCATATTAAAGGAGGCTTCTAGAAGAACACTGGACTAGGAATATTTGAGATCATCTCCAAAACGAAAGGTTCCTCTGGGAAACCCAAAACAGCCAATAACATTATGTTATTATGTATAGTCTTTAGCAATCTAGTCATTCCACACTAGATAAGGTGATTATTTATAAAAGGTTGAATGTCATCTTAAATGAACTCACAACTCTAATGGTATCATGTTTAAAAAAAAACTTGAATAAAAAAAAAACTTGATTCAGTGAGTTCAAGCTGCGAAAACCTAAACTCTAATTGAGTATTCGACGAAAAAAACTCGAAACCCTCCAAAAAAACCAACAGCTTGAAGGCTATTGACATCTTCAAATAGTTCAAGGGACTTCTGCCATTGACTCCTACATGACATCGACAGGTTTTTGATGGTGTATTTTCGGATTCGGTTGAGTATAATAAATATTGAAAAGGTTTTATTGTTTCGTTTTTTTTTTTTAAATGTGAGTTTTGACCAAACAATAACCTTGAAAACTTGATTCTTCATAGAAAACACAACTCGAACCTTAATAAATAACCTCCCAAGTCTGTTCTATACAGGAAGGTAACCAATCAATGGCATAAAAGTCCTCTTTTTTTAAAAAAAGTCCATAAACTGGTCAGTGGTCCTCACGTGTCCCTCAGGCAACCTGCGTAATTACTAATAAGTACATATTATTAGCTCACAATAGCATAAAGATAATGTGTAGGGCCTTGCAGGGCCCTCTATCAAGTTATCAAATTATCAGAGCCAAGAAATCACTTTTAGGCACTTTTCAACACAAATGCTTCTCATTTATTGCAAAGACTATATGTATGTTTGCCATAAGCCAAAAATGGGTTTCTGTACAAGTTAAACACTCTGTTCTTGCTGCAAATTCCTTTACTGCCTGATACACCAATGTGTTCCTATACTTGAAACCTTATAAGAAAGTAAGGGTGGCCCTGTCCAAATTTTGGGGCTTGAACTACGCATTAGCTGCCCTTCATTTGCTTTCACAGGTGCAATTTTGTAACGTATAGCAACCAATTAAGCCTTTATTCCATCTGGCTTAAGCTGTTCAAAGCTGAATGATTTGTAAGGCCTACTATATTGGTATAAATTTGTGTTTGAAAACCTTGCTCTCCCCTTTTCCATTTTCTTTTCCCTTTTCCATTTCCAGGTTGGCAAGATAAAAGAGTCCTAACTCGCGTAACTTCTCTTCTTCCTACAAAAATCTGTAAAATTAGTGTAATTTTAACAATTAGTATAATTTTCTTCAATTAGTCTTTGTTCTAAAATAATCACCTGAAGCATTTATCTTCATGTTTACATACATCCCCCCCCTTAAAAATAATATTGGAAATTATGGTATTTTTATTTCTTGAGATATCAGCTCTACATTTTGTTCCACCACAAGAAACACAAAACAAATCCATAGATAGAAAGGTCCAGACAGCTGCTAAGATGGGAGCGCGCTCCTTAAAGGAGAACTAAAGTTTAACTAAAAAAGTAGGTAGAAATGTACATTATGTTCTGGGCTTCTTAACCAGCCCAAGGCAACCACAGCCCTTTAGCAGTAAAGATCTGTGTCTCAAAGATGCCCCAGTAGCTCCCCATCTTCATTTCTGCTGATTCACTGCACATGCTCTGTGCTGCTGTCACTTACTGAGCTTAGGGACCCACTCACAATATACAGTACACATTGAATAGAAATGTCACAATATAAGGCTGATTGGTAATTAATACAGATAATTACTACATGGCAGCACATAAACTAGTGCAATTAGCATCATAATTTAATTATCAGCCCTGTAGCTTATATTACAGGGAAAGCTCATTTTCTGCTTGATAATTAGTGACGACCCCTAAGCTTAGCTTCTCAACAGCTGCTCAGAGCCCACTGAGCATGTGAGTGTCACAGACACTGAAACTTTAGGCTGGTGCAATAAGTTCAGTATATAAAATATGGCATTTTTAGCCACATTGATTTTTAGGGTTTGGTTCTCCTTTAAATGGGTGCAATTATGGCTGACCTTTGATACAGGGGCAGTGGGTCGGCAGGAACAAAGTCGTGTCCTGTGGGTTTCAGGGCGACCCATGCATCGCTGCGAACAGTAAAAAGCATCATGAGACTTGTCCATATTACAGCCTGAGAGCTCACACTTAAAACCTGCAGAATATACAGATATCCTTGATAGCCCTAGCTAAGTTTATGCTCATCTGTTGCTAAATTCTGCCATTCTGCAGTTGCAAAAACTCGCGTTCCGAACCTGTGTTCATAAAATAAAAATTAATATTCATCAATGCAGTGTGTTACAGTAGGCCAAAAACTAATAGATGAAGATGAAATATGATGTAAAAGCAGTTCTATGGCAGCGCTCCCCTCTCCTGACAAGGACTGCTGGAAAGCGGACAGAATGAGGAGGGATTGCCCATTAATTTGTCCTCACGGGTCACAACCGAATTTGAGAAAATTGATACTGACAAATATATCGGTTTTAATTCCACATTGGCAATCCATTCTGTGTGAATGTACAGCCCCTGCTAATATTAATGTGTCATTATTACTTGCCGGATCTAATAATAAATATCTCTTAAGCATGACAAGTTGGTATAGATCAGCCAGAAGGGGCAAACTCTCTCAGCCGCTTCTGAAGCGAAAGGTTTTGGGAATTAATTGAGGGAATTTCAAATCAGGTAGCGAGCAAAATAACTCAGTGCCACTTTCAATCAATAGCCAGAGTAAATCAGTTCCTTTTAATTCCCGAAAATGATCCATATAGATCAAGCGAGCAATTAAACAATTAGCATGCACTTTGCGATTAATTAATTTCCACATCAATCATGCAATTAAAACTCCAAAAAAAATGAGAGGGGGAATGGGTCGAGGGGGACGTATGAAAGATTCTAAATTAATGTATTGAATCGAGGAGATCTTCTAGTTCAGTTTTATATTTTGTTTGTCGTTTTTGTGAGAAAGGTTTAAAGAACGAAATAATCAAAGCATCTTTGAGACACTGGAAAGTCTTCAGAGCTTATATTAAATTATATCATGGCCAATGAAGTAAAAAATTTACTGGAGTCTATGGAAGATATTTCATCCTCTCCTGTAGAGAAGCAGTAGGGTACCTCTAACACACAAACATGGATGGCTCACTATGCAACATATCAGTTGGGGCTGAAAATACCTTCTAGTGGGAAGCAGGTTAGGTGGATTTTATGTGTGGCATAAGCCTTTGGTGCCCATGAATGCAGAAAACGTATTGACTTAGTAGTGTGGACATACCTCCAGGCCTTACTCACTTAATTCGGGCTTGGATCGCCTCCTTTATTTATTCCTCTCAGAGAGACTTAAGATTAACTGTATCACCACGGCTCCATTTTGATTGATTAGAGGTGCATTTATATAAATATATATATATATTTATCTCTATCCTTTTGATTTATCCCACTACATTGCCTTGATCATACCTCCCAACATTCATAAAACAAAAAAGGACAAAAACGTATGCCACGCGTAGCGAAATTTTTGGCCACACCCATTTAATGGCCACCTCCTCTAATTGCCACATCCAAAATTTGGCAGGTTATGAAAGTTTGAACGCATTTATAGGAGTTTTAGTACAGTGTTTTATGTGTTATAACCGTTTGGCTAATGAGTAAATTGCCCTTTAAGCTGCTAGTCTCAGTTTTCCCAAGAGACCTACTTATCTTAAATAGTTACAATTGTAACTTTGCTTATCTTAAATTGTTACAAGTGCAGTTGCTGTGTGTTGGTTTCAGAAACTTTGTATCTTTTTCTGTCAGAATTAGTGCAAAAAACGGAGCACCGAGGAAGCCAGAATATAAAGGTAAAAAGCCAAAATTTATTTGGTGATCATTAAAAATTATAAATTACAGCAGCATGCCTCAGGTCTAGGCTGCTGCTTAACGCATTTCATGGCTCCCCGCCACTTCATCAGATGCTTATCTTTTTCTGGCACCAGTGCAGGAGATCAAAGAGAAAGTTGGGGCATTTCAGTAAATAACTCCGGATTGCCGGCTGAGCTGTCAGAATCGGGACTGTCCCGCAGAAAACAGGACAGTTTGGAGGTATGCCTTGATTGTAGACCCAGTTCGACATAAAGTGGCCATATCCCTTCAGCAGTGAGCATTTCTTCCATTGTGGCTTTGGGGGTAGGGTCTGCATATACAAAATTCCAATTTAAACACTCTCTAGTTCCATCTGCCTAAATTAATTTTACCAGGGTTAAAATAATGTTTAGCCCATTCATAACAAAGTTCTGAAGATCGTGAACTAGGCCTCCCTGATATGCAGATCTATTTCCAGCATCCCAGCTTTCAGTATATGTGATTGTACCCCAGTTGCCGCGAAACAGAAAATCGCTTCAACTGCGCATGTGCCGATACAGCACTTAATTCCCAAAGATTACAGAAGAGAAGAAGATGACGCCTGTGAACTCTGTGCCGAGGGGTAAGTAAAGACTTAAGATCGCCATAGACGCAAAGATCTGATAGTACAAATGGAGGATTTGTACGATTTTCGGAACGTTTGTGGAGAGTCCTGACATTTTTCGTCCGGCGGAGATCGGTCGTTTGGTCGATCGGACAGGTTAAAAGATTTCTGTCGGCTGCGGGTAATATCTCTGCATGTATTGCCGATCCTACGATTTTCAGAGGGAGACTGTCACTAGAGTTTGTCAGGCTTAACTTTCGTACGATTGCTGTCAGGGGCAGAACATCTGTTGATCTGTTCTTTTGTACTATATTTGATCGGAATGGTTAGTGGTAGGTCGGGAGAGGGGGAAGTCTGATCGTACGTTGATTCGTTTGATCAGATCTTTGCGTCTGTGGCCAGCTTTAGGGGCATTTGCCCAGGCAAGCAGCTAGGCTGGGGGGGGAGGGAGGGGGTCTATGTAGGGTAGGGTTAGGGTTTGTTTCTCCTTTAAATAAATTGACTTGTAGCTTGGGTACCCCTGTAAAACTAAAGTGGTATGGTGGTTGCTTTTATTTATAGGGCCCCAAAAGTCTATTCTATATTCCAGTGGTTGAAAGCACAATGTGGTTACATCTCATAGGTAAGAGCGAGGCTGGGACCTGTTTTATAGGGCATTCCATTTCTATCAATAGAAATCCAAGTGCAGGACAAATCCACAGCAGTTTTCTTTGACTGCAAAATCTTTTATTGGGAATGTACAAAACACAACATGTTTCGGCTAGGCCCTTTATCATACTTAATAAAGGGCCTCGCCCGAAACATGCTGTGGATTTGTCCTGCACTTGGATTTCTATTGATTGACTCTATTGGGGGATCGACACAGGATACCCCGCAGGATAACCAATCAAGCAATTAAACGGTGAGCTGCAGTCCATCTCTATACTTAATACACTCCATTTCTATGTTGCATGGGAACTGTTTGGCTCCTGGAGCTGGCATGTTGAAGGTATGTAATTATCATTCCCCTTTATATCTGATATTATTTATTCAGTTTGTAGAGTTTATGCAGACAAAGCCCATGGCAATAGTATGAATAATTATACAGAGACCCTCCAGGTAAACAGCAAAGGCAGTGCTGTTGAATCATCACACTGCTTCTTTTCTCTTTATATAGCTAATTGGATTCGCACCCACTGAGCATTTAACAGCAGACAAGAAGCACTTAAACCTTCCACACTGCGTTTTGCTTTATATGCTACAAAACCTCAGACACTATTGTATCCCTGACCTTCTTTAATATTCAGGATAACTACATCTATTCCTAGAATCATATTTTTTTTTTACATTCCGGTACTATATTAACCTCTGCCAACCCCCCCCAGGAGAATAGTCGTTGATCAGATCACATTTTGGGATGGGGCTGGCTTAGAATAGGCCTAATAGATCGTAGTAAGCAAGCTTGCTGCAAGACGTGCCTACCAGTGTTTTTCTGAGGCTGCTGCCTCTCTGCAGAGACCATTGAGCACATTGTTTCTGTAGCTTGTATGATTGAGATGCTGAGCGCAGCATACATCATTTTAATGAAACCTTTTGAACCTCTCTCCTTTTATTTGGATGAAGCATTTCCATGGAATGTTTAGCATTGGATGTTTCCCCCGACGCTCAGCGGCGCTGAGTTATGGTTCTGTCTCTCCAGCGGAGCAGATTTTATCCACATTATGATTGTATCCCCATTGTCATACATATACACGCTGAGAGAGCTTGTCCCGTAGCTTTTATGGCCACTTGTGGCAGAGTGCCCTGGGTACTTTCTGGCTCCCAACTTCTAATCGACCATGGGCCAGGATAAGTCCTTTAATAGTCAATGAATCTTTCTCAGTTAAATAAATATGGCTTTTATAGTTTAGTGGACTCTCTCTTAGCTCTGCTTTTTGTCATGATTAAGTGCTGCATAAATGCTTGCAGCACATGTTGGGCATTGGTAGCTACTGTAGGGATGCCATTGTGAAATCGCCTTAACATGTAGTACTTCCATAAAGGAAAAGGAAAGCTAACAAAGCCAATAGATTAACCACAAAGCGCAAGCTATAAGTCTATATTTATTCTGCCAGGTCAGAATACAGGTGCTACTAACCTAATAGATTATTGCGTTCCACTTTGCTATTTGGTCGTTTAACTTTTACATTTGTATAATTGTAATTTAAGTGCTCACCAAGTTTAGGATGTGGTTTGGGTTCTTTTCTCCCAAACCCGTTGTTTGTTTTAGTTCAGTCTTAAAAATCAGGGTCACTCACCTCTCTCTGTTGGAAGTCCGGGTGCTGCGCCCCAAACTCGTAGCTTGGAGAGAACACTTCATAATTGCACTCTGTAATTGCGTTCTGCAGAATGGTTTACCATACCTGAGTGTCTCTCTGTTTCTTTAGGATAGCAGCTGCCATATTAGCTTGGTATGATATCACTTCCTGCCCTGCTCACTCATAGCTCTGGGCTCAGATTACAGCAGGGAGGGAGAAGCAAACTGAGCATGCTCAAGCCCTAGCCCTGGTGGTTTAAGCTTCTTTTGACTTTAGGGTTTACTGTAGTATTTATATATAAACCTTTCTGATAAAGCTTACTTAATTTTCCCCTTTCCTTCTTTTTAAGAGGTTATTTTGAGTGGCTAGGAAATGCAGGTATATTTGGCAGGGTTATGGGTTATTCCCGCAAACACCAGCTAGTTTAGTGATTAGCGGCAGTGATGACCTAAGACTTCTTCAGCAATCCTCCAAAGTATTAAGTATCACTTGTAATTTTTATAACACTGACCTAGAGTTTGCAGTCTGCGGTCCCTAACACATTTACATATACTAGGATCAATTTTATCAGGAACCAGTAAACCTTTCTGTATGTTTATTGGAGTGTAGGAGGAAGTCAGAGTATCGTCGGAAGCCCGTATAGGTGTGGGGAGAACATACAAATTCCTAGATACAGACATTTCCCCAGCCAGAATCTGTCGGAACCCCAGCACTGCAAATCATAAGCTCTACGTACTGAGCCACCATGCTTAGTGAAACCTTCACAGTAGCTTTCAGAGGAATAATTTTATAAGGCAACACAACTCAACAACCTGACACTAGCCTGTTTAAACACGGGATATATATTAGCAGTGATATGTTTCGCCAGTGAATATATGGTTGGTGGTAGACAACTTTTGTAAAGTTCTAATTGGACAAAGTGGAAACTTGTAGTGATGACCGAATATGATGCATCTCTGGGGTTAATTAGTTGCACAAGCTCAGTAATCCATGAGCTTATCTTTTAGCACCAAGAGAGGCTTAATAATAAATTAACAAATAGTAGAGGACATGCATAATATTTTGTGTACATTTTATTTCTAAAATTTCTAATACTTTTTATGGGTTACAGGTCTTTCTGTTTTGCATAGTTTCTACCAAACTTCATACTGTAGCATTTTCTAATTTTCATTTTTTTCCTAACATGTTTTAAGGTTCTTGATTATTTTATATTAAGTTCACAGCCTGTACCTAGATTTATACTGTAGATTAGCACATGGAGAGTATTCTCCATTGGCGCAGAAGCAGCTGATACATCAGATACACAAACACTTGAATGGGGGGCATTGTGCGATGTTTCTTAGCCCAAGGTTGCTCAATTGAGTGTTTTTGGTCTGAAAAGTGTCAGTTCCCAGCACTGCTACATCTTTTCCATACAGGTAAATGAGTGGCAAGTGGCAGTGGTGCTTTTATTGGTGCTAAAATGCTTGTGTAGAATATCCACATTGTGCTGTTTTCTTAAAATCCCATGCCAAAATTGCATTTGTTCTTTATTATGTGTTTAACCTGTCTCTTTTGTGTCCTTGTTTTGCAGTGATAATGTGGATGCATTCTGCTTGCACATAGCTGAGGACGATGGAGAGGTAGACACAGATTTCCCACCGCTGGATTCCAATGAACCCATACACAAATTTGGTTTCAGCACACTGGCTTTGGTTGAAAAATATTCATCCCCTGGGCTGGCAGCCAAGCAGTCTCTGTTTGTAAGAATGTAAGTATTTGTTTCCTGGAACTCCAGTTTTTGTAATAAAGATGTGCTAAGCATTTCATTGAAGTGTATCAGGGACATTCAATAGCCACATTTGGAGAACACAAAGAAACCCCTTATTATTGCGTTTGTCAGGGTAAGACCCAAACGTTGTCCAGCTCTGCAGGCAGTGGGCAGTTTTTTCCCATTAATAAAGCTCTCGTACTAATCGGTGACTACAAGATTGTGTCTGAATTCTGTCTTTTAAGCTCTGTGAATGTTTAACATTATCTCGCTGTGTTTCGAACATTGTTACAGCAATTTAGGTTAAAATTGTTTGCAGGTGTATTTATCCAGTGTGAACCCTGTTTCTTTTGTTACTGGCAGCAGAGGTTAACACCGGCAATTAGATTTGACACCCAAGGCAGAAATCCTTTGATCAGCTGATGGTTTCTGGCCCACCTAGGAACGACAATTGTTTGCACATGAAAGGCGATAGGCTGAGTATTTGGGGTTTTGATTGGATAATTAACTTTTATAAAGACCACCAACATGTTTAAAAAGACCCACCTTGTAGTAAAATTTATTTTTTTTTCATAGTGACACACAAGACTTTTTTCCCCTTAGATTTTTCTGTCTCTTTCTTCTTTTTTTAATTTGATAAATGCATTTTAAATGCTCATTTTAGTTGATTAGCATCACATTTCTGGAAGATTAAATGCTTGTCAAGAAAAGGGCCAATTCAACTGGCTTATATTTCCATTCAAGATTAGAAGGTTTTCAGGTGGTATCAAAACTTATTGTGCCTATTGCTTGAATAGCCCAAAGTTTTGCACGAACCCGGGACATTGCTCTTGAATAAGGGACTAAACACAATAGCTACGCACTTGTATTGGGTACAAGTAAATGATCCTTGTCCACTCTAAAGCTGACCATAAACACAAAGATTCGATTGTACGAATCTTTATTTCATACTATTTTCGAAATGTGTTTATGGAGTGTCCCGACATTTTTTGTGCCATTGGGGATCGGTTGGTTAGAAGATTTCTGTCGGCTAATGATAATATTTCTGCATCTATTGCCTCTGATATCGATGGAAGACCGTCACCTGCTTTTGTCGGAAATAACTTTCGCACGATTGCTGTTAAGCTGGCCATTGACGCAAAGATCAGATCGAATTCTCGATTTGTATGATTTTCGGACAGTGTGTGGAGAGTCCCAACATTTTATGTCCCATGGAGATCGGTCGTTTGGTCGATCGGACAGGTTAAAGGAAAACTATACCCCCAAAATGAATACTTAAGCAACAGATAGTTTATATCAAATTGAATGACATATTAAAGAATCTTACCAAACTGGAATATATATTTACATAAATATTGCCCTTTTACATCTCTTGCCTTGAGCCACCATTTCGTCTGTGCTGCCTCAGAGATCACCTGACCAGAAATACTACAACACTAACTGTAACAGGAAGAAGTGAGGAAGCAAAAGGCAGAACTCTGTCTGTTAATTGGCTCATGTGACCTTACATGTGGTTTGTATGTGTGCACAGTGAATCTTACGATCCCAGGGGCGGCCCTTATTTTTTAAAATGGCAATTTTCTATTTATGATTACCCAATGGCACATACTACTAATAAAGTATATTATTATGATAATGGTTCATTTACATGGAGCAGACTTTTACACATGAGCTGTTTTACTCAGTATCTTTTAATAGAGACCTACATTGTTTGGGGGGGTATAGTTTTCCTTTAAAAGATTTCTGGCGGCTGCTGATAATCTCTCTGCATGTATTGACGATCAGACAATTTTCAGTGGGAGACTGTCACCAGCTTTGTTGAACATAACTTTCGTACGATTGCTGAAGGGGCAGAAAATCGGCTGATTATTTTACTACTTTATTTGATCTGGAAGGTTAGTGCCATTTCTGGAGATGGGGAACGATAGGATCTTTGCGTCTATGCCCAGCTTTAGGGGCAGAACATCGGCTGATCTGTTCTTTTACTACTTTATTTGATCTGAATGGTTCATGGCAGGTCAGGAGATTGCACCGCTTGATCTTTCGTCTGATATTGAAGATATATCTACACGTCTATGGCCAGCTTTATACAAAGAAGACTGAGGCAACTCAGATAGTTGGTTGGCCAAGCAAAGCACAATTGCATTTATACTCTGCTTGTATAGAAAATCACACAAGCTTTCAAGAAGAGACTTTGTTGGGTATGTACGCCCAAATTTCTTTGCCTCTTCCTCATGAGGCAACTTCGGGCGTCTTCAGAAAACGAAACGTCGTGAGTGCCATCCCGCTGTCGATTTTTCATTATAGCTGGCGGAAAGGTAGGAGAAGGCAGTTCGGGGAGATTGTCGCCCCAAAGAAGAGCCGATTTGTCGCCGGGGCGACTAATCTCCCCGAATCTGCCCGTGTGCCCTTACCCTAAAGGCTTGGGCACTGACCAAAGAGGTACGTCTTATGAATAGAAATGAAAGTATCACAGGTACCTTTCTCTCTCCACATGTGATAACATTAGTAAATGCACGCAGCTTTTGAAGAATAAGAAAGGGCATGTGGGGAGTTCTGCCGATCAATGTAACATACTATTAATGCCGGAAAGCCTAACGTCAGGATCTGTTGACAGTTTCTTCAAACTCGTAGAATGACCGTGTTGGTTCAATTCACAGATCCAGTTGACTGGCAGTCTGCAGATTCACTAGATTGATAGGGCCCCAGGCAGACTGAGAAGCTGACGTACCCAACACATGCACCAAACCTATTCATTGGCAGCCAATGGTTTCATGTCCAAATAATCAGTCTGTGATCCAATGGGACAGTGATAAACAGTCTGTTTAAACTACCTCCTGATGGGCCCACGCATGTATCAATGTTTGGGCAGAGAGACCAGAATGTGGCAGACTTCCCAACCATATTGTGCATGTATCTTAAGGGAATTCTGCAAAGATGGATTTGCCACACCTCAGTGTACAAAGCTGTGATTGCTGACAAAGATGCTTAAACCTCATACTGAATGGGGCACAGGTGGATTTCATACACTTTATTTTTTTTTCTTGTTTTTGGTGCTAAATTTCCACAAATAAAAAATGTTAATTGCTAGCAATTAGTCTCACAACAAAATTTTTAAAAAGTATGTATAAAAAAATGTATAAAGGTAAGTGTGCCTACAAATAAAGCCTAGTGAGATAAATATAAATAGAACTGGATTTTAACCTTTTTGCTGCCAAATGTATCTGCAACCCATCGTTCTTCTAGTGAGACCCAGCAGAGCAGCTGGTGATTGCAGCAGGTTAGTCCATAATAGCTGCTGCCAAAACAAACGGAACTCTGGCTTAAACTTGCTCTAACTACTCAGCAGCCTTTGGCTTAATGCAGCCTCCTGAGCTTCAAGCAACGATCCACGAGGGCAATCAATAACCGAGCCGCATTAAGCAGGATAAGGAGGGCAGCCAGCTTGTACCCAGAGTACCTGTGCCCATGTGGGAAGAGAGGGCACAGGATAAAGCCATTAGCTGTCTCTTCTTTGCCAGGAGCTGAAATACATCTGCATCTCATTTGTGCTCAAGCAAATGGACTATAACCTAGGCAGGCTAGGTCCACTCTTATTATCATATCATAAGTGTTCCAAATTATACAATTGCTGGGAGTGACCCTTGTATTAGCACACAGAGTATACTGTGAGAGTCATCACAGAAAAACAAAAACATCGGGGCTACAAGTACTAGTATGCCAGAACTGAAGATAGGGGACACACCGGCAACTGAATTTTAATATTTGGTTAAGTTCATGTGATTAAGTTGCCTTCTGCTGTTTAGTAGTCCTATAACCAGGGCTTCATCTCTATATCACCCTGATTGCCTTCTGTGAAACTTGCTTCTTACCAGAGCAAGCTCCATCAGCTGAACTCACATTGGGTGTCAAACGTTGCTCATTAGGCCATAACTATTCATTCTCTCCTTGTGCAACCCAATGCTATCCCACCCAGAGTTCTGATATCATTTTTCTTTTCAATAATAAACAAATGCTTGTTTACAGTGGGAAGACAGCATTCCTGGGGAACCCTTGCCGTGTGCACCTGTTATTAATTACACCCACAAAAAGTGGAGCAAACTGCTTTTCTTATATGGGATCTCAGAACTTCAGTGCCTGCAAAATGAGAAGATGTTAGATGCTGTATACAAATCAGATCTGTTTGCTTTTAGCCCATTTGACCCTTTTCTTGCTAGAGGGTCTTAATTATAGTACTGCAACCTGCCAAGCAGGCATCATCACACATCAGATGTGATGTTACAGTGGTAGAGAAGGTGTCTTATGTGCGCCTTAGCAGCCTAACTCTTCTCTTCATTTATAAAACCCAAATTGGGCCTAGGAGGCATGTCAAACAAACAGCAACACATCTCCTCCTCTCCCCCACAGACTCCGTCTCACCTCCTACACTCCCTCCCTGCCCTGGCTCAAACAGGCCGTGGCCATAAAGGAAGATGGAGAGACCCGTTAGCTGAGAATGATCGCTATCATTAAAGACAGGACGAGGTTTCACTTATCACTGCCGCTTTTATACATGGCAGGCTGGATGAGGCGTCCACAGGTAGAGCAGGAAAATACAAATTGCAAGGGTCCAACAGCCGCTCTGTGCATTCTGTAACAAAAGCATAGCCTAATGATGCTGCACAGGAGCCCATCTTTTATCTGTACTCCACTCCATCCATCACCAGTGGCTTGGCTCTTGTTATTAACCCAGAAGTTACAAAAACACATTGTGGCATAGGGCCAAAGTTCAGTTAGCAACCTTCTGCTGCTGTTAGTTTACAGAAAATATGTTAGATGCGTGAACAACTATTTCAGCTTGGGTACTAAGATATAACACATTAACCATTCAGCTTAGGATAGACAATGTCTAAACTGGTCTGAAACTGGGTAATGGCACATGGGGAAAGTCTAAGTATCCTGATCATCTAAGCACTGTTCAGTTCCCTTAACTGCAGGTCGATGGCAATGTGACTTTATATTTTTGGAGTCAGTGGTCTAGGATTCTGTATACACAGTATCAGCCAGGAAAAATTTTGCATAGAGTAAATAAAGTGCAACAGCTCAGTAGCCAATTGGGAGTAAGGGTGACATTTTTGTTTGGGGTAGCAACCAATAGAAGGCTTTTCACTGCAGTGATGCAGTGATCTCCAACGAGTGGCTCGTGAGCAATATGTTGCTCACTAACCCCTTGGATGTTGCTCCCAGTGGCCTCAAAGCAGGTGCTTCTTTTTGAATTTCAAGCTTGGAGGCAAATTTTGGACGCATAAAAACCAGGTCTACTGCCAAGTAGAGCCTCCTGTAGGCTTCCAGTCCACATAGGGGCTTCCAAATAGGCAATCCCTTTTTTGGCACCCCCAGTGACAAGTTATCGTGCTTGTGTTTCACCCCAACTCTTTTTACATTTGAATGTGGGTCACGGGTAAAGGTTAAGGGACTCCTGCACTAGAGAATTATATATATATATATATATATATATATATATATATATATATATATATATATATATATATATATATATATGGCATTTGGTCTCTCTTTGGCTAAAGCAGGCCATACACCTACCAATAACATCATACCAAGCAAAAGTCTGAACGATTTTCGATACTTGTATGAAGGCTGTTCATCATGAGCGATATATGTGTACTTTAGTGTATGGTGTACTGATGAATAAGGAAGTGAAGAAGAACTGCAGTTCTGGTCTTCAAGTTTTACCACTTTTACATGGTCAGGAGGGTCAATATGACTTTATTACCTCTTCCTTCCCCTTGTCCTTGTGCAAAATATTGTTCCATTTTGATGGGTGAGAAAATTAATGGTGCATTATTATTATTCCTTTCAACAGAAACGCAGCACATGGATTTTCCCTGATCCAAGTCGACAGCACAAATGTAACCATGCAGGAGATCCTAGAAAAAGCTCTTAAACGGAGGAAGGGCTCACAGAGGAATTCAGGTGGGACACACAAAACCTATTTGGGCTTAGATACTCTTAATTTTCCAAGCAAATATTCAGATTTGAGCCATGTTTGCACAGGGCTAACTATTGGAATATTAAATTCTAAGTACATATGCTTTTTGACTTTAATTTCAGCCATAAAGTACCTATGAAATCATTTTGCCAAGGAATAGAATCGGCATATGTTAACCTAGTAATGTAATTTTATTTGGCAAAGATGAAGTACAAATGTGCAGTGTCAACATGCTGTTAATTTGACCCTAAGATTTCTGAATTACCCTGTAATCCTCCTTGCATTACCTTCTCTTTGGATTAAACTTACTCCTGGCGCAAATACAGTGATTGGATGTGCAACACAATAAAGGGCTCCACTCCCCAAAAAGTCAGCAGGTATAGCTTTAAATATGTCTGCGCCTCCTGTAAAAAAAAGTTTCACCAAGTCTCTCCCGCTCCTCACCATCTCACTCCTCAAAGACACAAAAAGCAGAAGCAGTTGCCCTAACGTGATAACACTATAAGGTCCCTTTTGGTTTATACTCACAGCTTCCTCTGATCACAGCCGTCTAATAGCTGTTATTCACTGGGCAATCCTGCTTGTGGTTCTGCTTGCTGCCTCCTGTTCCACACGTCCACACCTGCAGCTCCACTACCTGGATCCTTCATTCCCCCTATGGGTCAATTCGTGAAGCTCAGATGCTGTGGACTGGGAAATCGTTTTAAACAACAATGAGATAGCTCAGATGATTTGATTTCACTTTTATTACAACATTTGCAATTCACACTTACATTTAAGATTGAAGCATTCGGCCTAAGGCATTTGGTGATTCTCTCACTTCAGTGGCTCTTGTCTAGCTCACTAGACTACTCCTATTATACACCGCTCAATTACATTGCCACTTCCTATTGGCTAGTGGTTAAAATTACATTAATTCATTAAACAATTCATAAAACATCAAGTTAAAACTAGACAACTAAAGACCAGAATAAATATATAATTATCTGCAATTAAGCACTACATATGAATTCTAAAAAAAGAGTTTATATTCAATTCTATATTTAAGCCAAAAGACTCTAATATTATCCATCGAGTTTCCTCCTGGGAAATTATTTGGACATGGTTCTCATCCCTCCAAATTTTTAACTTCTGAAATTGGGACACAAGAAATCAGCAGTAAGATGCATATTTAGACTCAACGTGATCTAAATAGACATTAAGCTAGTGGGGAGTGGCAGAGAATCAGAAAATTTGGAGGAACTTTTTTACAGGAGGCGCACATATTTAAAACTATATATGATTACAGTCTCTTTGGCCTGTTTCTATACAGTACCAGATATTTAAAATGCTTGCAAATCCCTCCAAAGCTTGTGTCTCCCTACGACAGCCAGAGCAACCCATCTATCATAAGATTAAACAAGCTATCGACAAGTGGGAGCATTGGGGGGGGGGGTGAAGTTTTTAATAAAAGTGGTGAGTGATAAGGCAGTGAAGGACATGGGAGAACGATCTCAAGACTGTATTCCCAGGGATAGATAAGAGAGCCTGGGAGAGATCAGATCCTCATAAAGGAAGAATGAGATGGAGAGGGAACGGGGAGCCTCATTCTGCTGCTGCCAATGTCTGCAAGCAATTTGGCAGCGGTCCAGAGTCTATTGTTCAGCCTGGGCCACGGGCAGCCTGCTCCAGATGTTCCAGCTGCACACGCTCAGATTGTGCCAGCTGACGGCGCACCGTGGTACCTAGCTCCTCTGGACGCCCATCTCTGACCGCTGAGATAGAATTAAATGATGATGATCTTTCTCCCAAGTTGGGAGACAGAGCCATGCATATAAATCTCTATCCCATCCCAGCATGAAAACTCTTTCTCCATCATCACTCATAATGAACAAGTCGTTAGCTGCTGCAAATGGTCTGCTGGGCTGAGCTGTTGTTTATTCCCCCCGTCTTTTTATTTTTTTCCTCTTCTTTTGCCACGTCTCTTTCGCCTTTTGTGTACTTTTTTCAGGCTCGCTTTTATCTAGCGTATCTTTGAATTATCTGTCTGTTCTGCCGCTCGTAGAAAATTCAGACCAGGTCAATTAATCACCACCCAGGAACCTGCTGCCTTGTTCTTGAGTTTTCTTCTCAAGGTCGCCTTGAGTTCTGACTACTTCAGAGGTCAGATGCAGATACACAAGGCCACGTTTGCTGCTGAAGGATAATTGCCAGTGTCCAGCTTAGAAAATAGAGGAAGGGCAGGACGTTGACTGAACCAGACAAATGCATACTTTAGAGTTAAAAAAAAAATTGATTAGTTTATCAAAAACTTAATAGCTGTAACATGCCTACCTAAACCAATTCATCCATGCCAGCGGCACCTACTTTATTGCCTATTAATTACAAAAATAAGATTTAGGTGCATAATAAGCTCAGGCTATATTATCTATATAAAACCCTGCTAGTCTTGCTCCAGAAACAAACTTATTCAGATGTTGGATTTCATTACAGGATAGTTTTTATTCCTTTTAATTAATATATTTGTTCAGTACCAATACAATCTGTTTATCAGAGACAGGAAACAGTAAGATTTAGGTGCATATTGAGCTCAGACTATATTATATATATTAAACCCTGCTATTCCTGCTTCAGAAATATGATTAAAAAAATGTGTCTTTCTTGCATAGTCATTAACTTGGAACTTAATTTTCATAGACTCTTTAGGGCAGTGGCACAGAGTGCCTTGTCGCCTTTTTCGACATTAACCTTGCCACATGTAAAAGGCTTCATATGCAGTGATCCCTCATTCTTCTGCATTTAATGGTATTTTTGGATGCTTTGTTGCCTTTGGCAGAGGTGAACTTCCACAGGTGAGAAAGTATGACATTTTTTTTTCCTAAAAGAAAAAAAAAAGTCACAATCACTGGGGGGGGGGGATGCCAAAAGAAACACACCCTGTGATTGTTTTCCCTTACCTGATACCCCGGACGGAACTCCGGTTACCAGCAAGCACTATGGAGGGATCATCTTTCCGTTTTTCGCAACCACAGGGCCGACGCATGCGCAGAAGAGTATAATGACGGCTCTTCTGTTACAATTTGGCTTTTCACTCTACTGTGCATCACAGCTGTGCGAAGAAAGAAGCAGGAAGACAACATGTTGCTCAAAGACCCCTTGGATGTTACTCACAGTGGCCTTAAAGTAGATTCTTGTTTTTTTTAGGAAGCTTGTACAGCCAAACAGATCCTCCTTTAGGCTGCCAGTTCGCATAGGGGCTATCAAATAGCCACATAACCCACAAGATCTTTGTTTTATGCTTGTGTATGCACACGGAGCGCAAGTGCTGTGTTATGTTTATTTTCTTGCGGTTTCTAGCTATCCATCTATTTCCACAAACTGGAAAAAAACGCAAACATTATGATCACAGACCATATTAAAATCATGAGATCATAAAAGAAGCCTTTGAGTGTGTAAAAATAAATGGGAGGACTGCATCTGGATGATCAGTACACAGGTCTGTTAGCCTGTTCTGGAATTTTCAATAATATTTAGTGTTCTTTCAATTTAAGATAGACTTGCACAGTTCCTGTAACAAGTAGCCATCTAGATTGACTTGAATGAGATGCAATGAGATGCCAATTCATATTCAAAGTGATCCGAAGGCATCTTAGCAGCGCCTGGCATACCAATTCCCCAACCCCTGCTGTGCCCCCTTTTATGCTGCTTCAGCTGATATCTAAGGATTTTGGGTGACGATTCTATACATTTCAATGGAGCAGGTCATTTTTTTTAGAATCATATTTCTGACAATGGGAGAAGGACCTTTTACTGCATGTGACCAGGTGAGAGGTAGCTAAATCAGGGAGACTCCCGACAAATTTGGGGTAATTGACATGTCTATAGAAGGTAATTTTGGCCTCTTGTTTTGGCTAATGACACTGTTTTTGCCCTGTCCTTTAGTACTTTCATTTTAAGACTTTCTGAACCAGACTTGTAACTAGCAACCATCAAGGATGACTCTACACATTTTGTCAACAGAGCATTTTCCAAATCAACGGATGGGAAACAAAGCATTTGTAATCACTCTCTATCATTCCTATATAGATCACCTGCACCCGCAAGCCCGTCCGTGTGTCACTGTCTGTCTGTCTGTTTCTGACCTGATGACAGCAGCAGTTAAAACGCCCCTATTGACATTTAGCCTTAGGTGACAAAATATTGTCCTGGCACAATGATCTAGCTTTCTCAACAGGCCATTTCCCTTTTCTGTGACTGTGATTAGGCTGGGCATCCCTCCATTGCTCCATATATGTATTAATGTCATCCACCCACTTAAATTGTAAACTCTGTGGCCTCCAAACGCTTGTCTCCTACATTCACATAATCCTGAATGTGCCTGTATTGTTACTGTGTTATTGCTTATTGTGTGCACAGAACATTCCCTCTGTACATCCGTTGTTATTTATATAAGGGGAAAAGAAACATAGAACAGTGTGCAATATCCTTTAAAGAATAGAAGTCTATGTTTGCATTACTGTCCGTTTATATCATCTTTGATACGTTTTGAAGCCAGATGAGAGCCTTCTGATCTCTGGTGTCACCGACTCTCCCTCTTTTCCTGTCTGGCAGTGAGAATACGCTAGCTCAGCGCTGCAGACACATTTCTGGCTATCCGGTATCACTTTCGACAATGAAGGACGCAGGGTCTGACAGCTGTGACACAACTTCTAAACAGATGTTTTCAGTTACGTTAAAGGTATTAGCCATTCCACGACTGCTCCTATAATAGCATGCTGTGACCTGCGGAAAATTCAGGTCACCCCAGAGAAAACTTGGCAGGGAACCTTGTTTAACAATTAAACTTGGAGAGCATTTTGTACTTAAACAAATTAAATATTCTTGGCCCGGGATGTTTGCAGAGACTTACGGTTTCATGAGGAGAAAGGAAGAGGATTTGTGCAGATCACCACCATTAAAATGTGCCTCTGGCACTGGAGTGGTCATAATTATATATTCCAAGAGGGTTCTCTTTATGCATTCTTACATTCCTCCTTGCAGCCCATGTAGGCAAGAAGAGTTAAAAATATTTTAAGAGGTTAAAGCCCATGTAACCTCTCGTATAGTTAAATGGAAAATGACTGACCGATGATTAACTAGAAGACAAGCTTCAAGAACAAGCTGCATGCCACAGGCCTAAAGGCGGCCATAGATGCACCGATATGAGTGTTCGTACGATATTCAGTGCATGTTTGGTGGGAGATGAGCCGACCGATACCTGCAGACAGCGTCGGACTAGGCCAGTGGCATGCAGGTAAAAAACCCGGTGGGCATGGTCCCCGCCGGCCCAGACCCGCTACACACAGTCTGACCTCCTCCGCCCCTGCTCGCCGGAAGGGGGCGGGAGAGGGCAGAAGGGGGTTTGCTGGGGAGGGGGGCCCTTGGGGGGGTGGAGGCCCCCATGTGGCAGCCCTGACCTCCCAAGTCCGGCGCCTTTAAAGGGACCATAGCATCAAAAAGACAATGTCAGTAAATGTCTGCAAATAAAGAAATGACCTTTTAACTAAAGAAACAAGTGCTCTCCAGCTACCTCTTTTTGTATAAGTAACCTCTGGCATTCCAGCACGGGGATTGCAGAGCGTAAAGAAGCACACTCACACGGATGAATACATAAAGGACTCTTTTATAGTTGGACTATAGCATCAGCCATTGTTAGTGCTGAATTGTCAGATACAGGTAGAATTCTATTGTTTCTACTTGTAAATTTGACTTTCAGCTCTACACGTGCGTATTGAAACAATCTTTCCTGGAAAGATCTTTTCCAGAAAAGATGGCCACCATAACATCCATAGTTGTGTGTTGGTTGCTTTTGAAAACTACATTTCCCAGAATTCAAACAAAGGTGATCAGTCTCTGATAATTAGGTGTCTTAAATCTTGGTCTAGTTTAAGCTGGCCATAGATACAAAGATCCAATCATTCGAATCCTCGCGATCGGACTTCCCCATCTCCCGACCTGCCACTAACCTTTCAGATCAAATAAAGTAGAAAAAGAACAGATCAGCCGATGTTCAATCCATAATGTTAATGCTAGAAGTCCAGATAAGAGGCCAAAACCCATCATTCATTCAAGTCCAAGACAATCTTGCCTTCAACTTCAAAGTCTTGTGAAGTTAGCAGTTTGGATTTTGGCGAGGCTTGGACTGATTCCAAATATCAAATTAGGTGTATCACTCCTGTAAAGCATGAACTTGTTCCCATAGTCAGTCATGAAGGGAGGGTGATTCTCTTGCATTTTAGTGCTGTGTTTTTTTTTAAATGCAAAATATCCTCTAAGTGACCATTTTTACATTAAACATTATGCATAATGCCTCCTGCGCCCACCAGCACCATTATAATATTTTAAATTCCCTTTAAAGGGAATCATTTCTCGGAAAAGCTCAGCTGTGCGCGACATTGGCGGCCTCGCCAGGGCTGAAGAGTGTAAAGTTGCTGTCACATTAATGTCCGGACCATTTCCCTGTGTATCTTTCACCTCCTTGGCTACATAATGGGAGCAAAATTGCATTTCTAAACATTTGAACTGCGGGTAACCAACACCTCACTAAACTGATCTCATTCAATCGCTTCAATTTAGCAGCAGGAATTTTTCCCCCTTCCTCTCTGCACATTACCTCTGAGCTGAGTGATGTTGATAAGGGCCAGGCCTGAAAAATTGGATCCCTGATAAGGGGTCCTGTTATCAGAAGGTGGTGGGGAGTTGGGGGGGAGTTTTGCTTCTCCTCATTTCCATTTAGATGAGTATTGATTATTTATTTATCCCAGCAAAGTGAGCCTCGCTTCCAATCTTATCTTGGCTGCTGCTTGTCAGCAGAAAAGAGAGATAGAGTTTACAGACATCACTATCGAAGATAAAAGTTACGCTGGGCCTTTTTCTTTCTCTTGCTTCTCGCTGTAGCTTTTTATTGAAACCTTGAGCGAAAGGATAACTTTTTTTTCCCCTGCTAGATAAGAACTGGCGGCTCTGAAATTTTAAGTCTGATTCTTGACATCTGGTAAATCTTGTTTAATGCTGATGCAATATTTTTTTTTTTTATATATCCCACCAAGGGACCATCACCAAAGTTGCAGAGGCCCCCATCTCAAACATTGTGCTCTATTGTGTACCTGCTCTTTCTGCCAGAGGACATTCTTGGCCACACTCAAAAGATCCCAGGCAGACAACAGGCACTGGGTGATGGACCCATGCAGACTGGGCCCACGGGAATATTTCTTTGTGTTCCACCAGCCCAGTTTGGCCCTGTATCTTAAAGACAATCCATTTGGTACTTGGGCCAATAAGACGAAACAGCTGGAGACTTGTATGGCGTGGCCAACTTTTCTATTATTCTGTTTAATTAGACCACAGGTCCCCAGCCTTTTTTTTTTTACCTGTGAGCCACATCAAATCAAATGTAAAAATAGTTGGAGAGCAACACAAGCATGGGGGTGCTGAATAAGGGCTGTGATTGGTTATTTGGTAGCCCTTATGGAGAAAGGCAACTTACAGGAGGCTGTGTTTGGCAGTACTCCTGGATTTCATGCAACCAAAATTTGCCTCCAAGCCAAGAATTCAAAAAGAAGCACCTACTTTGAGGCCACTGAGACTAACATCCAAGGGGTTGGTGAACAACATGTTGCTTGCAAGCCACTGGTTGGGGATCACTGTTTTAGACAGACCACCCAAAACAATAGTGATAGCTGTGGCTCCTTCTTACTCCTTTCTTTTGTTCCATCAGGACAGATAATGCTTGATCCATCAGGATTGGAAGCCCCCATTTTGATCAGGTAGCATGTCCAAATCTGGGCATGTACAGCCATCTTTAGGCTAATGGCAGAAGTTAGGTGGGTGGGCAACAGAATGCTCGGAATTATTTTTTGCCAGGACTAGTAGGTGCATACAGGTCAAACCATTTTTCTGAAAAATTAAGTAGACAGGTTAGAATATTTTGTCTTTCACCCACTTAGCTGGAAATTGCTTGAATGAGACCAGCATAAATTGAGCATTTTCTGTCCATAATCTGCCTGTCCATGCTAGTGGCAGATTTTTTTCTGTTACAACTCCTCGGCAAGATTAGGGTGCTTCTTCTCCAGGTGAAACGACTGGCAAAGTATATGTCCCATGTGTCATGAGCTGAAAGGTGGTCGTAGAGATAACAGTTACGATCTTTCCTGGAAAAAAATCTTTCCAGGAAAAATCATTAGTTTCAATACACACGTGTAGAGCTGAATCATCAGATATACAGGTTGATATTCGGGTGTCTTCAGAGGCGCCCGATCAAAAAGTTCCAGCCGACTGATATCCAAGTCTTCTGCCGATATTGGTCAGCTCATCTTCCACTATACACGCACCGAATATCGTACAAAAATTTGTTTCGTTCAATACTATCTGTACTTCTTTGGTCACCTTAAGGCTATTGTTACATGGGGTGAATCTGAATGCTTAGTGAGATGCAGTGAAGATGAAAGGAAACTTCATTGCACCCCACAGGTTTTTCTCTTTTGTAGGGCTACAACTGGCAGTGACATTCATAGCTATAGATCATCAGGGACTGCTGGGTGTTGCAGTCTAATAAAAGCTTGAGACAAACCCTCACGCTTGTTACCTGGCATGTCTTGGAATGCTCTCTATCTGCTATAATGTTCTTCTTGATTATTGTTCTGTCCCCATAGAAGTAATGGAGGAGCTCCTGCCAGAGTACAAGCTGCCATCACGTTCTCAGAGGCACTTGTCCAACCAAAAAATTGAAGTCTGGTCCAGCAGCTCTCTCTTGGACCTTGGCAGAGAAAGCCCATAGCGAAATCTGTTTGCGGGCCATAAAGAGGCCTTTTATGTGTGGGGAAATCAATCATTTAGCCTGGCTCTCTCCTGACTGCCGTATTACTGCCTCACATAAACGCCAACCGCTGCCACATAAACAAACTTGTTTCCTCTCAGGCCGCTGACATTTTTAAGGTCTCTGTAAAGGGCACAGGAGGCCTACAGTCTTATATGTGCTGTCTCTGGGAGAGCCTAGTCCAACTTGAGTATTAAATGGTACATTACAGGGTCTCCCTAGGGCGTCTTCTCATGTTAACCTCTAATGTTCCTTACTAGCCCGTTGTAATGCTATTGCGTTATATGGTATTGAAACACTGAGCTTCCTGTCTATGTAATACAGAAAGCAAGCTGCCTGACAGCCATCTCTAGGGTCCCAAGTTTGATACAAAGGTTTATTTGTGATCAGAGGGGTGCATTTTTCTTAGCCCACTGTTCAAGGGATACAAATAATGCAGGCAGGTAAATATTTAGCACTAGGAGACGAGAAGGTAATAAGGTAGAGATGATAAATGTGTACTGCAGCACAAGCAGAACTACAATTCCCTTTAGCAACTCCATGAATGAAAGGATGATGACTCGTTAAACCTGTAGTAACCTGATTTCTTCCTATAATGCTCTCTGCTAAAACCCTAAAAATGGATATGGCTGAAAATGCCAAATTTTATATACTGACCTTATTGCACCAGCCTAAAGTTTCAGCTTGTCAATAGCAGCAATGATCCAGGACTTCAAACTTGTCACAGGGCTTCACCATCTTGGAAAGTGTCTGTGACACTCACATGCTCAGTGGGCTCTGAGCAGCTGTTGAGAAGCTAAGCTTAGGGGTCGTCACAAATGATCAAGCAGAAAATGAGGTTGGCCTATAATATAAGCTGATGCTAAAGGGCTGATTAGTAAATTCTGATGCTAGTTGCACTGGTTTCTGTGCTGAAATGTAGAAATTATCGGTATTAATTACTAATCAGCCTTATATTGTAACATTTATAGTATATTGTGAGTGGGTCCCTAAGCTCAGTAAGTGACCGCAGCACAGAGAATGTGCAGTGAATCAGCAGAAAAGAAGATGGGGAGCTACTGGGGCATCTTTGGAGACACAGATCTTTACTGCTAAATGGCTGTAGTTGCCTGGGGCTGGTACAGAAGTCCAGAACATAATGTACAACATTTCTAGCTACTTCTTTAGTTCTTCTTTAACCGCCTATCTATTCTACTTAGGGTAAAGGTGCCCAAACAGGGCAATAAAAGCTGCCAACTGGGTCCCTCCAGACCGAGTCTGCAGATTATTGATTGCCCAGTATATTGGGGCCCATCGACCTGACCAACTGATATCTGGCTGAAAATCAATAAATGCACTCTGCCTATAGGGGCAGATTCCCTAAAGGGCGAAGTGACTAACGATAGTGAAAATTCACCAGCATGACGTCATCTCTGTACTCCGCTCTGGCGAAGGGACGTAACTCCGCAAATTCAGCAAGATGCGGATTTTATTGATCGTTAACTCTTGCACCAGACTTGCCTTCGCCAGCTCAGACCAGGCGAAGTGTAATGGAGTGGATAGGACTTTTGGGACATAATGGCACATAATCTATACAGTGGGCTTATGTGTAGGGCATTATAACAACTTTATTTTATTAATGTTTCCCGGGCTTGTGTAATTAATTGCTGCAACATATATATCCATTCGCTATCGCGTCTTCGCTTTGCTTGTCGAAGTAACGCTAACGCAACTTCGCCAGCGTTCAGCGCCCCCTAGACGCAACTGCGCATTTTAGGGAATTAGCGTTGTCCTGGCAAATTTACACCTGGCGAAGTGTTGCGAAGGCTGTGAAGCCGTCACAGGCGAATTTTCACCGCTTAGGGAATTTTCCCTATAATCTCTTGCCTTTATACAACCATGGAACTCTTCAGTGACTGTATCTGTAATATGTAAAGCAACATGCTCCATATGTGGAATAGGTAAAGAACGCTATATAGTGTGTAACACTAGAGCAAGTTTTTGGGCAAATACATTTTAGGTGGGTGATTTATAAAGTATTTCATATGAGGCTGTAGTCCTAGCTATTCATTGGGTCTGTTAGAAATTGCTCTTGTACTTCTTGTAGAGATACAAATTGTTAAATGTGTGTATATATATATATATATATATATATATATATATATATATATATATATATATATACACATTTAACAATTTGTATATTTTTATATGTAGAACAGAGGGACTGTGTTGCTAAGATCTTAAGCCTTTACTGAATTCCTGTGTTTCAGGTCCCCAGTACCGCCTGGAGAAGCAAAGCCAGCCCAACGTACCTGTGGATTTGGACAGTACTTTGGAAAGTCAGAATTCCCTGGAGTTCTGCCTAGTGCGAGAGAACAGTACGTGTCCATTTCACATTCTTTTCAGCCTTTTTTCTTCTAGCCCCTGACATTTCTGCTACTACTTGATTCTTTAGGGGTTTATTTCCCCATTGTTCTGCTTGATAGGAATACATGCCTACCAACTGTGATTGATTGACTCGCTTTGTTTATAAGCATCAGAGTCCTGTTTATCTCGGTCCATGACTGATCTGTGTGGAGGGTCTGACTCCTGCGCTGCTGAAATGAGAATCTCTAGATAACTGATGAAGGGGTCGCAAAGAGATGGAAACAGAATGCATGACACATTAGTGCACACCGCCTTATCTCTTTCATTTAAAAAGCAGCATGCTACTGTATTACACTCCCTGCACTACAGATATTTGTTTTATAGCCGGCTGCTGCATATAACATAGTAGCTGAGATTTAAAAAAAAAAAAAAAAAAAACACGTCCAATCGAAAACCTGCTGAACTGCTACTTTATATGTGCATAATTGAGCTGGGGGGTATCTGTATTATACATAGTGTAGGGATTGCATCTGTATTATATATAGATCAGAAGGAATATCTACATGGGAAGGTTTAGAATTCAAAGGTTTAGAATTCATGTCTTTTTATAAGCTCCTTTAAATTCGAATATACTCAAAATTTGAAACTCAAATTGGATTCAAATCGAAAAAAACTCAGGAAGGCTACTAACATGTCAAAATCGGTCCCTGGACCTCTCCCATTGACTTATACATGAACTCGGCAGGTTTTAAGAGGTGTTTAGTCGAATTTGAGGTCTTAAAGGGCCAGAGTATGATAAATCTCAAATTTTGAACTCAAATTAAAACTCGAATCAAGTTTGGATGATTCACCATTTGAATTTGAGAGTTTTGACCATAAAAAAAATTCGAGAATTTGAATTTTCAATTTGACCCTTAACAGATCTGCCCCTAAATGTAAATCAGGAGATATAATACAGACCAGGAGAGTATATCTAGAGCATTAAGTGTCACAAAAGCTTGCCCCTTGTTTTAATGGCACAGGGAAATGTTTCCCAGCATGTGTATGAGCGCAGGCCAAGAAACAGCCCCTCCACTCAAACAGGTATGTGATCCGCTTTGCAGAAAGCTCCGAAATACAGAAAGGCCATAACCCATAAACTCAATTTTATCCAAATAATCCAATTTTTTTTAAAAATGAATTCCTTTTTCTCTGTAATATGTACTGTATGAATGTGTAACTTTATTTTTAAAGAGCCACGGCTCTTATATGTATATATAGTATATATGGGGAAGACAAATCACATAATAAATATACACAGAAATCATATCAGGATACACAGAAATTATATCATATTTTATAATAAAACAGTACATTGTACTTGATCCAAACTAAGATCGAATGAATCAGTATTGGAAGCCATTGGGTTTATTTAATGTTCAAATGATTTTTAAATGTTTACATGACATTATTCTCCAACCAGTGGCTCACAAGCAACATGTTGCTCCCCAACCCCTTGGATATAGCTCCCAGTTGCCTCAAAGCAGGTGCTTATTATTGAATTCCTGGCTTGGACGTAAATTATAAACGAGATTTACTCTCAAACAGAGTCTCGTGTAGGCTCCCAGTCTACATAAGGGCTACCAAATATCCGATCACAGCCTTTATTCGTCACCGCCTGAAACTATTTTCATTCTTGTGTTGTTTCTCGACCATCTTTACATTTGAATGTGGCTCACAGGTAGAACGAAGGTTGGGGACCCTGACTTAAGTTATGTAGATCCAAATTACAGAAAGAGACGTTATTTGGGAAAACCCCAGATCCTGAGAATTCTGAATAACCGGTCCCATACCTGTACTTGCATCTCCTGTGTTCGCTTCCAAAGCCATTGCATTGCAGACACACACAGAGTGGATATTAGAACCAAAATCCCCTCCATGTCACTGCACCCAGGCCAAAGCAGTGGCTTTGGGTGCAGATATACAACTGAGCAGCCCAGTGTGGCATTAGCTTTAGTACTCAATTAAAAAGAACTTGCACGTTAGAAGGCAGAACAAATACCTCCCCATGCCTGCCACTCAAAAATACAGCGTGGAGGCCTTGTGGTAATGTGTGAGAAGTGCAGGCAAGGTACATAATGGCAGATTGCACCCATTTTTGTTTCATGCCCTGCACTTCGTAAATGTAGTTTGCATTGCTCATGAACCACATGCTCTTTTCCCGACCTTATAATAGGAAATGTCTGCAATTTTTTGCTGATCCCAGCACTAAGTCTAGATATGCACATTAATTCTGACCGCACAGTTGTGCAAACATGGGGGCCATGTGCATTTCTCCAACTATCAGACAGATTTACAGTCCATTTATGAAGCCTTTTCCTCCCCTTTACATGGAACTTGTGCAGAAGCCTGTTCTTTCCACGGCTAATTGAGTTTTATATCCTGCCGCTCGTTTCCCATGATGCTCCCCTCGTCATCTTATAATTAAGAACTAATTAGTATTCAAGGGAAATTGGTCTTAATATATTAAAATTGGTTAAGTGGCTTTAGACCTGTATGAAAAGCCTGTGTGTTTGTGTGTGTGAGTGTGCAATTAACTGAATTACAATTCATTTCATTCAACAACTTTTCATTAAGCAAAATACCAGTGTATTAAAATAAGTCAGAATGTTTCCAGTGTAACCCCTCTCTGCCATGTATTGGTCAGCTTACATACATTTCCTTGTACAAGCAACTGCCAACTTCTCCCATGTTCTCCCAGTCCTACGCTAAATCCTTCTCTGATATTTGTATATTAAAGAACTGAAAAACAATACTAGATTAATTTTAAAATAATGTTTTATAAAAAAAAACTACATTTAAACACAAAAAACCCACCAAAATATGCTGTATGCTAAAGTCCTGCGCGGAACCAATTTGTTAAACCCAAACAAAGACCAAAGACCCGCAACCCGCATACTTACCCGCTACCCGACACGCAAGGACCTTATCCGCAACCCGATCTGCGACCCACTGACCATCAAGAATCAGTAAGTGCTCTCATTGTAAACCGAAGTGACATCATTAGAAGTAGGCGCGATCAGAAAAAAAGGAGTAAAACTCGCTATTGAGAAGACCCGCGTCTATGAAACTTCTACCTGCAACCCGCAGGTTTTTGTGGGTAACCCGCGGGTCGGGTTGGGGTTTAACAAATTGGTTCCGCACAGGACTCTACTCTACTGTATGCATAATTATTCAGTCCCCATCTTTTGTTTTATATGCCTCAGAACAAGGGGGAGGTGGTCAAGGGGCAATGGCCACTAGGGTTGCCCCCTGGCCGGTAAAAATGTTGCTTAATGTCAGTTATTTATAGGGAAAAACCATAAAAATATAAGAAGGCCGTTATTTTTTTCGAGAAAAGGTGGCAACCCTAGTGGCCTGTAATGTAACCAGTATATGCAGTGTTTTTAGTGCGTTGAACGAGCTTACCGCTATGCTCGGTGGGCCTGGGTGTACACGCCCCAGACCTTCAGCAAAGGGAGCAGACACCAGGAAACATCAAAAGAGGCTGGCACTGGTCTGAACCCACAAATTAGTAGAACCGGAGTCAGATTGTAAAAGGTTAAAATGCTTACATTTTATTCTCCATAATTAAGAATCAAGGCCTAACGCGTTTCGTGTCTACCAGGGACACTTAGTCATAGGCTGAACGTTGAATAATACATACAAGACATTTAAAAGAGAAGCCAATGGGAAACAAGTAGGCGGTACTACCAAGTGTGCCAATCAGGAAAAAAAACTTCAAAATCCAATGGAACACATTTGACTCCTAGGATTCATTAGACATACCCCCAAGGCTAAGAAATACATAGGTTTATTTAATTAGGGAGTACATAGTATAAAATACAAAGTAAATATATCAAAAAAAGGGAAAGAAAAAAAGAGTGACAATTATACATAGCAGGAAATGTCAAAGTCAAAATTTAGGCCAAGAGGCTGCCTTGTACCTAGGTGAAAAATCAATTTGGTCTCTACTCTCAGTAACTGAGAATAAATGTTTCCACATTTATTAGGGGGCAAATTCACTAAAGCGAAGTTGCGCTAGCGAAGGCTTATTTGCATACAGCGCCAAATATAAATTTGAATGTGTGTGTATGCAGCAGCTCATACAGAACACTACACAAGACCAGGGAAAGTTAATAAAAGTTTATTATCTTAGTAAATTTGCGTAGTTTCGCCAGAGTGCAACTTCGCCTTCGTTCGGGTGCTTTATCTACAACGCTGGCAAATTTTCGCCAGGGTGACTCTTAGTAAATTTGCGAAGTGGGAAAATGCCTTCACGCTGGCGAATTTTCACCAGCGAGTGAAACTATGACGTGGGCAGCTGCCTGTTTTGTAGTTTTTGTATTTTGTCACCATTTATAGATACTGTACATTTGCTCCTGGTTATTCATGTTGGTTGTGCTGTTTCACCCAATCCTCCTGGGGGAAGTGCGGAACAAAAGTTGGCTGGTTCTGAGAAAGCAGGGTTTGACTGCTTGTAGGTTAGTTCAGGTATGAGATCTGTTATCCAGAAACCCGTTATCCAGAAAGCTCCAAATTACGGTATGGCCATCTCGCATAGACTCCATTATAATGAAATAATTAAAAATTTAAAATGATTTCATTTAGCTCTAATACTAAAACAGTACCTTGTACTTGATCCAAATTAAGATATAATTAATCCTTATTGGATGCTAAAATCTATTGGATTTATTTAATGTTCAAGGTCCCATACCTGTATTGGATCTGCATATCCTCCTACAAGTATCTGGAATGTGTGGGACCTTGGGGTTTCCAGATAATGGATCATTCTGTAATTTGGATCACCGTACCTTAAGTATGTTAAAAGCATTGAAACATTAAATAATCCCAACAGAGAAAATGGAAGTCCATAAAAAAAAAAACTATTGCTTAAAATGAAATGTATGGATGATGCCATTCCTGTGTTTTGGAGCTTTCTTTGTTTCCAGTGAATAAATCCCTTTCCTGTATACCATCTTTCCTAGCTAATCCATTGCCTCTAATGTGAATATTCTTTTCTTTGTACGAGTGCAAATCAAGTGGTATGTATGTAAGTTTCCAAGCACACACCAGGCACCCAACAATGGCGGGTCCATTAATCTGCTGCTGAAATCCACACCGTGCTCCTTTCGGGCCCCTGCATTAGCCAGAGCAGTAAGCAGACTTGTCACACTGTCTCCGCAAAAGCCTAAATCACTTTTTCTGCCATATTTTATGCAGCACTTTATTTAAAAGCATCTGACTGATTATTTCCCGGTTCCAGGGCTGCCATCTCGGTGGCTATATTTAAACAAAATCCGTCAGAAACCCTCACTTTCGAATTGGTTGCCGTCCAAAATCACGTCGGAAAATGAAAGAAGCGAGCCAGCGCGTGGGGTCTCTGTAGTGGTATTTTTAAAGTAATTGACATTTTGGCTTAATGCATGGTTATCTGCAGCAATAACTAATAGCTCCAGGAAAAAGTCAGGGTGTTGGTAAAGAAGAATATATGAGGTTGGTAATGGGGTCGGTGGCAGCTTTATGGGTAAAAGTTGTTAAAGTCCTCCAGTATCTAAATCATAGAGGAGTGGGTGAAGGCTAGGGTTGACTCCTTCACTGCCAGAGTGGGAGGCACCGTTGCCTTTTCTGCTTCATCTTCTGTTTATTTACAGAGATTTATTATTATTTTAATGAAATCATTTCTTCCTCCTTTTCTGCCTATGCTGATAAAATATTTCCGTACAATGATAGAAACAAATGGAGTTCATGTTGTATGACGTGCATTCCTCTCAGCAACACACCCTCGTTGTGGTTTGAAAGTGAATGCTGGGAACTGTAGTTCAGAAGCAACTTAGGGAGAATCTGGTAAAATGGGGCATTTTAACTGGTGCACGAAATCACCTGAAGCTCATCATTTTATGTTGCAGCACCAATCTGTGTTCCATTATGTGTGTGAATTGAAGGAACAGTAACAGCAAAAAATGTAATGAAAATATAATGTACTGTTGCCTTGTACTAGTAAAACTGGTGGGCTTTCTTCAGAAATGCTACAGTAGTTTATATCAACAAGCTGCTGTGTAGCCATAGAGGCAGCCATTCAGTTTGGAAAAAGGAGAAAAGGCACAGGTTAATTAGTAGATAACCGAAAAGATTCCATTATATTCTACAGAGCTTTTCTGTTATCTGCTATGTAAAACTAAGGCTTTTGCCCTTTTTTGGCTTTATATGACTGCCTCCATGGCTACACAGCAGCTTATTTATATAAACTATAGTTGTGTTTCTGCTATTGAATTGCTTTAAAAAGCTTTCATTTTTTTGTGTTGCTGTTCCTGTAAAGGTGAAGGAAAGGCTTGGTGCACTTGGGGGTGACAAATGTTAGGCACCCCCAAGTGATTGTATTGACTTACCTGAAACCCCAGGCCAGTGCAGAAAACTGCATCAGCCCAGGGTTATACCAATGAGCACCACAGAGTGATCTTCCGGCTTCTTCTTTCTTCAAATTTCCCGGGGACGTAAATTTGTGTAAATTTGAAAATGGGCCGTAATTGGCCCCCGGGCTGACTTTGGACATGCCTGCCTTAAGGATAGAACTGCACAGGCGTTTTAAATCCGGTACCTTCCGTTCGGACGCGACACAAGGAAGCGCAGGCGCCAAGTCGGATGCGCCGAATTGAAGGTTAGTGATAGGATTGTTGGACACTGTCGCAGCGTGCATCCAACACAACACGACTGTCTGATGAAGACGCAACATGCATCGTTCGCATCCGACAGTCGTGCAGTGACGGATGCACGCTGCAACAACGTCCGATATTCCTATTACTAACCTTAGATTCGATGCATCCGACATGACACCTGCACTGCGTCACATCGGAACGGAAGGTATCTGATTCAAAACGCCTGTGTAGTTCTACCCTTAAGGCAGGTATGTCCAAAGTCAGGCCAGGGGGCCAATTACGGCCCATTTTCTAATTTACACTGGCCCTCAGCCTCCATCATGAAATTAATAATAATGTGTGCCCTCCAGCACAGTGCAATCAGGAAACAGGTAGCCGTAGCAGTAATATTTGGGCACGTTGGTGAAATGATCTGCCACTTGGTCTATATTGATGCCTGTGTGCTGAAGGCAGGCCTGGACTGGGAGTCAAAATAGGCCCTGCCATTCCAAATACACAGAGGCCCAAGCAGCCCCCTACCAGCCTAAACAGCTTCCTACCAGCCCACTATATGGTAACTTTCTATGGAACCATACAGCAGCCCGTCTGGCATTTGCCAGAACCCACAGATTGCCAGTCCGGGCCTGGCTGAAGGGGTTGGCAATAGACCCGTACTGGCACATAGTGATGGGCCACTCTCACGTACTTCTTTAGGGCTGAAGGTGTCAATACTGACGTGCCAGTACTGTAAACTAAAGAAGTATGTGAGAGTGACGCATCACTACGTGCCAGTACATGTCTATTACTAACACCTTCAGCACACAGGCAGCAGTATAGACCAAGTGGCAGATCATTTCACTAATGTGACCAAATATTACGGCTACGTGATTCCTTGTTTAAATGATGTTAATGATTCCAAGAATGTCAGGCTGAATGGTCGACCCCCACACACTTTCACCTCGCTAAATCTGGCCTTCATTACAAAAAGTTTGGACACCACTGCCTTAAGGTATGAAGATCCAAATCACAGAAAACCCCGTTTTCCGGAAAAAAACTCAGGTCCCGAGCATTAGGGATTGTAGGTCCCATACCGATACTAGAACCTAGAGTAAAGCTGTCCATATGCAATACGTTTGGCTGCCAAATAAGTGGATCTTTGCCCAATTTGGTCCAAATGATAGAGATCAGATCATTCAGTTGTTGAGCCAGCAGATCTCAGATTGGTCAATGCAGGAGTTCAGCTTCAGATTGCATCCAGTGCAAGGTCTATCTGATTTGATAACACAACAATCCGATATTGGATTCTCCAAAAATACATCCTTAGTATGAAGTAGGCTGAAATAAACTTGCAACCCTGCTCCATAGATCAATTAGACTGTTTTATCCTTTTAACAGGTTCCAGAGGAGAGGAGCATCCAGAGGAGGAGACCCAGATTGACATTGCAACAGTGCAGGACATGCTCAGCAGCCACCAGTACAAGTCTTTTAAAGTCAGCATGATCCACCGATTGCGCTTTACCACTGATGTCCAGCTTGGTGAGTTCCTCAGCTTGTTTATATTGTCACTTTATATTGTGTGCACACCACTAAGGGGGTTATTTATCAAAGTTCGAATTTATGCATTTATGTGAATATTTTTTTACTCTTATAAATTTGAATGTACTCACAACTCGAATGGGAATGGGAAAAAAACCCTCAAATGTCAGGAAGGCAATTAACATATTCAAATGGTTCAATGGACCTCTGCCTTTGACTTGTAAATCCTTTGCGAAAAATTCGGCTGAATACTGAACCGAATCCTAATTTGCATATCCAAATTAGTGGTGGGAAGGGAAAACATTTTTTACTTCCTTGTTTTGTAACGAAAAGTCACGAGATTTCCCTCCCCACCCCTATTTTGCATATGCAAATTAGGTTCCGGTCAGCCGGGCAGAAGGATTCGGCCGAATCCTGCTGAAAAAGGCCAAATCCCGAACCGAATCCTGAATTTGGTGCATCCCTACTTGTAAATGAACTCAGCAGGGTTTAGTTGGAGAATATTCGAATATTCATGGTCAAGGCGTGATAAATTTCACATTCGATTTCACATTCAAGTTGGTGCTTTTAAATTCGAATTTGTGAGTTTTGACTCAAAAAATTAAAAATTCCAATTTACCACTTGAACCTTAATAAATTTGGCCCTAATGGCTGAACTCCAGGGGACAATCCGGTGCGATGCGTCACGCTGCGAATACATGTGAATGCCGCACGTTGTGTCTTCATCCGACAGTCATGTTGTGTGTCGTTTGTACCTGCAATGTTTCACTTAAAAGGCCTCTATGCTTTTCACTTTTTATTTTCGCTTTGGATTTGTGTAATGGAAATCTCGAAAGCTGAAGGTATCATTATTTCCCTTAGTCTCCACGAAGGTGTTACTTAATGATACTGCCATTGTTTTATGCTGGATGGACAGAGCATTCCTTCTTATCTCCTACAGTATTTTGTCCATTTTTAAGACATCAGTTGGGGTTTAAACAGGGACATTGAGGCTTGAGTTCAGTTCCTGATGAGCAACCTTTTGCCAGCAACTAATCCAATGCATTGTGCCCTAATATTAGACAATATCTTAAATTGAAGCGACGCAATATTTCCTATGACTTTCAGCATTTATGCTCTGGGGCCTGTGAGTTTTTGCATTGCTCACTTGTTTATTTCATTGCAGTTACATTTTGAATAAAACTAGTTAAAGTGTAACTCCACCCAAAAAAAAGTAAATGTAGTTTTAAGGGGTAATTCTTCATTATTTATTTTTCATCATTTATTTTCCAACTTTCAAATGGGGGTCACTGACCCCATCTAAAAACAAATGCTCCGTAAGGCTACAGATTTATTAATATTGCTACTGTTTATTACTCATCTTTCTATTCAGGACCTCTCCTATTCATATTCCAGTTTCTTATTCAAATCAATGCATGGTTGGCAGGTTAATAACAAAAAAATTAAACCAATTGCAAATTGTCTCAGAATATCACTCTCTACATCGTACTAAAAGTTTACTTAAAAGTGAACCCCTTTAAAGCAACTTGGGGTTTTAGAACACTGCTATTTCGGGAGATTATTCACCTAGCGACAAATCGCTTATTTTTGGGTTGATAATCTCCCCAAACTGCCTTCCCTTCGGCTAAAATGTAAATTGCCAGCGGGATGACACTCAGAACGATTTGTTTTCCGAAGTCGCCCTAAGTTGCCACACGAGGAAACTTCGGTGACGTTGGAAAACCGAATCGATCCGAGTGCTATCCCACCATCGATTTACATTCTAGTCTGCGGGAAGGCAGGTCGGGGAGATTAGTCGCCCCAAGAAGAAGCGATTTGTTGCTGGGCAACTAAACTCCCGAAATAGCAGCTTGTGTCTATTCCCTTAGGCTAAGGCCACACTAGGCGATAGCGCCGCGATTTTGACTTTTAAGCCGCAATCGCTGGGGAAACTTTTGCGCTGGCGACTTTTCGCCTAGCGAGGCAATTTCGAGCGACAGTAGAAAAAAGATCGCCGCGTGTGTTTTTACGCTGGCGATTTTTCGCGATTCCCCATAGACGCCAGCGCAAAAGTTTCCCCAGCGATTGCGGCTTAAAAGTCGCGGCGAAAAAGTCGCCGCGAGTCAAATCGCGGCGCTATCGCCTAGTGTGGCCTTAGCCTTAGAGTAATTTGTAAATGTTATTGCTCTTAAAAGCAGGGTCTGCTTTCCTGACTCTTAAAATAACGAGCAGAAGTCAGTTCTGTTGATCGTCCAGCTTCTGCTATATTGTTTCAGGAGTGCAGTAGTGCGGAGAACATAAGCAGCCAGGCAGATTTTGCTTTCGGTAGCAATTACATTTACATATAACTTTAAAACCACTGAAGTTTTTAAATGAATTTTGATTAATTTAAAATGTAAAAAGGGATGGTTTAGTCATTTAATAATTATAAAATCATGCAATAAAAAGACAGATGCCTTTCCTGACTTCCGACGCAGTTGTGACCTGCTTAAACGATGGCATGGTGAAGTTCACGGATGGAAATTCAGTAATCCCAGCCTGTCACAAGGAAAAGCAAACACTTCTATCTGGGAAATCGACTTCCCTGGAGCTATTGATTGCCGGCCCACGTCTTTTGTTGATCATATTGATCTCACGCAGGAACTGTTCAGTGGCCACGGTGCAGTTTCTCCAGCACCTCCTAGGTCCATTAAGGGTAAGGATTCGGGGAGATTAGTTGCCCGGCAACAAATTGCCTCTTCTTCGGGGCGACACTCTCCCCGAACTGCCTTTCCCTACCTTCACGCCACCTACTATAATGAAAACTCACCAGCGTGATGACACTTGCAGCGCTTCGTTTTCAGAAGTCACCCGAAGTTGCTTCACGAGGAAACTTCGGGCGACTCCAGAAAATGAAGCTGCCGGCTATAATGAAAAATCCAGCAATAGAGAAAGCCGATACCTCCTTATGCATCAAACGGGGTGATCCCAAGCTTTGATCTTGTGAACAGTGTTGAGAGCACCATGGAATAAATGTTTCGGGACCGCATGGCCCTTCATCAGTTAAGAAGGGCCATGTGGTCCCGAAACGTTTGATCTTGTGAACAGTGTTGAGTGTCGTCCCGAAGTCGATGGGGCGACTAATCTCCCCGAATCTGCCTGTGTGTCCTTACCCTAAGACTGTAGTACAGAGGGCAGGTCTCCGGAAATATTTGCATTAGTTCTAATCTCGGCAAGTCTCTTTGTACTAGTGATGGCTCATTTGCGGCAATTACTGTGCTATAGCTCCCTGCTATTTGTACGTTGTTATGGAACTGCCTTGGCTATATGATGTGTGCTCAGGTCTGCAACCTATTGTGTATGTTGTATGGATAGATGGATATGCACAGCACAAACACATACTCATTTGTTTATGCCTAACTGTAGTATAGATAATATATATATAGTGAATAAAGTACCCCCTATAATATAAGGATATTATAAGTTACCAAGGAGTTCCATGGCCATATATAGAATCCTTCTGCCCGGCCGAACCGAATGAGAATCCTAATTTGCATATGCAAAGTCGAGGCAGGGAGGGAAATCGCGTGACTTTTTGTCACAAAACAAGGAAGTAAATAATGCTTTCCCTTCCCACCCCTAATTTGCATATGCAAGTTAGGATTCAGTTCGGTATTCGGCCAAATCTTTCACAAAGGATTTGGGGGTTCGGCCGAATCCAAAATAGTGGATTCAGTGCACCCTTATTTATTATACTACACAAGTTTCATTGAGTCTTGAGACAGAAATGACATCACTAAATTCTGGTTATAATCGATGACATATAGAAGGATATAATTTTCAGGTTATTTATGGCTATGGCTACATGGTGTAATATATATAAATATATATATATATATATATATATATATATATATATATATATATATATATATAATAAGGTAATGGTATGTCTAAGGGTAAGAATTTCATAAAAATGTATAGAATGCCATAACTCACTTCAGTAGTCCTAAGGTACTCTTGCTTTCCCTCTTTCAGCTGGTGATTGTGTAATTATATCTCAAAGTCACAGACTCATGTTGGTGTTGCTTGGGCGGCTTTGGACGGGTGGCAGGTCCAGCTTTTGGTATTTCCAGACCTCCCACCCTGTGAATTACATTATCATAAGCCCTTCCTATTACTAGCCATATATACTAAAAGCTCTGGTCTTTTGGCAAGGTCACTAAATGAGCAGATCTTTTCCCAAGGTGCCTAAAGGTGCAGCATCTCTATTTTAGGAATGATCCAGGCCTCCAAAGTCTTCAATGGAGTTTCCCATCTTGGATTCTGTTGGAAGTGTCTGCGAAACACACATGTTCAGTGTGCTTTATGAAGCTAAGCTTAGGGGTCTTCACAAATCATCAACCACAAAATGAGGTTTAACTGTCATAAGCTGATGCTACAGGGCTGACCATTAAATTCTGATGCTAATTGTGCTTCTGAGCGGCCATGTTTCAATAGCCTGAATTATTTACTAATCCGCCTTATATTTTATATATATATATATATATGTAGAATTCAACCCGTAACATAAAAAGCCCTACCCTACGTAGACCCCCTCCCTCCTCACCCCCAGCCTACCTGGTACCCGGGGCAAATGCCCCTAACTTTTTACTTACCCCTCGGTGCAGATTCTGTTCACCGCCGCCATCTTCTTTTCTTCGTTAAACTTCAGAAGCAGACCGTTGTTTTCGGCGCATGTGCAGTTACATAGTTAAATTGGGTTGAAAAAAGACAAACTGCATCAAGTTCAACCCCTCCAAATGAAACCCAGCATCCATACACACACACCCCTCCCTACTCTCAGATAAATTATATATACCCATACCTACACTAACTACAGTAATATTCCGGTCCCGAACAATTGCGTATGCACCCGAAAGTCACGAAAAATGTCACGAAAATTTCTGCAAATTGTTGTGTCTTTCACCGCATGTGCAGTTGTTCAGGACCGGAATATTATTCCAACTGCACATGCGCAGAAAATGATGTTCTGCTTCTGAAGTTTCACGAAGAAAAGAAGATGACTGCCGTGAACTCCAGGACAGAATCTGGCGGGGGTAAGTAAAAAGTTAGGGGCATTTGCCCCGGGTACCAGGTAGGCTGGGGGTAAGGAGGGAGGGGGGTCTACGTAGGGTAGGGTATGTTACGGGTTGAAATCTCCTTTAACAGCCAAGGTATTGGCATGATTATTTCCCAACACCTTTGCCTCCCGCTTTGAAAGGAACGACTAACAAACAGTAGGTAAATGTTGGGGAGAGTCATATTTAGCTTCATGCTTTAGTTGGGCACGTGCCTAAGCTTAGTACCTGCATTTGTGTAGCCCAGTGATCCCCAACCAGTAGCTCTAGAGCAACATGTTGCTCACCAACCCCTTGGATGTTGCTCTCAGGGTCCTCAAAGCAGGTGCTTATTTTTTAATTCTAGGCTTGTTTTAATTGCATAAAAACTAAGTATAGTGCCTATATCTTTTATTATACATAAATGCTTCTCTTTTCTGTTTGAATTTCATGGCATGTTCAACATGGACTGTAAGCTTTCTGTTAACTTAAATTGGTGCTGTATACAGATAATAGCATTCTACTGTACAACACACATCTGTATAGAGTCACACAACACAGGCAAGTGTGAGAGGGAGAAACAATACTCTGGTACATACAGGAAAGTAATGGATGGATGAGGCAAGTCCCATGCAGCTGATAAAAATAATGGAAGTTTGCACGCTCTTTACATGATAAAAAGGCAGATGAGAGGGACAGGAGCGCCTGGTCTCTCCCATTGCTCTACTCCACGCCTGGCCCACTTGCCCCTTGCTGGAAAGATTGATGGCTCTGAGGGTGACCTTGACTGGGAGCAGGAGCCAGTGATGTATGTACCAGGCTCTCTGTGCTAAATGGGCCCAGATTTGTAGTGCTAATATTCATGGGGACACAGGCCCAAACTCACCGCAGCTATAAATCAGCGGCCACTTTAGGTGTCACTGCTGGTTTATATTCGGCTACTGTCGAAAAAAATCACTCCAGGTTCAAACCTCCGGCATCATCTGTTCATCTGGAAGAGTTTGGTGTTACGTGGGCTTTTTTCATGATAGAGACTGGCAAATTAACAACGTTAACTCCTTCCCTGTCTAAGGAACCACACTTCTATGGTAACCAGGGGGGAATATGTCTGTTTTCTGCATAGTTCCATGTAAGAGTTAAAGGAGTTACTTCAAAAGGTTCAATACTCTAGATTAGGGATGCACCGAATTCACTGATTCAGGCCTTTTTCTGCAGGAGCTGTTCCGCCTGGCCGAACTGAATCTGAATCCTAATTTGCATATTCTAATCAGGTGCGGGGAGTGAAATTGCGTGAATTTTTGTCACAAAACAAGGAAGTAAAAAATGTATTCCCCTTCCCACCCCTAATTTGCATATGCAAATTGGGATTCGGATTTGGTTAACTGTTTTCTTTCGCAAAGGATTTGAGGGTCCGGCCGAATTCAAAATAGTGGATTCGGTGCATCCCTACTCTTGATAGAACTTTTTTCAACTTTATCTGCCATAACTTTCACTCCCAAGAACATGCAAGTGTTGTGTTGAGTGTATAGGACACATATATATTATATACTCTATACAAGTCATTGTGTGTGTGTTCATAGAACGGTCGGTATATTTATAGTACATCTGCTCTACCTTATCTAATGTTGCCACCCAGCCAGTATTTTACCTGCCAGGTCAGTAAAAATGAGGCTTGAGCCCTGCAGCGGGTCTGGTACCCGCAGGTTACCTGCAAAACCCTGCGGGTTGCGGGTAGAAGTTCCGGGAGCGGGTATAGACGCCAATCGGCGGTTCTGCAGGGTTGCAGGTCGGGCCGCAGGTCTTCTCAATAGCGATATCTACTCCTTTTTTCTGATCATGTCTACTTCCGATGATGTCACTTCCGCTTTACAATGACAGCACTTCCTCATGGTCAATGGCTTGCAGGTCCGGGTTACAGATAAAGTACTTACGGGTCGGGTAGCGGGTCCAAGCGGGTAAGAATGCTGGTCCGGGTTGCGGATGCAGGTTGCAGGCATGGGTCGGGTACGGGTTCCAAAAAAATGGACCCGCGTGATGCCATTATTAAGGAATAAAAATATCGGAAGGCTTTTCAGCTAGTCCATATCACATTTCAGCACTTACAGCCATGTTTTGGGAGGGAGCACAGGTTGGAGAGCCCTGACCTGGTGTTAAGTGGAGTCCCCTAGCTAAAGAGTTATGTAGTACTCTTTGGACGGGCCCTACTGTAGAAACACATGCAAAATATTTTTTATAGTTTGATTAAGAGAGGTTTGTTGGAATGGACTTTGTTGACTTTGCATTTAAATGACAAAAGAGTCCAAAATGCTTAATATTTATCTTTGACATGTGGATGTTGGGTGGACTGTCCTGGCCATTATCTGTGTAACATGAATATAGGACCCACATGTATTGGTCGTTGCAGGAGGAAAATGAAAGGCGCTGTACCTTCTCTTTGCTTTCTGCAGCTCCAGTTATTTACCATTAAAGAACAAAACACAAAATAAAAACCATTGAAACCTTGGGTTTGGGGGTCCCTAATTGATTTGTAAGTGAGGCCAAGTAATTTCTGGTGATGTCCTTTGTCCACAGGGATCTCTGGTGAGAAAGTGGAGATTGATCCAGTGACCAATCAGAAGACCAGCACCAAGTTTTGGATCAAACAGAAGCCAATCTCCATTGATTCAGATCTGCTCTGCGCATGTGATCTGGCAGAGGAGAAAAGTCCAAGTAAGTGACTGGTATAGTGTATAAAGATGTATGTTGTGTTTTTTATCTTGCTCTACTGCCATCTTCGTCTTTCTACTGCAGTGGGACCCTGGGCACTTACCCCTTTTGATACCCCCTGTAATGACAGCTTTGTGCGTAACTCCTCCTGTTTAGCCATTTTACACCAGTCTAGGATATATTGTTTACAGGAAGGATTAGTTTTAATTAAAAGGTAATGAAGGTAATGAATTCTGCACCTCTGAATTATGGGAATGTTTTTGGTTATTAATATGCAATCTTCCTGCAAAAAAAAAAAAACAAAAAACTAATTATAAGCTGCAGCAATGCCCCCACGTGGGTAATGCCCCTCTGCACGTAGTAGATTTATAATTAGGTATTGCTGAGTTAGGGATCTGTTAGGGATTCTTACAAGCTTTAAAGGTGTTTCACTATATAAATGTAGGCATCTTGCCATCATCATTTCAATAGTTGGGAGAAACACGGTGCTCTAGAATAAATTGTAAATGACTCACCAAATAGTGAATGTGGTCCGGGTGCACCAGCCCCAGACCCCCAGCTTTAGGGAGCAATACGGCAAAGGACATGTAGAAGAAGCAGGGCGGACCAGCACTCAAACAGATCCACAGGACCAGAGAAAATTAGTTAAAAAATAATTTTATTTTTACAAAGTTAAAAATGTATATTTGCATCTCCATCTGCCCTATGCGTTCCGCACCCACTTAGGGCACTTAGTCATGGGCTCTTGAGCTAAGTGCCCTAAGTGGATACGAAACGTGTAGGGTGGATGGAGATGCAAATATACATTTTTAACTTTGTATGAATGAAATTATTTTTTAACTAATTTTCTCTGGTCCTGTGGATCCGTTTGAGTGCCGGTTGACCCTGGTTCTTCTACACATCCTTTGTCTTGCCATCATCAGCCAAGGTACTGTGGGATCCCAGCCAGTGGATTACAATTTCATCCATCACTTCTCTCATGACAGTAGACGTATTCATTATCCTGTGATCTGCTGGCCACATTATTCTCCAACCCCGGCTGTGCCTTTTAATATCCGAGCCTGCCGACATATTCCTTCCTTCCTGAAGGCGTCTTAAAGGAATATTGATGCTGAAAACAAGTTGTTTTGGCAGGAAAATCACACTTTTATAATTTACAGTAAATGTTTATAGTACACTATATTCCTTGAATTGTACTCTGACCTTTCCAGCAGGCTGGCAGCTTGTGTGTCTCATTGAGGATTCAGTCTGTGATTGCAGTTCACTGCTTAAAGGGCAACTGTCAGTCCCAGAGAAAAACCAAGCTCGGCCTGCAGTGATTCTTCTGTAGTTACATGTGAGGAGTATGTAGGTGCATTACAAGGCCACCCCATCCTTTTTAAATTTCCCCTTTTGGTTCTTCTTCTTATTGGTTTAAAGGGGTGGTTTACCTTTAATTTAACTTTTAGTTACTGTTGTAGAATAGCTAATTCTAAGAAACTTTTCAATTGGTCTCCATTATTTATTTTTTATAGTTTTTTAATTATTTGCCTTCTTCTGACTCTTTCCAGCTTTCTACTTCCAACCTCTTCCTTTTTTATGCGGTTCTTTGCCACACTCCAGTCTTGTTTTACATTGTAGTATCCTTCATATAGATCTTTTCCCTCTCATCATTTGTTTTACATTTGAGACAATTTCAGTATTTTGGTTGGTGTTTATGATTTTATCCGGCATCTGAAATGTATTGAAAGCGCTCCAGTGCAATTCTCTCCCTGAATCAGTGGTACAGGCTGATACATTAGATAGCTTTAAGAAGGGGTTGGATGGTGTTTAGCAAGTGAGGGAATACAGGGTTATGGGAGATAGCTAATAGTACAAGTTGATCCAGGGACTCGTCTCATTGCATCTTGGAGTCAGGAAGGAATTTTTCCCCCTCTGATGCAAATTGGAGAGGCTTCTGGATCAACGTGCAGTTAGACAGGTTATATATTGACTTAAAAGGTTGAACTTGATGGACTTGTGTCTTTTTTTTCAACCCAACTTACTATGTTTACTTGTCCAGTACACTTGGCCTCATTGTTTACAGTCTGTATATCACATAGGAACGACATGTAGGTGACTCCAACAGCTATCAAGTATCTCTTACCACTTGTCCAATCATAGTAGTCAAATATCCAAGCATGCCAGCTGACTGATCAACCATTCACAATTCATGTTTTCTAGAAATACTTCCTCTCTTTCCAGTTGCTCTGGGAAAGGCATACTTCCACAAGAGGTGCAGCATTCAAATGTAATCTTTTTTAAATCAAATATTTTACATGTTTTTTTAATGAGAGTCTGTAGGTAGACCCCTTGAGCTAGGGTCCTGTATTGTAGAAGCCCACACCGATGTTGGCTATTGTGAAAATATTAGGAGTCTAATATTAGGGTTAGGAATCTAATTATAGCAATCCATGTTGACTTGAGATGAACATATTTACTGTATAGACAAAGTGCACTAGTGCTACACTGGGTAGTTCTGTTAGATAAAAATATAGTAAACATATAAATATGTCCATAAACTGCACAGAATCTCAGCCCAGGTGCATTTATTTCTCTGCTACAGAGCTGTGCATGTGAGTGCCGGGTTCCTTGGGTGGCCATGAGGGTGGATATAGTAGAATGCTGGCAAGACATATTATGAGTTTTTGGTTAAAGGGTTTGGTTCAACTTTGAGTTAACTTTTATTATGTTATACAATGGCTAATTCTAAGCAACCTTTCAACTGGTCTTCATATTCTCTTATAGTTTTTGAATCTTCTTTTGACACTTTCCAGCTTTAAAATGGGGGTCACTGACCCAATCTAAAAAATCAAATGCTCTGTAAAGCTACAAATGTATTGTTATTGCTAATTTTTATTACTCATCTTTCTATTCAGACCCTCTCCTATTCATATTCTAGTCTCTTATTCAGATCAGTGCATGGTTGTTAGGGTAATTTGGACCCTAGCAAGCAGACTGCTGAAATTGCAAACTGGAGAGCTGCTGAATGAAAAAGCTAAATAATTCAGAAACCACAAATAATAAAAAATGAAAACCAATTGCAAATTGTCTCAGAATATCAATCTTTACATCATACAAAAAGTTACTTTAAAAGTGAACAACCTTTTGGCTATAAAAACGACTTCAGCATCACAATTCAGAAGTGCAACTGCGTTAGAGATTTTTCTGTTTTCGCTGTCTTTTTTTCTAATGGGGGTGATGGAGAAATATTTCCCTCACCGGTTTCAACATTCTCCATTTCTCCCAAGTTTTAGCACGATTCTTATCGGCCGTTGATGTATGTCTCACTGCAAGGCTTACATCAAAAAAAATGATTCCTGGGGTCCTCCTTGAATGAATTAGAAGGGAGAAGGAGAGGATGAGAAAGAGATAAGAGCTCAGACTTGTGCAATATATCCTCTTTTCCATGTTTTATCTCTGGTAACACAAGCTCAACGTATCTAGCTCGGTATGATATTATAAATTGTACTTATGCACGCATCCAAATGCAAGCAGCATGCAGGGTCAGCTGGATGACGGTTACAATGAAGATGTCAGCCCCATAAGAAATAGGCCCCATGAGCTGGTACTATTGCTGGGCTAATTATATGGGCGCTTTTGTGCATTCAGCTTCTCCTACAAGGTCATTTCCCAACTATTAGGCTATGGGCACACAGGCTGTTGGCAGTGGTTGTTATCGGCCTGTGTATTTTTGCAGGCTGAGAGAGAAGTAGATCTGCTCAGTGCTCCTGTTCCATTGATTTGAATCCAATCAGCCTGTGTGCGGTCACACACAGTAAAGCTGAGGGCTGCCCGGAGATGCCCCATTTCACACATATGGGCAGACAGCCTTTGTGTAACCGCACACAGGCTGATCGAATTTAAATCAATGGAGCAGCGCTGCTTCTCTTACCTTGCAAAAATACGCAGGCTTAGTGGAGGCAGGTTTCTTGTGCCAAGTACCTTAAATTGTAATACAGTGGGTTGTGTTGACAACAGTGTATAGTCTGGAGTCCAGAGCCCTTCTCTTCTGCCTCTCAAACCCTACATTTAAAATACTAGCTAGTTGCAGGGATGATTCTAAAGCCAGATTTTTATTGTTCTAGAGCAGGGATCCCCAACCTTTTGAACCCGTGAGCAACATTCAGAAGTTAAAGGAGTTGGGCAGCATCACAAGCATGAAAAATGTTCTTGGGGTGCCAAATAAGGGCTGTGATTGGCCATCTGGTAGCCCCTATGTTGATTGTCAACCTACATTGAAGCTCTGTTTGGCAGTACACCTAATTTTTATGAAACCAAAACTTGCCTCCAAGCCAGGAATTCAAAATTAAGCATCTGCTTTGAGGCCACTGGGAGAAACATCCAAGGGGTTGGAGAGCAACATGTTGCTCACGAGCTACTGGTTGGGGACCACTGTTCTAGAACTTAACAAGGCCTCCCCCTATCTGGTTGCCAGGGGTTGTGACTAGACCAATTAAACAATGTCACAATCTAGCCCTGTTTCTTAACCTTAGCTTCCCAGATGTTACTGGACTACAAATCCCAGCATGCTTTTAGCATCATTATACAGTAATGCTTTCTGGAATTTGTAGTCCCGCGGCATCTGGGAAGCCGAGGTTATGATTATAGCATTCTAAGTGTCACTTATAAGGTGTGCAATAAAAGTATCGCACTATCTATGTATCAATAATAGTTCTTGTACGAATAGTCCCACAAGGCAAACTAAAACCTGATTCAATTATACAGTCAATTTTTCCTCCACCCTATATAAAGATGTGTCCATGTCGGGGAACCAGTTGTTCGTGCTTCCATGATAGGCAGTGGAAAGAAGTGGATTGCACAAGCAAGCGGTGTAATAGAGATGATATGCAGAGAGCAGCCACTTGCCGCATATGACAATAATGTGATTGTATCGGGCTGCCGACCTAAGGATGACGACTATTGCAACATTAGCCTCCTAAACTCGCACTGTTATGCGCCCTGTGAGTTTCTCTCTCTTGAGTAAATCAATCAGCATCTGCGGTGATTCCCTCCGCGCCTCTGACAGGCCAGGCTATCTGCCTTGGAAATAGAGTGAAATTGAAAGCACTACATAATGACTTTATATCCCTCCAAAGATGGCTTTTATCTGACTCGCCGGCCGCTAGCCCCTTCAGAGAATGTTAGAACCATCGCAGTCAATGCCTAGGCTAATTCTGCCCCAGTTCCCAATCACAACTTTTGTGGTGTTTTATTTTCCAATTTGTATAATATATCTCTTTCTCCATCTCTGTGCTTCTGAATGCCACAGAGACGTCACCATGCAGCGGTCAGATCTTGGTGTGGGTGCCGGCTTGATTGTGCCGTAGCCTTGATAGTTATTTTCATAAGCAACTAGTACACAACTGGCTCTCGCACACCCTTGCCTCCTTTAAAAAGAGATGTCTGGTACACAGTGGTTGAGGTTCGGCAACCTCAATTCACATCTAGTAGAAAAGAAATCCAGTTTGTGGGAATGTTGCACTTCCATATTAAACGTGCACTTTGCTTGCAGCAATTCTGTGTGTCATTGGATTTCTTTTCTACTGTTTTCATAAGCAATCAATTTTTTACTCAATGGTCTATGCACCATTTTGGACCATAACAACTGGAACAGTATCGCTTTGGAGGTGCAATCCTGCAGCACCAGCATATAGCTTTGGCTTCTCATTACAGACCCATGAGCTGTTCCAACAAGAGGAATGGGTTTAGGGAGCAGTTCTGCCATGAATCAATCGAATTCCATTTTGCTCAGTGGCTACAAGTCGCATGTTACTATCGAGCCAACAGATCTCTTCATGCAGAAAGACAGTCTCACTCCTCAGGAACCTGGAATAGCATTTAGCACCAATATGCCGATTACTCATTTACCCCATTACCTGCGGTTGAAAATGAAAGCGGATACGAAAGGGAAGTCATGGCTGTACAACTTTAAGTGGAGGTGTTGATTGTATCTCCTCTGAAAGGTGCTAGAAGCCTAAGGTGGTTTGTATGAGACATGCATGGATCCATGTGATAGTAATAAGTGTTAATCATACGTTTGTATTAGCAGTTATGAGGAGCAACACTTGGCAAAGCAATGGGATACCTAAAATAGCATTGATTTGCTTACAACTGTGCACTTGGCCTCTTTCTAAAGACCTTGGCAGTCTCATGGCTGAGGCAGTAGCTTTCAGTTTGGCATTACTGTGGTCTTGAGTTCAACAAACATCACCCTGACCATTATGTGCCATTTTGGGGGAAGGGTTTTGATTTTCACAGTTGCCTCCTTACCCCATGCAATGTGCAAGGAAGTGGCAGGTGCGGAGTGGAGGACCATCATCCCGTCACACCTCTGCATATAGTAGTTCCGCACTGCTGGCCTGAAGGCTTTGGCAAGAAGATTGATGAAGACGATGGATTCTGGGCCTCCTGTCTCTGCCTCTTTGTACTAAGAGGAAAGGCATAGCAGGGAGAAGATCAGCAGCAGCAGCCCATGTCTGCGCCCCTCCTCTTTTTCTTTTATCCTGTAACCTCTGACCCTGGCCTTCTGTCGGCAGCTGTCACTAGAACTGACAGTTTGATTGATGTCCCTCACCAAAGAAAGCGAGTCTGCTCAGCTCTCTAAACAAACACACACATGGAAACACACACAATAGCAGGTTACACACTTAGACACAGCCTAGTAAGGCTTACACACATAAACACAGAGCAAAGCAGGTCAATTACACGGCAGGACCATGAGAACTGCCTGAATGGTCAACCGCATGTTTTGTTGGACATAAATAAGTCACACTGCTCATGTAGTTGCAGGCAGTTGATTGTCGTAGCTACTACTTTAGTTGAGGTTCTTTATCCTTCCAAGAACAGTTGGAGGTTTACATTTGTACATGGGATTATTTGTCCTTTACTTCTTGACGCTTCTACCCCTTTATTTCATTCACTGCACCTTCCTCATTTGTTTTCTTCTATCTCTTTTGTTTGGCCTTCATTTTTTTTGCCTTATGAAGCATCCTAGCCCACCCACCCTTCCATTTCTCACATTCCAGTCTAACAACCCCCTTCATTCCTCTCATTACTCCTTCATTCCTTTCTTCCCAAATATTCCCCTTTCTCCCTCCGTTATCGCATCATTTCCCATTACTCATGTGCCCCTTGTATGTTCTGACCCATGGTCCTTGTTCTTTGCTTTCATCTCCCTCCTTTTCTGCTTCGTAAGACTTCGTTTTCGCTCGGTGCTCCCTGGCATGGGAAGGGTTACCTGGAGAGCGGATAAAGACTAGCAGCTTTTGAGTTGTTCATGTGTAAAACCTGCTGTTCTGTTGTCTCACCAAGGAACAGAGAACCAGAGGTAATTTCTTTTTAATTAGCTTGTATGCAAAAGGTCGGAGGATTCCCCAGCATGTCCTTGTCACTGGGACGAAACACGAAAAGGCACTCGTTGTCACACCCATTTGCACCCTTTCCTGTTCCCTGGGACCCTTAGCGCACGATGCACCGGTGTAAACATTAGAGGTGCCCTTTAGCAAACTCACATGCATCATGTTGTATTAATCAGCCCGGCATTTATATGGCGCACAAAGAAATATGCTGCATTAATATTTATACCGGCAGAGTAACTTTTCTCTCTTTCATGTCTGGCACAGGGACTGGCTATGCTTTTAATCCTTCATGCGCATTTTGATCCATGGCCTCCCCTTCTGTTCCTGAAAATTATAGCTTTTACACCAACATAGGATACTGTCATGGGGAAAAAAATATTTTTCAACACCTAATAGCACTGCTCCAGCAGTGAAATACGTTTCTCAAAAGAGCAAACAGATTTTTTTTCATATTGAGTTTTGAAATCTGACATGGGGCTAGACATATTGTCAGTTTCCCAGCTGCCCCCAGTCATGTGACTTGTGCTCTGAGAAACTTAAAGGGCATGTAAAGGCAAAAAAATAAAATCCCACTTTTACTTTCTTTGATGAAAAAGAAACCTATCTCCAATATACTTTAATTAAAAAATGTGTACCATTTTTTATAAGAAACCTGACTGTGTGCAGTGAAATTTTCCCTTCATTTACTGCTGTGGATAGGAATTGTCAGACGGCCCCTAACTAACTGATCCGCAGGTAAACAATCATACTTTTGAACAGCAGGGGGAGCCCCCACCTTACTTCCCAGCCATGCAGAACTCAAGCAGCTTTGTTTGTTCCCCTGTAAAGCAGTAGGCGACTGTGTAGAGATTTGTATTGGATTTTATTTTTGCCTTTACTGTTTCCAACTCCAGCTGCAGGGACAAAGATCATGGAGCCAGATTTAAACAGATAAACTGGGATTCTATTTGGAGGATTATTTTGCTGCAGCCACTGGTTCTGCAGAGTTGGAGAAAGTTTGTATTAAACAATAAAAAATCTATAAAATACACATTAAATTAGATGACAACACAGGACCCAGTGCAGTCTGCATATTCTGATTATTAATCATTGAGTAGGAGAAACAACAGCCTGTGAGAAAGCAGTTCCATTCTAAAGTGCTGGCTCTTTCTGAAAGCACATGACCAGATAAAATTACCTGATATGCACCTACACACCAATATTACAAATGATATTGTTCAGGAATGTAATTAAGGAATAAAAACTACATCATAAAATTCATGACAGAGTCCCTTTAATGTTCCCCTGGTGACTTTGCTCTGTGCCCACCTACTGCTCTGCTACCCTTTGGTTTTAATTAGGGATTACTCGAGAACTTGGGGTGGCATCCACACAGACATGGGGCTCATGCATTGCCATGAAATGCAAACAAAGTTACATGTTGAGTGTGTTGAGTAGCATCTAAACCCAATGGAACCCAGTACATAAAAGCTGGGATGGATGGACAGTGGCAATTTTGGGAGCCCTGTCTGCAGATCATTGGATAGGCAGGTATATCCCAGCAATTACATTTGGATCCCGCAAGGTTTATCTTGCACCTACATTTTCTGCAATACTGTAAGGAATAATGGTGGAAGCTGAGCTTTGTTCAACTTGGGGGTAAGGAAGCAGTAGCGAAGGGGTTAAAAAGTGCCCATTAAAGGTTTGCCTCAAAATTAACTTTTAGTTTGATGTAGAGGGTGATATTTTAAGACAATTCACAATTCTTTTTCATGTTTTATTATTTGTGTTTTTTGAGTTATTTAGCTTTTTATTCAGCAGCTCCCCAGTTTGCAATTTGGTGGCTAGGGTCCAAATTACCCTAGCAACCATGTACATATTTCAGTAAGAGACTGGAATATGAATAGGAGAGGCCTGAATAGAAAGATGAGTAATAAAAAGTGGCAATAACAATACATTTGTAGCCTTACAGAGCATTTCTTTTTTACATGGGGTCAATGACCCCCATTTTAAAGCTAGGATGAGTAAAAAAAGAAGGCAAATAAATAAAAAATTAGAATAAATGAAGACCAATTGAAAAGTTGCTTAAAATGAGGTATTCTTAACATACTAAAACTTAACTTAAAGGTGAACCACCACTTTAATGACTGCCATAATTTCCTTTTCCTACTTTCTCACTGTTTATCTTTGCCTGTCTTCCTTTTTCCCTTTTCATTAATCCACTTTTAGGCGTCCTTTTGCTGGTGCCTTCTCCTGTGTGCCACCTTCTTCCTCTGCTCCTGTGTGCTACCTTCTTTCTCTGCTCCTGTGTGCCACCTTCTGCTCCTGTGTGCCACCTTCTGCTCCTGTGTGCCACCTTCTGCTCCTGTGTGCCACCTTCTTCTCCTGTGTGCCACCTTCTTCTCCTGTGTGCCACCTTCTTCTCCTGTGTGCCACCTTTTTCCTCTGCTCCTGTGTGCCACCTTCTTCTCCTGTGTGCCACCTTCTTCTCCTGTGTGCCACCTTTTTCCTATGCTCTTGTGTGCCACCTTCTTCCTCTGCTCCTGTGTGACACCTTTTTCTCCTGTGTGCCACCTTTTTCCTCTTCTTCTGTGTGCCACCTTCTTCTGTGTGCCACCTTTTCTCTGCTCCTTTGTGCCACCTTCTTTTACTGTGTGCAACCTTCTTCCTCTGCTCCTGTGTGCCCTCCCACCATCCTTTTTTGCTCTCTATCACTTCCCTTTACCTTCATCTTCTTTCTTATATTAAACTGTGAATGAAAACATGAGGCATTATGGGAGTGCCCAACAGCTTGTATTTATTAAAATAACAGATAGGTCAGCAGTGTCTAGTGCCTTATTGGGACTCCAGCTGCTTGCCTTTCTGATACAGATAGCAACGTTATAACTCACACCTATTGTGGGGGGCAAAATAAGTCTACTGTCTTTTTTTTCAGCCTCAACAGCAGTAAATTCTGAATGTTCCACCCAGCCATTGAATGGTTAAATAGATGTTTCCCTTGCCAGAGATGCCAAAACAATGACATCTCCCATGGGCAGCATGATTGTCTCTTAGTGGTGACATTTCCTTTATTTATAGGCGCACTTTAGCTTTTACTTGTTTTCCCATAAAGGCATAACATTACATAGTAGTAAGTTAAGCTGAAAAAAAGACACAGGTCCATCAAGTTCAACAGTTTAAGTCTATATATAACCTGCCTAACTGCTAGTTGATCCAGAGGAAGGCGAAGAACTCCATCTGAAGCCTCTCCTCAGAGGGGGACTCCCAAATGGCAATGGGACCAGTCCCTGGATCAACTTGTACTATGAGCTATCTCCCATAACCCTGTATTCCCTCACTTGCTAAACACCATCCAACCCCTTCTTAAAGCTATATAATGTATCAGCCTGTACAACTGATTCAGGGAGACAATTCCACATCTTCACAGCTCTCACTGTTAAAAAACTTCAGAATATTTAGGCAGAACATCTTTTCTTCTAATCAGAATGGGTGCCCTCTCATTAGAGAGATTATTATATGATCTCCTTATATATTTATACATCGTTATCATATCATCCCTTAAGTGCCTCTTCTCTTCTCCAATTGGCCAGTCTTTCCTCATAGCTAAGATTTTCCAGACCATTTACACAGTTAACGTGATGGAAAGCCCCAGTGCATTTAGTTGATGGAGATCTGTTTTAGGGAAGTGATCGAGCATGGCAGTCAGTAGGGATGGGCGTATTTTTTCGCCTTGTTTTGCCGAAAAAAATACGCCCATAGACTTGTATGTCGTCATGCTTCAAAAAATTTCGCCACACGACAACATTTTTTTGATGCCCATAGACTTTAATGGGCGCCGGCGACATTTCGCCTGCGGGAAATTTTTGGCAAAACGAAACGGGTCAAATTCGCCCATCCCTTTCAGTCAGCAACCCTGGTGATAAGGAGTTTTCATCACACTGAATGAGAGGTTGTAACCACTTTATAAGTAAAAAAAGAAGTTAGTGTCCATTTTCTTGCAATGAGATCTTAAGAAAGCAGAACAGGGCTGCTGGAGTTTTTTTGCATAGACAATAAACCTGAGCAGAGCAGTGTCAGAAGATGCTTCCTGCATCAGTAACTTCCTGTGCTATTGCTGCACAGAATAGAAGGGGGTTGCTCCTGGTACAAATGTATGATCTTAGCAGTAAAAATAACACTAAAGTTGGCCTTAGACGCAAAGTTTAAGTTGTACGAAGCAAAGGTTGATACGATTTTCAGACTCTATGTGGATTGTCCCGACATTTTTCATATCTTGTCGATGGGACAGGTTAGAAGATTTTAATATCGCTGCATGTATTGCCTGTCTAAGGATACCAATGGGATATTGTCACTACTATTTGTTAGACACAACTTTGTACGATTTCTGACAAAAAATGTCCCGAACATCGTGTGATTTGTTCACTTTACTTCTTTATTTTAATCTGATTGGTTAGTTGCAGGTTGGGAGATTCTATGACCAGCTTTATTCATAGTTTTATATACTGAATCATCTGTCTTACAACCATAATAACAATATGACAATATCTTGCTGTGCATAGCCAGTTTGACGTAGGTGGTAAATAGCACAAGTGCAGTTGCACATATAATTCATATTGATCACTTTACCACCACTTCTAAAATAAAAAGCAAAGATCTGATTGGTTGTTATTAGGGATGCACCGAATCCAGGATTCAGTTCAGGATTCAGCATTTTTCAGCAGGATTCGGATTCGGCAGAATCCTTCTGTCTGCCCGGCTGAACTGAATCTGAATCCTAATTTGTATATGCAAATTAGGGGTGGGAGTGAAATTGAATGACTTTGAGTCACAAAACAAGGAAGTAAAAAATTTTTCCCCTTCCCATCCCTTATTTGCATATGCAAATTAGGATTCAGTTCGGTATTTGGGCCAAATCTTTCACAAAATTCGTTCAGCCGAATCCAAAATAGTGGATTGGGTGCATCCATAGTTGTTATGGACAACAGCACATATGTGGAACTGGCTGTCAGGGTCGGACTGGGCTGGCGGGACACCGGAAAGAAACCCGGTGGACCCCGCTGGCACATACCTGCTACCTGCAAAAACTATCTTCAGGTTGCGGCAAAAAAACTGTGCATGCGCAATTGCAAAAAAAAAAAAAAAAAACAACCCCAGTCGCACTCATGCACAATTGCGGTGTGGCACATGTCGGCGGGGCAAGGGGGCCTGTAGACAGCGGCCCTCCAGTCCGACCCTGCTGCCTGTTATTAACTTTGTAGTTTTATTAAGATGAAAACATTGTCATCCGAAATAAAGGTGATAATGATGCACCTCTCCGATCACTCACCCCATTCCCAACATTTCCCCTGGGATTATATACCCACCCAGTGTCGGACTGGCCCGGCAGGACACCAGGAAAAAACCCGGTGGACCCGACCCTTAATGGGCCGGACCAGACCCCTCTCCCGATCTGAATAAAAGGAAAAAAAAAGGTTTTTTTAGGCGCCGCACAGCACCATTCATGCAGACACACCGAGCAGCTCCCTCATGCAGGTGCCCTGAGTGGCGCCTTCACACAGGTGCGCTGAGTGAGCTCGGCGCATCACAGTAGGGGTGCAGAGGGGTCAGACCCTGTACCCACCCCCAGCTGGGATGTCAAAAATAGGTGTGGTATATAGATGTGATGTCCCCAGGCATATCTCATCCACACTGATGACATCATTGAAGTGGCTGTAATATAAGCAGTGAGTGACATCAATCCCTAAACCCCTGAGGCTGTGATTTCTTTTTGGGTGCACCCCATGGGAATAAATTGAGTTTATATACAAGACCGTGAGCAGCGGCGTGGGAAGTACTGTGTAATACTGGTGCATATTAAGTCTCTGAGATACGCAGCTGATTGCACCATGCATCAGGAACACATTATCCCCCTTCAGGCAGCAGCAAATATATGAACCATCCAAACTTTAATTTGGGCAATGATTTAAAGAACCTATATATGTGTCCTCATCTTTAAATCATTAGCTGGATTAATGGGACAAGATTAATGTCCTGTAATGATGCTTAATTACTGTTCTAGGATAAAATGTCCCGGCCTCCGAGGCTGCACAATATAATAACAATACTTTCCCTTATGCACCAACTTGCTGTATGATATGTCACAACAGGATAAAGTATCTCCGATCAATGTGAGGGGGGATAGGCTGTCCTGCTCAGATCCCATGTAGAATCACCCCGAACCTCTTCTTCGGGGCGACTAATCTCCCCGAACTGCCTCCCGATGGCTAGAATGTAAATCACCGGCGGGATGGCACTCGGAGTGCTTCGTTTTCCGAAGTAGTCCCCAAAGTTGCCTCACGAGGAAACTTCGGGCGACTTCGGAAAACGAATTGCTCTTGAGTGCCATCCCGCCGGTGATATACATTCTAGCCGTCGGGAGACAGTTCAGGGAGATTAGTCGCCCGAAGAAGAGGAGATTTATCGCTGGACAACTAAATTTCCCCCGAATCTGAGCTTGTGTCTCTGCCCTTAAGGTCTGACGATCCAAATTACAGAAAGATCCCTTATCTGGAAAACCCCAGGTCCTGAGCATTCTGCATAACAGTTCCCATATCTGTATTTACATAATTTTTCTACTTCTCATACTAACCAGAAACCATTTCATGGAACAATATACAAACGTATTTCTTTTTACAAAGTACAGCTGTTTGTGCGCATGGAGTATTCCGTTGGTGCATAGCCATGATTCTACATATGGCGCCTCTAGTGCCCATATTTTATAACTGTTTGTTTTCGCCACTGAGGCAAGCAGTATGGTAGCTTCTCTTGTCACATAAATATAACCAGAGTGTGTACAGTGCACAAAATCTCAATTTACGTTTGCACGAGAATAAAAGCTTGGGCTATTTCCCTTAAAGACTCTCCTTTCTGTATTATCATTCTGTGGGCACCTGAGAATCCCAGGGTACAAAACATTTGTAGCCTCAATTTGCATTTGTTTTTTAAATGGGGTCAGTGACCCCTATTTGAAAGCTGGAACGAGTCAGAAGAAGAAAGCAAAAAATGAAAAAACTATAAAAAAAATAAAATAATGGAGAGCAATTAGAAAAATTGCTTAGAATTAGCTTTTCTATAACATACTAAATGTTAACTTTTTTTAACCATGCTCATATCTCAATACACTTAATGTACTTTCTACAGAGTTCCGCTGCTTGGCACAGGCTGTGTCTGATGATGAGAACAAGGCCCTATAAGTGGTTTCATCAACTGAGGCTGCTGGGAAATGACGGAAGTTTCGGAGTGCCCGTTCTAAAGACTTATTTTTTTCCTATTTCAGGCCATGCAATGTTCAAAGTGACCTACCTGAGCAACCATGACTACAAACATCTGTACTTTGAGTCGGACGCAGCCACGGTGAATGAGATTGTATTGAAGGTTAGTGGTAATGCCCTGCCGATATACTGCTGCCATATTTATACCCGCGCAGGAGATGCCATATGGCTTGCCTGGGCTCATCTAAGAAGTGTTCATAGAACACAATTTCCCATTCCACAGGCAGCTCTGTTGAAAGAGTAGAGCGGATTGAAGTGATCGTATTGCTTTAAAGGAGAAGGAAACCTACCGAAGCAGTTTATTACCAATAGATTAGCCACAATAGTGCAAGCTATAATACTATATTTATTCTACAGAATGCTTTACCATACCTGTGTTAACAGCTCTAGAATCTCTCTCTGTGTTTGTTTAGGATAACAGCTGCCATATTAGCTTGGTATTACATCATTCCTGCCTAAGTCCCTCCCTGCTCACTCGTAGCTCTGGGCTCAGATTACAGCAGGGAGGGGGGGAGTGAAAAGAGAGGTGGAGAGGGGGAGAGGAGCAAGCTGAGCATGCTCAAGCCCTAGCCCTGGAGGTTTAAGCTGAAAACAGGAAGTCTGATACAGAAGCCCATGTATACACAATAGAAGGAAAGAAATGCTGTGTTTCTTTTGACAGAGGACTCAGAGCAGCATTACTTTGAGGGTTTACTGGTGTATTCATATAGAACTTTCAGATAAAGCTTAATTAATTCTAGCCTTTCCTTCTCCTTTAAGGCTAGAGCCACACTAGGCGATAGCGCCGCGATTTGACTCGCGGCGACTTTTCGCCGCGACTTTTAATCCCCAATCGCTGGGGAAACTTTTGCGCTGGCGTCTATGGGGAATCGCGGCGTAAAAACACACGCGGCGATCTTTTTTCTACTGTCGCTCGAAATTGCCTCGCTAGGCGATTTCGAGCGACAATAGAAAAAAGATTGCCGCGTGTGTTTTTACGCTGCGATTCCCCATAGACGCCAGCGCAAAAGTTTCCCCAGTGAGTGCGGATTAAAAGTCGCGGCGAAAAGTCGCCGCGAGTCAAATCGCGGCGCTATCGCCTAGTGTGGCCTTAGCCTAAGAGCTGTGTTCCTTAGGCCGTATCGCCCATAAATCTGGCCCTGGCTATAATCTCACTCATCATCACACTCAGCGCAGCTCATTTATACACAGAGGTCATTCTTATTAACCTCTTGGGCTGCAGAGACACGGGGAACATGATAATGTGTGATTGCCGCTGCGGAAATGCTCTTATTTGTGATTCACTAAAATTGGCCCTTTATTAACCAATAAAATTGTACGGTTCCTTTTTTTTTTTTTTGTCCTGAGATAACTGGTTTAAAGGCCAAATACACTGTGATTATTCCTTTATAAAGGCATAGCTTATAGGCTGCTCAGAATGTTTCTATTGTCACATTATGGCCCCAGTTAAAGGACCAGTAACATCAAAAAATTTTTTAAAAGAATTCGTTCGAATACAAGAAAAAAAACACCAAGAGAAATAAAATCTTAAAATAGCAAAGCTTTTATTACGAAATAACTTACAGAAATTCTGCTTCCGCTCCTCTACAAAAAAGGCGACACGGCGACCATCTATACTGCGGCGCTCGATTTCTCCTCCCTGGCTATTCTAGTGACAGTGTTTCCTCTGCCCTCATCTCCTTATGCAGCTCTCTGTGCCGATACCTCTTCCTGCGCTGCGATATCAGTCGGCAGCTGCGAGTGTTGCAAAGAAACAGTACTTCTTTGCCAGCCTGGATGAGACCCTATTGGCCCGAGCAGAAGAATTCGCTGCAGTTGACATCGCCGTGTCCCAAGGCAAGAGCCATCCCTTCAAGCCAGATGCCACGTACCATACTATGAACAGCGTGCCATGCTCCTCCAACACCACCGTGCCACTCGGACATCACCAGCACCATTAGGTGCTGGAGCTCGGGGACCTCCTGGAACACGTCACCTCCCCGTCCCTAGCATTGATGGCCAGTACCGGACATGAAGGAGTCAGCGGCGGCGAAGGAGGTGGAGGGGCAGGAGTTGGTGGCGGAGGCTTGATCTCTACCTCGGCAGATCCGCACAGCCACATGCACGGACTCAGCAAAGGCTTCCAACTCGCGCGGGTCAGTCTCTGAGTCGCAGACACCAAGCCTGCCAAAGCCACCTGCCCCCCATTGCAGTGATGCGTGGCGACCATGCTAGGGACAGGGAGGTGACATGTTCCAGGAGGTCCCTGGGCTAAAGCACATGATGTTGGTGATGGTGAGGGCCGAGTGGCACGGTGGTGCTATTCTACTTCAGTTTGCTCCGCAAGATCCGTTCCAGGACTGTACGTAGTAAAGGGAGTCTTGTGTGTCTGCGACTCAGAGACTGACCCGCGCGCGTTGGAAGCCTTCGCTGAGCGATTCAAGCAGCGGAGGAGCAAACTAGGGGTGACAGTCCAGGGTGCTGAAGGACAGAGGTCATGTTCATGGCTGCCTGGTGGGACAGGTGGCTCAGTCCGTGCATGTGGCTGTGCGGATCTGCCGAGGTAGAGATCAAGCCTCCGCCACCAACTCCTGCCCCTCCACCTCCTTCGCCGCCGCTGACTCCTTCATGTCCGGTACTGGCCATCAATGCTAGGGACGGGGAGGTGACATGTTCCAGGAGGTCCCCGGGCTCCAGCACCTAATGGTGCTGGTGATGTCCGAATGGCACGGTGGTGTTGGAGGAGCATGGCACGCTGTTCATAGTATGGTACGTGGCATCTGGCTTGAAGAAATGGCTCTTGCCTTGGGACACGGCGATGTCAACTGCAGCGAATGCTTCTGCTCGGGCCAATAGGGTCTCATCCAGGCTGGCGAAGAAGTCCTGTTTCTTTGCAACACTCGCAGCTGCCGACTGATATCACAGTGCAGGAAGAGGTATCGGCACGAGAGCTGCAAAAGGAGATGGGGGCAGAGGAAACACTGTCACTAGAATAGCCAGGGAGGAGAAATCGAGCGCTGCAGTATAGATGGTCGCCGTGTCGCCTTTTTTGTAGAGGAGTGGAAGCAGAATTTCTGTAAGTTATTTCATAATAAAAGCTTTGCTATTTTAAGATTTTATTTCTCTTGGTGTTTTTTTTCGTTGTATTCTAACGAATTCTTTTAAAAAAAGTTGTGTGATTTCCCTTCCCACCCCCCAATTTGCATATGCAAATTTGTATTTGGGTATGGCCAGGCACAAGGATTCGTGCAAATCCTGCTGAAAAAAGATTCAGTGCATCCCTACTCTGAACTGAGTATTTAAAGGGATACTGTCATGAAAAAACATGTTTTTTTGTTGTTGAAAGCATCAGTTAATAATGCTGCTCCAGCAGAATTCTGCACTGAAATCCATTTCTCAAAAGAGCAAACAGATTTTTTTATATTTAATTTTGAAATCTGGGCATATTGTCAGTTTCCCAGCTGCCCCCAGTCATGTCACTTGTGTTGTGCAAGTCGGAATGATACCACCCCCTCCCATTCCTCCCAGCAGCCTAACAACAGAACAATGGGAAGGTAACCAGATAGCAGCTCCCTAAGCCAATATAACCACTCCCTGGTAGATCTAAGAACAGCACTCACTAGTAAAATCCAGGTCCCACTGCGACACATTCAGTTACATTGAGTAGGAGAAACAACAGCCTGCCAGAAAGCAGTTTCATTCTAAAGTGCTGGCTCTTTCTGAAAGCACATGACCAGGCATAATGACCTCAGATGGCACCTATACACCAATATTACAACAACAAAAAAAATACACTTGTTGGTTCAGGAATGAAATTTTATATTGTAGAGTGAATTATTTGCAGTGTAAACAGTATAATTGAGAAATAAAAACTACATCATAAAAATCATGACAAAATCCCTTTAAATGAAAGATAAAGAACTTTTTTTTTGTACTGTATTTTGTGCTGTTTTATTTTTAGGTACTCGTTTTTATTGCCTTTCTGGCAGTTGTGTCTTGCTTTATGGTAGGTATTCTATAGAGACACAAAGCAGGACCCATCACCTTGTATCTTAAAGGCTTCCACTCTCCTTGAGGATATTTGAAACGAAGGCCACAACTGCCATGTTACCGAAGGTGACATTTAGCCAAACTGATACACATTTTTGGTTATTTTTCACAAAAATATATCTATAAATAAGTGAGGGTATGACAATGGGGTATGGGTGTTCCTTCCATATGTTGCAGGAACAGCTATGGGTTATGTCAGTGGTGTGTGGGTGTGACTATAATACTAATGATACTAAGCCACACATGTGTGTTATATTGTCATAATAATTTGCTTTGTGGGTTAAACCTGCTATAATAATTCTAGTCACACTGCTTGGAGCGACTGCTTCATTCACCTGCCTCCTGCTATGTAAATGATTTTATTAGTTCATCAGGAATTGCTGAGTGTTCCAGAGTTGGCTTGTATAAATCATAAGGTACGTAATGCAAGGTTAGGTTTACTCACACCCATACATAAGATAGCAGCAGGATACTCAGTGCAGTGGGAGCCTCTCTCAGCCGATAAAAAGCAATGTCATAGCACTGACTGGACCTATTTCTGGTTTAAAGGAACAGTGACACCAACATGAAGGTGTTTTAAAGGAATGACAATATAATGTAGTGTTGCCCTGCACTGGTATACGGTAACTGGTGTATTTGCTTCATAAACTCTACTATAGTTTAAATAAACAAACTGCTGTGTAGCCATGGGGGCAGCTATTCAAGCACAGGATACACAGTAGATAACAGATGAGTACTACTATAGTTTATATAAACAAGCTGCTGTGTAGCCATGGGGGCAGCCATTCAAGCACAGGGTACACAGTAGATAACAGATAAGTACTACTATAGTTTATATAAACAAGCTGCTGTGTAGCCATGGGGGCAGCCATTCAAGCACAGGGTACACAGTATCAGGTAGCACATTGCAGACAATGTATTATGCTGTGCTGTGAAGTCACTCCATGTGAGTATTCATTTGCCATAACTTGCAGTGTAGAGAGCAAAGGTAGCATAGCACTGAGGACTTGTTTACCCTTCCCTGGGCTTAGCTGCCTGACCGTTTGAATCGAGCCAAAATGAAATGAATGAATTCTCAGACTGAGATATAACCAAGTCAAATGTGTACCCATCTCATTACCCTGTACCTGCTGGTCCAGGGGGCTCTGAGGAGAAGGTAGTCCCAAGCCATGGACAGTATTACGGACCCCATATAATGTGAGCCAAGCAGGCAGTGTGATAACCGCTCCTCGTGTGTATACAGCAAATGGGATAATTAGCAATAGACCTAATTGAATGGTTAATTGCAGCTTTTAGATTCACTGAGATGATGTTAATAGCCAGCATAAAACTGCCTTCATTATCTGTGCAGCTAAGTACTGCCCTTTCCACTCTGGGTAGAGCAGGCTCACTTTTTTCTTCCTGACTAATGATAAAAGCTGATTTAATCAAACCAACTGTTAACTACAACTCCCAGCAACCCTTAGCAACAACAGGGAGAATCCAGCTGCAGCCAGAGAGAGCGACAGAACGGGCATGTCTCATATTACTGTATGTTAAACGTGTCCTGTATCTCTGGCTCTTCCCTGCAGGTCAATTATATTCTGGAGTCACGGGCCAGCACTGCCCGAGCCGATTACTTTGCCCAGAAACAAAGAAAACTGACCAGGAGAACCAGCTTCAGCTTCCAGAAAGAAAAGAAGACGGGATAGGAGAGAATCTACAATCGTGTGTTTTATCTGCTGGTAACTAGGCCTTGGACTGTGCATTATCCTTCCTTCATGGACACTGACAAAGGATAATTGGGAGGCCCAATTTTGGGCATCCACAAGCATTTTAGCTTTACATTCAGCCCCCTACCCTCAAAATCTCATCCCTAGTTTTTACTGCAGCTTCGGAATGCAAAAAGGACCTTCTGATGACGCCTCCATAGATCACAAGGCCCAGGACGGGGCTCGCTGGAATTAATTCCCCTCCTTCTGACATTAGAGACATTCTCAACCATTGCCAGGGATGTGAAAATGGCGGCCTCCGTGTGAAGCCACTTATGCTTCACAAAAGCTTCGAGGGGGGCCGTCCGCTTGAAACCCCATATGTAAGTGATAACCAATCAGAACAGAGTATTCATGAAATGACATGGTAAAGAGAAGAGATATCTACAATAAAAAAGTGAGAACATTTCTCTGTTTTGAAACTGTTATTAAATGTTATTGTTGCTTTATTATGATCACTAACTGATGAATCCCTTTTCCACTCCTAATACAATGTGGGTTTTTCCTCATACACATCGAAATACACAGTATTTACAACACTGTTCCCATCACCTGGGTGCAGTAGCCTCCCCCTCCCCTCACTAGAGATCTTATTGTAATAGATTACCCAGCATTAGGGCAATAGTACAGGTGTGGGACCTGTTATCCAGAATGCTCGGGACCTGGGGTCTTCCGTAATTTGGATCTTCGTACCTTAAGGCCTATAGAAAATCCTTTAAACATTAAATAAACCCAAATAGGCTGGTTTTGCTTCCAATAAGGATTAATTGTATCTTAGTTTGGATCAAGTAAGTACAAGCTACTGTTTTATCAGCAGCTTTTATTATTAGTACAGGTATAGGATCCCTTATCCGAAAACCCGATATCCAGAAAGCTCCAAATTACGGAATGGATGTCTCCCATAGACTCCATTTTATCCAAATATCCAAATGCACCTATCACAAACATTTCACTTGCAGACTGGGGAGGTGATAATAGGTTTCCAGATAACAGATCCCATACTATTAGCTGTTATCCAGAAAGTTCCCAATTATGGAAAGGCCGTCTTCCAAAGACTCCATTTATCCAAATTTTTAAAATGATTTCCTTTTTCTTTGTAATAATAAAACAATAGCTTGTACTTATTCCCAACTAAGATTTAATTAATCCTTATTGGAAGCAAAACCAGCCTATTGGCTTTATTTAATGTTTAAATTAATTTCTAGTAGACTTAAGGCATGAAGACCCAAAATAAGGAATGATCCATTATCCGGAAAACCCCAGGTCCTGAGCATTCTGCATAACAGGTCCCATACCTGTAGTAGTAGTATTTATTAGTAGTTTTTATTACTAATCTTTCTATTCAGGTCCTCACCTATATATATATTCCAGCATCTTATTCAAATCAATGGATGGTTGCTAGGGCCATTTGGACCCTAGCAACCAAATTCCTGATACGGGTATGGGACTTGTTATGCAGAATGTTTGGAACCTGGGGTTTTCTGGGTAAGGGATATTTTCCATAATATGGATCTTCATACCTTTCCTACTAACATCATATAAACATTAAATAAACACAAATAGTCTGGTTTTGCTTCCAATAAGGATTAATTATATCTTAGTTGGGATCAAGTACAAACTACTGTTTTATTATTACAGAGAAAAAGGAAATCATTTTAAAAATTTGGATAAATGGAGTCTTTGGGAGATGGCCTTTCCATAATTGGGAACTTTCTGGATAACAGCTAATAATATGGATCCGTTATCTGGAAACCTATTATCACCTCCCCAATCTGCAAGTGGAATGTTTGTGATAGGCGCATGCTCTGATCGACGGCTGAAGGGGCAGGCGGTGGTTTGGGGCAGTGAACGAATTCTTAAGAATTCTCTGTACTGCTACAAATGTATTGTTATTGCTACTTTTTATTACTCATCTTTCTATTCAGGCCTCTCCTATTCATATTCCAGTCTCTTATTCAAATCAATGCATGGTTGCTACGGTCATTTGGACCCTAGCAACTAGATTGCTGAAAAATGCAAATTGGAGAGCTGCTGAATAAAAAGGTTAAATAACTCAAAAACCATAAAAAATGAAAACCAATTACAAATTGTCTCATTCTCTACTTTTAGTATGTTATAGAATGGTTAATTCTAAGCAACTTTTCAATTGGTTTTCATTACTTATTTTTAATCGTTTGTTTATTATTTTTATATTATATCAGCTTTCAGGTGGAGGTCACTGAACCCATCTAAGTCTCTAAGTCTACAAATTAGTTATTGCTACTTTGAATTACTCCTCTTTCTATTCAGGTCATCTCCTATTCATATTCCAGTCTCTTATTCAAGTCCATGCATGGTTGCTAGGCTAATTTGGACCTTAGCAACTAGACTGATGAAAAATGCAAATTGGAGAGCTGCTGAGTAAAAAGGTTAAATAACTCAAAAAGGTCAGAGCGAAAGCTGTACACTTTACTGTATTGTGGTACTTTTATGCTAACGCCATAGATTCTATGATCTGTGTCACAAAAAGGGTTAAAGAAAAGAACAATCCCAAAAGATGTCCGACTGGAAAAGCGAAACAATTTCTTTTTATTCAAGTATATTATCGCTGTGTGAGTCCTGCCCCAGCTAAGGTGCAACTAGATGGAGAAAGATCTACATTGCCCAGAATGCTTTGCTACAGCACCAATTCCTCTGGCAGGAGCCGGAATGGAACCAGGAGTTGAAGGTAGGACTATATAGAATAGCGCAACTTATATGTAACTATAATGGAGCAACATGTTCATATTCTCCCCAAATCTTCCCCTAATTAGCCGGCTTTTGCCCCCACAATTAGTTATTGAGGGGTGGAACCAGCAGTGTAACTACTGCCCCCCAAAATAATCCGTGGAGGGGCCCGGCTTGTACTCAACACCCCATCCTCACTTGACCTCCCACCTGCTTTTGAGCCTCACCGTATTCATGTATTTCTCTCCCTCCAGCTTGTGCTGCCCTTCCTCCTGAGTCGGAGTCTCTGCTTCCTCACTAGGTGAAACTAGGGGTTTCTAGCCGAAACTGGCTGCCAAAGTTCCTTACCTTGGCTCCTATGGGAATTGCCTGCACCCTGGTTTCAGGTGATTCTCATTAAAAATAATGCACACATAGGGGCAAATTCCCTAACCGGTGAAAATTCGCCAGCGACGGCTTTGCACATATCACAGCACTTCGCCTGGGTAAATTTGCTAGGACAACAGCAATTTACTGAAGTACTAATTTGCATACGGCGGGAAATTATAAAGTTGGATGGACGTATATGTTGTAGGGAAGCTTAATAAATAAAATCGAGTTGTTATATTGCCCTACACATGAGTCCAGTGTATAGTTTATGTGCCCTATGTTAAAAAAGAGGGCGGAACCTGGTTTCCCCAAAAATTTACGGAACTTTGCAGGCTATCACTCAGAAAAAAGGAAAAACATTTTTTGGGACTAAAAAAAAATTTTGCACTAAAAATTGAGGAAGTCCTATCTACTCTATTGCACTTCGCCTGGAGGTGGAGAAGGCAAGTCTGGCAAATGAGGTAACATTCAGTAAAATCCGCATCTTAGTGAATTTGCAGCGTTACGTCCGTTCGCCAGAGCAAAAATTCGCCCAGTGCGATGCAACGCTAGCATCTATCTCCTTTGCTAGGGACACCGGCGCCCGTTAGGAAATCGGCGAAGTTTCAAAATGACGTCACGCTGGCGAATTTGCTTGTGTTAGTCACTTCACCCTTTAGGCAATCTGTCGATCCATCGTGTGGCGCTCGATTTCTCCTCCCTGCCTTCCTTATAGGATATAGCCAGGGAGGAGAAATCGAGCGCCGCATGATGGATCACCGGATTGCCTTTTCTGAAGCAGAGTTTCGGTAAGTTATTTCTTAATAAATACTTAGCGATTTAAAAGTTTAATATGTCTTTGTGGTTTTTTTTTTTTCTTCTATACTAACAAATTTTTTTTTTGTTACTGATCCTTTAACTGGGTGTGAGCCAGCAGCTTTTATTGCCCAGTGTATGGCCTTTGTTTGCTGCTAAATCTCTCAACCAAACTGTAAAAGCTTATTCTCAGTTACCCCAACACAAATCTTTTTTTTGTTTTTGCTCATGACAAGCACAGTGGAAGTGAAAGGGTTAGCCTCCCCTTTGATACATAAATGGATTCCTCTATGGAGGGTGGAAATAAAACCCCAGACATGAGTTATGCAAAAAAATGAATGGGATTAGGATTGATTTAGTACTTACTGCAAGCTATTGTTTTCATTACGGTAAAAGATTGCTCAACCAACTAATGAGATTTCTGGGAGATTGGGGTCTGGTGGTTGCGAGTCCCAGCAGGTACATTCTGCGCTGCTATGATTGTGATAAAAGGGTGCTCGGAGATGCCACGCGTCTAACACGTTTAGTCTAATATGCTCTGCTTAATGTTTAGTGGAAGCAAAATAGAGAAGGAGGAATATAAAAGTTAGCCAGCTTTAACCAACGTTGTGATGCAAATACTCAACTGTCTGATACGTTACGTTGTTTGGAACTACAAATTCCAGCATCCTTTGGCAGCTAGGATGGTGCCAGTTGTAGTTAAGCCATAGCTGCCACAGTTTAAAGGAATGTGGTTAAAAATGCCATATATTGTATACTGAACTTATTGCATCATCCTCAAGTTTCAGCTTGTCAATAGCAGCAATGATCCGGGACTTCAAAGTTGTCACAGGGGGTCACGATCTTGGAAAGTGTCTGTGACACTCACATGCTCAGTGGGCTCTGAGCAGCTGTTGAGAAGCTAAGCTTAGGGGTCATCGCTAATTATCAAGCAAAAAATGAGGTTGGTCTGTAATATATGGGCTGATTATTAAATTCTGATGCTAGTTGCACTGGTTTCTGTGCTGCCATGTAGTAATTATCTGTATTAATTACTAAGCCTTGTACTGTGACATTTCTATTCTATGTGTACTGTATATTGTGAGTGGGTCCCTAAGCTCAGTAAGTGACAGCAGCACAGAGCATGTGCAGTGAATCAGCAGAAAAGAATATGGGGAGCTACTGGGGCATCTTTGGAGACACAGATCTTTACTGCTAAAGGGCTGTGGTTGCCTTGGGCTGGTACAGAAACCCAAAACATAATGTACAACATTTCTACCTACTTCTTTAGTTTTCATTTAAAGATAGAGAAGAGAATAATGTTTCTGTTGAGCAATTTGACCTTCTACCATGACTTATTGATCCAGATCACTGCTCCCTAGAGTTGTGTATATCGCTTCTTATATACTATATCCTCAGGACAATGGTTTATTTTAGGATATCCAAATGGCAGAAAATTATTGTATAACTACTGTGTATATATATATATATATATATATATATATATATATGTATATATATATATATATATATATATATATATATATATATATATATATATATATATGTAATGTTTGCAGCATTAATGTTCATATCCTCCTAGTAGAACTGCAACTCGCAGTCCTGCACTAAGCTAAGACCAGATTTATTTTTCTATAAATGGTAAAAGGTATGTACTAAAGGTTCAGATGTGTGCTATAGATGGCAGGTATAGAAACCGAGGCTGAAAAATGTGACAATACAGGTATGGGACCTGTTATCCAGAACTAGGGTATTCTGGATAAAGGATCTTTCTGTAATTTGGATCTCCATACCTTAAGTCTACTTTAAAAATAATTTAGATATTAAATAAAAAATAAGGATTAATTATATCTTAGTTTGGATCAAGTACAAGGTACTGTTTTATTATTACAAAAAAAAAAGGAAATCATTTTAAAAAGGTAAGTTATTTGATTATAATAGAGTCTATGAGAGATGACCCTCCCCCATTTCGGAGCTTTCTGGAAAACGGGTTTCCGGATAACGGATCCCATACCTGTAATATAAAACTATATTGTGTGCTACGGAGAGTGTATATAATGCTAGTACCCAGTACACAGATGCCAGTTAATATGAGGATGGATTTCTGAGGTTTTGGTTTTAAAAATAATAAATACAGTGGTCAGCATATCTGGCTACAAAACATCAATGGCAGTGTTTGTATCCACCATAGGATTAATGCACATTGGAATTTAACCCCAACTTTAAACTGTCCAACAGAAAATGACACAAACCATTATTTTTATGTAACATTTGATTTCTTTGCAACTTGAGCAAACATAGATACGACTGGAGCTGGCTGGTTGCATGGAAATTGATTTGCATCCTGCTGCCATGAGCTGCGGTTTCATTCCTTGCTTGGCTGCTTAAGGTGGCCATAGACATTAAAATCTTTCCTGGAAAAGATGTTTCCAAGATAGTTTGTTTCAATACACACATATAGAACTGAATTGTCAGATATACAGGTAGAAACAATACCTGTATGGGTAGAACTAGACGAGCGTTTTGGACACGATCCTGCCGAATGCGACGCGCTGCACCAAAACGCAGGCCTCGGATGCAGCGGAAAACAAAGTAAGAAATACAAGTGGCGGATGGTATTGCATCGTTCGTCTGATGCATCCGACAGGCTTGTCGAGTCGGCCGAATGCTGTGACACCATCCAACATTGCTATGGCTGACCTTGCTTTCTGTCACATCTGACTTGACATCTGTTTTTTTCCAGCCAGCCCAATCGACGAGCTGACACATATCCAATTCTTCTGTCGATATTGGTCGGCTCGTCTCCCACCATACACGCACCAAATATCGTATGAAAATCTATGGCCACCTTTAGTTCAGACCATAATTGCTACAGACTGCAACTCCTTTCCCCACTTACAGACTGCATTGTGCCTGGAACAATCTTGGGCCAATCTTCAGTGCCTGGCAACCCAATTTCCTCCTGCTCCAAAAGGTCAGATGTTCTGTTACTTTAAAAAAATACCCATCTGAGATGCTCCACTTGCCTTGTGGTAGAAATGCCCCATTGTAGACCCATGTGTCTGCCCCATAGAATAAATTAGCTACAAGATACTATATATCCAATGCAATTTGGCTTATCAGGATAGATCAAGGTTGTCGGACAAGATAAAGTCCTTGGAGGTGCCATTTTTGGGCCCCATTTAGCACATACCAAGATTACAGATGTAACAAAGCCACTGAGTCATAATTCCAAGAAAAACCTAGTCATGTTCTAAATGTCCTTCAAGCAGGGAATTTATGTGTATCTAGAGCAGTGATCCCCAACCAGTAGCACTTCAGCAACATGTTGCTCTCCAGCCCCTTGGATGTTGCTCCCAGTGGCTTCAAAGCAGGTGTTTATTTTTGAATTCCAGGCTTGGAGACAAGTTTTGGTTGCATAGAAACCAGATGTACTGCCAACAGAGCCTCCCGTTGGCTGCCAGTCCACATAGGGGCTACCAAACAGCCAATCACAAACAGCCCTTATTTGACATCCCCATGGACGTTTTCATGCTTCTTTTGCTCTCCAACTCTTTTTTACATTTAAATGCTGCTCACAAGTAAAAAAGGTTGGGGACCCCTGATCTAGAGCATCCTCTCCAAATCACACCCATACTGGACTTCATGCTGAGCCCCACTCTCAGTGCTCTGATGTGACGCCTCACTTTTTTCGCAGTGCGTCGGATCGCTCTAAAATCCCTGTGTAGTTCTACCCTCACACAAGATAACAGCTGCCTGGTAGATCTAAGAACGGCACTCAACAGTAAAATCCAGGTCCCACTGAGACACATTCAGTTACACTGAGTAGGAGAAACAACAGCTTGCCAGAAAGCAGTTCCATCCTAAAGTGCTGGCTCATAAGTAAAAAAAGGTTGGGGACCCCGGATCTAGAGCATCCTCTCCAAATCACACCCATACTGGGCTTCATGCTGAGTCCCTCTCAGTGCTCTGGGGACCAGCCCTAAAATTTGGGAACCACTGGAATACAGTGAGTCTGAAATGGTTAAGGGAAAGGAAAGGTTTGGTGAGAAGAGCCCTTGTAACGTATGAGAAGCCTCTCTCCAAATGCAGGGGTTTAGCTGAAAGTTTCAGGCTCACATACGGAGCAGAAGTGCTATATTTTTCATTCTATCCTTGAGAGTCAGCTAAATGAACAGCTCTGGATCCCATTGCCCTCATGGGGGGAGGCAGGAAATTACACAGCTACCTGGTAATTAGCAAACTTAGAACTTATCTGAGCGCAACTCTTCTCTCGGCAACTAATTAAGACTTCAGATGGCAGTGACTGCTGTCACAGCACAACTAACCCTGACAAAACAGCGCCGGTGTCTTGGGCAATATTATCCTCTGTGAGCTGATGCCTGGCAAACATCACTAATGTCTGACTGGTTGAACTAGAGCTCTCAGCCAAGCTGCAAATGGCAGGCTCACACTGGGCTCGGGCACCTAACTTCTTTCCCCTCAACAATATGTAAAGCATTCAGGGGGCCACTAAAACAGAGCTACTTTAAGGGAATGGGCATTTAAGCAGCATAAAAAGGCAAAGTGGAGACTGAAGGAATAACAGCCCTACAGTTAAAGTGAGTCAGAGTTTACTATTCTTCTGTTGCACAGAGACGTTCAGTAATTAGGTTGTAATTAGTTTAACCTCACCCTGCCTGTATATGGGCTCTGTAGTGTTAACTGAACAGCAAGGTGCCATATTGGTCCACCTATCCCGCAGTTTCATTTTCAGCTTAAAGGGATACTGTCATGGGGGAAATTTTTTTTTTCCAAAATGCATCAGTTAACAGTGCAACTCCATCAAACTTTTAAAATCTGACATGGGGCTAGACATATTGTCAGTTCCCCAGCTGCCCCCAGTCATGTGGCTCTGATACACTTCACGTCACTCTTTACTGCTGTACTGCAAGTTGGAGTGATATCAACCCCTCCCTTTCCCCCAGCAGCCTAACAAAAGAACAATGGGAAGGTAACCAGATAGCAGCTCCCTAAGGGTAGGACTACCCGGACTATTTTGGAGCGTTCTGACGAACTGGCCAAAAACGCAGGCGTCAAGTCGGATGCGGCGAAAATAAGTGAATGCATTGTCGTATGGTGTCGCAGCGTTGATCAGCTGCACGCTGCGGTTGCATCCGACAGTCGTGTCGCGTTGGATCAACGCTGCAACTTCATCCGACATTTCCTCTACTTACCTTATTTCTGTCGTATCCGATTTAATGCCTGCATTTTTTTGCAGCACGTTGGAACGCTCTAAAATCGTCCGTGTAGTCCTACCCTCACACAAAATAACAGCTGCCTGGTAGATCTAAGAACTGCATTCATCAGTAGAATCCAGGTCCCATTGAGACACATTCAGGTGCATTGAGTTGGAAAAACAACAGCCTGCCAGAAAGCAGTTCCATCCTAAAGTACTGGCTCTTTCTGAAAGCACATGACCAGACAAAATGACCTGAGATGGCGCCTACACACCAATATTACAACTGAAAAAATACTCTTGCTGGTTCAGTAATGACATTTTCTATTGTAGAGTGAATTATTTGCAGTGTAAACGGTATAATTGAGAAATAAAAACTACATCATACAAATCATGTTGGAATCCCTTTAAAGTTACCTTTTTCCATAATCCCCTCTCTACTTGGTGCATACTAAGCAACTGATGCCAGAGGGGCTACACGTGTTTTTTACATGGAAGGAAGGCTAAAATACCAAACGGGAACACTGTCAGCTGCATTACGTAACTACCCAAAGGGTTTTCTCTCGCACTCTCTTGGTGGCCCATTTTAGAAATGACTGTATAATGTCATTTTATAACATGGAACAATTCTTTGTGTGTATGTATATATATATATATATATATATATATATATATATATATATATATATATATATATATATATATATATAATGTGCAAAGAATTGTTTCATGTTTGACATTATATAGTAATTTCTAATATATATATATATACATATATACACTGTGCCAGCTATCTAATACAATGCCTGTACAATATATAATTAAATGAGCATATGTGTGTGTTGCCTCCAACTAACTTCATCCATTTTGGGCAAGAGCATCTGCAGTTTATATATCTCCGAACAGTATAAATGTGCCATTTTGACCTCCATGGAGCCCTGAGCAATTTCAGTATTTGTTTGTGAAAGGGGTAATTTATCTGATGTTTTGTGGGGAACCTAATAGCCCACTAACAGTTACTGCAGTGCCATGTCATAATGTTCTACCTTTCCTGCACAAATAATGAGTAGGGATAGGCGATTTTTTTGGCTTGTTTCGCTGCGGAAATGACGGCCATAGACTTTTATGGTGTTGCATCAAAAAAAAAGCGCGCGTCAAATTTGACGCCCATAGACGAGCAGACGAGCGTTTGAAGCTGCGCTCCCCTGCGTTTTGGTTTTATACGTTCAGCCGCAGGGGAGCGCAGGAGTAGACACATTCAGTTTTTTTCAATGGGGCTTTACTCACACAGGCGCTGATCGCAGGAAAAATGCAGCATGTTGCGTCTCAACCTGTGTTCGGCGACTACATGCGCCTGTGTGAGTACAGCCCCATTGAAAAAGAACTGAACGCGTCTACTCCTGCGCTCCCCTGCGGCTGAACGCATGAAACCGGAATGCAGGGGAGCGCAGCTTCAAACGCTCGTCTGTAAGAGCCCTAATTCGCCCAAGCCTAATAACAAGTCATTATGATTCACTTCCTCTTTTAATAAATGTAAGACTAAGCTTTTTACCCACCGAATACCTGATCACTTTACTCCACCTCCTCCCAGCAGACCATTTCATTAAACACAGACCCGTGATAAAGTCATATAACCTAACTGCATTTAGAGTATTTCATCCTTAAATTTCCTTTAATCCCACCAATACTCTGAGCCTTTATTTTCTGTGTTCCATCTGACATGCATCTCATTTCTTTCCATTAGGACACAGCTTTCAGCAGCACCTGTATAATATAAATCACTGGCCTGCGTGTTGATTTGTATTCTTATTGGACTCAAGGGTCTCTGGCTGTTTATAAAAATACAGAAGGGTTTGTGGGAGCGAGCCAAGGCTAATTAAAGTGTAGTGGAAGCCCTACAGATCCAACTGAAAATTGTTCATTGCTGCACATTTCCAGGCCCAGTGTTTTTCTGTAGGAACTTCCTTTAATGATATTCAAAAGGGCCCCGTTAAGATTGCCAAGGCACCATTACCCAATCCTGTGGTTTTTAACAAATTACCTGCATTTAACTTAGTTGTGTTGGAGATCATTCCCCTATAAAAAGCCACAGGGGAAGGATGAGTAGGTAAGACCATTGTTTAGGAATCCCTATTGTCAAAAGAGTAAAGTATAGTAGTACTACAGGTATAGGATCCATTATCCAGAAACCCATAGCTCCGAATTACGAAAAGGCCATCTCCCATAGACTCCATTATAATAAAATAATTCTTTTTTTTTTTTTTAAATGATTTCCTTTTTGCTGTAGTAATAAAATTTGCATATGTAAATTAGAGGCAGGTAGGGAAATCACATGACTTTTCATGACAAAAGAAGAATTTTTTCCACTTTTTCCATTCCTGCCCCTAATTTGCATGTGCGGATTCGGTTCGGTATTCGGCTGAATCTTTCACCAAGGATTCGGCCGAATCCCAAATACTGGATTCGGTGCATCCCTAATTTATATACTGAATTTATTGCACCAGCCTAAACTTTTCAGCTTGTCAATAGCAGCAATGATCCAGGACTTCAAACTTCAACATCTTGGAAAGCGTCTGCGACATAATGTACGACATATCTAGCCTAAATCTTTAGTTAAGCTTTAGTTCTCCTTTAAATCGTATACAAACTGGTTTATAAACCTACACCCTGATATTTATCCTATTTGGCCTACATTCTGGGGTCCCCCTTCCACAGTCTGGGAACCAATGAATGTATTTTATGCAGGGTGCATTCGGGACTGGAGCATTCGCGGCCTACCTGGTTCCAAACTTCCGGGGTCCGCCGCGCACATGCGCATTTCATTTTGGGGGCCAGCTGATCAGGGGAGCGGGTCTGAGTCAGCCCTGCCCGACCATGATTTTATGTGCTGGTTCCCTCGTTATCCTGACTCTAATTCCCGTCAAACAGGCCTGTACGCTAAAGCACAGTAATGTATTATTCATCCATCATGGAAAGGTTTTGAGATTTTTTTTTTCCAAATACAAATGAGTTTCTGAACTTAAATATTGCCTCATAATATCTAGATTTGTTCCACAGTTTGGTCACGGGCTTTATAGAGCTCTGCTTCGGAAGCCGGAATGTTTCATAAAGATTGATACACGTGATTGTATATGGCCCTGTTATGTGCACTCTGATGGTTAGATGATAACGTATAGACCACAGATTAATGGACTTGAAAGGCAATCGGTGTGCAGCAGCTGCTCCACATCATTACCTCCCGATTGAGCTGAATGTACGCTGTACAATGGGCTTCATTTAACATATGTGTTTATTGTACACAGCAGAATAGACTCTGTACCGGGCCTGTGTGTATCGGTAATTGTTAACTGATGGGCCGTGGGCCCGGGGCAGCCCCAAATGGCTTTTGAAGGCCTGTGGCTTGCCTGGAACCTCTCCAGTTCTCATTATATTGTATCGTTATATCTTTATTTCTCACCCCAGGAAAAAAGTTGAAGAGCACTGACGTACCGGAAAGTAGAGGAAATTGTGTGCATTGGTTGCATAAACACGAGAGTCTTAAACAGCAAGGCTTTTCTCTGTACAGCAGTGGGGCATCATTAGTTTTGGCTTGTGACCCTATGTTAGTCCTGCTGCCCTTTGCAACGTACCCTTTTATAGTTCTGTTAATAGCTGAAGAAGGAGGAAATATTCTTTCTTGTCCCTATAGGACTGATTCACAGGACATTCATGCAGGATTGTTGAATAACTACCTGTTATACTTACTTGTGGCCGGGGGGGCCCAGGAGTTATATGGGGGCCCATGAGGCCCAAATAATGCTCAATTTCAACATCTATTAGTAAAACAGGACAACCTCTGAATATGTTGGGGGCCCTAAAATTAATTTTCTGTGGGCCCAGTAACATCTAGTTACGCCACTGCGTGCACCTTTCTGTCAAAGTAACAGAGCCTGGCCACCCCCTTCTCTTGTAAATCTCAGCACCCCCAGGCCAATGATTGGATCACGCTGATCTTGGATTGCCAATCCAGGCAAAGATCCACTCGTTTGGAGGTCTCCCCAAACAAGATCATCTTTAAATGTATGGCCAGCTTAAAGGACAAGGAAAGTTAAAGTAAAGAAATAGCTAGAAATGTTGTACATTATGTTTTGGGCTTCTGTACCAGCCCAAGGCAACCACAGCCCTTTAGATGTAAAGATCTGTGTCTCCAAAGATGCCCCAGTAGCTCCCCATCTTCTTTTCTGCTGATTCACTGCACATGCTCTGCGCTGCTTTCACTTACTGAGCTTAGGGACCCACTCACAATATACAGTACACATAGAATAGAAATGTCACAATATAAGGCTGATTAGTAATTAATACAGATAATTACTACATGGCAGCACAGAAACAGTGCAATTAGTATTAGAATTTAATAATCAGCCCTGTAGCATCAGCTTATATTACAGACCAACCTCATTTTCTGCTGGATAATTTTACGACAACCCCTAAGCTTAGCTTCTCAACAGCTGCTCAGAGCCCACTGAGCATGTGAGTGTCACAGACACTTTCCAAGATGGTGACCCCCTGTGACAAGTTTGAAGTCCTGGATCATTGCTGCTATTGAAAAGCTCAAACTTTTTTTTTTTTTTTAAATTCGGGTAGTTTATTGAGAGAATAAAGTAAGCAGTTTACAATGTAAAGATAATTTAAGGAAAAACATTGTGTCACATGTTACATGTCGAGATCAAGCAGGATAAAAGGAGCATATCATACAACATACAGATCGTCATGAGTATAACATTTCACAACAATATCTAGACTCCCTCCTATGAGGGATACATAACTAGTCAGACAAGTGAAATACATATACCAGTTACCTGTCCTGTACCCTAATGTGACTTAAACCGCCAGTGGTTGTCTTGGGTGTAGGGGGTAAATGTCAGCCCAGGGTCCCCAAATCCTACGGAATTTGGTGGGGGCTCCCCTTTTCAAGTACATTAGATATTCAGTGGTACAGGTATCCTGCATTATTGCTTTCCAGGTAGAAAAGGTAGGAGGAGTCACAGCTCTCCAGTTCTGGGTAATTAATCTCTTGGCTAGTAGCAGTGCCTCTAGGAGGAACAGGGATTGACATTGATTCAGTTTTAAGTCCTGAATTATGGCCAAGATGCAAGTTTTAGGTGTTCTGTCTATTGTCACCTGAAGCACCCCTTCCAATGTATCCAGTATTTCCCTCCAGTACGCAGTAAGCTTTGTGCAGCTCCACAGCATGTGAATCAGAGTTGAAAAGCTCAAACTTTAGTCTAGTGATATAAGTATAGTATATAAAAAAATAACATTTTTAGCCCTATTCATTTTTAGGGTTTATTTCTCCTTTAAGAGAAAACAACTGCAGGGTGTATCAATAGTAGGGATGCACTGAATGCAGGATTCGGTTCGGGATTCATCTAGGATTAGGACTTTTTCATCAGGATTCGGCTGAATTCTTGTGCCAAACCGAACCAAATATGCAAATTAGGGGCGGGAATGGAAATCACATGACTTTTCAACACAAAACAAGGAAGTAAAACAAATCTTTTCACTTTTTCCTTTCCCATTCCGAATTTGCATACGCAAATTAGGATTCTGTTAGGTGTTTGCCAGAATCTTTCTTAAAGGAATCAGCAGAATCCCAAATAGTAGTGCATTGCATTGTAGGGGGTTCAGACAGGGGCAGCCCCCAGCCTCGGGTTGCAACCAATCTAGGCAGGGGCAGAGCCATGATCTCACCAGGGCGGGTCAGTGACATTGCTGGCAGGGTGTGCTATGTCACTGGGGCAGGGCTATGATGTGAAGATCAGTGATTGGCTGATTGACATGTCAATATGGGGAGATCCTGCCCAGTTTTTATTTTTTGGAAAACCGGCCAGACTCTCTTGACCTGGGCAGCCCTCTGAAAACCGGGCTGTCTGGGTCTAATCTGGACAGGTGGCAACCCCACCCCAGCCCAAGGCAAGGCCCCTGACCGTTCCCTTCCTAAATGGTGCATGTGCAGAAAGTCCTTGCATGTGTACTAATTGCCTAGAACCAAGATACCCACTTGCCCGCAGTTTTTTTTTAAATATATGCAACCCCCTAAAGCTGCTGCCCCAGGCACGGGACCTCGAGTGCCTATAAACAAATTACAGCCCTAGTTTGGCCCACAGAGCAGGAATAGTTCTGGGCAGAAATTGCAGCACCAGTGGCTACAAGTATAAACTTATACTGGTCTTTTGTTAAGTCCGTGTACAAGATGGCTTCACTCAGCAAGAGTATCTTTTTAACATTATGGAACGTTCTGGATTCAATTAATATTAAATAACAAATAATGCACAGGGGACGTTTAATTGTCTCTCTTTCTACAAAGGTTTTGTAGGCGGTTTTTCGTGCCCCTTAATAAATTATTACAGTGTTAGGGATTTTAATTAAACCCACTCCAGAAAGCAGTTTTATTAATGATCTTAATAGATCTTTAAGTTCTCGAGCCCATAAACCACCAGATATTATTGCTTCCAGTCCTTTTCAAACACAATAGGTAATAGTCATAGATTTCTTTTCATTTTCCTTAATATCCTAATTACCATGGTAACCCTTTGTTTCCCATCGGGACTGGTGTTTTACAGCCTTAGTGAGAAAGCCCTTATTTACTTCATGCTATTATTTACTTGATGCCCTTATTTAATTCATGCATATGTATAGGACTCAAAAAGCAAGTCACCAATATCACCACTATTAATTCGAATTATGGGTAGCTTGGGTTATATAGAAGCAGGTGCAAAAAAATTGAGGAGGTAAAGTACACAGAGAATATTTGAGCAAAATTTTAAAAGCCTCAAACTCTCATAATATTTGGTGCATTGTAGGGATGCATAGGGTTGCGGATTTGGCCAAATCCAAGCCTTTTTTTGCAGTATTCAGCCAAATCAGTGTCTAGCCAAACCATATGCAAACCCTAGTTTTTTCTGTGATTTTGCTCATTTGTGTATGCAAATTAAAATTTGTTCGGGAATTTAGATGAATCGTGTGTGGTGGGTTTGGTAATGTATTCAGCCAAATCCCCAATTTGGGACTATTTGGCTACCAAGGCCAATATAACATCCCGACTGCACGGGCAGCTAAATAATATCCGGCGTATATTTGCATGCAGAGCAAACAAAAAGCAAAATAACTCTCATCCACACACCTGCCATAGCATTAGATGGTATAAACTGCAGGTATTCAGATATTACTGAAGAGCAGTACAGGTATGGAGTCTGTTATCCAGAAAGCTCCAAATTACAGAAAGAATCATATCACATAGAATAATCCAAAATGTAAAAATGATTTTCTTTTTTCTCTGTAATAATAAAACAGTAACTTGTACTTGATCCCAACTAAGATATAATTAACCCTTATTGGAAGCAAAACCAGCAAATTGGGTTTATTTAATGATTTTATGGTCCATTTATGGTATGAAGATCCAAAATACAGAAAGATCTGTTATCCAGCAAACCCCAGAATTCTGGATAACAGGTTCCATACCTGTACTAACATCTGTAATATCACCTGCACTGTTTTCTTATTGATTTAGAAATGTTAAAAGGGAAGGGCCCTGATTTCCATTTTCTTTCCTCTTGGTGTAACTAACTCTTACTGTGGCCACACTATAGAAATGACCAACCAATTATTTTCTATACATTAAGATCATTCCTACATCATCTGCCTGTTGAAATGGCCAGCATGAAGTCTGCTGGTCAACCAGGGTCAAATTTGTGTTCTAGGAACTAAAATAGAAGTCTACACAAATCATACACCCAGAGATGACAACTGACCCCATGTCATTAAGTTGAATATTGTTAGGCTGAATAAGTCGCCACTCTAAATAGGAACATGAAATAAGGTCTCGGAAACGTCTGGAGTAGATCATTATCTCCCTAATGGCATAGAGCTAGTTGACATCTCTGCACACCCAATCACTGTGATGATATGATTCAATGGATATTGCTGCAGCCAGCGCAATTAAATTATCACTTAGATTGTAAGCTCTACAAGGCAGGGACCTCCTTTTAAATATTGCACTTAAATGAGTTGGTCAGGTCAGGCGTTACAGAGTAAATATTGCAATATTCACATACGTCTCCATGGTATAATCTAGTTCAATGCACCTTCTACGGTGTTGGGCTGGGATGCCAGGGGCCCGCCATAGGCTCATACCAAACTATTCTTCCTCCTGTCCATACTCAAGCTATAATCTATTCTTACATCTATGTAGCTTATTAGAAATAAGAACTGACCATAAAATTGGCCAAATGGTTAGAAGTAGGAGGGCCCACTGACATGTCGTCCAAGAGTTTTATTGTTATTCAGGTGGCCCAGTCTGACACAGATTACCCGCATGTAGAATGTGAGTTCTAGACTGAAATTCAAAATAGCCCCTGGCATTTTTGGGTAGGCAGAGGCCCATACAGCCCACACAGGAGCCCAGACAGCCCCCTACCAGCCGAATAAATAGTCACTGTCTGTGCCAATTTACAGGAGCCCCTCTGGCATTTGCCAGAACCCACAGATTGCCAGTCTGCACCTGGTGGGAGATCTCTAGTGGGAGTCCTGAGAGTTCTGTAATTTCGGGCAAACTTCTTTAGGGTGGTGGCCCACGGGGAAATTAGTCGCCAAGTGACAAATCTTCTCTACTGAGGGCGACCAATATCTCCAAATGGGATTGTGAAAATTGCGGATACTGACTATTTTTGGAGAACTATAACTCTCGCTCAAAGACTCTGCCGTGGCTAAATTCTTTTTTTTTTTTTCTAGATTAGGGGGATGGCCAAGCAGTCATTTATTCTAAAGGGAATTCATTCTAAGGGAATGAATATTATTATTGTGATTTGTAAATAAGTGATCATTTACTCTATTTATGAATTTGTATTGAATTAATTTTGGGTCCTGGCCAGCCAGGTTTTCATTGATGAACAATTGATTAAGAATTTTTATAGGGGTCTCTATATTTATACATCAACTGGGTTTTTAACGACACCTTTTAAATGATTTAATCTCCCCAAATCGCTTCCTGGTGGCGATTCACATTCTTGCCGGCGTACATACATATTGCTTCATTCTCAGAACAAGCCCAAAGTTTCCATGTGAGGCAACTTCGGGCGACTTTGGAAAACCGAAACGATGCGTATGCCATCCCACCGAATATTGGCATTCTTGCTGGCAAGAAGGCATTTGGGGAGCTTAGTCGCCCGCAGTAGAGACGATTTGTCGCTTGGTGACTAATCTCCCCGCGTGGCACCACCCTTAGGGAAAGGACGCACATATACTTGTCTCATGGACTATCAAGATCTTATCTATATTCATATCTATGCTCACAATAGGATTTAGTAAAAACGCATAGCTGGACAAAAAACTGTCAAAAAAAAAAAAAAACCCCAGAAAGGGATTTAAGCAGCTGTTAATATTAGCAAGAGCAGGTGATGTCAGATGAGCAGGTCTAACGTTTCTTCCAGTGGGGGGAAGGCGTCACCGATGCATTATGCACTGAGAAGGAAAATTGGCACTCGGGGGAGCAAACTCTCCTCCATCACAGAATTATCCAAGCCTTATTAGCGAGCTGAAAATGCCACATAATTAGAAATACACCACCAAACACCGTTATTGTCAAGAGTGTGCAATTGCATAATGAAGCAATTATTAATGAGATACTCCAAGGTTGTCATTAATTTAAACTTTTTAAGGATCACAGAGTATGGCGAGGAGAATGTGAGAGCGGAGACATTGCTGCTGCTGCTGAAATGTGGGAAAGATGAGGGAGAAGCGCGTTTCTGTTCTTTAACTAGTGTCCCCAGAGACTCCCTGGCGAGGCTTTTGTTTAAAGCAACTGGCACGCGCCGCCAAACGTTAGGACGTCGGCAGAATTTCATCAAGATTCTGTTGGTTTGATTTTTCTGTGATTATCTCATGTTTCACTGGTACTGAACACTGTACAGGATAAAGCATTCTCTGCTAAAATTATATGGGTTTTTTTGGGGGGGGCTACAATTTATGCTGAATATCTCTCACTTCAGAAATCATCTCTTTCCTGTCTTACTGGAATGGATCCACTAGACAAGGGGCTGCAACATGGGGGGGGGAGTACAACTGTTGCAAAGAAGTTCTGATTACCTACAGGGGCGATTCTTGCTATAATGCCGCCTGAGGCGGCCTTCTTTCGCTGCCCCCTTCCCTCCCCACGGCACTAACCTTTATAGCGCCGGAGAGGGCAGGGGCGGTCCGCGACGCTTGGTGCAGAGAGCACAATAGCGCTCTCTGCACTAGAAGAGCCGAATTTCTGGTTTGAAAACCGTAAATTCGGCTCTTAGTTACCAGGAGCGGCATTTTTGCCGCCCCTGGCAACCAGGGGGGCGCTGCCGCCTGAGGCGAGTGTCTCAACTCGCCTCATTGGTGGAGCGCCCCTGATTACCTTGCCGCCTGATTCCCCTCTAACCCCAGACAGTTCCGTAACCCTGCCTTCTCACCTTGGAGCAAATTCACTAACTGCCAAATTTTCTCCAGCGACCGCTTCACCACACTCTGCGCCACTAGCCAGGTGTAAATGTGTTACCACTACGCTAATTCACTAAAATTAGAAGTTGTATCTCAGCAACCGAACGCTGGCAAATTTTCGCTAGCATTCATTTCTGCCTAGCGAAACTCCTGCGTTTAGGTTCATTTGAATAGGACGGGTACCTAAAAGTCGTATGGATGTCCTGAATTGTAATGTTGGTGCAAATGCTTGAAGAGGCCACTTTTTCAAACACATGTTCTCTGAGCCATAATAAAGAGAGAAGAGATCCTCTAATGCCCTAGACATAAGCCCATCCTTAAACAAATGTAGCATGCTTATCAAATTAGTTTTAAAAAATTGTTCACACATAAATCTTTAATAGTTCGGATTTACAAAGGCAATCCCGCTTTAAAAAAAGAAAAGTTGCCAGCGTTTTTGACAACTTTAATGCATTTGTGGCATAAAGGATATGATGTCGCTGACATAAGATTGAAGAGGATGTAGCTTCTTTTTATCAGTTCACCTGGTCTAAAGGTGGAGAAGTAACGTTCAGTAAAATTCACACTTTACTGACTTTGTGGAGTAACGACTATTCGCCAGAGCGAAAAGTCACCTGGCGATAGAGTGTGAATCAACACTAATGATGCTCTAGTTTGCTAGCGAATTGTCATCTACGCCTGTTGAATTGGCGATGTACCTATGGATTAGTGATGTGCGGGTTGGGTTTTCCCCGACCCTAACCTGTGCCCGCAACTTCCGGGTTCCTTTTATAGACCCGCACCGCCTGCCCCGTCGTTGACGTCACAAAAAGGGGCGGGGCCATAAGGCGCGAGTCTATAAAAAAGGAAGTCGTAAGCTTTAAGCCATCAGACCGGCAGGTGGCGGGCAGGGAGAGCAGGAAGAAAAGCTCAACACGGACCCGCCTGGAGGTGCTAGGTTGATCCGAACACGCCCGACCCACTGTCCTGCAGGTATCAGGCCGGCCCGCACATCACTACTGTGGATGGGATTTCTGGGGAATTGTCGCTAGCGACTGCCACTTCACCCTTTAGTGAATCTGCCACCTAGTCTCCAGCAGATCTGCTCCATTTTAGACCTTCTGGCACCACCCACTCCCCTTACATCATCACACGGCCCCCTTTCTGTTCCGGACAACATTCTCCCCAGGAAATAGCCACACACCTAACTGGAATGTGCAGTGAAACTCAGGGCTAGAACTAGGGGTATCAGAAGAGGCTGCTGTCTAGGTGCAATGGGTAGGTGGGCAGAAGTAAGTAATAGTAGGGGGATGGACCAGCAGAAGAGGTATGCAATTGGGGGGGGGGTGTTGCTTATGAATGGGGGGATATAGCAGCCCTAACACTGGTTCAACTCTCAAATATAAAACTAAGCACATTGTTTTCTAATTATATCAGTACCTGCCAAAGCATAGAGCAGGGGCATAACTACAGAGGGGGGCTCAGGAGGTATAGGGGCCCCATGAGGCCCTAATTCTTATACAATTTAAATAAACATTGGCAAAACAAGTTAACCTCTAGATATTATGAGGGCCTGAAAAAAATTTGTTGTGGGGCCCAGTAATATCTAGTTACGCCACTAGCATAGAGGGTACTGACTGGAGGTATATATATATATATATATATATATATATATATATATATATATATATATATATATATATATATATATATATATATATTTACATTGAAAACATCCAAGTACCCCACTTTGGATTTGGACTTTTATTTGAAAAGGAGAATGGTTCTACTAAATCCCCACCCCTACCTGCTCTCTTACATTTGGGTGGTGGGGAGCAGGGGACGCAAAGGACATGATTAGGGAGTGGGTGTGTGGGGAGGAGTCTCTGTGTGATAGCTCCCTCTGAAAATGTATTTGCATAGGGTGCTGGCACAGACTCTGTAATGACTCTGTACCTTGCATGTAGGATTAAACGCACTGGCTATGAATCAATCTAGTCTGTGTGCTACAGTCTACACCAACATACAGCAAAGGATTCATTCAGAAAAATTCATTCTCCCCAAATCTCCAAACTGGTCTAAAGAATGAGCCCCCTGCCACTGCTCCAGGCCCCACTAGTGGGACAGGGCCAAAAATGGGAAACCACAGTACTAGAGTAACACGGTGAGCCTTTATAGTAAATATACACTCATTACACTGGGGGTCGAATGGTAGAGTTTTTAGACCTCAAATGAACTCACAACCCTAAGAAAAAACTTGAATGGAAAAAACTTAATTCTGTGAGTTCAAGTTGCGAAACCCGAAAAATCGAATTAATAGAGTTTTCGGGGGAAAAAAATCATTTGAGTTTTCGGGCAAATCCGTCTGAAAAAGACTCTAACATCATGTAGGTTATTAAAATCTTCTGCCATTGACTCCTACATGACCTCAACAGGTTTTAGATGGTGTATTTTTGGATTTGAGCTATTATTAGCTATTATTAGGATGGTGTATTTTTGGATTTGAGGTTAATCACCCTGGTGGTCTAGCGGGCCGGCGGGGACGCCCGCCACGCCGGTCTTCCTTCCCTCAGACACCGGTTCCTTATGGGGCACGAGGCGCGCCTCTGCGGGACTTAAATGCACAGTCGCGCTGGCTCGACGACGCCAGCGTGCATTGGCGCGAAACTCAATCACTATAAAAGGGAATTCCTGTGTGTAAATCCTTGTCAGTTATAGTTTCTTTCCAAAGAGTTCCTGGTGCCCCTGTGTTGTTTAAGCTTCTGATTTCTGATTATCTGTTGTGACCCCTGCCTGTTTGTGACTATCCTGACTTCTGGAATCCTGACCTTGCCTGGTAACTGACTCTTCTGTATCCATATCCCCTCTGATTGATCTCCTGGTTTGCCTACCCCTAGTTCAGGCCGTGTACTCTGCTTGGCTCCTCTCTTAATAAGACCTGGCGGCATCCGATTAGCCGAGGGCTCCTCCCGAGGTGAAAGGCGGCTGTTAAAGACAGAAGCAAGAGCCGAGAACAGGGTGCTTAGCATTGGTTCAGAATTGAGGGTGCCGACCGTGACATATTTCCAGTGTCAGGGGTATAATACATCTCGAAAGATTCAAGGTTTTTTTGAAAACCCCCCCAAAATTCTAGCTTTAACAAAAAAACTTTCCGTTTTTTTTAACCTGAAATGACCAAAAAAAAAAAACGGCTTGAAAACTCTAACCTTCATAAATAACCCCCTATGGGTCTACATGCTTTTGTAGCGGACTAAAGGTAGATTATAAGAGGGCAATCTATACTCCAACTTTTATAGAGAGAGAGAGAACCTGCATATTATGAATATGCCGCTAAGCACTACAGGGAACTGAAAAGGTCAACTTTGACCTTTTATGCATTTTTACCTAGAGCGTATCTCATCTGCAGTATGCTATGGTAGTCTAAACTAATCTCTGTGTGGGCAAAAAAATGGTTAAAAGTGTTGGCTTCATTTATCAGCACTGGGCAAATTAGCACTTGGGCAGACTTGTTCTGAATACCTACGCCTTACTCTGTACAGAGCTTCAGGACATAATGGCTAAATAATAAAAATATTAGTGGAAAAAAAGAATTCCAGGGAGGTCCAAACAGAAAATGGGTGGTCCATTAACAGTGGAAAAAAAATAACTTTTGATAGTACAGGTATGGGAAAACTCTTTTATCCAGAAAGCTCCAAATTACAGAATGGGCATCTTCCATAGACTATATTGGAACAGCAGGTGAACAGGTTTTGTGTTAATTTTGCACATCAGTTAATTGATAACACACTTTTTCGAGCCAGGAATATTACTTACCATTAATATTGGTATTTATGGTATTACCGCCATGCAATAAGTGCAAAATAATAAGCAAGACTTTCCTGTAAATACTCAGAAAATTATCCACCTGGCAAAAAAAAAAAAAGCCTAAGGTATTAAATGGAAGTGGGAACATTTTCACCAGCACTTGACAGCACTTCAGAAAGTGCCTTTGATAAATATGGTCCTTTAGGGTAGGACTACACGGACGTTTTCGCTGCGACAAAGCGCATGCGACAAATCGCATCCGACACGACTGTTGCAGGCACTGCATGCTGCGTCTACATCCGACAGTCGTGTCACGTCGGATCAACGATGTGACTTCATCCGACATTTCTATCTCTTACCTTATTTCCACCGAAAATATCCGTGTAGTCCTACCCAAAATGTCTGTCTGCACTGATTTCAGCCCTGCAGAATCTTCCTCTTTAATGGGGATAATGTGAAGAGATACCCTAATTGTGATGAGACCACTACTTCCGACAGCATCAAGCAGGCTCTGGGTCCCAAACAGCTGACACAGTAGCAAAGCTGTGCTATTTATCAAATGACTGTAGAGGCAGGTTTTGGATCAGTAAGGCTTCTATCATTTGTATTAGTCTGCATTTGTACGTCACCGTTCCTATTCCACCCTACTGTGCAGAGCTACAGAATATACTCAGCACTATACAAACAATATTAGTATTCACGTGTTCAATTGCATCCTGTGTGTATCTATGCTTATGTGTAGTAATTATGTTACTGACTGAGTGCCAACATGTTCTGCTTCTATCAGAGAGCACACATTTATATAAGCTATATCTGAATAAGCCACTGCCTGCAATTTTTTTCTTCTTCTTTGGCTCTGCGGGTTATTCATAGCCAAGCCAAATGTTAAATTTTTTGTTCCTGGTTCCAAATAAACATTTGATTATACATATATATATATATATATATATATATATATATATATATATATATATATATATATATAGATTTCATTTGGATAAATAAATGTACATGAAGTGTTTTTTAGCTTGGTCTGCTAGTGTAAGGGCCCGAAGGCGCAGTAAGAGTGCGGACCAAGGAGGAGGCAGGTAGTCACAAAGTTCGTGGTACAAGGGATCAGGCAGAAGAGTAGTCGTTGTTCAGGCAAAAGGTTCAGTCCAGGCAGCAAAGGGTCAATCCGAATAACAGGCAAGGTTGGTACACAAGAAATCAATCAATAATACAACACCCAGGAATCACGAAGATAAACCTATACTTGGGCAATGTTGCAATGTCCAAGGGGGGTTTAAATAGGCAAGTTTTGGCGCCAAGATTTTGGACGCGATGATGTCATGACGCTGACGCCGGTGTCAAGACGCTAACGTCGTGACGCCAACGCACGTTCTGACGCCGGCGACCATTCCGTCGCTGGCGACCAATTGGAGAGCGAGAGGCAGCCAACGTCATCACACTGGGACCAGCAGAATCCACATGGGGGAGGAAGGAGTCGCCATCTTGGACGCCGTCGCCATCTTGGACGCCATGGCCATCACGAAGGTAAGAAACTTCCGTTTCCATTACAGCTAGACAGAAAACTATCATCTGTTTTCCTTTTCTAATTCTCTCTTTAAACACAGCCTTAAGTCCTGAAATAATGTTCTCTTCTCTTTGTAGCACTGTCATTTCATCTAAATGAATTTCACTAATATTTCATTTTTTTTATGGATTAGGAGAATGCAAACATACAAAAATATGGACTACAAAAATAACACATTTAAATTGCAAGTATGGGACCTGTTATCCAAAATGCTCGGGATCTGTGGTTTTCCAGATAACTGATTTTTCCATAATTTAAGGGTCAGGGCACACAGACAGATTCAGGTAGATTATTCATCCGGTGACAAATCTACTCTTCTTTGGGGCGACTGTAATGTAAATTGCCGGCGTGAAGGCACTCGGTGTGATTTGTTTTCTGAAGTCGCCCGAAGTTTCATCGTCGGGCAACTTCAGAAAACGAATCACTCCGAATGCCATCCTGCCAGAAGAAGAAGAGATAGGTGACTAATCTCCCCGAATCTGCATGTGTGTCCTGACCCTTAAGCTGGACATAGACGCATGTATCTCTGCATGTATTGCCGATCGGACGATTTTTAGTGGGAGATTGTCACCAGCTTGGTCGGACATAAACTTTCGCATGATTGCTGTAGGGTGAGAAATCAGCTGATCTATTCTTTTACTGCTTTATTTGGTCTGAATGGTTAGTGGCAGGTCGGGAGATGACGACGTACAATCTTTCGTCCGATATTGAGGTCAAATCTTTGCGTCTATGGCCAGCTTTAGTCTACTAGAAAATCATGTAAACATTAAGGGGCAGATTTATCAAGGGTCAAACTGAAAGTTTGTATTTTGAACTGTGAAATTCAACTAGGGAATTGTAAAATTCAATTCGAGTTTTTTTAAAAACTTTATTTGATTTTCGAGATTTATCATACAATGGCCCTTTAAAAAATCGAATTTGACTATTGGCCACCTTAAACCTGCCGAATTGCTGTTTTAGCCTATGGAAGACGTCCTGGGATCAATTTGGAGTTGTTTGCAGCCTTCCTGACAGAAAAAAACTTGAATGGAATTGCGGGTTGATCCTATTCACCCGAATTTCAAAATTTGATTTTTTTTTTTTTTTAATAAATTGCAGTTGGTCGAATTTCAAGTTCATGGGAGTTTTAAATAACTCCCATCAACTCAAAATGCGACCCTTGATCAATCTATCCCTAAATAAACCCAAGCGGCTGATTTTGCTTCCAATAAGGATTAATTATATCTTAGTTTGGATCAAGTACAAGCTACTGTTTTATTATTACAGAGAAAAAGGTAATCAAAGATAATTCAAAGCTTTCTGGATAACGGGTTTCCGGTTAATGGATCACATACTCGTACTCTCATTTTTCAACATTAGTTCAATTAATAGGGCTTTTGCTGAACAGGCTTTTTGCCTATTATTTTGATTAGGAAATATGTATAGTTTCTGATATTTCTTGTTATAAACAGGGTGAACGCTGAAATTGAAAGTAATCCTTCTATCTCTTTGTATCAGTACAATCAAAACAAATCAGCAGTCCAATGAGAATCCTTTATCTCAAAAACGAGTAGGCTGCAGCCGGGGGAGGGACGGGTTTGTTTATACAGAGGGCTTTTCAATGAATTGCTGATTTGTTTTCATAAGAACCAGAAATTAGAATGTTTTACTTTCTGTTCAGTTTTTTTGCTCTGGTTAGTGCAAGAAATAAGTAGGGGTGCACCAAATTTGCAATTATAGGATTTAGCCGAATACTGATGATTCCCATTCCAAACCATACCAAAGCTAATTTGCAAATGCAAAGTGGAAACATCATTAAAAAAATTAGCAATAAGTCATCAAATTCTGTTCTAAAGTCATGTGGGTTCAGTTTGTTTCAGCCAGGCTCTCTGGTTTAGCAAAATCCTACAAAATAAGTCTTGGATTTGGCTGAATCCCAACCCAAATCTTGGATTCTTTGATCCCTATAAATAAATTTGCCTAGTGGGAAAGCCTTTTATTTCTTGGGTGTCCATGTGCAAATAGTTGCTTTTCTGAATGCTATCATTTTTTATTCCAAGCTGTTCATTATTTAATTAAATGTGCTTAATTGTATGTTTGCATTAGATTCCCAATACAGGTATGGGATCTATGATACATAATGCTCGGGACTTGTTTCCTTTCATTTGGATTAGCATACCTGAAGTGTATTTAAAACATTTGAAGATTAAATAAACCCAAAAGTATTGTTTTGCCACCAATATGAATTCTTGTAGCTTCGTTCCCATCTAGAACAATGTACTGTTTTATTATTGCAAACAAAAATTAAAGAAGCAGAAACTGTTTATTTAAAGGAGACATATAGGATAAATGAAAAAAAAACCCTAATTGTGTAGGCAATTATAAGTAACATATGGTGTTGCTTTTACTTGGTGCTAAAAATGTATATTATCTTTAAAAATATAACCTTTATTAGAGCTTTCTATAGATGTTTTCTGGTCCCTGTTTGTGTTTTAAATGAGGGGTGGGCGTGTCCTAACGGTCCCTGCCAGAAGCCAATCACAGCCCTGCAGTCACACATGCACAGACAGGCTTCTGTTCCCTATCAGGTCCAGCTAGCTGCTGTGTTTGCTAGCTGCTGATTGGTTCCTGTCCTACAGTGCAATGAGCTGAGCCGGCTCCCCTGCACAGCCTGGGAATTCAGGGACCGGGAAGTGGAAGAGAAGGTAGAGATTAGTAGGGTTTTTGCAGAAATATTTAATAAATCAGCCTGAAACATTACTTTTTAAACACAATTCTTCTATATCTAAATGAGTATAATGCACTGGTTTATTCTTGTTTTTTACACAAAGTGTCTCCTTTAAGTAGAACACTATGAAAATGGCATCACTAAATGTCTGGCGTTTTTGGATAATAGATAAAAATTGTAAAGAAGCATGAAAATAACTATTACTTTATACCAATGTTCCCTTTACCTGCATGGAAGGGATAGTTTGTGCACACATTTTTGAAGAGTGGATATGTTGGTGCAAATATTGCACATTTAAAACTTTCCGTGTGCTGTGCAATTAGTTTTGTACGGTCCCCTCCATTATAATCTGCATGATATATACAATACATATGTATATAAAACACGTGTCTAATTATATTTGTGCTTCTGCACTGGTTTATTGGCCCCTTGTCTCTTCCAGACACTGATGAATAGTTTTAGGGTTATCTGGTGCTAATATGCAAACACAAGGCAAATAAAAGTGGGATGGGGTAAAATCTAATTATCTTTGTATACAATAAACTTCTGTTCTAGAGGCAAGATCACTCATAATCTCACATTACAATTATCTTTTGGCTGCCATTGCAGCCATTGTATCTTAGGTGAAGACCTGCTATACCACACAATAGCGAGAAGGATCAACTATTACACGCTCCCACATATGATACATAAGTGCATGTCTGCCTTTTACGTGTGACTTGTTTTTGTACCAGCACAATAGCGGTAAGTCCTAATTGTCTAGAGGATGCAACAGCATAATGAAGCAATTATAAATGAGAAAATGCCTGCCTGCCATTAATTTTACTTTTAACGAACTCAGAGCAGTGCATTGCTTAGTGTAAACACAAGAGCCGGGAAGCTAAAATTATATCTAATCAGACATGTCCGTGTTTTTTTTTTTTTTTCATGCTGCTTGAATAAATTTGCATCACATTTTTTTTGTTTAATTTAAATGAAAAATTATGAACAGGGCCTAATACTGCCAACTAAGTCATAATCTGTGATGCAGTCATTTTTCTCTTATTGCTAATCTTTCTTCCTATCAAAAAAACAAAAAACACGGTGTGAAGTGCTATCCCCACCAAAACTAAACTGCAAAAAAAAATAATAATTAATTAATTAATTCCCTTTCTGGTGTTCCCATTAATTTTACTTAATACTGGTTATAATGTGCTTTACCAGATATTCAGCCTGCTGTGGTCATAGATGAACATGCAGCACTTGTTCTGGAAGCAGAAGTGAGATAAATGATTTAGGTCAGGGCTGTCCAACTGGCAGCCCCTAGGCCCCGTGTAGCCCACGACCCTCCCCCTTGTGTGGCCCCCCATATGAAAGTCTGCCTGCTGTGTCTGTTTAACATGTGTAAAATTTAAAAAGGTATCACTACAGAGATTAACTGGCCCCTGCATTATTTAAACATCAAATTCAAACGGTAATGCCCAGTATTGTTCAGACATGTAATCCCCTGCATTGTTCACACCTGTGACACCTCTATTGTTCACACCCCTAAAGCCCTGTACTGTTCACACTTGAGACCCAGACTGAAACTGCCCACATTGTTCACCTGTTCACAATTTATTAAAAATACTAATTGGTTGTATATAGTACATCTGATCAGTGGAAACTGTCTCCTGCTCTGTTCTGCCTGCCCTATGCTCCCTGTGTGTGCCATACTCTTCCTGCCCTATGCTACCTGTATGTCCCATACTTTGCCTGCCCTATGCTCCCTGTGTGTCATATTCTGCCTGTGGAACATAAGCCTGGTATTTGTTCTGGGGGTTTGTTAACATTTGAAAATTATTGTTAGGAGCCCCTAAGGTGCTGTGTTATCCACAGGGGAAAAGGCTTTAAATGAACAGTTCAATCTAAAAATAAAAACTAGTTAATTAATTGGTTGTGCAAAATAAAAAATGATTCTAATATATTTAGTTAGCCACAAATGTAAAGTATAAACGCTGGAACGAGCTGATATGTAACACAATAGAACGTGATACTACTTCCTGCTTTTCAGCTCTATAGCTCTTGAGTTAGTCAGCGACTTGAAGGGGGGCCACATGGGACATAACTGTTCAGTGAATTTGCAATTGATTCAGCATTCAGCTCAGAGTCAAAAGCAACAGTTATGACCCCTGTGGCCCCCCATCAAGTCACTGATTCAGTGGCGGAACTACCGGGGGAGCAGGGGGTGCGAGCGGGCCAGGGCCCGCACCCCCCCTCAGGGCCCCCGGCAGCTCACGCGCCACTGACAAATGCGGCCGTTTGGAGGGGGCGGGGCCCGGCTGTGCGTCACGCACCAGGGCCCGCCCCCTCTAGTGACTCTACTGCACTGATTGGTTACTGCTTGCTAACCAATCAGTGGAAACCAAGAGAGCTGCAAAGCAGGAAGTAGTGTTCTGGCTATTATGCCAGCCAGTCCAGTCACTCCAGCCTTAATACATTACATTTTTGGCTAACTAACTATATTGGAAACATTTTTTATTTTGCACAGCCTATCTACTTTTTTTTTTTAATACTGAACTGTTCATTTAAAGGAGAAGGAAAGTCCAAAAGTTAGGAACCCCCTACTGGGATTGTATTCACTTACCTGATACCCTTGGCTGATGCTCCTATCAGCAAAAATCTGCACAGCCCAGGTTCTTTCAACGAGCACCATGGAGCACCAATCCTTTCCCTGCTTCTTCTTTCTTCGTGCACCTGCTTGCGATTTTGACTTTTCCTCTCCGTTAAGTTCATATGAAAGTGTTACCGATTCCACAGTTTGTGCATTGAAAAATATAGTGTCGGAATATGCTTTACTACAATAATATAAAATACAATTCTACAAGTGCAGAATTATTTTCCTGTTTGTAGCATTGTTCTGTCACAAATATAAAATTAGATCTGTTTATAAAGAGGTAGGCTGACTGCTTATCTTGGAAATTGCATTTGAACCTTGGAGTTGCAAAGGATAGGACTTCTGCTTTTTATCTTTAATAAGTTTTTTTTTCGAAAATATCCAGTGGAATTCAGCCCTTAATGTAGCCCAAAATGCAGTTCCAAGGCACAAATGCCACCCATTACATGTGCCGGTTGCCTAATAACATTGGTGCATCAGTAACCTGAAAGTGCACAGTGCACCCATTACCTTTGCTCTTTTTTTTTTGTTGTTGTTGCTTCTTTATTGCCTACAGTAATCCCCTTCTTTATTCCCCCCTACAGCTTTACTGCCACTTACACAGCCACTACAGTACTCTCTCAGAAACACCAAGTATGTCACACCTATGGAGTCATTTATTAAATCTGTTTTTGAATGACTTGCATCAATTTGTGCCAGCCCTGTCATAGTTCTTGATACGATTTATCCGCTTCCCTATGCACAAGGCTGCGGGGCTTGAGCACCTAACCCTGCAACTCTGCTGGGTCTATTAATTATTTGCCCTTACAGGCTTAAGTCAATTGTTCTGCTGAAGGCAAACTACTATGAGTTAGAGCCTGTCTGGCTTCGGAACTGTTCAGGTGCCCTAGGCAGTGAAGTAATGCTGTGCGCCCTTGTGCCAGAAGCACACCGATATTGCCACACACCTGTCATGGAAGCACCGACATGTAAAAGGTGCATGAGCTCTAAGCTGATTAATTATTTTATGAAAATACAATTAATGTGATAAAAATATATTTACACACAATTAGCCTAGTTAGATGGATTCCTTTTAAAATTCAGGGTTGCTGTAAGCCACCAATATTAACCCATTTCTGAGGGAGAAATCAGCATTTTAAAAGCTTTCTCAAGGCAGGGTATTATTCCAAGGGGAGGGGTGATAAATGCCACAGTTCTTATATACTGCACAGCACCTCTCTGTAATCTGTCAGGGCAGCCCGACACCGTTCCTACCTTCTATCTGCAGCTCATGTCTACACTGTCAGCTGACATAAACCCTCTCTCTGGCACATTGCTGATTTGTGCATAAGTGATGAGCACAGTCCACCTGAGTTAGGAGTTAGGAGCCCCTGATCTGGGACTGTCAGGGCCAGAGTATTTTACTGCCTCCTGCCATTAGCTGGAATTGACAGCGCCTGAAAACCGGTGAATTGTACAGCATGTGAAATTAACAGCGGGGGGACTGAAGTGCTGTGTGGCAGTCATTTAATCTGCAATTTATCAGGTTATGCTGGTTTCCCAAACCTGCCCAGAGATTATGCTAAGAGAGAGAGCGGTAGAAGGATTTCTCTGGATATTTAATATTTGCTGACAGGCAAAAGCTTTAGACTGAAGAGACCCTGCAACTCAGATTGGGGGAAATTTGCAAGCTTTTGGCAAAAGAAAAAAAACGTCTCATTTATGCGGCACACAAAAATGCAGTCGTCGTGTGTATTGACCCAATCACTCCCAGCTACATATTCTCCCCTCACTTGCACCTATTTGCTCCCTCCCAGTCTGCGGACGAACTGTGCCTATTGACACAGGGGAACCCCTGGAGGTACCCCCACTTTGAAGGTGACTTTAATTCCAGGTTCCCCATTGTAAGCTTCATCAATAGGAGCAGCAGACTTGAGCCTAAAGAATCACACCAGACGCCAATCTCCATTATGAAAAATGCATCAAAATGTTCGAGCAAATGCTATGCTAGGCTATGCACAAATCCTTAAATGGCGGCAGTTATGATTGTGCGAAAATACGCCAGCATACTTGTCAGACGCGCAGGCGCAATATATCTGTGCGAAAATACGCCAGCGAAAAGACGCACTAACGTCTCTATGACCTTTTTTGATGATGTCATGCGCAATACCCGGAAATCTTGTGCAGCATAATCTCGCGCGAATACGCGGCGCGAACACGCGGCGCGAATGCCTATTTAAACTTTGAAAAGATCAGCGCCCACCACTTATGCCCCTGAGGAAGCTGATGTAGTCAGCGAAACGCGTTGGGCGGCATAGGTGGACGGTGGCAGCCTAGCTCCCACTTTGTCCCTACGTAGACAGGCAGGTTCTTGCTGACTAACTTGGGGCACAAATGGAAGGGTGGGAGCGGGTAGTGTAACCAATGGTTTATACTACTACCGTTGAAGTATTTTCTTTGGCTGATTAAGATACCACCGTTTCCACCATTTGCTGGTTTTTGATTGAATGTTTTTTAGGGACATTGTTCCTGCACTGCGGCCTTATGGGCTATTAGCAGTGGGTTTGTCTTTCGTGGGCGCTCTTCTCTTTGTAGCCTAATTTATTAAAAGTTAAGTTTTACTTTAGGCAGTTTTGCCAATCATACTACATAGGCGCCACACTGAACTAGTTTCCTTTGAAGTGAGTGTTTATGGACTAATAGTGTTTTGATTTCACTTCTTCTTTTTCTTCTTCTGTGATTAGTAGTTTAATCTACACAAACTTGCAATGTGGTTGCCTTCGTTACACTGTGTTTACCGCTCCTCATTTCATTTCAAATGGCGGCAGTTACACAAGAATTGCTGCATTGTGGGTAAACATGGCACACTATGTTTGTAAATGAGCCCTAAGAGGTTTGTATATATAATTGCGCTAAAACAATGCCTGTGTTATAGACAAAGCTTTACATAATGGGAAGGATTGACTTTTATGCACCTTAGTGCTCTAGCACTGGTGTCTGGGGTCATACCCTCAGATGTACAGTAGTATGCTATAGGCTAGACATCTAATGCAAAAGCAATCAATAATACCCATATGCCTCCTACTTCATTGTTCAGATGTCAGCTGTTATTCCAGTGGGAACCTTTGTGTCATCATGTAATAGCTGCACAACAGTGATACACAATATGATTATGCCGTGTGGGCTTCGGCCATGTTTGCTGGGCTCCAAGTAAACAGAATGTGGTTTCAGTAATGATAGTTGTCACTGTTTTCCTAGTCAATGAATAAAGGGGTTGTTCAACTTTAAATTAACTTTTAGTATGATGTAGAGAGTGATATTCTGAGACAATTTGCAGTTATTTTTATTCCCTTATATTATTGTTGGTTTTTGTGTTTTTTATTCAGCAGCTCTCCGGTTTGCAGGTTCAGCAATCTGGTTCCTGGGGTCCAAATTACCCTAGCAACCATGCATTGATTTGAATAAGAGACTGAAATATAGTTAGGGGGAGGGTGTGAATAGAAATATGATTAGCCTTACAGAACATTTGTTTTTAAATGTGGTCAGTGACCCCCATTTGAAAGATGGAAAAGAGTTAGAAGAAGACAAATTATAAAAAAACTATATAAAAAAAATAAACAATGAAGACCAATGGAAAAGTTGCTTAGGATTAGCCATTCTATAACTTACTAAACCTAAAAGTGAACTGGCCCTTTAAGGTTGATGCCAGACATGCTATTTTGCTGCTGTGGACCAGTTACAGAGACAAACGCAAAGTATTGCTTCTAATTCCTGACTGTGAGAACCACATTTTCACCCCAAAAACACGAAGTGGGCCTACATTTTTAGACATATTATCTGGTGACTTTGAATCTATATAACCTAATTCTGATATGGTGTCAAAGAAACTTCACTGGCAAACCATATGCTCCTATTCACATAGGATCAGCCCGTATTGGGACTTAAACATGTGAAACTCTCTTTATTTGGAAACTTCGCCTATGAGCTGATCTTTCAAAAGACATGGCCAACTAATTCCTAGGAACAGGCATATGGCTACTGGGTGGTCTTTTCAGGCAGAAGAATGGGCAAACTAGACAGAATGTTAGCAAGCACCTGCATTTGAAGTTATATCTGCTAATGGACCTATATATGCTTTTCAACAAACAGTTGAGCATTTACTCTAAAGCCAAGGGAGAGTGTGATGCTTTAGACCCAGTTTACTCTCAGGAAGAGGCATTCCTCAAAGTCAAATATAATGTGAAGTACAACACCATTCCTGGGTCACTGAAATCAGTACTAAGGGGGTTATGTGGTTGGGCATTTTGGTGCAAAAACTCACATTTTTAGTGGAAAAAAACTAATTTATTATACCCCAATGCTGCAAAAAGCCTGAATACGAAAATCAGCCATCTCCGACCTGTTGAGGTCCTGTATAAATCAATGGGATAGGCACCAAGCTCAATGTAAAGTTATCGTAGTTTGCATTGGTTTTAGCCCAAAAATCAGTCTTTTTCTTGGTTTTTCGGGCATGAAAAAAAGCCCAAAAAATTAGAGCAATTCAGGGTTTCGCTCAATTTTATAGAGTTTTTCTGTGATCCAATTCATTCTAGTTATTTAATTAATAAATAAGGTCAAATCAAGCATGGTAGTTTGGTCATGTTTTTTTTTTAAATAAAATATGAGATAAATTCAGATTTTAGTAAATAACCCCCTCTGTGGTTAATTTGCACTGTGCCAAATTTGCACTGAGCTCAAAGGCAGGTCCTCTGATAAAAGGCCAGAGAACAATGGGTAAGGTGAAAGAGCGGGCAATTTTAGACAGAAGAAATAAGCCTTAAAGGAACAGTTCAGTGTAAAAATAAAACTGGGGAAAATAAAAAATGTTTCTTATATATAGTTAGCCAAAAATGTAATTTAGAAGGGCTGGAGTGACTGGATGTCTAACATAACAGCCAGAACACTAACTCTCTAACTCTGAGTTAGTCAGTGACTTTAGGGGGGACCACATGGTACATATCTGTTCAGTGAGTTTGCAATTGATTCTCAGCATTCAAATCAGCAGGCCCGGACTGGCAATCTGTGGGTTCTGGCAAGAGGGGCTGCTAAAAGATGCCATAGAAAGTCACTATTTAGTGGGCTGGTGGGGGCTGTTTGGGCCTCTGTATACCTGAAATTCCAGGGCCTATTTAAATTCTCAGTCCGGACCTGCAGCTCAGATTCAAAAGCAACAGATATGACCCATGTGCCCCCCCCAAGTCTCTGATTGGTTCCTGCCTGGTAACCAGTCAGTGTAACCCAAGAGAGCTGAAAAGCAGGAAGTAGTGTTCAGGCTATTATGTTAGACATCCAGTCACTCCAGCCTTTATACATTACATTTTTGCCTAACTAACTATATTAGATACATTTTTATTCTGCACCGCCTATCTATTTACCCAGTTTTTATTTTTACACTGAACAATTCCTTTAATACCAAATTTCTCCCATCTAGTTCCCAATGTACAATGTCCATATGTACAAGTATAATTCTCTATTGCCCAACCAAATGATGCTGAATTAAAATGGAAATATCCAACTATAGAAACAGATTTCAATAGAAAAATCAGCATCAGTCCTTCTTGTTGTTTGGAAATCAAAGCAAACTGGCAGCAGAGCCACAGAAGACTGGTGTGAGTGAGTGGTGGTACTGATAGCATTCTTGCATGCTCCATCTTTCGAACAGTTTATTGGCTTTTTACTTTATGGTTTATTCTGCTACCGTAACCCTGGCAGTTTTACTCGGGTGATCAAGTTACTTGTCAGTTCTACATCCCTCAGGTAAACAGCTCACTGTTACTGAATAACCCCCAAAGCCATCATTAGTCAAACAGACAAACAAGACTAACTGATATTCTGAAATGTACTGTTCCCGTTGAAACAGAAACATTTATTTAAATACCTCTGTGACTATAAATTAACAAACAGCATCCGGGAATAGGGCGACCGTTCAGAGTGCTTGCTCAATCTACTTCTGTTTCCAGGCATTTAATAACAATCAGCTAATCCTTAATAAATCCGCCCCATCAAATCGCACCTTATTCATTTTGGATGCAGAACACTAAGCACTTTCCACTTTCACATCCTCGTTAATTTACTCATTTTACACGGGGAAAAAAACCTCCTCTCTATAATGAAATCCAGATGCAAAAATTCCATTTTCACTAGGTCATAATTGAAGTTCATTGTGTCTCCCCCCCCTTGTTTTTAATATATGAAGTTGGTATCAAGTTCCCATGTCCATTAAACATTTGCCATAAATACTGAGAGCCCCCCCCCCTTCATCTTTAATCCTCCAATTCATTGCAATGAAGTAATAACTCTGTTATTGCTGATCTCCAGCCTCCCTAAGAAATACAGCCTGGGTGTTGTAGAACATTTTAATGCATCACATGTAGTTCTCTATACGTTGCCTTTACTTCTTGACCTGCTGACCCCTGTCCCATTCACGTGGATGGGAATCAAGTTTCCTATAGCAGGGGTCAATGTTAAATGTAAATGCTGCATATTTATTACAAAGCATTTCCTGCTATAACTCATTTGCTATAAGTAGTTGCTGCTTCAAACTAATTAGTCTGAGTTGTTGGAAACTGCTACCTGTCAACAACTGCACAAGAATAACGATGAGGGGTGGGAAAGAGACGGGGGTTTAATTTATGAAACATATATGCCACCCTTTGGGGATTATTAGGACCTATTAAGAGAAATGTGAAGAAAATGAGTCTAAGTCATCAGGACTAGTGTTTTTCTGGTTTAAATGTAAGGAATGGCTTACAATAATGTAAAAAAAAATTAATCAGATATGGTTTTTTTTGCTAAAAGGGTGGTCGTAGTGTTATATGATACCATGTGATGAACAGCAGAATGGGATAACAAGACAGTGTAAGACCCAGACAGAAATATTTTGGACCCTTAAACCAGCAAAAAAAAAAAAGGGGGTCCCTAACATGTATTTGGGACTCAATACACCTTTACAGTATTGAAATTGGGAAGCTGATAAGATGCAGGGCAAGGTAACCATTTTTCCAGCTAGTATTATTTCAATTTGAAATGGTGCAGGTTTAAAAAAAATCCACAGCCAAATTATTTGTCATTGTGGCAAATATTATACTCTTTTCTTTAAAAAAGTAGAAAACTGACTCTCTCTGTGTAATGATGGCGTGCAAGCCGCCCCCCTTTTTTTCTGTACCCCTTTCTTTTTATTGTAAATGCCTTATTAAAAAACATGATTTAAATAATAGAAAATAAAAAGTAGAAAATTATGAGTCATTGTAATGTACAGGGTGAATACATTCATTGAAAAATACTTTTATCAGATCTTGGCGGGTAGGTAGCATTTATTGCAAGTAGGGATGGGTGAATTTTTTCGCCTTGTTTCACCGCGAAAATGACGCCCATAGACTTGTATGGCATTGTGTGTCAAAATTTTTTTTCGCAGCGCGTCATATCGAAACAGGTCAAATTCACCCAAACCTAATTTGCCTTCAGAATGAAAGGAGAGTAGAGTGCTGAAGGGGCCCAATATTACACAACAGGGCTGATTCATTTTAAAAATTGTGATTCACCATGCCCCCCCCAATTGTGCATTTGTGCCGCATATTTTTCTTATTTTTGTTGATTTTTTTCCCCTCCAACAATTTCTAAAACCTGTATCTCGCCAAATTTTAGTTGGAGAAGTTTATCATTTTCATAATTTACCAAATTAAGAAAATATTAGATATAGGTTAGACAACTCCAGTTCTTAGTATTAGAGACCTCAGGCTAAATGGCTTTACCAGACAATATATTGGGAAAGCCATCTATTTATAGTTGCTATTGATGTAGGTTCAGTTCAGCATGTGCAACCTCTGACCTTTTAGCTTCTGATCAACTGGAGACATTAGTCGTTGCAGTTTGAAGGGCAACTTTGAAAGAAATTGTGGTTTTCCTAAGCTAGTGAGAGAAGCATTAAAAACACACAAATTAAACAAAATTACAAAGGAAGAGGCAACTTATTATTTTGTGTTTTGTTTCTGGATAAAGCAGCGTTGCCTTATCCATTACAGAGAACAGGTCCCTTCCAGTAAGATAAAAGGCTGCCCAGCCGTGAAGGGGTTATGAGTTTTAATGACTGCCTGTGTATAAAATGCAAATTGTCAACATATTCTCCTTTTTCGCTGCCCCAGTTTGGCAGCATGTATTCCCAAGGTAGAGAAATGAGAGGTGATTAGTTATAAGCTGAGTGCTGAAGGAGTATACAAGGCGGGAGAGGAGGGCTGGGCTGCCCTGCATAAAGCCTTAGAGATGCAACAGAGAGAACAATTATTGCTCATTTTTTGCAACAACCCAACAAAAAAACAATAGTTTTTAAATGGTGAGTAAAATAGTCTGATTATAGAGCACTTCAAACCTTGTTTGTAAATCAGGCAAGCCTTTATTCTATTGCTATATCTGCCGCTAGATGCCTTTATTTCAGAGTGTCTCAAAATAAATTGAGAGCTCTATAGGCAAGAGACTAGCCCCTGAGCAAAGCACCATGCAAAGTTACTACATAGCAAGGAGAGAATTAAATGGACTTACGTTGAAAAGTCAACTCCTCGTGACTATACCCCGAAAGTAAAAGCAGTGAATCTGGGGTAGCATGGCCAACAAAACTTTAAATTACTAAGCGCTCCACTTGTTGTGAGGCACCATCATCCCCCCCCCAGTGATTCTAGTCACTTGCCTGGCTGGCACTTTTCAAAAAATGCACCAGATTAGGACACTTTTTCTTTCTTCCTCTCGAGCGTGTCCCCTGTACATTCCTAGTTGGGTTGTAGAAACATTTCAGAACAGGTCTATGCCAAACCTTGTTTATAAATCAGACAAGCCTACATTCTATTGCTATATCTGCTGCTAGATGCCTTTATTTCAGAGTGTCTCAAAATAAATTGAGGCTCTATAGGCAAGAGACTAGCTCCTGAGCACAACACCATGCAAAGTTACTACATAGTAAGGAGAGAATTAAATGAACTTAGTTTGAGATTGGAGACCCCTTGAAAAGTCAACTCCTTGTGACTATACCCTGAGAGTAAATCAGTGAATCTGGTGTAGCATGGCCGCTAAAACTTTAAGTTACTAAAGAGCTCCACTTGTTGTGAGGCACTGCCGTCCCCACAGTGATTCTAGTCACTTACCTGGCTGGCTCCACTTGTTGTGAGGCACCGCCATCCCCCCAGTGATTCTAGTCACTTGCCTGGCTGGTGCTCTTCAAAAAATGCACCAGAGTAGGGCACTTTTTCTTTCTTCCTCCCAAGCGTGTCCCCTGTACATTTCTAGTTGGGTTGTACAAAAATTTCAATAAAAGGTCTATGCCACACATGCAGATGCCCTGTTTGGTCAGTTTTTTGAAGAAGATGAGGTCAAAAAAAAGCCAGAGGTAACCGGTAAACAACTAGAGTCACTGGGAGTGCCTATCCAACTTGGAACCCTTCAGTGATTTCACTTTTCTTTCTCCTTTTACAATGGTCATTTTGAGAGGATGCTATACTGTTTACTGGATATTTAGAATGCAATTGTTTTTCTTCTGTTTGAAACAATAATGGATTTAGAAAGAACATAGTAGGTTCAACCACTTCATAATAGATGAAACAATAAACTTCACTATGTATGGGATGACATCCACAGCACCCAAGTAGTTGCATCATTGTTTCCACAGCAGTTTGTACCGTGAGTTTGGGGAAATAGAAGGAGATATATGGGTTATATAGACATGTAGACTGAACCAGATTCTTCAGGTGTCTCGATAATTATTTTCAAGGAGGACAGAGCACAGGGCATGGTTGGGGTGTATGGAGACTTAAAATGTGAAGCAATATAGGGTAGGTGTAATGTTGTCACATGTTCAGTTTTGAACTGGACAGTCCGATTTTTAAACAGGCTGTCCAATTCAAAACTGCATATCCAGATTTCAGAAGCCCAAAAACTGGACAGGACTCATAACTCACTGGCTGGTATCTTGACATCACTGGCCCACCCCAAAACATCATTGTTCCGCCACCCCCACCTCAACCCACTCTGCCCCCTGCCTCATCCACTCTGCCCCCTGTACAGAGCTTTATTAACTCCTCAGAGCTCCATTTCTAAGCAAGTTTTCAGCATTGTACAAATTAGAAAGACAGAAGAAGCAGAGTAAACTATATAACTCTACATAGTAACATTTTAAGTTAGATTGAAAAAAGACACATGTCCATCATGTTCAACCTTATGGGTTTTTTTTATTCAATTTGTAATAGTACATATTTTGTACATTGCCTAACACAGATCAAATAAATAATAAAGCATATTCAGAGTTGTATAGTAATATTCTTATTAACACACCAAGACCTTTACATGCATAACTTTGGATTTTAAAAGTTTAGCAAGCTGCTTCATAAGATAATTTGATACAATACAAGAGAAGGCAACAATAGTGGTAGATACATGGAGCATTATGAGACGCTTTACATAAAGTTATGCAAAGCAGCAGCATAAGCATGACATTTCTTTCTCTTGCGTCATATGAAATGTTATACATTAGATCTGTAGATATAGCCCTCTAAACTCCAGACTGAAAACCACCTCTAATTTCTCCCCATAAAACTCTGTATTTTCAAAGTCCCACTCAATTAATTCTCTTTTTTTTTTTTTTGTTTCCTTTTACAGGAGAGCCATTAAACATCAGCTGTTCCACCTTGGATTCCAGATGTTCAGCTATCCACGTGACAAATTCAGAGAGGGCACCTCGCACAGAGATCTTGACAGAACGATATGTTGTCTTGTAGATTATAGGTATGCAATAACGGACACCAATAAATTTGTCTGCGCAAATAAATCTGCATGCTATAGGAATTTTCTTTTTTTAATGTAGTCTTTGCTCAGATCGTATGCAAAGACAAGTGAATTGACTTGCGTTTCTAGGCACTGCTAGCAGCCACATAAGAAGATAAATCAGTTTTACACATTTGGTTAAAAGCATACTTTACTTTATGTTACCCTTTTCTATCAAATGTAAGCAATGAATGCAGCAGCCTGTATATATATTTAAGGCATACGTCTTCCAAACTGAATTAGTTATCTAGTGTAGCCTTACAGGCTCTGGTGCTACCAGCATCTATGAGTTCTGCAGCAACTAGAGTGTCTAATTATGACTACCAGTGATCTAAGTTTAAAGCAGTTTAGGACTCTGAAAGGGTCAGTGTATCTCCTCCGCAGGTACTGACTGCCGTTCAGCCTCACATGAGACTCCATTATTTATTACATCATTGATTACAACTTTCTTTTATAACCTGTCCCTTTTTTTTATAATACCCTCGCAGGAAACCATAATTTGTGGTCTATTGATAAGTTATGAAAAAAAGACAAACATAGCTGCTGCAAGGACAGTACCCTATAACTGCCCATAAGGTTGTAGATAGAGAAGCCTCCAAATATTAGAGCATTTGTACTCCCCTCCACATTATCAAACATTTAAATACAGTGATGATATATATTATCTGGAATGTTTGGACCTGATATTTTCTGGATAAGGTGTATTTTGTAGCCCCAATTCTTAAATGGGATTTAAATCCAAAAATAAAATGTTGCCTAGCTTTGTTACCATCACGTGAAAGTGATGAGTTTATCATTAAAGGGGGTTGATCACCTTTGATTTAAATTTTAGTATGATGTGGAGGGTGATATTCTGAGACAATTTGCAATTGGTTTTCATTAGCTATTATTTGTGGTTTTTGATTTATTTAGCTTAAGAAGCTCTTAAATTTGGAATTTCAGCATTTCAGAATTTCTGGTGGCTAGGGTCCAAATTACCTTAAAACCATGCATTGATTTGAATAAGAGACTGGAACATGAATAGAAGAGGGTCTGAACAGAAAGATGAGTAATAAAAAATAGCAATAACAATAAATGTGCAGCCGTACAGAGCATTTGTTTTTAGATCAGTAACCCCATTTGAAAGCTAGAAACAGAAGAAAAAGGCAAATAATTAAACTGATAATGAATAAATAATGAAGACTGATTGAAAAGTCTTAAAACCCCTTTAAGAAAATCATTTTAAAAACGGTTTGTTGAAATAGGACTTGGAAATTGCATTTCTGTATTTCTATATAATAGACCCATATCTGTACAACGAAGCTGCTGCAGAGGCACTTATGGCCATACACCTGCTTGATTCAGCACACCTGATGCACGGGAGAATTTACAGTGTTGCTATTGCAGTCAATTAGTTGCTAATTTTTTTGTACATACAAAAATGCATACATATACGATATTTAGTAAATATGATCCCTGAACTCTGTGGCCCTTAATGTTGCCAAGCACAGTGACTAGGCTCCCAACCTGATAGCAAGTTAAGGTGAGATATAGGAGAATGCTTATTTGCTCTTTTAGATACTCTGGAAGCCCAGTCTGGGTATCAATTTTGTATGCACACATTTTCTGTAAAAGTGTCGACTTATAATAATGTAATATGGCTGTAACTTTTCTTATATGAGAAATTGGAGCTCCAAAGGGGGCATGAATGTTCAGAGTCTAAAAAATACTGGTTTAGAGGGTAACGTTATATGCAGTCAAACTATTCATAAAGAAAACTTTAAGGCTAAGCATAGGGCTAAGGCACACTAGGCCACCCAGCAGATGTCCATGGGTTAAATCAAAACTCTTACTGTGCCATACCCCTTAAACATGCCCCATCCAGCTTTCACACTAAATCAAGTGCAGCAGTGCTTGCATCAGATAAATATTTTAACAAGAAAAAGGGTACTGACCGGCTCTCTGGGAGTTCACAGTCTTGTGTGCACTTTAGCAGAATTTGTTAAGATGACTGTTCCACCACTCTCTGACAGCTAGCCAGCCAGCCTGTAAATCTCTTCGCTCTCGCCCAGGTGCTGCAATTAATAAAATAAAAAAATATGTCCGACCAAAGGGCCAGTGCTTAACTCCTGGATTGCCAGGTGACAGTATGAAGCTAAACATAAATGGCAAAGAGTAAGAATCACCCTATAAAACAAGTGGATAAAAAGTGGCTGGGCTGCACTGATTGTAAAGAAGCAGAAACAAATGCAACCAGGCCACTTAGCTGTTTTTTTTTTTTACATTCTGATAACATTGAACTGAAATTGCTGATCTGCAAAGTGGTTATAAACCTCTCCAAAAAATGCCTATTGAAAGAACGTTTTATTGTAAGCAACTTTCAGATATACACCAATAAACATTTTTCAAATGTTTTAAAGTTTGTCATTATAATTGCAACTAAAACCAATATTTTTTTCTATTCTTTTCTTAAGTGTCCTAATACAATGTAGCGGAATTTAGATGTGCATGTTACTGTAGACGTCTGTTAATAGGTTGCTTTGTGCTACATTGTTTTAAAAGTTACCACCATAGCAAATAAGAGAATGGGAAAGGCAGTTGTGATGTGCAGGCTGGCCCTATACGTGTGAGGCCGACCTCGCTGCTCCTCTTGCGGGTTGAGCTCTTCTGCCTACTCTCCCCACCCGCGACCTTAGACTGCTGGCTTCCTGTTTTAAAGACTTGCGTCTGCCCTGCCCCTTTTGTGACATCATCGGCGGGGCGGCACAGGTCTAAAGGAAGAAGACAGGTCCGGGTCGAGGTTTTCTTGACCTGCACATCACTAAAAGGCAGATACTGCTTTCAATAGCAACTATATTTAAAAATAACTTTAAAACCACTGAGAGTTTGCAATTAATGTTTACCAGAAAGTTGCTTGTAATGTAAATTTCCTTCAACAGGCACAATTTTATTTCTATCTTTATGCTGAATTGTCGATTTTTTTTTATACACATCTTGGTTTCAGCAGAGATGTCAACTAACCCCATGTCAGTAAAAAGATATAAAAATCCACTCTGGGTATTTTGAGGCCGTATGATTCTTTTTATAAATGCAAGTGCAAAATTGAGCATGCATGGATGCTATTCTCCCATATGTGTGGCGAGGCACCGCTCATGATGAATGGATTAGTACTGGTCTCACAGCGAAAAAGCTATCTCCTGAACTGGTACTAATCCATTTATCTTGAACGTGCCCCACCACATGTGACCCTTTGCTAGTCACCACCACCTGAGGAATACTCAAAGGTCTGCTCTTCACTAATGTGTCAGGTTATGAGAAAGTAACAAAAGTGAATTGCTTCTATAAACAAAAGAAAAAGCAAGAGTACTGTGCCAGTGAGGCAGGTTGAGAAACTTGACTCAGGTGGCAGGGCCATGCTAGTTACTAGGAGTGTCAAAAATGCCGCTCCAGGTAAATTTAAGGCCATTGCACTTCTCTAGCATCGTGGACCCCCCGGACACTCTCAAGCACCAAAAAGGTGAATGTGGAGGGGGGCAGCAGCAGCAAGCCACCTCAGGGGCGCAGAGGGGCCAGGATTGCCCTTAAGTAAAAGGAACAATAAAATAAAATAACAAGCAGCAAAGCATACTGCGATGATCTTCATATTGTGGGTTGAAATGTTTATGAAAAGACAGGGAAAAGTTACTTAAAAGCAAAGACTTGCCGGTTAAAACTTTGGGTACCTAAAGGATACATCTATAAATCAATAACGTGATACATTCAGGCATCCATAGAAAACAATACTCTCAAACAGACTGCTGGTATGCTTTCTTAGGGCCATGTTACATTAGATTTTCAATGTCAGCGTAGCTACTCTGGGGGGAGAAGTCAACAGTGCAAGTCTGACATTGGTGCAGATCTTTTTCTGGATCAGAACTCCTCTACCATGATCATGCCCGAGGTCGTTTTTAGTAGGGCAAACAGCCTGTTTTGCACCACTACAAACTACCTCGGGCATGATCATGGTAGAAGACTGCTGGTTCAGAACAAGAAGGCAACCATAATTACTGTAATTATGTATTGTGTATACATGGCTATTTGTGTTTGAAAAGTAAACCTTGCATTTTTAAGAGAACTTGTATCATCTTTTAGCAATACAGAACCTTGTTACTGTTCCATATTTTGGACTGTTTATGCAGTGTCCTAAATGCTTTCAACTGATATAGTGTCTCTGGTGAAAACCAGTTAAATATATACACACAAATATTGCAATAATAATGTTTGGAACAAATGGAACTTACAAGATAGATTTCCCATGATGTTCAGCTGGCTTCTGTAGCACATACACAATGTGTCTCTTTCATTGCATATCAAAAATGTATTTTATCTGACACAGACACCAGAGAAGGGAATTGTTCAATTAATGTCATGCTACATGAGATTACTATTCGATAATGTGATCAGGACAGATTCTCCCAAATGCTCTGTTATACACAGGAGCATATAAACCAATGCCAGCTTCCTTTTTCCAGAAATTAAATATTGAATTTCCCAGAACCCTTGGTTCTTTTCTCAGTGAAATAACCGTTAACAGGAAATTCTGTGATTAATGTCATTTTGAATTTGATGTTGGAGTAAATTAGCACAAAAAGACTATAGTCACTGCATTGGGTTGGGAAGAATTGTGCAAGATTTGGCCTTGCTTCTCAGGATTAAGAACAGTTGGGTGAGAAGCAATAACTCTAAGGAAAATGTGTGTGTGTATGGCAGAGATGCAGCAATTTACAGGAGTTTATTTACAAACAGTGCAGCAATACAGTAATCCATGCCAACAACCAGCAATGGACAGTCTACCAAAAGTTAGAAACTGGAAGTTAAACATCTTATGGGCTGCTATAGGTTACTGCACAAATGCAAAATTGCCCAGTTTTCATAAATGAGCCCCGCAGTGTCTTTATGTTACAATGTTATAAGCCAAAGGACGTAACTGATAAATCAGCAGGACCTGGAGTAGTACGGAGTTATTCTAATAACAGGTCACTGTATGGCTAGACTTGTGTTTAAAACGTTTAAAATATTAACCCACAAATTTAATAAAAGGAGCAAAGTTTGTCCAAGTGCAGTGACCTATAACCAATAATATATTTTCTTTTATAGGACAAGGAAATTGTAAATCACAATGAGGCGCCAAGTGTTAGGCATCCCCCACTGAGTGTTTATACTAGCTTAGCTGATGCACCATGCCGTGCCCATGATTGCTCAAAACTGCACCCCCAACATAGTGGTACTTTTGTACAAGCACCGCTTTGAGATCTTCTTCTTTCTTCAGCAGGTCCAGGCTAGTGCATGTGGAGTCGAGTGGAAAAGCCATCGTTTGGCTTTTATGTTCAGCTTTTCGCTTTGCTGCGTATCTGCACCCAGCTTGAAGATGCAAAGAAGATCACGACACATTGCTGAACAGATGCATTTTTTTTCCAACTAACAGGAGCACGAGCTTGGTAACAGGTAAGCAATTATAATCACTGGGGGATGCCTAACATTTGACATCCATCCAAGTGATTATTGCTTACCTTCTCCTTTAGAAAAGTGACTGGTTAGTGCTACCTGTTTTGTTTCATAACCCTCTCAACCATTTAATTTCTTTTACACAAGGGATCCCTGGACAAAAGCTGTTAAAAGACCCCCTCCTAATGACCTCTCCCCTTCAAACAATCACTAGTATCTTAAAAGTACCAAGATTGCCTGTAGGTTCATTGGCGCTGTGTTCCTATGCAATGTTCAGTGGTGGACTGTAGCCTTTCCTTCTCACAATAGCAGCCTCAATTTCACTTTGAAGCGCTCCTGAATAGAAAGATAAAATAAAAGAGACTTTTTAAAAAATTAAGTTATTAACTGTCCTGAATGTCATTGTTTACAACAAACTAAAAGTTAGTTTTTAAAATAATTTTAATAAAAATAAAAAGGTGTTAACCACGTTTCAATTGCACTTAAACACTTAAGTATGAAACTGTGACAACATAAACAATATGGAAAGATCTATTGTTGCACTACAACTTCCAAAGATGACATTTGGAAGTTGTAGTGCAACAATATAAGTGCCACATATTGCAACCCCCAGCAATATAAAGAATTGTACTGCAATGCAGGTGATGTCTTCAGCCTGTGCCTCATGTATTTGTTTCAGTTGATACTCCATGCAACATCATCTCACCAAATGGCAAGTGGAGGCCAAATGTAGAGCTGCTACAGAACCTGGGGGGCTGCAAATTCCCTGCCAATGATTTTCTCCACAAATTATGAAAAGAAGTGCTTTTTAGTGAACTACGGTGCACCCTTGATCTACTGCCTGCTTAAAACACAGCACAAAGCGAGCATCATAAAGAGGGTGACATTTAACTAGACTGATCTAATTTAATGCGCATTTGTCAAGAGAATTTGCAATAAGTGAGAGTGGCCCTATAAAGGGCGGAGGTATAAAAAGGAAGCACTATGTTAGGATAAGCACATATATTTTAAGCTTTGCTAAATGGGAAAATATACCATATCTATAAGGTCACTTCATTTCCACTAATTTAAAATATAAAGTATAATTGTGGGTGCAGAATATTCCTTCTATATATGTGCAATTCAACTATATTTGGGGGAGCTAGCATATTTCTTGCTTTAATAAGACCTATTCATGCGTCCGTTAACCTCTAGATGGTGATGTTTTATTGAAGATTATGGACAATGTTTCAGATGAGGAGCGCAAAGAGACAGCTCCCACTCATAAAACATGTAATTGTGCAGAGAAAAAATGTTCTACTTAAAGGGATACTGTCATGGTAAACATGTTTTTTTCAAAACACATCAGTTAATAGTGCTGCATTTTTCAAAAGAGCAAACAGATTTTGTTATATTAAATTTTGAAATCTGACATGGGGCTAGACATATTGTCAATTTCCCAGCTGCCTCCAGTCATGTGACTCTGATAAACTTCAATCACTCTTTACTGCTGTACTGCAAGTTGGAGTGATATCATCCCCTCCCTCCCCCCCTCCCCAGCAGCCTAACAACAAAACAATGGGAAGGTAACGAGATAGCCGCTCCCTAACACAAGATAACAGCTCCCTGGTAGATATAAGAACAGCACTCAATAGTAAAAACCAAGTCCCACTGAGACTGATTCAGTTACATTAAGTAGGAGAAATAACAGCCTGCCAGAAAGTATTTCCATCCTAAAGTGCAGGCACAAGTCACATGACTGGGGCAGCTGGGAAACTGATTTTTTGTTTGCTCTTTTGAGAAATGGGTTTCAGTGTAGAAGTCTGCTGGAGCTGCACTATTAACTGATGTATTTTGGGAAAAACATGTTTTTCCATGACAGTATCCCTTTAATTTTCTAATTAAAATAAAACCAATCAGAGATAAACCCTCCTTATGACTAGCCTGTATTTTCCCTGTTCACACGACACTTCAATCAATTCAACAACAAAGGGAACTTCCAATTTAAGATTCTCCTGTATCAGGTTATAATAAAGTTATGTTTAAGGGCACTTCAGTGTTCTTTTTTTTGTGCACCTAGCTTATAAATGTACAAACATACATACAATTCCTTATATGTAGATTTCAACAAGAGAGAATGTTATGGTGTTTCGAAAGTCAGTAGCTCAATTGGTGAAAACCAGTAGCAAAGGAAAATGAGGTGGCACTTTTAGATTCCCATTTAGTATAGTGTAATATAACAAAAATTATGGACTCAAAGATAAGGTGCACACCCATCTGCATTTGTCCTTCTATCATACTTAAAGAGAAATTAAAATCATTGGGCGGTGCCAAATTTCAGGCACGTAGCAGTGATTATATTCGCTTGCCTGATACTCTGGGCTGGTGCTTCTGTTTGCTGAAACTGCACTGGCCTGGAGTAATTATGTAGGAGAACCATTCTACGATTGTTTTCTGCATTTGGCCTTCTCTTTGACCCTGGGTCAGGTGCACATGTTCAGTATAGTAAAAAATCTACTTTTTGATTCTATGTTCAGTATTCACTTGAAAAAAAAAAGACAGAAGAAGCTAAAAAAAAGTGGTGGCAATCGGCTCCTAAGGAAATACCCCGGCCCAGTGCAGTTTTAGCAACAGGAGCACAGGCATGCGGTATCAGCTAACAATTATATTATAATTAATCACTGGCACACCCCAGTGATTATACCTTTACTTCTCCTTTTATCATAGGGCAGTGGAATCCCTGGATGTATAAGGCATGACTACTTTGAGATCTATGAGCCTCTGTCCAGTACTATAAGCAATGTGCAGTATATGAATACTTGCATAATAAGGTCTCTAGCACACTGGGAGTATTTTGGGCTTTCATAAAATGCATTTTTGGCACATTCCAATATGCTTCCCGACTACATCTCACAGTGTTTAATGGCAATTTAGTTCTGTGATCCAACTTCCTTATTATATTTAACAATGAAAAAGTATTACTGAAGGTCAGGTATGAAATCAGTTGGAGCAGTTACAACATTTACAATATTTTTAATTACAACAAGAGTGGCACTGGTATGAAGCAACATAAATTCAATTAAATGTCTGCCTTTTGGTTACATTTAACATTTGATTTTTGTACACTTCATATTTTTCTGCCATATGTTCTTTAGCTAATGGTTTGTAATGTGTGAGTTGGTGATTGCCCCTTTGTGACAATCCACGTACAGAAAATCGCAGCTAAGGCCAGTAGGGGGAGAAATGAGGCTTCACTGGATATGTTGTGATGCATTCCGGCACACACTAATTTCACTAAGTGAAAGGGTTAAAAATCGTACTCTTCCTTCGAATGGAAATATTGACAAAAAATCAGAATGCAGTTGGAGAAAGGTGTTAGTGCATTAAAAAAAAACCTCATACAAATACAGTGTGATAGATCTAGTAATGCCTGATATATTTACTATGTGGAATATACTGCTTTTTAAAAATAAATAAATAAACCTCACGCCTTGGAACACAAATGTAGAAAAATAATACACCTTGCCCTTTGGAACACAAATGTAAAAAATACAACTTGCACCTTGGAACACAAATAATTCTCCTTAGAATAAAGCATACATGCACAAATGAAGCTACTCTTCACTTCCTTCTTTTCGGATCATTTAGGCTGTCTGCCCAGGTCATTGAACTCCAACCACAAACTGTTGACTGACTGACTAGTGGAAAGCAGGCCTGAATTTGTGGTAAGGCCACAAAGTCCCGGGCCTAGGGTGATGAAATTTAAGGGGCGCCATATGCCCAGCCACATCCTAATGTGATTGAGAATGCATTGTTCCCCTGTGCTATGGCAAATCGGAGCTTACTCTAGCTGAGGGGTGCGCATGGACGGCAGGCACTAGGACCATGAGACCTCGGGCCGCCTCTGAGGGGAAGTCCGGCCTTGGTGGAAGGTAAAAGGCAAAAATTGGTGCTGCATGGCCTAAGCAGGCGCGTGGGGGGTTGGGATGGTGGTATTCTCATGGGGCAAGCACGCATCGCAACATGTCCTTTCCACCTGGACCAGCTCAGTGTCAGACTGGCTCACCATGATTCCAGGATACAGTGGGCCCAGGTGTTAGTGGGCCTCTTGCTTCTAACCATTTGGTCTATTTCATGGTCATTCCCTATTTATGGAAACAAGGAGGCTTAATAATGGAAGAATAAAGTATAGCACGTAGAGAAAAGAGACTAGGAGAATAAAGAGGTTGTGTGAGGAGAGGAGGTATAATAGTTTGAAAATTGGGCCCTCAGTCTAAAGCTGGCCATAGATGCAAAGATCCGATCATATGAATCCTTGATTCGTACGATTTTCTGACCCTGTGTGGAGTGTCCAGACATTTTTCGTGTCATGGCGATCGGTCGCTCAGTCGATCTGACAGGTTAGATTTCTGTCTGCTGCCGATAATATCTCTGCATGTATTGACGATCTGACGATTTCCAGTGGGTCACCAGCTTTGTCAGACATAACTTTTGTACAATTGCTGTCAGGGTCAGAACATTGGCTGGTCTGTACTTTTACTACTTTATTTAAACTAAAGGTTAGTGGCAGGTCGGGAGATGGGGAAGCCCGATCATTCGAGGATCCTGCTGACCATAACCTCTCCACTTGCTGGGCCCCATGGAAACAACAGACCCCCATGTGATGATCGGTTGACCTTTGTGTTGGCATCTCTGTACATTTGTTTATTTCAAAATCCAGAATAAGTTCATCAGAGGTGCCTCATACGCCCAACACAGCAAAGCAAACTACTGGATAGGATTCAATTTAGCCATCCACAGGGCCGGATTTACATATTTGTCGCCCCCGTCACCTCCCCTTTATTCACCCAAATTTTTGGAGGAATGGGGATTGGTGTATAGGAAATGTAAAAACTATTGTATCTCCCGAGTTTTCCTGAACCAATGTGGGTGTGATTGGGCAACATGTTGCCCCCTAAAATCCTGCTGCCCTAGGCCAGGGCCTTGGTGGCCTTTCCACAAATCCGGATCTGGCCACCCACGCGTATTAACAAAATGACATACACTTCAGTTGTTCACCAACAACAGACAGTGTCGGACCGGGCCGAGGGAAAACCAGGCCCAGACCCGGTCCTAGATCGCCCCCCCGAACGGAAAGAAAAGTTGTGCGGCGATGTTTGCTTGCCACTTGCGCGTGGTGGGCCTGACGTTCGTGCATGCGCACGTTGGGCCTTTTATTCACACACGCGCACAAGCTTTTGTCCATGTGCACGGGGCCCCCAAGGTTCACAACGCGGTGGCCCCCCACTGCGCCAGTCCGACCCTGACAACAGAGGCAGAGTTTTGGAGCTTAAAGACAAAGGTAACTGCGCAGACCTTGCTGCCAGTGCAATGGCATAGGGTTGCCACGTGGCCGGTATTTTATTTGTAAAAATGATGGTTGTTCTCAATGTTATTAATAGGGAAAAAGGATAAATATATAGGAAGGCCGGTATTTTTTTTTCTGGAAAACGGTGGCAAACCCTAGTCAGGCAATTGTGACTGAAAACTACATTTTACAAAATTTCCATCATGGATTTGGTGATCGTTCTCTTTACAAATCCCTAATACCAGCTGAGACTGTCGAATACTGATGCTTTAGGTTATCCTAACCAAACTCCATTTACTTTTTTTTTTTTTTTTAAAAAAAAAAAATAGCAGCCCAATCTCCTCACTGAGCGGAGCTGATGCTGCTCTTTTTTTTTTTCACTCACAGCAACAGCATCCCTCAATCTCCCGCCCTGCCCGCTGCCATGGAAACCAGAGGAGGACCAGCCGCCAATCCCCGCCCTCTAAAAGAAACCTTACCTTCAGAGTAATGAACATTCGAATTCGCGAATCATAAGTGGGTTAAGACCAGGCGGCAACCTACCTTGCTCTCACCTCCACCGGTTCACGGTGATAGGGAGGAGAGCAAAGTTCAGAGAGGCTATTGGCTACCTGTCGCACCTAGCGTAGCAACGGCGGCAAGGTGCGTTGCAGCGCTAGCCCTAGCAACCGCGCCATTTCTATTGAGGCGAGTGGAAATAGAAGAAGAAGAAGGGGGAGATGAGAGTATAGCGCCGCCTTTTACACCTCCTTCTTTCCTTTCTCGGGGCCCAGCTCACGAGGAGGCGGAGTCTGCCTCCATTATTTATATTTTGTCTCCCTTTTTATTTCCTCCCCTCCTTCAAAGTCTGACACGTCCGCAGTGAGTGAGTGGCGTTGGCAGCCTGTCAATCCGTCACCGGGAAGCCGGCAAGAGCGAAATAACGGGGGAAGCAGCCGGAGCCATAAATCCCGCCCGGGAGTCCCGGCACCGGCCCCTCCATACATCTCTTCTCCTCATCTCCCCTCAGTCGCCGCCGAGGAGGGGAAAAAACTTTTTTTGATTGCTGCTCTGAGGCACCATCATCATCATCATCCCTACACCGAGCACCTTAACCATTTCTATCACCTCTCTTCTTATTACTCACATTAATACCTCACGTTGCTGCTGCTGCTGCTGCTTCTCCCCCACCCGTGGCCACAAGTTTCATTAACATTTTTACAGACAGATATTTGTGCCGAGGTCATTTTTTATATATTTATATGTTTTTTTTTTTTTATTTACTACTCCATTGATTTCATTTTGGACCGTGTGAAAGGAGCTACAATCAGTCACCGATTATTTATTTCTCTCAGAAAGGAGAATACTACTGGAGCAGCCGGAGATTGGCAGCGCTCGGAGATTGAAGAACTGGAAAACCCTGGTCCCGAAATAAAAAAAAAAAAAAAATATGGGGATCGACAAATGACCATTGTGGACAGTGCCGAAAAAAAAAAATAGGAAAACCATTTTCCTGAAGTTGATCTTTTCCTTTTGATTCATTTGTTCTGCTGGCAAGATTCATGGAATCGAATAGAAACTTGATTTGTTTTTGTCAATTAATATTAATAAAGCGAGCCTCATAGACCCGACAGGAACTGCTGTGAAAGAACATCTGTCACTACTACTACTACTAATAGTGACGTAGAGGTTTGTGCTACATTTTTACATCTCTGTAGCAGAATATTATTGTCTTTTTTTTTTTTTCCTGATTGGGAATGCGTTATTGGAATAACGAATTGAAATAAAGACTGAATTGGACAGCCGCCCGTGATACTTCAAGAACTCTGAAGTCGCTCGCTATCCTATTGAAAGGAATCATGTTTGTGCTGTCATTTTGGACTGACCTGCCATTACCTGAAGAGTAAAATTCAAGTAGAGAGACAAGAAGAAGCGGAGTTTCATTTGCAACTTTTAATGTGCCCTCTTCTCTTGTCCGCCTGAATTACACGGAATAAAAACTGGTAGTAGAGGAAAGAAGAAACTTGACCTCCTTCAAAAAGATCATTTTTAAAATTAAAGAGTTTAGCTGCTAAAAGCGATTGCACCTGTTAGTAATTTTTATGAAAACTCTCATGTTGTGGTTTTGATATTTGGATGATATTTTGCATGGTGGGATGAAATACTATCACAGACCTTGATTTTAAACCACTCTATCCTTAGAGACTGGGTATCTGTTTGGATTCTGACGGTTGACATTGTTGATGTGTGGGACAGTAACCCCACCGCGGTGCTGCCACTGGCTGTGAGGTCTCCTTACAGTCTGTGTTGTCATTGATTAGGCTGCGGAGAAGAGTATGGACGAACAGACCAGGATGATGCAGACTTTGGCTGGAGCGGCCATGGCTGGCCACTCGATTCAAGGGGGAATGACTTTACCTCCTCCCCATAGTCACGATGGGGGTGATGGTGACGGCAGGAAGCAGGACATTGGAGACATCCTGCACCAGATCATGACCATAACTGATCAAAGCTTGGATGAGGCACAAGCAAAGTTGGTTTCCATTGCAATAAAAACACACACACACACACATCACCCCTTTCCCTCCCAACACATCACAGCAGCACATCACTCCAGTTCATCTTAGAGTGAACAACTACTTCTTACAAGCAGTTTGTCAAATAAGCCAGCACATGTTTAGGTAGAGATGAGCAGCGTCTGAGATGCTGCTTGAAGCTGCTTGCATGGGGATGAAATGATGCCCACGCTAGCAAACTGATATAAACACAGCTCGCAGCTATAACCGGGCTGTTGTTTATTTGTATGTAGAGATACTCCCCTGTTGCTTGTAAATGTAGCTTCCAGGACCCCTCCAGTCCTTTCTATCTCTGCCAGTGGGGTTGAAGTTGTCCCTATATATGGGGTAAACAATCATTATAAATAAATGCAGTTATGAGGGAAATTACTAGTCTTTTACTGGCCTGGGTATTAACAGAGTGTTTCATATAAATGCAGCTTTAAGGTTTATTAATTTCTCAACCATTTTCTGCTTCTAATGCATATATTTTTTTAAATTACAGATCTGCTTTCAGAGCCAAATACATATATTTTGTTCAGGCACATTTAAAGGGGAGCATTAGAAATTATTATATGTATATGTGTGCACATACATTAAAGAAAATGCTCTTTCTGGAGGCATTAATTGCTACCCAACTGCTGCATAGTTCTGGACAACCTGTGTTTGTGTGTGTGTGTATATATATATATATATATATATATATATATATATATATAAAAATATATATGTGTACATCAATTTATGAATACATTCCCCATCTCCTCACATAACATTTACAAATACATATTGTGTTTTTTTGCATGCTAGTGTGGTGGATGTTTTATGATATATTTAGGGAAACAGAAATACATGTGGAAAATATATAGCTTTGATAAAGTTGACTCTTTTCAATAAATCACTTGATGTGGCTAGTTGCAGACAAGGACTGATTTATATTTTGAATAATAGCAAGCTAATTTGACATGTGAGTAAACATTAAATATTGTAAACCCTTTATAGTAAAAGCACCGCATCCAAAGTGTCAATCAGTTTTTACAACTATAGCAGGTGTGACTTAGTTTCCCCCAAACTGAAAAATGTTGATGGCAATTAATAGCCTGCATATGGCAATCTATCAACTGTTTTTGATAGGGCTGATAAATCAATGTATATAAAATGCAATTATTGTTTCATGAAGTGGTAATGTCACATAAAAGGAAAAGAATAGAGGCAGTTAACTCATTTATAGCCAAGTTTAATCATTTTTGTTTATCTTAAAAATATATTTGCACACGCTGTTTATTTCTAGTTGTACGACGCTACAGAATAAGTCGGTGTCTTATAAGTAATGTACAATGGGAAAAACGTAATAATATTTTTATATCCGTTTCTTTTACAGAAAGCATGCTCTAAACTGCCATAGGATGAAACCAGCCCTCTTCAGTGTCTTATGTGAAATCAAAGAGAAAACAGGTAGGGGCTTGTGCGTCTTCTGTTATCTGTATTTTAAACCATGGCCTTTTATATCGATGAGTAAATATTTCTGGCTGCTCTTTTATAAATGGCCGGAGCCACATAAGCATTCTTCCTTTGTAAACACATGCACAGAAGCAATGTATTGATAGTCTGTGCTCATGTATTAGGTAGCTGTTGCTTTTACAGATACATTTATCTGACAGATAAAAGCACAAGAAAATATTTCACGATGCTGATGGTTTGTTTAAAACAATGCACATATTATATGTAGGGCCTTCATGGAAGTTCAGAACCTTAAAACTATTCATAGTGGAAAAGTTGTAAAAATCAATTTGTTTCTACACTTTTTTTTTTTTTTAGAAAAAAAATGTATATCTTTGCTTATTTTAGTACAGGTATGGGATCTGTTATCCAGAAACTTGTTATTCAGAAAGCTAGAAAACACGGGGATGCCATTTTCCATGGACAAACTATTTTATATTGTCCCATTATCCTTTTTCTCTATAATAATCAAACAATACCTCATACTTGATGGTAACTAAGCTAACATCATTTTATGTTGCTGGCAACGTTTTTAAACATTTATTTTATTAATAGCTTTATGGAAAAGGTAGAAAGATCCTTCATCTGGAAACCTCCAGGTCCCAAGCATTCAGGATAACAGATCTCATACCAGTAATAGGGATCCAAATAGAGGGCCTAATTACTCTACTGTTATTTTATTTTTTGCAATAAGGAACATCCATAACATTTCCTTTATCTATCTATTTATCTATCTGTCATTTTAAAAATAAAGTCCCCATTCATTGCTAATAGGGATATATTATTTGTTGTTAAATGTTTTTGCTCTTAGACAAATCCCTAGGGTTTTAAGAAGTATTGATTGATCACTGTATGCAGGGCATTATGGCCTGTTTCTCATAATATGTGTATTAAGTCTGTGATTTTCACTGTTTCTGTCTAGTATTAATAAGCATCTTTTACACATATTGTTGCAAAATATTTAGAACTTATATGTATAAGTTAAATATTAATATAGCACACTAATGTTTAAATATTTCAAGTATAAATTATTCCAGCCATAAATGGGTGGAGGCTAGATTGGTAAATATTGTTTCATCAACAATTATTCCTGTAAGGCAGGGAAAATAATGATTGTCTTGTAGATATTTCAAAAATACATCAGCGAGCAGCTTTACCAAATTTCACTTCATATTGTTAATTCATATTGAGCCAAGACATGTATTTCAAAAGCATATTGCTATACACTTTGAATTTGAGTATTGATTATTTATAATAGTACATATATATATATATATATATATATACTCGCACACCCATACATTTTTTTAAAGTGATCATTTAATATTTCAAGGATTTCAATTCAAGAATGTCATATCACCAGAACCTATTAAGGGTGTCAGTTTCAGTGTTGAGCTTGTCAGTGATACATTGTAACAAATCAAATGACTACAATATATATATTAATTGCTGGCATACCTAATCAATCACCTTCAATTTCCTTAAGCAGAGAAGGGGCCTTTTAAACCCCCCAAATGTATCTCCCTAATTGCAGATTTCCTTTGAAATTAAAAGGATTTGCCCAGTCTTATAAACATAGGCTGACCATACTTACAGCCCACAATATAATATAAATGAGATCCTTTTTTTTTTTTTTTTTAAATACAACAGCAGCAACAGATTTATGTTTTTTTGAAGACCATTGTCTGCCAAACATTTTTTACTATTCTCTCATAAGGCTTTCTGGATCCTTCGGGAAATTCAGTGTAAATCCCTTTCTGTTACACGATACAAAATATTACAGTGTGGATTGTATCTGAGGAACGTTTGGCTTTTTTAATTGAAAATATATGTAGTTTTATTAGATTGTGAGGTTGCCAGAAAGGGGAGACACACGGACGAGGTTTAGTTAGGAAAAGAAGGCAGCATTCCTTGGACAGGTTAATGTTTATGTGCACAAATTCCAAGTGGATTTCTATCTGCTAGGAGTGAAGACTAAACTGATAAAGCATAACATAACAATAGCCATGCTTGTTATATGATCATTTTAATACTTGTTTTATCTAGAGTGGCTTTAGTACCATGCTCATAAACCCCATTGTAGTAAATACTGTGTTTTCATGTTAATATACACATTATCCATGCACACAGGAGATGCACATTACCTTACTGTCCGATTGAGGAACAACTGCTCAGTAACAATGGAAGCAGCTGTTCCTATAGTTATAAACAATGCAGAATTTCAAGTGCTTGTTCTTTTTCTCACTGGTAGCAATCTGTTTAATGTCACAGAAGAGGGCTGATTCGTGTGTTAATACTAACATGGAAAGTTTACATTATTAGACAGCTTTAAATGAAAAGGGTAATGAAATGCTCTTTGTCTGCGAGCGAAATCATTGTCTGAAAGCATATCTTATTCACAGTGTATCCACCAAAACGATGGATTAGAGAAGCCTGTTATTTTTTCCTCATTGTAAATGATTTCATTATTGCGAAAATGTTTTACATACTGCAATATATATATATATATATATATATATATATATATATATATATATATATATTATTTTTTTTTTTTTATCCAGGGCACTTCTGTCTTTATACAATGTAAAGTAATATGCAGTTTGCAGGAATGCATCTCGAAAGGATTTGACCCAAGTTTATTTCTTTGTGCTTTGCAGATCACAACCACGAGGTAGCAGGCTTTTGTATGTTTACCCTTAAATTATTTTTGCCCTAAAATATGACTTAAGGGACCATCCAGTACATCAATTTTTTTTTTGTGTGCTTCCTTCCTGCTCCGTTTTTTTGCCCAATGTATATGAGAAATGACCTTTTTTTAATTAAATAAGCAGACTTTGGATTCCCAGCTAGCCACAGGCATAAAAATCAATACACATAAACATATGATTGTGTATGTATGCGTTTTGTCAACGACTGGGAGCCTAAATGTAAGTTCCTATCCCCTAGTGGATTTACCCTGGCAAAAGCTAAGATTGCTTCATTAGTATTTGTGAACTGAGAAAGTTAGAAATATTTGTTAGCATGTCATATGAGACCTAAAAGGCTCATCGATCTTAGAGAACACACGATTGTTTTATGTGTTATGTTTTCTTTTTTGAGAAAGAATATGAGAATCCTTGATAAACTGAGTGACATGCAAAATAGAGACTTTTAAGGTCTCTTTTTTTTTCCAGTACACTCTGCTTGCGAGTACTTAAGGTAAACACATTTTTTACACTCTCGAAGGAAGTGACTCTTTTATTTCCGAAGTTAGAAGGGGAAACCTAGGAGTAAGCTATCAGCAGATATCCACTGACAGCTGCCAGTCACCTATAAATATGTGGTTAGTTAGGAGCAAAGAGCTTAAATGACATTCGTTTAGTAATAATGTCTAATGGCATACATGATGGTTTGCCAGATTTGTGGCCTTTTGTGAGTCTTATAAGCAGGACAGACTTGGGAAGATCATAAAATGTAATGAACTTCTCCACTGAGCGTGGTGTCCGCAGGGGAAGCTGGAAAGACCGTCTCGGGCTACTAGAAAGATTTTTATATGCCTAAGGAGAGTAGCTAGATACGCTCACTTGAATATTTTAGAACTCGAAAATTACATATGTGAAGAGAGCGGATGATAACACATTGGAGCTGGCAATTAGCATGTAAGGCTTAACAGTGCAACACAAAGTCATTTGTGTACACGTTTAATATAGAAATACTAAATTTCTTTAAGAGAACAAAGGAATAGTGCTGATTATTTCTTACATTCTTACTGGAAATTATGCACAGGCATGGGATCTATTATCTGGAAACAAGTTATCCGTAAGGCTCCGAAATAAAACGCTAACATTTCCCATAGTCTCCTGTTAATCAAACAATTGTTCATTTTTGACTGATCCTGTTTTATTTTCTGTAATAAATCTTTGAGGTGTGTTTGATGCAACTAGGCTAGCATAAAGCAATCCAGTTGGCTTACTTTGTAAAATGTTTTTTAGCGGCATTAAGACATGGTGTTTAGTAAAGTAGAAAAACCTGTTATCTGGAAAACCCAAGGTCCAAATCATTCCATGTAATATTGACTGTACTCATACAAGTGAACCCAGCATGAGTGATTGAATATGAGTTAAAGTTATTATGCTCATTGGAACTGTCATGTGTAACTTTATTATTATTGTTTGTCAGCATATTATATTTTAAAGGGCAAGCAACTTTATAATATGCATTTATTAAACATTTCCAGGTTATTTGAAAAACAGTTGCTGTTGAAAGCAGCATTGGCTTATCTCCGGTTTGTTACTTTTTAAACAAATGTTGCAAACGTTTAAGTTCCCCAGCAAAGATAGATCTGTTAATCAGCTACCTTGTCTGAAATTGTAGCCAATAGAAAGGGACAGACAATCACTGATTTCAATTGCAATACATATACAAGTAATTAAAACAAAACCGTAGAAAATTGTTAATGAGTGTATATTTGAAGGTTGCTTAGAATTATGTTTCCTTTTATGGGGCTCATTTATATTTTGGGATTGACTTGCCCTTCATATATAATGTTGTTAGGGTGACTGACACTGTAGAAATATTTTGTTTTGGACAAGGTGTTAACATGACAAATTTAAACAAATAACATTACAGTTAAAAATTGGAGTTGGAGTTGGATAGTAAGTTTTGTCTTTCATATCCCTCTGTGCTGATGAAGCAGAATCAGGATTACAGCTCTAGAAATATGTGCAATATCCCTCATTAATAATTACAGTTGGCTGCCTTATTAAACATTTTCTCCAAGTTCTGAATCTGCCTATGCAAATAGAAGAATGTAGCAGCAAATTCATGCTTTGGCCGTATCAAGACAATAGCAAAGTGAGAATTGTGTATAACAGCGTTAGCAATTTTCTTTTGCCTTAACATTGAATTCTTCTTTTAAAAAATTTAGAGACTGCTTCTACAGTGAAAGTGCGTTAGAAGAGTATGGTCCTGTGTCATACATGCTGATCATGTTAACGGTTTTCATCACTGAGCCTGAAAGCTGCATGAGTGGCTGCTTGTGCAGCCCTGGGGTTAAATAGCCAAAAACTTTCTTCACGATTCTAAGGATTCAACTCGGCTACTTCTGTAAGGTTAGACTCAAATTATGAAAGCAAACTCAATAGATTAATAGAATCGGGTAGTTTCTGGCATTGGCAAGCAGACCACTTAAGGTAAGGTATAAATAGAAGGTGTTTATTAATATTTTATACCAATCATGTTCCTGTTAGATGTGAACGACACAATATTTCTATTTATATAGTGCTTGGCTTGCCAGTTGCATTTAATAGAACTTCATTATAATTCGGTCTCATATTTTGCGCTGAACTTGTCGACTGAAAAAAGAATTCCTCATGAACATTGTCTCATTTTTAGTTTGTATGCTCCTTGTATAATGCCATTTGTATGTTGGCAATAAGAATAAAATGTCATTATTGCAGGTTTGTGATGAGTGAATATTACATTTTTTTTTTACGTTTTGCACTTAGAAATCTATTTTATGAAGACTTCATGAAAAGTCCTATTTCTTGATGGCCCTATAACATTTATCACATATTAAAAAAAGGATGTTTAAATAGTAGTTCTAGATATTCTTCATTTTAAATATTTAGAGCAGGCATGTCCAAAGTGTGGCCCCCACACATTTTCACCTCACCAAATCTGGCCCTCGTTGCAAGAAGTTTGGGCACCCCTGATTTAGAGCATTTAAACCTGTGGTGGGTTTTAATAAAATTAGCTCAAATCTATCAATTCAAAGCAAAAATGCTAGCTGTGTTTAGCTTTGCCCCTTTAATGCTGGCAAATTTTAAGTGGGATGGAAGAGCAGTTTAAAAAAGTATGGTTTGTTTTTAATCATTAAAGATAGCAACCTACTTACTTACAGTTGTGTGCAGAAACTAAACTTAGAAAAAGGAAAGTAACAAAGTGTAACTTCAATTTCCCTAAAGGTTAGACGCCAAAGTGAAATATACATGTCCATGGCCTGGTGTTTGCTCCCAAGTCAGGGAGCATGTTTAGTAGGGGCTGACAAATATCAACAAGATAAGTGTAAAATTGTTGAAGAGCCTTACTGGGCTTTTTTAGCTAAACATGAAGAGGAGTGGAAAAATCCGAATTACAAAAAGGCCGTCTCCCATAGACTCCATTTTATCCAAATAATTCAATTTTTTAAAAATAATATAATTGATACTTATTGGAGGCAGAACCAGTCTATTGGGTTTATTTGATGCTTGCATGATTCTAGTAGACTTAAGGTATGAAAATCCAAATTATGGAAAACCTCAGGTCACATACCTGTAATGCAAATCAAATAAGAAAATAATTTATTTTTGGTGTGTTATTTTAGTTCTAGTTTTCCTGTGATTTGTTATTTATTAAACTATGCTATTCCATCCTAACTGTACAATTATAACATTATTTATAGAACATTCCAATGGCATTCTAAATACATTAGTGTTCTGTTCATCTCCAAAACCATATAGCTTGTTTTAAGTAGCATAGTTTATTAGTTTCATGTTAGGTTCTGATGCGCGAAGGCCTTGGTTGATTCCAAAATGCTATGAATCTGTATATCTTGGTTAATTCCAAATAAATAAATTCAGATTCTGTGGGATAGGAAACTTGCTATATCAAAACAGCTTAATGTGCAAGATGCTTACAATACATTGAGTTGTACGCTTGCTTACTTTAAGAAAACCCCTCAAAAGTATAATTAACTAGATACCGCACTCTCGTTAAATCAAGATACGCCCGTTTCTTTTGCAAACAACTGGCAAAACCCTAATCCATGCCCTTATCTTATCCCATTTAGACTATTGCAATCTCCTCCTAACTGGTCTTCCTGACTTCCATCTCTCTCCCCTCCAATTAATCTTAAACTCTGCTACCAGGATCCTTCTGCTCTCTCCTAAAAGGGAACCTGCTCAACCCCAACTAAAACCCCTTCACTTTTGTGCTCCTCATTACATTTCTTCTCTTGTCTCACTATACGTTCCTGGTCGTCTTCTCTGCTCTTCTCAGAGCCACCTTCTTTTCACACCATCCACATCCACTGCCAACTCTCGTCTCAAACCCTTCTATCTTGCTGCTCCTTACCTCTGGAATTCCATCCCTAAATTCCTCCGTAAGGAATCCTCTCTTAATCTCTTTAAGAAAAAACTAAGTCTACCTTTTGGACCACTAGAACATTAGCCTAGTCCTTTCCCTATTTACTATGTGCCTTTTTTTATCTGTTTTGTATGTTAGCCTCCCATCCACTTACGGGGCAGTGACCTCCTTCCCACAATGTCTCTTTGTCTTATGATTCTGTATATATTTATATATATGTGATTTGTCTCCCCCATGTATACTTATATATATATATATATATATATATATATATATATATATATATATATATTATATTATATATATATATATATATATATTATATTATATATATATTATATTATATATATATTATATTATATATATATATATATATATATATATATATATATATATATATATATATATATATATATACACAACCCAAACGGTTCTGCACACCACTGGAGCAATTGACCCAGGTGCTACCAATTGCAGCTGCATACAAAATCCAAAAAGGTAGCTTTTTTAAAAAAGATAAATTTTATTCAACACATGTTAAAAGGAGGTCAACGTTTCGGTCTGTTCCTAAGACCTTTATCAAGACCAATATGTTTTATTGGTCTTGATAAAGGTCTTAGGAACAGACCGAAATGTTGACCTCCTTTTAACAAGTATTGAATAAAATTTATCTTTTTTAAAAAAGCTACAAAGGATCCCAGTGTGCACCTTACCTTTTTGGATTTTATATATATATATATATAGTACTTTTATGCACTGTACATCGCTGCGGCTCCTTAGCAGCGCTTTACAAATAAAGTTATACATACATACATACATACATACAGACATACATACAAGTGCAGTAGAATGGTTTTCAAATCAAATATACAGATTACATCTAAATACTGAGCTATACAAGAGGTAAACAATGCCTTCAGTTATCACAATTGTTGAGCAGCTGGTTGTGGTGAGACTTTCTCCCCCAATTGCTGGGAAAGATTTATTATTTGTTTAATCTCCAGATTTATCTAAAGCCAACCTCTTACCAAGGTGATCAGCAAAATTCCCAGTAGCCCAACAAAGCATACCTTTATCCACTACACATTGACCTTGTGTCATTATTATTTTTCCGGCCACTTTGGTTGTGAATGTGGTAAATAATTCACATCAATATTCAATATAAATAATGAAAGCTTCCGTCAAAGCTTAATGTTTCAGTCTCTGGAAGTGAAGCAAATTCACGGGCATTATCGATGAACGACAATTTTTAACACCGGCAAATTCTAACATATTTCCGTGTTATAAACAGTTAGAATGATTTCTCTGGTTTCTGTCCAGTTACCTTATGACATATTGCTGAAGTGAAAAGAAAAGCTATAAACATTTTGTATGTGTCGTAAAGCGAAACGTTTCTGCCTCGACGCAAAAAAGGCAATAAAACGAAATGAATATGTGGGGCCCAATTTGTTGTATTTTTGACATGGTTATAGCCAGATAAGGGAAATTAAGTCCCTATGGATATTTCTCTTGATATCACAGATGTTCGTCCCAGAGAGCAATGAGATAAGCTTCATGTTGCATATAACGGTCAGTACTTTTATCCTTTGCTTTGGCTGATCAGTTCCTTTTTTTTTTTTGGCGTGGTTCTACCCAGATTTGCTAGTGTTTTGATGTGCCATACTAGTAATTACAGTGCCCATTCATCTGTTGCCCAATATTGTGGCAGGATTCAATTCCTGACAAGTTTCAGAAGCACGCCAAATAGTTTGGTATATGTATTTGAATAGTGTGGTCTCCCTGGATAGATAACAACATGTTTCTAATTATGTACTTGTGACAGATCCAGATGTAAGCGACTCTGCAACATATTCGTTCAATTCAGATCTATTTGTTTAGTTCTTTAGCCAAACCAGTACATCAGTAGCATCCATGTGAATGGCCAAATCAGACAATATCTGACAGTATCTTGCTTTGAGCACATCTGATTTAAAGGTGTGGTTCACCTTTCAGTTAACTTTTAATATGTTATAGAATGGCAGATTCTTAGCAACATTTCAATTGGTCTTCATTATTTATCTTTTATAGTTTTTAAATTATTTACCTTTTTCTTCTGATTCTTTTCAATTAGGGGTCACTGACCCCATCTAAAAACAAATGCTCTGTAAAGCTACAAATGTACTGTTAATGCTACGTTTTATTACTTATGTTTCTATTCAGGCCTCTCCTATTCATTTTCCAGTCTCTTATTCAAATCAGCGCATGGTTGCTGGGGTAATCTGGACCCTAGCAACCAGATTGCTTAAATAGCAGTATGGAGAGCTGTTGAATAAAAAGCTAAATAACTCAAAAATAATAAAAAATGAAAACCAATTACAAATTGTCTCAGAATATCACTACATCACACTGAAAGTTAAACACAAAGGTGAACAAACCCTTGAAGAGCTTTGAAGTCAAATTAGAAAAACCCTCTTTCAGGATTTTTTTTTTTTAACATCAACTTATTAAATACCTAAAAATGTTGACTAAAAACATATTAAATAACTAGAAACGTTACCTAAAAACTTTTTAAATAACTGCTATCTTATGAATTCTGTATTTGTGCCTTCCTTGATAGATTTTTTGCCTGTTCAGCATGTTCATCTCCGTAAATATCCTTTACTTTCCTACATTCATCGGAAAATTGGACATAAGGAACAAGTATAGTATGTCTAACGAAGGACTACCTAGCTTGAAAAGATCAAAGGTTAGAAGGTTTGGTCTTGACACTGCTTGGGGTTACTGCTCACAGACTCCCATGTCCTTGGCTGATCATCCACTATACTAGGTTTGTGGGGTTGGATTATAAAAAAATATGTCATGTATAGAAGTTAGCATATGCTGTGGGCAAATAGGAGGGTGGGGGGTGGAAATATATTGTAGGACCATATACAATCTGTGGCTTTCCATCTGAACAGTCCTGCCAAAGATCACTGAATACTGATATAACCCAAATGGGAGTAAGGAGCCTGCCTTGACTACACTACATACATATATATATATATATATATATATATATATATATATATAGTGAATAAAGTACCCCCTCTTGTAAAATAAAAGGATATAAGTTACCGAGGCGTTTCATGGCCATATAAAGGCCGAAGGTAACTTCTAATATCCTCATATTTTGCAACTGGGGCTACTTTATTTATTATAATACACAAATTTCAGTGAGTCACGTGACAGAAATTATATCAGAACTCACCGTTTATAACTGATGACATCAGAACTCACCGTTGATAAGGATATAATTTACAAGATATTCATAGCTTTTGTGTATTATATAATAAACCTTTTGTTTGCCTGATTGATCTTCATGTCATAAATCCTTGGAGTGCTGTCACATTGCTTCTTTATATTATTATTATTATTATATTTTATATTATTTATTTGGTTTATGGTGTGCGCTCCCTAAGACTGTTTATATATATATATATATATATATATATATATATATATATATATATATATATATAAATATATATATAAATATATATATATATATATATATAAATATATATATATATATATATATATCTTTCAGACGAGTATCCAGACTCCAAAGTCAATCTTAATAGAAGGAGGGGTGCCCGGTAAATAGTGTATACACCAATAGTTTCCAGACCAGCACTCCCTTCAGTGTAAAAAACGTAATCTTTTATTGTTGCATGGTGGAACCATCTTTAATTTCAAAGCCTGTATGGGTTTCAGGATCTTTAGTGACAATCTGTCCAGTTATGTCCAATTGCATACATTGGGCATCTTTTAGGTAAGATATTGTATCATTTAGTGAACATAGGCTGAGATACAAGAAGATGTGGGTGACCTTCTGCTTCAAGAGGTTTGTTTCCTTATTTAAATGGATCAGCATTATTTAACTTTTTTATGCATATTTTATGTTCTTGATTTACAATATCAAGAACGGCAGCAATGTTCGCTATTATTTTTGTGTTAAATTAAACAAGTTTGCAAATTACATCTATAGTGTGTAGAAATGACTGATATTTAGAAAGCCTTTAACAATATCATTGAATTCTGAATGTCTGATATAGATAATATAGATAGTTGGGCATCTGCACCAGTGGCAAAACTAGATATTACTGGGCCCCACAGCAAATTATTTTTCAGGCCCCCAAAATGTTTAGAGGTTGAATGGTTTCTCCAATATTTATTGAAATTGTATATGAATTAGGGCCTCATGGGACCCCTATACCTCCTGGGCCCCCCTTCCCACTTCTTGTTAAAGAAAGAAATGAAATGAATTATCCAAGCTTTTTTTTTTTTTTCATTATAATTTGCAGCAGTATCCAACACAATGATAAAGGTCCCCTTGACCAAAGCAATATGTGATTCGTGACCTTGAAGCTGATATTTGGGCTCTGTTATGCAAAAAAAGCGATGATGTAACTAGAGAGAGAGTCTAATGAAGGACAATTTAAGGGACTGGATTATTTCAATTATTAAGATAAGCGAGGCAAGCTGGAATTGTTTACATGGGATGCTGTCACTTTGTATAAATATTTCAAGTGACCATTTTGGCTGTTTATTCATCGCTAGACCTACTTAGAGCACACAAGGGCATTCATTTGCTATTTGAAGAAAGGGTTTTTTTTACAGTGAGAATGTTAAAGATCTGGAATTCTTTCTTAAGTGGCTGTACTGGCAGGTATATTTGTTAAAAAAAACCCTCTTTGGATGCCTTGTTAGTTTAGTGAGAAAACACAGGCATGATGCAGACACTGGCCAGGTTGCCATTTTGGAGTCGGGAAGATTTTCTTTTCACCTTTCTATGATTAACTGTATAACAGTTACTTGAAATGGGATTATTTATGGGAAATTTTAAGTTTGACAGACATGTCTTTTCTCAGCCATAGCTACTATATTACTACATAACATACCATATCTGGTGTTTTATACATTTTATTGTCTACCTTACTTCTAATGGTTTTGCAAGAAAGGTGTGGTCGAAAAAAAGCTGTGGTAAGAGCATGTCCACCAACTTGCACTGTTCCCCTCTGCTATTTGAAAGTTTGCTCATGTGGGAAACAAACTACAGGAGGAAAAGGGTAAGCACTATAATCTAGACAAGGACATCAATTCTCATGCGTTGGTTACTGATGGTCAAAAAAGTTTGGATATTTTGGTTGCATCCCTTTGGTTGAACAGTATCTGTACAGTAAATTTTGCAATAACCGTACAGGAGTGGGATCCTTTATCTAGAAACCTTTTTCTCTGTAGTGATAAAACAGTACCTTGTGGTTGATCCAAATAGTGAATTGCAAGCAGCCTATTGGATGTATTTAATGTTTACATGCTTTTCTAGTAGACTTCAGGTATGGCGATCCAAATTAGGGAAAGATCCATTGTCCGGGTTCTGGATAACAGGTCCCATACCTGTAGTATGATCTTTCCAGATAATTAATCTGTCCTCAATGAGAATCCGATTACTCTCTTTGCATGTGTGATGATAGCTCTTTTCTCTTTAGCTCTTTTCTCTTTTTCTATCATATTTAGATAGCAGTCTTTGTGTTAATGATTCATCTTTTTGTGTCCACATGATATGACTGTTGTAGCAGTGAATTTGAGAATGGGACAGGTCTGTAGCACTGGCATAAACAGTGCTTTATTGTACAGGGATCTTTGGGGTCTGTAGATTGTACATTTACTTATTACAATTCTATAAATGGAAAAAAAACATGCTGGAGGGCAGGCACCAGAACACTAGTGTGATTTGACTGGTAAAGGGTTAAAAGAAATAATGTTGTTAATAAGAGCCAGTCACATATAATATATACTTACTGTGGATTGTAATTGCACACTGATTTCAATCCTGTATTCACAAATGCTGGTTTATCACATTCTGCGAGCAGCTAAAGTTTGGTTTAAAAAAAGTGTTTTAGTACTTTAGTATAATACTGCAGTTTTGCTTTTCCTGCAGGATCACTCCTATTACACTACTTTTCAGCTGTTTGGGAAATGAAAAATTTTCAATTGCTTAATGAGTAGATCTTTTACATTTATTTAAGCAAATATGCTAGGGAGTTTGATCTAATTAAGACCCCTAGGAATCTTGGAAAATGGTCCGCCTTATCATGACAGCATTTCTGTAGTGCATATAAATGCCTGTCTTTTCATCAAATGTGCTCATTTAGCTTTACTTGTATGCTGCTATTAAATGAGCATTTTATTTGGCTGCTAGTGCTGCTCTGCAGTTTCAATAGCCTCAAGGCTAAATGTAAAGACCCATATTCATCAATGAAGTATGCCATTGTTTTATATATATATATATATATATATATATATATATATATATATATATATATATATATATATATATATAATTATAAACAATTTTATGTCTACATTCAGTTTTACTGAACACACCAACTTGCTATCTGTGTCTGCCATGTTGATCTCTTTAAAAACCCTCTCTTTATAGTGATTTTTTTTTCTGTTAAGCTTTTAAAACAATTATATCTGATGTTTTTTCTATTCTCCCATGCCTTGTTATAATGGAAATATTTTGCTTAAAGGTATACTGTCATGGGAAAACATGTTTTTTTTTTTTTTCAAAATGGCTCTTTCTGAAAGCACATGACCAGACAAAATGAGCTGAGATGGCGCCTACTCACCAATATTACAACAAAAATTACACTTGTTGGGTTAGGAATGAAATTTATATGGAGTGAATTATTTGCAGTGTAAACAGTGTCATTTAGGAATAAAAACTACACCATAAAAATCATGATAGAATACCTTTACAATTTTGCACCTTAATACTGATTGACCCTTTTAGAATATGGAACCCTGGGATATTGAACTTATTATATCTAGATTTTTACATTTGCGATAAAAGTTTAGTATCAGTATTATAAGTATAAAGAAGTATCTATATGTACCCAAGCTGTTTTGCATGTTGTGCGGCACAGCAAGTCTGGCATCCAATAAGCAAGCTAGTAAACAACATAACATTTCTATGAATTTGGTTTATATACTCAATACATATTTTTTTTAAAGCAGGGCGAATGGTAGAATAACTGGGGGTTGCATAGTTGTTTCTCAGTGATGCTAGTCAATTACTTTCTACATGTGATTTTTTTTAAATAGTAGCCTCCATTTTTATGGAAATATTCTGGAAAACCTAAGACTCCAAGCAGCACAAATAATAGACAAACAAAATACACAAAAGAATGTTGCCATAATAATCATGTAATTTTTTTTTTAGGTTATGTCACATAGAGAGGCAAGACTGCATTTTGTAGCCTTGACCTTTACCTGGGAGAAATGCCTTGTAAGATTTAACAAAGTTATCAGATTGGATAGAGGATTGTGAGTTGCTGTTTGTAGTATTGTAATGTTTATATTAGACTTCCTTCTACTTTCAGAATGAGAAATAATTCTGTTTCTTTTGCAAAGGTTAGTTGCAAATATTCTTTGTTTACATGTTTGATTGGCACAGCCTAACAACAGATGTTCCAATCACCTGGAAAGTAAAGAGAGAAAAAAATGGTGATGATTGACAGAACTCATTTTAGGTAGGGCAGAAAGAGTATATGGCTAAGGATTGCATTAGAGAGCCTTCCTGGCCAGATAATATCCCAACCAAGTATGTATTATAGTAGGTAACCAATGCCAAAAGGCATTACTCTATTTTCATTCTCCTGGACTTATCTTCTGCTTTGGATACTGTTAACCATTCTGTTCTAATGCAAGTTCTCTATTCGATTGGTATCTGTGATTAAGCTGCAGCCTGGTTCTATTCCTATGTTTCTGACCGCTCCTTCTCTGTTACCTTTGCAAACTAACCCTCTCCCCCTGTTCATCTTAGTGCCTCAGGGTTCTGTAGTTTAGTCCTCTGTTGTTCTCATTGTACACTCTCTTTAGGAGACCTTATAGTTTTATTTGCCCTTAAATACCACCTGTATGCCAATGAATTCAGATATATTTAGACACCCCCTCACTAACTGCTGACGTCCAAACCCAGATCACAGACTGCTTAGTTGCTATCTCTTCATGGATGAACCAACGCCACCTCAAGCTCAACTTGGCTAAGACTGAGCTCATGGTCTTTCCAACCAAACAGAGCCCTTCTCATCCTTTCACCATTACTATTAATGGCATGACCATTAACCCGGTTACCTCAGCATGCTGCTTGGGGGGTCATCTTTGACCAGTCCCTCTCCTTCTCTAATGATATTAATAATACTTTCTTCTTTCTCTGCAATATAGTCAAGATACACCCATTTCTTTCACAAACAACAGCCAAAACACTAATCCATGCCCTTACCTTATCCCGTTTAGACTATTGCAGTCTCCTACTAACCGGCCTTCCTGACTGCCATCTATCTCCCCTCCAATCAATCGTAAACTCTGCTACCAGTATCCTTCTGCTCTCTCCTAAAAGGGAACCTGCTCAACCCCAACTAAAATCCTTAGCATGGCTGCCTATTAAGCAAAGGATACAATATAAAATCCTTCAGCTAACATTCAAAGCCCCCACTCCTCTGCTCATCACTAAATTTCATCTACATTCTGGTCATCTTCTCCGCTCCTATTAGAGCCACCTTCTCTGCACACCACCCACATCCACTGCCACCTCTCATCTCAAACCCTTCTGTCTTCCTGCTCCTTACCTCTGGAAATCCATTCCTGAATTCTTCTGTAAGGAATCCTCTCTTAATCTCTTCAAGGAAAAATGAAGAGTCTACCTTTTGGAGCATTAGAACATCATCATCTATTTATATAGCGCTGTCAAGATACGCAGAACATGTCTAGTCCTGTGTTACTATGCCTTACTATGTGCACTTTTTCATCTCCTGTATTTTAGCCTCCTATCCACATAGATTGTAAGCTTTATGGGACAGGGACCTCCTTCCTCTATGTCTCTTACCACATAGCACTTCATCTCTTTGTCCTGATATGAATTCTGTGTATATTTATTATGTGATTTGTCTTACTTTTATATATATATATATATATATATATATATATATATATATATATATATATATATATATATATATATATATATATATATATATATTGTACTTTTATGCACTGTACAGTGCGGCAGCTCCTTAACAGTGCTTTACAAATAAAGTTATACATACAAACATACATATGCATACATACATAATACATACATACTTGGACTTGGTACTTATTGTATTCACCATAGGGATGTGTTTTATATGGTCCTTTAACTATTCAATTAAATGTCCAAATTAGCCATGAACAGCTGGAGGCTGCAAGTTCTAAGTCCCTGACATATATTTTTGCTTGTTTGTGGGCCCCATTGTTTATTATCATTACATATTTAAAAGGAAATCTAGAGAAAATGTAGCTACACTGTAGACGTGTTATCATTGGAGTGGAGAAAGTGTTTTCCCAGCGTCCCTGTCAGAAATGTCTGGATTTGCACTCTCATTTTGTCTGCCATATGAGACAAGGTGCATTATAAGTTGCATATTCTTGCATATTATAACCTTTTCCCGCCCATGTCCTTTTAAATATGTAGAATATATGGAAAAAGATTCACCAAACAACCAAGTATATAAAATGATGTAGTCCACTCCTGTTACTCATTCTCCAGTACCCCTTGTTTGGGTACTTGCAAACCAATCTCTGCGCATTAATTACATCACAAGTGCATCATTTCCAATGTGCTCACCTGCCCTGAAAGTGTCACATTTAACGATCATAAGAGCACAAGTATGAGATTACATCATATTATAATTTTATTTATAACACAGTGTTTGATTTTTTTCCCCCCATGATTTCTAAGACCTGTCTTGACGTGTTTTTGATAAGCAGTAAATCAGCCCCCAAGAAGCCCAGTGGTTTGAATACAGGCTTTAGACAAAGTACTTGTGATACTAGATTGCCCTATGAGATACTTAATATATTTATAGTGATAGAAATTTTCAGTCTTTGAGGTAATACCGATTATTACTTTGTTGTAGCGCTACCTGATAATGGGTTATATCATCCTGAATGCTCGGGATCTGGGTTTTTTTTTAAATTCTGTATTCGGATCAAGTATAAGGTGCAGGTTTATTATTACAGAGAAAAATAAATGATTTTGAAAATTTTTAATTATTTGATTACAATTGTTACTCTGGGAGATGGCCTATCGAACACTCTGGATAACAGGTTTCCGGAATAACGGATCTCATACCTGTAGTAGTTTTTAATAATTATGGCTTTTGAGTAGTACTTTATGTGGTTACTAATCAGCCTTATACTGTGACATTTCTATTCTATGTGTACTGTATATTGTGAGTGGGTCCCTAAGCTCAGTAAGTGACAGCAGCACAGAGCATGTGCAGTGAATCAGCAGAAAAGAAGATGGGGAGCTACTGGGGCATCTTTGGAGACACAGATCTTTACTGCATAAATCACAGTATATAATCATGATTAAACCTCTCAACATCTCCCTATTTTACCATACATAAGCCATAAATGATCTATAAACTATGTCTAATAGTGCTTACTGATGTCCTCCGTTAAAACCGGGCACTTCGTCATGTCACTTGTGTCACTTAATTCATTGAAAGTGTGTTATTGCATTTCTGGTATAAAATAAACACAAGTGTGCAAGCCATTGGCTGCTTGTTTGAGTTTCTCCAGTGATATTCAATATGATGGAAGTTTGCAGTTTAGCAGCAGCTGGAAGGCCACAGTTAGATCATAATGGCTACAGCAACAAATATACTGTATAAAAGGTACAGGTTTAGGATCTATTAACTCAGATGCTTTAGACCTGGTGTTTTCCAGATAAGTAATCTTTCTGTAATTTGGATCACTATTCCTTGAGTCTGCTAGAAAAGTATTTATACATGAAATAAACCCAATAGGATTGTTTTGCCACTAATATTGAATTGTGCAGCTTAGTTGCCATCATGTATGAAGCAAGTATTTGCTTATAATGGAGTCTATGGGAGATGGTATTTCCATAATACCGAGCTTTCTGGATAACTGGTTTCCAGATAAGGTATCCTATACTTATATATTATATTCTTAGTTATACAGGTATAGGTTTATGGTACCTGAGGAAGAGGGCACTGCCCAAAACTTGTGCTACTTTTTGCTGCAATAAATGGATTAAAAGGTAATTGTGGGTGGATAGGTGTGCTTCTTCCATACAAGTTGCTGGATAGGTTTATGGTACACAGACTGATTGGCCAAAAGATCAGGTCAGTGTCTGTGGTTTTGATGCTACATTTTTTGGCTACATAAAGCTGCCAAAACATCCCTGCGTGCTATTGCCCATAGAGAGACAACCTGAATATCACATTGATGGATCTGCATTTCTTGTGATCATAGGTAAATCAAAATGATCACAACAAACCATACTGCTCTGCAAAATAATAGTGCCTTAGATAAGCCAACGGCATCTTCTTTATTCAAATGCTTAGCAGATGCAGATAAGTTTGGCAATTATCATTTCCTTTTCTTTTCTTCCACTGTCTTGGTGAACAGTAGTAAAACAGTGTGCGGTAAAAGTGTTTAGAGAGAGAGATAAATAAGTTGAACAGTTTTGCAATGCAAAGTGGTTGGTGGTATGTGTATTTTTTTTTCTCTGAGCCTTTCTTGGCTCCTTCTAAACTGCTATTGTGAGCCCCAAGCAGATTTTCCCATTGCTAATGTCCTAGAAGTATTAATTCACTTTGAAATGCTAATTAGAGGGCATTATGCAAGAAATGAGATTAAGTGGCAGCGTGAAGCCATTTGCCTGTCAGTAAATTGAGAGTTTTAGCATCAAGAAGAGCTTTGTTTTTTTTTTTTTCCCTGTTCGTTTCCCTCGATTTTTGCATATAAATAAAATTGATTGAAAGCACTCAAGAAGCTTCTAGAACTGTGCAGGGTCCTTCCATATTTCTTTTCACGCCATGTTCCTTTAATACATGTTAAGGGTGCATCCCGCTAAACAATCCATGGATAAGGTTAATTTATAGTAAAGTGTTACGCAAAATACATGTACAGACATTAATGCCTGTGATTTTTTTCTTTTATTTTACAGATGGTTATTTAATAGAGATGTACTAAATCCAGGATTTGGTTCGGGATTCAGCCTTTTTCACCAGGATTCGGCCGAATCCAAGTGCCTGGCCGAACCAAATCTGTATCCAAAAAATCACATGACATTTTTTCACACAAACAAGGAAGTCTTGTGCTTATTGTTGAAGTGCAGATGCCCAAAACATAACCATTGCGCAACTTTTTTTCTCAAGTCCTATTCTTATTATTTTTCTTATTAAAGATCAACAAGACTGAAAAAGCAGAGATATGAATTAGAAAATAGAGTGTGTAGATATCCTAAAATCTACTATCTTAAAACATTTTGCAAACGAATGCCCTGGAATGCCGCAAAATGGGAGAAGGCAGGAACCAATGGGCTGTGTTTTTTTTTTTTTTTACCTTATCTAACACTACAGGCCCATTTACTTAGCTCGAGCGAAGGAATAGAGGAAAAATTGGTCGAATTTCGAATGTTTTTTTTGGCTACTTCGACCATCAAATGGGCTACTTTAACCTTCGACTACGACCTTTGAATCGAACAATTCAAACTTAAAATTGTTTGACTATTCGACAGTCGAAGTACTGTCTCTTTAAAAAATTTTTCGACCTCCTAGTTCTGCACCTAAAACCTACCGAGCCCAATGTTAGCCTATGGGGAAGGTCCCCATAGGCTTCCTAACAATTTTCTGATCGAAGGAATATCCTTCGATCGATGGATTACAATCCTTCAAACGATTATTCCTTTGATCGTTCGATCGTAGGAATAGCGCTAAATCCTTCTACTTCAATATTCGAAGTCGAAGGATTTTACTTTGACAGTCGAACATCGAGGGTTAATTAACCCTCGATATTCGACCCTAGGAAAATGTGCCTCTATAAGAGATGACTGAATAAACCTAAAAAAAGGCAGACCTCCAAAGACCATGGAAGACGATGGAAGAAGTATATCTGAAAGATCAAGGGGAATATCGCAAGTGAGAATTTTTAAAAATTAGAATGGTCACCATCCAGACACATATACTATCCAAAAGCTATACTTCAGAGTCTGAAAAATAAATTAAAAATGTATTATTAGGCTCCGCACTAAACAGCTACGTATATATAAAAAGGCCTATTTAATAGCTGACCACATATACAGTAGGTTACATTAAAGGTTGGATGGCAAAGATGAATGAATTGCTTTCAATGTATTTCCAAAGCCTGCCAGTTATTTAATGCAGATAGCAATGCTTCTGAACCCAATCATTTTTTTTTTGAGAGCAACTAAAATAAGGCTTTTTAATGATTGTTAACTTTTAATTATTTGCCAGTAACCACATTTAAATGATCCACTTTCCTATTATATTTGAGAATGTTAATGATTTAGGGTTTATGTTTTAACCATCGGCCAGTTAAAAATCAAAATCTGCTTTCATTATTTTTACTGTAGTGTACTAGTTAAAGCTAATCTAAACATTGAAGTAGCATTGGGTAGAATGTTACATGTGAGTGGTTGCAACCTTTTCTGTAAATAATTCCGGCGTTTCAATCTTTTTAGCATTATTCCCTAATAATAATCATTAGCATTAATAATCATTTTTCCTGGTCAGGTGGCAAGTAGACATTCTTTAGTAGTATTTATGTAGAGTCTTCACCACATATTGTCTATGGAATTAAAAGTTACAAGCAAAACATAAAGTAAATTCCATTTACACAGCTGTTACCTTAAACCTTAGTAGGATTTTTTAGCGCTTCCTTCTGTAAACATTTTATTTTATTTAGGGGGTTGTTTATCAAAGGTTGAATGCTTCTTTTTGCACCTCAAATGAACGCACAACTCGAATGGTTTCGTATTTAAGAAGAAACTTAAATGGAAAAAAACTTGACTCAGTGAGGCTCATTTATAAACAGTGGGCACATTTGCACCTGGGCAGCAGGGCAGCCATCAGGGGGCTTCTGTATACTACTCGATTATCATGTTTGAATTATTTGCCTTCTTCTTAAGACTGCTTCCAGCTTTCAAATGGGGGTCACATATCCCAACTACAAACAAAGCTCTATAAGGCTACAAGGGTATTGCTATTTTTATTACTCGTTTTTCCTATTCTTATTCCAGTCTCTTATTTATACCAATGAATGGCTGCTAGGGTAATTTGGACCCTAGCAACCAAATTACTGAAACTGCAAAGTGTAGACCTGCTAAATAAAATGCGAAATAACTAAAAATGCCTGTTTATTATAGGAAGGCATTAGCAAAAGATTGCTGACCATCAGGGCATATGTAGGTATGTAGGCATAGCCAGTAGGTGTAATTATGCATTTTATTAAAGACCTTTAAAATGCAAGTTTCAGCTTTGATTTATTTTAACCAGAGCGTTAAAAACCAATAGCTTGGTTCTTCATTTTGTTTTTAGTTAATAATACAATTTACGGTAGTGGACTTCTGTAGTTTCTGTTAAGGGACAAGGTCCTGGCTGCTTTCTTACCATCATGCTCCTCATGTGTTTTTTCAGATTTGCTTACCATTGCAATATCCATGACAATACTACGTGACCCATTTCATGTATTTTCTGCCAACACATCTGATATGACTTAAGTTGACGTGGCATTTTCTGTTTTATGTCGTACAAACTGAAGATTTATACAGCCAATTGAGTCTATTCTCTATATGGAATAAGAGCTTGTTTGTGCTATGGCCATTTTCAATATGTTAGGTTATGTACGGCCCATGAGCACAGTGAGTTCCTTGTAGAGTTTTTTTGTATTGCTCAGTGAAAAAACACCGGGGCAAGTCTGTATAATAAAAGGCGGCTACTGGCTTTACAAGTGCGTTTCTGTCCTTGAAGATGTTTCCATTGTGCTATGTATACATGTATTTTTATTGGGCCTTGGGCCAATGTACAGATATTCGCAGAGGCCAATGCAGACTGTTGGAAGAGGAACGGATCAATGAGCCAATGCGCTCGTAGCCCCAAAAGGATTGTGTGTCCTAGCCACACAACACAATTTTTGGCACACATCTTAAATGATCTAATTAAAAAAAATCCAGGACATTTAAGTATTATTTTTTAATGAAAACTAGCGATATACATGCTTTGTATTTGTAGCAAATAGCTTCTTTCAAGTTAATCTGTCTCCTGTGGTGTGTCTGTCAGTTCTTGCTTACCTTTGTGCGTTGAGTATGTCCTTCATTTCATTCCACACTGTGAAGTGTTAGTTCTCTTTGCAAAGACTATTATATTGGATGTGATATTCATTAATTTATTTGTGTAGCGTCCTGATACCACTGTATGGATCTGCAGTGTCATTGCATAGTATGTTGCTGCAATTGTTAGGCCAAGGGCACATGGAGGCTCTGCTGCTCTCAGTCTCCGTATTTTTTCAGGTTCAGAGAAGCGGATCCGCTCTGTGCACCTACTCCATTCATCTGAGCCACTTGCGTGGCCCAAGATGACTCCTTTCAATTCTGCTTTTGCTCTGCTGTGTGTGCATCAATTGAGACGTGGCATGGATTGCATGGAGAGCAGTGGAGCATACCCTTGGCCTTAGGGTGAGGGCACACAGGCAGATTCGGGGAGATTAGTCGACTGCCGACAAATCTTCTCTTCTTTGGGGCGACTTTTCTCCCCAAACTACCTTCCCTGCCTTCCCGCCAGCTAAAATGTAAATCGCCGGCAGGATGGCACTCGGATCGTTTTTTTTTTCCGAAGTCGCCCGAAGTTGCCTGATGAGAAAACTTAGGGGGGACTTCGGAAATTAATCGCTCCTACTGCCATCCCGCCTGAATCTGCCTGTGTGCCCTGACGCTCAATGTAGTTATACTTCTAATCATTGCACATTGTTTTCATTATCACCCTTCTACTAGGGTGGCCAAATCTTTCAACCATCCACTTTTTTAGCGACTACTTATTTATTAGACAGCGTTTTATGCAGTTTATTTTCAGTAGCCACCCTGAAAAAAATGGTTTGCTTCTGTTGCTTATATTGTGTTAGCATGCTTTTTAATCAAATCAGTCTGATAAACCAAGTTGCTCACATGTTGTAATTATGACTTTCAACTGTGAGGCTCAGCTAATGTTGAATTATGGGTGCCAGTACCCGACAACATTATTTGCATGCTATCACCAAAGACATCAATAGGGGTGTGTGTGTGTGGGTAATAAATTCAGTAAGAACTGGAACTTTAGAGCTGTGTCCTCGTCTAGTACAGATATTTGCTGTCCCATAGACATTTCAGTGCCTGCACAGTGACCTGTACAGAATGTAAGATCACTGTGGCACTGATAGATATTACTACAGATCACTTGTCATCTCTTGAGCTGTGTAGTAGAAAAGCTACTTGTCTCACAAAGTGCTAGTGTTTCAGCTCTTCCCTGCTGCTATCAATAAAACCCATTCTGTCAGGAGTCTGACTGTGGTCAGCAGTAATGTAAATATTTGTTGGATGAGCATGTGTTACAGGCTTCAGTCTAATGGTGTAAATCTGTGTTAATCTGCTCTGTAAGTATATGGCAGAAAACAAAGTCTCATTCATCCAGGGAAACAATTGTCTTTAGCTGCTTTGTTATCTAAGTGACCATACTCAGACTTCTGCCACTTTCAGATTTAGGAAGGCTGCTACTCACTGAGCACTGCTGTCTGCTGTTGCCGACATACAAGCATTTTATGAGCCAGTGATTGACATAGAGAAAAAATTATTTCACAAGCTTAGACCAAAGTTTCATATTAAAGTAACATTTACTCTAAATCTTTTCATTTCACTCGTCTATTTTTTTATTCTCTTTTTGTGCATTATTTTTACTTCTCCACCCATAAGTTGTGTAAATAAGCATTGATGGCAACTGGCATAACAATTAGCATGCTCCAACAATATTTTAGCAGGTTAATTGCAAATTTAAAAAACAGGAGAAGAATTTAAATTGTACATCTGACTTGTTAATTAGGCATGACAGAAACAGTGAGTAGCTGTGGGTAGGCACCAGCAGCCGGGAGCTGTTTGAAATGTGAAAATGTGACTGATTTTAGCCGTTTCCCTTTTTTAACAGTAACTTGCTGTCTTTATAATTTATACATTCACACCTTCTGTACTATAGTTATCGTAAGGTTTTTGAATTGTTGGCAAAAAAACCAAATGCATTATAGTTTGTCGGCTTTTTCTAAATATCTATACATATTGTAATTGCAAACAGTTTTGAGTGTGTATTATATCAAATGTATATTTGTTGCAAGTTTATTACATGAAATTAGAAAGGATATATGTTTAATCCTTATGAAGAATAAAAAATCCTGCTGAAAAAGGCCAAATCCTGGCCAAGTCCTGAACCGAATAATGGATTCAGTGCATCCCTAATAAATAGTCTCCTTTTCCATCATAGTCAGAAGCTAACAAGGGCTTCTTCCACCAACCAGGTGTAGGCCGCAGCTTTCAGAAGCAGTGTAGATTTGGTATAAAACATTTTTTAAATCCATTAATGTGATTTTATGGAATAATGGATAGTATATAGATGGGGTGGACAATAAAATATATTAACCTGCCTTTTCGTCTATTTAAACAACTATTTTGCAATCAACATGTAGACATGTGATTGTAGAACTCATTTTGTTTATTCATTTGTTTTTTTCTCTTTAAAACTATGCAGGGCAGCAACATATTTCAAAATGAAATGACTGTTGATACTGCCCTTTGTGCACATCAGATAATCATTTAACCACAAAACCACCAACTTTATTAATGGATATGAAAGACAAAAACTGAAGTTGCTTCACTTGAGCTTATCAGAGCTCACATTCATATAATATTTATGGCTTATAGTCTTGTTATACAATTGAGTGATTAATTGCAGGCATACTTATTAATATCAGTTCACGTTGATCTTGGTTTTTGTAATTTTTTTTTTCTACAGATATCTCATATTATTCCTTCTCCTAACTGTTTTGTTGCCCAAGACCATAGGGCTCATTTACAAGCTGTGTGCAAAGTGCAATTTTTAGTGCCAGTCACTATATTATTAACTCACAATGATGTATTTTCCAAACAATTAGTGTTGAAGGGTAAAGTTGTACCTGAAGCAATTGAGAACAATGTGTAACAATGCGTTCAATTGTACATGTATATGTGCTTTGATGCAATTTAGATTTCTATTGACTTCACTGTGGAAGCCCTAGAGCTGATAGTATCTCCATGGTTTTTCTGCATCAGTTAGCATACTTGCTCACAATTTGCAACAAGAGGTGAGATGGATGCTGTAGTACCAATCAGAGCTTTGAATGGAAGCACCTTTTATAAATGGCAACTATTTGCACAATGACTGCTCTTTTTGTTAGGTAACTACAAACAGTTGATTTGCAAAATACCATCCAAAAACGTATTCGTTTTTGCCCAATTTCTCTTTTTAGCCTGACTGAGCACCAACCTGTTTACCCTATATAGTCTCTTTTGTTCACGTTGGTAAATTATATTAATTAAAACTAAATTGATTACTTATCACTTTTTCAACACTAGTGGTGCTGTCTCTTTGTATTTTAGTAGTGGCTGCACTAAGCTTAGTTGTAATAACAAAGACTGGAGCTGATGCAACAGATCATGAACTCTAAATGAAGCTGAAATAGTAGCAAAGCCTTCAAACTTCCAAGATATGATCTGGAAAACATACCCAATGCTAGACATAATTGACTTAGAACCAGATTTGGTGTGGATAGAATACAAAGATGCTATTGGAGATGAATCAGAGAAAAAATGGTAAAAAAAAACAAACTAAAGTGGAAGACACAAGAAGGATAAACATCTTTTTAAGGAACAGACTCTCTTCAAGGACCAACAATATCTATAATGGCCCTAAAAAAAAAAAAACAAACATGAAAAACAAGTATTAGTTTCTAGAAAATCCATGAGATTGGAAATAAATTCCATCCCCAAGTGAGCACGCTAAATGATGTCAGTAAGCAAATATTACTAAGAAAACAAAGAACATGGAAGTCCTCGATTACCAATTACTTTTGATTATGTAATCTACATCGTAGAACGTTTAATGCCGAGACATGAATTCAGATTCAGAAGCCATGTTCTGGTCTGGCCAGGGGGTTAGAAAAGCATTGATGAAAAGTAATATACTAATTCAACCTTTATTCTTAACATGTAACTAGAAAAGCTGAACCTTTAACAGGAAAAGCAAGAGTGGACCCAGGAAGATAATTAAGGATTTAATATTGATGGAAGAAAGATCAACAACCTACAGCATAGCGAAGACACTACACTAGTTAATATACTATATATATATATATATATGTGTGTGTGTATGATTTAAACAAAGGTTATGACAAGAAGGAGAACATCCAGTTTGAGAGTTGATAGTGGAGGCACAGTAAAAGCAAACAACTGTGGATGCCAAGGCAAATAAATATATGGATTATTGATCAAATCAAGACTTCCCACTTGAAGCACATATGACAAGAAAAAAAGCTGTCTTAGTTTTGACACGTTATGAGAAGCCCCAATTTATTAGAAAAGACAATTATGTTTGTAAGAGGAAAAGGATCACTCGCAACAAGATGGATAGATTCAATCATAACAATCTTGAACATGCCATTAAGAAGCCTGAAGGCAAGAGAAGACTAAATTTCTTTGCAATCACTATTCATGTGGTCTCCGATAGTTGAAATCCGCTTCACAGAACATTTAAGTTATTTGTATTAACAGTCAAAATTTGTTGCACCTAGTAGCACTTGATTTTTGAAGCACTCAGCCCACACTGTTAAGCAGTGTTAAGCGTCACTGTCCCTTCAAGTTAACAAAATCATTTTCTTTTGACATAAATATTGGGATTAATTCCCAACTTCTAAAAATGACCCTACTGTTAAAGTTATATGGAAAAAAATGGGCAGAACGGAAAAGATGATCGGGTCCAATTGTTTGTACGTGCCAGTTGATTCGGAGTAGTTATTACACTATATGCAAAATTTATTAGAGCTCTCTGTTTTATTGAACATTTATTTTTTTCTTATGAGGAATCAACGGAAACCAGTGACAAGAAGCTATAAAAGAAAATAGTTCAGTATTCAAATTCCTAAAGTACCCGCGTTGATTAAAACTACAAGGAGTTAGAAAAATCAAGGGCCGTCTCCTCAATTGGAACAGAAAGTCATTAATTTTGCTTGGTAGAAATGGCATTACAAAAGCCCTTATTATGGTTCAGGGAAATTAGTACTAGGTATTGTTACTGAACCCTTATAAACAGCCTAAATCTGTTTCTGCTTACTAAACACAAACTGCACAGATAAGACTAATCCATACATTAATAGAAATATTAGGTTTATGAAGATTTGTCCAGAAATATACTGTAAATCAAGACATTTTAGCCTGTCTGTTGATGTATTAGTTTCAGATTATTCATAATAAAAACAATAAAAGCATAGTTGGCATGCCTGGAAGTTTTACAATTTACATTTTGCTGTGATATGTCAACATCCCCTCTCTGCCAGTTCTGAAAACTTGCCATCAATAACTTTGTCAGCCACCGTGGAAGCTTCTCATTTTAATCCACCCACTTCTATGTTTAATCACACGCTTCTTTTTTTTTTCTCCACTAAAATAGGTAAAATCAGCTATATAGTCAGGACATTTTTGAATATCATTTGAATTAACAACAATGTTCCATATCAACTAATCCCTCCCCTCAGTTTTAACATTTAAATTTACTACTGTACATTATTCAATATCTGTTCACGTATTGTAATTTCAAGAGGAGTAAAGCAAGATATTTTTCTCATATATATATATATATATATATATATATATATATATATATATATATATATATATATATATATATATGTATACTGACTCATCGAAAGCGCTGCTTGGCCATTAATAATAAGCATTTTGCTTGATAGTCAAAGGGGGTTATTTGCTAAACCTCTAATTTTACTGATTGCGCCTTTTGGGGCAAAAACTCTAAAAACCAAGCTTATCTGTAGAAAAGCCAGAAAAAACCTCACAATTCGGGTTTTCATTGATTTTTTTTGTTTTTTCTACTGATCCGATTAAATCTAGTTAATTTATTAATAAATCAGGCATGGGAATTTGGTCAAGCTTTTTTTTATTGTGACAATGCGAGGAATTCGGATTTTAGTAAATAACTCCAAAAGTGTTTTATTCTCAAAGAATGAACTTATTTCATAAGTATAAATATTAAGGACTGGTAACACGATAGACTAATATTTTCTGAATATATAAGCCATTCAAAAAACAGAAATACTGTGAAAAAAATCAATGGTTTGCCTCAAAAGTCTCCATGGACTAGATAGGTGGATGTTTGTTTATATAGTAGGGATGCACCGCATCCACTATTTTGGATTCGGCCGAACCCCAGAATCCTTCGCAAAAGATTCTGCCGGATACCAATCCAAATCCTAATTTGCATATGCAAATTAGTGGTGGGAAGGGCTAAACATTTTTTTACTTCCTTGTAAAAAGGCACGTGATTTCCCTCCCTGTCCCTAATTTGCATAATGTAAATTAGGATTCAGTTTGGCCAGGCAGAAGGATTCGGCCGAATCCAGATCCTGTTGAAAAGGCTGAATCCTGGCCGAATCCCGGACTGAATCCTGGATTCGGTGCATCCCTATTATATAGCGATTTATGCATGCTGTGTTATCAGTGCGAGCTTTATGATTGTAAAGGTTAAAGGCTGAGGCCCAAATGCTTTTAGTACAGGTAATGGATCTTTAAAACGGACATCATATAAGGACATTAGAAGTCACTGAAGAGCTCCATGGCCTTTTAAAGACGTAAGCCCTCAGGCCAAATGCTTACAAACAGGTCATAGAACTGGCTCCTGAAATCTTCATATTGTAGGGGAACATGGAAGCTACATTAAATTAGCACAACGTGGGCTGTAATTGGACATGGGAGGAAAAAATAGAAACCCACATGCTCTTAGAACAAATCAATTATTAATGTGAATGTTGACCTTTAATTTGATTTATATTATGCACAGACTATTCCTAAACGTGGACCAACTATATTTTGTTGGTATTATGGCATGGGTACATTGTAGGTTTCCTACACATGTTATGAAGGTACATTTAGCAATGCTGGTTTTTACTTTGGTTGATTTCACATTTGTATCCTGCATTTTAAGCCACTCAATACTGATCACCCTTTGGGAGAATATTGAGCGTTATTATCTTAAAGAGGGTCAGTGGCAGAGTCTGCTTCGACCACAAAGTACTCTCTCTCTTTTTAATGACGTTGCTATTTATAGATCCCCCATTTCATTAGCTGCCGAGTTTCAGGGAAGAGGATTCCTCCTGGGGAATGGGATACTAGAAGTTCATTTTCTCCCCGATACACATTAAAGCCTAGGAAGGACCAGCGTGCAGCCTTCATCTCTGTATTTATCTAGGACACAGGCGGACATCTGGAGGAGGCTGGTATTCTTAAATATATTTATGTCGCAAAGTCTCGCTCATTCCCGGTGTGTTCCATGTAGCAGACTAAATGTAACAACCCAGTTTAACCTGTACTTAGAAGCAAGGCTTATACAACAAAGGGGTTAATTGTCTGATACTGGATTGTTATTCTTTTCCTTTGCTGAGGTTCTTTCAATAATGGAATTAATATGAATTAATTCCATTATTGAATATTAAAATTAATAATAATATTGAATATTAAAATATTAATATTAATATTCTTTTCAAGCATATTAGCATATGTTCAAATGCCGCCCCCGATAAACATGCAAAGCACAAATATAATCTTTGTATTATATGCAAATGTGTGTATATATAATAGGGAATATATATATATATATATATATATATATATATATATATATATATATATATATATATATATATATATACTGTATATATAGTACTATGCACATTTTAATTTTTTTTTATTTAAACAGATATAATTTCATATGTCGCTCTTTGAAAAGTTTACTTCAAAAAATATTTTAATATTTCAGAAGTATATATACTTAGTTGTGCTTGACTTAATTAGAAGTGACTGCTGAATGCTTCCTGGGAAGGTATTTATAGTATTTTCTTTGCCATATTTGCATTCCAGAAATTAAGTCCCCCACGCCAGTACTCGACATGCCTTTCATACATTAGAATGATAAATTGAGAGTAGAAATGGGGGAAAGACTGCAATGCAATGAAAATTTAATCAGCGTCTTCTGCTGCTTTAATAAGGCAAATAATTCTTATTGGTTGCTGCGTTAAGATTTCTAATATTTAATTCATAACAAACCTTGCATTATTTCACAGCAGCCTGAACAGTTACACGTTGCTGTCTGCCAAAAGGAAACCATAACAACTTAAAAGCAGATGTAAATGCCTATGTACAACTAGAGGGATTTAATCTTGGCAAGAAATAAATAAATGTATCTCCAACACTGTCTCCAAACCATTTGACCAGCCTGTTCAGAATATTTCCCAATGACCAGTTCACAGTTATAGCACACAAAAAGCAAAAATAAGTAAAAATCCAGACTGGTCTCCCATATTAATAAGTAGACGTAACATCCCAGTCGCAGATACTTTGGATGTAGAAAATGTGATTCTCAGTCGAAATGCCTTTTTGTTGTCCCTGTTGACCCCCCCTTATTTTTCTTCTCTTCCATCCCCCTATTCTTTTTTTCCCCTTTTTTTGTACCCTAAGCAATATGATTTGACAACTGATAATGCTCTTAAATAAACATTAAACATTTAATAAAAATCTTAGTTTAAAAAAAATTAAAAAGTAAAAATATTTTTTAGTTAATGTTTTGCTAAAGGGCAGATTTTACCTATAATGAATCTTCCTCACCCTGTCTGTTTGCTGCCTCTATCTATCTATCTATCTATCTATCTATCTATCTATCTATCTATCTATCTATCTATCTATCTATCTATCTATCTATCTATCTATCTATCTATCTATCTATCTATCTATCTATCTATCTCTATGGGCACACTAGCTAATCTGTTATGTAGAATTCTCCAGGAAACTGGCAGTGCCATTCCCAATAGTGTAGCTAAACAATAATGTCAAATATGAATGTCAGCATATTTTTTCTGTATCTGTTTTTAGAAGATTTAATCAAGCAGTGAGTGTATGAACTGCTTTTAGAGCTGACGTTTTGTGAGAGCTGTGATCCATGTCTGTTTATCCTCTTAAAGGAGAACTATACCCCCAACAATGTAGGTCTCTAGAAAAATATATTGCATAAAACAGCTCATGTGTAAAACCCTGATTCATGTAACTAAACCATTTTCATAATAATATACTTTTTTAGTAGTATGTGCCATTGGGTAATCATAAATAGAAAATTGCCATTTTAAAAAATAAGGGCCGTCCCTGTGTTTGTATGATTCACGGTGCACACAAACATACCAAACAAACCATACATGTTAGGTCACATGAGCCAATTAACAGACAGAGTTCTGTCTTTTGCTTCCACACTTCTTCCTGTTACAGTTAGAGCTGCAGTATTTCTGGTCAAGTGATCTCTGAGGCAGCACACAGACCTTAACGAAATGGTGGCTCAAGGCAAGAGATGTAAAAGGGCAATATTTACTTATTATGTACCCTGTGTAATCTGTATAAAGCAGCTTGTTGGTAGGTACACGTTAGTACAAGTATGGGACCTGTTATCCAGAATGCTCTGGGACCTAGGGTCTTCCAGATAACAGATTTTTCTGTAATTTGGATCTTCTAGAAAAACATGTAAACATAAAATAAACCCAATAGACTGGTCTTGCTTCTAATAAGGATTAATTAAATCTTAGTTGGGATCAAATACAATGTAATGTTTTATTATTACAGGGAAAAATAAAAAATTTGGATAATATGGAATCTATGGGAGACGTCCATTATGTAATTCGGAGCTTTCTGGATAACAGGTTTCCGGATAATGGATCCCATACCTGTACTGGTAAATCTGTGCATATTCTGACTCTGCTAGTATAGAACAAGACCATATCATTGAGCTCTTGGTGATTAAGGATGTATAGGATTTCCGAGGAAGGTTATACCTCTAAACTGAAAGCTAGCAGTCAGAACATACTTAGTCCCACCCCTGGGAAAAAAAACGAAAAACCACCAAACGACTCTAATTAGCATCAGTTGCGCCAAAGTAAGAGAGTTGCCGTGAGCCCTTGAGACCGCACCATCCACCCTCGCTTCACCCTGACAGTCTCCGGCCCATGTTTGGCATGACAGGAATTAATACACGCAGGCTGAAAGAAAGCAGTGATTAATGTCAGGTAGTAAGGGATGCTCGCTTGCTCTGCCTCTCTCTCCCTTTCTATGCTTTGATCAGGATTGGGAAGTGGAAAAGGCTTCCAAGCAAAAAGCAGAGGTCACATGGAGTACATTAAAGTCAATTTCTCCTCACCTTCACTATTCAATAATATTTTTAACCCCTTCCATGTGAGACAATATACTAAATGCAAAGCGCTTGAAATGAATAAGAACAACAGAACCGACCAGCTGTGCGTTAAGTTAACGTTTCAGTTTAATATATGCACATCTTTTTAAACCAGTAGAACAGAAAATCTCTCTCTCTCTTTTTATTACACCTTTCTATCTAATTGATAGTGCACCGCAGAAGTAATAAATACATTAGCCGCGGCCGTTCCCTTGTTGGGAAAGGCCACTATTGTTTCAAAGGGTGTGTTCAGGGCTGCAAATGTCGTTTGTTTCCTTTCAGTTTCTGGTTAGAGCCACGATTGTAATCTCTTATTGCTGTTAATTCTTTTGCAGCATTACAGAGCTTTGTGCAGATTTCTTCCTTTATCTCTTGCATTGAGAGTCTCACCTCCCTTTGATATCCAGTAGGCATAGGCCGAGCATTTAGGTAATGTAAATGATAATTATATCATTTTTAAACTATGATTTGTTAAGTGTAATTAAAGTGGACCTGTCACCCAGACACAAATATATATATAATAAAAGTCCTTTTCAAATTAAACATGAAATACAATTTCTATTTTTTTATTAAAGCATTCATAGCTGTTGTAAGCTCATTTAAAAATCTCAGCTGTTAATAAAATATTGTTCCCCCTCCTCTATGCCTTAGTCATAGAGGCGGGGCAGACAATTGCTTTCACTTTCCATTCAGCACTCCCTTGATGGCACTGCTTTCCCCACATTCCCCCGTTCCCCTAATCATTTAATTGTGTAACCAGGGCATGGGGATGGACATCAGGTCCTCCATTCTGGTGCACCAACAAGATTCTGAGATGATGCAAGACTTGCCTTAATAACAGTGTCCTCAAAATGGCTCCTGCCCGCTTGCTATAACTATGAATTCCCAGACTGAAGGAAACAAGATTCAAATAATTTATGTATAATTTAATTTATAAGTAGTGCTTGCTACTTTGCATAACCAAGTAACAAAGGTGAGTGTGCATGTAAGTAAAAAAGATATATAAGTATTTTATTTATCTTCTGTAGCACTAACAGACCAGAGCAGGTGTTCATAAAAAGCTGTGATTTTTTTTTTTTAAGTAATAAACACGTCCTAGCCTTTTAATGGAGCTTTATATGCATTATTATTACATTGTGTATCATAAATACACATATTAAATATATAAATAAATGTACGTATAATGCTACTCCATATTTATATACTTGGTATGGCAAAATAGTGCCAAAACTTGACATACCATGCAATGCTTAACGCATAGGTTAACAGAGGCATTGTGAAGACAGAATATAAGTATAAAGCTAGTAGAGTATTTTTGCTAACCACCTGCAATACATTCCTTATCATGCTTCCCGTATCTTTTGTAGTCAATCTGCCGAAAATAAATGATAATAAACTCATTTCTTGGTGTTTTCAGCCTTAAGACATATCCCGGGCTTTTATACCCCAGTGAAACATGAGCGAAGAGCCTGTCAGTAGCAGTGCATGACAAAATAGATTATTAATGAAGATCTGATCTCCAGAACTCTATTAATTTATGTCTGCCTGTCGCATCTCACAGATATATCAGCCTCCTCACTCAGAAAAAAAAATATCTGCCAACGTTTTTACTTTGTTTTAAAGTTCTTTCCAAGATAAAGGATTTGTTAGTAAGGACACAGTGTTACACACACTTTGAATAAAGACAATACCATTTCTTTTTAGGACTGAATGCCTGCAATATTAAGTGCTTTGTTTTTTATTTCTTAAGTTTGCAAACAGGATTGGTTGTGGCATCTCTATTCATTTTTTATTTAGCAAACATTTTTAAAATTAGCCAGGAAAACAAAATGTAGTTTATGTAGTACACAAGCCCAGAAAATGCAGCTTTGGCCCGTTTGGTCACACGTTGAAAGCCATTGTGCCAAAAGGCAAGTTAACTATTCATTGCCTACAAGACTCCGGTTCCATTGTTTTGTTAGACATTTGCAAAATATTTTCAATCATTTTAAAGCCCCGCGGACCTTTTGAGTATATACTTTTATAAATAGATAGATATATTATACACATGTATACTTGTCCACCCCAAAAACACATGATGTATGGTTCATTTTATTTTCCTTTACATAAAAGTGGTAGTGCCTAGAGTATTGCAATGCATCTATAAGCAATCCCAGTCCTTGTTACAAGCGTTTTTTTTTCAAGATACAGGGCTATAGCCACCTTTCAGATGTAAGAATGAAAAATGAACAGCTCTGTGTTCAGGAAGTAGAGTCAGAGTGCTCAGTTCCTTCATATCACCTCCAATAAATGCATTGAACCAACACCCCCCCCAACTCTATCTGTCCCCTCCTCCCAGACACACAGACGCATATTTCGATGCGGACAGCTATATTTTTCACAGAGATTTGCTCCTAGAGATTTCTTCTCCCTGCCAGACACAAGACACCAAGTATATTTCCTGGAGTCGGGGAGTTTTAAAAGAGTAGGAGAGAGGGCCAAAATAAACACATGCTGTATGATATTAATGGTTATAGTGAATGTGGAATTAACCGGCGTGGTTTAACCCTTTGGTAAGGCTTTATACAATGCTAGGATTTTTTCTAATACCTTTTTTGTTTGTAAACACTGGCTAATCAGCTGGCAGAGGAAAAAACGTACACTGACGGATATGCTGAAAATAATGTTGGTGTAATTCGGAATATTAATCTGACAAATTATGGATACATGAAAATACAGTTGGAAATGATCTTAATCAAAACTGCAACTGGGACAACAGATGTTAAAAACAAAAAGGATTGGTGGAGAAGGAGTACAGAAAAGAGAACATAGACAAATACTTAGCTGTATGACTATTCTCTTACCATGCATGTCCGCACATTAATGACAGTTTGCTAAACAGCTTGGCCATTCAGCCCCTGGAAAACACAGCTCTTGGCATGAAGCTGAGAGGAGAATTGAGTCCCATTTAGTCGATGGGAGCGAACTCTCCTCCAGCATGAAGTAAAGACCATTGCGTGCAGCAGGTCCCTCTGGCAGCAAAGGTATCATATCTTTGGTTAAAAAGAAGCGGCTGGTGTTCTCCAAGAATTTATTTCCCCCGCTGGTCTTGCCAGCCAGATTTTTGCATGCGTGCATGAATATTCTGACGAGAGCTGGGACTGAAAGCATCCCATGGCAGCACAAAGATGCAAGTTTGGCCAGCGCCTTCCCGAGGAAGAAAAATTGATGGCAGTGCAAACAAATCATTTCTATTTGCCAGTGCTTTAACCATCACATGCAACAACGAGAGGAACAAAAGATAAAATAGCCCAATCAATCTGTTTAGCAACATATGCTTTACACAGGGATTTGGATGTGAAGGTGTTGAGGTGGCAGATAAAGCTCTGTTATGTCAGATTCTAATTTTATGGCCCACAGTATGTTACCGTTATAAGAATGTAGATGGGTTATGGAGCAGGGCTTGCAGCCTGCCTAACTAAAGGCTGTTCTCGAAAATAAAAAGGGCTGTTTTGTAAAAGGAAGAAATGAATGTAAGCTTATGACTACTAACAAGATCTTTTTAAATTGACAAATGGCAAGTGTGTGTAAGGTATTTTATTCCGTATGTAAAGCAGTATAAAAAGTTGTATTTAATCCTTGCCCGAATAAAGGGCCTTGTGTATACATTAAGTACTTTCCCACTCAGTTGATCTCAGGTCATGTTGCCTTTGCTATTTTCATAGCACTGTACGCTCTGGCCTTATGCTTGATCCGCCTTCAGCTTCGCAATCATAGATCAGACTAAGCTGTAAAGCCATAGTACCCAATCAAACAAATATTTATTAGAAAGTGAAAGTTCCTGCTGTGTACCTTGCACGCCTAAGGTGAAACACTGACCTTGTTGTTAGCCTTCTTATATCAGTAGGGTTTTGGCTTTAATATTGTAAGGTTAATGAGAGACAGGGCTGAAAATGTAAAAATCTCTTCTCTGCAGATTACATAATTAAATTGGCTGCATCGAGGTTGCTTTATGGAACATGTGTCCACTCCATCAGATTTTTCAGATAATAAGACTCATTTATAAATGCAAGTGCTATGTCCAAAGAGCAAAAATGCGTGTAATTTCCATGTTTTTTATACCCACAATGGAGCATAATAAAATCACAATCAACTTGTGATCAGCTTCACTACTGGCATCAAAAAAGCAATTGCAGTTCAGTCTGTTTAATCTCCAGTGCCTTGTAGAGGCTTTTTTTCCTTTTATAAATAAGGTACCTACTGTATATAGAAAATGTATATGAGCCCTGTTGTGCATTTAGCTACATAATAATGGCCACATAGTCATCATGGTTTGTTTCAGCCAATGGCAATTGAAGACCCAAGTATATCTTCTTTATCAGCTTGCTTATATTTTTAGGGTTTTTTTCCATGTGGTCCTACTTGGTCAGCTTGTTGTTGTCAGCTGTTTGTGACTGCTTTCTTGTTTAACTTATCTACATTTTTGAGACTATTTTCCTCTACTCAAAGGTAGGTTTTATTTTTTTCAGTTGTACTGCAGACATCCTTTTTAATATCCCTTTTAGTTTTTTTTTTTATGTGAGTGAGTATCGTGATTCTCCAAATTCACATTCACGAATATTTTAGCCACCGTTTCAATTAATTTCTGGACCTACGGACGACTGAATGACTTTCAGGGTCAAAGCAATTTATACGAATTGCTTCATAGATCTATGGTAGACCGAGAATGACGATGGAATTTCTATGACCAGGCACACTCCAATGATTTATGAACAATTCCACCTCTATTGCATACACACTGAACTGTATATGTACCTAACAGATCAGCAGATATTGAATATTTTACAAAGTGCATTTTTAAGTTCTGACAATGTTACAAACATAAAGCTAATGAAGAAATTCTAAAAGCTAACCTTAAAGATATACTGACACCAATTACAATAAAAAAAATCTGTCATAACAGAAAAAAATATTTGCCTGATGCTTTTACATTACCTATCTGACCTACCCCCCCCATGTTCCTGCTATATTTATGCAGCAGTAGTCCATTAGCATTAGAAACTCTAACTGACAGATTGAGAAGGGACAGTCAGGGTGACAAAACAGTCAGGTTTAGGAACTTCAAGTAACAATTACTTACAAAAGCAGCCCTGTCAACGTAACATGATCTACATGACCTCTAGGTAATTTTTAAAGTACATTAATATTTTAAGAATAGTTTTTTAAAGGAGAAGGAAACCCCCTGAGCGCAAAAATCCCTCCGCCCTCCCCTGTGTTGCCCCCCTCCCTCCTCCCCCCTGGCCTATCGGAAAACTTTGTGACCTTTGGCGCATGCGCAGTAGATCCGTGCCGGATAAATGCTCCTACTGCGCATGCGCCAAAAACGCCGGTCAAAGCAGGAAGAAGACCGCTTGGCAGAAGATGGCGCCTGTGAACTCCGTGGACAGGACCTGTGCAGAGGGGTGAGTAATAAGTTAGGGGCATTTGCCCGGGGGGACAGGTAGGCCAGGGGGGAGGAGGGAGGGGGGCAACACGGGCGGGGGGAGGGTTTTTGCGCCCAGGGAATTTCCTTCTCCTTTAAGTGTTAATATCACTTAAAGGCAAGTAATATACCATGCTCGTAAGTTAGCCTTGCCTTCTTATTTTATTAAATAGTGAATAAATAATGAGGATGTTGTTAATTGTCTGCAGGGACCTTTTCCCCCTCCATATGTTGCAATGCAGTGTTAGTATGATTTCCTCGCTTACTCAAATGTTTTTGAAAAACAGCAAAAGAATGCACAGTTTGCTTCTGGCCTCTAGTAGTGATGATAACATAGAAGCATGGAGTGTTCAGGTTTACCTCTACCAATGTGAACAGTATAATCATTTTCCAGATACATGACTTGAAATGTGTGCTTTGAAGTGCAATATTACTACACAGAAATGCAATATGTGACGGCTGACACAATTATTGACTGGCGCATTAAACACAATGCCCCATAAAGGCACTAAGTTTGCCCAGAAGCAATAACCCATAGCAACCAATAAGATGTTTGCTTTTAAACAGGTGACTTGTAAATGCTACTAGCTGAATGGTTGCTATGGGTTACTCCTCCTGGGCAAACTTAGCACCTTTTATTACATTGGCCCAAGGCTTAAAGGGGACCCGTCACCCAAAAAAAATATTCAAAATCCTATTTTATCACATTAGTCAAGCAAAATGAACTTTAATTACACCATATAAATTATTTGAATCTTGTTTCCTTCAGTCTTTGAATTCATAATTATAACAAGCAGGCAGGAGCCATTTTGTGCACACTGTTATTAAAGCAAACCTTGCATCATCTCAGAATCCTGTTTGTGCACCAGAATGGGAGACCCGATGTCCATTCCCATCTGGCTACACAATTAAACGATGAAGAGAACGGGGGAATATGTGGAGAGCAGTGACATCTAGTAAGTGCCGAATAAAAAGTTAAAGCAATGGTCTGCCCGCCTCTAGAGGAGGGGCAGACAATATTTGATTGACTGAGATTTTTAAATGAGATTACAACAGCTACGAATGCTTGAACAAAAAATAGAAATTGGATTTCATGTTTAATTTGAAAAGGACTTTTATTATACCGATTTTTGTGTCTGGGTGGCAGGTCCACTTTAAATAGCTGTATGTGCATATTTTGGTGTAAACGTACCAGTAGATTTTGAGTTGTTGACAGTAGCAAAGATTTGTCTACATATAGCACCATTACCTTTTTATAAATGTAATACTGTTATTAGGGACTGGATGTGATGATGGCATTATATTTATGAGGTTGTCTCTTAATAGCAGTTCTCAATATCCTTAAACACTAGCTGTTTGTTGTTGGAGGATGATTGGCATTGCAGTTTAGTAACATGTTTAGTAACTTTGTCATCCATGGTTTGGGAAACACTGGGGAATCCGTTTTGAAGCAGATGCCCATTATCTATCAAAGAACGGCGGCACGCGTTCATGGAGCACAGCACAAGAATGCAGCATCCACACATATATCTTTCTACAGAGTAGCAAAGGACATTTGTCTTTGCGAATTGTGGTGAGATTTTAAAGAGCAGATTTGACAGGAGACATTTTGCTGACATGGAATATTTTGTTCACTTCTGACTCTGGAATAAGTGCTACTTCTGTCAAAGTGATTGATTTATATTTGTTTGAGGCCACACTGCTCTGTACTGGGTGCGCTGCAGCTTTTCCTTTTCTTTGCTGTTGATCACAATGGTTTTGTACCACACTGCAGATCTGCAATCTCTTGCCTTCATGGTGCTAGCCATATTTGCAACTTCTTGCTGTGACTTGTAAATTACTATTTTTTTTAAAGGAGAATGAAAGCTACAGAGGCATTTTATTGCCAATAGATTAGCTGCAATAGTACAATCTAGAATGCTATGTTTATTCTGTAGAATGTTTTACCATGCCTGAGTAAAAAGCTCTAGAAGCACTCTGTTTCTTTAGGATAGCAGCTGCCATATTAGCTTGGTGTGACATCACTTCCTGCCTGAGTCTCCCTGCTCACTCATATCTCTGGGCTCAGATTACAGCAGAGAAGGGGGGTGAAGCGGAGTAAACTGAGCATGCTCAGGCCCTAGACCTAGAGGTTTAAGCTGAAGGCAGGAAATCTGATACAGAAGCCCATGAGTACACAATAGAAGGAAAGAAATACTTTGTTTTTTTTACAGTGGACTCGGAGCAGCATTACTTTGAGGGTTTACTGGTATATTTAGGTGGACCTTTCTTATAAGGCTTACTTAGTTTTATCTTTCCTTGACCTTTAAGCACACATACCGTCTTTAATGGGGTCCGAGTTGTGTTTTCCACAACTCGGACACAACTCACATTTTTGGTTTAAAAAAAAACAAAAAAAAAAAAAACTCTTAATTCTTCGAGATTTATTATACCCAGACCCTGGATATGGTTTGAATTAAAAAAAATCACTATCTAAAACCTGTTGAGATCATGTAGGAGTCAACGGCAGAGATCCCTTGAACCATTTGAAGATGTTAATGGCCTTAATGATTTTTTATTTTTTGGTGGGTTTTACCCGAAAGCTCGAATAATTATAGCGATTTGAGTGTTTTCCCTCGAAAAACTTGATTAATTTGAGTTTTCGGGTTTGCAACTCGAACTCTCAGAATCTTTTTTTCCTTATGAGTTTTTTCTTAAATTAAGAAACCATTTGAGTTGTGAGTTCAGTAGAGTTCATTCAAGGTATAACTTTTTTTTTTTTTTTTGTTATATGCATACTGTAGTTACATTTATATGCATAACTGAAAGCTATTGCTTGCATCAGTAGCTTGTAAGTAAAAGAAAATCTCCGTAAACAACCAACACCGTTTGTTTCTTATACAGGGGTGCTACATAAAAATTTTTGTGTTCATATGTATGAATGCAAAATAAAGGGAAGGATAAAAGACTGCATGGATAGAACTATAGTTATGCATATGCTGAAAGCAGCAAAATGGGAAAATAATTAAAGAACCTGTTGTGATTTGACAATATCAAAAGTGAAATGAATAAAAAGGCTTTTCCTTAAAGTGTGAAAATAGATGACCATCCCAACTGATGATTGGATTTATTTCTCTGCTTTCACAGACTTGTTTGGGGGTACGTTTTGTAGGGAATGGTGCTATTTGATGCTTCACATATTTTTTCTTACAAACCAAATATCCAGATTTTAAGATTTGAGGTTTGCAGTGATATTACTTTCATGTTAACCAAAAGGGAAAAGCATTTAAATGGGAGATGACATACTCTTGCATACTTTTAGACCTCGTGTGTTGAGAGGTTCTTCTTTCAGCATCATCAGGACTGGATACATATGACAACCAGATAACCATACACATACAGTAATGAGTATTCATTCACAAAACCATTTAATATATTGTCATTGTATTTCAAATTTAAACAGGAAGCATGACAATACGCATAGTTACTAGTGTTGTGCTGGCCGGCCCGGCTTCCGAGTACAACTTTTATATACACGCGCCTGCTCAAATCGCCCCATATGTGAAGTCATTGGTGAGGCGGCTCAGCACGGGTCTATAAAAGGAACCCGGAAGTCGGGCTCGAGTGGGTGCGGATGGAAGAAGGGCGGGTCGGGTAATACCACACAACCACATAAATCTTATAAACAGATTAACAAACCACAATTTTTTCCGCTCTGGTTTTTTTGGGCAAAAACTCAAATTTTACATGGAAAAGATTTTTTATTAACCAAGGTCAGAATCCGAAATCCACCATATCAAACCTGTCAAGGTCAAGTATAAGACAATGGTAGATGTCCCTTTTACATTTTGAAGATATTGTGGGTTTGTACTGGGGTTAGTTCGATAATCCGAATAATTTGAGGTTTGCAGGCAATAACCCGAAAAACTGAGCAATTCAGGTGTCAAATACGAAAAATTCATGTGGTTTAGGTTTTTTCCCAACCCCACTTTTTTGAGTTATTTTATTGATAAACAAGATAAAATCGTGGATGGGAGTTTGGTCAAGCTTGACTTAATAAAAATATGAGATAAATAATTTTTAGTAAATTACTCCCTAATGCAGCCACAGATAATCACGCAACCGCTATCATGCTGCCAACACATTCACATAACCTCATAGCACATGTTCATGTTAAATATAGTGGCTTCTTGCTTCTCGTTCATTATCTATTCAAACAAATGAATCCTTGCTTAAATTATACATTCAATACATTCATCTGTAGATAGTATTCTCTTTGTTAAGTGCCAAGGTATTTTTATGTACTTTGTTTTCTATTTCCTTAGTTTTATTATTACACCAACAGACATTCCCCTTACTCATTTAGAAATAAACAGTGCAGGCATGGGATCCCTCATACGGAAACCTGAAGTTCATTATTACAGAAAAGCCATCTCACATAGGGGCATATTTGAGTGAAGTTAGAGATCACCACAGTCCGATATAGGAAAATTCCACCACCTTCCATTCATTTCTATGGACTTTTTAAAACAGTATTTATCAATGGGTGAAAGTTTACCCTTTGATAAATATGCCTTTAAAAATGCCATAGAAATTAATGGAGAATGGCGGAATTTCACTCTTGTGGACTGTGGTGATCTCTAATTTCACTTATAAATATGCACCATAGAGTCCATTTTAAGCACATAATTTTATTTTTTTTAAATTATTTCCTTTTTGTATGTAATAATAAATCAGTACCTTATACTTGAGAACTAATCTGCATTATTCAATATTGGTGTCAAAACAATCCTCTTGGGTTTATGTAGGGGGTTATTTATTAAAATCTGAAATTTATCACATAATTAAAATTAAAAACGCTTGCCCAAACTCCCAGCGGATTGAGCCAATGCTGTTTTTTCTTGTATGTGAAAATACCTAGAAATTTGCAAATATATGTAGGTACAATTCAATACAAATATTATACAGCCTTGCATTTTTGGAATCTGCTGTTGTAAATTGAAATAGTTTACAGAAAAAATAACCCGAGAAAGATCCTTACATTTTGTATATAATTGAGGACGCCAAAGAAAAATTTATTTTACAAATTGGCATCTGATTGCTCCAAGGTGGAGGTAATAAGCATAAGAATGATCTGGACAAGTACTTCAACAATCCATGGGGAATTCATTTACATTTCACACTGACCCTACTGCCCATTAATGGTTTGGAAAATTGCTCATTAGAGCATTCAGTAGCTAACAAGCTTACGCCTCAATGTCTAATAGTCAGGTTACCTACAGAAGGAAGTTCAGCTTTTGTTTTATAACCACATCTGATTAAGGGTCATAAATAGATTAATCCTTCAAGCTTTGTGATTTTATGTGAAGTTTGACTCTGGTGAATACGTAATGTGTTTTTTTATATAAGTTATTTAGCTATTGTGGGATATACACGTTTGTGTGCCCCTTGTATGATATTTGAATTGGATTCCAGAGGGGAAAGTTAATGTTAAGGAACAACTTCAATCTTTGGTCTCTTTTAATGAAATATGACTCAAGCGGTGTTCCCAATTATTTTCAGCCCTTCGTTTATTGAAGATGAAATCACCTGAATGTGTATATGTGAAAAACATTTAAATCTTTGCATCTGGCTCATTTTGTCCTAATGTTTTTGCCCAACGTGCTGAGCAAGTGCTTATCAGTATCCAAAGGGAGTTTGGCTGTATATAATGTTATTCTTTGTTTAAGGTACATTCTAAGCATGTTTTTGAGGCTTTATGACCCTTTCATTATAGGTGCAGGTATAATTTTTTCTGAGAGAGTTTAGTTAAAATAGATGCTATGTGTTTATAATAGCCAATACTTTGGCATAACAATTTTTTTTCAAATTATGATTTTTATTGAAGTTATAATAGTATAAAAAAGGGGAAAACAATTTCTCACCCAGTGAAGTGGTCAGGGAGGAGAACCTAATGTCTGACACCCTATCCAGTGTGGTCCCTTCACTGTAGGCAAATCTTACAGTCTGGCAAGCAACTCCCTGCTACACCTCCTTGATGGAGCACAAAGCTGCTCTTTCTCTCTTCCCTCACTGTCTTACCCTCCTAGAGACTACTATAACAATTATATTTCTGCCACTCACTAGCCTCATTCACGGGATCTTTGCTCCCCGACTTACAAAACAACAGGTTAATAGTAAAAAAATGAAGCAGGAAGGGGTGGGTCCCTTACTATCAGAGGGGGGTCAGCTGGTTGATGAAAACAAATTAAAAGCGCAGATTCTGAATTCATATTTTTCATCTGTCTACACAAATGAGGAATCAGTAAGTGAAGGTTTCCTTCTTAACAGTCCCAATTCTAGTAATACAACTAATGATGCATGGTTCACACATGATGAAATTCAAAAAAGACTAGAACATGTTAAGATTAACAAAGGTCCAGGGCCAGATGGTATTCATCCCAGGGTAATTAGCGAGCTTAGCTCTGTGATTGCCAAACCTCTTTACTTAATTTTTCAGGATTCATTGAGATCTGGCATAGTGCCGAGAGACTGGCGAATTGCTAATGTGGTGCCTCTATTCAAAAAAGGATCCCGTTCTCAGCCTCAAAACTATAGGCCAGTTAGTCTGACGTCAGTGGTAGGAAAGCTTTTCGAAGGGTTAATAAAGGATAAGATACTGGACTTCATAGCAAATCATAATACTATGAGTTTGTGCCAGCATGGTTTTATGCGTAATAGATCTTGCCAGACTAACTTAATTTCTTTTTATGAGAATGTAAGTAGACACCTCGATTCTGGGATGGCAGTGGATGTGATTTACTTAGATTTTGCTAAAGCATTTGATACAGTGCCACACAAAAGGTTACTGGTTAAATTAAGGAATGTTGGCCTGGAACATAGTATTTGTACCTGGATAGAGAACTGGCTAAAAGATAGACTGCAAAGAGTGGTGGTAAATGGAACATTTTCTAATTGGACCAGTGTTGTTAGTGGAGTACCGCAGGGCTCTGTACTAGGTCCCTTGCTTTTTAACTTGTTTATTAATGACCTGGAGGTGGGCATTGAAAGTACTGTTTCTATTTTTGCAGATGATACTAAATTGTGCAGAACTATAGGTTCCATGCAGGATGCTGCCACTTTGCAGAGTGATTTGTCTAAACTGGAAAACTGGGCAGAAAACTGGAAAATGAGGTTCAATGTTGATAAATGCAAGGTTATGCACTTTGGCAAAAATAATATAAATGCAAGTTATACACTAAATGGCAGTGTGTTGGGAGTTTCCTTAAATGTGAAGGATCTAGGGGTCTTTGTAGATAACACGTTGTCTAATTCTGGGCAGTGTCATTCTGTGGCTACTAAAGCAAATAAAGTTCTGTCTTGCATAAAAAAGGGCATTAACTCAAGGGATGAAAACATAATTATGCCTCTTTATAGGTCCCTGGTAAGGCCTCATCTGGAGTATGTAGTGCAGTTTTGGACTCCAGTCCTTAAGAGGGATATAAATGAGCTGGAGAGAGTGCAGAGACGTGCAACTAAATTGGTTAGAGGGACAGAAGACTTAAATTATGAGGGTAGACTGTCAAGGTTTGGGTTGTTTTCTCTGGAAAAAAGGCGCTTGCGAGAGGACATGATTACACTTTACAAGTACATTAGAGGATATTATAGACAAATAGCAGGGGACCTTTTTACCCATAAAGTGGATCACCGTACCAGAGGCCACCCCTTTAGACTAGAAGAAAAGAACTTTCATTTGAAGCAACGTAGGGGGTTCTTCACAGTCAGGACAGTGAGGTTGTGGAATGCACTGCCGGGTGATGTTGTGATGGCTGATTCAGTTAATGCCTTTAAGAATGGCTTGGATGATTTTTTGGACAGACATAATATCAAAGGCTATTGTGATACTAAGCTCTATACTTAGTATGGGTATATAGAATTTAATTAAAGGAAAACTATACCCCCCAAATGAATACTTAAGCAACAGATAGTTTATATCAAATTGAATGACATATTAAAGAATCTTACCAAACTGGAATATAGATTTACATAAATATTGCTCTTCTACATCTCTTGCCTTGAACCACCATTTCGTGACTCTATCTGTGCTGTCTCAGAGATCACCTGACCAGAAATACTACAACACTAACTGTAACAGGAAGAAGTGAGGAAGCAAAAGGCAGAACTCGGTCTGTTAATTGGCTCATGTGACCTTACATGTGGTTTGTATGTGTGCACAGTGAATCTTACGATCTCAGGGGGCGGCCCTTATTTTTTAAAATGGCAATTTTCTATTTATGATTACCCAATGGCACATACTACTAAAAAAGTATATTATTATGATAATGGTTCATTTACATGAAGCAGGGTTTTACACATGAGCTGTTTTACTCAGTATCTTTTAATAGAGACCTACATTGTTTGGGGGGTATAGTTTTCCTTTAAAAGTAGAGAGGGGTGTATGTATGGATGCTGGGTTTTCATTTGGAGGGGTTGAACTTGATGGACTTTGTCTTTTTTCAACCCAATTTAACTATGTAACTATGTATGTAACTATGTAACTAATGTCTGACACCCTATCCAGTGTGGTCCCTTCACTGTAGGCAAATCTTACAGTCTGGCAAGCAACTCCCTGCTACACCTCCTTGATGGAGCACAAAGCTGCTCTATCTCTCTTCCCTCACTGTCTTACCCTCCTAGAGACTACTATAACAATTATATTTCTGCCACTCACTAACCTCATTCACGGGATCTTTGCTCCCCGACTTAAAAACTACAGGTTCGGGTCCCTCTAGTGCAAACTGGGCCTTGGTGTCCCAGGAGCCAAAGAGGAAGAGCCACCACTTCTCACTCACTACCCAAAGTGTGACAGGATGTGGTCACAGCACCTCATGGCCAATAATACAACTATGCAAATTAGCTACATGGACATCTGCCCAGCAACTAGGGAGATCAGAAAGTGTGGGAATTCAAAGCCATAGGAGCACATTAACCCTATGGCTCCCTACAGGTCAAAAACTGTTAGGACGCATTTTATATAACTTTGAATTGCCTTGTTTTGTGTTTTCAGAAACTTGACCTTTATTTTATTGACATACATTATCGGGGTTATTTATCAAAGGTCGAATTTTAGAGCTTTGCGAGTTTTTTTTTTATACCTCGAATGAACTCATAACTCACATTTTTGCGATTTAAGAAAAGACTGTAATGGAAAAAACTTGAATCAGTGAATTCAAGTTGAACAACCCAAAAAAATCGAATTGATCGAGTTTTCCTGCGTGAAAAAACTTGAATTGAGCGAAAACCCACCAAAAAAACTCGAACATCATGAACATCAAATGGTTCAAGGGACCTCTACCATTGACTTCTATATGGCTTCGACAGGTTTTGGCTGGAGTATTTCATGATGCGAGCTATTTCCTTATTTCAGGGGACATTAAATCTTGAAAGTATAAGGGTTTTTTTTTTTGTTTAAACCTTAAAATTCTAGTTTTTTAATTTTAACCTTGAAATTAGAGTTTTCACTGTTAAATACCCTTGAAAACTCAAATTTTTCAGGTTAAATACAACTCAACCTTTAATAAATCTGCCCCTATATGTGCAAGTGAGTTCTCTGTTTCACCAGTGACTTTTACACACCTTTCTTAGTTTACTGTTTTGAGGCTTAGAAACGCAAGCCTCGTTTTATTGCAATACCTGTACTCTATGTGATTCTCCGACGTAGCTAGTGTCCGCTGATAGGTCTTGCTGTTGCAAAGAGGAAACTGAGAGACACTGGCAAGTTATTGCTTTCTTTAGTTAAAAATCTAAGGCCATGTAGAATGCATAGCACTGCCCTTGCTTGTTCTCGAGAGATCATAACACAGTATGTGTATTTGTTGCAGCTGCAGAGGTCAACCATTCTAATAACAATGCTCAGATAAAGAGGCTGGATCACAGTACTTATATAGAGTTTGAAACATTTAGAGCAATCAAATCACTGAATGGAGCCATTTTATTCCCTTTGTGTATGGCATACCCTGACTACAATTTTTTCATTTTGTATAATAAATGAATGGTAACAGGCTTCCAGCTACAAATCTTGCTAGAAAGAAATCAGGGGCATGTTTGACCATATTTAGCCTTAAATGAGTGTGTTCGGGAATCATGTCAGAAAAGGCGCACAGGTTTGTGAATTTGCTAAATGATAATGGTTTGTCTTGGCTCTGTGGTTAAAAAGAATGGTTAGCATTGAGTTTACTATAAACTAAGTGGCTTATATGGCAATCAAAGCCTTCAGACAAAGTTGCTTTGCTTTGTTGAGAAGAATAAATCCATTCCGAAATTATTATTTACATATGCAAACAGCGAAAGGGGTGGTTCATCTTTAAGTTCTCTTCTAGTATGTTATTGAATGGTCAATTCTAAGCAACATTTCGATAGGGCTAAATTATTATTTTTTTATATAGTTTTTGAATTCTTTGCCGTCTACTTTACAGCTTTCAAAAAGGGGTCACTGATTCCATTCTCTGTAAGGCTACAAATTGTTTTTTCTACTTTTTATTACTCATTGTTCAATTCAGGGCATCTCCTACTCATACTCCACACTCTCATTCAAATCAATGCATGGTTGCTAAGGTAAAATGGACCCTAGCGACTAGATTGCTGAAACCGCAAACTGGAGAGCTGCTATATAATTCAAAATGATACATCATGAAAACCAAATGCAAATTGTCTTAGCATATCATTCTCGACATCATAGATTCCTTGATGGAACCTGAGTAAAGACCACATTTTTCTCAGGCATTAATTTTTATTCAGGCGTCTTTTTACACCTTTGAGGATCCAGTTAATGAAGGTTTTCCTCTCAATCGACCCAATTCAGTATATTTAAGTTTAAGCGTCAGGAAAAGATCTTTTAACGATGGTTCAGGACATTATTGGACATTAATGGGGACTTTATTACAGAATTTACCGGTCCACCCATGTTCTGCCCCCAATCTCTGGATCTAGGCTGAGCCTGTCCTCTTCTGCTCCTCTTTTTCCCCACTCAACTCGACTAATTTCTTCTAGATTGTTGCTATCATTGTCCTTTCTCTTTTAGTCATTGTCTGCCCCCTTTACATTATAGCCCTGCCTCTCACTGTTCTGCCCACTCAAACTGGGCCAGAATTTTGTTGCAAAAGGGTATGAATTACAAAGAGGCCTTAAAAAAAGACTTGTCATTTGGGTTGCCACCTTTCCCTGCTGGGAACTCCGGGCGAACCAATGACATCATGTCGGTGACATCACAGGGGTGGGTTGGTGGTTGGAGCCATGACGTGGTGATTGGCCGATCGGCTCCTCAATATCAAGGAACCCTGATTTGGAAAACCTGGCAGACAGTTTTGACCTGGCAACCCTACTTGTTCTTGGCCAAGTCTTTTGGACCATTCATAGGGTTGCCTCCTGGCATTTTAATGGTCCAGACACTAAAAAGAAGCTTGATGCAAATGTCATCAATAAGAAGTAACGATAACAGAGATAGCAAAGAATATTTATTTTTCTTTAGAAGGCGGCAACCCTAAATATTCTTTTTTCTTTTCTTCCCCCTCCCAAAGTGTGCTTGAACTAATTATTTGGCATTATAAATGTTAGAAAAGGCATTCCATATATTACTTCTTTCCATTTATTACAATACATGGATTGTTGCTAAGGTAGCACCTTTACACACAGAACAAAAGCTAGAGACATAAGGGATATGTAAAGGGGGGAGGGAGGCGAGAAATAATCTTCCAAAACACAGCACATTATGGATATATTTGACAACATTAGCTATGTAAACTGCAGATTGAGCGTATAAGAAAAAAAATAACTAGCAGGGAGATTTTACAGTAATGCCAAGAAAAGTAGCTTCTGTGATTTTCATGAGCAATCATCAGTTATGGTGTAGCAAGTTCACAAATCAGAAATGATATCTTCAGGCAGCGCTGTCAAGTACTATTCAAATAACACCAGCCTCGCTTGTGAATAACAGCAGACATTTTGAATTAATTAATCAGAGGAGATAGCCTGATCCCTCTTCTCATTAGTCTGCAGGTTGGGAACAGGGAGATGTATGCGATGACGATGATAGCCCTGTCTTTAATGGTGATTTATGAAGGTTCAGGATTGAGTGAAAATTGTATGAGGTTTCTGGATAAAATGAACCTGTGTGTACTATATTATTTTCCTAAGCTAAAAACCCATGCCAGAATAGGAATTTTCATGTCTGCTTACCTCTTCTTTAAAGGGCGTACCAGCTTTAAAATGCTATGATTTCTAAATGGTGGTTATCACTTAGTCTAGATTAGAAAGCATTGCTGCTAAAGCAGTGAAACTTGCATGGGCTGCTCATTACCAGGCACATACCACCTATTATTTTTCTAAGATCCTGGGGTGGTTCTACAGTGCCCAGTGTACAATGTATTTAGCTAATGTGTGTAGAGGCCAGTGTGATATTCGTTTTTCTTTGTCTGCAAAATATGTGCATACTAGCATCATTGCACTTGCATGTGAGCATTCTATTTTATAATTAAGGAAGAAGAACATTCAGAAGAGGGAAACACCAAAGATCGTGAACTTGGTACTTTTTTGGTTTAAAGCTTTATTTCTCTGGAAATATGGCTTCTGTTATGAAGGTATATAGACAGATAGATTCCTTTATTCGTCACATACAAAATTATAAAAGAAAACCTGTATTGAAATGTACTCTGATTATTCCTAAGACTGTGTCATTATTAAATAACAATATACTAGTGCGTAAGAATAGTAATAGTGCAATAGTGCTTGACTACAAAAAAAAAACGTGTATGTCTTTTATATTCGTTTTTTCTATTGTAAATATGGACGAGCACAATTTTTCGCCAAGTTTCACATGAGGCCCATAGACTACATTGAGTGAAAAAAATGGTTGCTGGTCAACAAAGAAAATATTGTCACCCATTGACAACTGCATTTCGATGAATTTTTGCAGTTTTGTGAATTTTTGGAGAAACTGGAGTTATCCAGTGTGATGACCCCTGCAATAGGTAAAACACTTAACCCTGTAACTTAAACTTAACATTGCTGCTTGGCACACAATTGGAACGGCTAAGGGTCAGTCCACACAAGCAGATTCGGGGCGACGATCTCCCCAAACTGCCTGCCCTCCACCGGCTAAAATGAAAATTGACTGCGGCAATTCACACGCGGCACTTCGTTTTCTGAAGTCGCCCAAAGTTGCCAGACTTTGGAAAGTGAAGTGCTGCGTGTGCATTCCCCCATAGTGGATAAATAGTGTTTCTGAAGCAAACACAGCAGTTTTACCAGTGCAGGGCAACACTGCATTACATTTGTATTACTTTAAAACACTTTAATTTTTTGATGTTTCTGGTCCTTTAACGTTTTGTTCCTGAATTGTAGGGTTGATTGTCCTGGAATCATGGGTAAGCAAGTGGATCTAGTATGATACTGTTCAGCAGGGGCGTAACTACAGAGGAAGCAGACCCTGCGGCTGCAGGGGGCCCAAGAGGCAAAGGGGGCCCCATAAGGCTCTAATTAATTAGGAATTTTAATATATATTGTTAATACAGGGCAACCACTGGATATTTTGGGAGCTCTAAAATTATTTTGCTGTGGGGCCCAGTAACATCTAGCTATGCCACTGCTGTTCAGTATAGGTATGGGATCCTGTTATCCAGAATGCTCAGGACCTGGGGTTTTCTGGATAATGGATTTTTCTTTCATTTGGATCTTCATACCTTAAGGCTAACATTAAATAAAGCCAGAAGGCTGGTTCTGCTTCCAATTGTGCTCGTCACTATTTATAATAGAAAAAACTAATATACAAGACATACAGTAAACGTTTTTTTTTTGTACCCAAGCACTATTGCACTATTACTATTCTTACGCACTAGTATATTGTTATTTAAAAATTACACAGTCTTGGGAATAATCAGGGTACATTTCAATACAGGTTTTCTTTTATAATTTTGTATGTGATGAATAAAGGAATCTATTCCAATAAGGATTCATTATATCTTAGTTTGGATCAAGTACAAGGTACCGTTTTATTATTACAGAGAAAAAACAAATCATTTTTACAAATTTGCATTATTTGGATAAAATGGAGTCTATGGGAGCTGGCCTTTCCGTAATTTGGAGCGGGGTTTTTGGATAACGGATCCCATACCTCTATTAGTAACATCCTACAACTCCCATCTTTGCTGAGCTTCCCTGTAGATTAAAACAGCCGGCAGGTGAACTTTTCATTGTATATATTTCTATACATCATATACTATATACTATGCGCTGTTTGTGCAGTAAATTGAAATCATAAAAAATGCCCCCTGCACATGTGTGTTGTGGAATAGCACTATTTAGAAACCTTGGCCTGTAGCGTTGAAATGTTTTTCTTGGATGTGTGGAAAAGAGCATCTCGACACTGCAGTTTCAGATTTTTTTTTTTTACAAGCTTATCTTTGCAACTGTCAACTGCTGCTGTAAACCTTTACTACCAGCCGTTAACTGGCTCTGCTTTAATTATAGGCAAATTCCTCATTCTGTCCTAAGAGGAAGTTCCAGCAGTTCTATATTTACAGCCCATAACAGAGTTACTAACCCGCTGATACAGATGTCAGCTTCATAAAGGAAGCCAACGTTTGCCAGCGAGAGCACACGGCCAGATCTGTGTATGCGCTCCGAAGGTCAACAGATGAGATTGAAAGAGAGAGCTTGCTTGTTTACATCAGCGCTCAAGGTTGCAAGGGACTGCTCTGCCTCACTTAGCTGTGGCTTATGCTTTTGTGTGTGTGCAATGTTTAAGCGGTAATGGGAATATTTTTGGGAATAGTATAGGTAGAAGGGTAAATATTTGCTTGGAGATGCCCTTTGCCAGTGTTCACTGGTAATCATCTAAGGAAAAAAAGGTTACCTATATCTGATATATAAACGTTTTGTTTTCCGTCAAATAAAGGACTTTTTTTTTTTTATACTTTTGAAGACAACATTTTGTTACGATTATTACGTAATGTAGCTGCCCCTGGTTTTAACAAAGGGCTAAAAACATAGTACATCTTACTGCCTCATTCACATATATTGATCAGGATGTTGTGACTATAACAGAAGGCCATTTTTTTATCTCTGTACCTTTGCTACCAAAGATTGATTGTAAATGCGTAGGTTTAAAGGTGGCCACACATGTGGGGATCCGCTCGTTTGGCAATTTCGCCAATCTGGGGTGGGCGATATCGGACTGAACCGATTGTGATCATAATGGGCGGGCGGATCACGGGAACGCATCAATGAAGAGATGCGGTCGCGAAGAAGGAAAGTGACAGAAGCAGTTTATTGCCAATAGATTAGCTATAATAGTGCAAGCTATAAGACTACATTTATTTTGCAGAATGCTTTACCATACCAGAATAAACATATATAAAAACTCTTTGTTTAGGATAGCAGCTGACATATTGGCTTGGTGTGACATCACTTCCTGCCTGAGTCTCTCCCTGCTCACTCATAGCTCTGAGCTCAGATTACAGCAGGGAGGGGAGGAGGGAGGGGGAGAGGAGCAAACTGAGCATGCTCAAGCCCTAGCCCTGGAGGTTTAAGCTGAAAACAGGAAGTCTGATACAGAAGTCCATGTGTACACAATAGAAGGACACACATGCTGTGTTTCTTTTGACAGAGGACTCAGAGCAGCATTACTTTGCGTGTTTATGGTGACCTTTCTAAAAAAGCTCACTTAGTTTTAACCTTTCCTTCTCTAACCCTGACCGATCAACATCTGGCTGATTTTCGGACAGATATCGATCGGAAAAGCCCCACACACAGGCCAATAAGCTGCCAACTCGGTCTGACCTTTTTTATCGTCCAGTGTATGGCCAGCTTAAGTCTGCAGAATGTTGTAGGCACTTACTACAAATACTTGTACGAGCGGCAACGACTTCCAGATCTATCCTGCAGATTTCCAAGATGCTCACTTCTGTATTTGTTCTATTTCTGTCTTGCTTCCTTAGATTTATTAGCAAAATATACTTTATGAGCTATGGCTTTACACCTCACTTTCTATTAGGTGAAAAGTCTTATGGTTTTATTTCAGCATCAGAATATTTTTCTCTTCGTACTGTAAGGGGCCTCTTCAGTACTCCATATGTATTTCGAGAAAGCAAATATGTTTTGAGGGTGATATAAATTGGCAAATCATTCAAATAGTGCAGGTTTTATGGCTGGGAAAAAACATTACAAGAATTTGAATGTGCCCATTCATTCCTAAAGAATGATTCTTAAACTGCAGGCAGAAAGGCAAAATGCACAGGTGTTACCGAGTGAGCCGCTCGTTCCGACGCATCCAACATATGCTCTGTATTATTCCCGTTATTAATTGAGGTAATAACATGTAATAGTCATCCGATGAGATACAAATGGTTGCCATTCAGTAGAATGCTCAGACAGCTCAGCAATTACCCAGACAGCTCATAGTCAGAAAAATCTGTTCACTTTTGAAATTTTCTGGATGCTCTGGTGACAGTAACACCTTTTCCAGGGCTAAAGTCTGCTCATACCATCTTTGCTTGGATTTACCTTGATAAGAAAGGGGATCACCTTTTTAACACGATGTAACCCATTGTTTACATTGCACACTTGAACAGTTACCCGATACCCAGGAAAGGTATTGATTGAATTGAATACTTGGGAGGAGGGTGAAAGTTTTGTTGGGAGACTTTCAGTAGAAGGCTGTAGAACTTATAATATATAGAAATATGAAGCTGTCGACTGTGGTTTGGGGGCGGACAAAAGTGAGTGAAAGAATCTTTTCTTTTTTTTTTTTTTACAATAGCCAATCCTGACACTAAGGGGGTTGTTTACTAAACCTCGAATTTATCTAGTCTGGCTTTTTGGGGTGAAATTTTTTTCAAGATTTATTAACCCGATGCTGAAAAAGGCCAAATCTGAAAATCTGCCATCTTAGACTTGTCGAGGTCTTGTAGAAGTCAATGGGAGAAACTCCTATCTCAATTTGAAATTATCATGATCTGCGCTGGGTTTAGCCTGAAAATTGGTTTTGGGTTTTCTCTAGACATTTTGGGGGCCTGAAAAATAATTTGCTGTAGGGTCCAGTGATATCTAGTTATGCCACTGCTCATGGGCACTACATTTTTAACTGTGGCTGGATAGAAACGCATGCACTATATGCTACCATAGTTGTAGGTTGTGAATGTGCGTGTATGTTGTGCATGTAAATAATATCACGCGGAAAGAAAAACAGTAGCTCACCTGGCCGCATGGGAGGTACATAAGTAGATAGATTGGGCGCATAACTAATGTTTTGCTAAAACCTTGCAGCATATTCGGCATCTCCCACATAAAACCTTATTTAATGTTTAAATAATTATCCCTTATCCAGATTACCCAAGATCAAAAGTATTCCTGATAAAATATATGATACCCGTATTACATCATACTAAATATTGGACCTCTTTAGACTGCATCTTTAGTTAACACAGTGCATTCTCCTCTATTTTTTTTTATTGATATGATGGTGTGGTATTTTTGAAGACTGAACAGGAGTTATGACGGGCAGTGCAGTCTTTGTTGGCTCCCAGGGAAAAAAGCAAACCGTTGCTTACTTTATTGAATAGAACAGCCCCATAAATCCTTGCTATGATTCAGCACTAGTCTGGCGCGCGATGTGCAGAGCCTCATTTGTGCAAGCTACAATGGTGTGAGCTAGACCTTCTTCTTGGTTAATCGGAATCTGTATCACTATTAGCAAATTACCTACAAAACTGAAATGGAATATGCTTACCGCTTTTTCTACAAATCAAGCAATATAAAGATCATTGATTTCTCTGAATAGCAGGCCTTTATGGTAAGGAATAGTTCAGTCCTTTGCAACACCCCTTACTTGAATAAGCAGCGGAATTACATTCCATCTCCAGGGGCTTCCTATCATCAAAGAGAAATGTATATTAAAAGCTTTGTCATCCAGAATATCCTGTACAGTAGGTGTTTCGGGACAGCAAATATTTAGATTAGGTTACGGTAGTTTGGAACACCATGCTTTAAAGGCGTTTTTCACCTTCCTGTCGGAATCCAGAAACAATGCTAGGCTCCCTGGTCTCGGCTCTTGTTTCTGCTTTTAACAGCTGCCTTTCACCTCGGGAGGAGCCTTCGGCTAATTGGATGCCGTCAGGTCTAAAAGCTGGCCGTAGACGCAAAGATCCGATCATACGAATCAACATACGATTGGACTTTCCCATCTCCCAACCCTCCGCTAACCATTCACATCAAAGTCTTACCATTCCGATCAAAAAAGAACAGATCAGCCGATGTTCTGCCCCTGACCGCAATCGTACGATAGATAAAGCTAGTGACAGTCTCCCATTGAAAATCGTACTATCGGCAATACATGCAGAGATATTATCGGCAGCCGACTGAAATTTTCTAACCTGTCCGATCGACCAAGCGACCGATCTCCGCCGGACGAAAAATGTCGGGACTCTCCATACATGGTCCGAAAATTGTACGAATCCACAATTCGTACGATCAGATCGTTGCGTCTATGGCCAGCTTTATAAAGAGAGGAACCAAGCGAGGGTTCTGCACGAGCAGAGGGGCACGATCGTTTAGCAAAGTCTTTGGGCAGAAGGTCACGGTGCACGGGGTAGGCAAAAGCATGGTCAGACAGGCAGATGTCAGTTCAGGCTGAGTTCAATCAAGGTCGGACAGGCAAGGGTCAAAAGCGGAGGATCAATCAGAATGGTCAGACAGACACGGGCCAGATAACGGAGTTCAGAATAGTCGGAAAAAAGGCAAGGGTCAGGATCACAGAAGTTAGAGTAGTCAGGCAGGCAGTGGTCAAAACAGGAATCAGAATAATTCATAAACGCACCCAGGAATCTAAGAATAGAACCAAACAACGGCAGTGAACAGTAAACTGAATTCCCTTTAAATAGTGTTTGAATTTCCTGCCATTGCGCGATGACACATTGTCATTGTGCCTATGTAACCCGGAAGTGAGCGTCGCAAGCGCACTAGTAACTAACTTGCCGGCAAGATGGAAGGACCACAAGGCAGGCGTCCCGCCGACCCCCCCGGACCACCAGGGTAAGACCTCACACTTCCAAACACTTTTTCAGTTGAGTTGTTTTGAGAATAAAGACTTTTTTCAATTGCTTTCCATTTTTATTTTTTACCGTTTTTCCAAAATGTAAGTTTAAATTTGAATGTCCCTGTCTTTAGTATTTCAGTCTGGCAGTAATTCTAGTGCAGAATCTGAACTGTTACAGTTTTGCAACATTTAGTTCCCTGTCTTTGGTGTTTTAGTCTGGCAGTAATTCCGGTGCAGACTCTGAACTGTAACAGTTTTGCAACATCTAGTTCCCTGTCTTTTGTGTTTCAGTCTGGCAGCTCAGCAATTCCGGTGCAGACTCTGAACTGTAACAGTTTAGTTGATACATTTCTCAGCAACATCTGTGGAGTATTAGCAACTATTGTATCAATTCTAACAGCTGCCTGTAATGAAACTCAGGGATTCTGCTCAAAGATAAGAAATGTATCAAATAAATGTATCAATTTAAAACAGTTTAGAGGGTCTGCGACCCCCTCCCAGGGCAGCTTTTGAAAGAGAACAAATTAAACTTACACTTCAATATTAGAAAAACGGGCACACATAGAAAATAGAAAGTAATTGGGAAAGTCTTTATTTCTGGTGGACTATCCTAAAACAACTTAACTGAATAAAGTGTTGGAAGTTGAACAACCCCTTTAACACTACGAAAAAATAAAAACTTTAAAAAAACAAATAGGATTGTATTGATTACAACATGGATTTATGCTACTTTAGTTTACATCAGTTACAAGGTACAGTTTTATTATTACAAAGAAAAAGGAATTTGAAAAACACAAGAATTGTTCGCTTTAATAAAACTCTCTGAAAAATGGGATTTGTTTTTTTTTTTTAAAGCTTTCTGAGATTGTGTGTGGCTGGATGTTTTATAGGTAGCATATCAGACTGGGATTCAGAATTAGTCCCTGGCATTCCAAGAGCACAGAGGCCCAAATAGCCCCCACCCGTCCAATAAATGTTGAATGTCCATGGCATCTTACAGCAGCCATCACATGGTCCAATGATTGCCAGTCTGGGCCGGATAGGATAGTGTTTTAGTCATAGTGTTTTAGACTTCAGTTTACTCTGTAAGTTGTGCACAGTTTTCAAAGATCCTTAAAATTCAAATCTAGGGGTTGCCACCTTTATCTTCAAAGCTTGCTGGCCAGAGTTGGAGGGAGGCTAACATCGACATCACAAGAAGGAGCAATGATATGGGGGGCAGAAAGTGGGTGGATGGATCAGGTTTCCCACTTCTTGTCATGGGTTGCAGAAAATGTAAAGTGTGGTGTTACCAAAGTAACGATAGCACTATTTTGCCAGCGTTTGGCGCCCTGGACGCAACTTCGGATTTTAGTGAAATAGTGGCGAATCTACACCTGGCAAAGTGTTGCGACGTGGGTGAAGCGGACGCTAGCACAAATTTGACACTTAGTGAATCTGCCCCTAAGAGTTAGTGCTGTGGTGGGGACCTTTGGGAAAGTGTGATTATTACTGGTCCTGGCCCAAGCTGGTCATTTAAAAGCTAGGCCAGTGAAAACCAGCCAGATGGCAATCTGCATCTTTAGTTAATATTAATAGTATTTGTTAAAACAGCTGTTGCTGAATATTGTGATTCTGCGATTCCAAAACCTCACTCATCAAACCCTCACTAAAATTCAAGTTATTAGTTATTCTTAGTTACAGTGGGGTTGCTAACTACAGTATTTATGGTTCTAAAAGTAGTTAATGACCTGAACCCTATCTTAAAACTGAATAGGATGTGTCTGTTCATAGGTGTTTAGGTCCACTGGCCCTCCAGTAAATGGCCCATGTGACTTTAGTGGGTTGAAATTAAGCACCAAGTGGGCAAAATCCTAGGTGTTCTAATGAAAAAGTACATTTTTGTACAGAGCAGCAAGATATAGTGTAGAACACATAATAGCCAGAGTGAATTTACCCCCATAGTTATTATTATAACATATTAATAAAGCACCAATATGTTAGGCATTACTGTGCAATAAATAAGTATATACGATGAGCACACAGATTTACATTCTAAAACAACCAATAACCAATATAACAGGTAAACAGGGTCTTGCCAAACAAGCTTACAATCTAAAAAAGATACCACCTGCATATTGAATTAGCACTTAGATAGTGACACAGGACTTGAGAGAGCTGTTGAGTTAGGGCAGAGACACACGTGGAGATTCGGGGAGATTAAGTCGCCCGGCGACAAATCGGCTATTCTTCAGGTGGCACTCGGAGAGCTTCATTTTCACTAGGAAACTTTGGGCGACTTTGGAAAACGAATTGCTACGAGTGCCATCCCGTCGGCGATTTTGATTTTAGCCGGGTGGAAAGGCATTGCGGGGAAATTAGTCACCCGAAGAAGAGGTGATTTGTCGATGGGCGACTAATCTCCCTGAGTCTCCACGTGTGTCTCTGCCCTTAAACAACAAATTTATTAGTACAGGCCTCCCATAGACTCCATTTTATCCAAGTAATCAACATGTTTTAAAATGATTTCCTTTTTCTCTGAAATAATAAAAGAGTATTCTGTACTTGATCCAAACAAAAATATACTTATTGGCAGCAAAATCAGTCTATTGGGTTTATTTAATATTTACATGATTTTTTAGTCGAATATAGGTATTTAATCTAAATTACAGAAACATCCCAGGTCCCGGACATTCGGGATAACAGGTCCTATACCTGTATAAAACGGAATTGCTCTCAGCAAGTTTACATAATTATATTTTTGATGTTTTATTGATTTGATTATTATTTGAATTAGGGATGCAACGAATCCACTATTTTGGATTCAGCCAAACCCCCAAAACCTTTGCGAAAGATTCGGCCGAATACTGAACCAAAAACGAATCCTAATTTGCATATGTAAATTAGGGGTGGGGAGGGGAAACATTTTTTCTTCCTTGTTTTGTGACAAAAAGTCACGCAATTTCCCTCCCTGCATATGCAAATTAGAATTTGGGTTCGGCAGGGCAGAAGGATTCGGCAGAATCCTGCACATACACACTATGATATTCTTTTCACAAGGCTATTAACCTGCCAGAATCATTCGAGGGAGAAAACTGGAGTACCCCGCAGAAACCTACACAAGCACAGGTAAAACTCCTTGCAGAAAGGCTGAAATCGAAGCACACCAGCAACCATTACACTGCTGTGCTCCCATTAAAGAATGCCCCACTGCAACGCAACAGCCATATTCTGTCCTGAGCAAATACCCTTCCTGAAAGGGCAGAATGCTTCATTTAGTAAACAAGGAGCCCTCAGAGATTTTGGGTCCACAGATCAGCTTTGGGCGACTTGTAATTGCAGGCAGCACAGGCAGCTGCTTTAAATGAGATCCCAGTACGACTTAATGTTCAGTAACAGCAACCTTCACTTATTAGCTACCAATTCAAACTGCTCTTGTGTTCTACGTCCAAGTCACACAAATTGCTTTGTTCCTTTATGCCTCACCTTTAGGGGTTTAGAGGAAGATGCAGCATTATTGAAGCCGGGGCTAATACATTGAGGCTAAATAAGGGAGGTGTTTGTTTTAGTTTACCAAGGAATAAAAAACCAATATTAGTCAGAAAGTCAGAAATCCCAATAGGTTTTACCTTATCTTAAAACTTTAAACCTTATTTTGTGCAATAGGCATATATGAAGGAAAACAGCTGTATATAAGGAAGCATTCAAAGCCCACAGCCTGTACTTAATGAACGTTTGCCGCAGGTTAAAAAAAGGGGTATAACTGTAATAACTCTAATAAAGATTTGAGAACTGCTAGCAGCCTGGAGCACTTCCTCAGCACTGATTCTGTCCGATTTCAACGGTTTCATTTCAAGTCATCAGTAGCACTAAGTCTACTCATGGTCCAAGCTTGGAGGCAGCCTCTGGCAAGCTTTTTTATCTCCTTGTGTTTCTATTTACTGAAGTCTAAGGGGGTCGGCGTAAAAAGACCATTTCCCAGCATCTTTCCTACTGACCACTGTTTGCTCTTTTCTCTTGCCAAGTACTGCCTGCCAAGAACTCTATTGAAGATTGCAATACGGTTTAGCTTAAAGTGTTTTGCTTATGAATATTATCGGGATGAAGCAGTCATTTACAAAGTAAACGGTATTAATGGCTTTTTCACGTTTGTAATTTTGTTAGGAACCTGTTAGGTTATTTCAGTTCTGTTAAGAATATTTAAAAGACCTTTTTATAGGGGGTTATCAACTTTTTCTTTTTTTACCCTCTGGTGCTAGTGTTGCATATAACCTACCCTCTTTTGGGTTAAGCCTGGGAAGTACATTGTAGAGGGCTGGTGGTGAGACTATATTATCTGCGTAGGTGGGGTGAACCCTGGGTCTTCCACCTGCCTGTAGCCTACCCAAAAGCTGGTGTGAACTCCCATGTCTTGTAAGTTTCAGGCTGGTTCACGCACCATCTGCTGCCTATATGTATAAAAAAAATCCAGAACCTCCATGGAGGTCAACGATTTAATATAAAGACCAACCTGTTGTATAGTGTAAGTATTCCTTGCATTATGGCAAATAAACAAACAACAAGAATTCATTCTCATTATTATAACCGAGAAAAAAGCAAGTCAGTCAAACATTATGGGGCAGATTTATCAAGGGTCGAAGTAATGGGAGTTTTTATAACTCCCATAACTTCGAAATTAGAATTTAAATTTTTTTTTTTTAAAAAAATTAGAATTTCATCAAAAAATCAGCAAAATACCATGGAGTGCGGTTGATTTATTGCTAATGTATGAATCTAATATATAAACAGCACCCAGGCAACTGATGCAGATTGTATTTCGAGTTTGTGTATTCATATGATATATATATATACACACATGTGTATATATATAGCCCTCAGTGAAAAAACAGCGTTCAACGGACATTGATTACAGGTAATGCTAGAATGCACATAAAAAATAAAACAAGTTAGGGACCGCCATTCGGGGTTTACCTTGACGTGGTATGGTGGCTTATCAATTTTATGATCATAACTTTGTAACAAAATAACCCCTATTTGGGTACATATGCAATAGCATTTATTATACTTATATATATATATACTTTAAAGCCTTTAGAGTGCTCCCACAACCCCCCTGTTTTGATATTATATATATATATATATATATATATATATATATATATATATATATATATATATATATATATATATATATATTTATTTATTTTTTTTTTTATTTTTTTTTTTACTGGTATGGCAGCTTTTATCCAGAATGCTCGGGACCTGGGGTTTTCTGGATAATGGATCTTTCCGTAATTTGGATCTTACATACATTTTTTGGATCTTACATACAATTTGTCTACTACAAAATCATATAAACATTAAATAAACCCAATAGGCTGGTTTTGCTTCCAGTAAGGATTCATTATATCTTATTTGGGATTTCTGTTTTCTCTGTAATAATAAAACAGGGTACTGTTTTATTATTACAGAGAAAACGGAAATCACTTATTTTTAAATTCGTATTATTTGTTTATAATGAAGTCTATGGGAGACGGCATTTCCATAATTCAGAGCTTTCTGGATACCGGGTTTCCAGATAACAGATCCCATACCTGTATTCGGAAACCTATTACCATGCAAACTAAGAAACTCTACATTACAATTTCTCATAGGGTCCTAATTAAACAGGCAAATATTTAAACAGTCCCTTGTACTTAATAATAATTAAGCTCCACAAATTGATGGTAAAACCACCCTTAAAATAATAAAAAAAAAATATATATATATATACTTTTTTATATATATTAGTGTTTTTGTAGTCACTTTAACAGCAGGGTTCTCTAAATTACATACAAATACTTTATCTGTAAAACACCAGGTCCCAAGCATTCATTCCTTATCCTATACCTGCATATGCTAGTTTAACCTACTTCAAATATATAAACACACAAGCTTTTCCTGTTAATATTTTCCTTTAGATTTCAACATTCCATTTGGATGCTGCTGCCATGGCTCAGTGCAAAATATCTCTTCCCCCTTCCATATTCCTATACCAAAGTGTGTTAATTTATTATGACTATACCAATTGTTGATATATTACCTTTAACTACATATCAATACTTTGAGAGGGGTTATGAATTTGCTGCTACAGATAAATTCTGTTACCAGTGCTCATTAAACCCACGTACATAGAGTCCGGCTTGTATATCAATTTATCAACATTCATTTAAAAATGTTCCCTAGGTACAAATCTGCTTTGAACATAAAATTGTACAGACACCGCTAACTCAATTCATAGGATGGATTATCTTAACACAAAATGACTAGCTGAAATGTTTAGCTGCAAAAGGTTAGTAAGCTAAGCTAACAGTATTCCTTTTAAATGGCCAAAATAATGGGCAAGCTAATTTTACTTATTGATCTGCAGTTTTCAATAATTTCTCTTTTATGGTCACATTTGTGCTTTACTAAGGAGATTTCTGTAGTCTTAAAGTGATACCAACACATTCCTATAAATAGGAAACATTTTCCAACCCAACAAGTACTGATGAGAGTCTTTTCAAGTTGGATAGACCCAAAGGGAGACTTTGTCCAACGTCCTGACAATTATATTACTTGGCATTTACATAGGGTGCTATTCAGCAATTGGGCTTCGTTCAGATTAGTGAAGCAACCAACAAGTGTTGAGCTGTAGTGGATGACTTCAGGGTGCTGCTTTGGTATTTATAGATTGATGCTTCACAATACAAAAAGACCCAATATTTGTATTGCCCTACATCTCAAGCATTCCGGATAAAATAACCACTACCTGTATCACTTTTTACAGCTTCAGGCAAAATTAGACATATTAAAATAGGCAGAGAAGAGAATTTTGGAAACTGAAGGCTTCGGCAGCTGCTGAGCAAAGGATTTCATAACTTTAATTACATTTTTTTTCAGAGAGGGTATCATAGATGCCTTACAAACTTTTATATACTTTTGTTTTTTAACAATTTTATATAATCTGTATTTAAGCGTCCACTTAAGCAGGTTTGAAATATACTCAACAAAAGTTAGCAAAGCTCTGGCAGTCGCCATCTAACTCTTTCTGGACCAAGCAATAATTTAATAAAAAGTAACAACAATCATTTTCTTGGGCGAAATGAAGTTTGTGAAACAGAAAAGCACAGCAGCAATTTTTTATTCACAGGGACAGTAGGAGAAGCTGCCTGGAAAGTGAAAAATAAATGGCTTGGAACTTGCTGCAAGTTTGAGAAGCCTCCTGCCAGGGAGCGGAATTTGGGAAGTGGAAGAACAGACAAGGAGAGAAAAGAAAGTGTTGTCTTTGTTTTCCCTTCTACACATGACATGTCAGCAGCTTGAAGGACACAACTTATTCTAGCACAGTGGATTGGCACTGCTTGTCAACACTTTGTAATGATGTTAAGTCAGCAGTATGTAGGATTTGGGATGCCACGATGTTTCAGTGTCTCCTGGGATGCATGTTTTAACTGTGCCACTTCGCCAACTCCTCACTGAATCATTAAAAACGAAAGTCTGTGTTTCTTCACTAAACCTGTAGCATCTGGCAGCTGAAAAAGTGCAGCAGAAACGAGCAACATGGTGCAGAGCATGGGAGAAATTTCATATTGTGACAACACATCAAAATAAATTGCTGTCAACAGACCCAAACACAGAGTGCTGTGATTTTATCTGACGTGTGAAGGGCTGAGACAGGCTGTCTTGACAAGTATTCCTGGAGCACCTGATACATACACAAGACAGTGATGTAAATCTGATTTGCCTGATACGAGTGTGCAGATATAGTTACAGCTGTAGGATATATCCCTATCCTCTTATTATTCTCACACACGATGGCCTTTGATTCCATCTCTGGTTTCCTTCAGTTAACACCGTTGGCCAAGAGTATCACGATAGCCACAAAATATCTTAACTTTTATAGAGTGTCGGGGTCCAAGCTAGAGAACTTTTATTTCAGAATGTCCTGAAGTTTTCTTGGAATTTGCACAAGCCTTGTCAACTAGCTTTGTATATATTTGCAGTCGTATGTGCCAAGCAGAACGGTTCCTTTTAGGAAATTTTTTTAATCATAGTTAGTAGAATAATATTCAATGGTCCATAAATGTTGAGATCTGTAACGGGGTTACAGTATTTATCAAAACCTGAATTTTTGATTATTTAAATAAAAAAAAAGTCTGACCAAACTAGAACCCATGATTTGACCTTATTTAAGCTCAATTTAATCGGTTTGAGCAAAAACTAAATTCAATTAAGCAAAAACCCGGAGTTTCATACAATTTCCCTCCCGCCCCTAATTTGCATATGCAAACTAGGATTTGGATTCACTTCAGCCGGGGCAGAAGGTGCATCCCTAATTTTTTTCATATTTTTGTCCGAAAAACATGAAAAGGTTGGATTTTCGGGCTAATTCCAGTGCAGACCACTGCAACTTAAAAATATGATAGGGACCTCTGCCATTGACTTATACACAACCTTGGCAGATCTGAGATGGCGGTTTTTCGGATTGTGAGTTTTTACTGGCAAAAATCCTAACCGGTGTTTAGTGTTGCGTATTTAATCTTACTTAAAGCAGTTTGGAGCATGAAATGTTAAACTGAAATCTGACTTGTAGATTATGTTGAAATATTTTTGAAAACATTGTGTAAATGGAGATAATACATTGGACAACCTGCACGTCTTACTGGGAATGCACGTGCACATAATATTAGTTCTGGGAATATTATGCAGAATTGTGATTTCTCGCACAGCCCCCATAAAATAATATTTTGCTTTGCCTATCTTCAGTCCCCAGAGATGTAACATGGGAACAGACTTTTCATTGCAGAATTAGCATGCATAGCATCTTACCGGATCTTAATATGGCATAGAAATGCAGGCGTAGAATTTCTCGGATTACTAGCTTTGCATATGTAAGCATAAATGCTCCACTGTTACTATTGTTAATTTGAGGATATTAATGAGTAATAATGCACAGTGACACAAAAGAATATTCTCACTTGCGATTGTGCTTTTCCACTAGATTTTCTTTATTTGGAATTGAGTTCTGCAAGAAATTCTGTTAATAAGATGAATGGATTTACCAACTGAGAAGTACAGTTATATGCAGGACTCAAAGCAGTGCATTCTTTATCATATAAGCTAAATGAACTGTATTTAATGCTAAGTATACACCTTCAGCAAAAAAGTGTGTTTTGGGAATGAGAGTTGTGGAATAAAATGAACATATAGAGATATATATATATATATATATATATATATATATATATATATATCTATGTGTGTGTGTGGCCAGATACCAATTGGAAACCTAATTAGCATTTCAGGAAATATATATGATATAATAATATTAACAAAAATGTCTCACCTACTTTAAAGTCATGTCTTAATACTTGACTTTCCCGTTAGAAGCGGCAGGAGACTAATATGATCTTTTGGCTACTTCTGTTTTCTATCTGACTACAGCAGTGATTAAAGTGCTTTATGTGCTATTAGCCTTGGCTGGTCATTAGTTTAATCAGATAGTTTTTATTTTATCAATGCAAAACAGCCTTATTCTTTGCTTTTTAACTGTAATAACACTGTATGCGCCGCATGTAGGGGGGGATTTATTACGGTCCATATGCCAAAAACTCGAAAAATTTGAGTTGTTTTTATTTATTTATTTTTTACTTTAAAATCTGAATTTCTAGTGAAAAAAAACCTTGAATTTTTTGTGATTTACCCAGAGTATGGAAAAAGTCAGAATCCGAATATCCGGCATCTGACCCCTGCCGAGGTTGTATATAAGTCAATGTGAAAAGTCTAGGGATGCACCGAATCCAGGATTCGGTTCGGGAGTCGGCCTTTTTCAGCAGGATTTGGATTCAGCCTAATCCAAGTGCCTGGCCAAACCGGATCCAAAAAATTACATGACTTTTCATCACACAAACAAGGAAATCAAAAAATTTTTTACCCGCACACTGCACACATGGTTCTCTTTCCCTCTTTTTTCCCTAGTTGACAAGGCTTGTGCAAATTCCAAGAAAACTCATTGCCTTATCCATATCACAACACTCTAAATAATAACTCTACTACTTTACAGTATATGCATATGTTTACTATATATATATATATATATATATATATATATATATATATATATATATATATAATATAGTAAACATGTATATACTGTAAAGTAGTAGAGTGTTATTATTATTTAGATAGAAAGTCAATTCTATTCAGATTTGCATTGCTGCCACATTATCCTATAAAAATAATCTGAAAAGTGCTGCAATTGTCACCTTTGGAAAATGTTATTTGCCTTAGCTAAACCTATCAATATAATATTAACTGTTACATTTTCCATGCAATTATGCAGTTAAAACATTATCTATAAATGCTGATGTGCTGAAAGTTGATAACCTCGCCATATTACACATTAAGCTATCATAGTTAGGGATTTAATTTTTTTGGGAACAAAAGCTTACAATGTTCTACCCATTATTTGAAACAAAGCATTTTTTTTGCATTATATTTTTAGGTAATAGGAGCAATTTCTGTAAAAAATGCCAGTCGCCTTTTTCCGGTATTGTTATTTTATCCCTTAAAGGCTGCTAATGAGAAATAGAGGCTCATTATGATTTTAAGGATGAGAGAGGAATGCTTTTAATTAATGATATGTAAATGCTCTTGAATTGATTATGTTAGAATATCAAGAGAGATGGGTAGAAGCTGTGGTGTAATATATTTTAATTAAGAATTAATTAAAAATGATGGCAATTTCATAAAGCCTTGCAGAAAATAGTGGGAATTTACTTTCTGTCAGGAGTAAATTAGCTTGTGATTAAATAAAAGGACCCGGCATTAATAGCAGAGTTATTTTTACATTGCGCTATGTAGAATTACATAGTTTCTTTTAAATATATAAACTAACCGTAAACAGTGATTTATTTATTTATTTTGGATTAAATGATATAAATGATACACTGATTTATTTATTTATTTGCATTCCCATCACTGAGAACTACAAAACGTCATTAATTGTATCCGAGTTAAAAAGTTACCATTATTTTGCATTCTATACTGTATTGAAGTAAATCAATAAAAATTTTAAATTTGAAAACAAAACAATACAATAACATTAGACTTCTAGTCTTTATTTTGGTGCCCTCATGCATGTATACAAGTTGGGCCAAACCTATACAAACAATCCAAAACACCATAAAAGCTTACAGTCTAGAGGAATTAATGAAATCGTTCACATTTCTCCTAGTAAGAGAAAGCAGACAAATGGTACCTATTAATAATGTATTCATTCAATTCTTAATGTATAAATAGTATTAACATTATTATTATGGAATGGTAAAAAATAAAATTGGTAATACATCAAAATTCTCCATTCCACAATTAACTTATACAGGTATAGGATCCCTTATCCAGAAACACGATATCCAGAAAGCTCCGAATTACGGAATGGCTGTCTCCCATAGACTCCATTTTATCCAAATAATTCCACATTTTTAAAAATGATTTCCTTTTTGTCTTTAATAATAAAACAGTAGCTTGTACTTGATCCCAACTAAGATATAATTAATCCTTATTGGAAGCAAAACCAGCCTATTGGGTTTATTTAATGTTTAAATGAATTTCTAGTAGACTTAGGTCATGAACACCCAAATTACGGAAAGATGCATTCTGGATAAAAGCTGCCATACCAGTAAAAAAAAATATAAAAAAAAAATAAAAAAAAAAAAAATATATATATATATATATATATATATATATATATAAACACACACACGTGTGTATATATATTTCATATAAATACATGTGTATATATATATCATATAAATACACAAACTCGAAATACAATCTGCATCAGTTGCCCGGTTGCTGTTTATATATTAGATTCATACATTATCAATAAATCTACCGCACTCCAAGGTATTTTGCGTATTTTTTGATAAAATTCTAATTTTTTTCTGGATAACAGGTCCCATACCTGTACTTTAAAATGATAAGAGATTTACTTATAGACATTTTCCCCCAAAAGTAGGGCCAGATTCAATTCAGTTAAAAAAAAAGTTGAATCACGTGAAAATTCATGGACGAGATTCAATTTGAAATGCAATTAAATTCAGAAAACCTTGTATCTTGTAAAAACTCTATTGGTGTCTATGGGAAAAAACTGAATTTGGAGAAATTTTTTTTTTCTCCTCAAATTAAATATCGTCCATAAGTTTTCACTTGATAAACCATTTTCCTCACTGAATTGAATCTAGCCCAATATGTGAAACTGTGTATATAACTATGCACTGGACTGTGTTAGCTATTCGTGGAACAGTAGCAACTTAAAAAGCATTTTCCTTTTAGAAAAATACATTTAGCTTAGAAAGAATAGGTCATAGTTCAAAAATATTTTTCAAATGTTATAGGAGCCTTATAAAAGTGCCAGTGATTGCCTTGTAGATGTGTTACTTTGGTTTAACTGGTAGCAAAATGTTCTATGACCCGCCTTAGGTTTGCAGTTAGTCAAACATCCATAGCTTCTTTCATGAGCCTTAGCAGTTGTGTGATTTCTAGACTAGAGACCCTTCTCTAGTGATAACATTTTACATTTAGACCGACCAACTGTTATGTATTAGTTTGGCAGGGTGCGCTCTCAACCTCCTGTCCTGTCCTTTGCCATCAATGTTGGTTTAGGCATTATGGTCAAAATCGACAACATTGTCCAGCTACATTTTTAAGAAATATAATTTGTCAGATTTATCTCCTGATATATTCAAAAGCTGTAATAGCTAACAACCCGCACAATTCAGCTTTGACATGCGCAGTGTAGAAAACGTGGCCCTGCTCTAGAGAAGCACAAAAAAAAATTAAAGAAAGAGTATAAATGAACAATAAACAGAAACAGAGTATGACCAGGTCATAATAACAGTAAGTTAGGTTGAAAAAGGAAACACGTCCATCAAGTTCAGCCTTTTAAGTCTGTATATAACTGCCCAACTGCTAGTTGATCCAAAAGAAGGCAAATAACTCCATTTGAAGCCTCTCCAATTTGCCTCAGAGGGGTAAAATTCCTTCCTGACTCCAAGGCCCAAATTCACTAAGAATCGAAGTTGCGCCAGGCGCAACTTTGCCGCACTTCGCCAGGCGTATTTTCGCTGGCGCTCCGCAAATTCACTAAAATCCGAAGTTGCGCACAGGGGTAGCGTAAGTTTCCGAAGTTGCGCTAGCGTTAATTCGCCAAGCGAAGCGAAGTTTCGCTAGCAATGGTTCATTTGCATACGGTGCGAAATTCAAATTTCAATGGAGGAACACGTATCACCACTTCAAATGCCTAGAAAACCTTCAAATCAGAAAATAAAAATGTTATTTTGCCCTACACATGTGCCCACTGTCTAGGTAAGTTGCCATGAGTCAGGAAATGTAGGGGGGAAGGAGGGGAGCCCCAAAAAAATTTTCGATCTTTTTCAGCCTATCACCCATCATGTAGAAAACACGCCAGCGTTTTTTGGGACTTAGAAAAAATTTTGAGGAAGGAAGGAAGTCTAGCGTAAAAGGTAGCGTTCAGTACACTGCGCAAGTTAGCGAATTTGCCTAGTTACGTCGCTAGTGAAAATTCGCCTGGCGTAAGGGTGCGAAGTAACACTAGCGAATTTACGCCAGCGTTCGTTAGTGAATTTGCGCAGTAACGAAAAATGGCAAACGCTAGCGAATTAACGCTAGCGTTCGGCGCTTCGGCGCTTAGTGAATTTGCGCCCAAGATGCAATAGAACTTGTACTATGAACTATCTTCCATAACCCTGTATTCCCTCACTTGCCATAAACACCATCTAACCTAAGGCATAGAGGAGGGGCAGAAAATATTTGATTGACCGCTGAGATTTTTAAATGAGCTTACAACATAAAAAATAGAAATTGCATTTCATGTTTAATTTGAAAAGGACTTTTGTTATACAGCTTTTTGTGTCTGGGTGACAGGTCCAGTTTAAAAGTATCAGGCAGTACGACAGATTCAGGGAGAAAATTCAACAGCCGATCAACCACATTTTTTTATTTTAGAAGAGAAAAAGACAAGTTTTATTGCTTTTAAGTTAAACGAACATTTCCCTTAGAACAGAAACAGGTGGGCTTTTTGGCTTTTAGACTAATCAGTCATAACTACCCAGCTGGGTGACCCTATGGGTGGTGAACCCTATGGGGGAAATTCACTAAAGGGTGACGTGACTAACGTTAGCGAAAATTCACAAGCATGACATCATTTTGGGACTTTGCCGATTTACTAACGGACGCGGCGTAACGTCCCTAGCAAAGGAGATAGACTCTAGTGCTACTGCGCACTCTTACGCCAGGCAAAGTTTCGTTCTGGCGAAAGAGCGTTATTTCACAGATTCATTAAGATGCACCTTTTACTCAACGTTACCTGTTCCGCCAGCTCAGACCAGGCGAAGTGCAATGGAATGTATAGGGCTTCTTCAATTTTTAGTTAAAAAGTCCCAAAAACCGCTGGCGTCTTTTTTTTTTTTTTTGTTGGGTACCTTGGCTCCCCCGTACATTTCCTAACATATGGCACCTAAACTATACACTGGGCACATGTGTAGGGCAATATAACAACTTTATTTTATTTTATTAAGCTTATCTGGGCTTGTGTAGTGTAATGTATTTGCTTCAACATATACGTCCATTCAGCTTTAACTTCCCGCCATATGCAAATTAGCCAACACTAGCGCAACTTCGCCAGAGTTCGGCGCCCTCGAGGAAACTTCGGATTTTAGTGAATTAGTGTTGTCCTGGCGAATCTACGCCTGGCAAAGTGTTGCGATGTGAGCGAAGCTGGTGAATTTCCGCAGGTTAGTGAATTTGCCCCTATGGTTATGTAGAACCTTGGGCTGATGTCTTGGCCCTATGTTTTGTTTAGGTAGAAGCTTATTGGGTTTTTTTTTTGTTTTTTTTGGATCAATAAATATATAAAGTGTGGCATTAGCTTAATGGATGGACAAACTTAATTTTAGGCATATTTGTCCTTTGGTGGTGTTAGCTACTGCATACAGTTAGTTGGTACATGTCTCTTAGTTCTGTTACAAGTGGATAGGGTGCTGGTATGTGACTGAAGAGGCCATGGGTGAAGAGGTCCTTATTAAACCTGCTGCTTTATAAGATGCAATAAATTATATCTCTGCTTGTTTTTCTCATCCTTAGTAATTATATTGATTTAGAAGTCAGCGTTATGCATTGTCTCTCCTCAACTTCAAGTACAGATTGCCTTAAAATGGCTCCATTTCCTCCCTTTCACCCTCAGCCCCCTGTGGCCCTACCCTTCCAATGTTTTGTCTTAAGAAACATTTCTTGCTCTCCACGCGCAACATGAATTCAGCAGCACTTAAACCAAAACGGGAGGAAAAAACTATCTTCAAAATGGCTCTAAATTGATTTCATACCCATCAGGCCATCAGGGTTCATTCTCTTTAAGTATTCCACTCCTCACCATGATGCCACCTAATTGCTTCCTGAATAATTTTACTCTTTCTGCATGGACCGTTGCATGCGCTCGCCCAACCACACATTTTTGGTGCGTGGAGGGGGTGAATTGGTATCTCCAGTCCTTTAAATAAGCCGATTCCCCGATTAGCAATTCTGTATCTGTTTTCTTCCTAAGTAAGATTACTTTCCAGAAAAGTTTCAACCCTCGCGACCTGCTGGTAATAATATCTATTTGTGTAAACACAACCGCTGAATACAGTTTATATCCCATTCATTATGTGCTTAGTGAATCATTTGTCTGCCATTATATAACATTTAAAATGCGTTAGCTATGGGTTATTGCTTTTTTGCATCATTTAGGCGCTATGCTTTTAGTAAGTTGTAATCGCAAAGTGATTAGTGCTTAAGCATAACAGTGATATTTAAACATACATGCCTTCTCCTTAGCTGGTAGTTTACGGAAAATAACTGTATTTGGGATATTAAAGTATATGAGCTAAATCTCAGGTAATACAGGAAAGTATATCTATATTGCTGTTAAAAACGAACCAATTCCAACGTAATGTGTTTTTGTGGTGCAGGGCTGGACCTGGCAGGTTAAGCACAAGCTTTTCCTCATGTTGTTCAGCATTATATGCATTTTACTTTGCCCTGTCAGGGACCCACATACTTAATTAGCCATCAGATGCTCGTGCGAAGGGTTAAACCAAAGGCAAATTATATATGCTACCTGTCAGCTAGCACTTGTCATACACCCATCAGCCAGAAAACATTAAATGAGTCGGAAAACATTAGCTAGATATGACAGCAGCCGCTTTTAAACCATTTAATGCGTCTGCTACCACTCAAACCACAATGGCCATCCTGGGACTGAAGGTCTCACAGATTGCTGGGCAGCTATTTGTGGCAAGTGAAAAATGTTCTTTTTTTTTTTTTTATTTGGGGGGGGACGACAAATTGAAGGGCTTGCCCACTTAACAGTCAAGTAAGGTGTTGTTATTAAATCACAGTAGGTGAGCACGTACAAGTATTTAAGTCTTTTCTAGGGGTTATATATATATATATATATATATGATTTTACTGTAGCCTATGCAAATTCCATAGCTGGACAAGCTTTGTATCTGATTCAGTTTTCTGTTAATAAATACCATATCAGAAGCATGGAAGTGATTCGTCCTATCCTTTGTGCTGCTTGACATTAAAGAACCCGCAGAAAAGATTCACTAACAAAGAGGAACATTTCTTGCTTGGCGAAGTGTACATTGTAATTATACAGTTTTTAAACCGTCAGACCCCCTGGCTGCCTTCCTCCCCAGCTGTGCGCCAGTCACTTCACACCCCTGCCGACTCCCCATGCCTTCCCAGGAATTCTTTCTCACACCACCCTCTGTGTTACAATCTGCCAGCGCAGATATAATTGCTGGGTAGCTCCTTTTTCTCCCTGTCTCTTATTCTAAGCCAGTTAAAGTTAGAGCTGACACTGCCCTACGAATCTTCTGTCACAGAAAAACCTCTACTTTTAACCCATTCTTGTCAGGGCATTCCTCACTCTCAATGCAAGGTTTTAGGGCAGCAAGAGAAACTAATGAATTTATTCATTGTCATTCACAACACTCCTTGCAAGGACATGAAAAGGAACAGGCACATTTCATAACAAGAAAACCCTCAGACTATCCCTTTCAAATCACTTCATATATGTATGCTAACAGAGTCAAGCAAAGTAGTAAATAAAATGGCTAGAGCTATATTATAGTGTAAGTGCCAGGGATACGAAGGGGCAAGTGAAGGAAAACCCTACCCTAAAAGCTTAGGGTAATTATAGCCATATAATGAGGATAATTATGTGCAGCAGTATACCCTTCTTGTATCCAGGATTAGAGTCCTGCAGCAGGCCGGGTACCTGTGGGTTACTCGCAAAAACCTGCCTTACCCTGCGGGTTGCAGGTAGAATTTTTGGGATCAGATATAGACGTGGGTTGGCAGTTCTCGGGGTTTGAGGGTCAGGTCGCGGGTCTTCTCAATAGCGAGTTTTTTTTCTGAACACGCCTACTTCTAATGATGTCGCTTCCGGGTTACAATGACAGCACTTCCCGTTTCTTGATGGTCAGCGGCTTGCGGATAAGGTACTTGCGGGTCGGGTAGCAAATCCAAGCGGGTAAGTTATGCGGGTTGCGGGTTGGGTTTAACAAATTGGTTCCGCGCAGGACTCTATGCTGGATCTCAGATCAGATACTGTCACAGAAGGGCAGAGGGGGAGATTTTTAAGATGCTGGTGTGTCATTTTTTGTTGTTGAAGTCAGATAGGAGCATTCATAGCTGCTGCTAGAGAATAATTACAGATGTTTTCATCTACATGATATATTGTTGTAAACAACAGAATACGCTATCCCTTCAATTTGTAAAATAATTGTCCCACTCCAGACTATTGTTTATCTGGGATTGCCATAAAACACCATTAGCTGTTTTCAGGAAGGAAGTGATAGGAAACAATTTACATAATCGCTAATTTAGCATATAAGTGTCTCGGTTAAAGGGGTAGTTCACCTTTCAACACTTTTTTCAGTTCAGTTGGTTTCAGATAGTTCACCAGAAATAAAGCCTTTTTTCTAATTGCTTTCTATTTTCTATGCAGCTTGTGGAAAAAAAAAATGTAATTACTTGTTTTGTGATGAAAAGCCACATCATTTTATAAGGTTCGGACGAATCTGGAACATGATGAAAATTGCCAAACCAAAGCCTGAATTTGGTGCATCCTTAGTTTTATCCAGACATTCTAAACATTGTGGAATGCATGTAGCTTTGTCCCAGCCCCATATCTCCTTAAATAAAGAATAAAAGGGAAAGTATGACTTTCTAGTCTGCTGAAAACAAAGTTACCTCCCATAACTTATTGGCTATCAAGATCATTTGCAAACAGAGGTAATTCACAGCAAAGTTGTCTTTCTGAAGGTGCTGGTGCCAATATTTGCTCCTCTAGACTTGCACAAGATTCCAATTTGGTGAAAAATGTGCAAAAAGGGAACGCTAACATGAGGAGGTGTCATTTTTAGAGCTCCATTTGTGAATTGCACCTATTAAATAGGAACCACGGCATAAGTAAAGCAACAATACTTTTACCAATGCTGATGTTAATGCCTAACCAAGTTGTCATGAGGAATGGTAGAATGCTTGCTTAGTCTACCCAACTATCTTCTGAACTCACCAACTCTCAAACATGTTTTCATTGTTTTCAAAATGTTTAATCATGCCCCTTATATATTTGCTTTTGGGGTCAGAATATTTATCCCCTGCTGCCCAATTTCTTGGTCTTTGTCGGCAACGTAAAAGTATACTTGTCTGGTTTGCTCTCATAAACATAAGCGGCCTTCATTGTACTTTTGGTGTTGAAACTTCTGATCTCATTGCTCATTGGGAAATGAACTGGCCTGCTACTCTTTGATATTTACATTTAACTTTCAAAGCTCTGCATTGATATCAACTGTATTTATTTTTAAAGATAAAGGTAAAGTGCCAAAGCAGTGTTCTTTTGCTTGTCTTTACTGTTTCTCAGATCCTGGTAATGTATTCTGTTGCCTCATCCGTGGAATGGCATGTGCTGGCACTTTATCAATTAAAGCGGGTAATATGTGTTCACCTGAGACATTGAATGAGTTAAGTATAATGGGCACAGCAAGTGGCACAGCATTCTCCAGGTGCCCACCACCAGGAATCAGCTGCAATATATCACTGTCAGACCAGAACCCCCCTAAACCTCACCATCTCCTCATCAGGTGCTTGGGCGGCACTCACTACAGCAGCTGAACACTTCTGACACACTGTCCCTGGTGGAGGACTGAGGTGAGGCACGGTTGGAAGGCAGAGAGATTGGCGTCACTGTCTGCTGCCTCCTTACACAGGAAAGCCTGATTAAAACTGAAAGGAGGAATTTATGGATAGCTGCCGACATGGGTGAAAATAATCCTAGGAAGCTGAGTCTGTATACTAGGCAAGCACACCAAACTGTACATATTATCAATCACTCAACTTTCATCACTTCATTACTTTTTTTTCTTGTATTAAAGGAACAGTAACACCAAAAACTGAAAGTGTTTTAAAGTAATGAAAATATCATGTAGTGTTGCCCAGCACTGGTAAAACTGATCTGTTTGCTTCAGAAACACTACTATAGTTCATATAAACAAGCTGCTGTGTAGCAATGGTGGAAATTGAAAAACGGCTAAATGGCACAGGATAGATAATGGATAACAGATAACACCATTAGACAGACAGAGCTTATCTGCTGTCTGCTGTATAACTTGAGCCTTTTCTCCTTTGAATGGCTGCCCCCATTGCTACACAGCAGCTTATTTATATAAACAATAGTAGTGTTTCTGAAGCAAACACAGCAGTTTTACTAGTGCAGGGCAACACTGCATTATATTTGTATTACTTTAAAACAATTACATTTTTTGATGTTACTGGTCCTTTAAAGGGTCTTTATTCCACTGCGCGCTGAAATATCTAGTCTTGCCATTTTCATAGGCCACAATATTGATGATATCTTTAGAAGTGGGATTGAGACATTCACCCAAATAAATATATGTTTGGTTAGAAAAGATACAGTTGTGAATACTGTATGTGCTTTTAATGCAGACTGATCTCTTTCTTGCCTTAAGTCTATTACATTTTTGACACATAAATTAAACGGAATGGGCACACATATTATTCTGTGGCAGGTTTGTTTAGATACTTACTGCAGTCTTATCCCGCCCCTGCCTAAATATATGTATGACTTTATGCAGGGTCCCCTAGTGGGACCGAAACGTTGTATAAGATATAGCATTCATAATATGTGTATTAGTATACTAGAAATATAAACAGATTGTATAATAGTTTTATAATAATATATAGCTCTGTTACCCTGTGACTACAATTCTTTTTGGTTTTTACCTGCTGACCTGCATTAGTTTGGGCTCCTGCAGAATATTCACAACTCCTTCAGGTTGTCCATATTTCCTTACTGTTCACTAACATTATTGGTTTGGCAGTCTGCTGCTTTTATTAAAGGTTGAGTTGACTAAATTACTTTTTTATGGGAATACAAAGCTGGATAAAGCTGTACTATTGCCCTTTTTAGCTATACAATAAATGTGTGACATTTGGGCCAGTCTTGTTGATGTTATGATTCTAGTATTGTTTATATAGTGCAATGGAGGAGTGTTTGACTGAAAACAGATCTTTCTCTTGGGCACATACACAATACCCAGATAAACACAGGTAATTAAGTGTGCATTTTAATTGGCAGCATATTTACCTGTGTTTACTACTACATTCCCTAAGTGCACAAAGCATATTATTGGACCTGGATGGGTTGCCTGTAGGGATGTGTACAGTCCATCATGTTTGAATCCGGCCAACTACTAAATCCCACCTGGATAGCTGAACCATTATTTGCATAATCAGATTTTGCCACATTTTACTTTTCTTAAGCTTCAACGTCACAACTTTTACTGTTGCTATGTAGTATAGTTAAAAGGGGTTGTTCATCTTCCAAACACCTTTTTCAATTCAGTTACTTTTAGATTGGAATAAAGACTTTTTCCAGTTACTTTCCATTATTTATTTTTTACCGTTTTTCTAAAATCTAAGTTTAAAGTTGAATGTTTGGGTCTCTGGTGTTTGAGTCTGGCAGCTCAGTAATTCAGGCGCAGACTCTAAACTGTTACAAATTTACATCATTTCGTTTATACATTTCTCAGCAGCATCTCTTAAGTATTAGCAATTATTGTATCAATTCTAACAGCTGTCTGTAATGAAATTCAGGGATTCTGCTCAGCAGGGACAAAGATAAGAACTGTATCAACTAAATGTATCCATTTAGAACAGTTTACAGCAGGGGTCCCCAACCCTTTTTGGCCCGTGGACCAAAGAAGGAAGGACCGGGGGGGAGGGGGGGTCAGGAAGGTGGTCGGTGAGGGAGTTGGAGGGATGGGCGTTCAATTTGGCGTGCCGGCGTCCAATTTGGGAGCACCGGCGTCTATTACGGCATGTCGTTGTCCAATTTGGCGCGCCAGAGTACGCATTAATTATTCAGCCAGCGGCCCTACCGTTGGGGACCCCTGGTTTACAGGTTTGGCGCCCCCCCTCCCAGAACTGCTTCAGAAGGTGAAAAATTACCCTTTACACTTCAATATCAGAAAAATAGTCACACGTAGAAAATGTAAAATCATTGGAAAAAGTCGTTATTTCTGGTGATCTATCAACTACTTGTTTGAAGGTGAACCACCCCTTTAACAGTTCTTTATAAAATATTTAGTGATAACAAGCCTTTTGTAGAAGGTGCCTTCAATATATATATTTGCACAAAGAGCATGATGTTCTTTATACCATATATAGGGAGAGTACAGATAAAATTGAGCAAATACATTTTATAATGCAACAGAAGGGGAGACCGTACAATAGGTTACACGTATTTAGTGTTGATAACCATTATAGAGATGGTGCATGAAGATATCTTTCTGATAGCATCTAGGGGTGCCATCTTTTGCCATAGATAATCTCAACTGCAACTGGTTCTGTGTAAAGAGGTGGGGTCCTGCCACAAAGTGGTGGCGTCAACATTAGTAGGCCCTAATCAGGAGGGGGATTTAGTGAGTAAGGCAAGTGTCTGTCAGATAGAGGGGCAACTGGAAGAGGGGATGGGGGTAGATTGAAGGCAAGTACATTAAATATGTAATACTAACCTTGGTCTTGGCTAGGCCAGCCAGGTGGCAACCCTAATAGCATAATGATATATGCATGAGATTACCAGACACTTTAGTGTTATCGTCGACTGTAGGATTAAAAAATAAAAAGAACACACCTTTAGAACATACCTATTTATTGCACACTTTCCCCATACTATATATTTCCTTTGGCAACTATATATTTGTATAGGTTGGTTTCTAGGACAGTCGCGCGTTGCAGTGTTACATTTCTACATTATATGTCCTGATTATTTTTTCTGTTTTGTAATGGATGCTCATAGTTCTACATCTGATACAGTGCTTTATATAATTCTATTCGAGACACCTATGAACTGTGCACATACCACATTTGAGATCTTTCATTCTTTCTTTCGTAATTATAATATAACAGATATTTGAGTGTTTACAGTGTAAATAAGAGTATGTCGATTATGATATAATCTGGCACTGTATCAAGTACAGGTATTTTGCCCTTTTTTCAATAGTGATGTGCGGACTGGCCCAATACCCAAGGGTCGGGTGGGTTTAGGTCGACCTTGCTGCTCCGTTTGTGGGTTGGGACCTTAGGCTGCCGAATTCCAGTTTATAGGAGTCTGCCTATGTCATCGGTGGGGCAGCTCGGGACTATAAATGGAGAGGGGAAGCCGAGTGTGGACGGGAGCTGGTCGGGCAGGTGCAGTTTAGGATCTGGTGCGGGTCGAGCTTTTCTCAACCATCACATCACTACTATGCAATGAATTTACCATTCTGTCTGCTTTACAATGTAACTGTAACATGTAACCGTTTGTAATGCATGTGCTCTTGTGTTGAAAAACATTCCTGGGTTTAAAGTCAACATTTTGCACTCATCTCATGGATTTTCTTCTGCTCTAGTGAATGAACAATGGAATTCCCCTGAGCTGACAGTGCTCATTATTCTATTTGTACATACAGATGCAATGCGTTGTGATGTATGTCCACTTACTGTGCTTGGCTAATAAGGTTGGAAAGAGGGAAAATCTCAAATTCAGCCTTTAGTAGGAAACCCATAAAGAGTAAGATAAACAAAGGTTGCGGGGGGGGGGGGAAAGGGGGAATACAGGAAGAAGATCTGAAGAGGTACAATTGGTATGATAAAGATGAACTGAAAGATAAATATACTGGGGTATACAAATAATAAAAATTAGCTACCCAAAGCTACATATGGATTGCAACATGAATAGAAAGGCAAAGCCTCTCATTATGCTGATTTTAATATGTGCTTGATTTGCAGTATAGATAAGAGGGTTGCCCTTCAGATTTTCTCTGCTAAAATCAGTCGTGTGCCTAGAGTGGTTTCACACTTAGGGGGTTATTTATTAAGGTTCGAGTTGTGTTTCCCATGAAAATTCAAGTTTTTTAATAGATTTTTGTTGGGATGCACCGAACCCACTATTTTGGATTCAGCCAAACCCGCGAATCCTTCGCTAAAGATTCGGCCGAATACCAAACCAAATCCTAATTTGCGTATGCAAATTAAGGGTGGGAAGGGGAAAACATTTTGTACTTCCTTGTTTTGTGACAAAAAGTCACGTGATTTCCCATATGCAAATTAGAAGTCGGATTCGGTTTGGCCGTGCAGAAGGATTCAGCCGAATCCGAATACTGCTGAAAAAGGCCAAATCCTTGCCCAATCCCGAACCGAATCCTGGATTCGGTGCATCCCAAATTTTTGGGATTAAAAAAACTTGATCAATTCAAGTGTTTTTTTTTCCTGAAAACTCGATCAATTAGAGTTTTCGGGTTTCAGAATCGAACTCGCCTATTTTTCCATTTGAAATTTTTCGAGCTGTGAGTTGATTCGTGGTATAAAAAAACCTTTGACCTTTGATAAATAACCCCCTTAAAGTTGAACTGTGGATCCAACTGCAACAAATGAGTATGTACCGAATGCTCAACCCAATATTTAGTGGGATACAGCTGCAAGAGTTTAGGATGAAATACACACTTCATACAGAACGTTACTATTTTGTGTATGATATGAGTTCACTGTATAAGATACATAGTTCTAGTATTCTATGCAGTGAGCAGTTCTATTTTATAATCGCATTCACACTGTTATGTAAGTACATATTAAACCTACAAAATAGTGACAAGAGCTATATATCTCATTATGTGGCTACAGAAGTAAAGATATGCATTTTTACAGCTTTGCTCTTTTACCCCTTCTATTCTTCCTCTGTATATCCCTCTTGTTACACCATGCTTTTTATTTATTAATAAATGACAGAGCAGCTCTGTGAAGAACACGAAGATAAAAAAAAACAAAAGATTTTTTTTTTAATAGCCAGCGCTGAGTCTCCATGACAACCCCCCCCCACCACCACCACCATCTTCCTGCCGAGGAATATCACATTAGGGCCCAGAGAAGTTTTGAAATCCTAAGTAATGGAACACGTTAGCCACTCTGCCATCTACTACTCTTTTTCGACCACGGTGCATAGAGGTCATGTGCTGAGTTCAGTGAAGGGAGCTAGGACGCCAAATGATGCTGAGCGTGCGTCTGGGATATGAGAGGAACAGAATTACAAGAAGAGTGCAGACCTGCTGAGGCAATTATAGCTTAATGGGGTCATTTGGAAGGCAATTGCTAGGGGTTAATGTAGTATGGAGAGATGAGGTGAGATTGAAGTGAAATTTGGGGGCTGCAAATATCTTAAGATAAGAGATCAGAGAATTTCCTTGCAGCCAGGACACAGATGAAAATATTCAGAAGAAAGCAGCCAGTGATGCAGGAGTGGGGGCAGGAAAGGGTGGGCCAAGCCATGCAAGGTTGGTGGGGGGGGAGAGATAAGACAGTCAAGTGCGTTGTGCAAGTGAGGGGGGGGAACGAAGAAGAAGAAGAAGCTAGGTATGGGCTTTATGCTCACTGTAAATGTTGGATTTAGGCACACCGCGAAAGCCACATAACCATTTTACAACTGCCACCTTTGTTGGCTCAATCACGTAATGCTCAATCACATCAATGCAATTGTATATTTTGATGAAAATATATCCTGCATCTCACAAAACCTAATGTGAATGCTTTATAATCCTTAGCATGCAGTGTTTCTTGCCTATGTATAAGATATCAGCCAGGTCATATTCTACTTTGAGCATGCACAAAAAAGAATCTACTGGGTTTTCTCTGAATTTTCTTTTTCTTCCCCAACAACAAGAACAACAACAAAAAAAAGAAACAACATTGTTTGATGATAGGCTCTGAGGCTTTTGATCGCAGACCATTTCCCAGCATCAGAGAAAAGCAAAGAGGCTGTCAAAATATTATATGAATATCAGCTAGCGTTCCCTGAATGGGTATTTGGATTGAGCAGAGAAATTACAGGTGTTTCAATTAAAAACGTCAAAATTGTGATGACATAATGAAAGTCATCAGTTTTGAGTTAACCCAGATTTTAGGCACATGTCTGCAATTTGGGCTTGGGAGATCACAACCATGTGAAAGTCAAAACAGTGTGAAAGTCAAATGAATTGTTCATCATTTTCACCTTTTCAGCATTAGTACTACCTAAATATGTATCGGGCTGATGTGTATCACACCAGTCAGGTCTATATGCAGAATATTGACAGTATTTAATGTACCCAGTGTAGTACAGGTATGGGATCTGTTATCCAGAAACCCATTATCTAGAAAGCTCAGATTGTGGAAAGGCTGTCTCCTACAGACTCCATTTTATCCAAATAATCCACATTTTTTAACAACAATTTCCTTTTTCTCTGTAATAATAAAAGTGTACCTTGTACTTGATCCAAACTAAGATATAATTAATTCTTATTGGAAGCAAAACCAGCCTATTTGGGTTTATTTAATATTTACATGATTTTCTAGTAGACTTTAGGTATGAAGATCTAAATTTCCTGAGCATACCTATTCATGTATTTTTTGAAAAGCAGTTGACTTACCCCAATTCTATCTGTATGTTTTTCTTGTAGGAAAACCACTATGTAGGATTGCATGCCCTGTCCACAATGGCAGTTTTGTTTCTGTGTCATTTGTATTCATTTTAACCCCCCAAAAACATCATTTAATTATAGCTGTATTAATTAATCAATCATTTATGTATGGGTAGACGCCCTCATTTTTTAAAGATATATGTACGTGTACCTATACTACTACTGTTTCTCAAGGTTCTTAGTGTAAAATATGGCTGTTCTTTCTCAGCATAAATAAATAGCATAACATTTACTCATGTACAGAAACACACAGCAACCACTGATATGTTTGCTTTTAAATAGGTGACTGGTAATCGCTACTTTGCGGATAGGTTGCTATAAGTAGGGATATACCGAATCCAGGATTCGGCCAGGATTTGGTCTTATTCAGCAGGATTCGGATTCGCCCGAATCCTTGTGCCTGGCCGAACTGAATATGAATCCTAATCTGCATATGTGGGTAGGAAAATCTCGTGACTTTTCGTCACAAAAGAAAAATCTAATTCTACTTTTTCCTTTCCTGACCCTAATTTGCATATGCAAATTAGGATTTGGTTCAGTATTCGGCTGAATCTTTCACCAAGGATTCGGTCACATCCCAAATAGTGGATTCAGTGCATCCCTAGCTATAAGTGATAAGAAAAGTAGCTAACTTTGCACCATACATTGCATATCCTCCTAGATATCTTAGTCCTTAATTTTCCATTAATAAACCTCAGCCTCAACTTTTTCCAAATGTTTGCCAAATTGCAGTAAACTACAGCACTTCTATGAAATGTAACATCAGTGAGACAGAGGAAGGAAGCCTTGGAATACTTTGCCTCAAGCCGATTGTAAACAAAAAAATGGAAATAATAGAAACAAAAAGAAAGCTTATCAAGCTGTTCATCATTAACTATTTTTATGTATTCACAATATTGTCCTTTAAATTTTGCTGAGGCTCAGCTCAGTATCTGACCACAAAGCATCTTTGTGCAAAAGACATTGGGCCTTCCATTCCGTCTGATGTCCTAATAGTTCTTATATTAGGTTTATATACTAATCATACAGGAACCATTGCAATCCCAGCATGCATTCCCAAACTTTGATTGTAAAGGCAGCATGCCAACCAGTCAACCTTTGATCTAGTGGGTAGATAAGATATCATAGGGCGAGGTCATGTGGTGTTTTTACATAGCATTTAAAAATGAGCGGCTGAACGCAAATACCCCAATGAAAACCACATACACACGATACAGGTATGGGACGTGTTATCCAGAATACTTGGGACCTGGAGTTCTCCTGATAATGGATTTTTTCCATAAGTTGGATCTTCATAGCTTACGGCTACTAAAAAGTCATTTAAACATTAAATAATCCCAATAGGATGGGTTTACTTCCAATAAGAATTCATTATATCTTTGTTGGAATCAAGTACAAACACTGTTTTATCATTACAAAGGAAAAGGAAATCTTTTTAAAAAGGTTTGGTATTTTGGATAAAATGGAGTCGTTGGGAGTTTCTGGATAACGGGTTTCCAGTTAATGGGTCCCATACCTGTAATATGTTTTTTCAGCCTGTAATCTTCTTTCCCCAACATGCATTTCTGTTTTTCCTCATTCCCCACAATTCCACTTGAGAGAATTTTAGTAAGCTGTTGTGAAAAAAGTCAAATGGAAAATCAATTTACAAGCAAAAAGTAGCCCTACTGATCGTCAATATGCAAAGTAATTATGTCACCAACCCATCTTGTGAGAGTTTGGCAGTCATATTGAAAATACATGGCATAGTATGTGGTGTATTTCCAAACCTGAGGATCCCAAGGAGTTTACAAATATGCCGTTTCCTTGGTGTATTGGTGTTTCTGCTGAAAAACGCAAATACTGGCGTGGCGGATGTTGGCTCGCAAGCCCCCCGTGGGAATTGCTATAGTGCCTATTCCATTATGTTCAATAGGGCTTCATTTTGTCCGTATTTACGCTCGGCTGCAAAAAAAAAAAAACGAAACACAAAAACGCCATGTGTGACCGTGCCCTTATAGATGGATTGTGTGTGAGCAACTTTACATTGGAGTCTTTAACAGGCAGGGTCGGATAGGGGGCCCTCCAGCTGCAAACTCCTCTGTGACCCCGACACCTCCAGTTTTCCGGCGCTGCAGCGTGACAAGAAAGAAGAGCGAATGCAGAAGTAGGTCTGGGCCAGTGGGGCCCAAAAGAGCCGGGAACCTATTGGGTTTTTTCCCGGTGTCCCACCAGCCCAGTCTAACCCTGTTAACAGGTAATCATTCAGAAGCTATTCTGCTATGTGTTGCCAGTTTCTCATCCTAATAAAAAAGGTGAAACATGTGAAGGAGGAGAATGTTTCCTTTTGGTAAAAAATCAAATGCATGTCAGGAAAAAGCCATGAGACACCAGAGGAAGCCTAGAAATTATGACTTAAAACGTCTGAAGGGTTGGAATTCATTGCTGCCCACGTCCGTTCTGTTGTAAGGTAGAAAAATCAATGATGCAATCTTTTCCCTCTCTCCTTGTCCGAGCCCTAATTGAAATGGAAAATCAGATGAACGGCCAGCAGATAATTGTTTTATCAATACTGCCTGCCTGCCTTGGAAGGGTCAGCCTGGAATGATCGTGAGCCAGAGGTATGACGGGGACAAAATGTGAAATTGAATGGGGAGGAGGTCATAAATCAACCGTGACAAGGAAGAGTGACCGGTGTGTGTGCAGCTGCTGGGATGGACGTGGTCTGCTGCGTGGGATGCCTTAACCCTCCAGGGGATACAGGTGTTCAGAATTTAGTTTCAGGCTTGCTAATTACAGGGGTGCTTAGAAAGTGCCTAGAATGACATTAAGTTGGCACGCAGAGATTTCATATTGCATCAGTGCCGAAAGGTTCAGTTTGGAATGTTTTTTTGGGTAAGGAATAACATGATCCAGTTGTGGGAGATTTTATAGAGTCGGTAATGCAATAAATTAAGGTAGGAAGTACAGGGAACATTTTATGATGTTTGTTAAAGGAGCAGTCACAGAGAGTGCGCAGATCGGAGGAATTTATAGGGTGCTGTTTTCTGAGTTGTTCAGGGATACGGATACTGGAGTAATTAAACGAGTGATTAAAGGTAGTGTTTATACAATATTTAGTATGTAGCAATTATAGGGGAGTTCTACGGACGTGTAGCTACAGCTGGGAGGAGCAGTTTAACGATGGAGGACTTACTGCGAGTAGTTAAAAAATTTGGTTGTAAAAAGTGCGGAGCTGTTTCAGAGAAGTAGGAATATGAGTGATAGCAGATAGTTATCAAACTAGATCAACGTGGCTGCATCAACTCCAGCACTCCCTCTCTCCGTGGCAATTAAATCCTCCATTTCTGAGGGGCAGTTGTATATAACCTCTCGTGTCTGAGAGCGGATGGGGATGCTAAGATAACATGTCTGCTACAAGTGACTGTGATGTAACTCGTTGTGAGCAGCAAATGGCATGCTGTTGATCTATATCCCCTTCTGACATTATCTAGCAGCTGGAGCATCAAAATGAATCTGCAGTCACATGGGGATGCAGGTTTAGTGCCGCTGGACCATCCAACTGACATTGAGTAGATGCTGTGAAAGAAGGAGCATCCCGGAGTGCTTTAAACACATGAAGTTTCTTTCCCTTGTCTCCATCTTGCCTGCGACCAGCAGCAAATGGCGCAATCTGCAGGAGGGGGAAGTATTATAAGCCCCCAAATTGGGTTTTTTAGATACATTTGTGAATCAGGCATTCAGCCTTTCTTTGGTTGAAATAAGACATTGTTTTTTAGATGAAATCAGCTTTTTTGCCTAATAAAAGAAAACACAATTCTAAGCAGCTTTCCCTTATACATTCATTACGATTTTTTTATGGTTTTTAATTGATTTGTATATGTATTGATATTGAAAGCAGTGTTTGTCCCCGTGTCTCTGACTGTTGAAACAATGAAAGACAAGGCAGCTGATAAACAGACCTCTCTTTGCTGAGGAACATCATATCAACATTGTCTGAGCCACAATTGCAAAGGATAGGCAGGGGCAAACACTGCTTTCAATAGCAATACATAAACAAATATCTTAAAGACCATAGAAAATATGTAACGAATGTATATGGAATAGTTGCTTAGAATTGTGTTTTTGTTTAATTTGGCAAAAAATTATTTTTGGGGTTGACTTATCCTTTAACTTATGTAGGCTTTAAAATGTGTCAGTACTAAGATTAACTGGCCCCTGCATTCATCACACCTGTAAGTAGCGATGCACCAAATCCACTATTTTGGATTCGGCCAAATCCTTCGAGAGAGATTCTGCTGAATACCGAACCGAATCGGAATCCTAATTAGGGTGGGAAGGGGAAACCATTTTTTACTTCCTTGTTTTATGACAAAAACGTACTCAATTTCCCTCCCCAGCCCTAATTTGTGTATGCAAATTAGGATTTGGTTCAGCCAGGCAGAAGGATTCGGTCGAATCCTGCTGAAAATGCCCGAATCCTGGATTAGGTGCATCCCCCTACCTGTAAACCTCTGTATTGTTCACACCTCAGACTGTAAATGCCCAAATTCTTCACCTGTTCAAATCTCAGGCAGATTGTAGGAGTGGTAAGAGCATTAGGTCACTCTGTGTAGTAAAGTACATACATTTTAGGGTCAGGGCACACAGGCAGATTCAGGGAGAATAGTCACCCGGTGACAAATCTCCTCTTCTTCGGGGCAACTAATCTACCTGAACAGCCTCCTGCCAGCTAAAATGTAAATCGCCAGCGGAATGGCCGATTCACTTTCCGAAGTTGCCTCACGAGGAACTTCGGGCAACTTCGAAAAACGAATCGCGCAGAGAAGAAGAGGAGATTTGTCACCAGATCTGCCCAAATCTGCCTGTGTGCCCTGACCCTAAGAGTCCTGGTAATTTTCCCTGTCTCCTGCCCTGCTTATATATCTGTGCCTTGCAACTATTCTTACAAATTATTTGTAATGCAAGTAAGGTAAAGCTAAATGAAATATCACTGATGTGCATCAAACCCAAATATGGCTGTACTGGCGGTTATAGATGCAAAAATATAACATAAGTTCCTTGGAGCATGGGCCTTACAGCAGAGCATTAGTTAGCATTAGCATTGGTTTCAGAGAGTTCACCAGAAAGAAAGACTTTTTTCCAATTATTGTTTTCTATGTGTGACTGTTTTTCTAATATTGAAGTGTAAAGTGTCATTTTTCACCTTCTAAAGCAGCTGTGGGGGGGGGGTCGCAGACTCTGTAACTGTTCTAAATTGATACATTTAGTTGATCCATTTCTTATCTTTGTCCCTGCTGAGTTGAATCTCGTGTTTCATGAAAGGCAGCTGTTAGAATTGATACAATTATTGCTAATACTCCAGAGATGCTGCTGAGAAATGTTTCAAAATTGTAACCGTTTAGAATCTGCACCTGAATTACTGAGCTGCCAGGCGCAAACACCAGAGACAGGGACATTAAACCTAGATTTTGAAAAAAACGATAAAAAATGGAAAGGAAGTGAAAAAAGTCTTTATTTCTGGTGAACAATCTGAAAACAACTGGACTGAAAAAAAGTTTTTGGAAGGTAAACAACCCCTTTAAAGGCTTTTCTTTTCATGCATTGTTTATACAGCATTACAGTACATTCTTGATGCTTTAAAAAGAACTGAAAATATTCATTAAGATGCAGCTCATTATATTAGTATGGCAGTTCCACTAAGAGGTAGCCTACCTCCTCAGGTAACCTCTTGTTAAGAAGCAGTTTTAATAATTAGAATGCAATTCTTTACCACGCAGTATCTTCTGTAGCATTTAACCAGCAGGTTTCACCAGGAGAACAATCTCGCTGCTAGAAATTTTTTAGAAGATACTTCTGAGTGGAAATCCTTCTCTTACTATAGCAAGGTCTCACAGGCTAAAAAGCAGTCACAGTATATTTGGATTTATATTCTAACAATGGCCAGACATTATCAGTCATGGTGATAATGCCTGGCCATTGGTCATTGGAGTAATCTAGGTGTTTCTTTTCTAAAATCGAAAAAGTAGTTTACAAAATGTGCTCTGTGAACAAAGAGGGAGATGGAAGAAGGTAGTACTGGTACATACAGGTAATATAATCATCACGTTTCTTAATAAAAAAGCAGATTTTTCTTGTTGAAGGTGTCTTCATTAGTTATGTGCGGGGCCGGCCCTATACACGGGACCGGCGGGTTGACTCACGGACCACACACTCCTCTTTGTGGGTGGCGGGCGGGGAGAGCAGGAGGAGAGCTCAACCCGCCACCTGTGAAGAGGAGTGTGACCTTCAAATGCTTTATAGCTGTGCGTCTGCTCACTCCAACCCTTTTGTGACATCATCGGTTGGGCGTGTCAGCATGGGACTATAAAAGTAACCCGGAAGTCAGATGCAGATGGGCACGGGTTCTGGGAGGTCGGGTGCGGGTTTTACCCGACCTGCACATCACTAGTCTTCATCCCTTTCTATAAGCACAAATATCTTACTTGTCCCAAGCTGTAAGGTATAAACCTATAGGTTATCGTGGGAACTAAATAGCCATATAGCAACAGGGGGTGCAGGGGTTGTGAACACATTTTTGGGACCTAAAGGTCTCACATGAGCACAAATCATTTGACCACTTCTAAAAGTCATAGTCTAAAAGGCCTATAAGCACATTTATACTGTATATGCAGAAATATGAGTTAGGTTGGTAAATGTTACAAACCCTGTGCCCACTATGGTGTTATTATGACTTCCCTACAATCCCTATTGCAGATTACTTTTGGGGTATGATGCAACTTGCCATAAAATATAGACATAAATCAGATTCTAATCTGAGCCTGTTCGATTCAAGCTGCATCAATATTGATCGAAATTGCAGTTAAAAAAAAGATGTGAAAGATGTCATGAAGTCCAAATGTGTATACATGAGGGGGAGTGGCATATTGCTTAAGGTGTGATTGATTGATGACTAGGGGATGCACCAAATCCACTATTTTGGATTCGTCCGAACCCCCGAAATCCTTTGTGAAAGATTCAGCCTAATACCAATCCGAATCTTATTTTGCATATGCAAATTAGGGATGGGAAGGGGAAAACATTTTTCACTTCCTTGTTTAGTGACAAAAAGTCACTGATTTCCCTCCCTGCCCCTAATTTTCATATGCAAGTTAGGATTCGGATTCGGTTCGGCCGGGCAGAAGGATTCGGCCGAATCCTGCTGAAAAAGACCAAATCCTGGCTGATTCCCGAACCGAATCCTGGATTCGGTGTATCCCTATTGACAACCTAATTTATAAATGACAATTAGAAGTTACTGTTACAGGAATACATCAGCAGGAGTTTATACAATTGTATAAGTATTTCTGCTACTATTATTTAAAGCTGTATTTTTTTTAAATTACAGGTGAATTAGGTCTCTTCTTATTTTAAGCCAGTTTAGCAATGAAAGTTCTAAATCAGCCAAGATGTAAGTGAGTATAGGCCCTGGCATATATGATCCACCACTGGATTCATGTTTACATATATATAGCAGAAAATGTTTTATACTATCATGGACAGCGATAACACCCTTCTTTTTTTATATAAGCTTACATATTTTTGTTTCCTTACTGCTTTGGTGTAATAGCAAACACAATGAGGTTTGAAAATTGCTTCTCACAATTCTCTCAGCTAAAAACAGTTGGAGAAAATCGTCATTTTAAATCCTGCTAAAGTCTTTTACCATTCTGCTCCCCGCCCGACGCAGAGAATTGACAAAAATATGAAATTGATTTGGTTGAAGAGTGTTAAAGAGCCGAGAGCCAAATGTCATAGCAATGAATGGCCACCGAGCTGGGAAAATCGATGTGGAGGTTACATTGGAGCTGGGCAGAATGCTGTGTTCCTGGAAGAGATCAGTCTGCCACGGCCTTGGAGAGACATCAGCAGGAAAGCCTGAGAGGTTTATTGAAGGTGGATACAGGAGAGGTGACAGCAGGGATATATATGCAGCTCGCTAGGGTTATGAGCAAACTGTAGACCAGAATGCTGGGAAATATTAGTTATTAGAGCTAAAAATATATGTATGTGTATTTGCTGCTTATATGCTATAATGAGTCTAACTGGGCCAGGACAAATGTTGTCTATATAACCATATTGTGTAGCTATCTCAAAGATTTTAAGCCATAACCTGTAAAACAAAAAGTAGAATTACACTGTGAAGAGAGAGAGAGAAAAAAAAAAAAAAAAAATATATATATATATATATATATATATATATATATATATATATATATATGCAGTATACATATATACAGTATACATATATCTACAGTACATGTATATTTAAGGGATTCACCAAATCCAGGATTCCGGCAGGACTCTGCCTTTTTCAGAAGGATTCGGCGGAACCGAATCTGAATCCTAATTTGCATATGCAAATTAGAGTAGGGAGGGAAATGCGTGACTTATTGTCACAAAACAAGGAAGTAAAAAATGGTTTCCCCTTCCCACCCCTAATTTGCATATACAAATTAGGATTCAGTTCGGTATTCGGGTGAATCTTTTGCGAAGGATTCAGGGGTTCGGCTGAATCCAAAATAGTTGATTCGGTGCATCCCTAGTATATTTATAAGATAAATTGAGCCACATATCTAGGGGGCTACTCATATCTTTTCAATGTCATCACTATTCTTTCTTTTTTCCATTTTTTCCTTATCCATTCATTTATTTATTTGGAAATCTGTCCTATGAGATCCACCTTGTAATTTTCTTTTTGTACACTACATTGTCTCTTAACATCAACATTTTTTTTCTGCTCCTTTTCACAAAGAAAAATTGCCTCATTAGCGTTAAATTCCCCAGTGCTGCATCTTATCATTCCGTGAAAATTATGACATGACCCGAATGGAAGAAAATAGAAGGAGAAGGAAAAAAACAACAGCAGAAACCTCTGTCAGTGGACGGTATCGTAAAATGCCCCCTATGTTGTCGAGAGTGTGTTTGGAGAGCCGCTGCCATATGTTTCTTGGGTTTTTTCACTGGGATTATGCCATCATTATTGCTGATAAAAGCTGTTTACTGCCTTGGCAAAGAATTCCTGCTCGGAGCCATTCTGGAAATTGGCATACAGTTTATAGAAAAGTTCATTTATTGCCAGATGCCGCAATCCAGGGCCTTTGTTCTATGTGCAATTCCTGGAGTCGTATGGGCATAGCCTCGAATTCTTTTTTTTTTTCTTTTATTAATAACTATTCATCTATGTGCTAGATGATATACTTCATATAATATGCCATAATACACTACTGCACATTTCAGGGTTTGTTGTGTATGTATTCTTATCTTGTGCGACTTAATAATACATTTAATCCTGTTCTTTAGCAGGGTGGAAGGAATATAAATAGTTTGTACTTCCTGTTGTTTACAAATATTTGGCATATACTGTATATGCAAGATCATTTCTGGATAACGGTTTCACTTGTCTCCGGCAACTCAACAAGTGAACAGGTATAGCACTTGGGCATTTTTGTTTCCAGGAAATTTATACATGTCAATTTCATGTAAAATATTTGACTTTCATTCCATGTACTTCCAAAACCTTGAGTTTTGTCTAGACCGTTTTATGCACTTCTTACAAGCATTATTTGATTGCATGGCCTACATGTTCACTAAGCATTCTACAGAAACTGCCCTCATTTACAGGTCCCTATCAAGCTTGCAGTACCTGTTACATTCATAACACACTAGGGTCAATTGTGTTTTTGGAGTGTGGGGAGAACCTGTACAGGCACAAATATATCATGCAAACTCCTTGCATATAGTGCTATGCCAGAAAGTCTTGTCAGTATTAATCACAATGGAACTGACTGGGAGATGCTATCCATTGCTTACTAGAGGTAAATAAGAAATTGGTTCTCTGCTGGCAAATGACGCACAGGAGGTTTTTTTTGGGGGGGGGGGATTGCTCTAAGAGGGTATTGCTAGCCCTAAGCAGTCCATAGAAAAGTGCAAACAGTTGGTAATAATAGCCAAACATCTTAGTACAAATTAAATGTCCCCATTTTATTTTTCTAACTTACCTTGTATGCTGGTAAAGTTAAATTAACATGATTGAGTACTAGCTTATGGGCAAGTCTAAGTGCTACCGCATGTTTTATGCCACTCATTAAAGGAGAACTAAAGCTTAACTGCTAGAAATGTTGTACATTATGTTTTATGCTTCTGTACCAGCCCAAGGCAACCACAGCAGGGCAGATCTGTGCCTCCAAAGATGCCCCAGTAGCTCCCCATCTTCTTTTCTGTTGATTCACTGCACATGCTCTGTGCTGTTGTCACTTACTGAGCTTAGGGTCTTACTCAGAATATACAGTACACATAGGGGCCCATTTACTTGGGAATAGAAGGAAGGAATAGAATAAAAAAAACGTTGAATTTCGAATGTTTTTTTTGGCTACTTCAACCATCGAATTGACTAATTCGACCTTTGAATCGAACCTTTCGAACTAAAAATCGTTCGACTATTCGACCATTCGATAGTCGAAGTACTGTCTCTTAACCTGTCTCTGAATCTTTGATTCGAAGGATTTAATCGTTCGATCGAACAAATTGCGGTAAATCCTTCGACTTCGATATTCGAAGTAGAAGGATTTACATTTGGCAGTCGAATATCGAGGGCTAATTAATATAGAAAGGCTGTTTTTTTCCCAGAAAAGGTGGCAATGCTAAGTACACATAGAATATAAATTTCACAGTATAAGGCTGATTAGTAATTAAAACCAGTGCAATTAGCATCAGAATTTAATAATCAGCCTTGTACCATCAGCTTATATTACAGGGCTTTTCTGCTTGATAATTTGTGATGACCCCTAAGCTTAGCTTCTCAACAGCTGCTCAGAGCCCACTGAGCATGTGAGTGTCACAGACACTTTCCAAGATGGTGACCCCCTGTGACAAGTTTGAAGTCCTGGATCATTGCTGCTATTGACAAGCTGAAGCTTTATGCTGGTGCATTAAGTTTAGTATATCAAATATGGCATTTTTAGCCACATTTATTTTTAGGGTTTAGTTCTCCTTTAAACTAATTCTGATTCTGGAATATTTCAGTTAGGTGAAATATTTTCTGGGGAATTTCCTTTTCCAAAAATATAAATTTATCAAATTGTAAAGAGAATTAGGATGGCAATGTGAAATGTGTGGGCCATGTGAAATGTGTATCATTTGTCATTGCTAAGTGTATGGGGAGTTGGCTTATTATAATAAGCCTGTTTTCTCCACCAAATCAAGGGGTGGGGGAGTATCTAACCAAAATTGGGTACCACTGTAAATATAATTAGTTTTATTGAAGTGGGCAGCACAATGGTAAATGTTAGCATTGAGGCATTGTAGTTAAGGGGTTATGTGTTTGATTCCAACTGGGGGACAACCTGCAAGAAATTCGTATGTTCTCCCCAAGCACATATGGTTTCCTTTAGGTACTCCAGTTTCTTCCCACACCCCAAAAACATACAGGAAAATGTAATGGATTCCTGATAATATTGACCTTTAATAATCTCGTTATCGGAACCTTGCTTAGGGATGGGTACACTCCGAAGGCACAACGGATCCCTGCGGATTCCAGTGTTCACTGATGCCCTTTTGGGCCCTGGGTTTTCTGCTACGGAAAACACAAGGGAAAGTGCGTAACTAAACAACAAGTCTGTAAACGAGGTACCTGCAAGGATTTAGAAGAGATGTGGTTGAGAATCAGGAAAAAAGTTCAAGGCAGGCGGCAGTAATCGAAGTCAGAATTCGAGCAGGAGTCAAAACCAAGAAAACAATCTCAGAGTATATGCTTCAGCAGGAATAATAAACTGGAACCTAGCTTGGGCACTTTCAAAATGGAGACTTGGCCCTTTAAAGAAGATTTGGAGCCAAGTTTGAATCTGGCGCCTCTTTGTGACGCCATTGTCAAACTGGAAGTGCGACTGCACACTGAAAGCCTACGAGAGACATGCTGGGAGGTAAGCAATCTCCCGGTGCGTCTTACATGACCACTGTGTGTGACAATGTGATGGGGACCTTATTGGGTAGGGCCCAACATGAATGCTGTATAATCTCTGTATAGTGCTGCAGAATATGTCCGGAATAAGAATATAAAAGATGATAATAAAGTAAAATGTAATTCTAGTATTCACTGTAGAGCAGACTCCTGTCATACACCTGATCTCTTCCAACCACTTTCTTGCAAGCTCCAACCTCTTATAATTCCAGACAGCCATTGGAAAATATTAAACTTGGGAGGCAATGCTATTTGCTAATTGAAACTATATAGACGCCATATAGTTGTCTGTAATACTACATAATATTTATTGTAGAGGCCATCATGGACATCAAGACTCTATCTTGCCTGCAGACTTAGGAGGACATCACTTGAAGTCACTTCTAGAGATTTTAAATGGCATATTAATGTAATGCAAAAACCCTCAATTTAGGCCCCTGCCTTAAGAATACAAGTTTAAGAGCATGGTTATCGGCATTCACACAAAACACTTGCAGCTTCAAATGAGCAAACATTTTCCTCTGCACATTACTTATGTCATGGTTATTGTTGCAATAAATTATGTATACAGAGTGGCAACATATAACTAGAGAAAAAGAGATGTTTTTATAAACAGCAATTTAAATAAGGCATTATGGAGAATCTGCATTGGTAGGCTAATTATACATTATTCCTGCAATTTATACTGTATATTTCTGCTTCATAAAGACATTATGGTGTTTTTCAGATTATGGCATTGTAGTTTATGGATATCTGGCAATGGTGACATTTAAATAGTCTGATAAACCTTATGTTCCTGGTCAGATTTATATTAAATTGATGATGTCATACAAAGTATTCTATGGAGTCGGTTGGTGTGTTAAAAAAAAAAAGATTAAAATTATCTGTACCCCAGTTCAGCAGCCCCAAAATAGCTGTTAGCGCTACCAAGAGAAAAGTAGCTCGTAAATGAAACAACATGTACTTATTCCCCCTTATAAAAATTGATTTCAGATAGTGGACTCTGCATTATTGAGGCATTCATAATTCAACGTATCTCAGGCCTATTATAACATTTGATAGAGACCCTTAAGTGATTATTCTTGACTGATCTATGGCACAACCAACCTTAGCTAATAAAGAGATTCAGAGAGAAATTCTGAGTTAAATGCCAACAAATTCAAACTTCTTTGAATCCTCTCCTGATTGACTTTCACCTTTTAGGTGGTTATTTATCAAAGGTCGAATGTTTGAGTTTTTATACCTCGAATGAACTCCCAACTCGAATAGTATCTTATTTAAAAACTCGATTTTTCGAAAACTCGAATTAATCAAGTTTTCCACTGGAAAAAACTCAAACCTCTTTTGGGCAAAAAAACCTGAATATCATGCAGGCAATTAACATCTTCAAATGGTTCAAGGCACCTCTGCCATTGACTCCGACATGACCCAGACAGGCTTTAGATGATGTATTTTCAGATTAGAGCTACAGTTAGGCCCATAAATCTTTGAATAGAGACAATTTTTTTCTAATTTTGTTTCTGTACATTACCGCAATAAATTTTAAATGAAACAACTCAGACTTTCAGCTTTAATTCAGTGAGTTGAACAAAAAGATTGCATAAAAATGTGAGGAACTAAAGCCTTCTTTTTTTTTTAACACAATCACTTTATTTGAGGGGCTCAAAAGTAATTAGACAAATTAAAAAATGAAAATAAAATGTTCATTTCTAATACTTGGTTGAAAAACCTTTGCTGACAATGACCGCCTGAAGTCTTGAACTCATGGACATCACCAGATTCTGGGTTTCCTTCTTTTTAAGAAATAGTGAATGGAGGGCACACCAAATCTTTCAGAAAATGATCAGAGGTGCAGAAACAAATGTTACCCCTACTTAAGGTAACCTATAACAATATACTTTATACGTATGTTCGCACACTCACAACAAACACAATTTAGAAGATGAGTGGTTTCAAAAAAAATATTTACTTTATGCAGGAATTTTTTTTTACATGAACAACGCCATAAAACACATGGCATAATTTATACAGCATTAAAAAATAGTATACAATATCAACCACCCATTGATTATATATGGCAAGCAAGATATCAACAAGGAGCGGATACACCTACCAGCAAAATGAGAATGGCCCCTTCTTTTTAATGCTCTGCCAGGCCTTTAGTGCAGCAGTTTTCAGTTACTGTTTGTTTGTGGGCCTTTCTGTCCGAAGTTTAGTCTTCAACAAGTGAAATGCAGCTCAATTGGGTTCAGATCAAGCGACTGACTTGGCCATTCAAGAATATTCCACTTCTTTACTTTAATAAACTCTTGGATTGCTTTGGCTGTATGTTTTGGGTCATTATGAAACACTCCACTTTAGCTGGATTTGAGCAGAAAGTTTGTCTCTGAACAGCTCAGAATTCATTCGGCTGCTTCTGTCCTGTGTCACATGATGGATAAACACTAGTGTCCCAGTGCCACTGGCAGCCATGCATGCCCAAGCCATCACACTGCCTCCCAAATGTTTTATTCATGATGTGGTATGCTTTGGATCATGAGCTGTTCCACACCTTCTCCATACTTTTTTCTTGCCATCATTCTGGTAGAGGTTGATCTTGGTTTCATCTGTCCAAAGAATGTTTTTCCAGAACTGTGCTGGGTTTTTTTAGATGTTTTTTTTAGCAAAGTCCAATCTAGCCTTTCTATTCTAGAGGCTTATGAGTGGCTTGCACCTTGCAGTGCACCTTTTGTATTTACTTTCATGCAGTCTTCTCTTTATGGTAGACTTGGATATTGATACACCTACCTCCTGGAGAGTGGTGTTCACTTGTTTGGCTGTTGTGAAGGGGCTTCTCTTCACCATGGATATGATTCTGCGATCAACCACCACTGTTGTCTTCCATGGCCGTCCAGTTCTTTTTGCCTTGCTGAGTTCACCAGTGCTTTATTTCTATCTTTGGATGTACCAAACTGTAGATTTTGCCACTCCTAATATTGTAGCAATTTCTCAGATGGGTTGTTTCTGTTTTAGCAGCTTAATGATGGCTTGTTTCACCTGCATGGAGAGCTCCTTTGACCACATGCTGTCTGTTTACAGCAAAATCATCCACATACAAAGATGTATGGGCCTAACTGTATATCCAGGGTCGGGGTATAATAAATCTTGAAAAATTCAAGTTTTTTTTTAAAGCCAAAAATGTGAGTTTTGACCCAAAAAAATCAACTTGAAAACTCGAATTATCGTGGGAAACACAACTTGAACCTTAATACGTAACCCCCAGTTTTTTCGTGGCATTTGTACTTTTTGGGTTATGATAGTCCCTTGAGCAAAAGTCCCTTCTAGTCAAGGAATAAAATGTAACTAATGACACAAATGTTCTTCATCTCCTTCTGTGCCTAGTGGTCTTGCAAAGCACTTTGGGCTCTTTCTGAAGCAATCATGTTAGTCCTCCGACCCACTGTGGACATTTGCAGTACCAGTTCAATTAATAATTTGCATAATTAACAAACATTGCAAATTGCAGTTGCCATTGCGTGTGCCTTCAGTGATGAAGTAATGAAGGCATAGGGCTGCCTCCACAGGCCACCATCAGCTAACGCAGGGAAGCAGTAATTTGCACTGGGAGTGACAGGCCAGTCCGGGCAAACCCTGTTTGGCAGCTTTAATCGGTGACAAACAGCTCTTAAAGCCGTAACAGTGTTTCTGTCACTTACCCGGTTTGATGTCACCGTTAGACACAATAAATCAATAGTGTCAGAATTCTCTGATGTTTACAGCTAGCACGCTTTATTATTTCATACGCTTCAGGCCACGGACATCTGCAAATTGTCACAGACAGGGCCAAGCAGAGTCGGTTTGTAAAATTTGCTGAGCAATCTGCAGTGTAGTGTGCAAGACGGTTTTTGGAAGACTCTGTGTGTTTTTTTTAATGTACAGTACAATCAATATAATGTGGAGTTTACAGAAGCATTTTTGACACTCCCTGGCGGACACACACTAAAATGAACACCTTGTTCAACACTGCTGGCAAGAAGCATACTGTATTTCTTCAGTTGAACTGCTAATGGATTTTCCAGGTACAGCAGCACTGTAGAAAGCAGAATAAAACATAGTGCCTTCAGATCAAAAGCTGGAGATTTCATTTCCTATGTGCTCCCAGAGGTAATTTTTATTTGCCAGAGCCTGGATACCCCAAGTTGAGCTGGAACACACTACCTCCTATTCTTCTGTTCTTCTTAGAGACAATATAGGGTAGAGTCCTGCGCGGAACCAATTAGTTAAACCCGACCCGCAACACGCATACTACCCGACCCAGAAGTACCTTATTCACAACCCAATCCGCGACCCGCTGACCATCTAGAAACAGGAAGAGCTGTAATTGTAAACCGGAAGTGACATCATTAGAAGTAGGCGTGATCAGAGAAAAAGAGAGTAAAACTCGCTATTGAGAAGAACGCGACCTGCGACCGCAACCCCAGAGAACTGCCGACCCACGTCTATACCCGCTTCCGAAACTTCACCCTGTTAACCCGCAGGGTACCGCAGGTTTTTGCGGGTAACCCGCGGGTATAGGGGGAAGTTACTACTGGAAGTTACTGGACTAGCTTTGGTTAAAAATCCAGTGGTATTGTTACAGTAAATGCCTTTATACTCAAAGCAACAATTTGTCAGGCAACCAGTCTCTTTATCTATCTACCAAGGGAATCTCCTACACTAAATAATGCCACCTAGACTTATGAGATAAAGAAATCAGATTTATTCACGCGGGGAAAGACACTCATGTAAAAGGACCCGGTGTTGGTCCTTTTATACCCATGTAAGGGGGTCTCCAGAGGCTTCAGTTCTGACCAATCAGAGGTTAAAGTCCCTGTTTACTTTAGTCCATGTTCTGTGATGAATCCTCCAGGCTGTCTGCTTTCAGATGATAATCTTGTGTGGAACATTTTGGGGGATTTTGTGATGACGATACTGATGATAATATCTCAGCAAGTACATTACAAGCCAAACAGCTCTTCTCCAAAACCTACATTTACAATCCCTATCATGGAAACAACTAGGTCCGTCAGTATTCTGAACATAATTGAAACTATATATACTTACAATTAATTAACCTCATTCTTACACGCATGTAAAATGAAAATGGTATAACTGATCCTCACATATTTGCCTCCTAATTCAAGCTAGAGTCCTGCATGCGTCCATTTTTTGGAACCCAATCCGTACCCGCAACCTGCATCCCGCATTCTTACCCGCTTGGAACCGCTACCAGACCCGCAAGTACCTTATCCGTAACCCTGACCCGCAACCCACTGACCATCAAGAATCAGGTCATTGTAAACCAGAAGTGACATCATCAGAAGTAGGCGTGATCAGAAAAAAGGAGTAAAAATCAATATTGAGAAGGCCCGACCCGCCACCCGCAGAACTGCCGTCCCGCGTCTATACCCTCACCTGGAACTCCTACCCGTAACCCGCGGGGTACCGCAGGTTTTTGAAGGTAACCCGCGGGTACCAGACCCGCTGCAGGACTCTAATCCAAGCTTCTCACCTATTCTTTTTATTTTTAATATTCTTTTTATTAGTTTCAACAATAAACAAGCTTGTTATTTTACAGTTTACAGAAAATTGATATTTAGTAATACAGTGAATTTAAACCAGTTATTTTCAAGATATGTAGCACAAACATACTGGGGTATATTTATCAATGAGTGAAGTTAATAGTGAAGTTCCGCCACTAGAGTGAATTTCCGCCACTCTCCATTCATTTCTATGGGATTTTTATAGGCGTATTTATGAAAGGGTAAACTTTCACTTCATCCATTGATAAATACGCCTTTCAAAATCCCACAGAAATGAATTGAGAGCTGCGGAATTTCTCTCTAGTGGTGGAACTTCACTCTTTGATAAATTTACCCCACTGTATCTATCCAAACCCAGATTTCTCTGCTCGGCACCAAATGAACAGGATAAAATCTTGAAGATAACTAAACCATCAATGTGAATGGGTTGCCTTTTTGGTATGTATAGCAGAACATCAGCCCTCAGCATACTTTCTCTTCTTAACATCAATAGTTCTCAGATAAATGGACCATATAATGTACGTCTAATACTCATTCTCAATTCTTACCTCTTCATATAAGAAGTCTTCTCTGAACACAAACAAGCAGAACAGGGCTGCAACAATCAAGGTAGGGTCTGGTTATTTATGTTACAGAATCCATAACTTTTAGTATTTAAAAAACACTTTACATAGCAGTTGATGGGCTGCTGTTACTATACCTGCACAGCTGTCAGTCTTTCTGTTAACACACCATCCTTTAGTGCCTGCTTTCGCCTCTAATAATCTGTTCTAACCCACTGCATATTAGCTTCTACATCAATGGCCAGACGTCATTAGGTGACAAATATCAGCCATCTATAGTAGAATATCAGCACATTACTTAGAATACTAATTCAGCAGAGCTTCTGCAACAATAGAGTCTTGGGAGGGAGCAGATTGGGGGACTCCAGAAGGGAGGGGGCACAGTTCCACTCCCCTTTATCATCTTTTAATGATGTATATGTAAGATGACATCTGAAGCTCACAATCAAACATGCCGTGTCCACACAAGGGGTCAACTTGCATAACCTTGCTTGATGATGCCCCAAGCTGCCCTTACTTTCCAATCTACACTCAGAAGACAAAGAAGAAAAGCCTAGATAATTAGGCCAAGCTGATCGGCAGGAGGTAGCCAGTCTCTCTCTCAGGCTGCCTCTTGTATATTCATGACCCAGGGTGATTGATGGAAGGACAGCGATTGTTGACACTGTCATTTGCAAGTGGAGAGGTAGGGACGAGAGGCTGAGATGCATCTAAAAAGGGCCTTGCCTCCTCCTCATTTGAATTCTGCAGAGTGTGTCACACATTTAGAACAGGACATCTGCTAATATGGGAGAAATTGAGGGTTAACCCCTTAAGTGCAAAAGACAGGACCACTGTGAAAAAAAACCCACAATTTTTTGCTACCCCTGTCGTGTTCCAATATTCACAAAATTCAATTTAAATCTGATCTTCTGCTTCTAATGTAGTCAGGGGGAAATCAGATACACTGGGTCTAACCAGTAGGCTGTTAAAACATCCAATTTGTTCAATCATTCCAGGCAGCTATAGGAACATATTTTTAATTGTTCATGTATTTATTTGGCATGCAAACAGCCTCTCTTTTGTTGGCTATGTAGTGTTTAATATAACTCACTTATTTTTGTTTTCTAGTAATTCTCGTTTTATTGCACTGTGAATTTCTATAGTGACAATAAAAATCCCATGTAAGATCAAACTTCTGACATACTAGTCAATCTTTCTATATACGCAGGGACTGTATAAGAAAGTTGACATCAAAAATATGGTACTTTTATATCCGAGGCCCATTCTTTACTAAAAGAGGTTCCATCGATTTATCTTGACCCAAGGATATGTGTTTATTTGCAGGACTGCTTATAAATTAGTGTTTCCTACAGGGACTCTGAAAAAACATGTTGTTATATATCAGCCATGTGTATTAATAAATTACAACAACATTAATTCCCACCCCAAAAATCCAAAACTAGTTTAAATGCACTGTGTACCCAACCATTATTCATCTGTGCACTGAATTAATCTGGTCCATATTATGGGGGTCTGTTTATCAAGCTTTGATTTATGAACACATCAACCACTTAAAGGGGTGGTTTGCCTTCAAGTTAACTTATAGTATGTTATAGAATTGCCAATTCTAAGCAACTTTTCAATTGGTCTAAATTATTAATTTTTTTATAGTTTTTGAATTGTTTGCCTTCTTCTCACTCTTCCCAACTTTCAAATGGGGGTCACTGACGCCATCTAAAAAGCAAATGATCTGTAACCATACAAATGTATTGTTATTGCTACTTATTATTTCTCATCTTTCTGTTTTGGCCTCTCCTACTCATATTCCAGTCTTTTATTCAAATCAATGCATGGTTTATAAGGTAGTTTGCTGAAATTGCAAACTGCTGACTACACTCATGGGAGTTTATGGGAGTTTTTACAAACTCCCATGAACTCGAAATTTGACCCTTGATAAATCTGCCCCCAAATAGAATCTATATTGATTTTAGGTGATTTCCAGGTGGCATAAAATATGACAATTGGGCTGCATAATTCAAACTCGTATAAATACGATAACCAACCAGAGGAAGGACCATTGGGGTCCGAAACATGTAGTCAATAAAAAACTACATTTGTTCACATTTGAAGGCTCTCCAGTTTTCTTCATAATCTATTATACTGCTGTGGAGATGGCTACTCCACTTATCTGTTGAAGAGCCTGACTTTAGGTCGTTTGGAGGATCGGCTGGGAAATATTTTGAGCATATCAAAAAATATATAAGCGGAAAACTGGACAGTCCAGATTTTGACAGCTCAACCCTCAATCACGGTTTTGTTACTGAAATGTCCCAATGTTCTCTTTGATCTCCTGTACTGAACAGTCAGAAAAAGATCCACATTTTCTAACTTAATTGGCTTTTGACCAAGAGCCCAGAATAGATACTTTTGTTACAGTTTAGGATAAGAAAGTCTCTTCAGGGCAATTTAAGGGTAGCATGCAAGTATTGGTTTACTTGCTTGGAAAGATGGTGCTGATTCAGCTAGTTAAGATAAAAAAATTATATATTATATAATAAATATATTATAGTATCTATAGCATCTTTTTTACCCCAGCTCTTTGTTTCAGCTTTCATCCCCTTTCTCTTTCTTTCCACATTTTGTTCCACTTCAGCCTTACAGTTTACGGCCACGCTCCAGATCTAACGCCCCTGACTGCCATTTTTGTATTTACACCAATTAACACATAAACTCTTAATTACCAAGATCAAGGGAGTTCCCCGTCCATAAATGGGAAGTGACACAGCAGCTGCCAGCACTGAGTCAAGGTGACAGTGAATGGAAACGTATCAATTAGATGACAGTCCCAGGGATACACAAGCATGAACAAAGCGGAGGGTGCGAGGCGATGGGCCATGCTTAGCCAGAGCTGTAGGCAGTTAGAAAGTGACAACCTTGTGTTCAGACAAAGATGAAATGCTGCTTCACATTTTATGTCACTGGATATTTTTCATACATACAGCCGTAATTTGTTTTATTATGAAAATCATACTTTTTTACGAGAAACTCTCTCTCTGCATTCCCCAGCATTTTGCTCTCAGCTGAGATTATATTTTGCCAGGTTTTTTCTGAACCGTTTTAAGAGAAACCAAGTTGCAGCTTCACTTTCCAGAATCTAAAAAGCATGGATCATTTTTGGTGCATTTGTGTACTATTATTAAAAATGGAGTGGCTTTGAGTAATAAATACTGCATCCTCGGTTTTTAATACGCAACCCATTAACATTTTAATAGCTGGTGTTTCCATTACAGTTTGGAAGATTGTACCGTTCTCTACTTTTTCAAGTTTGGAATGAGATCACTTCATTGTGAACTTGTCTCCTGATATCAGTCCAGTGTTAAGTTAAATGAGAAACTTGTTGTCTATTTACTTTTTGGTGACGTCCTATAAACATATTTAACCTAATCCAGTATGCATTTTAACTGGGGGTCTAACTTCTCACCCTAGTGGGTTTTGAACATGCCTACAGAATTCAGTTTTGTCATTTTTCTATATAACATTTTGTAAGGAAGACTCACCTAGCGTCCCAAGATGGCTGCGTCTCCCATGCGGTTCCTCCTGGGCACAGCTCTATGACATCACGCCAGCGTCAGACGCATCACCGGCGTTGGATTGGTTGCCAGCATCGAAGAATCAGCATCGGATTGGACGCCAACGGCGAAACGCCAGCGCGAGGACGCCAGCGTCATGATGTCACCACGTCCGTTTTTGGAACCAAAGGAGACCTATAAAAGACGCTGGAGCACTGCTGACTTTGCCCTACAATAGGTTCCACATAGTGAGTTCCTGGGTGCGCTATATTACTTCTGCTATTGATCCTGATCTTGACCTTGCCTGTTTAACCGTGTATTGAACCTTTGCCTGGACCTGACTTCGCCTTTCTCTTAACCCCTTGGATACCTCAATCTGGTTGGACCGTGCTTCCTCCTTGGTCCGCTACCTCTGGCTGAGCCTTCGGGCCCCTTACACATTTACAATTATGAAGTGTCTTTCTATTTAGTAGATCTCATGACTAGTGTACTTCTGAATGCCCAATAATATTTTTGCATAAAGCCAATGGTTATTATTAGCAACTAATAAGTAAGGATGCACCGAATCCACTATTTTGGATTCGGCCGAACCCCCGAATCCTTTGCGAAAGATTTGGACGAATACCGAACTGAATCTGAATCCTAATTTGCATATACAAATTTGGGGTGGGAAAGGGAAAACCTTTTTTACTTCCTTGTCTTGTGACAAAAAGCCACCGATTTCCCTCCCCAACCTTAATTTGCATATACAAAGGCAGAAGGATTCGGCCAAATCCTGAACCGAATTCTGGATTCGGTGCATCCCTACTAATAAGTGACTAACCATGGGTTAGTAACATGTATGGTGTTCTAAAACATAAAGGGGCTTATTTATCAAAGGTCGAGTGTTATTTTTTTTTTACCTTGAATGAACTCGAATGGTATCTTAATTAAGAAAAAACTCGAACGGGAAAAACCCGATTCTACGAGTTTGAGTTCCGCAATCCGAAAACTCAAGTTGATTGAATCATTTGAGTTTTCTGGCAAAACCCTCAGAAAAAAACTGGAAAATGAAGCAGACTGTTAACCTCTTTAAATGGTTCAAGGGACCTCAGCCATTGACTTCTACATGACCTCAACCAGTTTTAGGTGGTGTATTTTCGTATTTGAGATATTTCCTGGGTCAGGGTATAATGTATCTCGAATATTCATGAAATAGGTTTATATTGCCCTAAAACACTCTTAAAATAGTGAAAGGGAAAACTGGATTCGATAGTGGCCCTATCTCCTAAAAGTCTACTGCTTAAAAAGGATAAAAAAAAATAAAGTGAGGAATTGCAGTTCTACCTGAGGAGCTATTGCATTTTGGGTGAGAATTATAGCTGTTTTTGTTTGAGGAACGACTGGAAATTAGCTGCAGTCCTCCAGCAATCCGTCCTCCCGCCCGGAGCATCTCAGTGTGTTTATACATGGCTTGTATGGCAGCCTTCATAAGACATTTACCCCATGATTTGCGATGAGCTTATGTGTGAATAATTAATGGCAATTAATCCTTAATTACAGTAATTAGGCAAGTCACAGGAAATTAAGCTGCAGCTGGAGAAGACCATGCCTGCATAGCGAGGGCTGAGGGGCTGTGTGAATTTGCCTTTCACTGACAAGCAATGCCAAGGATGAGGGTTTAGCGGTCCCTCCCGGCAGGCTGATATAGAAGGGAAAAAGTGTAACCCCTTTAGTACAGAAGAGGATAGAGGGTTAAAAAAAACACCACACCATAAGCACTTAAAGTTCGGAAGTTTGGTTTAAGAGCATAAGCATAAGTTTTGCCATTAAGTTGGAAGTCTACGTATGGTACTATATCTCAAGCTCAGCCACCAGTTTCCAAACCTTTCAAAACAAAAAATTAATGTTTTTAAAATTCCCCCCATTGATTCGTTGGATATTACATGCAGCTTAATATGAGGCACAGATCGATAATTTGTTCTCTGTAACTACTAGAGGGGAGTCATGTTCTTCTTTGGGCAAAAAAAGAATAAAAAAAATAAATAAAGTGCAGAAACACGTGTATGACTAAGTGTATGTGCATACAAGCATTTAAGATGCAGCACAGTTGCTCATTATTTATTTATTTAATTGATGATAATAATAGTAATAGGAAAAGAGAATACATTGGTGCTCATTGGTTATCATTGCCGCCTTGCAGTGATGGGGTCCAGAGTTCCATTCCAGCATAGGCACTGTTTTCAAGGAGTGTGTAGGTTCTCTCCATGTGGGTTTAGTCCGGCTACTCTTGTTTCCTCTGGGTTCTCTGGTTTTCTCTTGCACTCTAGAAACCCACAGGCTGCTTAATTTGCTCTTAATAAACCTTGACCCTACTGTTTTGTGAATGTAGAGCTTAGTGTAGTCGCTATTGGCTACTGCCAGACATACAGAATGGTTCCAGATCTAGAACACTGATTGAGATATAATGCTCTCGCTTTCCAGCTTGGTTAAAAGGTTGCAGGGAGTTGTAGTTTTTGAATGTCAAGAGTGCAGAAGGTAGGCAACGATGACACCCATTAATTCATAACCATTTCTTAGAGTAACATAGTTAGGTTGAAAAAGACACACGTCCATCAAGTTCAACCTTTTGGTTCTATTTTAACCTGCCTAACTGCTAGTTGATCCAGAGGAAGGCATAGAACTCCATTTGAAGCCTCTCTAATTTGCCTCAGAGGGTGAAAACTTCCTTTCTGATGCCAGTATCTAGGTCAACTTGTACTATGAGCTATCTCCCATAACCCTGTATTCCCTCACTTGCTAAACACCATCCAACCCCTTCTTAAATCTATCTAATGTATCAGCCTGTACCACTGATTCAGGGAGACAATTCCACATCTTCACAGCTCTCACTGTATAAAAATACCCCTTCCGAACATTTAGGCGGAACCTCTTTTCTTCTAATGGGAATGGGTGCCCTCTTGTCAGCTGGAAGACCTACTGGTAAATAAAGCATTAGAGAGATTATTATATAATCCCCTTGTATATTTATACATAATTATCATATCACCCCTTAAACACCTCTTCTCCAGCGTGAACATCCCCAATTTGGCCAGTCTTTCTTCATAGCTAAGATTTTCCATACCTTTTACCAGCTTAGTTGCCCTTCTCTAATTTAATAATCTCCTGTTAGTAATAAATGCATACATCTCACACCCAAGAAAAAAATCTGTTTCTTACCAGCAGCTTATTTTTTGGGGTGACGTAAGCCACACATAATTATAGATAAACACAGCAATTCATTGGGGTGCAGTTCTACTCCTTTCCTTTTTTTAAACACTTGAATTGCAAGCTCTTCAGCACTTCATTATGTTTCACACTCTCACAATGGCTCACAATAGAGCATCATTATTCGGATTAAATAAGGAGAAATTTTATGGGGACCAAAAACGCAATGACATTTAGGGCCGAATGTAGATGGAAAACATTTCAAACCCTTCCTGCCAGATTGAAGGGCATGGATCAATTTTTAATTTACTTGTACGTACAGATGACTCATTTAAAAGAGAGATGTTCCAGAGAGAGACAAAAAAGAGAAGGAAGAAATCGAGGGAGAAAGAGATAAGGATCAAGGACCAGAAATGGAACAAGAAAATGAGAGTGTGGAGGATAGATGGGAGAGAGACTAGGGAGGGTTAATTGCTTCCTTAGCTATTTATTAAAATCACACAATTCTCCTAACTGTATCTGATTTTATAAGTGATTTTTCAACCCCCTCCTCCATCTCTCTGCCCTAGCAAACAAGCTACACATTCATTTTAATATGTTGAATAGGTTTGCTAACAGGGTGACAATTTCAAATGGACACCCCACTGTGCCACAAACACTGCAAAGATTGTTGCCTGTTTACCCCGCCAAGGCAGTTGTTTAGAAGCGAGACTGGTCCTCCCTGGAAACACTTTAAAGTGGTGTAATTTTATTTAGGATAATGAGGATTTATAACCGTTTACCATACAAGAACCTGCCTTTAAACGCCCGGCCAAATAAGCTGTTTAGCTTTGCTGAACTGAGTGCGGGATTAGACCGGCACTAAGGAGACGCAGCGTTAATAACTGCATAGTCTGCACATTACCAAAAGGCAAATCATTCAGCTTACGTCCTTCTTCTCACTCTCTCTCTCTTTTAATCAGCATGGCTCTGCAACCCTTTCTTTGAAGAGCAATGTGCTTGTGTGAAGAAATTGGGCTAATTCTAAATATAAGACACTCTTAGCCGGTGCCCTCTATGAAATAACACTCCAAATGATTTACACTCCCACCAAAATGGGTGTAAACAACTGTACAGTATATATCTGTCTGTATATTGTGGCTACTTGCTCGTAGATATTTTTCTTACTATCACTGATGTTAGTAGTAACACTATTAGTATTCTAACATGTTTTGCAGGTCTATACAAAGATTATACATCATTCACATCAGTTTTAGCCCAAAGGGGCTTGCAATCTAAGCTCTCCATCACACACACTCTCTATGGTCAGTTTAATTAGGAACTAGGGGTGCACCAAATCCTCTATTTTAGGATTCGGCTGAATCCCAAACCCTGTATGAAAGATTCTGCAGAATAGTAAACTGAACTAAACCCTAATTTGCATATGTAAATTAGAGAAAAAAAGAGGAAAAGAGAACCATGTGTGCAGAGTGCGGGTAAAAAGTTTTTTGATTTCCTTGTTTGTGTGATTTAAAGTCATGTCATTTTTTGGATCCGGTTTGGCCAGGCACTTGGATTCGGCTGAATCCAAATCCTGCTGAAAAAGGCTGCATCTTGTCTGAATCCCGAACCGAATCCTGGATTCGGTGCATCCCTATTAGAAACCAGTTAACCAACTGTTGGAGGAAACCAGAGTACCTGTACAATATCCGCCCAAGTATGGGGCAACATACAAACTCCTTGCAGACACATTAAAGGGCGAAGTGGCTAGCGACAATTCGCTTGCGTTACCGCCTGCAGGGACTTCGCCAATTCGCTAGTGACAGAGACTGTTGCTAGCGGTCATTCACACTCTATCGCCAGGCGACTCTTCGCTCTGACGATCGGTCGTTACTCCACAAATTCTCTAAAGTGCAGATTTTACTGAACATTGTCTCTTTCGCCAGAGTTGCCTTCGCCATCTGAGACCTAACAAACTTTTTTTGGGTAACTAGTTTTCCCCATGCATTTGCAAACATATGGAACATTCATTTTACAGTGGGCACATGTGTAGGACATTAGAATAACTCTCTTAAAAGTGTAATTTGAAAGTATATGCACCATCATTTAACATAAAGAAATCCATACAACTTAAAATTTCTTGCCCTATGCAAGTTTCGCTAGCCAGAAATGAACGCTAGCGCATCATCAAATGCTCGCACTGCCGAAGTAATGCTAGCGAAAAGTCGTCAGCCCACGACGAAACTCTGCATTTTAATGAATTGGCATAGTCTGAGGGCAGTTGCGCCTGGCGAAGTGTTGCCATGGTCGCTGACGACAATTCGCCTTTAGTAAATCTGCCCGTAGGACTGCCCCTGTTTTTCTGACTATGAGACAAGTTTCTGCTTGCACTCCAGTCGGTACTGGGATGAACTGGAGAAAAGCCACATCATGGACCATCTGCTACTGTGCACGCTAACATGACGAGAACATAAAGACGGAACACGAACACTGAGTAGGGTTTTGGGACTATGGTATTAATAAGAGATAAATGATAATATTGAAAGGTAAGCACCCCAAGCCACATGCTCCTACAATTTCTGAACCTTGATATGTTCTTGGTCATTGTAACTTCTAAATGTGCACAAGCATGGAATTGCTATTAGACTGAGGGAAGAGGGAAGGAGTACTTTTATGATGCTGGAGATTTTTTCCATTTATTTGTACTGTGATGCTGCAGACTGAAGTTTCTGTTAACTCCAGAAATGCTGGCCTAAATGGAAGTGCCTAGTTAGTGCTTCAGCTCTCTGTGTTTCCAGGCCGTCTTATTATGGGCTGCAGAGAGGTAATATTAAAGCTTTATGTGACTCTTGCAGCCTCCTGCCTCCGCTCACAAGGTCAGTGTGTTTGCTGGTTTAATAGCCACCCATCAAGAATAAAATCAATGAGCTGCCTCACGTAGCATCTCCAGGGACTCTCTTCTATTTCACCACCAGCAAGCCAGTCTCACTTCTCTAAGGGATTTTATATGTATAGTTTTTATATCACAAGAATGGAGAGATGAGGAGGTCTCTGGTTTATAAAAAAAATCATGTACAACATAGCTGAAGGTGCTTTTCCTCCCTTGGCCTTTATTTTAGTGCGCCATCAACACCGAGTTGCTAGAAAAATGCATACATCCAGTGACAGAGATGGCTAACCTGTAGCGCCCCAGCTACATTATTGCACTATTGCTTAAAGGAACAGTAACACCAAATGATTAAAACGATTTAAAGTAAGGAACATATCATGTAGTGTTGTCCTGCACTGGTAAAACTGGTGTGTTTGCTTTAGGAACACTACTATAGATCATATAATCAAGCCGCTGTGTAGAAATGGGGGAAATTGAAAAAAGGCTATATGCATACACAGAAAGTAGTGCAACACAATCAATCTCGCCGCTTTTTGCGGCTAAGATTCAGCCCACTAAAATGAACACCCATTTATGAATTTCCTGAAGGATGAAAAGTCCGGTAACAGCGATTAAAGTGGATGTAGAGGTCGGGTTATAACCCCTTCACTTCCACAGGGGGCATTAAAGAATGTATCCTCAGTGTCCTATTTAACAAACTTAATTAGGAAATCAGTATTAGTAACTAAAATAAAAACTACAGCTAATGAAGTTAAACTGACAAAACAAAATGGATGCACAAAGGAACACAGGAAATTGAAGTAATAATTGGCACTATGATTGCTAGAAACGAAACGTCTCGCTGCCCTCCCAATCCATCTGACAGACTCCTATGGTTGTTATTAAACTAATCCTATTAAATGGGAGCATGTTGAAAGAATAGTTTGTAATAGCAGCCGCATAACTCTTTCACTTCCAGCTGGAACACCAAAGGGCTTGTAAGCCAATGATGGGTGCAAGCACAATGCATGCTAATAGGTGCAAAACTAGGCCCAATCAGCATGCAGTATACATAGAATTCTCATGCGGTGCTGGTTTTTAGTACAGGTATGTTATCTGTTATCCAGAAACCCATTATCCAGAAAGCTCCAAATCATGGAAAGGCTGTCTCCCATAGACTCCAAATCCAAATAATCAATATTTTGTAAAAATCCTTTTTCTCTGTAATAATAAAACAGTGCCTTGTTGATCTCAACTAAGATATAATTAATCCTTATTGGAAGCAAAACCAGCCTATTGGGTTTATTTTATGTTTAAAGGAGTTTCTACTAGACTTAAGGTATGAAGATCACAATTACAGAAGACCCCAGGTCCCAAGCATTCTGGATAACAGATCCCAAACCTGTAATAAGACATCTGGTACATGTTTTGAGCCCAGTAGTCACAGGTCAACAACTTGTACACAATGCTTAGGTGTAGATTTGAAATTTGAGGTTGTGATTCAAGTTTTTGGTGCAAAAATCTTAAATTTAAAAAGTGAATTTTGATAAATTTGCCCCTATGCATTCTCTGAAGTACCTTGTGCCCCCTAGCACTTCTTCCTGGCAAGTCAAGATTGAATGAAGGAGTGTGTGAGGGGATGCACTTGAAATAATTGACTTTCTGTTCATGACAAAATGCAAATGCCAATAATAAGTAGAGTCTACTGGCTGATAATAGTAAGTCCTGAAGCCAAGTGATACCATTCTGCAGAGACTTGCATTGCATTGCAAAGGGGCATAAGGTGCTTAAGAAAGCAAAATTCAACAAAAACACAGGGGCTTATTTCTTCGACCTATCCAAAACAGGACCTATCCAAAAAGGCTGAAGCATATGCTTTCAATATGATTTCCCATGTCTGTATTTGTAAGGGCAGATGTATACATAGTAAAAACAGGGGCTTATTAAGGGTCGAATTGAAAATTCGAAGTTTCTATTTTATTTATGGTCTAAATTGTCAAATTCACCTAGTGAATTATCCAAACTCGATTCGAATTTAAAAAAAAAAAATGTTTTCGAGATTTATCAAACTCTGGCCCTTTAAGAATTCAAATTCGCTTCACTTGAAACCTGCCAAATTCATGTATAAGTCAAAGGAGAGAACCAGGGACCAATTTGGACATCTTAGTAGCCTTCCTGACTTTTTGTCGGAGGAAAAACTTGAAGTGAGTTTGGTCGAATTCGATTCATGTTTTCGGTAAAATTCGTCTGAGTTTGAGATATTTGATTTTTTTTTTATAAATAACCCCCAAGTCAAATTTCGAGTATATTCAGATTTAATAGAGTTTTAAAAAAAAAACTCACATGAATTCGAAATTCGACCTTTAATAATTGTGCTTCAAAAAGTAGCTACCGATCACGCATGGTCAGGTAATGAGTCTTTAGCATTATAATTTAGCAAATCTGACTTGCATTGAGGGCAGACTGTTTTTGTCAATGTGCTAACTCAATTATTATTATTAACGTGTATATAATGCATCAACATGTTGCACAGTGTGCTGTATATAAACACAAGACATACAAATTCACTGTCACTGGGGCCGCAAACCAAGGACCCACCATGCTAGCCATGAAGGCCATGGCTAATGGTGGAGTCCTCCACCATTATTACAAACCTGCCAGCCCACTGCATACCTCTAACAGCCACCACAAACTGATCAGGCAGGTAATGGAGCTGGGGCTGGCACCCACTGGGATTTTCCCATTCCAACCCTGTACAAAATATACAGAAACACTAATCTGAACAGAAGGTAAAGGGCACCATGCTCAACAGAGCTTACAATCTGAAAGGAGAAGAAGGTATAAGACACAACATGCAGGGGGGGCAATATCAGGTAATAATACACAAGAGCCAGGAATATCTTGTAAATGATATCCTTATAAATGGTGACTAGTGATGTCATCAGTTATAAACGCTGAGTAGTGATGTCATTTTTTGTCACATGACTCACTCAAACTTGTGTTTTATAATAAATAAAGTACCACTTGTTGGAAAATATGAGAATATTAGAAGTCACCTCGGAGTTCCATGACCTCGGCCTTCTGACTTGTGCTTTTATATGGTCATGGAACGCCTCGGTAATATTCACTATATACTTTATTCACTATATAAACAGTGCTTAGTGACGTCATCGGTTCTAATCGGAGTGTAGTGATGTCATTTCTGTCACATAATTAACTGAAACGTGTGTATTATAATAAAGTAACCCTTGTTGGAAAATATGAGGATATTAGAAGTCACCTAGGAGTTCCATGACCTGTATAACTCCTTGTGTTTTTATATGGTCATCGAATGCCTCGGTAACTTGTAATATCCTTACTTTTTACAAGATCTTTATTCACACATATATCAGGAAAATGATTACCCCGGGTTAGTGATGGGCGAATTTGTCCCACGAATCACAAATTTTGACATCTCTGACGCCATCGACTTTTGACGCACATTATAGTCAATGGCCATCCGTTGAATTGATGCCGGCGTAGAAATTTTCGCTGGCGTCAAAAAAATGTGACGACGGTGAATCTTTTCGACAGCGAAACGCACAAATTCGCCTTGAATTCGTGCCTGGTGAATAAATTCGCCCATCACTATCATGTATGATAGTTGGGTGGAAAAATATATATATACATATATTTTTGTGCATATCCTAAATGTTCAGCTTCCATTGCTGGTAATTTGCTAGACAAATTTCGGATGGTGCAGCAGCCTATCGGATTGAGTAGAGCATGCTCATAGTTCCATTTCTACCCAAAGGCTGAATGAACTCTGCTTAATATCTTGCCTTGTTCCCTACTGGAGTATGCCAAGGCTCATTGGGGCTCATTTATCAACACTGGGCAAAATTGCCCATGGGCTGTTACCTATAACAACCAATCAGATTGCTGCATTCATTGTTCTTCTTGCAGCTGGCTTTAAAAAGCTAATCACTGATTGGTTGCTATAGGTAACAGCCCATGGGCAAATTTGCCCAGTGTTGATAAATGAACCCCAATTGCCTTATTAAAGTTACAGAGTAGAAAAAATATGTACATTTGTTTTTGAAGTTTTACTTTAGTGCTTAAAAAATCCCTGCTAACTGTGCCTCTCTCCTATTACTGCAAAATTTTTCTCTTAGGATTTTTTTCTTATCCAAAGAGAATTGCTCAAGCCATAAATACTTTTCAAGAAACTCTGTATTTGCTACTCGTTACCAGTTTATATCCAGTTTGCCGAAACTGAACGATGTGTTTACCCTTTATAAAGATCCGTGTATGTGTTATTTATTATCGCTGCTAATAGCAGCTCATTCATTGTATACTGAACCCCAAAATACAGTGACAAGTTTGGATTTCACACTGTTCCGCAGCGGCAAGTCTATTTCCTCCGCTGCTCACCTTCTAAATCTCCAGGCTATATTAGTACTGACACCAAAGCCATGTAACAGTTTGCAGTGATAGCATCTTGTATAATGCCGTATAATAAAATTCTACTCGCAGCCTCCCAAGATAAACTTACACTGGGTTTTATTACAAAGTAGGTGGCCTGAAGGAGAATTCTCTGTATTCTTTGCTTTTGGTATAAAATATGCACTGGGGTTTCTTATTTCATCTCCAATCTGTGTTATTCGGTAAGAATGCAGCAGTGCCCAGGGTCCTCTTTAATATTTAATTCAACAAGTTTTTAATCTGTCATTATGCTGTGATGAAGTAAGCATCAAGTGTCGCTGAGAAAGATTAAATTATACTTGGAAATAGGAATTGAAATGATTTAAAGCTGGGGCTGGAGTATTTTCTTTACACAAGTAATAACAGATAGATGTGTGTTCATTTATATATACATTTACAAATGGATTTCTGCTTGTGTGTGTGTGTTTGTATATAAATATTTATATATATATATAGTATATATAAAATTGCTATAATGATCAAAATATTTTTTCATGTTTCATACAGTGTGCCCTTTTCGGCATGCTTTGCCAATTATGGATATCTGTGCCCATTTATTAGCCTAAAATTTTAATGTATTTATATAAGAACCCCATAGCTTTTGCCAAGTCTATTTCCTAAAGCGGCAATTTACATCTCTGTTGACATTGTTGGACAAGATGTAAACAATGGTATTTTTTTTTTAAATTGAATACTGTTTAGCAGCTCTCCAGTTTGAAAGTTCAGCTGTCATCTAGTTGCTATGGTCCAATTTCCTCTAGCAACCAGGCAGTGGTATGAATGAGAAACCACTTCACCTGGTCTGAGCTGGTGAAAGCAAGTCTGGCGAAGGAGGTAATGTTCTGTAAAATCAGCATCTTAGTGAATATACGGAGTTACGTCCATTGGCCAGAACGAAAATTCGCCTGGCGTCTATCTCCTTCGCTAGCGAAGCAACGCCTGCGCCCTATTTCCCTTTAGGGAATAGAAAAAGTTCCCAAATGATGTCACTTCGCCCTTTAGGGAATCTGCCCCTAAGTCTAATTCCCCTAAGAAAATCATTTAAAGGAGAAGGAAAGCCCCAGGGCGCAAAACCCCTCCCCCCCTCCCCTCCGTTGCCCCTCCTCCCCCCTGGCCTACCTGTCCCCCTGGGCAAATGCCCCTAACTTGTTACTCACCCCTCTGCGCAGGTCCTGTCCACGGAGTTCGCAGTCGCCATGTTCTTCCACGCGCGTCTTCTTCCTCCTCTGACCGGCGTTTTCTGGCGCATGCGCAGTAGGAACAGTTACCGGTACGGCTCTACTGCGCATGCGCCGAATGTCACGAAGTTTTCCGATTTCACTTTGGTAGGCCAGGGGGGAGGAGGGAGGGGGGGCAACGGAGCGGAGGGGGGGAGGGGTTTTGCGCCCTGGGGCATTCCTTCTCCTTTAAACAGTAAATAAACCCAATAGGCTGGTTTTGCTTCAAGTAAGGATAAATTATATCAAGAATTAATTTGAACTACCCATTTAAAACACCTGTGAACGAATGAATCCTCCCCAAGGGGAGAGTGGGGGTATATATATATATATATATATATATATATATATGTGTGTTCTGGATCTTCTCATAATTAGGTTTTCTGGATCTTTTCAAACCTAATAGGCTGGTTTTGCTTCAAGTTTGGGATCAAGTACAACGTACTGTTTTATTATTGTGGAGAAAAGGGAAATAATTTTAATTATTTGATTAAAATTGAGTCTATGGGAGATGGCCTTTCCCATAATTCCCAGATAACAGATCCAATACCTGTGTGTGATATATAAATATATATACCATATATATATATATATATATATATATATATATATATATATATATATATATATATATATATATATATATATATATATATATATATAGTTCCCCAAGATTGACGCACTCCGGGGCTTCATAATGCAGTTTAGAAAAGAAAATTTATAGTTAACGTTTCGGCCCCGTTCTGGGCCTTATATATATATATATACAGTCTTAGGGAGCGCACACCATAAGCCAGGGTAACAACCTGGGTGCTAATCCATAGAAAATAATATAGCAAAGCAATGTGACAGCACTCCAAGGATTTATGACATGAACATCAATCAAGCAAAAAAAAGGTTTATTGAATCCGACGTTTCAGTTCCAGTGCGGAACTTTCATCAGGGAAGACCCTGATATATATATTTTCATGGGATCCCTTATCCGAATACCCGTTTATGGAAATTTCCGTTATCCGGAAAAACCCATGTCCCGAGCATTCTGGATAACGGATCCCATACCTGTATATATAATAAATATTTTGTCATTGGTTTGATTTATGAATAACAACAGAATAAAATAAACCATGTGTCTTTTCGTAATTTGGATCTTCATACCTTAAGTCGACTAAAAAAACCATGTAGATATTAAATAAACCCAATAGGCTGGTTTTGCTTCAAGTTTGGGATCAAGCACAAGGTACTGTTGTGTTGTTACGGAGAAAAAGGAAATCATTTTAATTATTTGATTAAAATTGAGTCTATGGGAGATGGCCTTCCCATAATTCCCGGATTTCCAGATAACGGATATATATATATATATATATATATATATATATATATATATATATATATATATATATATATATATATATATAGATAGATATAGATATGTATATTTATTTATAGTCTGTTTGGAATAAATAATCCCTGGACCAGCACTACCCTTCATGATATATTTTCTTTCAAACACATAAAACACAATTTTTGTTTTATGTGTTTGACTATGTATTTAAAATTATATTTATATTATATTATATATATATATATATATATGGAATCCATTATCCAAAATCCGTTTATGGAAAGATCCATTATCCGGAAAAACCGATGTCACGAGCATTCTGGATAACAGATCCCATACCTGTTTATATTATTAATATCTTGTCATTGGTTTGATTTATGAATCACAACAGAAGAAAATTAACCATAAAATGTCTGCACCGTGACTGCGCTTTCACACATTCCTTTATCCTAATCTCCACACTGGGCATTGGACAGAGATACAGACAAGTACTCCCATTTCTTGCCCATTTAATAACATCTCTTCTTATCCATATCCACCTCGCAGTGTTCTCTGTAGCAGACAGGTTTCCTGCTGCCAACGCACTCTGCTGATCGGGCAAAGTAAATGCACGGCTGTGTACAGAAATAAATAAACCCGAGCGGCTGAGTCAATAAGCAGGCTGAGTTCTGCGCCTACAGCAATGGCGGACAGCTCATTTTGTAGACGCGCGAGTTTTGTTTACATTTATAATGCAGCTTTATTTAATGCTGACAGATATAGCTTGTGGCAAATGATAGTCAGAATGTATGAGCAGTCATAATGCTTCTGTCTTCTTATAGTGCAGCGATGAAAATAAGCACTTCACCTCTGTTTTTATTGAGCAAAAGATAGCAGACAGCTATGCTACGCAAGGCTATTTATTGAGTTGTTTTACTGGCTCTGAACATGCCGCTTTATAGCCGTTGTGAAAATGGACTTTTGCTGGTGTGTGGGAAAGGAAATAGCTTGGCAGTGTGGAAGAGCTGTAAAAAAAATATCTCTATAAATTATTATTATTTATTTTAGTGGAGGTTTTTTTTTTTTCACTTGAGCTGGAAAATGTCATTTGAGCTGCTGCAGAGAAGAAAAAATTCTTTATATAATAGTGATATTTAAAAAAAAAAAAAAAAAGCACACTGTCTCTAATGTATACAAATGTCAGGTTGTATGTGCGCACCCTTACATATTTTTTATATCATTAAATCCACATTCATGGATTTCTGTATTAAAGGAGATTTGCACTAAAACATTTTTTTTTAACGTCTCTTGGAATTTTTGTATTTGATTACTGATTAGTGAATTTGTTGGTCAATATATATTTACTTTTATTAAATTACAATATTATTTACTTTTTTTTTTTGTTTCCAGTGATGTCTCAGATTGTATAGAAATACTGTTATTTAGTGGAAAGATGCCGTACTTATTTATTAATAGATATTGAATTCTCTCCCTGAAACAGTTGTATAGGTATGGGACCTGTTATCCACAATGCTCAGGCCAGGGGGTTTACTGATAATGGATCTTTCAATAATTTGGATCTTCGTATCTTCTAGAAAATCATATAAACATTAAAGAAACCCAATAGGCTGGTTTTGCTTCCAATAAGGATTAATTATATCTTAGTTGGGATCAAGTACAAGGTACTGTTTTATTACAGAGAAAAGGGAAATCATTCAAAACTGTGGATTATTTGGATAAAATGGAGTCTATGGGAGACGGCCATTCCGTAATTCTGGATAACATTCTGGATAAAGGGTTTCCGGGTTAACGGATCCCATACCCATATCCCATATGGATCACATAGATTAAATTAATAGAACAAACAAGGGGTCATTACAATAAGAGGGATTATTACAATAATAAGTGCAGGTATTGCATCTATTATCTAGAATGTTTGGGACCAGAGGGTTTTCTGGATAAGGGATTTTTCAGTAATATAGATATCCCTATCTTAAATCTGCTGAATATTAAATAAACTCATCATGATTAATTTGTCACCAACATGGATTTACACAGCTTAGTTACCATCAAGTACAAGGTACTATTTTATTATTACAGTGAATAATCATTTTTAAAAACTAGAATTATTTGCTTCAATTTGCAGTAAATAGTGCTGCTCCAGCAGAATTCTGCACTGAAATCCATTTTTCAAAAGAGCAGATTTTATTATATTTTTATATTTAATTTTAAAATCTGACATGGGTCTACACATATTGTCAGTTTCCCAGCTGCCCCCAGTCATGTGACTTGCGCTCTGATAAACTTCAATCACTCTTTACTGCTGTACTGCAAGTTGGAATGATGTCACCCCCCTTCCTTTCTCCCCCCCCAGCAGCCTAACAAAAGAACAATGGGAAGGTAACCAGATAGCAGCTCCCTAACACAAGATAACAGCTCCCTGGTTGATCTAAGAACAACACTCAATAGTAAAATCCAGGTCCCACTGAGACTGATTAGGAGTAGGAGAAATAACAGCCTGCCAGAAAGTAATTCCATCCTAAAGTGCAGGCACAAGTCACATGACTGGGGGCAGCTGGGAAACTGACCATACATCTAGCCCCATGTCAGATGTCAAAATTGAATTGCTCTTTTGAGAATTGGATTTCAGTTCAGAAGTCTGCTGGAGAAGCACTATGAACTGATGCGTTTTGAAAAAAAACATGTTTTCCCATGACAGTATCCTTTGAAAATTGACTCTTGTAGGTGGCCTTAATGTAATTTGGAGCTTTCTGGATAACAGGCTTCAAGTTAAGGGATCCCACACCTGCCCAAATAATTACAGTTGCATTAAGGATTAAAAACGTAGGGGCAAATTCATCAAGGGTCGAATTTCGAGGGGTTAAATCCCTCGAAATTCGACTGGGGAATAGAATCGAATAGGCAATTCGGGCGAATTTACGCTCTGGCGAAAAGTCGAATTGGCGAATATTCGCCAGGCGAATAGGTGCTCGATCGAAGATTCGTTCGAAGGATTTTCATTCGATCGAATGCCTTTTTATTCGATCAAAAACTTGGAAAACAAGCCTATGGGACTTTCCCATAGGCTTTTAAAGCAATTAGGTTTTATATGGCGAAGTAGGCAGTATTTTTAAAAGAGACAGTACTTCGACTATCGAATGGGCTAATAATCGCAGCGTTTTTGCGCTCGATCCAGTACTTCGACTATTGAATGGCGAATAGTCGCAGTGTTTTTGCGCTCGATCTATTCGAATCATTCTACTCAGGCGAATTTACGCCAATTCGATAGTCGAGGAGCACAAAAAAACACTCGAAATTCGAAGTTTTTTTACTTTCACCTTCACTCGAGCTTGGTGAATTGGCCCCTAAGTGTCAAAGAGACAAGAGGATAGGTTCCCTGCCTGGTAGAGCTTACAATCTGAAAGTGAAAAAAATACAACTCTTAGTACAAAGTTGATGCAGGGACTGGACCAATTGCGGCCCTTTTTGGGGGGAATCAACTAGTATTTAGGGTAACTTGACAGATTTATGTCGGTGTTGTTCAAACTCAAATACTAAGTGACTGTGATATCAATAAAAATAATGTATATATTTTTAAAATACCGTTTTGATTTTCAATATCCACTTAATAATAGCGAATACCAAAACCACTTTGGTTTCTTCACTACCTCTACCTGTTACATATCTGATTGTTTTGCATCTTAGCATCTAACGTCTGAATAGTAATTCACTATAGGAACCCAATATGATATCAATATTATCTTTTTTTACCACATACTGGTCCCATCAGTAATGCTCCAAAAACTTGCTTCATCCTATCAGACACACACAATACCCCAGTATCTTTGATAATACTCGACTAGTGATGGGCGAATTTCTCCTTTTTTGCAAAGAAAAAAACGTGAATTTCCTGCGGAAACAGTGAAAAACTTGCGTAATGCGAGTTCTGACGATCGTGGCAATTTTGCCGCCAGTGTTGAAGTCAATGGGTGTCCCAATAATGTTCATGCGCCGGTTTTGACGCAAGCGACTTTTCCGACACGCGGGCAAAATTGTTTGCTGCCAGCGGTTGCACAAATTTATTTGCCGGCGATGAAAAGCGGAAATTTGGCGCAAATTCCCACCTGGCAAATTTATTAGCTCATCACTACTACAGACTAAGGGCTTATTTATCGAAGGTCCATTTGTAGAGGTTTGCAAGGTTTTTTTTTATACCTCGAATGAACTCACAACTTAAATGTTTTCTGATTTTAAGAAGAAACTCAAATGGAAAAAACTTGTTTCTGTGAATTCACGCAAACCCCCTCAAATCGCTCGAATTAATTGAGTTTTATAACGAACCCCAGCGCAAAAAAAGCCATCTTCGAGTTGTTGAAAGGACCTCTGCCATTGACTTCTACATGACCGTGACAGGTTTTACCAGGAGTATTTTCTCATTTGAGCTTTTTCCAGGTGTAGGGTACAATAAATCTCCAAAAATTTGTAAACCCCTTATTGGACACCATAAAGTTTGTTGGGAAATATGCACAATTTCTGTTTTGATTTTTTCCCCCCCCCCCCCACAGTTCTTCACTGGAACATTTGCCAGATTCATTGTATGTGTCTTTGAAATGGGACAATATTTCTGTTTTTATTGAATGACAAAATGTCAGCCACAATATCAGTAGAAAACATGTTTTGGTTTTGGAAATGTCACAGAAATGTTTAGCAGAATCAGAGGGAAAATAAGGGGAAATGAACGCAATTATTTAATACCATGGACAAACCTAAAGAAACCAATCATACATTTGCTTTGTTATTCTACCTGCAGTAGTTAATTTTTGATTGGTTGCAGGTTATTGCACAGGGACAAAGCTGCCTTCTATCATAAATCCAATTTTGTTTTATAATTTTACCTATTTACCAAGCTGCAATATATTGATTTCTTCAACATTTCCACTGGAATATTTTTTATAGGCACTAGAAACACCAGTGTCCTATCATATCATAAGGCAGAAGCACATTTTTCAATTATATTCTTTCTTTTTACTCTTTCTAGTGACCCTAAACAGGAGTCACTAGCAGCCAAAAAACTATTAAAGGGGTGGTTCAAGAATGGTCCTTTCTAAGACATGTTTCAATTTGTCTTAATTAATTATTTGTTATGGTTTATAGTATATCTTTCCAGGTTTAAAATGGGGGTCACTGCCCCCATCAAAAAATGCTCTGTAAGGCTACAAATGTATTGTTATTGCTACTTTTAATTACTCATCTTACTATTTAGGCCCAGTCCTATTCATATTCATATTCATATCTCATTCAAATCAGTGCATAGTTGCTAGGGTAATGTGAACCCTAGCAACCAGATTGCAGAAACTGGAGAGCTGCTAAATAATTCAAAAACTACAAATACTGATTTTTTTAATATCAATATCTGCGTCAAACAAAAAGTATTCTTAATACTCGTGTTATATATGCGTTAAATGCTTTATATGTTATATATGTGCAAATAAATTATGAACACACACTGAGCCATAACATACTTAAACTGCTGTGTGACCCCGGAATATAGAGGGCTCAATGGCTTAACAGTATTAAAGGACCAGTAAGTATACATCGGAAAAAAACCCCACAAAAACAAATTAAACATCGCAAAGCCTTTATTAAGAAATAACGTATCGAAACTCTGCTTGCGCTCCTCTTCAGAAAAGGCGACAGGGCGACGATTCATCGTGCGGCGCTAGATTTCTCCTCCCTGCTTATCTCCTATAAGGATGGCAGGGAGGAGAAATCGAGCACCGCACAATGGATCGCCCAATCGCTTTCTAAAGAGGAGCGCAAGCAGAGTTTCGGTAAGTTATTTCTTAATAAAGACTTTAATAAAGTTTAATTTGTCTTTATGGTTTTTTTTCGATGCACACTAATGAATTTTTGTAAAAAAAATGTTGATGTCACTGGTCCTTTAAGAAAGAGATAACTAATTGCTATACAGGTATTCATTATCTTGAAACCAGCTATCCAGGAAACAACAAACTACTAGAAGGCCATCTCCCAAAGAGTCCATTTTAAGCAGATTCTAAATTTTATAAATGATTTTCTTTTTCTCTGTACAGGTATGGCATCTGTTATTCCGGATAAGGAGTCTTTCCGGATAAGGAGTCTTTCCGTAAATAGGATCTTACCCCCATATCTAATAAAAGGCGCTAAGTTTGCCTCAGAGCAGTAACCCATAGCAACCAATAAGATGTTTGCGTTTAAACAGGTGATCAGTAAATGCTACCTGCTGATTGGTTGCTATGGGTTACTGCTCCTGGGCAAACCTAGTGCCTGTTAATACATAATCTTAAGTCTACTAGAGAATCATGTAAAAAAATTAACCAGATAGGCTGGTTTTGCTTCCAATAAGGGTTAATTATATCGTAGTTGGGATCAAGTACAAGTTACTGTTTTATTATTACAGAGAAAAAAGGAAATCATTTTTAAAAAATTGAATTATTTAATTAACATGGAGCCTAGGGGAGACAGCCTTTCCATAATTCGGAGATTTCTGGATAACGGGTTTGCGCGTAACGGATCCCATACCTGTAATAATTAAAGGGTACCTCAAGGTGGGCATATTGGGAAGAGATCCGCTAGTTTGGCGACCTCGCCAAACAAGCTTTATCTCCATATGTATGGCCAGCTTTAAGGTATGAAGATTCAAATTACAGAAAGACCCCTTATCCAGGAAACCCCAAGCATTCCAGATCCCATACCGGTAATGTCGTCTTCTTTGATTCATTCTTTCTTAGATTCTCTTGCTCCATTGTGTTTGTCATGTACATGTGTGTGTTCAGCTGTCCATACTCTTATCCTAAAATCCACCATCCTTGTTCCCTGAGCTAACAATCTGTTGACTGACTGCAGGCTTGTGTCATACAAAGAAGCCACGACATCCACAGAAAAGCCTTGTTATGATCATTTCGTCTCAACTGCACTTAAGCAATCATTTATTGTTTAAATACAGTGCAAGTTGTAACAAAACGCTGTCAAGAGCCATCACACTCATTAACCTAGCAGCTAATTAGCTTCCTCCTGCTTGAAGCCTGACAAGTTTTGCAGTGTGAACCTATCACTGTAATGTCAGTTTAGGAGGAGGGAGGGGGGTGTAGGAGGCGCCCATTAGAAACCTGTGAGAGGAGGACTTACATTGAAAAGGTTCCCATCCTAAACAAATGTTACTGTCGTTAATACACTCAGCTGTAATTAAGCTGGCAACGCTCAATTACTGCAATTATCGCATTAACCATTTCATTTCAAGTTCCTATACAAGAAAGGGAAGGTTTTATGACAGCACACATTGGTTTGCCCCAGAACTGCTGCATTCAATATGGAATTGATGTCCAGTGATTCCTTGATACATCATGTACGTCTTCTTGAAAATAGCCAGACTATTAGCTTTAGTAGCGGTATAGGGTCCGTTATCCGGAAAACCTTTATCCAAAAAGCTCAGCGTTATGGAAAGGCCGTCTTATCCAAATTATCCAAATTTTTAAAAATGTATATCCTTTTTCTCTGTAGTAATAAAACAGTACCTTGTACTTGATCCCAACTAAGATATAAGTAATCTTTATTGGAAGCAAAACCAGCCTATTGGGATATGTTATCCGGAAACCCATTATACAGAAAGCACAGAGTTAGGGAAAGGCCATTTTCCATAGATTCCATTTTATCCAAATTATCCAAATTTTTAAAAATGATTTCCTTTTTCTCTGTAATAATAAAACATTACCTTGTACTTGATTCCAGCTAAGATATAAGTAATCTTTATTGGGAGCTAAACCAGCCTATTGGGTTTATTTAATGTTTACATGATTTTCTAGTAGACTTACGGTATGAAGACCGAAATTACGGAAATATTGAAACACTTTTTTCAATTGGATTTTAACTAGTTCTTGTAACTAGAATGCTCTAAAATATGGGATAGTTATCTTTCATTTTAAGCTCATCTTTTTATTCTTTTATTTGTTTTGGTTTTTTTTTGTAACAATTTACTTTTTCATCTGTAATAATAAAACAGTGCCTTGTACTTGATGGTAACTAAGCTGCAGAAATCTGTATTGGTGGCAAAGCGATCCTAATGAACTTTTTTAAAACTGTTTTTAGTAGACTTCAAGTAAATTACAGTCAAACCTCATTTTCTGCTGGATAATTAGTGATGACCCCTAAGCTTAGCTTCTCAGCAGCTGCTCAGAGCCCATTGAGCATGTGAGTGTCACAGACACTTTCCAAGATGGTGACCCCCTGTGAAAAGTTTGAAGTCCTGGATCATTGCTGCTGTTGAGATGCTGAAACTTTAGGCTAGTGCAATAAGTGCAGTACATAAAACATGGCATTTTTAGCCCAATTAATTTTTAGGTTTTAGTTCTCCTTTAAGCCCCTGATCCACCCCAACATCTTCTCTCCCAGATCTCTGTATAATCTGCCCTCAACTCATCCTTTGTGTCGTAGTTCCTTCCCTTTCAGTATCACGACACCCACTTACATCAATGGCTTTTGCCCCCCTTATGTTACAAACCGCCCCCACTCCATCATGGACCACCCCTTTTTAAATAGGTGGCAACCCTAGCTTCAGTGTATTTGCTGATCAATGTAAGGTGCTCCCTAAACGGTTCTTACATACTTTCAAAGATTAAGCGTACATTAAACTGGAAACGGTGACTTGCTAAGGGATACAGCGTATGATGCATTCTACTCCCCTCCCCCAAAACACCAATTTAACATACTTTTACATATATTCATGCATCTAGTAACAATTTCCTTCTTGAGTGGGGTTAATGGCAGAATGGTTATCTTATGCTTAGAGCCCTAAACAAGAACTTTCCTTTTAGGTTAAGCCTATAACTGTGTTTAAGCCTGGAATGGGCAACACTACGTACAGTAGGGGGCACATTTACTTAGCTCGATTGAAGGATTAGAATGAAAAAAAACTTCGAATTTCGAAGTTTTTTTTGGCTACTTCGACCATCGAATGGGCTACTTCGACCTTCGACTACGACTTTGAATCGAACGATTTGAACTAAAAATTGTTCAACTATTCAGCCATTCGATAGTTGAAGTACTGTCTCTTTAAAAAAAAACTTCCTACTTCGCCACCTAAAACCTACCGAGCACCAATGTTAGCCTATGGGGACCTTCCCCATAGGCTTTCTAAGTAATTTCTGATCGAAGGAAAATTGTTCTATCGATGGATTAAAATCCTTCGAATTCATTAGATCGAAATAATATATATTAATTTTGTTCCAACAGCACCACCTGCTGGTCAGTTTCTGACCACCAAGTAGTCAAGGAAATCGTCAGGAGAAAGAAAAAGGCTGCTCTGATGTTCTTCTGCTTAAGAAAAAAATAGAAACCTTTCTCACATCTTTCCTAAGCAGTAGAACTTCAGAGCAGCCTCTTTCTTTCGCCTGACTAACTGACCTAACTTCATTGACTACTTGTGGTCAGACTGGTCAGAAACTGACCAGCAGATGGTGCTGTTGGAACAAAATTCATTCATATTAACAGCACATGTATCCCTTGGATATAAAAATCTCTTGGAATAAAAAAGTGCTTAGAATAGGACTCTAATTTTCAGTCCTGTGTGGCATTAGCCTTACTATAGCCTTATAAAACCATTCCTTATTTAAATAACTCACTGACACCAAGAGATAATGCCTTTTTAACAGCAGATTAATACCAATATGATTTTTTAATACATGTTTTCCTGTTACAGAGTGAGGATTCAGAATCTAAGCTATTTTATTAGTTTTTAAATATGTTTCCTTTCCTCCACCGGTAGATAAAAAATAAAAAAAAAAATACCTGGGAACATCTGATAAAAAGATTTAGCTGCACAGGGCAAACTGTAGCACAGATATAAACTCATACACTCAATCCTCCGAGTGCAGAATATTAGCTCTAATTTACAAAACAGCCTCATCTCCAATGCAGATAGTAAAGACAGATATAACCCAGGGCAAGTTTAATTTCAGATTGGGATTTCACGTAATGTTTTATTCATAGTATTATATCAAAAGTCCACTGCAATCAAGTTAAGCTCTAAACTTAAACCATTATGTCAATTTCAGTTCCGCAGGACACCGATAATTTATTCCGTCCTGATTTTTCTTAAAGGGGGTTGAATCCATATCCCTCCTGAAGAATTTATACTGCTTGACCTGGTTTGAAAATTTCAGCATCTCTGGACGTCTAATTAGCATGTTAACCAAAGACTTGGGCGGCTCTTCATGCACAACCGGGGCCTGGGGGGTAAATAAGTAGTTGTTCAGTGGTAGATTTGCATGTTTCTCTCAGGCTCTGAATAACGAATTACCTTGAAGACTGTTACAAACATTTTTTTTCATCTCCAGCTTTAACCAAACCAGGTCACAACATTGTGTACCAATCTATATAGTAGGTATCTGACTATAGTCTGCGTGTGTTTTGTTCTGCTAAAATATACTAAAAATATACTCTGTGAGTAATTAAATTAAACGTTGACTCTTGCTGGCCATGCGCTTAAAGGAGAAGAAAAGGTGAAAATTAAGTAAGCTTTATCAGAAAGGTCTATATAAATAAACCAGTAAACCCTCAAAGTAATGCTGCTCTGAGACCTCTGTCAAAAGAAACACTCTATGTCTTTCCTTCTATTGTGTACACATGGACTTCTGTATCAGACTTCCTGTTTTCAGCTTAAACCTCCAGGGCTAGGGCTTGAGCATGCTCAGTTTGCTCCTTTTCCCCCTCCCTCCTCCCCTCCCAACTGTAATCTGCTGTAATACCCAGAGCTATGTATGAGCAGGGAGAGAGGCAGGAAGTGATGTCACACCAAGCTAATATGGCAGCTGCTATCCTAAACAGAGAGTGCCTATAGCTATGGTAAAGCATCCTGCAGAATAAATATAGTCTTATAGCTTGCACTATTGTGGCAAATATATTGGCAATAAACTGCTTCAGTAGCTTTCCTTCTCCTTTAAAGTTCTATTCATTTGGCAAGGTCTCTTGGTGAGCCTGGAGGGGCCTAGTCAGCATTAGTATGGCCAGCTTTAGCATCATGTGCTATAGTAGTGACGATTGCCCTTGTTCTTCTCTCTTCAAACATCTTGGCACCAAATAATCTAGACAGCATTTAATATATATGTATGTGAAACCCTAATCTGAAATTAAACTTGAAATGCTACTATACATGTACTCTTTCCTATAAAACCCCATGTCAGGCATACTGGGACAGCACGGTGGTTATTTACTAAACTCCAAATGCAAAAATCAAGTGTTTTTTTTGTTTTTTTTATATGAAATCAGACTTTTAAAAAAATCACGAATTTTTCTGAATTTATTAAACCCTGAGGATGGAAAGTCAGAATCTGAAAATCCGGCATCTCAGACCTGTCGAGGTTACATATAAGTCAATGGGAGAAGTCCCAATGATTTTTTGATGTGCACTGGAGTTTTTGGGTGAAATTCATGAAAATCAGATGGAAAAAATTGTGAAAATCTGATTTTTTTTTTACGGTAATAATAAATAAGCGTAAAAAACCCAAGCGGATTTGATCGGAGTTTGTTGCAAAAAATATTGAGATAAATTCGGACTTTGATAAATAACCCCCCACATGTGCAGTAGTAATGTGCGGGTCAGGCTTTTGCCCTTTTATGATCATATTACTCATAAATATGAAGATCCTACGTCTTGTCATCAAACATACCTGGGAAATTATGTGAAAATTCACAGAACCTTTAGACATTTAGTCATCCATTATTCTTCGGTTATTTCAGCTACTCTGTTGATTTAAATATATGTGATTAAACTCTAGTCTGACACTGTGGTCCTTTAAGATAGTGAATTGTTTGGTGCAGGTTATATGAGGGGAGACCATCAGTCGAACCGTTGACACCTAAAATTGTCTACCCTTCATTTTAAAATCCCTTCTGTGTGTTCAAAAGTCATATCCTTGACCCTTTACATGCTAAAATATATAACTCAGTGATTTATACTTTTATATTTAAGCAATGCTCTCCTGTTATTCCCAGTGTGTCTCAATACCATAATGTCAAACATATTTTGGGCTGATTCTAGATTTATCCAAATCCTAGAATTAAGATTTGGTTCGCTATCATTTATATTGGTAAAGGTGTTTTTTTCCTAATTAATTTAATATAATATGATAGAGAATGCTATTCTGAGACAGTTTGCAATTGGTCTTCATTTTTTATTATACCGGATAGGATCCGTTATCTGGAAACACATTATCAAGATAGCTCCGAATTACGGAATGGCCCATAGACTACATTTTATCCAAATAATCTATAGTTTTACAAATGATTTTCTTTTTCTCTGTAATAATAAAACAGTAGCTTGTACTTGATCCAAACTAAGATGTAATCAATCCTTATTGGAAGCAAAACTTTTGGGTTTATTTAATATTTACATGATTTTCTAGTACACTTAAGGTAGGAAAATCTAAATTACGGAAAGATCCATTAAACGGAAGACCCCAGGTCGCGAGCATTCGGGATAAAATGTCCCATACCTGTATTCATTTTTTTTTGTCATTCAGCAGCTCTCCAGTTTGACGTATCAGCAGCTGTATCTGGTTGCTGGGGCCCAATTTAACCCAGCATTACAGAGCAATAGTTCTTTGGCTGGTTGGGTCGCTGACCCCAGTTTTAAAGCTGGAAAGTGGCAAAAGAAGGAAAGCACATAATTACAAAACTAAAAGAAATGAAGACCAATTGAAGACTTGCTAAGAACTGGCCATTCTCTTATATACTAAAAGCAGTGTCGGACTGGCCTACCGGGATACCAGGAAAAGTTTGGTGGGCCCCTGGTCAAAGGTTTTTGGGTGGACCCTTGGTGTCCCAGTCCAACACTGACTAAAAAAGTTAATCTGAAGGTGAACCACCCCTTTAATTGTGTATCCAGCCCCTTGAGATATAATGGTTCATTTAACATTGTGTGAAGTTTTTTTTACCGACATGTAACAATTCTCATGGATAAATGATTTGATGGTGTTAGAGCTCAACACTGCAGCTCAGTTTTAACACTCAATAGAACACTATGTTGTATAACTGGTGTTGAACGTGTTCTGATGAAGTGACATTGATCCGATATGATAAACATGTCACTTTCCTGACTGTCAGGGAAATTTTCTGGATAAGTTTTTTGAGCAATAATTTATTAGGCCCTCTTGAAGGAAAACATTGCTGCCTTTGTGGAGATGCTCCCTGCATGTCTAGATGAATATCCCTTATTTAGACATATTGTGTATAATAACAACATATGATTTAAAAATGAGGACCGGAAAAAGAAATAGCAGTCTCTATTGAGACTACACCTATTTTCATCTTTTTTTTTGTCCCTATTTACGCCTTTCTCCCCATTATTGACATCTCCATCAACCGTTACATTTTTACGCTTAAAGATGTTTGCACTCTGTCACAGTCAGTGTTAAAAATGGTCTTGTCATTTTTCATTATGAATAACGTTTGTCTATAGGCTTTGTATTGCTCTTGAAGCGAAAGCCTCGTGTATGAAATGCTAAACGCATGTAGAGAATGGGCAGTGCGAACCGAACATAGCTAAACAACTTCTCTACCGATGAAAACAAATACGTTGGCAAGCTACGCTCTTCAGGACATGCTCCAGGAAAAATTTCAAGACATTTTATTCAAGGGAAATCAGAAAAGGCCTCTCTTCCTCAAGTGTTTTTTTCCAACTAAAAAAAGGGAAAGTACATTGACAGGGGTAGGGTAAAAGTCTGCTCCTACATTATGATCACCATTACCGCTCACATCATTGCCAGCAAGTCTGTATGCAGCACAAGATTTAGGGGGTTATTTATCATAGGTCGTACGTTAACGTTTTTTATTGCTCGAATGAACTCACAACTCGAATGATATCTTATTTACGGAAAAACACGAATGGAAAAGACACGATTCTGCGAGTTTGAGTTGTTTTTGGCGAAAGAAAACTTTAATCGCTCAAATCATTAGAGTTTTCGGGCAAAACCCTCTAACATCGTGCAGACTATTAACATCTTCAAATGGTTCAAGGGACCTCTGTCATTGACTCCTACATTACCTTGATTGTGTATTTTTGCTTTCAAGCTATTTCCAGGGTGAGGGTATAATAAATCTCGAAAAATTCAAGTTCTTTTTTAAAATAATTTAAAAGAACTCTTTTTAACCCGAAAATTGGAGTTTTGGCTAAAACAACCAATTGAAAACTTGAATTTTTGTGGAAAACAACTTGAACCTTTAATAAATCTGCCTCTTATCGTGCACTTCCTTGCTTCCCTATCTTAGTGGTATTTCCATACCCTACGGTAGAGTCCTGCGTGGAACCAATTTCTAAGACACTAACCCGCAGCCCTTGACCCGAACCGCAACGCGCATATTTAGCCACTTTGATCTGCTACCTGACCTGGACCTGCAACTGCCTTATCCGCATCCCGTCGACCACCATCAAACAGGAAGTGACGTGCTGTAAACCGGAAGTGACGTCATCAAAAGTGGGCTGGGACAGAAACAAGTTTCATAAAACTTTAAAAGGAGTAAAATATAGACAATATTACATAAGATAAGACATTTAGATCAGACTCGCAACCTGACCCGCGGCCCGCAGTATACCCGCACCTGAAAATCCTCCCCTCATTCCGCAGGGTGTCCGCTTTTTTGTGGGTACCCGCAGGTACCCAGTTCGCTGCAGAACTCTACCCTACGGCATACACTAGTGCGTTTCATGTATACAATTTTTGGAGATTTTATAGTGAGATATGTAAATTGAACCCCCCTTTTCTGGTATAGACTAAATATTTGTCTAAACCCATTTTAACACAATTTTAGCAATTTTGACCTTAGGAAGAAAGTCATTGTACCAACATTGTTAAAAATAAAGAACTAAGTAAACTTTATGGATTGAGAGTAAATACATGTGTGGGATTACATTTAATTAATGGAAACCCATAATCCAGAAATCTCTGAATTAAAGGCCATCTCTCATAGGGGTAAATTTATCAAAGAGTGAAGTTCCGCCACTAGAGTGAAATTCCGCAGCTCTCAATTCATTTCTATGGGATTTTGAAAGGCGTATTTATCAATGGGTGAAGTGAAAGTTCACCCTTTGATAAATACGCCTATAAAAATCCCATAGAAATGAATGGAGAGTGGCAGAATTTCACTCTAGTGGCGGAACTTCACTATTAACTTCACTCTTTGATAAATATACCCCATATAGTCTATGGTTGTAAAAAAAGAAATCCCACACAAAATAAAATAAACTATGCAAGAAAATTTAAATAAGTTAAAGGACTTGTGTTTTACATACACAACTATTGATTTATAAATCATCCCCTAAGCATTAGGATGAATCCAGATCCTGCAAAAATGTTGTGGGATTTAGTAAAAATTGTTAATTGATGGCTTATTTACTTATTTTATTTCAGTACACATGAACATGTCAACCTTTTTTTATATTGGCCCTAACAACGTAGGTGAGACACTACTTCATAACATATACATTGTACAGGTATGGGACCTGTTATCCAGAATGCTTGGGACCTGGGGCTTTCCGGATGACGTATCTTTCCATAATTTGTATCTTCATGCCTTAAGTCTACTAGAAAATCATTTAAAAATTAAATAAACCCAATAGGCTGGTTTTGCTTCCAATAAGGATTAATTATATCTTAGTTGGGATCAAGTACAGCTACTGTTTTATTATTACAGAGAATAAGGAACTCATTTTTAAAAATTTGGATAAAATGGAGTCTATGGAAGACAGCCTTTCAATAATTTGGAGATTTCTGGATAACGGAGACTCATACTAGTTATATAAATCTTGGCCAGAAATGTGCTCTCTAAAACACTGTGCCAGACGTAATCTAAGCATCTTCTTAAAGTCATTAAAATGATATTATGTGCAACTATACCTCAGGTCTCTCAAAATGCATCGATGTAACAAGTTGTCTAAAATGAATCCTATTGGGATTTTATTGGGAATAAGTTTAAATGATCCTCCCAGAAAAGAGCAGGTGGCATGCATATAATACGGTAATTATTACAGCACTGACTTAGCTTATGCCGGACGCATATCAGTTAATGTGTTAACGACCCGTTAATTACTTTACATGTGAAAAAAAGAGCTAAATTCCCCGGGGCACATTTGCCGGTGTGTCAGCATTAACAAAACAAGTGTATATAACAGACTGCAAGTCTGAACGGAAAATAAACACAATGAATATTGTAAACATAAATTAAAAATGAAATTAGACTTGCGTGTGGGTATATCTCTCTCTGGCAGAGTTGATAAGCAGTTTTCTGCACTATCAATGCCAGTGTGAAGTGTGTCTGCTTTCCTCTTTATTTCCACTGGGAGGAAATATACATTAAGGGATTAGCTTTATGTTGGAGACAAATGAATGGCTTTATAGTGAATATCTTATAGTAAGTTATGGGCTATTAAACCTTTTGTTTTACCATAGAGAAATATGGGACTCTTTTGTCATGGGATTCTATACAGTGTACCCCTTGTATGCACAAACTTTTATTAACTTTTAGTTTGCTGGAAACCAACAAGACCCCTCTTAAAGTGGACCTGACACCTAGACACAAAAAGCTGTCTAATAAAAGTCCTTTTCAAATTAAACATGAAATCCAATTTGTATTTTTTATTAAAACATTCATAGCTGTTGTAAGCTCATTTAAAAATCTCAGCTGTCAATCAAATATTGTCTGTCCCTCTTCCAGTAACCAGTGCATGGGGATGGACATCAGGTCCCCCATTCTGGTGCACAAACAAGATTCTGAGATGATGCAAGGCTTGCCTTAATAACAGTGTCCATAAAATGGCTCCTGCCTGCTTGCTATAATTATGAATTCCCAGACTGAAGGAAACAAGATTAAAATAATTGATATCATGTAATTAAAGTTCATTTTGCTTGATGAATGTGATAAAATAGGATTTTGAATAATTATTTGGGGTGACGTGTCCCCTTTAAAGGGGTGGTTCACCTTTAAGTAAACTTGTAGTTTTTTATAGAATGGCCAACATTTGAATCAGCGATGATTCATTCATTATTTGCCCTCTTCTTCTGACTCTTTTCAGTTTTCAAATGAGGGCCACTGACCCCATCTTAAAACAAATGCTCTGTAAGGCTACACATTTATTGTTATTTTTTATAACTCATCTTTCTATTCAGACTCTCCCCTATTCATATTTCAGTTTCCTGTTTGAATCAATGCATGGTTGGTAGGGTAATTTGAACCCTATCCACCAGATTGATGAAATTGCAAACTGGAGAGCTGCTGAATAAAAAGCTAAATTAAGCGTGGAGGGGAGTAGTTAAGTTACTGACTGCTCTACAAACAATACAGTGATATCCGCTCCCCTAATCTGAAGGCTCAGGGCAGAGCACCAGGGCCTCCTCATATACATGACGAGTCTCTGAGAAATGGTTTTTGCTATAAGGTAGAGTCCTGCAGCGGGTCGGTTACCCACAAAAACCGGCTTTAGCCTGCAGGTTGCGGGTAGAAGTTACGGGTGGGGGTATAGACACGGGTCAGTAGTTCTGCAGGTAGCGGGCCGGCCCGCGGGTCTTCTCAGTAGTGATTTTTACTCCTTTTTTCTGATGACGCCTCCTTCCAATGATGTCACTTCCGGTTTACAATGACAGCACTTCCTGATTCTTGATGGTTAGCGGGTCGCAGATCCGGTTTGTGGATAAAGTACTTGCAGGTCGGGTCGGGTCGGGTAGCAGGTCCAAGCGGGTAAGAATGCGGTTTGCAGGTTGCGGGTGCGGGTCAGGTTCCAAAAAATGGACCCACGCCGGACTCTACTACAAGGAAGAGCCTGCATGGTTCCTGGAGGCGAAGATAAAACGCTTTAAGTGCTAAAAGAACAAATTATCATCATTATTACACACTGTACTGTATCTTAGCTGCTTTTTTTCTAATCGGTATGTGTGTAACATATCACTCAAACAAGTTGGTGCGTGCTAGTGTACGGGCAGCAAAGGGGTTACACATAGTTTGTTTTAGTTGCCTCCCTGTATTGCACGAAGCCATTACAAAAGGTTAGCCGCACCATTACAACTGCTCCAAAATGAGGGAGGAAGCGGTTTTATGGGTCTCCAACTCCCACTTCAGCCATGAGAACAAACTAGCATCAGTTTAAAGGTCAGGCAGCTGCGGTATGACAGAGAGAGGGGGGATATTAGAGGCAGGGGGTAGGTGGTGAAGCAGCTCAGCACTGGGGTGATTCCGCAGCATAAGCTTGTAGAATTATGGCTGCCCAGAGACTCAGTATCACTTTAATGAGTCCGTCTGAAGAGGTAGAGTCTGGATTTATGTAGCTGCTCATAATTTTCTGTTGAGACTGTTTATGGCAGACTCTTAAAATCCACACTGCTCATTTTTTTGTGTGTATAAAATTTCCAGAACCATTTTCAGCATATCCATATTTTCCCCAAAACCTAGCTACTTTAACCCATCTGAGCTTTTTTAGCTCTTAGTAAAACCAGAAGACAACTTAGTCTCCCCTGTACAACATACTGTACCTTGTGAATATGGGTTAGAGAGCAATTGCCACGATTATAATATCAAACCAAGAGGAAGGCAAGTTGGCTGCACCTAATAAAGTCCAAATGTGTGTCAAATTATAATTCTGAGCCTAATGCAGTCAGCATTTAACATTATGCTGTATTTTGTCTATAAAGCACTGTGCACAACCGTGGCTGCATAATGGTTGCAGGGTTTAATCTCGCGTTGAAATAGTTTCTTCCAGAGCCCTACCTTGAAAGACTTCTATTCAGTTCCTCTTAGGAATGGTGATCTTTGTTTAGCAAAAAATGTTATACGAAAACCTCTTGCATCATAAATGTTTGTCCCTGGTTACCGGCTTCTGATACTGGTAATGCTGAGTCAAATAAATATATTGCCTGCCAAGTGTAGTACAGTGTACAAAAGATATTTAATCTTGCCTGAGCACACTGAAGTCTCCTACATACATTTGTTGTGTAGCGGAATCCAGAGATATCCAAAGAAAATGTAATGAAACAATGCATTATATATTTCTCTTTGCTAGGGGGACAGAGGCATCATCGGATATACTCCCCTCTTAGGAGACAGGGCACTAGAAAACCATCCTCCCTCCCTTATACCAAGACAAGCATCCTACCCTCACCATTTTTTTTAATTAAGATCTTAAAAACGACTCAGATATGTCTATTGGGCTTTACCTTACCTAAGGGGCACATTTACTAAGGGTCGAATATCGAGAGTTAATAAACCCTCGAATTCGACCCTCGAAGTAAAATCCTATGAATTCGAAGGATTTACCGCAAATCCTACGATCAATGAAATCCTTCTAATCGAATGATTCGAAGGATTTTAATCGATCGATCGAAGGATTTTCCTTCGATCAAAAAAACTGATGGGGAAGGTCCCCATAGGCTAACATTGTACCTCAGTAGGTTTAAACTACGGAAGTATGTAGTCAAAGTTTTTTTTTTTAAAGAGACAGTACTTCGACTATCGAATGGTCAAATAGTCGAACGATTTTTAGTTCGAGTCGAAGTTGTACTCGATGGTCGAAGTATCCAAAAAAATACTTCGAAATTCGATGTTTTTTTACTTCGAATCCTTTACTTGAGCTTAGTAAATGTGCCCCTAATTGTTATTTATTTTGCCTCACCTTTCTCTTGGTCTACTGCAAATGTTTGTGGATTGGAAGTAGGGTTGACACCTGTCCGGATTTCACCCAGGCAGCCCTTCCAAAAACCTGGCTGTGAAAAGTGCCTGTACCGATTTCCAAATTAGGAAAGGACAGGACATTTAAGTGAATGACATGGCCAATCAGCCAATCGATGATCGACACATACTCAGTCCAGCCCCGGCCCTTCATCATCCGGTCCACCCTGACATCACTGCTTATATGTTTTACTGTTGATCTAGCATTCGCTTTCAATCAGTATTGTATAGGACCTGGGATTTCTTCCCAAGGTCCTTTTTAGTTTAATCAGGAGTCGATATTGCCTTCCATTTGCACAACTTTAAAATCAGACAAGGAAAGGTCTCTAAACTCTTTTAGATTTTAGGAAATCCCTTTGACTTTACCAGGTTCATACAGTTTTTCTGGTACTCTTAATATGTCTTAGTTTTGTCCTCACAAAGGTGCCATCACATCTAACCGTTCCATTGTAAGATGATGTATGGAGGATTAATAGACAATGGACATCCTTCAGTTTTTCATATTTCTGTTTGTTTCACTAGAGCCCAAGATGCATCTCAGGGGTGCAAAAATTTGCCATTTGGTCTTCTACTCAAAAGCAGGACTGTATGATCTGATGTCCACAAACTGCCAGCTGGTTGGTTAAACAGAGTTGCTCAGTAGTGATGGGTCGAACAAAATCGGCAGGTTAGCTGCCGGCTAATAAATTTGCGGAACTGCAGGCAGAATTCTCTGCCGTCAAAAAATTTTGGCTGCGCGTCTGAGAATGTGCTCGCGTCAAAACCGTCGCACGTCAACATTAACTTTAACGCTGGTGTCTAAATTGACGTGGGCCAAATTCGCCCATCTCTATGGTTCAGTTCTATTCTCTGACGTAAGAAGGAATTAAGGAATAATGGGGCCAATTTAAAGATAGTTGTGGGAAAGAAATCATTGTCAAAATTACAGACTAAACCCAAACATTTACATTAACAGTAGAAAAAAAACTGCTATGTGGGAGGGGGGAGGAAAGGCGTTTTAGTTGATAAAGCCAAAGTCTGTTTCCAAAGTACATCGTTACAGCTCCATGTTTTTGATCAAACAGGTAGAAAGGAAGCCGTATACATTGCTCTCAAGTTAAATATTCTGACATAAACATTTACTGCCCCCGAATAAAAAAAAAATAAATATGTTTACCAGGGAACGAAATCTCATCCTAGGGTTACAACTTTCTTATCAAATTCAAAGGAGCTTCCAAGGAGGCTGGTAGAGAAAGCATATAAATCTGCCTCCCAAAAAAAGGGTTTCTCAGTGCAGGGAAATGAAATAAACATTTGGAGTTTCTGATACACTGAGGCCGTGTGCATTTTATGGTGTGCAAGATTTATTTTACTGCAGAAACATTTCCCAAGATTTATCAACACTTTTGTTGCTGTGTGAATAGTTCTAGCAAATATCTGCCTTTTTTTATCTAGAAAATGGGTTAAATATTTTAAAGATGAGGATACCCAGTTTTAATTCTGCATCATTAACATGTTCAGTGTGTTATTTCAACCTTATGATCGTGGTGTTCAATGTTTAGAAAAAGTAGGAGCCAAATATAAGTATATGCAATAATTATATATATATATATATATATATATATATATATATATATATATATATATATATATATACCTGTCAATAATATATACATACAGGTATATACAGTATGTATGGAATAATGTGCCCCGTATTGTAAATTATAAGGAGATAAGAAATCACAGAGGAACTCCATTACAGAGTGCTATTATCACAGGTTAAGGAACTATGATATTTAATCTAATAAGTATCCAGAAGGGACCTGCATATTAAAGGAATTGTTCAGTGTAAAAATAAAAACTGGGTAAATAGCCTGTGCAAAATATAAAATGTTTTTAAAATAGGCAAAAATGTAATGTTTAAAGGCTGGAGTGACTGGATATCTAACATAATAGCCAGAACACTACTTCCTGCTTTGTAGCTCTCTTTGTTTCCAATGATTGGTTACCAGGCAGTAACCAATCAATGACTTGAGTCAGGGCCACATGGGACATAACTTTGCTTTTGAATCTGAGCTGCATGCTGAGTAGTGTTGTGCAGGCCACAGGGCGGCGGGTTTCAGCTGACCCCACTCCTTCTCTTGCAGGTTGGATTGAGCGCTCCTGCCTGCTCTTCCCACCCGCAAACTTAGACTGCCGTCTTACGACTTACGACTTCCTGTTTTATAGACTCACGCCCGCCTCTTTTGTGATGTCATCAGCGGGTTGGGTCAGCTCAGGTCTATAAATGGAAGGGAGAAGTCGGGTGCGGGTCAAGAAAAACTGGACCCGCACATCACTAATGCTGAGGATCAATTGCAAACTCACTGAACAGTTATGTTATGTGGCCCCCCCCTTAAAGTCGCTGACTTAACTCAGAGTTAGAGTGCTAAAAAGTAGGAAGTTGGGTTCTGTTCTGTTAGACATCCATTCACTCCAGCCTTTATAGATTATATTTTTGGTTAACTTACAATATTAGAAACATTTTTTATTTTGCACAGAATATCTATTTACCCTTTTTTTATTTTTGCCTTGAGCTGTTCCTTTAAGGATAAATGTATACAACCGGCTCTAATCCTTGCACTATAAATGACTGATCAAATAATAATTAGCACGGAACCATATATCTCCAAGCAATGCAATAGTCTGCAAAGTAAAGTTGAACTGCAGCTCATCCGAGGAAAAGATGACCTGGGTGTAAAACCTCAATCTATGCAATGTATGTGATAAAATGAATATAATATCAGCTTTTATCGCATTCACCAAGGATGACAGTTGGCTCAGTGCAGTGCCCTGAACCGGTAGCTGGAGGTGAGGATACAACCAAACAAACGAGCATGCACTCCTAGCTCCTGGAGCGCGTGCTCGTTTGTTTGGTTGTTCCTTTAAGGTACCTAATGGAAGAAAAAATCAAAGTCAGCCAGCCAGCAGTCGAGTTGACTAGCCTTCACATAGACCCACCTCATTTGCAACCTGGGGCAAACAAAATTGTATTAGAATGAATGCCATACAATGCAGCTCTACACATCTCAATTTTTTTCCAAAGTTATTGGTGTGACCCCTTTGTCAGGTATAGACATTAACCAGAGGTTTAAAGGGATACTGTCATGGGAAAATTTTTTTTTAAAATGAATCAGTTAATAGTGCTGCCCCAGCAGAAGTCTGCACTGAAATCCATTTCTCAAAAGAGCAAACAGATTTTTTTATATTCAATTTTGAAATCTGACATGGGGCTAGAGATATTGTCAATTTCCCAGCTGCCCCAAGTCATGTGACTTGTGCTCTGATAAACTTCAATCACTTTTTACTGCTGTACTGCAAGTTGGAGTGATATCACCCAATCCCTTTCCCTCCCCAACAGCCAAACAAAAGAACAATGGGAAGGTAACCAGATAACAGCTCCCTAACACAAGATAACAGCTGCCTGGTAGATCTAAGAACAACACTCAATAGTAAAAACCCATGTCCCACTGAGACATATTCAGTTACATTGAGAAGGAAAAACAGCAGCCTGCCAGAAATATTTCTCTCCTAAAGTGCAGGCACAAGTCACATGACCAGGGGCAGCTGGGAAATTGACAAAATGTCTAGCCCCATGTCCGACTTCAAAACGGAATATAAAAAAATCTTTTTGCTCTTTTGAGAAATGGATTGCAGTGCAGAAGTCTGCTGGAGTAGCACTATTAACTGATGTGTTTTGAAAAAAAACATGTTTTCCGATGACAGGATCCCTTTAAACTTTAGCAAAGGAATACGTATGTCGTCAGAATCTAACAGTATGCAGGAAAATGTGTCTTCCGCTGCACATTTTCCCCCTATTTCCCATGCAATCACAGGGTGAAGGCAGATTCAAACCAAGCAGCACCATGAGAGGCTAAGTAATCATTTTCTTCCCCCTCTCTGTTCCATTTCCCAAATTGAAGCGGACACATGATAAAAATGTCAGCCCCACTCTGAACGTCAGGCCCCTAACAGGATTACATGTCAGCCCTTAATGCCTGGATGTGTTCCCCCCCACCACCACCACCCCATCCATGAATGGCTGCATTATTGCTAGCGAAAAGTTCCGGTAATATATAGTAAGAGACAAGTAGCTCTTTATGGCCAGTGATTATTCGCTTTGAATGAAACCTGTGATTTATGTCCATTTAACTGAGCAGCTCCTTGTAAAATTCCCACCGCTGCATTTTTCCTCAATACAGAATGACTGAAGCGAAAGTGACAAGCGGCTTGCCGTGGAAATGTGCAGAGCGCTGTGGTGTTATATTTAATATACCTGACACGGAAATTGTGCACCAGCTTACTAACTTCTCCGCTGCTTGAGGGTGTGTTGTTTAGACCCACAAGGGTCCTCTAGGCAATCCTGTGCCGTCATCAGAACACTTGCTATTAATTTAACTAGGGCTCAGAGACAGTTGTGTGCCATGGTTTTAGGGGTGAGTTATACAGAGGGGGTTCCATAGGACAGAATGCATACTGAGTAGTCCCCTATTGTATCCCCTCTGGACCATTCTTCTACTTTTGTTCATCTTCACCATGGCAGTGCCAAATAGAACGTTGCAGTTTCTCTGCATTCTTGGTAATACAATAAATTGAATAGTGTTACGTAGAGGACAAAGCATGCACTATTAAGTGCACCTTCTCTCCCAGGTGAACACCTTCGATTCTGCTGTGCTGTATAGTACTGCTCTAAACATGCAGACCAGGCTCCACAGGGTGCTAATCTGTTTATTTATAATTCAAGAGCCTTAGCCCATATATTAATGAACCCATAATGAGCTAAAAAAAACAAAAAAAACAAAACCTTGAGATTATTGCTTTTTACCATACCCTGCAATCAAAAGGCACCTCGAGTGGATCTTTCACTGCAGCTCTGCAAGAGTGGGGGGACGGTATTACTGAAAGGTTAACATTCTGACCCGAAGATTCATTTATTTAGTCTGGAAATGATGCCTGCTGTTCGAACCAGGCTTATTTGATATTAGACAGACAAGGCAGGTTTGCACACTTAAAGATTAAAAAAAATTTGATCTGTAACAAAGACCGCAACAAAGTCGAGCTACTACTGTCTGTCATTAGTAAAATAAAATACCTGTATATTGTTTCATCGGGTTTCATAAGGATAGCGTGTAAGGTTTAATGAGGCAAAAAAAAGTTGATTGTTTACTTGATTCTTTTCAGCATGAGTATGATAAGAGGCAGATTACCAACGCACAGATAAACCCCCTACATTATCTGCACTCTGGTAATCTATCTACCTCGCAAGGACCAATATGGAGTAGCTTCAGTCTGCCTGTATAACTCAAGAAACCGCAAAAGGCATAAATATTTTGTGATTGTATGCAATATTGTATATCATTAAAGGCATACTGAGCTATTTATTGCAACACTGTGGGGTGCGGATACTATTGCGATGCTACCAACTTTATTATTACGATATCCATTGTATTCTACTGATTCTCACCTGGATTTTTTCTTTTCTTGTTTTGCTCAGGTCTCAGCATCCGAGGAGCACAGGAAGAGGATCCCCCAGATCCTCAGCTCATGAGACTAGACAATATGCTGTTGGCTGAAGGTGTTTCTGGACCAGAGAAGGGTGGTGGAGCAGCAGCTGCTGCAGCAGCAGCCGCTGCATCTGGTGGCTCCTCCGATAACTCTATAGAGCACTCTGACTACAGAGCCAAACTCAGCCAGATCCGACAGATCTACCACACAGAACTGGAGAAATATGAACAGGTACGTAAAGGTTTAGCCTGCAATATATATGTATATAAATATCTATCTATTCAGTTCTTGTAGCTGAATTAACTTTGCAACCCAAAAACTAGTTTAGAACCATTTTGTATCCTAATTAGTATTTCCAAATGCCTGTTCAGTGGGATCATTGTGACCCACACTAAACAGCACAGAACCCATTTTTGGGTCATGGCCCTAAGGTTAAGCATAGTGTTAGTAGTCTGAAGAGACTTTAATATGAAGGGTTTTGCCAGATGTAATGATGAAATGTTCTCCTTCTTGGCCTTTTATAGTCTAGAAACTTTCAGTAAAGGGAGTCTTTGCAAATGTGCTTGTACAAAAGCACCTTGCATGTTATCGGCAGCTGCAGTAATTTGGATGACACATAGAGAGCCATGGGGCACACTAAAGTTGGCTTTTGCTGAAGGCAAAAGTATGGTTAAGGGTTTCCAGTGCCCCTGAGCATCTGGAACCCCTTTGATTTTGGCTCTGCAATGTCTCCTGAATTCACCCTTCAACTCCATGTGGGAAACTACATTCTTCAAACTACACTCTTCACATGTGTACATTGTCTGTGTTTCTTTTTGTAATGTATATATATATATGACTTTTGGTGTTGTTGTAGGCTAATATTTACCACATATTTGGTTACAAAACAAAGAACAAAAAAGAATTTGACTAGTACCTTATTTTTTTTATTAAAACTGCATGAATTCTAGCGATGCAGAATCCAGGATTCAATTGGGATTCAGACATTTTCAGCAGGATTCGGCCAAATAGAATTGCCTGGCCGGAACAAATCCGAATCCAAAAAATCACGACTTTTCTTCACACGAACAAGGAAGTCAAATTTTTTTTACACATGCGCTGTGTGCTCAGTTTTCTATCCTCCTTGTTTCCCTAATTTACATATGCAAATTAGGGTTTAAATTCTGTTTGGGATTCGTCCGAATCTTTCACAAAGGATTTGGGATTCAGCCAAATAATAAAAATAGTGTATTTGGTGCATCCCTAATGAATACAAAAGGCCATTTTATTAATCTACCTGCCGAATGACAACAAAACTGCAAAAATCATGTAACAAAAGGTTTGAGTGGGTTTTGAATGGCTAAAATAATAAAAAAAAATAATATGATGCCATGCCCCATTCCCTTCTTCCTTTGCTTCTGCATATATCAGGTGATAAACCTGCTGAGAGCAGCATTTTTTCAGCACTATTTATCCGCTTTCTTTTATGAACTAATTCCTGCCAAGATTTATGAACTGGTTTTTATACACTGAATTTAATGAACTGTATTTTTAGTGGTTTTTACATTTCTTTTGTGTCTTCGTATGTATGTATGTATGTGTGTATATTATATACACTCACACAAATATATATATATAGAGAGAGTGAGAGAGAGAGAGAGAAACAAAGCAAGCTATATAAAAAACAGTGTTTCACTGTAATAACACTAGCTGATTGACTTGGAAGGTAGATTTCAACTTAAAGGAAAACTATGCCCCCCAAACAATGTAGGTCTCTATTAAAAGATACTGAGCAAAACAGCTCATGTGTAAAACCCTGCTTCATGTAAATGAACCATTATCATAATAATATACTTTTTTAGTAGTATGTGCCATTGGGTAATCATAAATAGAAAATTGCCATTTTAAAAAATAAGGGCTGCCCCCTCTGTTGCTTAAGTATTCATTTTAGGGGTATAGTTTTCCTTTAAGTGAGGCTTAATCTGCTTTTTAGGGGTGGTTCCTTATGGCAAAACAGAACTAGCAACCTTATTGGGGATTTCCACTCAAAACCAGTTTTTAACACACTGAAGGAGGTGTAACTCTAAGCAGCCTCCCAGTATACATTAATAATTATTCAACTATTATTATTATTATTATTATTGATTCTTCAAACAATGTAGTAGAGGCCTGTTCTCTTCCAGTCTGCTGACTTTTTTGCTACATTGCTTCTGGAATCTGTACTAGGAGTGCAGAGAATATAAACTTAGACATATACTTTCAGTAGCTATTATATTTGCAAATATCTTTAAAATTGTGATTGAGCGTTGAGTAAAATAACATTCGGTATCTATTTTTCTTCATTTACAAAGTTAAAGGAATTGTTCAGTGTGAAAATAAAAACTGGGTAAATAGATAGGCTGTGCAAAATAAAAAATGTTTCTAATATAGTTAGTTAGCCAAAAATGTAATGTATAAAGGCTGGCGTGATTTTATGTATAACAAGTCAGTCAGAGCACTACTTCCTGCTTTTCAGCTCTCTTGGTTTACACAGACTGGTTGCCCTGGTTACTAGACAGTAACCAATCAGAGACTTGAGGGGGGGCCACATGGGTCATTTCTGTTGCTTTTGAATCTGAGCTGAATGCTGAGAATCAATTACAAACCCACTGAACAGAAATGTACCATGTGGCCCCCCTTCAAGTCGCTGACTAACTCAGAGTTATAGAGCTGAAAAGCAGGAAGTTGGATTCTGGCTGTTTTATTAGACATCTGTTCACTCCAGCCTTTATACATTACATTTTTTCCTAACTAACTATATTAGAAACATTTTTTATTTTGCACAGCCTATCTATTTACCCAGTTTTTATTTTCACACTGAACTATTCCTTTAATAGTATATACTGGATGCATACATACAGAAAACTCACTTTAGATATTGAGATCCCTAATGCCCTGGATATTATAAGGGAATTCATAAGAGTCCCTCAGAAAAGGCATTAATTGAATTTGCCATCACCCACCACAGCCCCACCTCTCTCATAAGAACCAATTTCGGTTGCTTCTTCAAGTCTAAGGGGTGGTTTCTCTGTTGTGTTCTGTGTGAAGAAATATTTCTCGCTTTATGTAATGTCCTCTAATCATGTCCCCGCGCACGCACCTTTTCTCCCAGAAAACAAACTCATAGTTTAAATAGTTCCATTATTTTAGCCACTTTAGTTGACTATGAAGATTTTCATTCATCCAGGTCATAGTATATCTAGTATAGGTCAATCTAAAAACAACTGGACTTGCTGAGTAATCAATGAAGACGTTTCACTACTCATCCGAGCAGCTTCTTCAGTTCAACTGAAGAAGCTGCTCGGATGAGTAGTGAAATGTCTTCATTGATTACTCAGCAAGTCCAGTTGTTTTTAGATTGACCTATACTAGAGCCACTTTAGTTGCACATCTCTGCACTCTTTCCATTTCATTACTATACTTCCTATGGCCACTGACACTGTCTAGAGTAGCACAGTCTTTTATCCACAACCTTCCAACCAAAAAAAAAAAATCTCCTTGTGACTTGATAGTAAGACTTGAAGAATAACCTACTCCCCAAATTGTTCTTTTTAAGGAGTCCCCCAGCCCACTTTATTCTGTGTATTTGTAGTATGTATAATCTTGCATCAACATTGAAATTCATCTACCAGTTTGCTGCCCAGTTCTCCAATTGAGAGAAGCAACACCCTGTTTCTCTCAATTTAGTACCATTAGCAAAACCAGAAACACTAATTACAATGCCCACCTTATTAATAAACAAATGTGCTTAATTTATTTGGGGACAAAAAAATTGCTAAAAATATAGCTAATATAAAATCTAATATATCGGATAAAAAAAAAATAACCTATAATGGATTTGCAATTTCCCAATGATTTTATAAACACACACACTATATATATATAGGCAAATATATATATATATATATATATATATATATATATATATATATATATATAGTTTAGGAATTATAAATAACGAGGCAATGTGCCCTAGCGGAAGGACATCAAGGAATCGCATTACCAGAAGTGTGCACATCTTTCTAAAGGGTGTAGCCGGATTTTAATTATCTAAATGTAAATACTTAAGGAGTTTTACTTAGAGTAATGAGCTAGAGTGCATGCTACATAAATGAGATGTACTAATTAATCTTGTATGAACTAGTGCTTTAAAGTGATTCAGGGTGAATCCCACAAAGTTGGTTCTGTGCCAGCTAGTTAATCAGCCTTTTAGTTCATACATGGTTTCCCTTAATAAGTTTGGAGACATTCAGCAAGCATTCAATGGAATAAATCCCTACTTATTCCGAGCATTATGCCGAAACAATTTTAGTCTGATAACAAACAAGTCTCCTCTGATCTCCGAAACGTGCAGTGGAATATTGATCTCAAATTTGATCATCTATGTACTCACAGATTATTTTGAGGAGTTTTCTATGTACACCTCTAACGCTATGCATAGATCATGGAATTGTTTTCTCAGGTGAGGCTTTAATTTATACCATAGACTTTTGGAAGGGTCTCTATTGACTCTCAAGCTATCAGAGCAAGGGCATATGATCGTTCCCACATGTCCAACGGCTTCTAAACTGGAAGGAATTTTGCACATAAATGCTTCTTTATCTGCATACTTGTTTTCCTTTGAGAGCTGGCCCATTTTTTTGATTATATTTTAAAATACCATAATAACCATTCGTTCTACTGAAGCAGTTGTATTCAGTTTTTTGAATGGATAAAAACATCATAGAATGCCCATCTCAAAATTCAGGCCCACTGTTCCCTTTTTCTGAAAAAAATAGAATTTAGCTAGAAACAATTTTTTTTCCTTATACTGTGCCTAACCTATCTACCATTTATCAGTCTACTTTTTCCTGTTAGTTTTGAAACCCTGCTGGAGGCATACCACTAGATATTAGACCAAGCAGCAGCTACTGCATAGCCTGTGACTATAGATGTTCAAGAATCCAGATGATGAGTGTATTAAAAAGAGATTTCGCTGAGCCACAGTAAAGGTGGCCATAGACACATAGACCGATAATATTGTACAAAACAAATTTTAGTACGTTCTTAAGCGCAAGTATGGTGGAAGACGAGCAGACAGATATCAGCAGAAGATTTGGATATCGATCAGCTTGTTGATCGGGCTGGCCAGAAAATTTTGATCAGGCACCTTTGAAGGCACCCGAACATCGGCCATTGTTAATGCTGAATCTTCAGACACAGACACAAGTAGAATACTATTGTTTCTACCTGTATATCTGAGGATTCAGCTCTGCATGTGTGTGTTGAAACAAGCTTTCCTGGAAAGATCTTTTCCAGGAAAGATCGTAATTGTAACGTCTATAGCCACGTTAACTGTTTTGTGACACCAATGAGACCAATTGGTTTTTCTACATTAAAGGGAAAATATTGCAAACATTTAACAAAAGCACCGTCTCTTTGGAAACCAGAAAATTCATAATGATCAATTAAGGATTCTTTACTAGTGTTTCAGAAGTTACTACTTATCTTCTACCACCCTCCCAGCAATCTGTGTTGTACATCTAAAATGGCCCTGCATTTACAGATGTTGACCCACTCAAGTCATTGGATCTTTATGCAATCTGGCCATCCGCATGTAGGACCGAACTGTGCTCATCCAGAACTCCTGTCTTGTGTAATATGGTCACCCATGGACCATATTACTGTTGCAGTCACTTATTTGGTATTTTTATGGCTGTTCTTACACTCTTAATGTACTCTGAACCACTATTTGGAACTGTATCCTAGTCACCCAACCCATGTTTACATTTATTTTACCTTCTTTCAAATCTTTTTTGTTGATCTATAACAGACTGCCCAAACGATAAGCTAGTAGAAAACCTCCTTGGTGTTTACTCCTTGGTTATTGTTCCTTTCAATACAATTTCAATTTAGTTGCATGTTATAGTACATTTCCATACTATTGTACCAAAACAATGATATTGTCAGTGTGGTGTTAGAGCAAAAATATACCCTATGTTGGGTTCCTCCGATCTAATGACTGGTTAGTTCTGCTGATGTCTACTGTTTCCACACGCAAAAGATCATTGGCTAATCCCATTGTCTCACTTCCCTTCTTGTTCAAGGTAGTTCAAACCTTGTCATTTATGTGTGTAGATATTCCATATGTAGAGCTAATATTCTGGCATTAGCAAGACTATCAATCTCTTATGTGACTTGGTTATTAGCACATTTTAAGCCTGTTTTACACTTTTTAAATGCCACATAAAGCAAAATGTTAACGTATTTCAGACTTGCTTGTGTTCTCTGAAGTTACCCACTGTTTTGCTTTTTTTTATCCTAAGGCGTGCAATGAGTTTACAACCCATGTGATGAATTTACTAAGAGAGCAGAGCCGGACACGTCCCATCTCTCCAAAGGAAATAGAGAGGATGGTGGGCATTATTCACAGGAAGTTCAGCTCCATCCAAATGCAACTGAAGCAGAGCACATGTGAGGCAGTCATGATCCTGAGGTCAAGGTTTCTTGATGCCAGGTACGGTGGATTCAGACCAGAGTTTTGGGACATCCTTACTAACATTTGATTTAAACTTCTGCCTAATCAAGTATAGTGGGGTATTAAATGTTAGTTTTGGGCTTGATACCTGATTGGACCCTGGTCAGCTATCAGTCATGAAGGACAGTGTTTTGGCTCTATACATATGCCAGTAATATATGTATTTGGCTGATAGCAGCCTGTGTATTGTCAGCTTTACTCATGTTGGCATATTGTGTTTACATGTTAAATCATTCAGTCCTATCATGATTGCCCATGGCCATAACTAGGGTTAGGCAGAAGAGGCACATGCCTAGGGAGCAACAGTGGGGGGGCTGTTTACCTCTTCTGCCTGCCTTCCCATAGTTTCAGCCTTCCTGAATCTGAATTTTGTGTTGGGATGGGTGCTTGCTTTGGTTGCCCTCATCTAAAGGCCCCCATACACAAGCAGATATAAGCTGCCGACAGATTAAGCCTTCACCTTATTGGGCAGTGTATGGGGCCCTCAGATGGGCTTCCTCAATCGATTGATGTCAATCAGGCTTGTTTAATAATCCCGTCGGATTGAGGACTGCATAGTTTCCTTGATGCAGTCCTCAATCCGACCTCCTGTATTCTCCCTGTTGTGATCTGATCATTGGGCCCTAGGGCCCATGATTGGATCAGCCCAATGTTGTCCACCTTAAGGTGGGTATATCAAGGAGAGATCCGCTCATTTGGTGACCTCGCCAAACGAGCGGCTTTCCCTATGTATTATTATTTTTATTATGTATTTATATAGCGCCAACATATTGTATAGCACTGTAAAGTAAATATGATTATACAACTAAATCATATGAATTATATACATAGAACATCTTATTATTAACATGTATTTATGGCCAGCTTTAGGCCCAGCACTGCAACTGCCCAGTTAAATTGTTTCCTCCACCTACTGAAAACAAATACATTCTCTGTCCCTTCCACTAGAGAATAGAATATCCTCTTTGTCCTAAGGGCTTTTTTGTTCTTTTGTTTTAACTGTTTCACTAGGACCCAAAAAACTAACTAAATAATTTTATAGTTATTTACATTTTAGAAATTTCCCTTTTTTTATAGCTTCTTTTTTTTGTAGTCAGACAGACCAATAACAAATGTGCTGTTGCCCCTAGTGAGTGTTCTAAAACTACCTCAGTTTTGTACTTTCCTTTGTAATTAGGGATGCACCGAATCTACTATTTTGGATTCGGCCGAACCCCTGGATCCTTTGGGGAAAACAGTTTATACTTCCTTGTTTTGTGACAAAAAGTCAAGCAATTTCCCTTCCCATCCCTAATTTGCATATGCTAATTAGGATTCGATTCGGCCCAATCCTACCGAAAAAGGCCGAATCCTGGATTCGGTGCATCCCTATTTGTAATTCATCTATGGAGTTGAATGTAAATTACACAGAATGCAGTTTATGTCCCATTTTGTTATTTCATTTCCTACTTCAGCTTCGGTTTATTCTGCTTTAGATGCTTGAAAAGTATATCTTGGTAATTGTAGTAATTATTAAACTGACAAAATCAGACCCATTAAAATGCCAATGTTAGAAAGCCCTAAAGCTAAATCAGCAAGCTACTTAAAGTGATGCATTAACCCTTTACTCCTTAATTCATTTATTTACAACATAAGAGGTTTGTAGTGTAGCAGAGCAGCAGGACCCATAGGGCCCCAAGCAAGCAGATTTTTGTATGCCTTATGGCACAATAGCCCTGAGGCCTGAAGCCCATTCATTCCATGCCTTTCCACTGGGAGACTGTCTATAATCTATAAAACATGTATCTGAGCATTCCATCTGTGTTTGGGAAGGATACTTGGAGATATTGTGCCTGCCATATAGCAGATTCTAAGATTCTTAAATCTTAAAGGTAAGATGATTGACTCTATAAACACTGGCACTAGGAAACAAGTTGTCCAGAAATGCATTTGATCTTATGTAAGGTGCAATATAACACATCAAAGTTAGCGACAATTTCCATCTGCTGCTAGCTTCACTTAAATAGCAATAGCAAGCAAATAGAGCTGTGCTTGTCCTCTCCTAGAAAGATTTACCCTTATCACTAGTTAGCTTGGTTTTAATGGATAATTAGAACCAATGACTTACCCGTCCTACGCTCAAATGGCTTTACAGACTGTTTCAAACTGTCTCAGACTATATACGGTAGTTATTAGAAAACTATAATGTAGAATTAGACGTTGTATCTGTGTACTTTTAAATCCTGATCTCCTGTGTTTTCCTTAGATTCCCCCCCCCAATCTTTTTAAAGAAATTGGTTTAAAAATAAACAAGTAAAGCTTGCCAGGCTTTCTATTTTTTTTATTAAACAGGATTTTGTATTAAAAAGACAATCATGAATAAAACACAAGCAGTTTCTTAACAATGATATGCCTAAACCCCAGTTACCTATAATACTATTAGTAAATCTGCTTAAGCAATGTTTATATTTAGTAGATTTTTTAATTTTACTTCCTAAACCAGCCTTCTAAAAATTTTTAACAGAAGCCATTTGTCAAAATTAGGTAGATTTGTTTAATATTTAAGTAATATATTTATCGGATGACAGACTTGCTGGTCTACAAATACAATATGCAATCCAGACTTTAAGATTAAAGAATGGTGCTAAATGTTTTAACTCTCCAGTTAATATAACTATGATCTTATAAAGGACAAGGAAAGTTCAACTAAAGAAGTATCTAGAAATGTAGTATGTTATGTTTCAGGCTTCTGTACCAGCCCAAGTTAACCACAGCCCTTTAGCAGTAAAGATCTGTGTCTCCAAAGATGCCCCAGTAGCTCCTCATCTTCTTTTGTGCCGATTCACTGCTCTGTGCTGCTGTCACTTACTGAGCTTAGGGACCCACTCACAATATACAGTATACATAGAATAGAAATGCCACAATATAAGGCTGATTAGTAATTAATACAGATAATTCTACATGGCAGCACAGAAATCAGTGCAATTAGAATTTAATAACCAGCCCTGTAGCATCAGATTGTATTACAGACCAACCTCATTTCCTGCTTGATAATTAGTGACGACCCCTAAGTTTAGCTTCTCAACAGCTGCTCAGAGCCCACTGAGCATGTGAGTGTCACAGACACTTTCCAAGATGGTGACCCCCTGTGACAAGTTTGAAGTCCTGGATCATTGCTGCTATTGACAAGCTGAAACTTTAGGCTAGTGCAGTATATAAAGTATGACATTTTTAGCCCTATTCATTTTAAGGGCTTCCTTCTTTTTTAAGAGCCTTTTCATACAAGGTATTGTAGGTATGAGTTGTAGCAAAATTGCAAAGTTTTCGGAAAGTTGAATCTAAATAAATAAGCATCTCAATGTATGAGCATTCTTTTATTGCGCTCTCCTACGCATTTTCTCTACTGCCATCCATTTAATGTTCTGTCCTTCTTTTTACAGGAGAAAAAGACGTAACTTCAGTAAGCAAGCCACAGAGATCCTAAATGAGTATTTCTACTCCCACCTCAGCAACCCTTACCCAAGCGAGGAAGCCAAAGAGGAGCTGGCAAAGAAATGCAGCATAACAGTGTCACAGGTAAGCCATATCACTGATTTTTGCATTCCCTATAGCAGAGTACCCCATGGAGTTTTAATTCATCAGTTACAAAAACAAATGATGCTTCATTAATGCATTGCAACAAATTCTAATTACCTCCATTGATCAGGCGATTATTTGTTGACAATAATCGAAGTGTTCCTGCCCCTCATTAGAGGAGTTAGGGTGGATTTTAGAGTTTAATCTTAGAGGTACTTTGGCTGTGTTGGATTTTTAAGGGCAACGGCTCAGGATATGTCTACAAGGTGACTGTTTTGTCCACTGGGTGACTTATAGCTCTGTCAGTGGGCAGAAATGGCACTTGGAATAACTCCCTATTCATATGAACAGCAGTTGTGGGTGCACTCGTGTTTACAAGTGAAGGCCAAAGCCACGATTCCTTTAAAACAACTGCAAGGATGTCAGCAAAAAATACAGGGCAGATGCAAGTGATCCAAAAACATTTTTATTACTTTTCTTTTAGAACTTAAACAGGTCATGCTACAATCTATATTTTCCACAGAACTACATTACTTTCAGCATGCTATGGAATGCCCTATTCCTTGCAATTTTACAATTGATCTTTTTTTATTGTTTTTTAATTATTTTCCTCTTTGACATCTTTCTAGCTTTTAAATGGGGTCACTGACCCCGGCAGTCATAAATAATTGCTCTATGAGCTTAATATTTTATTGTTAATGTTCATCTTTCTATTCAGACCCTCTCTTAAACATATTCCAGTCTCTCATTCAAACCAGTGCCTGGTTGCTAAGGTAAACGAGACCCTAGCAATGAGATAGCTGCTAGACTAAGTTTCAAATTCTAAAAAAAAATAAAGTGGATCTATGCATTAGAGAGTTTTTTTTTTAATGTTGCCATGTGTTCTTTATCTCTAAGAAATACAAGTTTACAGTTGCTTCAAGCACCTTGTTGGTTTGCATCTTTGTGTTACATGGGCTGCACAGTCATCTAATTACAACCTCTCTAATGAGAGAGATGAAAAGCAGTTTTTGCTACAGAAAACATATTTCTCCACTGCAGCGAGAGAGAGAGAGAACACATTTACCTAATAATTTATAGACATTTTTTTTTCGTGCCATGTTAATGCAGCAATTAGCTTGATAAATAATCAAAACAAAATCCTCCTTAAACGAATCGGCAATTACAACAGATTCATTAATTGACTTTCAGCATCGCAAGAGAAAAAAGAAAATGCTCATCCTGATTTCATGCAGGCGCCATAGCAAGAGGGATGGCAAAAACCAAGACTTCGAGATTATAATATTTATATATTTTTTTTGTTTCTGGGAGTTTTTATGCAAAAACTTCAGCCTGAGACTTCACTAAGAAACAAGAGACTTATTCCTGTAGCATTTTGGCTTAAAAGCTGTTTATGGGCTCAAAAGATTTGCATAGAAATGTCCTCACTAACAATTATCCTTCTATCATATGTAAAGCAGGTATATTTAATATGTTTTGATATACCTTTGTACCACGACCACACAGAATTCAGCAACAGAATAGAAGGTGCATTCTCCCATGTCTTTGTAAATTCTCAGAAACCCATTATCACAGGCAAGCTGAAACAGATACATGTTACATTTACGGTGCCTTTATAAATGCTCATTTTTAAGACAGTTAATGCCTGATTATTTGCCTGTACCTCTTAACCAGTCCGTGATATGAACCGGTCCTTTTCATGCAGGTTAAACATAACGTATGAGCGGTTCTCTTTTTCAGTGCTTCCTATTAAACCTCGCTCATTAGTTTAACCTCAAGGTAATGCCATCAAACAATGCATGTCAGGGAAACACTGCCCACAGTGGCAGTCATTAATTTTAATTGCCTTGATATTAAAGATAAGGAAGCATCGGAGAAACTGGGACGGAATCCTATACCACGTCAAAAAAAAAAATCCTGCACCCCGAGGCCTCCCGAGGCTCAAACGATATTAAAATGTAACGGGGGGAGGATGGAAGGCAGCCTTTATTAGACATGGCTATTGTTGAGAGTACTGAATTGTCCTCCTCTGCACACGCCAGAGATTTCCTCACTTCTAAAGCTGTTAATAAAGCAGTAATCTGATTTTTTTTTTTTTCTTAATAATTATCCGCCCGCCTTCATTAATGTGTTATTGCCCTGCTGGCTGGCAGGTTAATGGTAAGCAGAATATATAAAATACAGCCAAGTATTGGCCAGGGACAAAGCAAAGAATGAGGCATTGGCTCTGCAGGGTAACAGCAGAGAGTGGTTTGAAGACGTTTGTGCTGTAAAACTGTTAACAATTCACCGCCAAAATTACAGTTACGCAGCCAGCTCCAGATTCAAGCACATCAGCACACAAACTGCCTTCAGCATCTCTCAGCTGATAAACATTCATGCTTTTCATTATTAAAATTCTAATATTTTATGCCAACATAAGTACATACTTACGTCCTTGTACAGGTGTTACAACAAATTCATTATGAGTTATATCTCCCTTTTGAATTTATTGTTATTCTTTTTGTTGTTGCTGTTTGGCTGAAGCTGGCCATACATGCCTTTATTTTTTGAGCTGTCTGATCAATTTGTATCATTGGTACATTGAGCAACTGCATTTCATAATGGCTTTATGGATAATATGTCCCATGCATTTATTAAGAGCTTAAAACCTGAAGAAAAAAAGCTTTCACCACAAATTAAAACATATATTTACAAAAGCTTTATTCTCCATGTCTTAAGAATTATTCTGCAACTAAATGAATCTTTAAAGCAATATTATATATTTATATATCTTTATTTTGCTCACTATCATTATATAAGATGTCAATGTTTAAGATATGCTGATATGCATATATAATGCTGCTTTAATCTTCATGTACAACTTTTCTCTTAAAATTATTAGTGTAAGCCTCCTTAGTCTTATTGTATTAGTTTGTTTAAAGCACAAGGAAAGTGAAATTCATTGCGGGTGCTAATTTGTTAGGTCCCCCTCAATGCATGCAGCCACTTACTTAATACTTTTAATACAGTGATGCTCCCATATCTGTATAAGATGGACAATAGGTGTTTAAGGGGCAGATTTATTAAGGTTCGAATTGAAAATTAGAATTTTATGGTTAAAACTGTCACATTTGACTAGGGAATTATCCAAAAGTTAGATTTTCAAGATTTATTATTCTATGGCCATTTAAGATTTCAAATTCGACTATTCGCCACCTAAAACCTCCAAATTACTGTATAAGTCAATGGGAGAGGTCCAGGGGTCAATTTAGAGTTGTTTGTAGCGAATCTTTGGGCTGGTTAAATTAGTCTGATTTTTTTTAAATAAAACTCCCCAAGTTGAATTTTGAAATCAGTTTAAAAAAATACTCACTCAAATGAATTTGAAATTTGACCCTTGATAAATGTGCCTCTAAATGTTAAAAATGATGAAATAAGAATGGTTACTTTTAACAAGACATATTTTAAATGCAAGCATCTTCCTATACTTCCAAGTTGTACAGTTAAGTTTAAAGGTCATGACAGTGGTTTATTTGTCTTTATTAGGTATCCAACTGGTTTGGGAACAAGAGGATACGATACAAGAAGAACATTGGTAAATTCCAAGAAGAAGCCAACCTGTATGCAGCCAAGACTGCAGTGAATGCAGCTCATGCAGTAGCTGCTGCTGTACAAAATAACCAGACAAGTTCTCCCACTACACCAAATTCTGGTGAGTTTGTGAGGATTTTGACATGAGCAAGGAATGGGGGTGGAACTTGTACATTAATACATTGTTCATGCCTTGTAGACTCAAAGTCAGACTGAAGCAACCGGCTTTTACAGGAGAGCCTGAAGCGCTCTCAAATTATTTCAATTCTTTTATGACCTCCACCGTCCCAACCTGTGTAACTTGTTGTCTTCTTCCTTATCTGCTAATTACCTCTTCTCTATCATACTCTTTCTCTTTCAGAACTCTCCCATGTCATCTATACTGTCCCCTTTTTCTTCAACTCACCATTTTCCCCCACATCTTCCTGTTACTTATTATTTTTATTTTCTTCTCCCCTCAATTCTCTACTTTTTGCCCATTTTTGTCCAGTTGTCACTCTACATGCCTAATTGTTTCTATCATTTTTGTTTGTTTCACATACTCCTAAATATACCCATACCGTTATTTTTCTTTTCCTGTTGTTTTACATTTTCCAGTGTTCTTCTCTAACTTCTTTATGTCAGTTACTGTTCTCCATTCTGTAATTTGTTAACCTTGGTTCTGTTTTTCAACTTCTCACCCCTGTCCTGCCCTTTAAAGGGGACCCGTCACCCAAAAAAATACTCCAAAATCCTATTTTATCACATTAGTCAAGCAAAATTAACTTAAATTACACTTTATAAATTATATGAATCTTGTTTCCTTCAGTCTGGGATTATTAATTATAGCAAGCAGGCAGAAGCCATTTTGTGGACACTGTTATTAAGACAAGCCTTGCATCATCTCAAAATCTTGTTTTAGCACCAGAATAGGGGACCCGTTGTCCATCCCCATGCCCTGGCTACACAATTAAATGTTGAAGAGAACTGGGGAATATATGGAGAGCAGTGACATCTAGGAAGTACTGAATGGAAAGTGAAAGTAATTGTCTGCCCGCCTCTTTGCCTAAACTGAGATTGAGCTTACAACAGCTATAATAAAAAATAGAAATTGGATTTCATGTTTAATTTAAAAAGGACTTTTATTATACAGCTTTTTGTGTCTGGGTGACAGGTCCACTTTAAGAACCTCCCTCATTGCGGGCAAATTACCACAGGTAAAACTTTGCAGCTCCAATGCAGATCAGTTTTGTAGGTTTCACGTGGTTACGTTTTAGTTGGGGCATAGCTGTGAAATCGGAGTTAATAATGAAATGTAATTGTGTTACCAAATATAAAGCACTGACTGGCTGGTATGGGTGTAAAAGGAATGTTATATGCTCCTAGGTAATACTGGTGCATATTAAAAAGCGAGTAAAGAAGTCACATCTCAGTTCCTTTATTCTATGACAAATGGTTTATCCAACAGATTGTGTTGGTAAAGGCCCCAGACAATGTCAACTTAGAATTTAGTATCACCAACTTTCAAAAGCAAAGTAGTCATCTTTTGCTACACATTGAAAATCAGAAATTCCCAAGTAAATATTTACTTCTATCTTCCCCTACATCTATTTTTTGGCAACCTTTTCTGTATTCAGCTCCTTCACTCTTTCCTTTCCTAGGTTCTTCTGGTTCTTTTAATCTCCCAAATTCAGGCGACATTTACATGAATATGCAGAGTCTGAATGGGGATTCTTACCAAGGGGCCCAAGTTGGAGCCAATGTGCAATCACAGGTAGGAGAGACGTCCCTGAGTCATTTCAAAACTCAGTGCACCTCCCATTGCCACCATCAATGCACACAAACAAAGAAGCAGTGTGTACACAATTGGCACCATCTAGACCCTGATTTCTCAGGTTGTATTGTAACCCTTGTGACTGCCTTCGGCTCTGACTTGAGTTCTCACAGGGACTGGGAGAGTATAGTTGAGAACATACAAAATGCAATTGTATGTTTTTCAATTTAAAATGATATTGTGTGAAGATAATTGATTCTTTTAACAGCTTTTTTGTTGTTCTTATTTGCTTACATTTCAACCTTTTATCTGCTATAGGGAAAGGTGCCCTTTGGCATCAGAAGGGTTACAGATGTGTGTGTAAATTCTTTTTTTTTTTTTTCTGAAAACAAATCCAGATCTATATTTCTGCTTGTAAAATTCAAACAAGTGGCCAATGACAAACCCTAACATGCATGGCAACTGAGAAATGGAATACTAGCCAAGGGTTTGTGAAGAACGTTTTATAGATACTCTTAATATCAAACTCATTTGGTACATCTGTAACATATTGTCAGTCTGTCGGATGCAGCAGACTTAGAAACAGAGCATATATAATGAGAACAGTAGTTCTTCTCTTAAAGAACAGAATAAAAACGTAATTACCTTTTTTTTGTTCTATTGCAGGTGGATACCCTTCGTCATGTTATCAGTCAGACGGGAGGATACAGTGATGCATTAGGTGGGAATTCACTGTACAGCCCGCATCACCTTAATGTAAGTAACTTTGACTAAAAACTGTTATATAAACTTAAGAATAAAACCCTTAACACTTGATATATTGGTGTCATAAAAATAAGGTGACTCCTTTGATTTTATTAATGAAAGCCTATTGTGCATTGTGTGCTATACGGAAAGGTGATGAAACGTAACATCAATCAAGACTTGAAAAGAAAGGGTGGTTTAGTCATTCCTGAAAAAGGAAAATCCAGGTCTTGTGAGAATATGAGAAGAAGCTGTCAAAACGATAAACGTGCACCCAAACTATATTGAGGGTTTAACATATTTTTTCACATATAGATTAATTAATTCCTATACAAGCATTGTTAGTGGCCTCACTCATCGTAATATTTTTCAGCTTGCAAGCAATTCAGTGATGCTGTTAACCAGGGAAACCAGTCTGCGACTTGAGTTTGCATCTGAATAAAAACTTTGGTTTAGTAAACCTCATATCACTTAATAGTAATAAAAAAAAAGAATAAATAACAAACCAGGTTTGTAAAATCGATTTACAAAAACATGCACTACAGTTTAGTAGACTTTTGATTTATTTTAAAAAAGCAAGAGCTGCCCAGAATTATTTTCCATTTGGTTTCTAAGAGAACCAGGGCTGTGGAGTCGGTACATAAATCCTTCGACTCCAACTCCTCAGCTTATGGTTCCTCCTTCGACTCCTCTGTTTTTAAAGGAACAGTAACACCAACATCTGAAAGTGTATTAAAAGCAATTAAAATATTATGTACTGTTGCTCTGCATTGGTAAAAGCTGTGTGATTGATTCAGAAAGACTACTATGGTTTATATAAACAAGCTGTTGTGTAGCCATGGAGGCAGCCATTTAAGATGGAAAAAAGGAGAAAAGACACAGGTTACATAGCATATAACACAAAAGATCAGTCCAATACAATGGTGTTTTATTGTTTATCTGCTATGTAACCTTTGCCTTTTTTCCAGCTTAAATGGCTGCCCCCATGGCTACACAACCGCTTGTTTTTATAAACTATATTAGTATTTCTGAAGCAAACATACTGCTTTTAACAGTGCACGCTAACAGTATATTATATTTTAATTACTTTAAAAAACTTTCATTTTACTGTTCCTTTAATACACTAATGTATTTTCCATGATGATTGAAAGAAGTTAAGTACACAACATACAAGGCATTTTATCCCTGCCAAAGCTCAAAGTATAAACCACATCCTTTGGTAATTCTAAAACAAAATCAAAGTTAAACTACAGAAACCAAAAACAACTGGAAAACCTGAAACAAATGATATATTCATTGAACTTGGCATATAGCTGTAGAATAGCTTTTAAATAAAATCCAAAATGAACTAAAGTATTGTTCTTAGAAACAGAATTGCTTCTGCCGTATCCTCCTCCACAGAAGCTCTTAAATCTGATTAGATTATTTTCAGTGCTTGTATTTAAATTTATTAGGAGTCGGTACATTTTTGGCGCCTTCGACTCCAGATACCCAAAATTGCTCCTGACTCCACGACTCTGTCTGTGATATCAAGATTCTGGATAACTAATGGACTGCTTCTTAAAGTTTACTCTTTATAATAGTGCAGTCCAACCAGACACCCTAGGGTCAGATGTGGCAGTCCAGGCGATTCCAATCAGTTACCTGCAAATTTCCATTATCCAGTACAAATTATTTCAGGTGAATCCTATTTTCTCTTACTGCTTGATTTTTTTGGGGTACCGTATGTAAAGGTGCCCTGTAACTTTGATGTGATGTTCTGCTGCTACATATAAATGTCACCTCACGTCAAGCCAGCCAAGTAACGAAGACATTTATTTCCAGATAAACTTTAAAGAGCGTTGAAGGGCAGACATTTGGTAAGATTGTCTGCTAATAAAACTGTTCTCCTGCGCTGACGATGTTACTGAAGACAGTCGCCTTTAATCGTGGGAGACACGTAACATAAGATTATAAACGGCAACTTGCAAATGTCACCCATTTGGAAAATGGCAGTGTCACACAGAGGCTTTGCCTTCCTGCTATGGGTTCTGTTGAAAATATCAGGTTCAGTCTGACATTCTAACAGACACCTTTCAGTTAAATGCAGAATAAGCAATCATTAACCTCATTTAAGCAGCAAAAACTCGTGGCTTACTCAGCCTTCCCTTATAATACATTACAAAGATCAGTGGTTAGGAGGTGGAAAGTAGAGATACATTTAGCTTCTATAACACCCATCTTATTAATATAGAATACTTTCCAGCATAAAATTCATCCAAGAATTACACTATACTAAAAAAAAAGTCTATAATATAATAAAAAAAATTAGTAATGTTAACTTGTATTGTTCATTTCATGATATATATATATATATATATATATATATATATATATATATATAGAGCAACAAAAACCGCACACAAAGGACTTGTATAGGTGCAAAAAAATAATAACCAATTTATTGCAACGTTTCGGCTCCTGTACTTGAGCCTTCTTCAGGTGGAAGAAGGCTCAAGTACAGGAGCCGAAACGTTGCAATAAATTGGTTATTATTTTTTTGCACCTATACAAGTCCTTTGTGTGCGGTTTTTGTTGCTCTATGAATTTTTCAAGATAACCTGCACCTAGGCAATTACCTAAATGATTTGAGTGCTCCAGCAACATGTGTATATATATATATATATATATAAATATATATATATATATATATATATATATATATATACATATATATATATAAAGTCTATTTAGTGAGCGCACTCTTACCGGATTCCTTACCATGTGGGTGCGTTGGTCAAAGCATTCTAGTACAAAATGGTAAATGGAAATAGTAAATGGACCCGCACTCCTTGAGAAAGGTCCCAGTGTGGACCGAAACGTTGGATATGCATGTGTGAATAAAATTCAACACCTTTTTTCACAAAAAACTTGGAGTGCGGGTCCATTTACTATTTTATATATATATATATATATATATATATATATATATATATATATATATATATATATATATATTTTGTTCTTCCTGACAAAGGTTCCAGTTTGAAACCAAAATGTAGGATTTAATAAACCTCCACTTTGCTTTCATTGGAACAAGAATATATATATTTATATATATATATATATATATATATATATATATATATATTTTTGTATTCTATTTGGCAAAATAGTATTCCCAGACCATCAAGCGTAGAATATGTCTCATTTTCACAGACTGCCTCTTTTCTGCCCCCTCCCTCGTAGTGCCAATCAATATTAACGATTCCCCATACGACTGAAAATGTTATGTTGTAGCAGAGGAGAGAAGGAGAGCTGGGATGGGTGATCATTAAATACGCAAATCGTTTGCGTTTGGAATATCAAATGGGCTCTTTTTGGGGGCTTATAAATTACTCATAATAACCCACAAGAAACTGCCTGAAAAGAGGCTTTTAGTTACAGCATTCCCTTTTTCATTTAAAACATCCCGAAATGCTTCAGAGAGTTTGCAAAAACCCTTATCAACGTGATAAAATATGAAGCTGTTATTGCCTGCAGCATTATAGCGGACATGAATTCCATCTTTTCTGATGAGGTTTGATAAGGCGCTCTCTTATAATACAGAGCGTAATCTCAAACCACCAGAGGAAAGATTAATTTATTTGCAAAAAAAAAAAAAAAGTCCTGTAGAGGGAGGGGGGCTGAAATCTGACTGACGTGGGCTCTTCCAGCTGCTTCCCGTGGTAAAAAATATTACACATTTGTTGTTTATAAATTAGAATGAGAAGCCATAAAGGACATAGGGGGAAGAGTGATAGGTATTATGAGTGATAGATATTACATATTTGGGGCCTTGCTGTCGGGAACTGAACACACCGCAATAGATCAGAGCCTTTACACATCTCTGCATCAGATTTACTAAACTCAACTCTTTGGAGGCTGGGCAGATATTGTGTCTGATGAGAGAGCTTAATTTATCAGGTTACAATAGAGCTTCAGTCTTCTCGTTGTATATGTATGATCATTTAAACATATCGCACTCGGAAAACTGATCACAAAGTCCTATTAAATATTTAAACCTTCACAATTTCTCAAGCATTTTACAGTATTGTAACAACAGACTAAATATTACAGAGATGAAATAAAAAAAATATTTAATATATTATTTCATAATTTATATATATGTATATAAAATGTTCAGAGAGAAAGGTGCACACCAGGATTTTCAAAAGAGTTAAATGTCCATGTTTATTAATTGCATTTAAAAGAACCGGCCAACGTTTCGGACTGGCTCTAAGACCTTTATCATAAATATTTTTAACCCAATTACTTTCAGATCAAGCGATTGCAAATGTTGCCTTTTCATTACAATGAAAAATAAAATTGTGAATATCAGCTTTAGCAGTCGATTTACTATTTATTCCATCCCGTTGCCTTAGTTGAGAAGAAAAAGGCATCAAATCTCAACAAAGCCGTTCCATTTTGTATCAGCTGAGGCTGAGAAATTCTTTGTCCGTTAGATTTTTTTTCACTTGAGCAGCATTCCAACATAATGCTAGGAATCCTTTGCATTTTCATGGAAACAGCTCTACTCTATATCGTTCCAAGCAGCAATTTTACTTTAAAAACAACACAATTAATGTGAAATAAAAATCCAGATACATTTGGAATATAGTTCATAATGTAAGAGAAGCACTGAATGGGGTAGCTTATAGAACCTACGTGTCTCTCTGGTCTATTTACTTTTTCCTCGATGAACAATTCCTGGCATTACGTGTTGGATTTTTGCTAAGCAACTAATAGAGGAATGGGATCCTTTATCCAGAAAGCTCAGAATTATGGAAAGCCCGTCTTTCAGTTTTTATCCATTTTATCCAACTTTTTTCTCTCTAAAAATAAAACTGTACCTTGTACCCAGCTAAGAGATAATTAATCCTTATTGGAAACAAAACCAGCCTATTGGGTTTATTTAATGTTTAATTGATTTATAGCAGACTTAAGGTATAAAGATCCAAATTACGGGAAGATACGTTATCCGGAAAACCCCAGGTCCCAGGCATTCTGGATAACAGGTTCTTATACCTGTACTGCCTCTAGGTTTTCAACCCTCTGGCTTCAAAGAACGAAAGAAAGCCAATTGTCCAAGCCTACTTATTCTTTGGCCCAATAAAACTATTCTGTATAGCGTTAACCTCTGTGTAGTTTTTGCCTACCTTTTTCTGTTCACAAAGCTGCTTGGAAGCCTTCCTCATTCGGCGAAATATTTAAAGACCTCATCTTTTTTGTATTTTTCTTATTAGATAATTACTAGGGATGCACCGAATCCAGGATTCGGTTCGTGATTCTGCCTCTTTCAGCAGGATTCGGATTCAGCCAAACCCTTCTGCCCCGTCCGAACCGAATCCGAATCCTAATTTGCATATGCAAATTAGGGGTGGGGAGGGAAATTGCATGACTTTTTGTCACAAAACAAGGAAGTAAAATGTTTTTCCCCTTCCCACCCCTAATTTGCATATGCTAATTAGGGTTTGGATTCGGTTCGGTATTTGGCCAAATCTTTCACAAAGGATTCGGGGGTTCGGCCGAATCCAAAATAGTGGATTCGGTGCATCCCTAATAATTACACTATAAAATTGATTACGCAAATGAGGTTAGTATTATTCTTAACTTGGTTATAACAAATATAAGAAAAGTTATCAGTGACCTCCTTTCTTTCCACTGAATTTTGATGCATGAATCCAAGCTGCTGGATGTGGACAATCAAATACCTATCTGTGCAAATGAGAAAAAAACTATTCATCTCTTCATGGATAAGGCATCAAAGGAATCATCACGTCTCAGTATTTTAACACCGTGCTAAAAGCTGAATATTCCTTTTTTAGAACCTATCATATGCCCACCATTTCTGCTTGGCATGTGTACAAAATGATCTTTTCTCTTTTACTTCCAGGCTAATGGAGGGTGGCATGAGACAGCAACCCCTTCCTCCGTCACTTCTCCCACAGAAGGGCCGGGCAGTGTAAACTCTGATACCTCTAACTGAGCGATTGTCTACAAGCTGAGGGTGCAACCAGGTTGACTGGAGAAGCACATCTTTTGTGGCAAAGCATCATCACCAGTCTTAATTCAATACACAGTGAAGCAGCATCCCAGCATTTGGACGAGTTCACCTCTGCTCACACAAATAGAGGATAAAATCATGCCTATGTCCAGCCACTGCTTATCCTGATTTGCTTATGGACCTACAACCTCAATGTAAAACCCAGCCGGGAGAATCTGCAGGATTCTGTTAAACCCCTACTGTTTTTGCAAGTATCACCGTTATGAAAGCACTTTATCTAATTGGGCCAAAATCCGAATTGCAATCTGTGAAAAGATCTCCAGTCCACATCAGCACTTTTTAATTAAATAGCTTAATTAAACGAATAGTAGGCGCTTTAAAGCAAAATGTTTGAATATCTCCTTACAGTTTCTGGGATTCACTGCAAAGAGGCATTTAAAATATTTTTTTTTAATTATCTTTAAAAACACATTACTCAGTGGGATTAGTTGAAGATGCATCAACTATTTGGAATTAATTTTCTCTGGTTGTGAAATCACGCCATAATATTGCTCCCAAACACAGTACCCATGCAAGGCAAGTAGATATTTAAAATAAAATCTACTTAAAACATCATTTAACTTAACTAAGGCTAGGCACCTTGTAATATGGACAGAGCTACAGTGTCGTTCATCCCTCCCTACCTGATAAAGATACATTGTTGTTTAGGAGTGCTGACGGTTGCCTATCCCCTGTCTCTTATGTGCAAATAACTATTGTTAATTCTAATATAAAATTAGTTAGATGTGATTACAACCATATCAGTAATTTAGGAATATACTGTATATACATACACACATTAGAATTGCATTTTGGGATATGAAAAGCAAAAGCAATCAAAACAGAACAAGAACCCTACCATTTTTAATGTATATAGCTATTGTCTCAGCTTCATACTGAATGTCCCCCCCAACAGATTTCTACTCTTTAGATGGCAAGGTGTCACCATTTTATACCACACTAACAGACCAAAGATTTGAGAACTCTGACGTTAAGTGTTAATAAGGGGTTTTGCCGGTCATTTTCTTATACAACAAACCAGAATTTATTATGAAATATTAAAAAAATTTTTTTGTTTGAATCTTTTCAGGCCTTTCCGGATGCACCCAATTTGTTTTTTTTTGTTTTTTTGCAGTTGTCAAAACTGGAAAATTAGTACTCCCTAATAAGGAAGGAGCTCTGAAACAAATGCATCTTCAACTTATTTTAGGCTGATGGTTCATGGAGTTCTTTTGTGGCAAGTCGTTTCCCTTATAAATCAATGGGAGACAGAATGGGTTGATTCTGGACCTTTCAGTTGGCTATGAAGGCCCCCATGTATCATCGGTGTAAGGTTAGTGGCACACTGGGTATTTTCAGGAACTTGGGGGTGTCACATTTTGATGCAGTCCCAAAAAAGGACCCGTCTTGACTTGCTTGGGAATTGCCTGTTAGATAATACATTTCTAGAAAAGCAGCAATTGCTTTTGCTACCGGTAATTCCAGTATAAGTGAGCGGGTGCCGTATCGGGTGCTTTGGTTCCTTTAAGACTGCTTCAAAATGATGTGACTGAGAATGCCCCGTGTGTCATTTAAAGCCAACTCTTGGACTATCACTGCAGTGTGTATGTAATCTCATAATTGCCAAAAGGCCTCTTTGCAGATTTGTTTTTAGGAACAAAAAAAAAAAAAGGGTTTGTATATTTCTCCATGTGGCATTTTACAGTAAGCGGTTAAATGCTATAAAGGGGTTTGTTAAAATCTGCAACTTCTAGTGGCAAAAGAAGTATTGTAAATATTGTAGCTAAAGAGAATTTATACATTGTCACTGAGCTAAACAGCTTTATTTACCTCATAAAAACTCATAGGAACCAACAGACATGTCATGTGTAGTTTAGTGTGCCCACTTACTACCTCTAAATCACACGCGTAGTCTGTCTTAAACTTTCTCATTGTGTAAAAAAAATTCGGAGATTGAGTGACGTCCCTGTAGGAATAAGGGGGTATATTGTATAGCAATACTGAGTATATGAAAACAAAAGATTTTCAAATGTTTAATATTGGAATGCTTAATTTCCTGGGGCTTTCTAGATCTTATTAAATGTCCCCATTGAATGTCTTCTAGTGTCTTATATTAGCTCTCTATGTGACCCCAGCTATTGATCCATTGAAAACTCTTCCTTTTAACTCCTTTTGTTTGTCCCCATAAGTCCTCATTTTGCTCACTATACCCTGTAACGTTTCCTTTTTTATATAATTACACCCTAAAACGTCACCTTTTCATAACTAGTCCTTTTACTCAATTTAGTCACATGTGTTGCATCTCCTTGACTCCTTCTCTGTACCAAAACAACATGAAGTAAATCTACTGCCAAAGTGTAAATGCTCACCCAGTATGACATGGGGTCTAGGTGCACATGCTGCACACCAGAAAACTTGAGGTGCTAAGCTATATCCCAATTTTTAGCAGGCACTCAAAGAATCTCACAAAGAAATCTTATAATAAAAGCAGCCTAGCACATTTTGTGCTTTCCAGCAATTTAGGGGGTTATTTAAGTTGAGTTTTCCACGAAAATTTGAGTTTTCTAGGTATTTTTTTTTTTATCAAAAATCAAATTTTTGGGTTAAAAAATGAGATTTATTATACCGCACCCTGTAAATAGCTTGAATCCTAAAATACACCATCTAAAACCTGTCAAGGTCAAGTAGGAGTCAATAGCAGAGGTCCCTTGAACCATTTGAAGATGTTTTTGTGAGTTTCTGAGAATTTTGCCGAAAACTCAATCAATTAGACCGATCAATTTTCTTTTTAGTCGAAAACTTGATTAAATCGAGTTTTCGGGTTGTTAACCGCAAACTCGCTGAATCAAGTTTTTTCCATCTGAGTTATTTCTTAAATTAGAAACCATACTAGTTGTGAGCTTATTCGAAGTATAAGAAGCTCTAAAATTCGACCTTGTTAGTGTCCAGTGCTGGACCATTCAAAAGTGAAAGCCCATTTGTACTTTATATGCGCTAGATAGTATAAAACCTTTATGGCCTTTGTACCTTATAGGACAGTGCTAGATAGTATGAAAAGCATGAGGCCGTTGGCATCTTATAGAACATTGCTGGATAGCATGAAACGCATAAGGCCTTATGTACCTTATAGAACTATATTCCTGTCTTTTTTTTGGATTCTGTGCCTGCTTATAATTGAGTTACCCCCTATATCAGACAAAAAAAAACACAACCCTTGGGGAATTGGCTTTGTACTACCTTTTGGTGCACTACAGCTTATTGTCTCTGTATGACACCAATCCTCTTTTTTCATGGTGCTTATATAAATTCATATGACTGCCCTGAATTGAACTTTGTAAAATTGCCATCAGTTTACAGAACAAGTAAAAAGTTAAAACGTGAAAGCACTTCCTACTGGCAGCAGCTTCCCTTTCATTTGAATGATAAACACACTGCTTATGGCACATGTTTCTAATTCAAAAAAACGGGTAAGTAGCTTCCAGTGGGGGAAGCATATTTTGACTGCACACTTCTTTGGGGTCAAAACAGCCTGTGTGCTTTTAGCCCAAGGGTAACTTCAATGAAGCCAAAACTTTCTTCAGATTTACTCTGATTCCAGTTTTTATTTCTCATGGACCAAAGTTTTTTGAAGCTTATAAATTATTACAATATTTATAAGAATAAATCCTGGAGAATTTTTGCTCCGGGGGTTTTAACTGACTTATCTTGCCCTCATCAATATCCTGTAAAGAGTTGTTAAAATGTGTGCTTATTAGTAACATTGAAACTTAATTTATAGTAGATGTTACATGGGGAGGCACATTTATTAAGGTTTGAATTTCAAGTTTTTTTTAAACGCTAATAAATTCAGTTTACCTCAAAATTTGATTGGGGGGGCTATTTATTAAAAAAATTGAATATCTCAAGCGCTGACAAATTTTACCGACCCGAAAACTCAAATCGAATTTGATTCAAATTCGAGCAAACGCAAAACTCAAATGTCAGGAAGGCTACTAATATCTTCAAATTGGTCACTAGACCTCTCCCATTAATTTACATGATTTCGGCAGGTTGTAGGTGGCGAATAGTCTAATACGAATTCTTAAAGGGCCAGTGTTTGATAAATCTCGAAAAAAAATTCTTACCAAGTTTGGAAAATTCACTAGTGGAATTTCACAGTTTAGACCATAAAAAATTTAGAATTTTCACTTCGACCCTTAATAAATTTGCCCTTAGTAATTAACAGAATCCCAGATTTCAATACATATCAGTGAAATCTTTGTGTCTCCAAAATGTCATATCATATCTTTGATCCAGGCAAACCTCGGCTCTGAGCATAGCTGGCAGCAGTAGCACTTAAATCACAAATGGCAAGGGACTAGTTTCATCTGCCAATGCCCAACATAGACATAAGGTTTAAATATATGTTTTATTACATTTGGTTAATTTATAAGTGTATCATTTTTTTTTAAGTACTGTCACCTTTAGTCCTTCCGTTTAAGGCTGCCACTTCACCCTTTTAAAACCCACACCCTATACAACGAATTAACAGTTTATTTAGATGCACATTGAAGGATGCGCTTGTTTCTGTACATGAGCCAATGTAAGCTGCCAATTCGGTCAATCCAAGATAAAAATCAGACAGATATCTTATCGGGCAGGTAAAAAATCCTGTTGGCTAGGACTGCATTGCATCATTGATGAGGTCATAGACATGATGCTTTATGTACATTGTGATCCAATCATTTGTCCAGAGGATCGGCCCGATATCACTCAGCTCAATGTGTGCGTATTTGGGGTGAAAGATCTTTATATGGGAGGCCAGCTTTAAAGTGGTCATACACGGGCTGAGAAAAGCTGCCAATTCAGTACTTCCGGAACAAATCACCAGCTTTTTGGCCCACATATGGGACCCTCGAACAAGCCTGCCAGACCACTATCTGCCTGAAAATCACCCCAGATAATGATCGGGTAGGTTTAAAAGTTCCACCAGGACAAATACCTTGATGCAATCCTCATTCACACAGCCTGTATTTATTATTGTTGTGATCCGAAAGACCCACATGTTTGGCAAGGTCGCCAAATGAGCGGATCTTTAAGGGGGTTATTTACTCAAATCCGAATTCTCATATTTTATTTAAAAAAAAAACCATGACCAAACTCACATGCCTGATTGTAGCTTATTTATTAATAAAAAAAACTTGATTTAATTGGATCATGGAAAAATTCGATAAAATCAAGCTTGAATTTTTCAGGCTTTTCCCCAAATTGCTCAAATTTTTCAGCCTTTTCCCTCCCAATTCACTCAAGTTTTTGGTCGAAAACCCGGAAAAAGTCAGCTTTTCAGGCTAAACTCAGCTTAGACCGCGAAAACGTTAAATTGAGATAGATGCCTCTCCCATTAATTTACAGTATACAGAACCTCAACAGGTCTGAGATGGAGGATTTTCGGATCCAGTCTTTTTGCAGCATCGGGTATAATAAATCGAGAAACGTTTGAGGGTTTTTTCCTTCTAAAAATTTGAGTTTGACCAAATTCGCATGCCTGATTGTAGCTTATTTATTAATAAAAAATACTTGATCTCATCGGATCATGGATAAATTCGATAAAATTAAGCTTGAATTTTTCAGGTTTTTCCCCAAATAGCTCAAATTTTTCAGCCTTTTTTCCCCTGATTCACTCAAGTTTTTGCTTGAAAACCCAGAAAAAGTCTAAGCTTTTCGCGCTAAACCCAGCTTAGACCATGAAAACATTAAATTGAGATAGATGCCTCCCCCATATACTTACAGTATACAGGACCTCGGTTTGAGATGGAGGATTTTCGGATGCTTTTTTGCAGCGAATATCGTTTTTTTTTTAGTTTTCTAGTGAAAATAAATAACCCCCTTTAGATTTAAAATAATTACAGAGAGACATCCCTAATTAGTCATTAAAACGGTGGACTTTATATATACTCAGTTTGAAATCTAGCTATTTTCTAGGTTCGGAACGTCACTAAAGGATTTTAATCTGCAACACCCAGTTTTGCTATACAATGCCATGTTTTCACTTAAAAGGAAACAAATCTGCCCAGTTTATAAGTAGGGCATAGCTTCCACTAATTTTCACGGAAAAGTATAAAGTAACAGAGTACTGTATACATATAACACGTCTTAGTGTAAGGCGCCCTATTGCTTGCCTTGTTTGAGTCATTCTAAAAACATTACGGCAGAATGGTGCAATCCATTTTACCCACTAGATTACACTATTCATTTGAAGTCTTGAAGGAACATCCCTCAGCAGCGGCAAGCAATATGTCAGATCTTATTTACATAAAATGGAGAAGAGAAATGTTATACGCTTACAGATCATCTATTCTTTATATAATATTTTATCGTAAAAATATTTAAATGGGCTTCTTTCCCGGAACAGGATTAAGAAAAACACACGCCCCTTGCTTTGAAAACAATTCTGCTGGTTCTCACTCCCTGTTTTTCCATCCTGAAAGGCGATGTACATTGTAATCTTTTGAGATAAAATGAAATGTATCTTTTAAAAACGAAAAATAATTATACACTTTATAAAGCTGCATTGGGAAACTTAAGAGTAAACATGAGATCTTATGTTGAACACATAAAAATAAAGACTGAACAGTTAAACTGTTGTATATACTAAAAGACATTTTAAATGTTTTTTCATCTCGTTTAAGTCTACGCTAAAAAAAGAAGAAAAAAAAAAAGAAAAAAATTGTAATGCATAAAGATTTCAGTATAAGGTGGATATGTGATGGGTGGGGGGTCGGGCGGGAGGTAAGGGGCATCTTTTCTTTGGACTTATTTTTTTCCTCTTATTATTTTGTTTCCTTTTTTTAAAGTTCATTTTTGTAATGTATGAGGACCTGACTCGGGTTGATTCATGGGAATACTGATGATAATGACAATTTGTGGCAGTGATTATAATGTATTAAAGCAAATCTGTTTGGTGTTTACTTTTTAACTGGATTATACCCCTAAACTTATAAAAATAAAAAAAAAAATCATAAAAAAAGAGTCTTCCTTGTGGTAGTTCTATGTAGTTAAAAAAACAAAAAACATAAATAAAATGATTTTGATTTGCTGACTCGGTTTGAGTTTTCTTCATATGCATGTCTGATAATTAACCATTTATGCAGAAATATGCGGATTTGCGTCTAGGTATGGCTGCAACTGGAACCAGCGCTACTGTTGCACCTTGTGCTGGGAATGAGGAGCAAGAATAACACGCAGCGTTCGAAGACTAATGGGGACCGTATGGTAAGTTCAGAGCTACATATTATTCCATTCAAGTAACACACAATTGAAAGACAAGTGCATGCCCTTGCACCTCCGAAATATACACCAATTTCTAACTGCCACACACTATCTGGCGCAAACTTTTTCATAGGACTTACAGCGGAACTCTGGTAAACATTGCATTGTGGGCAGAATTTGCTTGTATAAGAAGCAGCCCTAATAATTGTATATGATTTAACTTTTACAGCCGTTTACGCTGTTGCCATTCTTTCTCCCATTTGCTGCTTTTTTTTTGTCAATCCTTCCATTGACCCTTGCCCATAATGACTTAAAGGAACAGTAACGCCAAAATGAAAAGTGTTTTAAAAGAATAAAAATATAGCATACCGTTGCCCAGCACTGGTTTGCTTCAGAAAAACTATTATAGTTTATATAAAAAAGCTGCTGTGCAACTATGGGGGCAGCCATTCAAGCACAGGATACACAATGGATTACAGATATGGTCCGAAGAATCCCATTACATTCAACAGAGCTTATCTGCTGTGTGACCTGTGTCTTTTCTCATTTTTTTTTTTTTTTAGCTTTAGCTACGCAGAGGCTTTTTTTATATAAACTATAGTAGTCTTTCTGAAGCAAACCCACCAGTTGTAACGGTGCATCGCAATCAGTACATTATATTTTCATTACTTTAATGCGCTTTAATTTTTTTACTAGGAAGTCAAGGTCTGCTATGACAGCTGCCCGCCAATTGACACTCTGCAAAAGGCACTTTATAAAGAGCAGGACATAGAAGTTGCAGAAAGATATTGGGTTTCTTGCCTATACATTCTTTAAATGCCCTTTTGATGTTTTTGTAATGAACGAGCAGTTGAAATCTATATTCTTATTCTATTTGAATAATATTGAAATGCTGTCTACTTTTTTTTTTGTGTTTTTTTTTTTTGTGTCCAGGCTCCATTTCCTTTTTTATTCTCAATAAAAAGCATTTTCAGCCGGGACTGAAACAGCATAATGAACACACAAGGCCCATTCTCGATTTTCTCCTATCACATCTTTCACATCCCACAGGCTATATACTGTCAAAATCTGATGAGGTTCATAGCTGGGACCATCAACCAAGGCCCCTCTAATTTCTCTCTCATGCCCGGAGCCCAGGGGGCATCATTAGTGCACCCCAACCTGAGGCATCAGAGATACCTCACCCATAACCGGAAAGCAGAACATCCTTTTTTTTTGTGAATTCGCTTGTGGGTAATTTTGTTACACCTCTCATTCACTCTCTAGCTAATCTTTATGGACAGGAGTTGTGTAGACTTTATAATGCCATTTAACACGTTACTTTCTTGTGCTTCAACTGTCATTTTCCATGGGGTTTGGGGGATAAAATGAAAGCTGTTCCTTTTATTTAACAACCACAGCAGATGCTTTAATGATTAGGCTTGAATGGAAAGTGTGATCTATGAATGAAAAGCAGTTAAAGGGCAAGTTAACCCCCAAATAAAAATTTGCCTAATAAAATAAACTATTATTCTGAGCAACTTTGCAATATAAATTGATTACAAATGTTCTGTTTTTTGTATTGTATATTGTATATTGCTTTTGAAAGCAGTGTTTGTCCCTTTCTATTCTCTGATGTCTAAGACTGTTGGTACAATGTAGGTCAAGACAGCTGATTGACAAAGTTGTTTGCTGTGGAGCCAAGACTTTTGCAACATTGTTTAAGGGTAGTGGCAGACAAGGCTATTGGGGGAGATTAATCGCCCATCGACAAATCGCCTCTTCTTCGGGCAACTAATCTCCCCTAAATGCCTTCCGGTCAGCTAGAATGTAAATCGCTGGCGGGATGGCACTCAGATCGCTTCGGCTTTCTGAAGTCACCAGAAGGGGCAAGTTTACTAAAGGGCGAAGTGACTAATGCTGGCGAAAATTCGCCAGCATGACGTCATTTCACAACTTCACCGATTTACTAACGGCCGCAACATGGGCCGTAACATCGCTAAAGAGACAACAATCATTCGCACGCTATCGCCAGGCGAATTTTCGGATTTAGGTGTATTTTACTGAACCTTACCTCTTGCGCCACACTTGCCTTCACCACCTCAGACCAGACGAAGTGCAATAGAAAAAAAAAAAATTTGAAAATTTTTCCCAAAAAAAACATGTATTTTCTGTAACATATACGTCCATCGAACTTTAAATTCCCGCCATATGCAAATTAGGCAATGCTAGCGCAACTTCGCTTCACTTGTTGCAGTAACGCTAGCGCAACTTCGCCAGCCCTGTACCCAACTTCAGATTTTAGTGAATTAGAGTTGCCCTGGAAAATCTACGCCTGGCGAAGTGTTGCTCTGTGAGCAAAGCCGTTGCTGTCGAATTTTCAGAGGTTAGTGAATTTGCCCCGAAAGTTTCCTCGTGAGGCAATTTTGGAAAACGAAAGCATTTAGAGGAGATTAGTCGCCCGAAGAAGAGTCAATTTGTCGCTGGGCAACTAATCTCCCTCAGTAGCCTCGTCTGGCACCAGGAGTTAAGCGAACGCTGCTTTCAATAGCAATTGTTTTTATAATAACTTTAAAAGCACTGAACATTTTTAATTAATATATATATATATTGGAAAGTTGCTTAGAATTAGGTTTTCTTTTATTAGGCAAATTTTTATTTTGGCCTTTTAAATAGACAAAGTAAAAAAGAGGACATTTATAGCAATATCTCTATCTGTCCAAACCACAACCAGTCTCTGATCCATTTCAAAGCCTCTTCGCCACTGTTGACTTTGTGGGTCCTCAGTTCAGATCACTCCCTGCTACACTGGGGGGTGTGCAACAACTTTGTACTGAAAATGTATCATGGATTTCTTTTTTTTTTTTTTTTTTTGCCTTTAAATTGCCACAATATGATAAATAGTTTCTTCTGAACATATCATTCTGCTAGGGAGTGTATGGGCGGTTTTAGTACCTACAGGAAAATATGTATTTTTATTTTAGGAACTGCTTATTTAGGGTCTATTGTAAAATCAAATCAAAATGTGTTTGTCAAGTGATAATGAATAATAATGATGAAATGTGTACAAAGCAGATACTTTATATTGCCTTTTGTAGCTCGACTCTTTTCTCTGTCATTTCTTTGGCTCCTGTTCTAAAACTTTATTATGTCTGGTCTACATAACCCCCACATTCCAGTTTTGTTTTATCGCCCAGTCTGTCCCCACTGTGTCTCATTTCAGCAAAGTCACATTGAGAAATGTGTTGCTTCTGACCTACCGACTACTGTTGAGGCCAAAGCATGCAGACAAATGCCTGTAAGAAGACACAGACATGCAAAACATTGGGCTCACTTAAAGGAGAACTAAAGCTTAATCAAAGAAGTAGCTATACATGTTGTACATTATGTTTTGTGCTTCTGTACCAGCCCAAGGCAACCACAGCCCTTTAGCAGGGAAGATCTGTGTCTCCAAAGATGCCCCAGTAGTTCCCCATCTTCTTTTCTGCTGATTCACTGCACATGCTCTGTGCTGCTGTCACTTACTGAGCTTAGGGACCCACTCACAATATACAGTACACATAGAATAGAAATGTCACAATATAAGGCTGATTAGTAATTAATACAGATAATTACTACATTGCAGCACAGAAACCAGTGCAATTAGCATCAGAATAATAATAATCAGCCCTGTAGCATCAGCTTATATTACAGACAACCTCATTTTCTGCGACAACCCCTAATCTTAGCCTTCACAACAGCTGCTCAGAGCCCACTGTGAGTGTCACAGACACTTTCCAAGATGGTGACCCCCTGTGACAAGTTTGAAGTCCTGGATCATTGCAGCTATTGACAAGCTGAAACTTTAGGCTGGTGCAATAAGTTCAATATATAAAATATTGCCTTTTTAGCCATATTAATTTTTAGGGTTAAGTTCTCCTTTAATGCAGCAACATTAAGGCTCCCATTAATGAACTATGTAACGTGCAGAAATGGTCAATGATGGCATAGTTCTGAAACCGGAATGCTGCATTCAACGTCATTTCAACCCTTTGTGTGCCATAGCCTGTAGAATACAGTACATGGACTGGCAAAGAAGGGTTTTAGAATGCCATTGCTGGAGATTTCAGGCATTTTGGGATCATGACTGCCAGTGATGTGTCTGTTAATGGCCCCAAAACCCTTACCAACTAATCACAGGAACCATCCCAAGCTGCATCTAGTGACATTCATTTTTGAGACCCCTGGTGATTGGTGAAGTGTCCCTAGTTTGCTGCTTTGCTTGGGTTTAGTGTTACACAGACACACACATACTTTTATAAGGAAACAATGTTCTAAGAGCTCATTCAAATAAGGATTTGCCATGACAATGTCTCTTTGATAATGTATATCCAGGGCCGGATTTGTTCCTAGGCCGCGCGGTCCAACCAGGCGGTCGCGCGGTCCTATCGCCCACCTTCCCAGCGCGCCGGCGAGAAAACGCCGGCGCAGCTGGTGTAGTTGAATGGGGACGCGAACGTCCCCATAATGCGGCTGGGTGGCATGCCGCCCCTATTTTTTGCCGCCCTAGGCCCGGGCCTAAGCGGCCTTGCCGCAAATCCGGGCCTGTGTATATCCGATGTTGAGTGTTGGGCAAATGCCAATTTTAACCCCTTATCGCATCAGCCCTGTTTTAAATACTTAACCAGTTTTACTCATTTTGACTTATTTACTGTATTATAATTATAAGAGCCAGTATTCATTCCTACTTTTGCTCTTTATAAATGGTATTTTAACTGGGTAGTTAACCTTTATCGTATGCTATAGAAAGCCCTATTCCTATTTTTAACTGGTCTGAACTTTTTTATAGTTTTTTAATTATTTGCCTTTCTCTTTTGCCTCTATATTCAGCTTTTAAATAGGGGGATCATTGACCCCAACAGTCAAAAAGTTGTTGTTCTGTGAGGCTACAGTGATGTTATTGTTACTTTCTATCCAAGCCCTCTCCTATTCATATTCCAGTCATACAATTACTGCCTGGATTGTCTGTAAGTCTTTATTTTGCACCTACAGCCATTTAATTTATACAAAACCTCTGCCCCTGGCAGTTTTATTTCACATTGACTCCACACTGGTGTTTAAAGAGTTGACTCTTGCAAGTGTGTAAAACCACATTTGGTGGTTTCCAATAGTTTGATATCACACACACACAAACACATGTTATGATCTTAACTTCCACTGTTTTCTGTTATATATAATACTGACATTTTCTGTGTTCAGAGAATATTAATTATTTTTATATTTGAACCATCCATTAAAGGGGTTCTTCACCTTTGAGTTAACTTTTAGTATGATATAGAGAGTAATATTCTAAGACAATTTGCAATTTGTTTTCATTTTTTATCATTTGTGGTTTTTGAGTTATTTAGCTTTTTATTCAGCAGCTATCTAGTTTGCAGTTGCAGTAATCTGGTTGCTAGGGTCCACATTATCCTAGCAAATGTGCATTGAATTGAATAAGAGACTGGAATATGAATAGGAGAGTCAAAAGATGTACATTTGTAGCCTTACAGAGTATTTGTTTTTCAGTGACCCCCTCTGGAACGAGTCAGAAGATGAAGGCAAATAATCAAAAAACTATAACCAATAAATAATGAAGAATGAAAAGTTGCTTAGAATTGGCTATTCTAAAACATACTGAAATTAAACTGAAACCAAACACACATCCATCGAGTTCAACCTTTTGGTCTAAATAAAAGCTGCCTAACTGCTAGTTGATCCAAAGGTAGGCAGAAAAACCCCATTCGAAGTCAAGAAAAAGTATTGACCCATTTATGAAAGGTGAGATAAAACATTCACATTAATAGTATCATTTTAAGCATAATTTTGTTTTTAGGACTGGTCTGGTCTAATTTTCAGATTTGAGAAAGGAATTTTTCCTTTTCTGGTAATTTATTTATTGAGCCTCCTTCTTAGCAGCAAAGAAACCACCAGAAATGGAGGGAATATAATTATTTTTGTTATCAGATTTTATAGGCAGATTTTATTCATCATTATCATCATTTATTTATATAGTGCCCACCAATTTAGAATCATTTACTAAACCTTTTTGTTGGGATATGCAAATTGCCCAAATGTCATATACGAATAGGTGGGAACTGCCTAGATTAATCATGTGTCCAATCTCTACTTGCTACGAAGCATAATAAAGCAAATATTGACCACCTTTCAAGGCCTTAATGTATATCCAGTAATAGTAAATGGCTCATCCATCTGTGTCGTCTGGGAGAGTTATCGCAATATAAATAATTGACACAAAGCAATGTGGTGGTTTTTCATTTTTACTGAATGATGTATTTGAGCCCTTTCAGCTTATTCATTCTGGTTACACTGATTACACCAAAGTACGAAAATTCACTTTGCATGTATTGTCAGTTTCTATAAGGTATTTTATTACTAAAAAAAAAAAACTAAAAAGTGATATTTAACTGCCATCACCCAAAATTCCAAGCAAAAAGTCAATATTCTATGTTACTTGGATTTCAACTGTAACGGATGGTTATTTTAGGGTCTTTTACTATTTTGGATCCAAAGGAGTTATTTCTACTTTATTGTCCCAAAGTTAAGCAATGGTTCCTTTTCAGAGTCTGAAGGGCAGCACACTCACCCCAAAGAAAAGGCAAAAAAGCCGAGGTGCTGCTGCAAAAAGTAATATCAGCATGTAGGACACAGAGCACTCATGGGACTTAATGTATGTCCTCCTACACAGACGACTGATAAAGGTCCTCTTTGTAGGACCAAAATGTTGACTTACACCACATTTTTGCATATCTTGACTTCAGTAACCAATGGCCATCCTTTTTGCTTTTATCAGGGGAGGCTCAAATATTAGAGGCTAACAAAAGGAGGCTTTTCATTGGAGGACTTATAATTATATATGAATATATAGCAGTTGTTCTTTTTCAGGGGGGAAACTAAGCCTTCCTTTATCTTTATAATTATCCACTCTTTAGCACAGGGGACCCCAACTTTTTTTTACCCGTAAGCCACATTCAAATGTATAAAGAGTTGGGGGCACAACACAAGCTTAAATAAGTCCCTTGGGGTTCCAAATAAGGGCTGTGATTGGCTATTTGGTAGCCCCTATGTGGACTGGCAAGAGGCTCTACTTGGCACTATACTTAGTTTTTATGCAATTAAAACATGTTTCCAAGCCTGGAATTCAAAAATAAACACCTGGTTTGAGGACACTGAGAGAAACATCCAAGGGGTTGGAGAGTAACCTGTTGCTCACGAGCTACTGGTACTGGTTGGGGATCACTGCTTTAGCATAATAAAACCAAGTTTCCAGTCCATTCCATGGAACTCTAGTGTTGAAAAAACCTTTCTAGATTAGTTGTTGAAACATCCAATGCACCTCCTGTAAAACTGGACTGGACTTGGCTAGCTTTCCTTTCAGGAAGACATTCTTCCATATATTTTCCATACTTGAACAACTTACAAAAACTACTCTCTAGAGTTTTGGGACCCAAAACGGAATCACTGTGTTCAACTCCATGTTTCCACCCCAACCCTTGAAGAGCCTGCTGGTACAAATAAAATATCATGGTTGCCTTGTAGCCTTCCTAAATTGGTAATGTATTAATTCCTCGTATTTCTTTTGAGCCTGCCATGTTCCTGCTTCAGGAAATACCCCTGTACTTGTTTAAATCTCTGTAGAACATTCCTTGTCCTTTTGCTTCTCCATTAGCCATATAAAGGTCCTCAGTTGTTTCTGGTAGTCAATTTTACGATGTAGATAGATCATGCACCATTTTTACAGTCATTTCTTTGTACCGTTTCTAATTTATCGTCCCTTCTGGAGGTCTGGAAATGTGCTACTAATATTATTTGACGGCGCACACAATAAGACTGGGAATTGTGCATAGTTCACCAAGCAATGTGTTGCTGGCTATTCCATCAAGTCTGTAAAGTGGTTTTATTTTTAGCCAACACATTTTGGAAGAAACAACTGCTATTTTCTTAGTCTATATACACAGTTTTAATACACTATACAATAACACAAATATCCAGTGCTTTGTTTAGTTTTTTCCCCCCTGCAAATCTAATATTTTAGCAGGCAGAAAAAAATAGTTTGCTTTGTTACTGATGCAAAAAGAAATTAGGGGAAAAAAGTTAACTGAGTTTGGCTCAGTGGAATTTCATCTGAACCTTATTTTTAATATCAAATGCAGAATATGTACTTTTTTTTATAGATCATGATTACATCTATTTTTTTGCTCTCCAAATGTAAATATTTTGTCAAGCAGAAAAAAAACTGTAAGTTTTGTCAATACAGAAAAATAAGGGCCTGCAGTGGTACATTTAATAAATGTTTGAAAATTTATCAGATTTTTTGGTCTTTGCTTATTTATAAAATCCTCTACATAATTGTTTATATTCAGATACAAATTTGACTCATGGCCACGTGAAATATTACTATTTCCTACTGGTGGAAAAAGAACTGCTTTTGGGCAAACCTACTACTGCCATTTCTTTCACAAGGAAAAGATAATCCATGCTCTTATCCATGACTTTAGCACTTACCTGGCCTCCCATCTCTCTCCTCCACAGTCTGTATTAATTTTTGTCTCCTTCTCCTCTCATCTAAGAGAGAACAGGCTCTTCCACTTCCCATAAAACATAGAATATTGTAGATAATCCTTCCCTTTTAAGGCCCTTTCTTCCTCTGTACCTTCCTACATCTCTCAACTTGTGTCTCCAGACAATTTACCAACTCCTCTATTCCACTCAGAGCCACCACCTAGTAACACCACCCATTTCCACAGCTGATTCCTGTCGTCAACCATTCTCTCTTGCTGCTCCTTTTATTTGGAATGCCATCCCAACACCATACAGAATCTTCCTCCAGTCGCTTATGAACTAAACATAAACACTACCTCTTGGAGCACTGTCATAGCATTTGATTTAGTCTTACGCTAATGATGCAATGCCAACCACTCTGAATCACAGCACTTAGACTGTAAGCTCTATGGGGCACGAACCTCTTTCCTACTGTGCCTTTTACCACATAGCATTTAAGCTCTGTGTCCTTATATGAGCTCTGTGTACTGTGTATATTTATTGTCTGTTGTTAAACATTACATTTTCTAAATAGCAATATTAGAATAACATTATTTTAATATACATGAACATTATACACCCAGAATGATATGCTTGCCCACCAGAAGACACCACCATGCCGGCCACCTGCCGCGAGCGATAGGTGGGCAAATAGGAGCACGAAACCATAAAACCACTGTCCTGGGACCCTTGTCTGAGGAGGCAATAATCAGCCTGGCAGACTTATGCCTAATAGGGGGCATAAGCCCCCACCCCTGGCAAGCATTCCTCAACAGCTGTGACAAACAACACACCCCATAAGGGACCTCCTCCAAAACGTAACCCAAAATCAGGGCAGGCGTGTGGGATGTGGCTCTTCCTCATGTTCCCATCGGAAAAGGCAGGTACTTCCTCCTTACTCTTCCCTATCCTGTCCTCCTGATCCTTCCTCCTCGCTAGCTGACTTACTGAATATAAATGTAAATGTAAAAATGTAAATGTGTTTTTATATTCAAATTCTTACTACTATAGGAGTAATAATAAATATACAAATGTAAAAAAGAGATGGTATCATTGTTTTCCTACCCTTTGATCATTTCGTCAAACCTGTTGAAAAACTATCATAATGTAATTTTAGGAATTTTGCCAGTGCATATGAGTCAGACATTTATCCAGCAGGTATAACTCCTCATTTAAGGCAATTTCTGCAGTTTTTTGTTTTCCTTTCCATGTTAATATTTTTCCTTTATATCGCTGTTTTTACTTTACTAGGTAGGTTCTAATAACATAAGTGGGGAATCATCCCCTGAATGTAGGGGGTACTTCATTTGTACTTAGCAGGGTGGAACTGCCATTGTAGACAAGATGATGCAGACTTAAAGGAGAAGGAAAGGCTAAAATTAAGTAAGCTTCATCAGAAAGGTCTATATAAATACACCAGTAAACCCTCAAAGTAATGCTGCTCTGAGTCCTCTGTCAAAAGAAACACCACATTTCTTTGCTTTTATTGTGTACACATGGGCTTCTGTATCAGACTTCCTGTTTTCATCTTAAACCTCCAGGGCACGGCCTTGAGCATGCTCAGTTTGCTCCTCTCCCCCTCCCTCCTCCCATCCCTACTGTAATCTGAGCTCAGAGCTGTTAGTAAGCAGGGAGAGACTCAGGCAGGAAGTGATGTCACACCAAGCATATATGGCAGCTTCTATCCTAAACAAACAGAGACAGTGTCTAGAGCTGTTTACTCAGGTATGGTAAAGCATTCTTCAGAATAAATATAGCGTTCTAGCTTGCACTATTGTGGCTATTCTATTGGCAATAAACTGTCTTGGAGCTTTCCTTCTCCTTTAAGAGGATTCCCAAACATTTTGATATGACTGTATTTCATGAAGTCCCAAAAAAGATGGGACTTTGTGAGAAAGTGGATGGTTTCTGGAGAATGGGGGTGTGTCCAGACATAACTGGGCTTGTTGGGCACAACAAGGACGTGGTCTAATTTGTCCCTTGTTTGATAAATATTGAAAGGTATGGTGATTATAAAGTTTAAGATAGGGAAGCCTGAGGAGGCTTTAAAGGAAACTGACACCTCCATTATTCACCAGTTGATATATTTACAGTATGTATGAAAGCGTTAAGAATTAAGTGTGAAGGTGGTGTATTAAAAATGGCTTCTATTTATTGTTTAAAATAACATTTTAGGAGTGGGTTTCTCAAGCTGTGAATTGGTATGCTGCTTTACAGACTTTTGGAGAAGATCTTCATAAAAGTTGCACTAAGGAATTTGTCTAGAATAGTTAATTTGATACAGTCCAGTCCTAATCGGCACTCATACATTTTTAGGACAAGTCTTTTTTTTTCACTATGATTTAGTTACTACCCATAAATCATTCTGTTTCTCCAAATTAATTCCTCTGACTACCCTGCCAGAAATGTCACTGTTTACTGGAACTTTCTTGGGATGAGTTCCAAAAAAGACTCCTTCATAACACTAGTTGTGTTTCATCCTGTCAGACTATTTATTCTAAACATGTCTTTAAAGGGGATCGGCTGCTGCTGTCATAAAAAAAAATCTACTAAAATGTTGAGGGTATTTAATAAACCTTTATTACAAATAAGGGGTCGTTTACAATGCAAAACACAGTGTGCAAAGTGCAAAAAAAGCCACAGTCTGCCTTTTATTTAAACTTTGCACACTGCGGGGCAGATTTATCAAAGGTCGAATTTCGAAGTGGAAAATACATCGAAATCCGACCATCGAATTGGATTACTTCGACTTTGCATGTCAAAGTTTTTTTTAATTGAACTTGGCTGTTTTCGGTCGAATGAAAATCGGTCGATCGCATGATGAAATCCTTTGAATCGATTTCATTGATCGAACAAACGCTTTTCATTCGACTTCTAAGGGTTCTAGGAGGTCCCTATAGGCTAATATAGCAATTCGGCAGGTTTAAGTATGTGTAATCCTACGTGTATGATACGTGTACGTGTATGATATGCATAATCCCACTCATACATGTAATCTCACTCACTCATACATTTAATACCACTCATACTTATGCATAATCCCACTCATATGCATAATCCCACTCATACATATGCATAATTCCACTCATTCCTTTTCCAGCAGGATTCTGCTGAATCCTTCTGCTCGGCCAAATCGAATTCTAATTTTCAAAACCATAAAAAATCCCTGTATCTGGTATTATGTGTCGTTTGTGTATAAATTAGATTAAATAGCAATTTTATTAAAAGGAAAAAAAAATCTATCACAGGCTATGGGGACTGATTTCTTACAGAAAACAGGTCAGTTTAAGTACTAGCAGCATTGTGTGCAAATAAGTGCTATTCTCTGGTACAAGCAAAGGTAGTTCCCCTTGGACAATCATTAATGCACACAGGGCATTATCTGTCTATTACAGGTATGGGACCTTTTATCCAGAATGCTCGGGACCTGGGGTTTTCTGGATAACGGATCTTTCCGTAATTTGGTTCTTCATACTTTTAAATCTACTAGAAAATCATTAAAAAGCATTAAATAACCCCAATAGGCTGGTTTTGCCTCCAATAAGGATTAATTATATATCAGTTGGGATCAAGTACAACAACAGCTACTGTTTTATTATTACAGAGAAAAAGGAAATCATTTTTAAAAAATTTGGATTATTTGGATAAAATGGAGTCTATGCCATTCCGTAATTCGGAGCTTTCTGGATATCGGGTTTCTGGATAAGGGATCCTATACCTGTATTGTCCAACAGGCAGCTCTTCTGCTATTGCCTTTTACTATTATTACTTTATATCCTCACATTTGCACAATTATCAGAAATCCCTTACTGTATGTGAAAAGTGAAAAATACCACTGCAACGTCCTTTCCAATTCTCTAATGAAACTAATATATATATATATATTCCTTTATTCAGGGCTGATCCTATCAAATGTTGGGCCCAATTGGGACCATGTTGGCGGGGCCCCTAGACAAAGTGTTGCTGGCTACTGACACACCAAGTATTTAGGAAAATAAGGGCATACAGGCATAAAATAGAAAGGAAAGGGGCAGACAAGGTAAGAGAGTGAGAGGGATGAAATAGGGGCACATAATAGGGGCACACAGGGTAAGAGAGAGAGGGAGGAAATAGGAGAGTGGACTGGGCCAATTAGTTTGGGGCTGGGCCGATTCAGCTTGGGAGCAGCTTGGTTGGATTGGGGGCAGGCAAGACCTATCAAGGTTGGAGGAAAGCTGGGCCTATGAGAGTTGGGGGCAGGCTGGACCTATGGATTTGGGGATGGGCTGGACTCTCAAAGTTGGGGGCAGGCCAGGCAGCATCATGTGCAGAGGGAAATATCTGTGCTGCCCTGTGGTGCAGGGCCCCCCAGAGGTGCGGGGCCCAATTGGTCCAATAGGCCTAAGGCCGGCCCTGCCTTTATTGACACAAGACACACTCCATAACCAAGATGAAGACACCCTCTCAAGACTTATTCCCCACTAGAAAATGGAGTCTGTCCACTTACAACTTACCCCCCAAACAGTGAGAAATGTCAGCTGAGCCCTGCCTGAAAGTGACTGAGCTCTCCCTCCACATGAGACTATTCACCAGCCCTCCCCAAGTACAAACATTACATTTTCTCCTCACAAACCCCATTATAACACAGTCACACGACCCCACACACACAAAAGACAGAGTTCTCCCTCCTCACATGTCCCCACAAGTGACAGACCTTCCACCCAGCACTGACTTTACCTTCCCTCACACACAGACACTCCATGAACCCCTCCTCCCTCTCTGTGGATCAGTCACAGATCACTTGTCCCTTCACACAGCAGCTCCTCCTTCAACCCCTCACACGCTGGCCCAGCCCCTCCCTACAGAGCAGTGTGTATGCAAATAAACCACACTGACTAGGGATCAGAAGCAGACTGACAGGAGAAGCAGCCAATCAGAGTTAAGCTTCAGAAACTGCTGCATGTGTGCACTTCCTGCTTCTGCCAGGAGTGTGTATGATGTAAAATAAGGAAGTACAACAGTCACTGTAGCGGTTTTGGGGGTCGACGACCCCCTAACAGGGGGCCCATGATGAAAGGACCCCACCTGCAAGGGGATCCATCTGAGGTGAATATCTCATCAACTGCACATTTTTTGTTAAACATTTATATGGCAAAGCTTGTTATTTTTTACATATAACATTTTTGAATGTTATATGAAGGTGAACAACCCCTTTAACTTTGAAAATTGACTTCGACCCTTAGTAAATCTGCCCCTGTGTTGTGAATTGTGCAAGCAGCACCGCCATCAGAAATCGCAGGGCCACATACAACAAAATTTCCTGGGCTGCGCCCACTGCAAGCCCCACCTACAGGTCCGCCCCCCACCACACAGTAAAAATCAAAAAAAATATTGGTGGCTAGGGTTCCCACATGTTAATAAAAAGATATTGGTGGTCAGGGCCCCCAATAAAAAAAAAACATTTGTGGCCAGGGCCCCCCCATTAAAAAATATTGGTGGCTAGGACCCCACATGAGAAAAAAAATTGGTGGCCAGCCCCCCCCCACACACACATTATAAGAAAATTGGTGGCCACTGGCCAGGGCCATACCTCCCAACATTTTGGAAGTAAAAAGAGGGACAAAAAATTGTTTTCCGCACGTAGCGCAGCAATTTTTTTGACCACAACCCTTTCTGTGGCCACACCCCCTAATTACCATGTTCGTTTTACAAAATTTGGCAGGTTATGAAAGTTTGAAAATATTTCTCCTTATTTAAACTGTGTTTTTGTGTCTCAAAATTGTTACAAAGCATCTTATTTGCACCTGTTAGCTGTTCTGGGCTCTCTGCTAAAAGCCAATTAAGTGAGAAACTTTGTTTCTTTTTCTGGCTGTTCAGTGCAGAGAAAAGAGGGACTTTCCAGTACAAATGAGGGACTGCGGGTTTGAGCTATCAAAAGAGGGACTGTCCCTCCGAAAAAGGGACAGTTGGGAGGTATGCAGGGCCCCTTAAACATCCATGCCTTCCCGAAGTCAGCAGCTCTCACAAAGATGGGGGGCCCGGCTAATCAAGTAAGTGTGGCGTGGCTGGTCCCTCCTTACCCTCGGGCCCCCTACAACTCTCCCCCCTGATGGCTGCCCTGTGTACAAGTAGTGGAGGCCTCTGTACTTTTCAGATTGCAGAGACCTGCAACATGTTCGAAGACAGAGGGAAGCACGTAGGCACCAACCCACATGTCACCTACCTTGTGTGCCATTCAGATGCACATTTTAGAGAACGTCAGGAGGTGCAGCCAATATCAGGGCCCTGTTTGGATCCCAATGTTTTTTCCTTGCTGCAATCAACACAATCATGCTGTAAGATTTTACCTCCTCTAATTGGCTGTTTTCCAGCATGAGATACTGTAAGGTTAAGGAGGCACCACCAAATAATAAAATTATTTAACCAAAACTGCACAGAGTACTTAGCTCTGTATTGTTCGTTTGTATTTAGTTTTTAGGAGAACTAAACCCCTCCTAATAAGAAAAGCCCCTACCTACTACTCCCCCTCCCTGCTTCCCCCTGCATAGTTCATTACCCCTAAAAGTATCCCGATTACATTGCACACGTATTAGTTCAGAGTAATGGGCTCATAGGCATCATCTTCTGGATCTTCAGTCTTCTTTGGGTCCACCCTTCAGCAATTCACTGCACTTTTGGCTAATGCGCAGTTGCTGCGAACTGGAAGACTGCTCCCATTGTGCATGCGCAAATACGGCACTCCATTACAGATGAAGACCAAAGATCCGTAAGATGGTGTCCATGAGCTCCACTGCGTTTACTCTGCACCAATATGTGAGCAATGTACTAGGGACAGTTTCCCGTCTAACACACATACATACGTATTAAAACAGTGTCCTGAAAATGTATTCTAAGTAAACAGTAGCTCCACAATTTATAGCATGTTGTCATTTATCCTTCTTTTCTTAAAAGTATATTTAACTTCAACCAATGCCCAAGTATATTTCTACCACCCTCTACCTTCAGCCCCATTGACCTTAACTATCCTAGTGGTTTGTATCCACAAACTAAAGAACTGCCTTCCGTTTTTTTCCATAACTCTGATTCTTCCCAGGTAACCATTCTAATTATCCTTATCAAATTCCCTAATTGATCAATACAACCACACTCTCCTACTATAAAAACCGCTGTTTACGACTCCATCTTTTTCTCTGAATAACCTTTAATTACACCTTTTGCATTCTATATTTAATACACACAGTTAAGGGAATACATATTAATTAAAGTACATCTTGCTAGAATCATTTAGCATTATAAAAGAATGCAACCTCCAAAGTACCTTCAAATAACTGTTTTCATTATTGCTCCACAGAGCTTGCAATCTAATTACACAGTGTAATAGGTATCTCTCCCTATACATTATATATGTGCTCACTGTAATTGCTTGTAATTAGTAACACGCACGCAGAACTCCTGCTCTTGTATACCAGAGAGATTTGGTAGTCCGGAAAAAATAAATTAATCCTTTTTATTATGGCAGTGACAGAGGATGATCAAATGGCTCTTTGATGGCAAAGTCTGGATATTTATCACCTAGGAACGCACTGAACATGTTTGAACCTTCTATTTTTTGCCTCTAGGCACTCATCCCGGTAGAACCTGTTAAGAGGCAGCCTGAAGGATGTGGGGAAAGCAGTCGAGTTGAAGTAAAAGTTTGATCTTCTTAAACACAAGGCCCTCAGCCTAATAAAGGTTTAACTTCTTCCATACCAGTGCACTAATCACAGCAACTGTGCTCTCAAGGAGCCTTAAAACACAGTTATATAAGAAAAATATGTGTACAGCATCACAGAATTCTTGGCACCCCTAAATTTACATTTAGGAAATCATCCAGTACATAAAAAATGGGGTGAACTCACTACATCAGATAAGGGTGCAGGTGCACATGCCCTGGACCTTCAACTAGAGGGTGACAGCAGATGAGACCTATGATTAAGTGCCCCTTTAGGCACAAACGCGTAAGGCTTGTCCTATTCTTCTTTTAAAGGAGAAGGAAAGCTCCAAGACAGTTTATTGCCAATAGAATAGCCACAATAGTGCAAGCTAGAACGCTATATTTATTCTGAAGAATGCTTTACCATACCTGAGTAAACAGCTCTAGACACTGTCTCTGTTTGTTTAGGATAGAAGCTGCCATATATGCTTGGTGTGACATCACTTCCTGCCTGAGTCTCTCCCTGCTTACTAACAGCTCTGAGCTCAGATTACAGTAGGGATGGGAGGAGGGAGGGGGAGAGGAGCAAACTGAGCATGCTCAAGGCCGTGCCCTGGAGGTTTAAGATGAAAACAGGAAGTCTGATACAGAAGCCCATGTGTACACAATAAAAGCAAAGAAATGTGGTGTTTCTTTTGACAGAGGACTCAGAGCAGCATTACTTTGAGGGTTTACTGGTGTATTTATATAGACCTTTCTGATGAAGCTTACTTAATTTTAGCCTTTCCTTCTCCTTTAACACTGAACTCCTATCCCAACACTTATCTTCTGTGTAGACACAAAAGTGCTTGTTTCACACAATGGCTGCAAAGTACTACACAGCAAATATGTAAAACAAGCCCACTGAACCTCATAGTCAGAGTAGGACTTAAGTTAGGGCCCTGTAGTAGATGAAGCATATCACTCCTTCAGATAAAATGTGGGTGTGAGAGGAGAAGAGGGCACCGATTAGTGAAAGTTACCAATGATAGATGTTGAAGGCACCTGTGGAGACTGGAAAGGAAGGAAAGCAGGAGTGACATGCAAGAAGAATGGCTCATGGATAAACAGTGGATGGAGTACAGAAACGTGCAAGAGTTGTGGTTAAAGATGGAGACTGGGAAAAGTGGAATATTTGGGGTAGGGTGCGAATTGAACGTCAGGTCTGAGAGAAAATGGCACATGGGGTGAGCGAGAAAGAGTAAATGGCAGCATTAAAAAGAAAGGAAAAAAAGAATAGAACTGGAAGGATGAGGCATAATGTTAAAATTAATTTAAAAGATCAGGGAAGGAGAAAAATATACAGTATATACAGTGTATGGAAATTGCTCAAAAATGAAAAGGAGAGAAACAAAAAGAAGAAAAGGGGATGGAGAAAACATTGCATACATGGAGAATGGAGGGTTGAAAGGTAAGAGTTATTATATAAAATAAGCAGTGTGTGTGTCTGTTTGATGTTAAGCTAGTGTCAATCACTGTTAATGGCAAAACAAAAAAAAACATTCTATTAGGCAGGTTAGATTCAAGAGTCTAGGTCCATGTTTGAATATATATATATTTATAAATATACGTGTGTGTATGTATATGTGTATGTATACTGTAGTATACAGTATATATATATATATATATATATAAATATATATATATATATATATATATATTGTGTGTATATAGCAGTGGACATCTATTTTTTTTTTTACAAAGTATTAAATATGCAAATCAATACTTAACCTGTAATTGGCTGTACCCAAGTGGCGCCAATTAAACATGAAAGCATGTCATTCGATGAGAGCCACAAGCTCAGCTCCTATTACATATGAAATGCAATTTTCTGCTGTCTTTGATTTATCGCTGTTTGGAGCATTGTTCAAAGGAGCATGTTATATTTCAATAGAGAAATATTGTTTATTCATTAATATTTTAAAACAAGCTTATTGCTGTGCACGCCTTCCGCCGCATAAAAACTTCACATTTAAAAACCTGAATTAATGAAAGCATTTGAAAAGTGTTAGGAGATATCATAACCTCTCGTTTTTCATCTCACCGCTGTAGGCATACTATATCTATTTTTTATTATTAACTATACTTTTTCCCCTGTACACCTTTAAATAAAG